>OY728120.1:1868269424-1870769424 GCA_963277665.1 Viscum album | reverse complement strand
AACAATTAATGGGATTATAAAGTTACCATGTTAGTTGAATTAATAGGTATTTTCCTTATTAGTTAGTGTGAATTTGATTGAGTGATATTAAATTATTTGTTACTTACGATGGTTTCATAGTCATCCATATTATGAAAGGTGTTATATATGGGTTTGGAGTTTACATATTGGGGTCATAAGAATGGTTTTGTGTCATTTTAATTTTAATGTGGTAGAATGGGTCACTAATGTTCTAGGATTTTTATGCATGTTGGTTATCATAATTCTGTATCGGAATCCTGGTTTCATGAGGAGACCAAGGAATTAATTGATGTGAACATCAATAGATTTCATTGGAGGGTATAGATGACCTGGCCATTTGTTCCATGATGGTGGATTATAAAATGAATAGAATTAAAGTCACAGGTGTGATTGTAATAACCCTTATCGGTGTTGTTTAAATATTCAATGTTATTTTGGGTAAATTAATTTTTTGGATGTTTCATGTTTAAATTTATATGTTTCCTAGAGGATTTTCCTTACTACACGGTTTCTTAAATATCATTGTATGGTTTGGTAAACCATGAAGATGTCCCTTAAATAGGAGTTCCTTCTACACATGATCCAACATGAATAATTTAGTGCAAATCATGTGGGTACTGTTACAAAGATGTGTCTCAAGATCATTTTTTATATGCATAGATTTTCAACACGGGTAGAGAACATATTATAGAAACCCATAAAATCCTCATCAGATACTATTCATGGGACACTTACATATTGGTTGTGTGGTAAATGGATTAAAAATGGTTTGGGTAAATCATTTGACAATAATGTGAAGGGATACACAATTTTAACATAGTGGTTTTACAAAATTATCACATAGTTTGGGAAACAATGTAACCAATCCATGAGAGTGTGTTGTGGGACTCCAATAGAACCCATATGATAGGTGGTTGGTTTATAAAACCATCTGTCCAAATCATAAGGGATTCCAGTATTTAAAATTCATGAAATTTCATTATTTCCCATATCATTTTTAGGAGTGTTGGACCTCTACTACTCCCTACCTCATTCAACTGGCCAAAAGGAGGCCAAGGGGGGAGCTCTGACCCTTCCCTACATCTATTCATGAATCTTTTTCTTCAAATCTCAAATGTGTTCAATGTTATACTTCACTCCTTCTCTTCTTTTATCTTCTCCCTCCCTTTATTTTATATTACCATTGGTTTTATCTTCCTCTAAAGAACCCTATCTTTTTTTATATTGGGGTTTAGGGTTTCATATTTTATTCGACCTAGGGTTTTAGGGATTTAACACTTTTAGAAAGTTCCCCCCTTCTTTTTGAGTGTTCTATATAGAATGAAGCATGTAGTGACTTGATTATAATTGATTATACATAGGTTTTTCTATGAAGTTCCTTTATTTTTTAACTAATTTTATACATGAGTTTTAGAATTCATTTCCACAGAATTTAAAAATATGTATGACATAGAATAAGTGTTTACAAGGTGCTTCATATGCTTTTTCTCCTAGAATAAGGTTCTATTCTAATTTAATTTCTAATACAGCTTTGAAAATACATTTTAAAATTTTAAAATCCTCTTTTGAGATTTCAAAGATATATCATTCAATATTTTTTATGATATATTTGGCCCTGGGTATTGTTTTTATTTTCAACAGAAATAATTATGTTTACAAAGATTATGTTAGATTAAAAAATTTGGTGTGTATTATTATTTTTTAAATTACTTAAAAGGATGAAATTTAAAGATATTTAAAGGTTATAGAATATCTAGATAGTTTTAATTTGAAGGCCCATTTGGTAATTTTTAAACAAAAGTGTTCAATCCTTAATAGATCATTATTGATACCCTTGTAATATTATTTTTATTTATTGTTTGGTTTTTTTCATGTGATTATTACAGGATGTGGAATATATATTTATCTTTTATTAGGGTTTTTGGGGTGGAGGACATTTATAATTAATGAATATTGATTATTTTAACATCACGGTGTTATATTTTACTCACCTATTACTTAATTTGATCATGGGAACATATGTATATATTTGAGAATCTAAGATTATTGTACACAAGTCAGTACATATGATAATAATGTCCCCTATAGTGTTAGAAAGGTCTATTTTTGGAGTTCCATGTTGATTATGTTATTGACTACTAGTTGGTAGGCATGTGTTATTGCAGGAAACAACATATACGGACACCTGGTCCTAATTTTTGGTAGTGTCTGGGAAGGTATCACATTGGGACCCAAAGAGTTTCACATGACATATATTTTTTATTGGTAGATCATTTAGGTGATTATGTTTCATTATGTTGTATCCCATAGTGTTTTTTTTATTATGAAACTATTTGTTTATATTTAGTTATATTCACTTGATGTAGTTGTGATTTATCCTATTGTACCTTGTTTCTCTATAGATGTGTTTTCATCTTAAGAGGCTTCAAAAAGTTATTCAGGTAAAAATTTATAATGAATATGAAAGGTTTTTTTTGTTATTGAGATTTCAAGAATGTTTTTGAAATTAGAAAAAAGATGTTTAAATTTATTTTTATATTTTCAATGTTTCCCTCAACAAAAATTATAAATGTATTTTAATTTTCAATATAGTGGTTTTATGTGGTTCTAAAAAAATATTAATGTCATTCATTCATAGTGTTTAAGAGAATTTATATTTATTTTTATTAGAACATGTATAATTTAATACATTATTTTCTATTATTCATTAAATTATAAGCTGTGAATCTTCATCTTAATGGTATGGTATAGAATATTTTAGGAGATCCCACTAATCCCATTAGCTTAGAATTTCCATATACACCCATGGGAATAAGAAAACTCATGTGTTTTATATTGTTTTTAGGTTCTAATTAAATTTTATTAACAAATTCCATTGGATTATGGATGATTTTAGATATTGAGAAAAATTGTTTGTTTCATGGAGGTGTTTAGGAATATTGGTTTAGGTGTTTCACTTATTTTGGCATGTGATGTATCAAGTAAGATGACATTTAATTTTTTTTATTTAGTTTTATTTTTTTCTCATGATGTATATATTGTTTTATGTTTTTATATGTATAAAAAAGGTTTGAATCCTCGTTTTTTATTAAGAATAATTTTTTTTGTCATTTATTTCATCTATTTTTATGTATCTTTTCAAGGATGACTAATTTCTGGACGATCCATAATGAATAATATATAAGATACCTATAGTGTTTTATGACACTTATTTTAAGGAGAAACCATTCCAATGATGTTATTGCATGATTCTAGGATAGTAGTTTTGATATAATGTGGATTAAGAATACCCTTTTAGCTCACTGACAAGCTGATTTGGATGACATGTCAGGTTATCATGGGCAACTACATTACAAATTATATTTTATCCAAGGAGTAAAATGAGGTTATAGGTTCTAAATGAAACTCTCAAATTATTTGTGTTTGTTTAAGGTTATAAAATACGTTAGGGACATTAGAACTCAAGTTGTAAGTGTAGGGAGAGTTTCACAATATCATTCCCATTCAGAACTTCAAGATACAAGGGGTGTTCTCAACATGAATCTTAGATTATGATTTTCATTTTTACTGATTTATGTTTATTTTTTGGTGGGTGATGAAATTCTGTGACCAAATGAGTTTTTTGTGTGATTTTGAGAGTTCCTTTTATTATTTGGATGAAAACATAAGTAGAAAAGGGGTTTCCTGATTTTACAACAATATTTTTAAAACCACATCGATCCTGGGAATGTGGTTCTATAATATTCCCAATGGATACCACATGTATTTAATAAGGCATGGAAAACCATGTGAGAAAACCATGAAAATATCATTATCCCTCTTGATGTTTTTTAATACCTCTTGGATCATGATCTACCTAGAATGGTTTTCAATTATTAAAAATATATTAAAGAGGAGTTTAATGAGGTTTTGATGTACTTGAATTATATTTTTATTTAATTTATAGAACTATGATTTTATTTTTCATAATGAATAAAATATTTTCTTGGGTAGAAAAGCGATTTTTATAAAAAAAATTATCTTAAAACTAGTTTTAGTGAGAGGATTTTATGGGGTTTAATATATAATTAAGAGTGTATTATAATGAATATAATTTTGTTTTGGTTATTATAAAGTAATTTGAAATTTTTTATGAGAGATCAAAAATTTAATATTTTGAATCTGTTACATAGTTTTATAAAAAATATTATATATGATAAAATGATTTTTTGAGTTTTAAAAGCAAGGTGGAGTGTTTTTAAATTTATCTAGGTTTTTAGTCTAATTATTTAATTTCATTTAATTAGGGAATTATTTTCAATTGCAATAAATTTATACAAGGATTCCAAAATAATAAAAGTTATTTTATTTTGAAAATAATGCATTAGAATACATTTATTTCACATTGAAATAGTTTTAAATTATAGTAATGTAATGGTGTTTTTTTATACTAAATAATAGGGTGCCAAGGATTAATTATAAAAAGGTGAGTTTAAAATTTATTCATTTGATTTCTTTTATTTTATAGAAAGGGTATTTTGGGATGTGTTATAGAATTTATTTTTAATGACGGTGTTTAAATTTTTTACTTAGTGTTTATAATGGGGACATTTGGTCTAAATTGTGAGGCATTGATATTATGGGACTATGTGTTGAGATATATTAAGTGTGTCCCCCAAAAAGTTTAAGGAATTAATTAGAAGGATTTTCTTTGAGGATGATCCTCTTGATGAATACTTTTGTTGTAAATTCTTTCCTAATATGTTTTAGATGTTGGGTTTTCCAATGAATAATTGTGGTTGTTATTGTGTAATGTTCCTTTTTTTAGGGATTTTTAATTTTTTTGGATTTGAATAATGTTTTTTGAAAAAAAAATTGAGGTAGTTTTGGATAAATGTATTTGTTTCATTCAAATTTGATATATTCTTATGGATTTTACTATTATAGTTTATTTTCCTTGGTTGTTTAGTGGAATAAAGTTTCATTGTGTTTGTGTGTGGTGGTAGATGTGTAGAGGTTTATCATTATTAGATAGAAAATTGGAGACCATTGTTTCTATTCTTAGGTAACCTGGACCAGTATTTCTTCCCAATGAATTCCTAGGAGTTATAGTTTTATTTCATGGGTTCACCTTGATATGGTGGTCTATTTTTGATTTCCTAGTATTCACATAAGGAGTGGTTTCCCATTGTATAAGCCTAATTTTTTTCTTGATAAGGAATATATGAGGTTTTTTTCCATTATCATGGTGTTTAGAATGTTTTTAATGGACTCGATGAAGATATTATTTCACTTTATGGTTTTCAAGATAATATTTGGGTTATGTAAACCTTATAGATAAGTGAGTGGGTTTTTATGAATTAAAATTATGATTAGTAAATGTTTACTTTCTTGGATTTCAATTTGATGATGAGGTTTTATTTTATTATGGATTCATTTTTTGGAGTGATTTTCTTTTAATACACCATTTTAGGATAGTTCTAAATAGTTGGGAGACCCATAAAGGGGCTTTAATCCATTAATGATCTAAGATAAAAGGTTTTTGTTTGGTTTTTCTTAATGATTTATCCTAATTTTTTTATTGTGGTTCTATTATTTGAGGTTCTTTGTTTTATAATTTTTTCATCCAACCTAATATATTAAGGATTATAGTTTATCATTCTCAGTTGAAATTAAATTTAATAAGAAATTTCTAGGTAGAAATCGGAATGGTGGGGTGATTTTAACACCCATTTATACTGTTATTTTAATTATTTAATGATTTTCTTGAAAATTAAAATATTGTAAGTTTCATACTTCTAATATTATGTTTTATAGAGGTTTTTCTAAGGTTCATGCTTCCTATATGGTCGCCTCATGGTTTGGTAAACCTTTATGATGACCCTTTATTATATACTCTATTTTCACATGGTCTAGCTTGCATAGTTTACTGAAATAAAAAATGATACACTTACACATAATGGTCTCTAGTCCATTTTCATATGTGCATGGGTAGTGCTTGTTTTAGGTAAAATTATACAGTTCTTGGTGGAGACTAGGTTGGGGACCCTTATGGGTCAGTTTTGTGTCTCACAAAATATTTATTGTTAGGGTAAACCATGGATCATGAAATATAGGGTATCTATAGTTGTAATAGATTATTTTTGAATTTTTGTTGCATCATTTTGGAAAACTTTTTCACCAAACCATCTGACTCTATTATTATTATCAAGTGGTTCCTACACTATCAGGGGATGGTTTCAAATACTATATTTCAAAAACATGTGGTCATTGTAGTCTATTAAATTTTTGAAAGTCCAAAAATACCACTCTTCTTTTCTAGTGATGTTCAGCCTCCCATCCTGCCTAGACCATATGGTAAAATCTATAGATCCCATGTGGGAGATCCAATACTTAACTTATTAAATTCATGGATCATTTTCATCTAAATATCAAGAGGTTTCCAAGTTAAAATCCATTTATTTTTTTCATTTATCTTCAATTTCCCTTTATCTTCCCTTCCTATTGATTCTCTAATCCATTTAAGAAGCCAAGATCATTTCACATGAGATTTTCAAGTTTTTGGTTTCTTATTTTTTAGTTAATTTTTGATTTAAGACATGAATAAGGTGATTTCTTTATTGTTTTATTTTTCTCTATGGAAGTTGAAATGTTGCAACCTTTTTTAGATTGATTTAAGTTAGAATATTCTCTGAATTTACTTTATTTTAAATTCATAGAATGATTGATTTTTATAATTAATTTTGTATAAAATTATAAATATATTTGACATCAAAAAAATTTCATATGAGTCTAGTATTGGAATAAGGGTTTATATTTATTGAATCTCAAGTATGGATTTAAAATTTAATTTCCCATTATTCTAATCCTTTTTTAAAATTTCAAAATACGGGTCTCTAGAAGGGTTTACTAATAAATGTGGCATTTAGTATGGTTAGTATTTTTAATGTAAAATGATTCATTTTCTTCAAATGTTTAGGATAAAAAAGGGGGTGGGTCTTCTATTTTTTTATTGAAATTATTTAAAAGGATCAAATTCAAAAATACGTGTGGCGATCAGTACTTGGATCGAGATTTAATATGATGTATTGTTTGACACTTTTTAAACTAATGGGTTCATTACTAATTAGAATATAATTTATACCCCTTGTATTATTCTTTCATTTTTGGGACCACTTATTATTATGTGATGCCCGGATGATGTGGAAAAATGAATAGTTTATTTGGAGCATGAAAGAGGTGTGGGATATTTATTATTTATACTTGTCGATGATTTATTAATCACTAATTCATTTTATGCTCATCTCTAACTATGTTTTTTCATATGAACCTAGGTATTTTTTGTTAGAGTATAGTATTATGTGATACTATCTAGTATAAATGCTACTAGTTTTTTCAAAAACAATCTAGTCCACCATAAACTAAGAAACTAGGTTGGTCCATGACATAGCAAACATGTGTTCCTGGTCCACTCAAGTTAGAAACTATTGCTAGGAAATTGTAGTATATATTTCGGGAATGGGTTCAGCCAAAAAATAATAATATAATAAGAATATATATTTCACAATAAATTCTTTACTGACCAGTCCATAACTCAGACATCTATTCCAAATCAAATAAGTATAAAAAAATTAGAAAAATAGTTTATAAAATTTATTCAATAAGAAATTCACTCATATCACCTATAAATCCCTCCATCAGAACAACCCCTCATATATATCACCCATTATCCATATATATAATTTAACAACAATTAAATATATGTAATGTAGAAGTATCCTATTAAGCTAATGTGAAATAGTAAACAAAATAAAATTAAATAACCAACTATCCTCCCTGAAACTCTTTTAGTAACCATCCATAATTAAAAAAATTATACCAAAATCACTTAGGAGATTGATGGGAACCTAAAAAAATATAAATAGGAATGATATTAAAAGACTAGTATGAATTCAAAGTAATACCTCTAATGAGAATTTTTATTAAACCAATGTTATATTTTCAAGGAAGTATGAAATAATACAAAAAATCAGGTTTTTTGATTTATTTAAAACCAATATCAAGCCATCATTACCTTTAAAATAATATATATTTAACATATAGAATATGAGTTTTAAATAAAACAATACTTTAAATCATTTTAAAGATTGAGGAAATTATTTTTTGAAAATGGGATCTCATTTTAAAGAATCTAAACCCATTTATTTTCATTGAAATGGAAAAATGTAAATTGTGTGAAACCATTTCCAATTTTAGTAATAATAATCATAATATTATTATTAATATAATCATTATCATAATAATTATCATAATCATAATAAAACTAAATCAATATTCGAAGGAACTGTTGATATTCCAATGATCACTAATTTAATGAATGTAACCAGTACCTATAACTTAATTGAAATAAAAATGGGATCACCAGTGTGATTAGGAAGAAATCTAGAATAATACTAAACATGATCCATCATATCAGCATGATTAATTTTGTACAATTCCCTAACTCATCATAACACACGACTAGATTTTTTTTATAGAAAAATATCCCAAAGTACAGTGTATCTGTACTACAACCCACCAGCTATAGAGGAATACTAAACTAATGAATACATGTATCCAAACTTCCCTCAATATACTCTAGGTATCCAATGGTATAATAATGAAATTTATTGAATCAATATAATAAAATAGTTATAGGGAAAGAATATATTTGTCGTTAAATATTTATATACGTATCTATATATAAATTTGAAACCATAAACCTACCCACTCCTAGCATCGAATAATGGGGATCTAATACCAAACTATAAGTTGTGTTCTCCTAGGAAATGCAACTTACAAAATCTATATGAAATTTTCTAAATGATCCTCATAACTATACTTTTAAAATTATATGGTATAAAGCTAGTTTAAAACTAATTTCATGCTTCATAAATTATCCCAAAAAAAATAGTAAATTTTAAAACATCCTTTTAAATATACAATAACACATATAAGAAATCATTCCAAATTTTTGAACAACATGAATATTTCAAAACCCTTCTTAAAAAGACTATGGGGAAATTTATCAAACTTTTTATGTGTTTGGATCTTAACAAATAGGTTTTGAACTAGAATTTTAATATAAATTTCCTTTGTGTTCAATACAAATCATGTTAAAATTAGTTCCCATTTAAGAAAGATTTATAAAATATTATTTTCATTAGATATGTAAGACAATTAATTAAAGACATGAAATAAATGGATCATAAATTTAATGCTGAATTTAAGGGTTAACCTATATAAAAGTAATCACATGTGGTGAGAAACCCCTGATAATATGAGTTGGATGTCCTAATTATAATTCTCCACACCTTAATATTTAGAGTCATAATGAAAATCATAAAAATAATTCACTATGGTTTGTCTAAAGGATATGTAGAAATAGAAAAGTGTAAAAAGTAATAAGAAAGTTGAGGAAGAAAGAGGGGAGGAGAAAACCCCTAATCTTGAGAGATTTGAATCAACCTTGGTAAGAGAAAAAACTCTAAATGGAGGAGGGGGATTGTAGGAGGTGTACCTAGAGTTATTAAGATATGGTTCTTTTAAAACGAGAGAGGAGGTTTTTGAGGTAGGTTTTTTAGTTAAATATAGAGAGAAAATTCTTTAATTTTATGGTTTATAAAATATTAGCAGTATGGTACATGGTAATAACGCTTGGTTCACAATATGAAACATAAACCTTAATGAAGCTAATCCACTTCCCAAAAACTTCATGACTTGTCCTCCCTTTTCATATAATAAATCACTATATAAAAAGTCTCATATATTCCTAAGTGCAAGAAAATACTAGGAAAACTCTCGAATAACCAATCAAATAAAAAAATGACCATGAAATCTATAAAATATATGAGAATTTGGGTACAGGGTTTGAAAATTATCCCCACCATAATTATTTATAACCCAAAAAATAATTGAAAGAAAATGGTATATTAAAATAGGTATTCTCAACTACTTTATAATGGACATGACTTAATAGTTTGAGGAACACTATAAATGGATAATATATTTCTAGAAATCTGACAGAATATCACCAATATAGGAATGGAATATACCAAAATTATCCAACTCTCTCATCGTAGACTACCACAAAATACCATAAATATACCATGAAAGACACATTATAGAAAAAGGGAACCTAAGACAAGAAAAGTTTATTTTATAAATTATAATCACAGTAATCCAAGAACACTCCAACTCAAGGTAATTAATAGAAATAACTAAAGAAACATGATCACAAATCCCTAGAAAACATCAAAAACACAAATAAATATCAGTGACAAATAATTTTCTTTTGGGATGGAGGGGTTGAGTAAAAATTAAAAAACCAATCCCTAACCAAACTTCACTACACAATAAAATGTTGAAGAATGATAACACTAGTTAATAAATATAAAATCTATCAAGAACATCACCTATGGCTGTCTCCCCACTATATTATGGAATCCACTAATACAATAACTCTTCAAGATAATAATTACTCTCTGATTAATGACATCATCTCTAAAGGATAGTAATTTCATCACCTAGATAAATGTTAATATAAAAAACTATGTAGTAAAAGGTAAGATGTTATTGGAAAACACTTCAAACAACACATTCTATTTAAGAAAAAATCAAAAAAATCCTTAAAAAATTTGAAGGGGAATAATTTTTTATAATCATGCTTAGAACCCTAAAATAATGGTGAAATAATTGGAATAAATATGGTACTAGTTATAATATAACTATTATTGTAGAAAAAATCATCCTAGATACCCATTTACCTGAAAAAACATAAAATTTATAACCCCTCGTGGAAAGGCCAATAAAATAGGATAGTAACCCCAATGAGTAAATAAGAACTATTGAACACAAAAATAAGAACATATCTATGAAGACTAATACTCTATCCATAAATCACTAGGATAAATCCAATAATCACAGGGAAAATTATTCAAAAAAATCAACCATAAATACCTTATAATAAAATCACACATAGATAATTAAATAAATACATCCTAAGGGGAAGATACTCACCAATTTAATATGGATCATTATGGGTGATCAATTTGAAATAACACAGGAAATAATCCCAAACTTATCCATAATTCATAAATTAAATATAAAATTTCCCAACAATACTAAAAAAACATACCCATAATATGAATCTCCTACATAAAAAAACTTTTACCATAACACCCCTTCCCTTCAAAACAATTTCCCCCCATATAAAACCATTTTAGTAAAATAATTTCTTTCAAAATCATTTTAAGACCAAACATATATAGACTATCAAAACATTTACAACAACAATTTCATTACAAGAAAATTTACCTTAAAATTTTATAAAATATGTCCCTTTTGATATCATTTACATTTTCAACTAATTCTAAAAAAATAAAATGAGTTAAATTTTAAAAAAATGCACAAATATTTTACAATACCCAGCATAATAAAATTTTTAAAATATTAAGAAATTCAAAATAGAAAATAAATCTCCCACAAAACCAAATCATATTTTTTCAAAACTACCTAATTATACATACAAAATCCATATTTTCCAAAAGAAATGTTTTTAAAAAATCATTTTTTCACATTAAAATTAAAACCTCATAATTTAAATGTATAATTTTAAAAATTAAAATTAAAAATTTACCTAATCAAAAAACTTGTCATAATCAATGAGAATAAAAAAAATTGAATATTAAACAAAATTCAATTTATAGAATATTGTCTATGTGTATCCTGGATGCATGTCTTGGAAGACTCTCTCACAACTAAACAAATTCCACTAATGGTCATAATGAAAATTTTACATTGGATCTACATGAATTTCTAAGAACTATATTCTCATTCGGTACCAAAATTTCACTCCCATTATCATCCCCTAACATATGAATTAAAAATAGATAACATAAAATAATTAAACACTAGTATCACAATTACCATTACTCAAAACTTAGAAACCCATAAAAAATCATTTCTATGAATGAAAAAGATATAGACAGACTCTTTCTGTCTATACATTCTATATTCTAAATGAACTAACTATGATATACCATTAATCTCTAAATAACTACGGGAGTTTAGAGAACTATGACATTTTAATAAACTAGGATCTGATATAATTTTTACCTAAACCAATTCTAGACTACCATAAACTAGGATTTCAATGCCAATTTGTGACACAAAAGAGGCATGTCGCTAGTAGCCTCGGGCTAGAAACATGTTCCATGGAATAAAATTATATCCAATGGGAATGATTTTTCTGAAACAAAAAAAATAGATGAATTTCACAAGTAATTTAAGAACCACCCATCCATATGTAAGATTTTCATAAAAAATCAAATAAAGGAAAACAATAAATAAGATAAATAGGTAATAAATTTAAAAAAAAAAGAAATTCTCAATACTCACCTCCATCTCTTAGCACAATAACATACCCTAAGATTCAAGACCTAGTTTTAACATATAAAATTCACCACTGATTGAAGAAATGGAATGAAAAAATTTCCAATTTAGATATGGAAATAATGTAAAATAATTAAAATAAAATAACCAATTAACTTTAGTACCACTCATTGAGTTAGAATCTATACAAAAACAAAAAAATACTCTTTTGGAACTCAATAGAGAAATTATAATATTAAACTAAAATGATAAATATAAGAGTGAGATTTAAATTCTAATATGACTGACGAGTAATCACACTTTAAGAATAAACTTTAAATAGAAGATCTGTTATCAATATATTTTCAAATATAACTTACAATTAGGTATTCTATCTTATTTCAAACAAATTATAGACCATCATAATGTTTAAAACCATTTCATATTGACAATATTATTAAGTGTTTCAAAAAAACACTTAATTCATTTTAATGAAATGTGAAAAAATCAGTTAAAATTTAATTTCACTTTAATGAATCAAAAACCATTTGATTTATTTGAAAAGTAATTACAACAAAAACAACAAAATCCATAAAAAATATTAATAATAACAACAAAACTAATATTAATGAATCATAGCGGTAAAAAAAACTGGTAATCCAATGAACATCAATGAAGTGGAAGTATCTTGAATACATAATAAAATATAAATAAACATAGGATCACCTATCAGCTATTGGGGAAATATAGAATATTACAAAACATGATCCATCCTATCAGTGTACTTAATGGGAGATATGAACATGTTTCATGTGAAATAGAGGGAGGTGGGGTGTGAGGTATGATTTTTTTTGTAAATAATGAGAATTAAAATTAAAAAGTTATTTAAAAACTAGTTAGAAGGGTTCATGATGTGAATGAATAGTTTATGTCATCAATTATACCCCTTTATGAAGTTGGGCCATTTCCTAGACAGTTCATGACAAGACCTTCCATAGTCACGTTGTGAATCACTATAAAAGAAGTGCTACAGCTTCCTAAATATCCAATATTACTCAAAATAATCATGAATAACCAAGGAAATAAAATTATAAAATTAATGACCAAGAAATCAATAAAATTGATGTTAATACAGTTTGAGGATGTTACAAATGTCTCATCTAGCATGATATAAGGCTTAGTGGTGTATTCTATTATGATGATGGTGATATGGGATTATTAGATGGGATGTGTTTTTTTAGAGGAAACATATATCAATAATTGGTCCCATGTTTTTTTTAAATTCTAAGATAGTTTTACATTAGGACCTAGGGAGTTTCCCCTCAAACTTATTCATTTATTTATGATTCATTTTGTGGTCTATAATTCAGTTATGTGTATCCTATTTCACTTTTTTTATTATGTAACCATTTATTTGTCTTCTACTATATTCTATTTATGGTGGTCCCTTCTCTTATTTCACATAAATTTATATATATTTGTGTTTGATTCTTAAGAAGTTATGTAATATAATTATGGAATGGTATTTTCAGGTGATTATTAAAGGATGTTTGTGTGAATGATATTTCATGAATAGTTTTTAAATTTATACATAGAGGTTTTAGTTTATTTTCATCTATAAAAGTTTCCCAATTAAAAATTTATAAAATTTATTTCTATTTATAAAGAAGAGGTTCATTTGGTCTTATAAAAATAATAATGTATGTCCTTTATTATTATTAGAAGCATGTGTTTTTATTTTCTTTAGGACTTATGAAAACCATAAAAATATTTTCTATTATTTTTAAAACTACCAATTACTAATTTTGTTATGAAATTTATTTCATAAAATCTTTAGTCAGATCATATTGTGATTATTAGCTTACAACTTTCATACACACATGTTTTCATGTATAAAACTCTCTTGTTTCTTTAGATTAAATTTATATTTAAATATGGGAATCTATTTTCCTATTATTATGGATGTTTTGGGGGTGTGGAACGAAACTATGGGTTTCATAGAGTTTTTAAGGTGGATTGGTTCAAGAATTTATCTTATTTCAGGATGTTATATATCAACCCTGATGACCACTCCATAGTATGTATTTAGTTTTTGTATGTTTTATTTTGTTATATATTTATTTCTTGAATTGTTTTATGTTTATAAAAATGTGTACAATAATTATTTTTCATTATGAATCATTGATTTTGTCTATATTGTTTTTATAATTATAGATATTAGATGGAAATATAGTTTTTATATAGTTTACATTGAACTTTAGTTAAGATATATCTACGGTTGTTATCTTTTATTTTAGGTAGAAATCATTCCTAATTAGTTCTTCCTTAATTCCCAAGAACTTGTTTCCATCTAATGGGGATCAAAAATTTCCTTTGACCCTAGTGATGAGTTGGGTCGGTTGACATGTTAGGTTATCCCAGGCTAATATGTCATAGTGATTCCCTATATGTGTCAAAGTAAGGGTTAAATTTTCAAGTTGGTATTATACATATATTATATAATAATAATGAAGTTTATAAATAAGCATCTCAAGTGGTATGTAATATTTATGTTTTGGTGGTGTAATAAATGATGCATCAACAGAATAGTTTTTTTATAAAGGTAATTTTATATTGGTCCGTTGGCTCACTCAGTCAATGGTGTAAAGAATGACATCACCACCGGATAGGTCTATTGGTTAATGAATCATTTCAAGGTTAGTGTTGATGGATAATGGTGAAAATGATCCTAGAAATATAAGTCTAAATGATTATGTTTATAAATATTCATATGCTTATATTTGAGGACCAGATAAATCAATAAATCTCTAAAAATGGATAAAGCCTGTGAGGATGAATTATTCCCATTTACATGGGGTTTATTTTTGAGTTTCTTGGCTTATAATTCCTATTTATCACACTTATTGGTATGAAAGGTTTAAAGGGTAGATAAAGTGGTGAATAATTCTTATATTATATAATTACCTATCCCATTATTGAGTTTCTAGGTCCTCACGCCCTTAAAAGATAATATTTTAGTTTTAACATATAAAGAGATATTAATTTTTTTCAGTTTTTTATTGATCATATATCATGGTGTTTACCCTTATGATGATGTTCAATGACATTATGGTTTATTTTATTCTTAATTTATTTCTTAATATTTATTTAATTGAATATTTTTATCATTGATATACAAGAATTTATATATCATAAATTTATTCATGGATCAAAAATTCATCATAGTAGTCTTACATTGGATGGACTGATTACTAATTAGGTGGTGTAATTAATGTTTGGAATAAAGGATCTGGATCTAACATATCCTATGATTTTAAATTAAAATAGTTTGAATAGTTATTATGCTAGTTAAATGCATAATTAAGTCAACCAATTAAATTTATCCACTATTGAAATTAACCCTAATCATAAAAAGATTTTTTATAATTGGAGGCTATTAGAGAATATTCTTTTGGTAACCCCTATTTAGTCTTAGATCATGTACAGATATTGAGATAATAATGAATGGAACTTTATGGTAGAGATTGTTATTTTTATTATACTCAATTATTTATAAAAAATTGTAAAATACATAACCTAAATATCAATATGAATTTCACTAATCATCTTTCCATAATTCTTAGTGATGTCATTGTGTACCCATTTTCTAGGTACCTCATACTACCCAACCCAATTATATAGGGTTATAGTAGTGGGTAAACATGTATACATAGGGTCAGGGAAACAAAATGAAAACATTATGAATAAAATTATAGGGTTAGGTTGGTACTCCTTGGTTAAAAAAAGACCAAACTAGATAATTAAAATTTTAATTAATTAACTAAAAACAACATTTTAAATGAAATTATAATTATGAAAAAAACATATTTTTTTATTTTGAGTTCAGTTCAATTTATATTTATATGTAAATGTTAAATCTGATTTTATATTCTATATTTTATTTATAAAATATAGTTATAAAATATATTTAAGTAAATTTTTAATATGTTCATTCAAGATTTATAAATAATATTAGAATATTAACATTTCAAATTAGGTATTTTAAATGGATTAAGGTGGATAAATGGGTGTTTAAAATTTTAATTGGGTGGGTTTTTGGTAGTAAATTTTTAATATAAATAGGGTAGAGTTAATTTTTGTCTGAGGTTTTTTTTAAAATAAATGGGTTGTGGTTTTGGTACCCCAAATATCATTGTTACCTGACCCATGCCCATCTATTTTTGTTCATTGGAATCTGTTATTTTTATTTATTTCAAATTTTCACAATAAATAAATGGAAATCATTTGAAGGATCATATACTAGGTGGATAGTCAAACTCAACCACATATCTCTATTACTTCACCCATTTCACATTCCACATGAAGAAACCCAAGTCCACTAACTCTATATTTTAGTGTAATGTTGAACTATAATACCTTCAATATCAAACCCCCTCTACCTTCCTCTTTCCCTTTCTCTCTCACCCTCTTTATATTTCAGAATGACAATGACTACTAGTCCTGGTGGTCGTCGATAGTGGAAATTGAGTTAATAAAGTAGTGCAGGATTAAAAATTTAAAACACCCCAATATTTGATAATATGTTCTTTTAGAATACATTTAATTTTCTTGACATCTTTTAATGATCATAGGGTTTAAAAAACATTGTTTTGTCACTCTTTTCACACCTAATATAAATTTATTTTTTAAAACTTTTAGAAAATTTATTTGACCAAATAAACATAATTTTTTAATTCTCCATTTCAAAATTATCTTCAGTATAATATGTTTAATTTTATTGAGAAATTTCATTTTTAATGAATATTAAAAAATACTGATTTTCAATTGAAAACTACCATTCCATTTAAAAAGTTTATAATATTAAAATAATGTTTGAATTTATTTTAAAGAAAAAATAGTTCAGTTTTATATCAATTAATATAATCTAGGTTCTTTTATTTATTTTCAAATTGAATTTAAATATAAAAAATTTCTAAATTTTTTAAGAAAATTATATTAAAAACCAGCTTTCCCATCACATATGCAGGATTAATTTTAAATTAAATTATTCCACTTTTGGGAATTATGTTTTTAAAAATGGATAAAATATTAGGAATAATAATAATTTCTAATATATAATAAGTTCAACTTAATTTTTCACCAAAATGAACAGTGAATGAAGTAAACATAAATTACCATGGTTAATGTAAAAATGGGTTTACTCAAGAGTTAAAATTAAACAAAAAGGGTAAAAATGGCCTATAAAATATTAAAATAATATTTTATAGGAATATATATAACATTATACCAAAAAATTTCTATAATGGTCCATTTTTTACCCTTGTTAAATTTAAAAAACATCATAGAACTCAATTTGTTTAAATAATACCACGTGTGTCAACTCCCCCACAAATAAAAGGACACCGACTCTCCTCTTTTATTCACACCTTCTAACCTATATTTTTTGGACAATAACTACCCAAATAACTTCCAAAAATACATAAATCCATCTTAGAATCCTTATCTAGGGATTAAATCCAACATATAAAGTATTTAGTGAAATTTTAAATAGGATACCTGATGAATATGTAATGTTCTTCAATAATCGTCTTTATTTTACTTTTTTCTCCAACTACTCTGTTTTTTATTAAAACATACTGATATAATAACCTAATTATATTAAATATAATGGGATATTGTTAAAATAAGTTAATGACTAATATCCTTCTCTAGATACATTAAATGGGTTGCAAAATCATCGTTCTTGTGTACAGCAGACTACCACCTCGCGAACCAATATCATTCATTTTTTCATTTCAACCTCTCAAGGTTAGATATGATGATGGATATAATGTAAATATTTGATATTTCTAACATTTTTATACCATTTTATTCAATATATCATATATATATATATATACCATACATTCTGTGGGAGATACAATAACTCCACTCGTCTGTATGGCAAACTACCACCTCACGAATGGATGTCATTCATCTTTCACTAACGCTTTACACTGAATGATATAAATATAAATTTAATGATTATACGTGATATAAATTACATAATTATGAAATTTATTAAATATTTATAATTCTATAAATAAAATATATATCATTTTTTTTCTTTCCATTTCACTCCCATAAAGATGATATCATCATTCATGTATGAGTGGACTACCACCTTTAAAAAGAAACGTGACTCTCTTTTCATCACCACACGACATGAAAGATATATATATATATATATATAATTATATAATATGTATTTATGATATTATTATCATTCTACAAAGTTAAAATATGACTTACCACCATTCTATAATGATTAGTGGAAAATAGAAATGTTACTCATGCGTACATATGGCCAAACATCTCCATGATTATAACGTACCTCATTCTTCATAACCATAATTCATGATTAGTTTTAAAATTATAATTAATTTATAAATTTTATAATTATTTCATTATTATTGTTATGGAGATAAATACACTCTATAATAGGTGTATGAAGTGGATCTTTAATGATAAAACACAAATAAGAAAACAAGTCAATTTTCCCCCAAAACAATTAAAATAATGAAATGTTTTTAATGAACAGGTAATAAGATGTAAAAAAGGATAATATATGATATTATAAATATTATTATTGTTATTTTATAATTTAATAACATGTTCAAAACAACTAAATATGAGTTTAGAGAATAATCAATCAAAAACAATAGTGAGGTAAGTGATTTCGTCTCAATTTACATTCCATGATACTTAACTATTATTATGAACCAAATAACATTTAGGTGGTGTATTTACTACCAATTTTGACATGTAATATAATTATTCATATTTAATTATTGGTATTTTATGTTTCACTTTGAATCATTTCATCCAAGTGTATTTTAAATGAAAATTACCATGTGATATAGTTATTGTGCAATATCATTTTCTTTTGTGATTGGTAATTTTCTCAAGAAAAAATCACATCCTGGTAATCATTTTTTGTTAGAAAGTATATTTTTATTAAATATATATATTATTGAAAAAATGATATGATAATTTCATAAACCATATACCATTTTTATAAATGGGGATTACTTTGAATGTTATTTGATTAACTAGGGAAATACTGATAAATCTATACCTTTTACTCAATATGGATATTTAATGATAATGAGAATTGACTAAATTAAATATATTTCATGATATATAATGAATTATTTGGACCGGTAGTTATGGGTGGGGCCTGGTACAATATAGTGCCTGAATTCATCGGTAGGTCTCATGAGATAAATAAATTTTGCTAAATTAAATGGCTTTCGACTTGTAATTTTAAACTGTCTTGTGAAATGTATTAATAGTAGAGGAATCATGATATAGAAGATAATAGAATCCATTAATTAATCATTTAATATATTAAGTATTTATTTATTATTATCCATGAGATTTTTAACTATGATATTATCTTTGGATGAATTTCATTTTTAGTTTGTTGATTAAATGGAATGTGTTCTGAGTTATTTACATTTCTATATTGATTATGTCGTATATAGTTATTTATATAGAACATGTTTTTAATTAATTGAATTTCCCAATTTATTATGAATTATAAAGGTATTAAATTGGATGTGTTCTCAGTTATTTAACTTTCCATGTTGATTATGCTTATTGATTCATGATACCTTACACTTTATGTTACCCTTGCTAATCATTTGATCTCGCCATTATTTTTTTTCCATTTCCCTAGATATGAAGATGGATCATTTGAATGAGTTTTCAAGGATTATGATAATATTATTTTGTTATGTAATATGTTTTATTTTCTATTTACAACATAAAATTGTATCATGTATGTATCTAGTTCTACAAAACTACTAAATTGGTATCTCCTCTGGTATTCAACACATTGTATCTATGACAATGTAATAATGTAAGGTACTAGCTCTAGTTTACTAGGGTTGGGGTCATTATAGTTTTTATTAAATAATTTTTAATATAATCCTTGAGAACTAGATTTAGGAAAACATACATTAGGTAACATAACACTATGATAAACATTGAGGATAAGTATATAAGAACATTCTAATGTTTTGGAATGGAAGAGATTATGTTGGTCTTTCTAGAAATATATCCATATATGGATACTACATGTGGATGTAGTTCTCTAAATGAGGAACCTAGGGGTAATAACTCTGAAAAAGGCATGTTGGGATAGAATTTATCATTACCTAGTACATGAAAACGGGCCTTACAACACACCTAGTTTGACTTTCTTGAGGGATATTCTTAGGATAATTAACATTTCCTTTACAAAAAATTATGAATGATTGGAAAGTAAATATATTTCCAAAGAATCTAAATTTTATGACCTTGAGATTAATAATTCATAAATTTTAATTTATTTTAAGTGTTACACCATATTTGAAATTACAAATTACTATTTAAAATTCATAATTTTATGATATAATCCAGTATATTCCATTTTCTACAAATAGATCCTGAAAGTAAGAAGATTATTTTTAATCATGAACAATGTGGATATTTCCCTACTGAGGAATCCAATATAGCTAGTATTGGAACTGGGAAAATTATGGCTATATTTGGGCACCATAATCTGGTTATGACAAATAACTAATACCAGATGAAGCCACCTATTTTGCAGTGATATTATCCTATAATGGATCACTTTATGCGAAATAATTCCCCATAATTTTGTGGGACTAAAAATCTGATTATAGCTAAGAAATGGATTAACTCTATAGAGAAGATAATTTTAGCCTTAGGATTCGGTGAATCGAAAAAGGTTACACTCTCAGTGCATTGTCTCAAAGGTGATGTTGATCAATGGTGGTAATTTATCCAAAATAATTGGTTGGAATTGAAAATATAACTCATGGAATGGAAATATTTTAAAAATATATTCTTTGATAAATATTTTCCTTATGAGAAAAAAATTGAAATGAATAGAAATTTCCCTTGCATAAATAAAAAGGAAGTATAATGTGTCACGTATTATAAATCTACCTTTAGAAGGTTGGATAGGTATGAAAAATATTATATACACAACACGGATTTAAAGATTGACCATTTCATTGAAGGTATTAAGCTTTGTTTCTGAATAGCACCTGTATCTCAATTATTTTCTTCATATGATTAATTAATTTTACTTGTGATAAAAACATAAAATAATTCTCAAAATAATACATATTCATAGGAAAATAATTAAATAAGAGATAAAATGATAACCAAGAGATAGAGAATGCATCAAAGAATAATAGGCGGATGGTTCAATTTCTATCATGTGAATATTTTGGAAAGAAACGTTAGAGTATGTTCTTTAAGGTAATGGGATCGTGTTGCATGTTCAAAGATAAAAGGAATATAGTACATGAATTCCATGGGATATAACACATCAATGATTTTCAGTGTTTTAGCTCTAAATAATTGTGGGATTACTCACACAAATGTCCCAAGTGTCAAGGGAATCCACCACATAATAGGACAAGTGGAGAAGGCCAAGATTATGTGATAATTACAACTAATATGGAAGTACCCAATGATGTGGTGGAAGGTAAATAAATCCTATATTAAAATTTTGATAATGATTTATTTGATTTTGTATCCTCACACTCTTTTATATTCACCCAATCTTCCATGAAAATTAGACATTTACCATTTAATTTAATAGGTAATTTTTCTTTTAAAACTCCTAATGGAAGTCTTATTACATCAAATATGTGTCAGGAAAATATTTATTATGACACAAAAAACATGCTTTATTTATCATCCTTATTATCATAAATATTTTTGACTTCGACATAATTCTTTATATAGAATGGATTTCAAAATATGATGAAAAAAATTATTACAAGAAGATGGAAATTACAATTTGTTAGGAAGATATTGAATTCCCTATCTTTAGGAAAAATTAATCATCATATGAGTCATATCTAGATCCAACCCTATTAGCTCTAATAAATGATATTCTTGGTGAAGAAGACAAAACAACATCTAGGTATAAAGAAGTTTAACTTCAAATTGGGGAAGTAACTATTGTACTTGAATACATTGATGTATTTCATATGGAATTACTTGTACATCCCCCAAATCCTGAAGTTTAGTTTTCAATTGATTTAATTCCTAATTAAAGACTAATATCAAAGAATAAATATAGAGTATCCACTATGTAATTAGTGGAATTGTAGAAAAAACTAGAGGATTTGTGTTATAATGTGTTTATTTACTCTAGTGTTTTACAATGGAGATCCCCTTTTCTCATTATTAAGAAGAGTTATGGATCCATGTTTCTATTCATTGATTATAGGAAAATCAATGCGATTATGATAAATAACATGTATCATATGCCTTGTATTGATGACTTATTCAATCAACCTCATGAAGCCCAATATTTTTCAATGATTGTCCTTTGATCATGGTATAATCAATTGAAAGTAAAGAAGTAGTACTTTCTAAAGACCACTTCTCAAATGATGTATGGAAATTATGATTTTAAAATAATTCCATTCAGATTGGATAATACACCCTCTAGTTTTGTGGTTCTAATGAAAATTTTATTAATGGAATATCTTGATTGTTTTTATGGTATATATTGATGATATTTTGGTATATTCTAAAATATCTGTGGAAATGAGAATCATTTTTGGACCTTTTTTAGACTCTTAGAATAATATAGTTATATAGAAAATTTATTAAGTGTGATTTATAGTTTAAATAATTTTCATTTCTTGGATATATGGTCTTCGAGGATGGAATTTTAGTTTATGTTGTGATGACTATGATTTTCAGATAATGACCTATACCAATGAACATAATTGAGGTACATAGTTTCATTAGTTTGGAAGGTTACTATCAGAACTTTTGTTCAGAATTTTTTCTGATAAGCTAATATCTTAACAAATCTTACAAATAAAGGGTTTATGTTTTCTTAGAAAATGGAATGTGAATAATTTTTTGATAAACTAAATGGTAGATTGTCCAATGCTTCTATTTTGAATATTCCATCTAGAAGTTATGGGTTTGTGATATATAGTGATACATAAGAGACTTGGTTGTCTCCTAATGAAAAATGACAATGTCATTTCATATGCTTCAATGAAATTGAAGACTTGCGAATTGAACAACCTAAACCATGATATTGAGTTGGCAACTATAACCTTTATATTGACGATATGGATACATTATCTCTCTGGTGAAATATGTGAGATATACACAGATCATAATATCCTAAAAACATATTTTCACAGATAGATATCAATATCAGACAAAGTTGATGGATCAAGATACTCGGGGATTATGATTTCTCAGTATACAACCACCTAAGGAAGGAAAAATAAGGTAACAGATGCATTGTGTAGGAAAGATCATGTAGTTCTTAATCAAATGAGGATTTAGTGGGACCAAATTTTCATGGATGTAGTAAATATGGATATCTAAATCATTATGGAATGGAAGACAACAATAATGTTAAAAATGATTTAAAAGAAATATTTATTATAAAAGATAAAATTTTCTCAATCTAATGATGAGAAAATTCAAAATATAATTAATGTTGTAAATGATGTAATATTAGAAATCTTCATTTTTGATAATGATGTTCTTAAATTTGGAAAGATATTATGTTTTCCATCTATACCTAGGATTGAAAGCTAATTGTTGGATGATTCTCATAGCTCAAATATCTATATACACTCTAGTGGCATAAATATATATATCTAATTGAGGGAACATTTTTATTGAGATAAAATGAAGCTGGAAATTACTGATTTTTTTCTAGATGTTTGGTTTTTCAACAAATGAAAATAGAGAGACAACATCCTAAAGGATTCACAAAACATCTTCCTATTACTTTTTGGAAATGGGATGAAATTACTATGGACTTTTTCATAGTACTACCATAAAATCATATAAATAATGATTCAATATAGGTTAGAATTGATAGCCTAACCATATTTTCATATTCCATTTATATATGAAAATATTTACCTCTTCAGTTATTTACAAGGATCTATATAAATGAATTTTTTGAACTTCATGGTGCACATCTATCATTTTTTATCAAGATACTTATTGAAAATTAAAATTCGTGAAGATTATTTAGAAGGGTCGTAATATTGAGATTCATTTAAGCACTTCCTTCTATCCTAAAACTAATGGGAAGTTTGAAAGAATTAATAATAAAATGAAAGACTTATTTATATCATTCTCACATGAATTTCAAGGTATGTGGGATTAGTATTTACCTTCAGTAGATTTTTCCAATAATAGTAGCTTCCATTCAAGTATTATAGAGATGTATGAAGCATTTTATGGAAATATATGTCACACTCCAACATTTTGGGATAAAGTTATTGAAATGAAACTTGTAGGACCATAACATATATAAGCAAAAAAATAAATGTAAAGTCTTCTTGGGCTAACATTAAAATATCCCAATGTAAGAAAAAAATTTATATTGATAACCATAGGAATTACTTAGTATTTGAATTAGGATATCATGTTTTATTGAAAGTATCTCCACATAAGGGTGTTATAAGGTTTGGTAGTAAAGGGAAACTATGCTCCAGTTATAGTGTTCCCTTTTAAATTCATGACTAAATTTGAATTTTTTCTTATCATTTGTAAATTCTTCCAAACCTCTCAAAATTACATTTTATGTCCTATATATCATTGTTAAAAAATTACGTGTCATACCCAACACATGTTATCACCTCTAATGAAATATAATTGGAACCCAATATACCATACTGTGAAGAACTCATCCATATTCTTGATATTATAGATAAAGTAATATTGAATCGAATGACTCAATTGGAATGGTACATTAGAGAAATCACAAAATATTGTAAGAAACATGGGAACAAAATTATATTATAAAGAACTATTATCATATATTTAGAAGTTAATATCCAAACATTTTTTATGCTGGAATTTTTTTAGGATGGAATAAAATAACACCCCAATGCATTACAATATTTTTCTTTTACAATAAATTTATTTTCCTAGATAACTTGTGAGGCACATTAGGTTTAAATAGAACACTATTTAGTCATTATTTTCACGCTTAATTTAAAAGTAATTGTTATCCCTTTTAGAAAATTTATTTCACTAAATAAATATCATTTTTGACATCATTATATATAAATTAACTTCATTTTAATTTTTAGAATTTTCTTGAGTAGTTTTTTTCATTAATAGTGAAAAATACTGAATTTTAATTGGAAACTAATTTTTATTTTCAATAATTTTTAATGATAAATTACATTTTGAATTCGTTTTAAACTAAAATTATTTCAATTTTATATCAATTAATCCAATTTAGGTAATTTTAATCATTTTTATATTGAATTAAGAGATTAAATCTTTGTAATTATTTGAACATTTTCACTTTAAAACCCCACTTTTTCATTGTGCATATAGGATTAATTTTAAATCAAAATTTTCCAATTATGTGAATTAAATTTGGAAAAAAATGATTCCATATTTATAATAATAATAATTTTTAATTTCTATTATAGTCAATTTAATTTTTGATAAAAATTAAAATAGAATGAAGTAAAAATTAATCACTGTGTTGATGGTAAAAATGGGCTTATTGAGGACTTAAACTAAAGAGATATGGATAAAAATTTCTTATAAACTTCTCTAAAAACTATTTTATTGACATATTATGATAATTTAACCAATTAGGTTCATAAATGGTACATTTGTTACCCTCTTTACATATTAAAAATTTGGTATCACTCAATTGTTTTCAAAAATACCAAGTGTGTCCTCTCCCCCGCTTATAAAAGGCATCTCATCTCCTCTCTTATTCACACCCTCCAACCTCTTTATATCAGATAGTAACATTCAAATAAAATTAAAAATTTCCTAAACTAATTATATAATCCTTATAATTTTATTAAATATGAAAGGCGATGTCATGTATGCTCTCAAATGATGTTCGGTTTCAGGTTATTTTGGGGCAGCAGAGTAGCTGACCAAGGTCAACTCTCAAAGGAGGAAGTAATTTTAAAAAACACATTAAAGTTATTTTGAAAATAAAATTAAATTACACAAATATACTAATTGAAATAATTTTTTGTTTTATAATTTATAAAACTATAATAAGTATTCTAAAAAAGATGGTATTTTTTGAAATGTGACTGAGAAAACGCAATGAGAATATGTTTTTTTTAGAAAATATTTTTAAAAGGAGTAATCAATATAACTCTACATCTTAATTTAATTATTAAAAATTTTCATTTAAACTAATATCTACTTAATTAAGATCCCATAATTTTTAAACCCTTGAACCCTATGGGAGTTTACATAACAACAAAGATGAAATTAATTTAACTCTATGCTAGCTTCAGAACATGAAATCACAGCACCCTTCTTTGATTGATGTTATAAGGATACCTTATAGTAAGTGGTAAATTACGGCACATATAATCTCTATAAATGAGTATTAATCATGTTTATGGATTATATTTGAACTCTAAAAATTGATCGTGTGTGGTTTTGTATTACGGATTAAGATCGCGCTCTCATAATTCACACAGTACTCGACCTCATATATTGTGTGTTAATTATTCAATTACCTTATTAGTTTAATTTAAATTAAAATATATATTAATATATCATATTATTTGATTTACATTATATCATTGAATTAAAATAAATTAATGAATAAGTTAAGAGGGAGATCGATTACTAAAAATAACTGCTCTTCCATGGGCAGTGTTAGTCATTGTAGAAACGAATTGCATGTGCAAAGGTTTAGAAAGGTTAAAACATAATAAAATTTCTACTATTGTTTTTTATACCAAATATAATAATTTAAGAATAATAAAATTCAACAAAA
This sequence comes from Viscum album, assembly GCA_963277665.1. Classification (NCBI taxonomy): domain Eukaryota; kingdom Viridiplantae; phylum Streptophyta; class Magnoliopsida; order Santalales; family Viscaceae; genus Viscum; species Viscum album. The sequence goes on along the minus strand of OY728120.1, from coordinate 1,870,742,174 downwards.
CAAGATAAAATAGAATAAATAAAATAGGAACTAATAAGTTTATTATAAAAACACAAACATTACAACATGAGAAAGAGAGGAAGGCTTCGATGAAGGGATCCTTATTTCAAGATATCTCCCTATGAGTATAGGTAGTTACAGAACCTCCATGATTTTGAGTGAACTCCACTATAGCTCCAAAGGATAGAACTTGACTCCTTGTTCAAACTCCCAAATGAGTTTCCCATGTTGTTTATTTGTAGAAAAAATGGGAAGTGGTTTTGGGAACCCAGAACTCAAGATACCACTTGTGTATAGGTTTTGGGTTCATAAATAATATTATATGGACTTAGAAAAAATTAAAAAAAAGGGTTTTAATGGTATATTTACTATCATCATGTCAAAATTAGATGCCATTGGACATCTATAATGATAGATATATCCAAAATACCAAACCAAACTTTTGATTTCGTGCAGATTTGGTTCTCTGGATAGATCTATTCGGTTTGACCAACATATGGATAAATTAGTCTTGGGTTTATTTATATGATTTTTAAACCATGATTTTTGGATCCTCTCACAAAATTTAAGCCCATTTGGATTCATGAATTTCTCGAGACATGTAAAAAAGTGGATATATATCATTAGACTTCCATGAAGATTGGCTCATTTTCCTTCTACATTATCTCTAACCCTCCAAATTACCTCCCCCTATAACAAATTCACAAAAAAAAATATAATTTCCCTTTTTATTAGTGATAAAATTTGAATAATTGAATCAATTTGGATGTTTAATTTTTTATTATATTTGAAATTTTCAATAAAAAACTAGTTTAAAACAGTGATGTAAGGGTGAAATAATGCAATGAATCATGGTGTGATCACACCCCCAAACTTACCTTTTTGCACTCCTAAAAAACCTCATATCATGTATTTCAAAAAAACATTATGACAAGATATGCATGTTCATATTCCTCAATCCACAGTGGAAATATAGGAAAAGTAATAATCGCATCAAGATTCAATATCAATAAATTTGAATGTCTTTGTATCATAAATTTTATCAAAATAAAATTCAATGAGATTAATGACACTGATCATGGAGAAACAAGTAGAGGGTCAATTGTGCCATAACTTCCTCACATGTGTGTGTTCCAACCATTTCAAGATCATATCTCTACCCTTTATTCAGTATATTTAGGTGAAGTAAAACAATTCTTATTACCTGGTTTAATTCACCAAATATGTTCTACATTCCTTTGCAATCAAATTTTAAGACCCACTCACTTAAGAATTCCCAAAAGTCAAACTATAATCTCTCTACCTAGATATACCCACATGTTGTACATTTTATCACTACTGTTATTTATTATTTTTATTTTTTCCTCAAAATTTTCACTTGGAATAAATCTCACACTCATCCTTCAATCCTTGTTTGATCTCCTCGCAACACTAACTGTAAAAGTTATAATAAGATCAAAGGTCGAGGAAGAGTGGGTTTTGACCTACCTAAGACACAACCCATGTTTTTCTATTTTTATTTTGATTTTTTTATTTTTTTATGTGTTTGAGTGCGTACAAAAGTTGGATAATAGGTACACTCACATAGGTCAATTTGGTATAGTAATGAAACTGATTGGAAAAGAAATGAATGTATGGATCAACCATTGATATAAGATGATTTTTTTACCTAACATGATTATACCTTAAATTGAATAGGAAAAATAACACAATTCATTTTTCAGTGAAAATGTGTGAGGAAAATTAATGACACAATTTTCCATGAACAAATATAATAAGGAATGGTGTCAAAATATAAAAGGTTTTATAATGAAATGACTAATCATATCATCGACTACTTAAATTTTTATAAAAAACAACTTTTTGATGGAGAAATATTTCATGTTTATCATACCTCTAATGAATTTAAAAAACATTAATTTTCCATATATTCTATATAAAAATGAGAATTCTACATGATATGCTTTTTAGTGATTATTTTTCTTTTTTTTTTGTTTTTTTTTAAATTAACCAAATACTTAACAGAAAACACACACAAAACACACAAATAAAAATCCTAAATAGCTACCCTGAAATTTTTTCCCCTCCCCCATACTTAAAATATTTCATTGTACTCAATTTTAACTTATGAGATGATATGTGCACATGAAATGTAGAATTTAAAATAGAACAAATAATTTAAATGTGAAAGAGTTAGGAATAGCCTGAAATTCTCAATTGATGATGGGGTCATGCAATGTGATGAAATAAATTGCATGGGTGGGAATTACTTCAATGTATTTCTTCAAATGTTTCTCATTGACTGTAAATATCCTTCTAGTTTCCTCTTGTGTTAATCTTCACGGCACTATAAGGAAAGATATTAGACACAATATAAGGACCTAACCATCTGGAATGAAACTTACTGGGAATCATCTTCTATCGTGAACTATAGAGTAGGAATTTATCTCTAACATGAATCTCCCTTTTTTGGATCATTCTCTCATGAGATTCTTTTGATCTTTCCTTGTAAAGACTTGAGTTCTCATATAATGAAAACTGAATATCCTCAAGCTCTTAAATTTATAGCTTCCTTTGAATTCCATCTTGGGCTAAATCCATGTTTCATTTCTTTATAGTCCAATAAGCTTGATGCTCGACTTCCACTAGGAGATGACATGATTTCTCAAAAAAAATCTAAAATGAAGACATAATGATGGGTGTATTGTATGTTGTATTATAATCCCACAGTGCATCATCCAAGTACTTACTCCAATCCTTCCAACTAGGTTGCCCAATTTTCCCCAAAATTTGTTTCAAATTATGATTTGAAACCTCAACATTTCTATTTTTGGGGGTGGTATAGTGTTGATGTTTTGTGTGTCACCCTATACTTACTAAGAAGGGAATCTAAATTCTGATTGCAAAAATGTGTCCCTTGGTCACTGTTGATGTCCTTTGGTGCTCTAAACCTCTAAAAAATATTTTACTTGAAAAAATAAACTTCAACATGAGAATCATCAGTCATGGTGGCCTTGGAATCCACCCTTTTTGTAACATAATCAACAGTAACCAAAATGTAAAAGAAACCAAATGAACTAGAAAAAGGACCCATAAAATCAATTCCCCATACATTAAAAAATTCATAGAAAAATATCTATTACTGAGGCATATCATGTATCCTAGAAATGATTCTCATATATTGTAAATGTGATCACCACTTACAAAATAGATGAGCATTATGGAATAAGATAGGCTAATATAATCTAGAGTCTAAAACTTTCCTAGCCATCCGTTGGGGCCCAAAGTGTCCACCATAAGAAATTGTATGACAAAAATGTAAAACAGACTCAAACTCATGATCATGAATACACTTCCTAATAACTTAGTCACTACACATGTTTTAGATGTGGGGATCACCCCAAACATAAAACCTAGGGTCCTTCCTCATCACCTCGGCCGACGAGTTCATGGCGTGCGGTCTTCCTCTGGCGGTGTCATCGACTCTGTGGGATCAATCTTCTCGGCGCTCAATTGGAAGTGTCGTTAGGGTCCTTCCTCGAGTTTTCGGCTGCTGCGGTGAGGGTTTCATCACATTCTTGCGTCTTCTGTGGGTGCGTGTGGTGGATCTGGTCGTTGTGTGAGGGCTTGAAGGCGGCGGTGGACTTGCAGTTCAGGTGATCTTGCTTTTCTTAGGGCTGTTTTTGGGTGTACGACTTGTTTTTCTGCTCCGGCATGGTTGTTCAGCGTCGTCGTCAGGTTGCGGTGATGGCTTGGATTAGGCTATGGGATCTTCCCCCTCATGATTTTGTGGTTTTTTTGTGGTGATTTCTATGTGTCTTCATGTTTTGTGGTGATATTTGGATATTTGGGTGTTCAGAGAGTTCTGCTATGGATGGGAATGACGGTATCCCGACGGCGAGTCCTGCGAATGCGTAAGTAAATATGAAAGCTGGTTTGGTTGTTGGATGGTGGATGTTCAATGTTGGGGTTTTGTGGTGTTGAATGCTTGCTGCTGTGTTTGGAGACATTGTCTGTGGAATCGATGTCATGTTTCGATGTCTTCGATGATGTTTCTATCCTTGGATAATGATGATCGGTGGAAGATGGTTGCCGTCGGCGTTGTTTGATACTGATGCGATGAGGTTGCTCCGGCGACGACGATCTAATGGTCTCACCGGTGACCTGGAATTATGGTGACACGTGATTATGGGCTCACGGCTCGAGGTGTGGCGCGTGGCATGTGGTGGGATGTGGTTTGGATTTGAAAATTTAATTTTGAAATTTGGATGAATCCGGTTTGAATTTTGGGTAATGGTCTGTACGGTTACCGGTAACCCTTAAATTGGTTTGGGTACTAGGAACCCATAAACCGGCTTTTGAAAATGAAAAAAAAATGATTTTCAGCAGTAATTTCATAGGCTACAAGGTAGTTCACTAAATCAGCATACCAGGGATACGTACCTAATATGGAATAAAGATTCTCATCAGGGAAAGTGTCCCAAATTGCTACCTAGTCCATGGTTTTATCCTCTAGTGTGTGAGTAATCCTACTCATGTGGTCCTCCACAAGCTTTTCTAACCCTTATTATCCTTTTATCACAATATCAAATTCTTGTTGAAGGAGAATCCATTGGATGAGTATGGGTTTGCATATAGATTCTTCAAGAGGTACCTCAGAGTTGCATGGTCAGAAAGAACAACTACTTTAGAGCCTAATAAATATGAATGGGATTTATCTAAAGAAAATATGATAGAAATAAACTCCTTTTACATGGATGTGTAGTTTGATTGGTCTGAATCGAATTTCCTCGATGCATAGGCAATCACATGTGAATTTCCTTCCACCCTCTAAGATAAGATAGCTCTAACCACAAAGTTGAATGCATCACACATAAGCTCAAATGGGAGGTACCACCGTGGGGGCTGTATGAATTGTGGAGTGGTCAGATGCTTATTTAACTCATCAAATGATACCCTACACAAATCATCAAAAATGAAGTTGGTATATTTTTGAAGCAATCGAGATAAGGATAGAGTGATCTTACTAAAATATCAGATGAAGCGTCGATAAAATCCTACATTCCCTACGAATGATCTAACATCTCACACACGTGAAGGATATGGTAAAGATGAAATAATATCTACCTTGGATCTATAGACCTCTATTCCATGTTTTGACACTACATTCTCTAAGATAATGTCATTATCTACCATGAAATGACACTTTTCAAAGCTTAATACTAGATTATTCTCAATACAATGATTCAAAACCTTTCCCAAATTAAAGATGCATTCATAAAATAAAGATCTATACACTAAAAACCCATCCCTAAATACATCCATGTGTGTCTCAATGAAATCTGAAAAAATACTCACCATGAATCCCTAGAAATTACATGAGGAATTTCATAGTCCAAATGGAATCCTTCAGTAGGAAAACTTACTGAATGAACAATTGATTGTTGTCTTCTCCTAATCCTCCAGATCTATAGGAACCTGATAATAACTAGAAAATCCATCCAATAAATAATAGTATATTTTCCAAGCTAGTCTCTCAAGAATTTGATCAATAAATAGGAGGGGAAATGGTCCTTCTAAGTGGATTGATTTAGTTTCCTATAATCAATACACACACGCCAACTGTTTTGCACCCTCATTGGAACTAACTCCTCTCTCTCATTTTTAACAGTGGTAACACCACTTTTCTTAGGCACAACCTGAATAAGACTCACCCACTGGGAATCTAAAATGGGAATAATTATACCTGCCTCAAGAAATTTTTAAATTTCTTTTTTAACAACTTTCATAAGAGTTAGATTCAGTATCCTTTGTGGATACCTAATCGTTTTAGCCCCATCCTCCAAAATAATCCTATGCATTAAAATAGAGGGGATAATACCTGATATATCAGTCAAGGTCCACCCAATTTCCCTGATGTTCTCCCTCAAAAGATTCAAAAGTTGTTCTTTATGTTCAAAAGGGAGATTATTAGTAATGATAACAAGTAATCTCCTGCCACTTAACAAATATGAGTATTTGAGATTTTGTATTAATAGTGTGAGTTCCAATGAAGGGAGTGTTTTATGGACGGATAAATTGAATGAATTGAAATATACACACAATGAACATCACTACCAGAATATACATCATCAAAGTCAGATAATAGTGCATCAAATCTATCAGTATACCTAAAATCCAAGTCATAATCAGAGAGAACATGATCAAAATCAGAATATGAAGCCATTTCCAAATCAAATATAAGATAGGTTTGTGCATTATAAATAGGTGTGTAAGTTCTATTATACATAAAACTAGAACCAATGCTCATAATATCTCAAAGCATAGGACAATGAAATTCCATGGTATTTTACTTTGTGGTTCCAAATGGGAGATAAAAAAAGAAGAATGGTCCTCTGAGAGGTACTTCATGGATTCCATAACATTAAATATCAAAAAATTATCTCCAAACTCCGTGAAAAGTGTACCCTCATGTAGATTTATGATAGTTTTTTTAGTTTTGAGGAAGGTAATACCTAAGATAATGGGAGCATGAGATCTTACCTGATCATCCTCCATGTTAAGAACACTGAAATATATTGGAAAGATCATGTCTCTTAGTTGAACAAGTACATATTCAATGACTCTTGCTGGATATGGTGTAGCTCTATTCACCAACTGCACCACTACTCTCATCAACTTCAACTCACCAACCTATAATGAAGAGAATACATAGTGAGGTATCATACTTATTGAATATTCTAAATCACATAAAGAATCAGAAAATTCAACTCCACTATGGTGCATGGGATAGTGAATGTCTTGAGATCCTTTCACTTTGTTGGAATTGCTTGAGTTTGTGTAATGAGTGCCAACACATTCCTTACGATATTGATCCTCTCATTTCCCATGATCCCTCTTAGATTGGTACAATGTTATTTTAAGAATTTTTCATACCTTGGTATTTGTTTAATGGCTTCAAGTATTGGGATGTTGATCTCAACATGCTTCAATGTATACAAAACCTCTTTTTTCATCACATATTCTACCATATTATAAGTTTGTACAAATTTATTTTGAAATATAATGGGTTTAGGAGGAACATAATCAATATTTTTATTACCTTTTTCTTTCTCCTTAGGTTTCTCTTCAATTGGTCTTGAATGGGGATTGTCCAGAGTTGAGGTGAATCCCAGTGGAATGATAGGTGTAGACATATCAGTGGCTTGCTTCCCACTTCTCAATGTGGTGTCATTAACATTCACCTTGGTATTTTGGGTATGCTAGGAAGGAATATTTTCAGATTTCCTACTTACCTATTCATGGAGGGTGGTGTCAATCTGGATCATTTGTATCTTCAACTCTCTCAACATTAAACCTTGACTCTTTAGCTCATTCTATTAATTAGGAAAATTTTATTTCATAAGATCATTTTTATTATAATATAACATTGGTTAAGAATTACTTTTTTTACTTGTTGATTCTTGGGCTTCAAATATCCTTTGGGGTTGTTGAAAACCCTATTAGTAAGGCAGATGCTACTGGATGTTTTATTGAAAATGGGGCCTTTGTTGTTTTCCAAAGAAATACTTCATGTATAATTAATACTTCCACCTTTGGTTGTATGTTGGTGCAAAGGAATAAAACTTATATTGGGTATGTGTTTGTTGTTGTTGTTGATATGGTCCCCCAGTTAATACTACTGCACAATCCTCTGTCTCTTGTAGTTGGGGGCAGCAATCAGTTGGGTGGTCTATTTCAGTGAAAATTCCACAAGACCTCATAGGAGTGGGTTGGGATGTCTTTTGAGACAAGGTAGTCTACCTTCCCATAGTGTTAAATTCTTCCAACTTAGTATCAATTAAATGACTTTTAAAAGAATATGGACATACCTGATGTATTGCACCAATATGTGGTATATCTCAATATCTAAATTGTTGGGAGTTTGGTGCCATCTTGTCCATCAGCGCATGTTCAGCTGCTGGTGTTTTTTTGACCAATGTTCCTCTAGTTTTGGAATCCACCATGCTTCTCTCCATAGGTCTGAGGCCTTCATAGAAGTACTAGATGAGGATTTTCTCACTGAATTGTTGATGTGAAAATTTTTCACACAACTTATTAAATCACTCCCAGTACTCATACATTGACTCCCCTTGTGCTTTCTTGATCCCTAAGATCTACTTATGAATGGAAGTGGTCATCAATGCTAGAAAATTCCTCTACAAGAAAATATGTTTCAAATCATTCTAACATGTTATGCCTTTAGGTTGAAAATAATACATTCAGTCTTTTGCAGTTCCATCAAGTGATAATGGGAATTCTCTTAGTTTTATTTGATATTTAGATACATTTATTGGTTTTAGGGTTGACAAAACCACATTCAATTCTTTCAAATGTTTTTTGGTTCCTCACCAGATAATTCATGAAATTTTGGAAGAAGGAAAATTAACCCATATTTCAATTCAAAGAAGGATTCGAGGTTTGGGTATTATATACAATTTGGTTGGTAGTGAATATATAGTGCAGCCAATTATCTAATGGTTATGTTAAGTTCATTTTTATTGTTTTCATCCATGGTTCTTCTTTTATTTTTGAATTATAATTTCTTCCAATTTCAAGGTTACCAGAATTGAGGAATTGTCTAAATGGTTGAATGTTGAAACAACCCATAGACTAAGAATTTTGGATTCAATCCCTAAGGTTATGCTCAATATTAGGGTCAAGATCTAGAAGATCTCTAGGATTATTTTGTGTCATTAATAAAATAAAAAATAAATGAGATAAAGTGAACTATAATAAAAATACAATAAGTTTGAGTTGATGGTCCGATAAAAAGTAAAGAAGATAAAACAAAAACAAAAACTTGAGAAAGGGGAAAGAAAAAAGAAAGTGGAGAATAAAACAATAAAATTAAAAATAAAATAAATACCTATAATTTGTGGAAATAATTACTTGCCTCCCCTTCAATAGTTCTAATTTTAAAGTCACTATCATTGGCACTCTTAGATGATATTTTGTTTCAGGTTATTTAGGTGAAGTAGAGTGGCTAACCAAGGGTGGCACTCAAATGAGGACTTAATTTAAAAAATATATATTAAAGGTATTTTAAAAATAAAATTAAATAAAATAAACACACTTATTTCGTGTTTTTATCATTTATAAAACTAAAAAATGTATGTTGGAAGAAGATTTTATTTTTTTAATGTGACTGAGAAAATGCAACAAGAATATGTTTCTTTTAGAAAATATTTTTAAATGATGTAATTAATATAAATATACCTATTGATTTACTTATTTACAATTTTCATTTAAATTAATATCCACTTAATTATGATCCCCCAATTTTTTTACCCTTAAACTCTATAGGTGTTTACATAACCATAAAGATGAAATTAATCAAACCCTAGGTTAGCTTTGGAACATGAAATCGTAGCACCCTTCTTTGATTGATGTTATAAGGATAGATTATGGTAAGTGATAAATTAGGAAACATATCCTATCTATAAATTAGGATTAAATGAGTTTAGTTATTATATTTTAACTCTACAGATTGATCCTGTTTGGTTTTGTATTACCAATTAAGATCACACTCTCACAATTCACACAATACTTGACCTCATGTGTTTTGTGATAATTTTTCTTTTTCTTTATTAGTTTAAATTAAATTAAAGACTCCATTAATATATCATATTAATTTAATTACATTATCTCATTAATTCAAAATAAATTAATGAAAAAATTAAGAGGTAGATCGATTACTAAAAAAACTACTCTTCCATGGGCGTTGTAGTCATCGTAGAAACGTATTGCATGTGAAAAGGTTTAGAAAGGGTTTAACCCAATATTTTTTCTAATCATGATTTACATACCAAATAGGATATGTAAGTAAGAAGGTAATTGAACAAAATAAAAGAAAACATAATAAATAAAATAATAACTAAGAAGTTTATTATGAAAACATAAACATTACAACATGAGAAAGAGATGAAGGCTTCGATGAAGGGATCATTTCTTTTTAAGAGATCTACCTATGGGTATAGGGAGTTACAGAACCTCCAAGATGATAATAAGACTCCTATTTAACTCCAAAATGGCATCAATTTATTCCTTGTTCGAACTCACAAATGAGGTACACATGTTGTCCTTTTATAGAAAAAATGGGAAGTGGTTTTGGGCACCCAAAATTCGAGATAGAACTTGTGTCTCAGTTTTGGGTTCGTAAACGACAATATCTAGATTTAGAAAAATTAAAAAATTATTTTATGGAATATTTAACATCACAATGTCAAATTTTTCAGCCACTGTACTTCCTTATTGATAGATATATCTAAAATATGGAACTAAACTTTTGACTTTGTGAAGATTTGGTTCTCTTATAAGATCAGTTTGTTTAGGCCAAAAGATGGAAGAATTGGGCTTGTGTTAATTGAGATGAGTTTTAGACCACTAAGTGATGGATCAGTTCACAAACTTTCATCCCATTTGGTTACACATATTTTTCATAAAATGTAAAATAGTAGACATATGACATTGTACATCCATGCATATTGGATCATTTTCATTCTACATAATCTTCGACCCTCCAAATATAATTTTCATTTTTATCAATGATAAACTTTGAATAATTGAATCAAATGGGAAGTGAAATTTTTTATTATATTTGTAATTTTCAATAAAAAAACTAGTTTAAAACAGTCGTGTAAGGGTGAAATAATTCATTGAATCATGGTGTGATCAAAATATAAATTAGGAAGTATTTATTGAAAACTTGAAGAGGATACCCAAATAAGAGGTAATGTTCTTCAAAGAGAAAATTTATTTTAGTAAATTCTCCAACTCTTACATGTTTTATTAAAAAATGCTGATAGAGTAACATCAATATATCCCATATTTTTTTATTTATTTATAAAAATTTAATGACATAAAATAATATACAATTCCATCAAATGGGTTAGGAAATCATTATTTTTTTACAGAAGACTAACCGCCTTGCAAACCATTGTCATTCATTTTTTCCATTTCTAACTTTCAAGGTTGGGTATGATGATAGATCTAAAGTATATATATGATATTTATAACATATTTATACCTATAGATCCCAATATCATATATATATATATATATATGTATATATATCTTTTTAACCTTTATTCTGTAAGAGATGTGATAACATCCCTCATGTGTGTAGAAGACTAACCCCTCTCGCAGCGATGTGATTCATATGTCACTAACACTTCACAAGAAAGGTGATTAAAATATAGTTAATTATTATATGTATTATGAATGAAATAATTATGATATTAATGAAATATTTATCCTTATATAAAGATAATATATATAAATTTATTTCTATCATTTTTACTCATGCAAAAATGATAGCATTGTTCCTATATGAGTGGACTACTGCCTTCACGAAGTGATGTGACTCTCTATTAATAAACACACATCATGAGTGATATATATGTATATAATATGGTATTTATAATTTTAATGATATTAATATAATTATTGAAATGTAAAATATTACATATCTCGATTTCATAATGATTGGTGGAAGATGGAAATGTTACACATGTGTATGTACGGCCTACCGTCTCCATGATAGTAACATACTTAATTCTTAATAACCATAATTCATGATTGGTTTTAAAATTATAAATAATGTATAAATATTATAAAAAATTCATGATTATTATTCTCATGTTGAGGAATCTCTATAAAATTTTCAATAAACATGTCATTAATTATGAATCACGCATAAGAAAACATGGTAATTGTCACAAAAAATAATGAAAATAAGGAAAAATTATTAATTAACCAGTAATAAGATGTCATAAAAGGATAATATATAATATTAAAAATGTTAATATGGATATTTTATAATTTAATATCATTTTTAAAAGTACTATACATAAGGAAAATGAATATTCAATCAAAAGGAAGCATGATGTAAGAGATTTCAACTCAATTTACATTTTATTGATACTAAAATATTATTATGCACCAATTAACTTTTATGTTGTGTATATAATTCCCATTATGACATGAAATATCATGAATAATTCATATTTTATTTTATTTTAATTTTAAAGATGAATTATTTCATCCAAGGGGATTTGACTTCAAAATTTTCAAATAATAAAGTTATTTTGTAATATCACCTTTTTTATTATTGTTAAATTTATCTTGAAACAATAAAATTCTGGTAATAATTTTTCATTATAAATTACATTTACCTTAAATATACATATTCATGAATATTTGATATGATTATTTCTCAAACAATATAACATTTTTACATAAGGTGTTTACTTGGAAATATATTTGATTAGCTAGGGAAATATTGATAAATTTGTATATTTTACACAATATGGATATTTTATGATAACACATATTGATTTAATTAAATTTATTATTTGATATATATGGGGAATGTTTTAGACCAGTAGGTATGGTTGGGTCCTGGTATAATTTATCCCCTCGATTTATTGGTAGGTCTTATGTGGAAAATTAAGTTAGCCAAATTAAATGGGTTTCTACCTATAGTTTTAAACCATATTATAAAAGGTCCTGAGGGTAGAGGTATCATTATATCTGAGATCATGGAATCTAATAATTAATCATTGAATGAATTGAGAGTTTTTTAATTATTATCTATGAAATTTTCCCAATGATATAATTTGTGGATGTAATTAATTTTTAATTTATTGATAAAATGGAATATGTTCTTTGATATTTACCTTTCCATATTGATTATGACTTAACATTTTATTTAAATAGTATGTGTTCTCAGTTATTTAGCTTTACATATTGATTATAATTTATCCAGTTATTTAAATTCCAGATTTTCACAATTATTTAGCTTATAATTTTTATTATTCTTATGGATTCATGGTATCTTCATCTTTATATAACCCTTACTAAGAATTTTATCTCAGCCTTATTTAGTTTCCTTTACCTAGGTTATGAAGATGAATCCTTTGAATTAGTTTTCAAGGATGTTAAGAATTTTGTTTTATTTTTCTCTACTATGTTTTATTTTCTATTCCCAATGTAAAATAGTTATCATGTATATATCTAGTTCCCAAAAACTACTAAACTGAACATTCCTTCGAAATTTGACACAGTGTATCAATAAAAGTGTAATAAAGTAAGTCATTGTATCTAGGTCACTTGATTTGAGGTCATTACAACATGCATGGATCTGGGAGGATGGTGCAATAATACATTATCTAGTGTTGTTGGTTGATGAGGAAAAACTTTAGTATAGCTCCCAGCAAACATGTTGTGGTTGAAGTGTCTGTGGTGGTGTCTCATTAATGTAGCAGATACACACCCTTGGATGGATCGGGTTGGGTGGTGGTCTAATGGAATGATGGTATTATCCAGGTTTCATGATAATGATGACGATCATGACGGAATTTTGGTCACACCAAAACCCAAGGGTATCTATTATATACTTAGGGGATGGGTAAATCATTCTTCTATCTCAACCATTTGATTTTAAAGGATAAAAAAGATGCTTTCCAAATTTATAGTTGGTGGTAAAAATTTGGCATATTGTTTTGCTTCACCAATGATCTAGCTAAAGAGATAAAAAAATTAGATTGGGCAGTGTGGGATACCCATCTAAACAATCCCAATACATCGAACCTGTAACACCCCAAGATTTCATAGTGTGTTATTTCTTCAAAATAATTCAATAACTTGCACTACACGCAACACCGAGTTCAAGCGCACCATGACTTACCAAACAAGACGTTCAAAATAGGTTATGAATAGTATTAACTAAATTTTAAACTTTATATAATCCTTATAATTTTAGAATCCATATTATGAGTTTCTTAGACATAATGTAAGAATAAATTCATTTTCAGTATTGCACTTTTACCAAATTTTAATAGTGAACCCTTTTTAAATACAATATTTTAAACTTTTTGACTAAATGGGGACATCAAAAATTTAAAATGAAACATCCCAAGCTTCCACGGTACGCTTTCCTTTGAATAATACAGTAGTGTGTGTTGTACGCAACTTCGAGTTCTAACACACACCACAACCAATCAAACTAGCTGTTATGAATAGTAATACTTACTTTTTGAAATTATATATATATTATATTTCAAAATGGACTTAATTTTTGGATTCGTAATATCGAATTTAGCCTAGGGTGAAATTTTGGAACTTTTCGGATAACTTTAATATTTTGATGAATAGTGAAAATTACTAAATTTTAATTAAAAACAACTTTTTTAATCAAAATAATTTATATTGATAAATTATGACTTTGAGTGGTTTTAAAGTATATTTAGAATATATTTTTACTATTTAATACAATTTTGGTCATTGTACATAATTTCACAATTAAACCGAACATAAACAAGTATCAATCTTTTGATAGTTATTATATCTTAAAAACACGCTTTTTGTTTTGACAGTGGGAATTAATTTTAAATTAATTTCTGCCACTTCTGTGTTTTGAATTTAGAAAAATGGATTCCATATTTGGAATCAGTATGTTCAAATTTTGTAAATAGGTAACTTTTTTTTTTAGACATTTTGAATAATTAATGCGGTAAATATTTTATTTACCATGGTTAAGGGTAAATCCGGTAAATAAGGGTTAAAAAAATAATATTATAATAATAAACAATTACCCTAAAACGTGTCCTAACCTTATTGGTTGATACATGTTTGAACATGGGCATCTTTGGGTCGATTTTGGGACCCCATGGTGCCACTTGTAAGTGATAGGGACACTTTCTTTTAATTAAGTTAAAATGAATACAAAAATGACACAAGCATATATCTTTTAGAAAAACAATTTTTACATAGGGTTATATATGTTGTATTTTTTACTATAAATATTCATTAAAAATCTAAAAAGGTTTCCTACATAATGATATTTTATCTATAATTTTTAGACATTAAATAAGTTAATTTATTTATGACACAATGATGATGCAGTAATTACCATAATAGTGAAAAATTAAAATAATTGATATTATAAATACACAAATAAATATAATTTGAGACTTTTAATGAATTAAACTAATTTTCTAGGATAATATGATATATTATGATTGATTTAATTGACCTTGTTCGAAGTAATCATTCTGTTATAAGTTTCACAAATATCAACTATTGAATAGTGTCAAAATTGACATAAAAGAGTTTTTAAAACAAATATTATATTATTAATTGATATTAAATTCCTAAAAATCTAATGTTTGGCCAAGAGACTTATATCATGATAGGTGTGTAATTAATGGAACACTTGGGGGTCTCTTGGATGTATATAGTAAGTTTATTAACTATATAATATAAAAATAGAAAGTGACATGGTAAATGTCAAACTAATTAACTAAGAGTTAAAACTAAAAGATAAGGTTAATATAGTAACCCAAACCTGTCTAAATTCTATTGGTTGAATTTTTTTCGACCTATACCCACCTTAACATTTAAATAATCAACTTTGGAGCCATTATAAACTGAATATGAATTTATTATAAATTAATATTTCTAGATTTTCCAAAGGTGCCCCTCACCCCTCTTATAAAAGGGAACCCCTCTTTATCATTACTTCACACCTTCAAAGCCTTTTGGTTCGGCCAAACCCTACCCAAATACTCTCTCAACTTCCATCACTACAACCTATAGGCATTAGTTTGATCATAAAGCTAACCTAAGGAGCCCTTTTGATCAAATCAAAAGGAAGGACCCGAAGAAGAGGTAATGTTTTCACCACCCTTTTTCAAATTCATTTCTTCTTCCACTTCTTCATTATTTGTTATTACCATTCTAAAATAATAACTCCAGTATCTTATATATACTGTGATGTTATTATAAATATGGTACAACCATATTCAGTATTCTATCCACCCTTTGAATAACATGTCACCATACGTGCGTACGTACGGCTTACCGTCTCCACGTCGTGGTGTAAATGTTATTCAATATATTATTATTTGGATGGGTATAATAATGATGTGTAACTCATGTAAATAATAAATATAACATGATAATTATTCTGTAAATATGATATACCATCCAATTATATATTATTTTAATATCAAAATAATGATATTGTCACTCGTGCGTACGTACGGACTACCGTCTCCATGAACGCGATGAGATTCTTTCTCCATCGTATCCATTCAAGTATAATTATCATTTGATGATTTAAAAATGATTTTTAAGGACTTGATATCATTCTGGATATGAATAAGATACAACCTATCCATGAAAAACATGGCTTATGTAACAAAACATATAAAAGGAAACGAGTACATTAACACCCGAAACAACGATAATACTAAGATATTATTAACAAAGCAATGTTAAAAGATCATATATGATATCATATTAATATATATGATTCTTGTATAATTTAATAACAATTATTTCACCATTATACAGGAGTTTAACCTACCCCAACCAAGGAAAAGTACAAGTTAAGGTTTATTTCACAATCTCTTCATTATCTGAGGTTGTTTATACGTAATAATCTACTGGGATCTCTTTATCATCCACATCCATGTTTCTTAAAAATGTATATCAAAACATTTTTAAAATTTACAAGAATATGGGTTAAAGTAATTTATACCCTTTTTTGACTTTTTATAAGAGTTTTATAAAGGAATATTTCCGTCGTTTTCCAAACAAGGTGCTTTTTAACCTTTTCGACAGAATTAAGGTAAGAATGTTTTTTAACTTATACGGCGGGTGCGGTTATTTTCCGCCATTATAAAATCGTCGAAGCTTCCCTTATAATCTTATAAGAATATTTTCAAAGAAAATTTTTTACTCTTAAATGATTTAAAAATGAATATTTTAATAATTTTTGAAAGGTACTCTTTATCAAGATCATAATTCTAAATGTTTTAAAGATTTATCTTTCTAAATATTTTTAATTAATGTCCATGTTTTCAAAATGATTTTAAGGATTTATTTATATAGACATGAAGGTTTTGAAATTATATTTCTTTTCAAAAGTTTCAAAGTGGTATGGGACACTTTGATTTAAAAATCTCTTTTAAATTACTTCCTTTATAAATGTGTGACTTTTCAATGATTTAGAGAAAAGATATATTTCTCTCAAATAGTTTTGATTTCATCTATGTCAACATACTTTGATGGATTTTAAGCTTATTTGAAGTTGATTTATTATGATACAAAACTTCTATATTGTATTGAAGGTTTTGTGATATGTTTGACTGTGGATGTGCTGTTTTTATACCATTCATGGTTTATGGTGAAAATATTGACATTTCGTATGCTAGTTTTAATACGAATGTTTATGTTATGTTTAAACCTTTTCATATGGGAATTCATTGGACTTAATATGTGACGGGTGGAGCCTGCTATAGCTCCTCGATGCATCGGTAGGTCTCATGAGACAAACTAGTATCTTGGCACAAGGCCTTGAAAAATATTATTTGTAGTCTTGGCACGAGGCCTTGGCTATGTGGTTATGATAGTCTGGCATTATGCATTCCATCTTTATGAAAGTGGTAATTGATATTGCATGTGATTATTCGATTAGTAGAATATCCATGTGAATAAGTAAATGGTATTATTTCATTTTATTTTTATCATACTATGTTGAAGTTCAAGTTTAAAAGGCTTTTGTTTTAAGTTATACATTGCCTTAAATGTTTATTCTTATTTATGAAAGTTTCCGCTATATTGATATCCTTACTGGGCATTTGAGCTCACCCCTTTTCTATGTTTTATTTTTCCCAGGATGTGAAGAAGTAAGTTATGAATGACCTGTAGGGATAGTATATGGGGATATGAGTGTGGGATAAGGAGACTATGTTGTTGTAGTAGTTTTTTTCACTTTATGATGTAATGTAAAACTTTATGAATATATCTAGTGTTTCCAAGGCTACTAAACCAATCGGTCTTTTGAGATTTGATCTTTCTTGTGATCATGCCAATGTTATGTAATAATGCACTGACTCTAGGTAACTGGGGTCGGGGTGTTACAGTTGGTATCAGAGGAAGTTTAGTACAAACCTTGGAAGCTAGATTTAGATAAACTCTGATTAGAGCACATATATTTAAGATGGACTTTGAGGATTAGTATAGAAGAACTTCCTAGAATTCTGGTATTGTAGAGATTTTGTGAGTTTTCTGAGCAATACATCCCTTTCTGGATACGAGCAGGTAGAGGCGGCTCTGGCATAGATGTACCTAGGGGTAAAACTCGAAAACATCGCTTTGAGCTAGACTCGAACGGGAACTGGTGCACGACAGCAGGCCTTGCTGCACTTTTGGTTACGACACTCCCCGGGGATTTGCTTAGGATAATTCTCATCTTCTTTACAAAAAATTATGAAGGGTTTATGAGTATATACTTCCTCAAAGGAGACATTTTTATGGTTATGGATTATATCCATAAACTATTTAGTTTATGTTATGTGTTTTACAAGTTTGGGATTAGGTATTGTTATTCATAAACTAATCTAGTGTATTCCATTGTTTAGAAATGGCGCCCAGTAGAAGGAATGAGAACTCCAGCAATGCACATGATACAAAGAGAAAGAAGGATCATATATTTCATGGTCTTAATCCAGAATTTATAAGAGAAATAGTCTCGCATGTATTATCATCATATGAAGAAATAATATCATGTGTTGATAAGATAAGTGAAGAGTTTACTGAGTCCTATGGCTTTGAAGGGAAGAAAGAGAAGAAAAGGATGGAAGAGATAAAGATGGATAAAGGGAAGAGGGAAAAGAATAATTTCCCCATATGTGATAACTGTGGAAAGAAACACCCAGGAACTTGCCTGAATGGAATGGGAGTTTGTTATAAGTGTGGAGGAAAAGGGCACAAAGTACATGACTACAAGGGTAAGAAAATGGTTTCAAATGTACAATGCTTCATTTGCAAGGAGTTTGGACACCATGTTAGCCTATGTCTCAGTAATCAGACTATGCCGCAAATGATGCTATTGGATAATAATAAAGTTATGATACTACCACGGATAAATAGAAATGATTAGAGTTCTTATGTTGATTATGTCATTTGAGTGTTTTATCAACAATGTACTTGTTATAATAATTATGGAGTATATAAGGATTGTACTGTAGTACTATTTCATTATGGACTTGAGATTGTGTGGAAAAAATAAAAGTGACTCAATAGTAGGTTAAATTTTTTGGAAAATATATGGTTGAGAGAAAGATAAACCATAATATGGTTCTGATACCGAGGTAGTGATTTTAGAATAATACATGATTGTTTTGGATAAATTATATTGGATATTCTTGACTACCTTGAAACTGATTAATGATTTGTATATTCTATCATTGTTGGGGTTTAAAACATTTTTGGATTGAAGGAGTATATCTATTATTCTATAAGTAATAAGGGATCATGAATGTAATCAATAAGGTTTTATGATAATTCAGGATGTTGTAGTGTTTTAAAAGAATGCATGATGAAGGTGATCACATGTTATTACGCAAAAAAAAGGATCTTCATTGTGTTTACCTTATAAATTTTGGACTGAAGTATTTTGGATAGATCTATTTTGGATTATTTTGGATTTCCATAAAAGGAAAACCCAGAGGTCGGGCAGCAACCCGTCGCATCCGGCAAGGCCGCGAGACTTGAACCCACAACCGAAGGGCGACAAGGGTGTATCACCTACCACTGACCCACGTGATGTCCGGAATTAAATAATATAGTTTTTTTTAAAAAAAGATCTGGTAGATGAATTATAAATTCGTTTTTTTTTACCCTATACGAATAGGATAAATAGAATATATATTTTTCGTTCTATTATATTTTAGAGTGAAAGATGAGTTTGTGGTAGAAATTAGTTAAAGGATGGAACTCTACTTGTCAAGAATATATTTTTCTTCTTCTCTTATTCTATGAAGAAATTAATTCTTATAATTTATTTAAGGAATCCTAAAACCAAAAATGTGTTATCCTAATACCCTATGTTTTGTTGAACCGATGGTATTTCAAATCATCATAGATTGATGAATTTAAGGACCACAATTTTACACTTGTTTGTGATTGATGACCTCAATCACTACCTATAAATATTTACGTTTTTCCTCCAATTATATGTCTCTAATTTCCACCAATGTTCTCCTAATAGAGATCATAATTTGGTGGTGACCCTTTCATTTCTCTTTTCCTCATATTAAGAATAAATTTTAGTAACCCAATTTCCGATGTGGGTTTTCCCACAAAGATATTTTCTGTTTTCAACCTTTTATTTTCAAAGAAAATTTTCAAATTGCGAGGACGCAATTTATTGAAGGTGGGAAGAATGTAACACCCCAAGATTTCATAGTGTGTTATTTCTTCAAAATAATTCAATAACTTGCACTACACGTAACACTGAGTTCAAGCGCGCCATGACTTACCAAACAAGCCGTTCAAAAGAGGTTATGAATAGTATTAACTAAATTTTAAACTTTATATAATCCTTATAATTTTAGAATCCATATTATGAGTTTCTTAGACATAATGTAAGAACAAATTCATTTTCAGTATTGCACTTTTACCAACTTTTAATAGTGAACCCTTTTTAAATACAATATTTTAAACTTTTTGACTAAATGGGGACATCAAAAATTTAAAACGAAACATCCCAAGCTTCCACGGTACGCTTTCCATTGAATAATACAGTAGCGTGTGTTGTACGCAACTTCGAGTTCTAAGACACACCACAACCAATTAAACTAGCCGTTATGAATAGTAATACCTACTTTTTGAAATTATATATATTTTATATTTCAAAATGGACTTCATTTTTGGATTCGTAATATCAAATTTATCCTAGGGTGAAATTTTAGAACTTTTCGGATAACTTTAATATTTTGATGAATAGTGAAAATTACTGAATTTTAATTAAAAACAACTTTTTTAATCGAAATAATTTATATTGATAAATTATGAATTTGAGTGGTTTTAAAGTATATTTAGAATATATTTTTACCATTTAATACAATGTTGGTCATTGTACATAATTTCACAATTAAACCGAACATAAACAAGTATCAATCTTTCAATAGTTATTATATCTTAAAAACACGCTTTTTGTTTTGACAGCGGGAATTAATTTTAAATTAATTTCTGCCACTTCTGTGTTTTGAATTTAGAAAAATGGATTCCATATTTGGAATCAGGATGTTCAAATTGTGTAAATAGGTAACTTTTATTTTTAGACATTTTGAATAATTACTGCGGTAAATATTTTATTTACCATGGTTAAGGGTAAATCCGGTAAATAAGGGTTAAAAAACTAATATTATAATAATAAAAAATTACCCTAAAATGTGTACTAACTTTATTGGTTGATACATGTTCGACCATGGGCATCTTTGGGTCGATTTTGGGACCCCATGGTGCCACTTGTAAGTGATAGGGACACTTTATTTTAATTAAGTTAAAATGAATACAAAAATGACACAAGCATATATCTTTTAGAAAAACAATTTTTACATAGGGTTATATATGTTGGATTTTCGACTATAAATATTAATTAGAAGGCTAATGAGATTTCCGACATAATTATATTTTATCTATAATTTTTAGACATTAAATAATTTAATTTATTTATGACACAATGATGATGCAGTAATTACCATAATAGTGAAAAATTAAAATAATTGATATTATAAATACCCAAATAAATATAATTTGAGACTTTTAATGAATTAAACTAATTTTATAGGATAATATGACATATTAGTATTGATTTAATTGACCTTGTTAGAAGTAATTATTCTGTTATAAGTTTCACAAAAATCAACTATTGAATAGTGTCAAAATTGACATAAAAGAGTTTTTAAAACAAATATTATATTATTAATTGATATTAAATTCCTAAAAATATAGAGTTCGGCCAAGAGACTTATATCATGGTAGTTGTATCATTAATGGACCACTTGGGGGTCTCTTTTATGTATATAGTAAGTTTATTAACTATATAATATAAAAATACAAAGTGACATGGTAAATGTCAAACTAATTAACTAAGAGTTAAAACTGAAAGATAAGGTTAATATAGTAACCCAAAGCTGTCTAAATTCTATTGGTTGAATTGTTTTAGACCTATACCCACCTTAACATTTAAATAATAAACTTTGGAGCCATTAGAAACCGAATATGAATTTATTATAAATTAATATTTCTAGCTTTTCCAAAGGTGCCCCTCACCCCTCTTATAAAAGGGCACCCCTCATTCTCATTACTTCACACCTTCAAAGCCTTTTGGTTCGGCCAACCCCTGCCAAAATACTCTATAAACTTCCCTCACTATAACCTAGAGGCATTATTTTGATCATAAAGTCAACTTAAGGATCCCTTTTGATCAAATCAAAAGGAAGGACCCGAAGAAGAGGTAATGTTTTCACCACCCTTTTTCAAATTCATTTCTTCTTCCACTTCTTCTTTCATTGTTATTACCATTCTAAAATAATAACTCCAGTATATTATATATACTGTGATGTTATTATAAATATGGTACAACCATATTCAATATTCTATCCACCCTTTGAGTAATATGTCACCATACGTGCGTACGTACGGCTTACCGTCTCCACGTCATGGTGTAATTGTTATTCAATATATTATTATTTGGATGGGTATAATAATGATGTGTAACTCATGTAAATAATAAATATAACATGATAATTATTCTTTATATATGATATACCATCCAATTATATATTATTTTAATATCAAAAGAATGATATTGTCGCTCGTACGTACGGACGGACTACCGTCTCCACGAACGCGATGAGATTCATTCTCCAGCATATCCATTCAAGTATAATTGTCATTTGATGATTTAAAAATGATTTTTAAGGACTTGATATCATTCTGGATATGAATAAGATACAACATATCCATGAAAAACATGGCTTACGTAACAAAACATATAAAAGGAAACGAGTAAGTTAACACCCGAAACAACGATAATACTAAGATATTATTAACAAAGCAATGTTAAAAGATCATATATGATATCATATTAATATATATGATTCTTGTATAATTTAATAAAAATTATTTCACCATTATACAGGAGGTTAACCTACCCCAACCAAGGAAAAGTACATGTTAAGGGTTATTTCACAATCTCTTCATTATCCGAGGTTGTTTATACGTAATAATCTATTGGGATCTCTTTATCATCCACATCCATGTTTCTTAAAAATGTATTTCAAAACATTTTTAAAATTTACAAGAATATGGGTTAAATTCATTTATACCCTTGTTTGACTTTTTATAAGAGTTTTATAAAGGAATCTTTTCGTCGTTTTCCAAACAAGGTTCTTTTTAACCTTTTCGACAGAATTAAGGTAAGAATGTTTTTTTAACTTATACGGCGAGTGCGGTTATTTTCCGCCGTTATAAAATCGTCGAAGCTTCCCTTATAAGCTTATAATAATATTTTCAAAGAAAATTTTTTACTCTTAAATGATTTCAAAATGAATATTTTAAGAATTTTTGAAGGGTACTCTTTATCAAGATCATAATTCTAAATGTTTTATAGATTTATCTTTATAAATATTTTTAATTAATGTCCATGTTTTCAAAATGATTTTAAGGATTTATTTATATAGACATGAAGGTTTTGAAATGATATTTCTTTTCAAAAGTTTAAAAGTGGTATGGGACACTTTGATTCAAAAATCTCTTTTAAATTACTTCCTTTATAAATGTGTGACTTTTCAATGATTTTGAGAAAAGATATATTTCTCTCAAATAGTTTTGATTTCATCTATGTCAACATCCTTTGATGGATTTTAAGCTTATTTGAAGTTGATTTATTATGATACAAAACTTCTATATTGTATTGAAGGTTTTGTGATATGTTTGACTGTGGATGTGCTATTTTTATACCATTCATGGTTTATGGTGAAAATGTTGACATTTCGTATGCTAGTTTTAATACGAATGATTATGTTATGTTTAAACCTTTTCATATGGGAATGCATTGGACTTAATATGTGACGGGTGGAGCCCGCTATAGCTCCTCGATGCATCGGTAGGTCTCATGAGACAAACTAGTGTCTTGGCACAAGGCCTTGGTAAAATTGTATTTGTAGTCTTAGCACGAGGCCTTGGCTATGTGGTTATGATAGTCTGGCATTATGCATTCCATCATTATGAAAGTGGTAATTGATATTGCATGTGATTATTCGGTTAGTAGAATATCCATGTGAATAAGTAAATTTCATTATTTCATTTTATTTTTACCATACTATGTTGAAGTTCAAGTTTAAAAGGCTTTTGTTTTAAGTTATACATTGCCTTAAATATTTATTCTTATTTATGAAAGTTTCTGCTATATTGATATCCTTACTGGGCATTTGAGCTCACCCCTTTTCTATGTTTTATTTTTTCCAGGATGTGAAGAAGTAAGTTATGAATGACCTGTAGGGATAGTATGTGGGGATATGAGTGTGGGATAAGGATACTATGTTGTTGTAGTAGTTTTTTTCACTTTATGATATAATGTAAAACTTTATGAATATATCTAGTGTTTCCAGGGCTACTAAAACAATCGGTCTTTCGAGATTTGATCTTTCTTGTGATCATTCCAATGTTATGAAATAATGCACCGACTCTAGGTAACTGGGGTCGGGGTGTTACAGAACCACCTAAGTTGTGGGTTATACAGCACCAATAGGTTGCACGTGCCAAACTAACTAAGGAGGTGTGTAGGCTGGCATAATGGGCCTACTCCACAAAAACTATCCTATAAATGGTTCCAGGAAAGGTGGAAACTTTTGGTTATGAACATGTGGCACTATACACCATATGTTACCCCATGTTTAGAATGGATATGTGCCTATTGGTCATGGACCTATCTATGGTGGAACCACATGGAAGAACCTGGGAGATTATGTATTTCCTATTGTTTATCATTTAAAATGTTTTACATATCTTTGGGTTTATATTTATATTTTGAGAAAATAAACACACTATCATAATCTATTTTTTAAATGTGAATGGTTTATTTGATTGACTATGAAAAACCATTTAAATTTTTTTTAGTTAGATTATGTTATTTATGTTCATATGTCTCGTGATGCAAAGGCATGAAGATCAAAGTAGTATCAGGGTTAGATACACATATGGTGATTAGTTAATGATAACCCATGAGTTCCTCACTAACATTATGATTCTTATTACTCACCCACACACTCAAGGTGTGTGTCCTCCATACCAAGAATAGGGTTGGGTACTATAATGAAATTATATCCATGATGAGGCATATTTTTGACCTCTACATACTCAATGATGGTGAATTATTATATAAATATTGAAAATATGAATGTTTTGGTCTATTGGTTTTTTATATTTCCATATAAACCCAATTGTAAAATCCAATTCTAGTAAATAAGATATGTAAGGTATTTCATTTTCTATGATCATGAAAATGTTATAGTAGTAAGAGAGGGTGAACATATACGTAAGATTAATTTTAGTGTTATCCTTAAATGATGTCCTAGCCTTTGGGAACATTAGGTGAAGTTCAAATCAATGTTATGTACTTAATTAGTTATTCAATATTTAATGAGGTTTTAATTATTTCTATTTATATAATGTTGATACTCCATTATGGATCAGGGTTCGGATCCCCAACATTAGTTAAAGGGTTTAAGAAACTCCCATGGTTTTTGAGTTATTGATATATAATTCTCCTCTTTTTATATAATGGGAAAGGGAACTCATCCATGGGATTGAGTGTCGGTCCCTTATATGTGGAGTTCATAATCCAATATCCAATATATAACTCTATGGTGAGGCATGGATCCTCCAGCATATTTAGTCAATTTATTTGAGTTTCAGGGGTCTTTGTGTTGTTTTGGGTCATCTAAGTAGTAGTAGAGTGATGGGGCATCAATATTTATAACCCTTGGGTGGGGATATAGTTGGATATAGTTTTTTATTATATTTATATTTTGGGTATTCTAATGGGTGTACATTTTTCTCTGTTGTCTACACTAGGGGACTCTTCAATGGCCGAGGTTATAGTTTTATTATGTGGTTAAAATGTTTATATGATTTACCTACCAATTTAAAGCATATGGTTATAGAATATATGATTATTTATTAAATGGGGTTTTATACTTGGTTTCATTATATAATGAATAAAGAACATAGTCCATGTTTCTCTCTATGCCTCTCATATTTTATGTGTATTGTATTATCCTAATGCTTTCTTTCTTGGATTTTTAGGATTTATATTATTCTATGTATCATAGAGTTTGTAATGATATGTGATATATGTGGTGTTGTGCTTTGACATTAGGATATCACCACCAATGTGTTTCTATCCATCATTAGTTAAATCCTATTTTTTGTCTTTCACCTTTTTTAGCTATATTTTTATTTGTTCCTCTATATATTGTTTCCAAGGTTTCCTACTAGATATGTTTATTCCCACCTATACATGGGAATTTTTTATAAATGTTTTTTCTTCTAAGAAAATAAAAAATAATGTTAGGGATGATTATATAGTATATTGAGTTAGAAGATCTAGATATTAGTTGTTCTTTATATGGGAAACTAGTGTCGATGTCTATGCTAAGAGTATTTTTTCAATGGAGGTGAACTTTGGTTTATTTTTCATTTTTCGATTATGATGGGTAAATGGTATCTTTTATTTTAATTTTCACTTTTATTTTTTACCTATTTCCTCATTATGTATTTCAGTTGTTCATATTCATTTTATTTTATAGTATAGAAATTTATTTTATGGTTGAAGGATTTATCTTAGTATGTGGAAATGTATTTTTTTATTGTAGGTTAATTAGGATAAGTCCTCCCATATATGTTATTCCTTATTGGTTCTAGTCAACAAACCCTTCCCTGTTAAAGGGAGTATTTGGGTGGCATAATTTTATAAACATCCAATCTATGTGGTTTCTAGGAGGGTTGGGTTGTGTTAACTACTTCATGACTGAAATTTCTATCTTTAATAGGATCATTGGTATTTATAAGATGATTTTATTTTGTGTTGTTTTGTATTTATATTGGATAAAAGTGTACATTTCTTCTTAGTTAGGTTAATGTTATACATTTATTAAGGGATGAGATTCATAGTTTAGTCACACTATAATAGGCCTTAAATAATTTGGTTTCAACATTACTCATATTGTTAGAGTAATCCATTGGATGGATGAGAGGAAAGTGAAAAATATATTCCCTCCAGGACACTACTAAAGAGTGTGATTAATATTTCCATCAACCTATTAATGAGTAATGATATTATATAAATTCTATCAAATTTCATGGATCCAGTTGAGCTAAGGCAATTATAGTTTTAACTTGATACACATTAGGTGAAGGTATTTATTATTTATACAATATATATGGAATTCTATTATGTTTTTCTCTAATAAGGGTGATGAGTGGTTGATATTATATTTTAATTATCATAACATAAATATGCACATTAAAATGAATGTGTATCAAAATTAATAGATCATATATATATTGTTTTATTTAAGGTGATTATAATAAATCTCTACGATTGATCTCTAATGTGGTAATCATCACCTCAGATTATGAGTTGAGGAGATCCCATAATTAGAATTCTAAAGATGTTTTTATCTATATTAGTTCTTGATGATGTCATTAAATATGATAAATTTTTCAATAGTATATCGAGAAAAAAAATTAATTACTTTTATAAGTTATTCATTTTAATTAAAAAAAATTCTTTCCTTATATATAATAAAATATTTTTATTTTTTTCTTTATGGATATTATTAGTGAATTTAAATAATTCAAAATTTATTTATCATTTTAATATTTATTTTTTATATTAAAATTTTATATTAACTATTTATAATTTAATTCATATGAAAATATTGAATATTTATATATATATATATTAATGGATATAGTTGAAAATAATAATATGTCATAAATGGTCTATAAAGGATATTTGTTTAGTTATTTATATTAGGACACAATGTTGGGCCAAAGAAGGGATGTTAATGGATTCAAACTTTCCATATGGGTTGTACTGTGATTACTTCATCCATTAGATTAGTGAATAAAAGAGAATTACTATTTATTTTTGTATAAAACCATTGGAAATATACATGTGGAATTTTTTGGGTTCAAAAAAATTCTAATTGATCATCGAAGAGGGGTCCCCTTGAATTGTAGTGCAGATGTTTGGCTTATCTTTTGTCCAGAAATATTTTTCATTCACTAACATATATCTTGGAGATTTATGGCAGGCTTATGTGTAAACAATTACTGATATAAGGGATCAATCTTGAGATGGATCAAATTTTTCTAGTTTTGGGTTATTCCAAGTTGAGTTTATAAATGAATAATCTAGATATTGAGTTTCTATTATTTTATTTGGGTTTAATAGTGATAATGATCTAAAAGTAGGGTATTTTTTCTAAATGAAATTTCAATTTATTGAAAGAGTTAAAATGATTTTTAGTGGTTCTTATGGTGGAAGTTTAATTGTATGTTGCTACAAACTGAGATGTGGAGTGTAGTGAACCACGTTGAAGATTTACATGACATGATCTGGATAAGATATGAATCAAATGGATCTAGAAGTAATGATGAAGTATATTTTTTTTGGAGTTGAAACAATTCACCTTGTGAATTCAATGATGTTTTGTTGTTTTTAAGGAGGAACGTGATGAATCCCTATTATTCTTAATCTGATCTATACAGGTGCATTTTGTGATAGATGTTTAGACCTTGTAACTGGTCATTAAGATGAATGATAAGAATACAACCATTTGGATTCCATCGTATAAGGTCAATAAAGAAAATATCTTAATATCTTGACCATAAAAGTATTATTGTAAATATATATAGGCATGTATGGTGATTATAACCGTTATAAACATTAAATACAATGGATTTCATTGGTTAACGAAGTTGAAAATGATATATTTTTTGATAAACTCTTCCCTAACATGTTTGGATTTGTTTTGGTAACCTTATTTGAGAATGGGTTGAAGAAATAATGATAAGATATCCCCCAATAAAATATAATAAAAAATAAAAAATCACATAAAGTGGAAAGGGAATTTAAATGAAAATTTATTAGCCAGTTAGATTTTTTTCATAAATTTAGGTGGATATAGTTTATGAAAATAGTAAATTATTCAAGGGGGTGTAATTTTCATTAGGTTTAACTATTTAAAAATATATTTTACATAAGATTCAACCACTACTCTAGAGGCACTATTTTGTTAAATCTATACAATATGACTATTAAATTAAAAATATATCTTTTTAGAAGACCTTTTGGTTGGTATTTATATTTCCCTAAATTATTGAAATAATGAGTATTGAAACAAGCCATTAGAAAATTTCTATGTTGTTCAAGAATGAGTGCAAATGTTTTTTAAATTTATAGAGATTGAGTGAAATTTATCTCTTATGATGGAAGGTCATGTGACTCATGGGTGTCACAAAAAATTAAATTCATTATAATCAAAAAAGGAAAAATTAAAAATGCTTCAAAAATGATGCATATGAGTTTCAAATTTTTCAACAATGAGAAACCACTTTGAATTCATAAAATATTTATTGACATTGATTTAATATTTTTCTCTAGACAATAAAATGTTTGTTTGTAGGGATTGATTATGACTAAATTATCATTACGTTTTTCTATTATTCATTGGAATTACCAATAATATTTCACTAAAGATATAATAATATTTTTTTAAAATTTATTTTATTATTCTGGAATATTAATAATTACTTATAAATTAATAATTTCAATATTATATTTGCATATAATATTTTTTATATTACCTATGTTTATTTTAATTAATGTATAAATTTTGATCGATCATTATTTATTTTGAAAATTGTTTAAAATAAGAATCCATGCAACCTAGACCATTGAAAATATTCTAATGGACTTTAACATTAGGCTACTGTATTGGTACAGATATGGGAAGCACAAAGATTTAAACATTTAATGATAGTTGGAATTTTATTAATTCAACCATATGATTAGTGAAAAAGGATTTAAACCATATATTTTAATATACTAGTCTATAGGATAAACTGGATGAAGTTTCAATGTTCAAAAAATATGTGAGAATAAATCAATTGGTATACCCATGAAGCCTTGTAGTATAAAGATTCAGATCCAAAGATAAGGGGATTTTTTATTCCCTAGTGGATCTAGAAGATTGATAGTTGGATCATGGGTGCATTAGTATTGATTTATGGAAATTATATTGAGTTGTATTTATGGTTGTTGGATATGATTTTTTCATATTGAGGCCATTTCTGAAAAAATATAGAGCTTCAGTTGCTATTTTTTTACCAAGGTTTGATAGAATTATAGATCTAGATGTTGAGTAGTTTGGTATATAGTATGTTTTCATTACATGATGGAGTTGTGTTGATGATTTTTATTTCTTATAGTATGAGTTCAATTATATGTTTCATATATTCGAATGCTGGAGTGTGACAAACTAGTTTTAAGATAAATCTTACTTGATTTATGATATATATATATATATATATATATATATCGAATGGTTCTTAATGCTTCTGTATAGGATGTATTCTAAAGGAATTGAACCAATTCCCCTTGAGTCCAAAAAAAATTATTTTATCATTATACTGGTGTCATAAGCTAAAGCCCTGCTGAGCTGGAGGATCCTATTATGTTTTATATTTTCCGGTCAGGTAACAGATTTTTGAGATGATGAAAAATAACACCACCACATGGAACCCAACAAATGAATCTAGGATGTTATCTTCATTTTCTCTTAGATATTTACAAAATATTTTAAATATATTTTTTATTATATATTGGGATTCAGTCAATTCTTTTTGTCCAATCTTGAGTATTTGAGAGGTTCTAGAAGATAAGAAATATAGATAGCTATAGAAATTATTTGATGACATGACATATTCAAGTAGAAATGAGTTAGATAATTATTCTCGTCATTATGTTCCCCATATAATTTATAGTATGGAAAAATTTTATCTATGATTAATGATAATTGTTTTGTTCATGAATGATATATTCTTATGGTACGGTTTTATATTCCTTTAGATTTCATATTTTTACAACATATAATAAGAAATTAATTGAATTTTTGAATAATAATGTGTGATTTAAAACTCTTAGAGTAAATGGGGGCTTGATATTCTGAATCTAAACATTCTAATCTTGAATTAAACTTATGATCAATGTGAATACTTATTATTCTATTTTTCAAAGTTTTTTCTTAGAATTTAAATCTACTTTGATTAGAATAAGTATTCAAACACTTTCAGTCTTTAGTTTCAATTTTTATATAGTTTCAAGTGTATAGTATATGGTTATATAATATAAAAATATTTATATATATAATTAAAACACATTATATAAATAAAGAAGAAGACCAGTGAAGGTCTTAACTAGTTCAAGTGACTTTTTTATCTATTCCAATTTACAATGTCACTAACTATTTAGCTAATTTTAATTTTCAATTCATATATATTCATTTAAAAAAACCAATTAATTTATTTATAAATAATAAAACTAATAAAAGTGTCTAGAACATAATCTTGAATCGTCTGAGAGAGAAAAAACTAATACTAATATACTATGTTATTAAGTTGATAAAAAAATTGGTTGATACCTCGTAAGAAGACTCAACATTAGTAGTTATAATTAAACTTATAAATAATATAATTCACTAATACATGAAAAAAATATTGGATTTAATTATTTATATATTTTTATAATCCCAAACAAAGGATGATAATTATTCAAATTTGGTGTGTTTAGTGGGTATGGGTATACTAGGATTCCAACTACTCTATTCCAAGATCTCAATTTTCAATTTCTGTATTTAAGAGGTGATATTATTAGGGAAAGCAGTGTATTAGTTTGTATTTTTACCACTCCTTGAGAAGGTTTATTTTCTGAAATGTTTAATAGATTATAAATATATTAATAAGGATTCATTATAGATTTCATTTTAATGGTAGAACTAGAGATTACTATAACCGTGAAGGGAGTAAAATATTATCCAAGTGAGTAGTGAAATATCACCTTTTAGAAGATAATATTAATAAACACTTATATTTTGGTATAGATATTACTCAATCTAATTAACAATTTTAAAATATATTGTAATGTATAGAGGATTCATTTGGGATGAGTTTGAATACAAGATGGTTTTGTCTTATCATATTGTTCTCAGCAGTTGTGACTAAAGAGGTGAACTACATAGCCCATTGTTTGGAGTTAGCCATCATTATTCATTAAATAAAGTGTTGTCTAAAATTTCACTTTAGTGATATGTTCACAGTTTGTATTGATCAAAAAATCCACAGCATATATTTTCTCATATATATCTTAATATCCCAAAAATAAGATGGGTTGAGTACATGCATACATTCAATATTAAGATTATTTATACCAATTAGATGTACACTAAAGTTCTAATGTAGTTATAATGATAATTTAATTAGTGGTGGTGAATGAGTTAGAGAGTATTTTCAATTAACATGCCTTTTTTGAGTTGTAACTTGATGTGAAATAAGTCTATAAAATGATGTTTTTGGACTATAATTAAATTAATTATTTTCTAGAAGAAAAAATAGAAATGAGAAATGATTTTTACTAAAACTACTATGTGATGAGACAGAGGTTGACAATGTGGTCAATATAATATTATAGGTTGAATATGGGAAGATAATTCAATACATACAATTAAAAAAGGGTTTTAGTCCTAATGAGCATGTGTGAGGGATTATTATGGGATTCCCACATGTTTTGATAGGAATAACATCCTCATAAAATAAAGGTGTACCATGATATAAGGTACCAATTCAAGGGTGGTTGAGGATGAAGATGGAGATAATTTGATGTGTTTTACAATACCTCACTTGTCAAAAAATGATGGGAGAACATCAAAAACCCACTTATCTTATTTTATATATTCCTATTATTATATATAAATTTTAAAATCTCATGATAATATTTTTGGAAATGATTCCAATATATTACTATGTTAGGGACACAATGTGGTCATTATGGACAGTTGAATAGGGTTTGACATAAATAAAAAGAATTTGGTTGATGGGATATGTATGATATAAATATGAGAGATGGTTCCAATATATGGAGTACATATGGAAACAAGTGTAAAATCATGATACAATATTCATGTATTATTTCATGGATCTGGATCCTCAAGTTATGATAAACATAACATATCCTTTTCTAAAAAATTGGCAGTTTGAGCATATGATTATGATTCTGGATGATAAGTTATGATCGTGTTTCTTAGATTTTAGTGAAACATGGGAAGATAATTAGGTATTTATAATGTTTTCTTATATTACTAGTTATCAGGAATATATAGATATAGAACCTTTGAGTAACTTTATAATAGGACATGTAATTATACCACTTTTCTAAATAGATGATGGAGAGTCAGGGGTGACTAGACTGAATATTATACTTTTCTCTATAATGAATGTTTATATATTTATGAAATGATTAGATATGACTCATAATAGGTAATAGATTTATGTATATGAGATATGTTTACTATTATTGTTTTCTATTGATGATTGGTCTTCAAATGATTGTATCTAAGAATTGAAGTGCTTCATTTGGGGAGATAATAAAATCTTGTACCACTAATTGTAGACCAATTTTATATTCTATAGTCAATCATTATGGGAGAATAAAAATATGACATTAAACCTTGATATTGTTTTATTAATGATATATATAAAGTATCTCACTATATGATAAATGAGTCTAGCTATTCAAAGTTAATCACAATTAATGATGTTGAGTTAGAGTATATAGGATACCTTGATGAATGATTGGGGTATATTTGTAGTCAATATTTAATGACTCCATGAGAGAATACATTTTCATACCTCCAATGGCCCGAAGGCCTTCATTTTTTATTGATTTTTAATAATCCATCTTTCAAGGGGTGAGGTGGAATCCTTACAAGGCTCGTAGGCATAAGTATTACATGGCTCGTAGACCTTAGAGGAATTCATTTCCCGTAGGCTTTAAACATTACACACAACCCAGACTAACTACTTGTAACTTATCCTCCCCATCATCTTCATCATGAAATCAGCTCTCCACCTTCGCATGGTTGTTCGGCTAGGCATTCCCATGCATGCACAGGCTTGTCCCAATGGCAGGTGCCATACCCTCTCATTCTTGCAATCCGTTTAGCTTATGCTGTGGTGAAATCTCCTTGATCATCCTCCTTGAAGAGATTTTTCCTTGTAGGTTTTCTGGTTTTTATTTGCACTTAAAGGTGGCCCGAAGGCCTTAAAGGACTCAGGGACCAAATCGGTGGCCCGAAGGCCCAAACAGGCGCATATTCCCTGTTGCTATAGTGCCAAACAGTGCCTACTACAGTACTGCATAGTTCCCTCTACAGTGTCTGCTATAATATTGATACAGTACCTGCTACAGTACTGCTATAGTACCTGAAAATTCTGCTTCTGCCTGGATTTGATCCCTGGTCACTTGGATGCACTTACGGAGTCCTTACCAACCGGGCTAAGGCTCATGTGCAGAGAATACATTTCCATTAATTTGGATGTAGTGCTAGTATTAGAATATACATTAGGATTCCTGGGATATGTAGGTGCAAAATAGGACTTGTTTATCACAAATATTCACTATAGATGTCTTATGATGCTTTTTGTGGATGAGAAACCATATGGTGGGGAGTTTGTAACAACTTCATGTTTCGATGTAGAATCATATTTTTTTCATTAATGAAAAAAAATTTCTAGATAATTTTATTTGAATTATATGAAATTATTAGTTAAATATGGAGTTTATGGTAGGATCAAAAGGTTGTGTTGTTGTTATAATATTGTAAACACCACCAAAGATAATCTGGGATTTACAATGGGGTGGACTAATCCAATAGACAGATAATGGGTAACCAATGTCTTATTTGTATTTATGAAAAGAATGGGTGTTTGAAAAAAAATTGGGTTCATTTTTAAAAAATCCATAATTAAACCCATCTACTTCTAGTGTGTGAAATGAATTCCTCTACATGTTGTGTTCATCTATTTTTTATACAACCCACTACTCAAACAATATCAAAATTGATTGATGCCTTGTTTTTTTGTCTTAATGTGGTAAGGATGATGTAATACACATTCCAATAAATATTTTAACTATATCATTTGTGTTTATAATAAGATATATCATTTAGGAGCTTTTATATGAATTGATATTTTTTATGATTGATTGAGATTGGATCACGATCCTTGATTATTTTATGGAGTGGTTCCTTACCATGTTTTTTTTATAATTACATTACTCGCCCAACACATATGTTTATTATTTAGTTTTAATAAATATTTATTATTTACTTCCATTTATTTTCATTTTTAATTACTATATTATTATTAAATTTCATGTTAAAAGGAGCAATGAATTTTATAGTTACTTGTTGTAATAATTGGGTACAAAAAGAATAATGGTGATTTCATAGCGATGTGATTTATAATGTATACCTTTATGATAATATGAGATGAATTTTTACATATTATATGTTTTTTTAAGTACCTTTACATATTTGTAAATTTTTTAAATTGGAAAAAGTCATAACTCTTTTGATATAATAGAATAATTTTTACATAAACTTAAGAATTACTACTACATTCCAAGATATTACTTTCATGTGTGGGATATTCAGAAATCTCTCTGACTCTGTTGTATATAGAGGATGACGGAAATCATATTTATATATTCAAAGTATTTGAATTTTTTCATGTGATTTTGGTATATTATTTACATTTATTTAACATTAAGAGTTACAAATTTGATAATGTATTGAACCTTTATATTTCAAGTATTTACATTTACATATTAATAGTAATTACTTTTACAAATAATTTTAGTAGGGATGATGTTGATATTTAGATATAATTTAAAGAATGTGAAGGGTATAACTCTTATTTATTGATCTAAATATTAATAGGTGTATTTTACATAATGATAGATCTATTGAAATATTACTTTTACATATTTTCCAATAGATAATTTCTTTGAAGTTATGGTTTCCTATTGTATGGATTATCATTTATGATAGTATTATTTATTATTGGATATGAATGATATTTCAATAGAGTATTATTAATTTAGAATGTTTTTTTCAAGAAGGCTAATTTTCTGGAATATAAGGATTATAAAAAGTGATTAATAGATGAATTTTATTTAAGATTAATTTAATTATTTAATTAATATTATTTCAGAAAATTTAATTAGAGAATATGGGATGTCTATGAATATTAAATGTTATCCACTAGTATGGGTTTTATGGTAATTATTTCATTACAATAATGGTTTTATTTTTTGACCATTTTCATTAGAGGATGTAAATAATAATTAATTAATCATACTCATGAATATTATCATTGATCAATAAATATATGACTATGGGTAATGTTCAAATGGAAAACTAATTGTGGCTACTACTACTACTACTACTAAAGAAGAAGCTACTGGTTGTGGGATACATAGAATATACATGAGACCTACAGGTTAATTGTTGAAATATTTAATCATTAAATTTTTATATTTTTTACATTTATTGATACTTAAACATTCTATATTTTTGAAGGGTTGAGGATTTATTTTCTATGATAACACATTATCATAAACATAAAGTGGTTTATTTGTTTTATTAATTTTTCACTATAGTTGTTTACACTATAATGACGATCACACATTAGTATTATATCACTGATAAATGGCGTCTTTTTGGATCTAATACCTTACCAATAATGTGTTAAACAAGTTGTTCTTGAACATGTATAAAAGAACTAGGTTAAGGGTTTCAGCTTTAAAAAGTTTGGGTTTGGTCAACACCCATATAAAAGGATATGTTTGGTCTACAACCATTGAAAATGATATATATAATGGATATCAATACTCTTAGGTTGAGATTTCTAAGAGTAGATATAGGATTTAGATATGAAATAAAAAAACATTCCCTTATGTTCGTTTTTTTATTTTACTTCTTGCACTCATCACACATCCACATGATCTCAAGTTCATGTTTAATTTATTTAATCATACAATTGACTAAATACTATATTACATTTTTTATTATGATTATTATATTAATATTAATAATTCCCCCATATTTTGATTTCCATCATTTTCATGGGACCAAATACGTGATATTAAAGAGAACCGTTTGGAGGTCTGATTCTTTTGTTTCTTTTTTGAATTTAATATTTATATCAATTTCATATATCTAATCATTTTCTTTAAGATATAAAAATTCATCAAAGATTTTTTTTGTAGACTCACATAATTGAATTTCAATGGAATGTATTCTCGGAAAATTATCATTGTAGATTTGAAGATCCTTTTTGAATCAAGAGAACATGATTTCATTAAATGTATAAATCCACGTCACTTAAGTTCATACTATACCAGTAATAGGAAAATAATGATAAATTTCAGAATAATTAAATAAGAATCTTTATAATATTTTGATTCATCATGATAAAATGAATAAATGATTTGGTTTTGTGTTCTTTATGAATAAATATGCTAAGGGAAGTAGTAATAATACTGATTCTGATACCTCTAATGATTCTAATTATGATAACCATGGTAGTATGGAGTTAAATTAGATTTATGATATGTATCATAGTGAAATTAAAAAAACATACAAGCGTGTAAAAAATCTTTCTAAGAATCACCATAAAACTGTTAAGGTAAACTATAATGTGGATTATAAAAAATTGAAGCCTAATGAATATAATGTAAAGCATAAAGATTGTGATTCTATTATTGAAGAAGAAAAATGATGAAAATACACTATTATGATAGATGTAATATTATAATTTATGAATGAACATTGGATTCTTAAAAAATGAAAAATTGAGAAGTACTAATTCTAATACCTCTTCCTGTAGTAATGATAAGGATTATAATGATTTGTAAACTATCCAGAATAAGAACGAAAAAATAGGGAGTGCCAAAGGTAAAATTATTTTTGAAAGAAACAATTACAATAACCCTATACCAAGTAAGGTAATTTTAATGGATAATAATATAAATACCTATAATTATTATAAATATTATGATTGAAGTGTAATTAATGCTTTTTATTCTATTGTACGTTATTTTAAATTTGGATTATATGGTTATTTTGCTTCTTAATTTTTTGAAAATCATAGATAGATAGTTGGGTGAACTGCTACATATTTGATGATTAGTTAAGATAATTTACTCAGTTTTCATTCCCAATGTAACTATAAATAATCCAATGAAATATACAATAATCTTCATAACCATTTGATTTATTTATAATAGTAATAATGAATAACATTTATAATTTTTATTATATAGTATATTGGCAAGGGAATATTTGTGAGTTTTTTCATTTATCCAATAAACACGTTCTTAATATACTATTATTTGGTTTTTTTAAATATGATTATCTTCTTGTTATTTGTAATTCAATTAATATGTAATTTAATTCATTGAAAATTAATTACAATTTTCTGACCTCAAGTAAAATTTATTTTTGAATAATAGTATAATGATTCTACATTGACTATTATATTATTTCAAAGGGAAATAAATATTTCATTAAGTGGATTTTTATTTTATTTATTTTTTCCATTTCATTAATAATGGTATCCTTCTATTATTCGTCTATTTAAGGGGTGTTATTATATCTTCATAACTCTATATATTCTATTGATGTCAGTTTTGTTTTTCTTTTTAATATTAAATATAGGGAGATATTCATACTATTTTTAGTCTATGTCCATAGGGGGAGACAAGTTTGATATTTATTTTTTATATTATTTCATTATTATTTTTTATATAATATTTTTATTTTTATTATTTTTTGGATCTTTACAGAAGGGGGAGAAATTTTCTAGTCTGAGATGTTTGGATTTTTAAATTAACAAAAGGGGGACAATGTTGAGTTCTTTATGACCTTATTTATTTTATTTTAATAATTAATTACCTCTTCAATATCTTATATTTGTTTTATTTTTTATCCTTCTTGTTTATTATTTATTTTTATTATCCTTAATTATTATTATATTATTGAAATATTTCCTATTAAATGGTATAATGGATTTTGGAGTAACTATTTGAAACATGAACTATATTTTTATGAAAATAAAAAATTCAATTATGTATAGAAGAATTTTCCTAATTACAAGACCTTTATATTCAATTGATATGTATTTTATGTATTCTATGTGTTTTTTGAAGTACCATTACTTATTACATAACTTTTAAACTTTTCTAAATTATTGACTCTTACCTTTTAAAGGAATGAATTTTACTTATTCATCTAACTATGAAGAATGTGTCTTATATTCAAAGATATTAATTTTATATGTTATAAATTTTATAAATTTTATGACTCTTATGTATTTAGAGGAATATGTAATTTACTCTTCATTATTTAATGTATTTACTTTTACATATGGAATTTTGGTAAAGTATTTACTCTTAAACATTAGAGAGATTTTGAAATTTAGTAAATTATTTGAACATTATGTTTCATGTATTTACTTTTACATATTTAATAATTTTACTCTTAAATATATATTTAAAATATAAGTGTAATAACCTGATAATTTAAATTAAGACTATGTTTGATAGATTACTTGACATGCAACACCAATCTTTAAAGAGAATGAAATATTATTATTTAAATATGACCATTATAATCTAGACATTGAATTAGAGTGTATGAATTAGAATAATGTCATTTTTATATATGCATATATATATGTGTGTGTGTGTGTCCTTGTCAAGAAAATTTTACTGACTAATTCTTAGGAAATATCAACTCAATTTACAGTAAATCCTTTTTATGCTTTAAAAATACATTTTATTCAAAAATGGTTTTAAGTTATTTTTGTAAAATAATTTTATATTAAATATATACAAAATTAATAAATTTTAAAAGGTATGGCATTTTTCAAATCATCATATCATTAATAATGTAGGGTAAATTTTTTTGATTTTTCAAAATATATTCATTTTTCTATGAATAGATAAAAAATTCGATTTGATATAAAAAAGTCATTTAATTTCAATTATTTAAATAGTTTTATTATATTTTAATTTAGTATTGAAAATCCATTATATACTTTTGATTAAACATATTAAAATTAATTTCATTAGAATCATTAATATGTTTATTTTTTATATAAATACATTTTTGTTCTTAAAAATTCATTTTTAAGGAAAACACTTTTCTATTGTGTTTGGTGGGATTATTTTAAAAGTAATTTCAACAAATTATAGTTACTAAATTTGATAAAATAGATTACATATTTAGAATAATACTTATAAAATTTGGAAAATAGGTGAACTTTATTTTTGGTCATAATGAATAATAACCACGGTAAATTTTTATCACCACATTAATGGGTAAATTGAGTAAACTTGGGTTAAAACCAATGTGAAAAGGAAATAAATTCACTCAAAAACATCCCTTTATTATATTTTATGCATTTAAATCGACCAATCCAATGATATATTCTAATATATGTAATTTTAGTGCCACCTGAAAATAAAAAATAATTTATATAAATTTTATACATTAATTAATTCCAATGCTTCCACTCCCCTCACATATAATAAGGCACCACATCTCCTCTCATTCTCACACATATTTATTAAGATAGAAGAACCAAAAAATACTAAAAAAATATTTTTAAATTATTTAAAAACATTCAATGTGGGTTTTTATTATTAAAATAACATCCCTAGGGTCCTTAAGGAGAGATCCAATTGAGGTTCTTCAAAGAAGAGGTAATCATCGTAACTGAGAATTTTCATTTAAATTCTTCTTC
The DNA here is from genome assembly GCA_963277665.1 of Viscum album. Taxonomy (NCBI): domain Eukaryota; kingdom Viridiplantae; phylum Streptophyta; class Magnoliopsida; order Santalales; family Viscaceae; genus Viscum; species Viscum album. The sequence goes on along the minus strand of OY728120.1, from coordinate 1,870,701,338 downwards.
TTATACCACTATCCATTTAGTATAAAAAAAAGAATAAATTAAATTAGTATATCCCATATACTAGGATGTTTTTATGTTAATGGTGCAACCTTATTCATCTCGTATTCAATCAAATTGGATATTAAACCATCATTTATGCATGTGTGTAGACCATCGCCTGACAGACCGATGGATATTAGTTCTAATTGAAATATTTTATTACTACTTATTATAATAGATTTTAGATATATATATATGATTTTAATTAGATAATTAGGAGTATTTAAATACTATTTATCATCCATCTTCAAACCATTCTAATTTTTAAGAATAGAATCATCGCATGTGCGTATGTACTGACCATTGTCCCCATGTGGTGATGCACTTCATTTTCCAAAACCTACCACTCAAGTATAGTAATAGTGATGGATTTAGTGAATTTATTTTATTTTTATATAATTAAAATGATTAATTTAATGGTAATACTTTTTTTATTCCTTTATTTATCATCTAATGGAAATTAAAATCAATAGTCATGTGTATGTGTCGACTAACGCCTTGTAATCTATTGATTTTTTTTCATGATATTTTTTCTAAACTAGTTATAAAATTATATTTAATATATAAAAAGAATAGTTATTTCATTATTATGTTTTTTTATTATGGAAAAATAACCCATTTTACAGGGGTAATCCTACCAAAGTCATTTTTCAATTATGAACTGTACATCCTCAAAACAACAGATGTTGACTTAACTAATTAATTAATTATTTATTTTATTAAATAAATGAAATAAATAGTTTAATGATAATTTAATATACATATAAAAGGTTCCTAAAACTTAAATAATTAATATATTTATTATATAATACTTGAATGAAATACAGAGAATGTATGGACTCAAGTTAAGGGGATTCTTTACAGAATTTTCTTTTTTTTAGTTATAATAATTTTTTATTAACTAGGTTATTCCAATATTGTATGTGAATGGATATATAAATTGACCATATTATATTTAAAAAAATATTTGGGATTAAAAATGTGTGCATGATAACTTCATGGATAAATTATCACTTTAAATGTCATGATATTTTCATGGGTTTTCTTTATCTCAATCTCACATTCTTGAGACATATTTAATGTCATGAATCATGATTTAATTTTATGGTATAAATACTACCTCGTGAATGTATTTGAAAACATTATTTAATTTAAATAATGGTATTTATAGAGTCATATCATATTCCTTCCTTCAATTAATTTTGATTAGAATGTCTCTAAATCGATAAAGGCCTTGTGTTATAATCCCATCTCTTTTTGGGATTATTTTTATTTAAGAGCCCTTTTGGGAAAATTATATGATATTTATTTCTTGAAAAAAATAAATATTATTTTTCATATAGTAATTTATAAGTTTTAAATTATTTAATATCATTTTATTCTATTTGGTACTTATGGATATCAAAACAATTTTTTTAATCAAAAACTGACCTTATTTCTCTTTTTCGTCACCAATATTTTCTATCCAATATCAATAATCTATAAATTTTTCCAAAAATAATATTTTAAATTAATAAATTATAGTTTACAGACCTTTTTAACTATTTTTTACTTTATTTACATGGTTTAATATAATTTTTTTCATTTTCAAAATAGTGTACTTTTGGTTTTTATCGGAAGTGTAAAGGTATATTTTTTTAACATTTAAAAAATTAATGGACTTTCCTACCATACTAAATATTATTTTAATTTATTATTAATTTATAATATTTCATTTTTATTATAAATGAAATTTTTTTAATTATTCTTGAAATTTTTATTTAAATCATTATCAAAAGAAAAGGATATTTTCCCTATTTTCAAAAAATGTACGAAATTTTATTTAAAATATATTTTTCATCTATAGAAATAACCATTATTATTTTCTTATTATAAAAAGAGGATATGTTTTAATGGTGATATTATTATACATTATATGGATGATTTATGATTTTTTTAATGATGTTTTCATGGAACCCATTTCATTATCATGGGTTTATCAAGATAAAAACAATTATGTTTGTTTTCATGTGTATTATTTTGAAAAGTTAAATCATATAAATTTTTGATTATTTTCATGTTACATTGAATTATATATTCCTGATTCAATGGAGGTTATTTTTTAATCCTAATATAGGGTTATGTTAAAAACCAATTATGTGTGGGTTCATTATAGCCCTCCAATGTATTGGGTAAAGTGATAGAGTTAACTATTTTATATTTCTATTAAGTGTAGATGAAGTTAACTATTAGAAGTTTCAACAAATAAAAATAAGGTTTTATAAATATGATTATCTCCTAATAGATGATGGAGTTTCCTATTGAATGTTATTCCTAAGAGAATTTTGGAATTATCCAGTTTAGGTGATTTAATAATGAATGTTTAAGGTTCCATGTTACCAGCTTATATTCATTAAGCTTGTAATAATATCTAATATTTCATATCATCAAGGATTATTGTCACATGGATCATGATTGTTGACTAATATGTCTATTATCTATTGTTAAAGAATTATTTCTTATATCATTATTTATGTTCTTGGTTTTTATGGGTAGGAATTCTCTTATGTTATAGTCATGCACATTGAATATATTATCATAGCCTTATACACATCTTTTGATCATCGAATTTACATAATTGTTAATTCTAATGTTTTTACTTACTAAGAATTTGAGATCAACCTTATTAAGTTTCTTTTCCACAAGTTGTAATTAATTGTGATAAGTACGATATTTCTACAAGGGCTTCACGTGGTTGATTATGAAGACTTAATGTGGAATAAAAAATGGGTATAGTGAGAAAATTATCACTTAAAGGCATAGTATTATTATGTAAGAGTTTTTATTATTTTTTTAAAACATTAAAAAAACCTCTGCAATGTGAGATATATAATATTTTTTTATTTCCTCTGTTTTGGATGGATAAAATGGTGTCATGTTTCTCAATATCAAATCCAGAAACATAATGATAATATTTTTAGAACTAGATCAGGGAGTGTGGCCTCAGGGCTATTATAGTTTGAATTAGAGTTGGTCTTAGTTAAATTTATAGACTAATATGTTTTCAAGTGAGGTTAAAATAATATTTATAAATACCATAATGTGTTTATAAGTTTAGAATTTATCATAAGTTCAAAGTCATAAACACCCCTTTGAGGTTTTAAGTGATCATATTTTTATGTGATTAATTATATTTTGTGGGAAATTTTATATAGTGACCCTAACTTTTAATACAATAACATTTCATCAGTTTTGAGGAATATTTAATACATTACACAAAACAAATTCCCAAATATATTATTAGTCTAGTAACTTTGGAAACATGGAAACATAAAAACTGGTGCATTAGTGAGCTACATATATCACTAGGTTTTTCATAACAAAAACCCTTCTTAGACATATAATAATTAATATATTTTTTATATCCTGGGGAAGGAAACTTAAAAATGGTGAGCTCGGATGCTCATTAAGGGTAAGCAAGGGATATAAGTAATTATAAACATCAGTATAAGGGTATGAAAATGTACTCATTACATTTGAAGATCATATACTATATATCAAAGATCATAAAAATAAATCATGGAATATAGATTAGTAGTTCATAAGGTATGAATTATAAGATAATCAAGAGCATGATCCATGAAAGAATAAAATAGGAATAATACATGGAATTGTGTCATACATATAAACATGTAATATCATTCCATATATAATTCAAGATGAATTACTAGAACTTATCAAGGAACATCATGGGGAGTACACTTACTGGGTGGGACACACCACTATCCCCAGTCATAGTTCTTTCCTTGTAATGGATCTGGTTTCCCCATCTTCCCATATTAGATTTGGATTCCCCAACTTCCTATTGTGGATAGGGGTTCCTTGTCTTCCTATTATGAATCGATTTTCCCCATATTTCATCTTCCTGGTGACTACACCTACAAGGTGGGACTCACCACCATCACCAGTTAAAGTCATTTCCTTGTAATGGATTGGGTTTCCCCATATTCCAATAAAGTATCAGGCTCATTAACATGATTCTCATCATTATCTCATAATATATAAATCATTATCCAATGAATTATCATGATATATAGGTCCCACACATCTCATAATGAAATCATAGATACATGTGCCATGACATATTCAAACATTCATCATATCATGACCCATAAAAATATATGGGTTTCATAAACATCATATTATATCCCATGAAATGAAATGGGTGTCATAAACAAGATATCACATCATAATATATGGAAAAGACATAGGTTTACCAATCATTTGATCAAAGCATAACCCATGAAAAGAAGAAGGTTGAAAAATCATATAACATGTGGAAGAGAAATGGGTGTCATAAATATCCTTTCATTAAAACATAAATCATTCATAGAAATAATATGAGTGGAACCTTTGGATCATTTCCCATAAAGTCATGAGTAACATCAATGGATGTCTTCTTAGATAGAAAATAATTTCGAAATGTCTTAAAAATATTTCATGAGTAAAATATTCTATCTTCTATGAAAATAGGATTTTAAGTACATAAAACCTTTTCAAAACCATTTCCTTTTAAAATAATTTTAAAACATATAAATAAGGCTTGAAATCATTTTGAAAATTTGTTCCCATGAAAACTTATAAAATAATCTTGAAAACATATCGAAAAAATTTTTCTTTGAAAATACATTGAAAACATATAAAAGAATCAAGAAAATCATAATACATTGTTAAAATAATTTTCTCAAGAAAATGATCTTAAAATACCATTTTTGAAAACATTTTTGAAAACATGATTTTTGAAACTCATTGTATGTGTCTCAAAGAAGGTAAATTACGACAAAATTACTTTACTGATTTGGTAAATTTTGAAACATAATCCCCATGAAAGAGATATCATCAAATAGATATGTAAATAGAAATAAATTTTATGATAAAAACAATATAATATATTCATGGGTTTTATATACACCAAAAAAAAATAGGGGTGAATAAGGTGTAAATCTCATAAAAACAAAAGTGAGACCAAAAATCCCCTTACCTCATGTCTTGAATCTTTTCATACTCATAAAAACCTCCTATATAATAAATATAATTTTGTTATAAATCTTTTACAGAACCATATTCTTATATATATTACCATATAGGGTTTTATTATGACTTTATATTACCTTTTTATTAATAATTCCAAGTTAAGGTTTTGCTTCAGGAAATATCAGCTTTGTTTTTCACATCTGTCTTAATTTGTTATATTTTTTTTCCTCATACTTATATCATGATTTCCAGAATATAAACCATTATATAAATATAATTTATATTAATTATATATTTATTTATAATAATATATAGAAAATATAACTATGAAATGGAATACATTGTTTATGGAGACAATAGGTCGTAAGTATGCGGGAATGCTGATTCCATTTTCTTGTCGTATTGAAAGAATGAAAGTGAATGAAATATATGTATATATATATAAATAATATCATTAAAATATAATTTTTATGTCATATATATCATATAAGTTAACTAAACCCATTCTTAATACATTCTATGTATTGTGTGAATGAATCACATCACATTGATGAGGCTGTAGTCCCCACTTCCCCAAATGAAATTATCGTATTTACAAAAAATGTAAATCATGAAGGTATGTGTTATATAATAATAACAGGAGAATAAATACATAATATATATCATATATATCATATAAAAATTTATTTTCAATCATAATTCCCATCCATGATAGGTGGTAACAGAAAAATGAACAATATCGTTTCGTGAGGCGGTAGTTCGCCATACAGAAGAACGGTAAGTTCATTACCAACTAGATGGAAGTGAGTGTAAGTGTAGGTCTAACCCTTATCATAAAAACATCTTAGTATATTGAGGATAATGAGATTATTATATATGTATGTAATAATAATAATTGAGTTAGTTGATAAGGATAATAAAGGAAAGGATCTTGAGGAAAGATGTTACCTCTTCTTTGGGTAACTCCTTTTGTTTTTCACCAAAGAGCTTCCTTGGTTGGCTTTCTTGCCATAGGGAAGCTCCAAGGAGGAAGGAAAGTTTGTTTGGAAGTTAATTGGGCATATCTTGGCCTAAATTAATTGGTTATATAGGTGTGAATAATGGGGATAGGTGTTGTCAATTTATAGTGGAGGGAGGGGATGCACTTGGAATTTTTGAAAACAAGTTAGATGTACCCCTGTTTTTACCTATAAAATGTAATAAAAAAACAAGAAAAACTTAGGATTGGATGGTTTATATAAAAAATATTGACATCTAATTAGTGTTGTATAAGTTCATAGGTCATTTTGGCCCTTAAGAATAAGGTTTAGTCCCTTATTAAGCATAATTCTACCTTAATCCCTGTAATTAGTTTTAATCCACTACTACAAATGAGGGCTTTAACCACACCAGTTGAGGGTTTTTATAAATGCTTAAAAATATATGATATTATGATTGATATTAAAAGGAGGGGTTTTTAATAGTGCTAAAAAGTGCTTTTAAAGGCACCCTTTTAACAGTGCTAAAAGATCATTGATAAAGGCACCCTTTAACAATGCTTTTTTAGTGCTCTTAAAGGGTGAATTTAACAATTATTTTTTAGTGCTGCAAAATTGTGCCTTTAATAGTTCTTTTATAAAAATATTAAAGGTTGGATTTTCATAACTCTAAAAAATAACTGCTAAAAATATGAAAAAAAATTAATTTTTCACGCACCCCTGACACCCACCTTTCTTAGCACATACAGCCCACTTTCTCAGTGATTTTTACTACCCATACTCCAACATGAACCCCACCCCCATTCCTCTTTTCTAGAAGGATTCCCAAAATTATTACATGTTCCTGGATTTGATCCCCAGACCTCTCTTATATGACTATATCTCTTTACCACTATGTCATCCATATTTTGTTGTATATTTAACGACTTTTCCATTTATTTGTATATATTTTGAAATTATATATATATATATATATATATATATATATATTTAGAGAATTATATTTATTTAAGTTTATTATATATTAATATCCATTTATATATATTAGAATATAAATATATATATATATATATAATAATATAAATGTATATATATATATCAATACACAGAGCTATGTATATATAAAAATTATATATGCATATTATTGCATTTTTATAACATAAAAAATGGATAATTTTTTTAAATTAAATTAAATCAATAATAGATATTTATTTTATATCTTTAAAAATACAGTTTTACATAAATATGTTGATATATGTATTTATACAAGTGGTTTATTATTAGTAAATGTAACAAAATATGTATATATTTAATTACAAATAAAACTACAATGTGAAAAACCATAAAATTATAAAACAAAAATATCAATATGAATGTAAGATCTTGGAGTAAATTCAGTCTCCGCTGAAAACAGGTAAAAAATCTCCCTTAGATGAGCCTGAAATTCCATCGAATATTAAAAAATTGGGGTACCCCAATAAAAAAACTAAAATTTGGAGGCCTTTGGGGCATTTTTGACCACAAAATAGTGATCGGGGTTTCCCTAGTTAAAAAAGCATAGAGCTCGTCAAAATATTTGATTTGATATCTGGTAGAGCCCAAATGGATACCTGGATCAAAAGTTATGCCCGTTTGAAGTCTTAGTTATGTTTCAAACTTATTTTAGATCATTCATTATGTTTTTGAATTTTTTTATTTTAAAAATCTTATTAAATGGCTCTTAATATATAATAATTAGAAAAATATTAATTAATAATATTTTTTAAATTATTTTATAATCCATTTTCCTTGAATAACTTATATATTAAGTGTAAATATTTATTTAGCCTTATCTAAAACATATTTAAAATATATATATTATATTTATATCAATAGAAATATATTTATATATTTATATATTTATATATTTATATATTTATATCCATATAAATATATTTATATCCATATAAATATATTTATATCCATATAAATATATTTATATCCCTATAAATATATTTATATATTTATATATTAATATATATTTTTAATGATTTATATATATAATTTTGAAATATACCCTTTATTAGTGCTAGTGAAAAGGGATGATAAATGCCCCCTATTATTAGCACTTTTTTACTAACGCTGATAAAGTGAGGGCCTTTATCAGTGATTTTTTATAAGTGCTTATAAAGGGGATTCATTTATCAGTGATTTTTATCACTATTGAAGACCCCCTTTTCAACACTTTTTCTAGTGCTGATTAAGGTGGTCATTAACTTCACTTTTAACTAGAGTTGTTAAATCCCTAACACAAGATAAACCCAGTTTTTTAGTAGTGATCACTTTTAGTGATCATTTTGGTAAAAAAAATTAATCTGATCTTATTAGACTATAAATATTATACTGATTACAACCATGTGTGTCCATTTTTTTTAAATTCAGTTCATATAAGAATAAAAATTAAGTTTAATTCTAATCCTATGGATGTAGAGAGAAAGTGGGTTTTTAAAGTAAAAATGTTCAAATATTAATTTATATTTTATATCTATATTCAATATAAAAATGATTGCAATGACCCAAATTGGATTAATAGATGTATAGTTAATCTTTTGTGACTTTAAAACCAACAAAAATTATAATTTAACTATGAAAATAAATTAGATGAAAAAAGTAAGTTTTGAATTAAAATTTAATATTTTAAATTATTCATCCAAAAATAAAGTTTCTCAGAAAAATCCCAAAAATTAACCCTAAGAGAATTTTAACATTCTAAATTTAAAAATGAATTTTATTTTATCAAATTTAATTTCTAAAAGTGTCTAAAATTAAATTTATTTTTTCATAGAAGGACATAAAAAAGAAGTTCTTTTAATAAAATAGTATTTTCAAACATATAAAGACTTTACTAAAAATTGTATGTCTTATCATCAATATTTTTTATTTATATAAAACCATTATAAATAATATTTTAAAATTAATCATTAATATTCATATTACTATGTTTAACAATAAGGTTATATCTATCTCACCTAAATAATTATAATAATAAAATGATGTTTCATAGAAATGTGGTGTTGAGTGTGATTCAATCCAATTCGGTGTTTCATAAAATGGAAATTTAACATAGTGTACTTTGAAATTCATGACATCCAATAAAATTAATTTATTCAAAAAAAAATTAACAAAAACATGGGTTGTAACATTCTACCCCCCTTAAAATGAATTTCACCCTCAAAATTCCTCATTCTAAAATTAAAAAAAACCAGGATACTTCTACCACATCATATCCTCAAGTTCCCATATAGCTTCCATTAACTTGTGGTTTCTCTGTAAAACTTTGACCAGCTAAGTAGTCTTATTCCATAGAAATTTATATGTATGATCCAAAATTTCAACTAGTTATTCCTCATACGAAATATCCCACTCCATCAGTATAACCTTGGAGTTGAATACATGTGAATGGTCAAGTATATACTTCATTAGGATATATACATGGAACACTTTGTGGACTTGAGATATATTTGGAGGAAGATCCCAATGATAGATTACCATTATGATATGATCAAGAATCTCAAAGGGGTCGATATACTGAGGGATTAGTTTCACTTTCATCCCCAACATCATAACATTCTTCTAGGGATAAATTTATATAAACCCCTTCTCACTAACATCAAATTCTATATCTCTCTATTGGTTATCAGTATAACTTTTCTAACAACTTTGTTCTTCTTTGATATTTTATTGAATAGTTCTAACACTATCATACATTTCTTCAGTTATCTCAGGTACCAATATCTTTCTTTCTCCGACATCATCCCATCACATTTGAGCACTAAATTTCTCCCCATATATATATTTATAAGGATCCATTTTAATTATTGAGTGAAATAAATCTCTATAATAAAATTCAACTAGAAGAATGTGTTGATCCCAACCACCTTTGAAATCCAAAAAACATGATCTCAACATATCCTCTAGTGTTTGAATTGTTATTTCAGACTAACCATCCATCTAAGGATGATAAGAAGTGCTAAAACTCAATTCTATATCAATTTATTTCTAAATAATTTGTAAAAATTTGAGTTGAACCTCATATCCTGATCAGATACAATGGAAATTGGTCCTCCATGCATCCTTACCACTTCCATAATGTATATCCTAGAAATATGATCCAGAGATAATTCTTCTCTAAAGTCAATGAAGTGTGTTGACTTAGTAATGTTTTCGACTACCACCATATAACATGAAACCCTTTAGAGGTATTGGGGAGTCCAACAACAAAATCCATAGTGATGTTCTCCCATTTTCATTCTGGTATGGGTAATGGACGCAACATCCCTTTAGACTTTTGTATTTAGAACTTAACTTATTGTCATAGTAAGCATTGAGATAGAAACTCTTTGATATTCCTCTTCATTCTGTTCCACTATAAGTATTCCTTAAAATTTATATACATATTATTACTTCTAGGATCAATAGAAAATGAAGAACTATGGGCTTCCCTAATATCTCTTTCAAATATGGTATAAAAGGAACACATGAATGATTTCTGAACCTTATCATTTCATCTTGATCAAGGTTAAACTAAGGAACATTTCTAACCTTCTTTTCTATCTCTACATCTTTTTTTTCTGCACCTTTTTAATCTTCATGTGGATAGAGGGTTGAATATTCAGTTAAGAAAATAATATTTATTCCCTTCCTTCTGGATTTCTAGATTCATCCTTTAAAAATATCGAAATATTGGATCTTTTTTGATCCTCAACATGGATAAGATATTATGATCCTTTTTAATCAAAGCATCATACACATTTTTCACTTTCCCAGTGTGGTAGTGCATTGAGAAATCATAATACTTTAGCATCTCTAACTATCTTATCTGGGGCATTTTCAACTCCTTCTGTGTGAATAAATATTTTATACTTTCATGATTAGTGTATATATCACACTTTTCTCCATAAATATAATGCCTCCATATATTTAATGCAAAAATTACCACTGCTAACTCCAAATCAGGAGTTTGGTAAATTTTCCCATGGATCATCAACTATCATGAGCTATAATAGATAATTATGTTATTCTATATAAGAACATATCCCAATACCTTATTGTATGTATAATTATTGATTAAAAAATTTAATGTTATATGTCCTATGAGTCCATTAATTTTCTGATTTTTGGTTTTCGGAGATGTCCAAAGGAGGTTCTAGGAGTTTTCCCTGGAGTTGGAGGTGCAGAAAAGCTTTTACATGGGTTACACAGCATGAAGCTTGGTTTCACAGCTTGTTCTGGGTGGTCCAAAGCATGTAATTTTTTAGGGGTTGAAAAATAAAATAAATTAAAAGGTGAAGGTTTTTTTGTGGAAAATAACCTTGAGGAATTACACAATGTGAAAGGGTATTAAACGTCATGTAAAACCCCACTCCTGTAATGTTTTATGTTTTTTCTAGTTGCTCGGGTTGTTAAACCCTCTGGCTATAGAAACTCGCCCTTTACCCTAGGTGACTTGGCGAAACCACTTCAGCATTTTGAGGATTCCTTCATCAAGGATTGATTCATATCTTCTCTCTTTTGATCCATAGTGATTTGTCTTCAATATAAGGTACTTTATTCCCCAGTTCTTGTGGTATCTTCTAAGTTGATCTACTTTTTCTTATAGTTTTTCATAACATGTGATGGTGGATGATTTCCCTTGGTTCTAATGGGGTTATCTTAAATTATTGTTGATGAGACGGTGTTGTGGAATCCTCGGGTGGGTGCAGATTTTGTAGGAGAGGTGATCAGAGATCCCTTACGTGATTTTTCCTGGGCGAAGAACATTAAGACCCTTTTGAGGTTGAATTTCCTTCATCTCTCTTCAAATGTGCATCATGTGGTAAGGGCTTTCTTTTGTTTACCTTTATATTTTGTTTTCACCAATTTAACCAAATATAGTAATTAGATATATGAAATTGAAAAGGGTAGAGGGGTTTTATTTTCATGACTTTACAGCCTTGTTGTTACTTGTGATATTATGATTTTTATGGGATAACTGCCCACTAAAAATTTTGGTCGTTGGGGCCCTTGTTTTCATAGTAACTAAATTATGGAGTGCAAGTTGTTCTTTGGTTGGAAAATTATATATGAAAATTGGTTAATAATATATATTTGGATAATGAATGAATGTCCCAGGATCATACAGTTTCTATTATAACCCCTCAATTAACAAGTCAAATTAAATAAGTGATGCCTTATTAAATCTAGAATTGTGTTTTCCTAGGTTCATGTGGTAATGTGATGTGTTTGGGATTTCTCTAGGTTGTGTTGTAGTATGGTTGTGAGCATGGTTGTGTGTTGTGGGATGGTTTGGGTGGTGTAATGGAATATCATGTTGAGAGATTGGTTGATTTTGGGGTGGATGAGAAGTTTTTTTCAGTAGGTCAACAAATTGGTTGTGTGGTAATGTTTTACCAGATGGGGTTGTGAGATGGGTTTTGGTTATGTTGTTATGTAACCTGAGTAGTATAACTTTGAAGAAAGATTTTTTTTACTAGTATGGGTTCTTATCTATTGATGAAATGAATAAATCTTCACCTCGTATCTAGATATTGATATATGATATTATCATGAATCGGTGTTAAATAGGGAGGAAATGTGAATCTGCCTTAATCTATCTGGGCACTTTACCTTCTAAAAACTGTTATGTATGTTGTGTGTGGTGCTTAATAGTTTCCTAGGTAGTGATGGAATGGATAAATGAATTTTTTAATAAATAATGAATCTGGTTAAATAAATTGGTTGGGAATGTGAATTGGGTTTTGTAGCTTATTTTGTGGTGTTGTGAATTTAGAGGTAACAGCAAAGGTGGTAGTGTTGTGACTTGGTGGTTTGTCTGAGAACCCATATTTTGGGATTGAGTGTTTGGTATAATATACATATCTAATTGTATTTTTCCTTTTGGTTTCTATATGAACCCCACCCTAGTTGATCATTATGTGTTGAACAACCCCATCGTCATGCGGGTGGTGTGTTTCCATCATCTGGTGAGGAGTATAGATGGTTGGGTTCCTTCACTTTTTCACTCCCTATTCTATGTGAGGTAGGTATGGTATAGGTTGTGATGTTTAGAGGTCTATTAGTTTTTAATATGGTGGTTGTGATGTCCTAGGTGTCTTTGGATGGGATGTTTTGGCCCAGGTGTTTTCAGGAGAGGTGGTTTGTGATTTCCCAGGTGTCTTTATGATGAGAGGTGACTTGCTTCCCCAGGTGTCTTTGGGATGAAATGTGATTTGTTTCGTGGCCCACATTTTTGTGGGTGGGATTTTTTGTGAGTCCCATGTGTGTGTGGGCAGGTTTTAATGTGGTTTGTGGCACATATGTGTGCGGGCGGGATCTATTGTGAGGCCGAGGTGAGTCCAGGTGGGTTTTGATGTTGTATAAAGAAGGGATGGGAGCACCAGGATGTACGACACTGGGAAAGAGTGGTATACCAATGGGAAATTTGTACAGAGCACCCTATCATCGATGTGAATTATATGACAATACTTGACTTGCATTATTTAGTGATAATGTCTTGGTGAGATTGGGATTGATAGTATACCTATTAGGTGGTTTTTGGTTCTATTGTTTTCTCATAGGGTCATTAGTATGCTTCTTTCACTTGTTCATGAGAGACTTTGGTTTACCTACTGGGTATACATGTATGATCACCCAACATATATAAAACTATTTTCAGGTTTTCATGAGGATTTCGCAGACCGTGTTGGACCCTACTAGCTTGAATCTTGAAAGTTTTTGTGTGGCTGCTTATCTTTACTTTTGGGTATTTATTTTACTTTTTAGTTTTCATTATATTTGTGATAGTTCTACACTATTCATGCATGTGGGATGGTTTTTGGATTCCTTATATATATATATCTTAGAGTTATTTTCGAGATAAACCATCTTATCTCCCATTCTTATTTTCTATAAAGGGTAATATCTACCATTTTGTGATATTTGTATACCCTTAGTGCTAATATCCAACCCGAGGCCTACTAGAGATAGGAATTAGGGGTCATTATATCCCTTACTTTATTTTCAGCCCAGGAGGGGCATATTTGGAGGGAGGGGCATGATAGAATGGTATCAGAGATGGTGGTAGAGAGAAATAATGGATTTTGGGGCTTGTCACAGTGAGGATTACATGGGTTGGTAGGGAAAAAATGTCAGACGATCTTGGTACATGACATATTCCAGGGAATATTGGTTAGGACATGGGATTTTAAGGCCAACCGTGATCCTATCTAAGGAATCTGATCCTACCGAACAACCATGTGAGGCTACACCATTTACAGGGTAGAGACCCTAGGAAAGGTACATGCATCATAATTAATTGTGTTCTTTTTTTAAGTGGGTTGTTTTTGGAAAGTTAAAATGAATAAAAAAATGAGTTAAATGAGTTAAAATGAATCTTAAAAAAATTCATACTACTCGGGCTTAGGAAATATTTGTTTACCTTTCAGCTATGGCTCCTGGTCGTCATCTGTGTGTGGAATGGGCAGTTAAGGCTCAATAGGATAATCCGGTTGATTGATAGAGGGTTGATCTAGTTGAGGAGGATGACCAGTGGAAGAGGGCATTTCCTACTTTCTAGTGGTAGGTTTTGGGGAAGTACGAGGGTAGTGTTTCAAATATAGAGACAGAAATATGGATTGAGGAGCTTGAGATCACCCTCAGTTTGATCCAAGACCTGACAGAGTATTGGGTTCTTTTGTTAGTCAGTTAGATGTGAGGAGTTGTGCATCAGTGGTGGATGTCATATCTGTGGGAGAGGATTGATGTAGAAATTTTGTGGGTAGATTTTGAGAAGGATTTTCCAGAAGAGTTTCTTTCATTGACCGTGAAGGCTGAGAAGAGGCAAGAGCTACTCTCCATTCAGTATTGAAGTATGTTAGTGTAATAGCTAGGGATCAAGTTCAAGTACCCCCTTCTCTTTTCCTCAGATCTCTTTCGAGATGAGGAGTCTCATGCGAGATGTCTTGAGGAGTCTCTTTGTCCTTTTATCCACTATGTGGCTACTCCTTTTATGTTTCCAACGTACTTAGAGGTTCAAAAGAAGGTAGAGGTGATCGAATGGATGCACTCGCAAGGAGTTCTACCATGAGAGGGGTGCCATAAAAATTCTTCATGGTGTAGGGTTACCAGCGATAGATCTCAGGAGCTAGGACATTTGAGGTTTTTACTGGAAACGAGTCAACCTCAGCAGCTTCCTTTCAGGCCTTTTAGTTCCAGTAGTACCCATGGTTTTCTTGTGCACTTGGGTCCGAGGTTTTTCTTATAAAGATTTTGTGTCCAACTTTAGAACTAATTCTAGTAACTATTCAAGATCAATATGGTGGAGGTGGATAGGTTATCTGCCAGCCTCAATAGTAGTTGACATTCAGGTTGTTTCAGTAGCAGGGGAAGCCATCTCATGCTTCGCCAAGTGGAGATGGAGTAGGTGGTGGCCAACCTTGGGATGTTCCTTGTGTTCAGGGGCCTCAACCTGGGCATGTTCATGGAGGTGGTTGATATTAGATATGTGGAGGATTTGGGCATGTTTGGTTGTACATTATGGAGGTAGCAGTTTCATAGGAGAAAGATATCATCAAAGGTATGATCAGTTTGTTTAGTACTCTAGTTTGTGCCTTTTTTTATTCAGAATATTCGCGATACTTTTTTCACCCACTTTATCCCATGATATGGGACTATACATAGATAGGATTCTCATGCCCCTATTTTTGAATATGCCAGTTAGAGGCTAGACCATCTTATTTGATGTCTTTCCAGGTTGTAGACTGATGATGGGACCGCATCAGTCCTGTGGGGATTTCCTCTTATTAAATATACAGCCATATGATGTCATCCTTGGAATCGAATGGTTATATTCCATGCATTCTGTAATCAACTACTTCCAAAGGATAGTCATGTTCTCAAATGTGGACGGTCAATGTGTGGTTTTCGTTGGTGAAAGGGGTTATTAGGCGGCAGTCAGTGTGTGGAGCCCCTTCTTTCCTTGTTTTCTGTGATGTTAGTGGAATCAGTGGATGTAAAAATGGTAGGTATTTCCATGGTCATTGGGGAGTTCTTGGATGTTTTCCCCAAGGAGATTGTGACTCTACCTTATTGATGTAATGTTGAGTTTGGGATAGACCTTTAGCCCAGTGCTTCTCTGATTTCTATGGATCCTTATCAGATGGAACCTTCTGAGTTGTGGGAGTTAAGGATTCAGATAGATGATCTTATGCATAAGGTTTTTATTCAGAGTAGTGTGTCATCATGGGGTTCTCTAGTGTTGTTTGAAAAAAAAGTCGGATGGTGGTCTGAGGTTGTTCATAGACTATCGGAGGTTAAATTAGATGACGATCAAGAATCATTACCCTCTTCTAAGGATAGTCGATCTTTTCAACCAGCTGAGAGAGGTGAGATGGTTTTTCAAGATTGATCTTCGGTCGTGATATCACCAATTGAGGGTGAATGAGGGAAATATCCCAAATACCATCATCATATGCAGGTATGAGAACTTTTAGTTTGTAGTATTTCCATTTGGTGTTAGGAATGCACTAGCTATGTTTATGGGAATTATGAACTCTTTGTTCCATGAGTTCCTAGATCAGTTTTTCATCATATTCATCGATGATATATTTATCTAATAGAAGTCATAGGATGAGAATACTGAGCATCTCAGAAAGATATTTCATTCTCTTTGACACCAACTATATGGAACGTTTTCCAAGTGTAAGTTTTAGATATGATAGGTGAATTTCCTTAGGCATGTAGTGTCTCATTAGGATGTATAAGTAGACCCATTGAAGTTTGAAGTAGTTTTTTTTTTTGCAGCACCCAAGAATGTGGAAGAGGTTTGCATTTTCCTTGGTCTCTTAGGCTATTATCAGAGGTTTGTACCCAATTTATCTTGAGTTTCAGCCCCATTGATATCTTTGACTATAAAATACCAAGATTTTTGGTGGATTGACCAATGCCAAGAAATGTTTAGTTATCTGAAGGGAATGTTGGTTAGTACTCTACTTCTCTGGTTTCTGAAGAAGGGGTGATGTTTGAGGTGTTATGTGATGCCTCTCATATGGGCTTGGGATTTATATTGATGAAATACTAGGCAGTGATCTCTTATGGGTCTAGGAAGTTACATCCCCATGATCATAATTATGCCACCCATGATCTGGAGCTTGATGCGGTCATGTTTGCACTGAAGTTGTTGCAACATTGCCTCATTAGGGAGTGTTTTGTGATCTTCATGGATTTAGCACCCCGGGACACCCTGAGAGGGGAGGGGTGAATCAGGGTGACAAATTTTTCTTTTAAAAACAAGGATCTTGTTCCCACGTTGGTAGGAACTAGTTAAACTTGTATGAAGAATAATATCAGCAATGAAATATTCACATGCAAAGAGATGACACAGTAATTTTTACTTGGTTCACCACTAAGGGCTACGTCCAAGGAGCATACGCCAACAAGTTGTCGGTCTTACCAAATTCCACTAATCTTCACAAGTTGTGGATTACAAAGGTTCAGTAATAGTCACTCTGTTCTAGGCTCACTACCTTTACAAAGGTTCAGGGATAGCTCACTGCTTCCCTCGAGTCACTCCTGTTGACTCCCCCTGGCTCACTTCCCTTGCTGAAGTCACACTTAGTTTATAGACATGAATGTCTCTTCATCATTGCAAAATAATGCATCCTCTGTTGTATGTAGATGCTCTATTGAAGTCCAACTTTAACTCGTATACTAATCCCCCTTTGCACCGAAGGTATCAGAAAATCTTCCAGTTTTCGTGCAACTTCATAAGGACCGGCATACAACAACCTCACCTGGCACGCTTCTCCAAGACCGGTGTGCAAGTTTCAAGAACGGCACGCAAGTCACTTGCACAATAAAAAATCGGCGAGCAGGTGAAACCAACCCACTTGCGCGACACTGCCTCTTTCAACTCCAAACTTGCACGACGTTGCGCCTTTGATTCCCAAACTACCTTGGTCGCACAGCTAACAACCGGCACGCAACCTCTACTTGCGCGACCCAACTACAACTTGCGTGACTCAACCACTTACGTGATGATAGCTCAAAAAATCTCTAAGTATTGAACTTTGTTGCAAATGAGGAGGGGTGGTCCTCTATTTATAGGCAAACTGGACCCCTTGTGCGGTGGCGCGCAAGTGTCCTCACGGCGCGCAAGTCCCGGCGCGCATCTCCATCCGCCCTCACCTCTGTCGCGCTACTCACTTGCGCGAACACACCAATACTTGTGAGACCTACTTTCCTTTGACATATTTTGAAGATCTGATCATGAAGAACAACTGGCGCACAAGTTTCCAATCCTCCTAGGCATCGGCGCGCAAGTCCTTTTCTCGGTGCGCAGGTCACTTGGGATACCCTTATCCCTTTGTCATTTTTCCATGTTCGGATTTTGAAAAACATATGGCACGCAAGCTTCCACTCCTTCAAATACACGGCGCGCAAGTCTCTTTGCCAAAAACACTTTTCTCCATTTTTCAATTTTCAGGTCCCAAATTTTGGCAAACACTGGGAAATGGTGCCACCTTCAATACTGTTGTCTGTGTGAACTATATGATCACTTTGCTAGTACACATTCTGAACTTCCAATGAGGATTGAAAACAAACACAAACCATACTCAAAATCATGCATAGAAGACCATGGTTCCAACAATATCCCCCTTTGGGTTTGTTGGCAATCAAAAAATAAATTCAATAGATCTCCATCCATGTGCAAACCAAAAATGCAAGAATCCACTCAGCCAACACTCTAAGTCTATGTGAGCAATGCTCGGTGTAGAAAACAAGAGAGGAAGCTTGAATTGGGTTCCCATGTTTTGGAATTCTCAACGAAGCCCAAGAAGCATTACATGACCAATGTATACCAATGTATTCCTTCTCATTCTTCTCATCACAGAAGCATTACTTGCCTGAACATGCCTGAATTTATTCCTTCCTCCCCCATTGACAATAAATCTAAAGGCCGGTAATTTGTTCAACGTTCAGCTCAAACCATACTCTCCCTGGATAGTATCTCCCCCATAAACCTGTATCACATCCATAAATAGATAAAAACATTTATCATAAACAGGGATAGGGGATTTTCATAACCTCCTTATGCACTGGGAGGTGGATGAACACCGAGGTTTAACCGATGTTTCTCAAACACTGCTGCTGACAGTGGTTTGGTCAGAATATCAGCCACTTTCTCATCAGTTACCACATGGTCCATTCTAATCACTCCTTGCTCAACTTTTTCTTTGATAAAGTGATACCTGATTTCAATATGTTTTGTACGATAATGTTGAACATGATTCTTCATAAGATCAATTTCTCTCTTGTTATCACAGTAAATAACCATTGGTTGCTTCACCTCATCACCAATGTTTGTTAGTTGTTGCTTCATCCATAGCATTTGAGTGCATGCCTTTGTGGCAGAGATATATTCAGCTTTAGCAGTACTAAGAGAAGTACTTTATTGTTTCTTGCTTAACCAGCCAACTCATTTATTCCCAATATAGAATGATCCACCACTGGTGGACTTTCTGTCCACTACATCACCAGCCCAGTCAACATTAGAAAATGATGATAATTCACTGTCTCTTCCTACAGCAAAGTATAAGCCACAATTGTAAGTACCTTGAATATACCTCATGATTCTTTTTACTGCTGCCATATGTTCCTCTTTTGGATTACTCTGAAAGCGGGATGCAAGACATGTGGAAAAGACAATATCTGGTCGTGTCACTGTCAGGTACAGTAAGCTTCCAATGATCCTTCTGTACATGGTGGGATCTACAGAGGTCTCATCCTCATGCTTTCCAAGTTTAGTTCCAACTGCAATCAGAGTTGACATTGGTTTGGAGTCTTGCATATTAAAATTCTTCAACAGCTCTCTTGCATACTTTTCCTGAGAAATGAAGGTGTATTCCTTCTTTTGAATCACCTAAAGCCCCAAGAAATATGTGAGCTCCCCAATCATAGACATTTCAAATTCTGATTTCATGTGATTGGAAAATTCTTCCACTAATTTCTACCTCCTGCCACCAAATATGATATCATCAACATAGACTAGAACCATGAATTGATATTTTGGAGAATTATTCACATATATATTGTCATCTAGTCCTCCTCTATTGAATTCCAGCTACTTGAGATATGAATCCAGTTGTGAGTACCAAGCCCGTGGTGCCTGCTTCAAACCATATAGAGATTTCTTCAGTTTTCAGACCTTTGTTTCATTAGTACCTAGAACAAAACCCACTGGTTGTTCAATGTAGACTTCTTCTTCGAGTAAACCATTCAAGAAGCCTATCTTGAAATCCATTTGATACACTTTATATCCTCTTTGATGTGCCAAGTCAAGGAAAAGCCTGATTGACTCCAGTCTAGCCACTGGAGCAAAGGTTTCTTCAACATCAATGCCTTCAATCTAGGAGTATCCTTTACATACCAGTCGTTCCTTGTTTTTTATGACACTTCCATGCTCATCAAACTTATTTTTGAAGATCCATTTGGTACCAATCACATTGTGACCTTCGGGTCTCTGGACAAGATCCCATGTCAGATTCTTGTCAATCTGATCTAACTCTTCATTCATGGATTTTACCCATGATTCATCCTTTGTAGCTTCTTCAAATGGGGATGGCTCCATAGCTGATAGAAATGCAGATTCTGCATTATTCCTCATCCTCCTTATTTGTGTGGGTGCACTCCTATCCCTGATTATGTTAGATGGATCAATCTCAGCTCTTCGATTTCTTCTGCGAGGTTCAGTCACAATCTCTCCAGCCATAGTTTCTTCTTCAGATTCTTTTTCTGAGTCAACATCATGATGTGAGCCCTGACTATTTTGTACACCTTCCTCTATTTCTATATTTTTATTTACTCCATGTTCACATTCATCATCATCTACTATCTCATCAGCATAGGTATTATTGGAAGCATTTTGGGTTTTCCCTTCAATGATCTTAACATCATTTCTTTCAAAATCATCCTCAAGCATTTATTGAAACACTTGTAGGCTTTTCTGTTCATTGGATATCCAAGAAAAATTCCTTCATCAGCATTGTCTCCAAACTTACCTTGATTTCCTTCTTTATTCCGGATGAAACATTTTCTTCTGAAAACATGAAAGTATTTCAACAAAGGCTTCCTTCCATGACATAATTCGTATGGTGTCTTCATTTCTCCCTTATAAAGCCCTGTTCGATTCTGAATGTGCACTACAGCTTCAACAGATTCCTTCCAGTAATGGCGAGAGATACCACTCTCAATCAGCATAGTCCTGGCCATATTGTTGACCTGTTGATTCTGACGCTCAAAACTCCATTTTGCTATAGAGTTCTCACAACAGCTACCTCATGCCGTATTCCATGTTTTTATAGGTAATTTTCAAACTCAATGGACGTGTATTCCCCTCCATTGTCAGATCGCAGGACTTTTATTGTCCGTCCAGTATCATTCTCGGCAATCCGGCAATAAGTTTTCATGCAATCAAGTACTTTCCTCTTTCTATGAATCACCATTACATAAGCCATTCTACTAAAATCATCAATGAAAAGGATGAAGTACCTTTCTCCATAGGTTCCAGCAACATTTATTGGGCCACATATGTCTGTATGAATGAGATCAAGAAGATGTGATGCCCTTTTCTTCTTTGGCCGATATGAACTACAGACCAGCTTCCCACGAATGCAAGCATCACAAGACTTTTCCCGTTCACATTTCAGAATGGGGATATCCATGAATATCTTTAGCTTAGATATATTTTCCATGTCTTGTTGGTTAATGTTCCCTAGCCTTTGATGCCACAAATGTTTTTCTTCTTTAATAGAAAAATAGTAGGAGTTCACTTTGCTGTCAACCTGATATAAGTTTCCATCTGTTCTAGAGCCTTTCATAAGATAGTTCCCTGTTTTTACCTTTATAGTGCAGACTTTTTGATTGAAGATTACTATGATCACTGAGTCACAGAGTTGACATACACTAGAGAGATTGTGGCGTAGACCATCCACATAAAGAACTTCAGTCTTCTTCAGCTCTCCATTGGCGAGAGCAGTATTCCCGCTACCTTTAATCTTCAAAGAACCATCATTACCAAACCGAACTATTCCATCAACCTTATTTTCAATGTTATTCAAAAGGTTAGAATTTCCTGTCATATGGGAAGAGCATCCACTATCAAGGATCCAGGTGCTGCTGCTCTTTGTATCTTTGAGGGCTAATTCTGCAAGATTGGATTTCTTGATCTTCTTCTTTTCATTCCATGAGATATTTTATTGAGAATAGGATACTGATGTCCGTTTAATACTTTATTCCACATAATCTGATTCTTCATACCCATAATCTTCTTCCAGAGGGGAAAAACTGTTTGTTAGAACAACATCATCAGGAGGATGAAAACCGGCCCGTCTTTGAGTGTTGTATGAATTTCTCCTATCGTACCTCTGCCTGCAATACATAGATTTATGGCCAAAGTTAGAAAAATTAAAATAGAAACCATAGAATATATTTCTTCTATAAGATGGAGGATATGAAATCGGTCTCCTTTGTTGACTTCCCGGATATTCTCCATTCAAGTAGCTCCTTGACTCTTCACAGTATGACATGGTATGTCCCAGATAACCATAGAATTGACACTTCATGAGAGGAAATATATTTTCACTTGAATTTCTCCTCATGCCTTCTTCCTTGGGAGAATAGTTGAACTTCCTATCAATTATGAAAGTTTGAGGATTATTTTTAGTTCTTCTTTTAGTTTGGATTGAGGGTTTCTTTTTCAGCATTTCAGGTAATGTTTCAGAATGTCCAACTTTCATCTTGTCTTTCTTTTGGCTTTCTTTACTTCCAGTCGTTGATGTCTCAACTTCACAGCCAATTACACTCTTTCCCATGCAAGCGGTTCTTTGATCACTTAATATTTTTCCAACCCCATCTGATCCACACTTGGCTCTTGCTAGTAATTTTGCATCTGAGAATATTCCGAAATGAATTTTGTTCTTTCCCTCATTTGTCATTGATTGACATTCAATTTTACTTCTAAGAGTAACAAATTCTCCCCCAAGTACCTCAACAGTCTTAGACTTCTCTTCCAGTCTAGATGAAATTTCATTTATGACCTTTTCTTGTTCTTCAATATTAAGCTTTAGTTCCACAACATCATCTATGCT
This sequence comes from Viscum album, assembly GCA_963277665.1. Classification (NCBI taxonomy): domain Eukaryota; kingdom Viridiplantae; phylum Streptophyta; class Magnoliopsida; order Santalales; family Viscaceae; genus Viscum; species Viscum album. The sequence continues at coordinate 1,870,678,147 of OY728120.1, read as the reverse complement.
TTCAAGGATTGAAGACTGAACTCTCACTAGTTCTTCTAGTCATTCAATCTCTGCTTCAAGCTTATCAACATATTCTGATGATTCTTCCACCATTTCCTTCCACTTATTGCATCCCCTACATTTATTCTCAATCTTGGAAAAAGAAACATTAATTTGAGTCTTTGAATCAACATTAGAATTAATCTTATTATCTTTGTCTTTATTGATCATGGGTTCTGACTTTTCAACCGTAGCCATCATTGAAATATGCTTTCCCGTTTTAAATTCGGGTTCTTCTTCTTCACAAAATTCAGTATCATCATCTTCCTCTTCACAGACAAAACTCTTCCTCTGAATTTTCTTTCCAGATTTGAAGTCTCTCTTTTTGAAAAATCTTTTTCGAGTATTATTTATGTTCTCATATTCAATATCTTCATCGTTGATCTTTCTTAAACACTGAGAGGCAATGTGCCCAACTTTTCCACAACGAAAACATGTGAGAGGTAACTTCCCTTTAAATTTCCCTTTTCCCTTCTGGAACTTCTTTGCAATGAGAGAAAGGATTTATTTTTCTTTGTCATCTTAACCGCTACTATATTTTGAAATTTTCAGTTTATCCATGGCCTTGAACGCTATTTCCTTGCTCACACGAGTCGTAGAAACTTCTGGTTTGACTCTCATTTCATATGCTACCAAGATGCTCAGTAGATCATCCAGAGAAAGTTTGGAAAGATCTCTTTCCTCAAGGGCTGACACCTTTGCATTATACATGGGTGGAAGTCTTCTTAATATTTTCTTTACTATATCAATGTCTTTGATTTCTTTTCCAAGACCCCGAATTGCTCCAACCACTTCAGTAATTCTATTGAATAATGAGTCTGCATTCTCGTCTGGATGCATCTTCAGATCATCGAACCGATTGTGCAGGACTTGTAATTTTTCCTCCTTCACTTTTCTATCTCCTTCATAAATATTTTCTAGTTTATCCCACATAGATTTTGTTAAGGTGAAATTCATTACCTTTAGATAGATCTGATCAGAAAGGGCTTCGATGAGTGCATTTTGTGCTTTAGCATCTGCATCAAGAATTTTCCTATCTGCATCAGTCATAGCCATCCCTGTTGGATCAGTGACATGTATACCTTGCACAGTGGAAAACAGAACTTCCATTCCAAGGGATCTAAGATGAGAGCTCATTCTGTTATTCCAATTCTGAAAATTACTTCCATTGAAGAGAGGTACTTCCCTAGTATTGACTGTATTGTCCATGACGACAAAGGACAGATCTAACACCAGTAACCTCCCTCTGATACCACTTGTAGGACCCCGAGACACCCTGAGAGGGGAGGGGTGAATCAGGGTGACAACTTTTTCTTTTAAAAACAAGGATCTTGTTCCCACGTTGGTAGGAACTAGTTAAACCTATATAAATAATAATATCAGCAATGGAACATTCACATGCAAAGAGATGACACAGCAATTTTTACTTGGTTCACCACTAAGGGCTACGTCCAAGGAGCATATGCAGACAAGTTGTTGGTCGTACCAAATTCCACTAATCTTCACAAGTTGTGTATTACAAATGTTATGGAACATTCACTCTATCCTAGGCTCACTACCTTTACAAAGGTCCAGGGATAGCTCAATGCTTCCCTCGGGTCACTCCCATTGACTCCCCCTGGCTCACTGCCCTTGGTGAAGTCACACTCAGTTTATAGACGTGAAGGTCTCTTCATCATTGCAAAAGAATGAATCCTCTGTTGAATGTAGATGCTCTGTTGAAGTCCAACTTTAACTCGTATACTAATCCCCCTTTGTATCGAAGGAATCAGGCAATCTTCTTGTTTTCGTGCAGCTTCAAAAGGACCGGCGTACAACAACCTCACCTGGCACGCTTCTCCAAGACCGGTGCGCATGTTTCAAGAACAGCGCACAAGTCACTTGCGCGGTACAAAATCGGCACGTAGGTGACACCAACCCACTTGCACGACACTGCCTCTTTCAACTCCAAACTTGCATGACGTTGCGCCTTTGATTCCCAAACTACCTTGGTCGCGTAGCTAACAACCGGCACGTAGCCTCTACTTGCACGACCCAACTACCACTTGAACGACTCAACCACTTGCATGACGAGAGCTCGAAAAATATCTAAGTCTTGAACTTTGTTTCAAATGAGGAGGGGTGGTCCTCTATTTATAGGCGAACTGGACCCCATGCGCGGTGGCGCGTAAGTTTCCTCACGGTGTGCAAGTCCCGGCGCACAGCTCCATCCGCCCTCACCTCTGTTACGCTACTCACTTGCAATAACACACCAATACTTGCGCGACCTTTTTTCCTTTGACATATTTTGAAGATCTGATCATGAAGAACAATCGGCGCGCAAGTTTCCAATCCTCCTAGGCATCAGCGCGCAAGTCCTTTTCTCGGTGCGCAGGTCACTTGCACGACCAGCCCAAAACTGGCGCGACCCTTATCCCTTTGTCATTTTTCCATGTTCTGATTTTGAAAACATATGGCGCAAAAGTTTCCACTCCTTCAAATACACGGCGCGCATGTCTCTTTACCAAAAACACTTTTCTCCATTTGTCAATTTTCGGGCCCAAAAATTTGGCAAACACTGGGAAATGGCGCCACCTTCAATATTGTTGTGTGCGTGAACTGTATGATCACTTTGCTGGTACACATTCTGAACTTCCACTGAGGATTGATAAAAAACAAAAACCATACTCCAAATCATGTATAGAATACCATGGTTACAACAATGGATCATAAGAGTTTCAGGTATATCATTTCCCAATGATTTTGATATCTCTTACACCTCAGGAAATGGGAATGTTATGGCCAATTCTTTGAACATAAAGTCACGGAATGAGGTTGTTCAGGAATCTATAGATTCCTAGAGAGATATAGAGTAGTTGGTATCCTTGCACTTGGATGCAGGAGTGGATGGTGGTAGAGGATGTTTGTTTCTGATGATAGTGCAGTCTTCTTTGATGCAACAGGTGGAAGATTCTCAGTTGGAATACTCTAAGCTAGAGGTGTTGCACGATCGTGTTGTCCATAGTGATGTTCTGAAGGTATGGTCGAAGGATGGTCATAATCAGATGTTGTTCCATCGGAGGTTTTCCATTCCAATTGAGATGCATGAGGGAGTCCTTTATGATTTTTATAACTCACCTTTAGCAGTACACCCAATAATTTCTAAGATGTACCATGGCTTAAGGACACAGTTGTGGAGGCCCAAGATAAAGCAGGCAGTTGTAGAGTTTTTGGAAAGAAGCTTAGTCTACCGGTAGGTAAAGTCTGAGCACTGTGTTCATAGGGTTTTTTTGTAGGCCTTGGATGTTCCCCAGTGTAAGTGGGATGACATCTTAATGGATTTCTTCATAGGGTTACCCAGAGATCAAGGAGGCTACGATACTATCTAGGTAATAGTGTATCAGCTGAAAAAATTGGCTCACTTCTTAGAAATCAAGGAGTCGAGCATGTTGGATGCCTTGAAAAAGAGGTATGTGGATGAGGTGGTGAGAATACATGGAGTTCCGAGGTCCATTGTCTCGGATCATGATAGACGTTTTACCTCATGATTATGGATGGGATTTCAGCATGTTCTTGACACCCAGTTACACGCTAGAACTTCCTTCCATCCTCATATGGATGGAAAGATGGAATGGAATATCTAAATGTTGGATTACATGTTGTGAGCATGTATCTTGGTTATTGTAGGATCTTGGGTGTGACACCTTCCCTTGGTATATATTTCTTATAATAATACTTATCACTCTTCCATTGGTATGGCTCCATTTGAAGCTTTGTACGGAAGACCGTTTCATTCACCGTTGTGATGGATAGAGGTTGGGGAGACAACTTTTCTTGGTCCCAAGGCAGTATAGAGAATTATAGAGAAGGTTAAACTTGTTGGTGAGAAAATGAAAGTAGTGTAGGACTGGTAGAAGTATTATATTGATTGCAGGAGGAGTCCCTTGGAGTTCGAAGTTTGGAACCTCATGTTCTTAAAGGTTTTCCCTTAATGTAGTAATTAGATGTTTGGTAGAGCTATTAATCTTTCTCCTAAGTTTGTTTTACACTTTGAGGTGTTAGGGAAAGTTGGCAAGGTGGCATACTGGTTAACATTTCCACCATGGTTAGAGAGAATCCATGACGTCTTCCACATCTCCTAGTTCCATCAGTATATTCATGATGACTCCCATATCCTTGAATAGGGAAAGTTAGATATCAAGGATGACATGATGTTTGTGGAGTGGCTAGTAGAGATCCAAGATTATCAATAGAAGGTGTTGCATGGATGGACCATTCCTTTGATTCGTGTGTTGTGGGGTCATGGTGGTCAGGAGGAGAGTACTTGGGAGCAAGAAATGAAGATGCATGCCCAGTTCCTAGAGTTGTTTTAAATTTTTTTTGTCAAGTTTTTCTTTTAAATGTGATGTTTGAACCTTGATGTTTTATGAGATGAGTTATTTTCTCTTGGTTTATGATTGTGTGTGGTTTGTTTTATGATAAATTCCTAACGTGTGGAAAGTGGAGGACCTAATTCCTAATCAATGTGAATTAATTGCGATGTAATTAAACCCATGCGGGATATTTACTGCCTCCTAGAGTGGAGAGTATATTGGCATGCAGGATGGAATTACCTAATTCATGTGTTTGGGAAAATTCATTTTATTGACCATATCGGTTGTTGGTTTGGGTTTTGCATAGGTTGAGATGGTTATGCAGTGGTTTTGTGAAAGAGTGGATGTGTGAGAGGAGATGGCTTGTGTTTGTGGTGGTGAGGTTGTTCAGTATGTTTTTGGTCATTTAGGATGGTGTGTTTGGCTAGTGGTAGTGCGTGAGGAGTGGCAAGACTCTAGATAGGTATCTCATAGGGTGGTTGTTTGGACCCCTTTTTCATTCTAGGTTTGGTTTTGGATTCTTGAGGATGATAATTTTTTAAGAGGTATATGAAGTAATGGTATGTGTCATCCAGGTCCATTACTTTTCAAGTTTTTTGTTTTTTGAGATGTTCATAGGAGTTTTTGGGAGTTTTCAGTAGAGTTAGGGGTGCATGAAAGTTGTTTCAGGGGTTACACATCATGTAAGTAGATTACACGACGTGAAGCTTGTTTTCATGGCTTGTTCTAGGTGGTCCATAGCATGTAATGTTTTAGGGCTTAAAAAATAAAATAAATCAAAAGGCAACCTGATTTTTTACAGAATCCAAACTTAAGGTATTACACAATGTGAAAGGGATTGCACATCATGTAATACCCCACTATTGTAATGTTATAATTTTTTTACAACCACTTGATTTTTCAAACCCTATGGATGAAGTGACTCTAAATTGAACCAAGGAAACCCAGTGACCCATCTTCAGAATTTTGAGGATTCCTTCATCAATGATCGATTCATAGCTTCTCTCCTTCGATCTGTAGAAATTCATCTTCAATCTATGGTGTGTTCTTCCCATGTTCTTGTGGTTTATTCTGAGTTGATCTCTTTTTTCCTCTCTTTCTTCTTTCCATGTGATGGAGGAAGATATCCCTTGGTTATAATGGGTTTCACTTTGTTTTTTATTGATATGGTGGTGCCAAGACATCCTCGGGTGGGTGTAGATCTTGTGGGATAGGTGATTGAAGATCAGTTACGTGATCTGTCTCATGCGAAGAATGTTGACACCCATTCGAGGTAGGATTTACTTCATTTCTCTTCAAATGTGCATCATGTAGGAGGGGTTTTCTTTTGTCTACCTATAGATTTTGGTTGCACCAAATTAAAAAAAAAAGATAATAATTCACAACATGAAATTGAAAAGGGTAGAGGGGTTTGATTTTTATTCCTTTACATCCTTGTTGTTACTTGGGATATTATGATTTGTATGGGATAACTACCCACTTAAAATCATGGTCATTGGGGGGCCTTTTTTGAGCACTAAATAAATTATGGAATCCAATTTGTTCTTTGGTTGGACACTTATATATGAAAATTGGTTAATCATATATATTATAATAATGAATGGATGACCTTGGATCATACAGTTTCTATGATAACCCCTTAATTAACAAGTGGAATTAAATAAGGGATACATTATTAAATATAGAATTCTGTTTTCCTTGGTAATTGTGGTGATGTGATGTTTTTGGGTTGCTCTGGGTTGTGTTGTAGTATGGTTGTGAGCATGGTTGGGTATTGTGGGATGTCTTGGGTTGTGTAATGGAATACCAGGTTGATATATTGAATTATTAGGGGTGGATGAGAAGTGTTGTGCAGTAGGGATGCAAACTGGTTGTGTGCTAATGTGTTACTAGATGGGGTTATGAGCTGGGGTTTGGTTTTTTGGTATGTGACATGAGTGGGGTGACTTTAAAGAACGATGGTGGTGATTGCTATGGGTTCTTCACCATTGATAACATGCAGAAATCTTCACCATGTATCTAGATATCAATATATGATATATCATGAATGGGTGTTAAATGGGGATAAAATATGAAGTCTCCATAATCTATCAAGTCTCTTCACCTTCTAAAAATTGTGTTTCTTGTTTTGTGTTGTGCTTATTATTTTCCCAAGAAATTATGGAATGGATAAATGAATTGTTTAATAAAAAATGAACACTACTGGAAAAATGGCCTATACCCACGGTTCAAAACCGTGGGTATAGCCTCAAAAACTGTAGGTATAAGCTATACCCATGGTTTTGGGAACCGTGGGATGGAGTGGCATCATTATAGGTCCCAAACCTATACCCACGGTTTACCAAACCGTGGGGATAGATTTTTTTCCACGTTGTCAAAGCGTTATTCCCACGGTTGTAAAACTGTGGGGATAAAAAAAATTTAAAAAAACGTCTGCCGGTTTTGAACCCGCGACATCCGGCATCCTACACATCTAAGCCAAAGAATTCTCACCGCTTCAGATACATCACTTAAGCTTACTTATATGTATATTTTTATTAATATATTATATATGTATGAATTATATAAAATAGGACATCGAGTTTTGGAAAAAATACGGCAGCGAGTTTCGAACTCGCGTCTTCCTTAAATAAGATAGTGCGCTTCTCCAACTCACCTACGTAGCTTTTGGAGTTATTTATTTGTATCTACATAAATATATTAAACTGAACCATGGGTATAGGTTTTCCCGCCAATTTTTTTTGTGTCCCGTGGATTTTTTTTTTCACCGGGGGAAAGCTATACTCATGGTTTTAAAACCGTGGGTATAGGTCTTTAAAAAAACCCTATACCCACGGTTTGGAAAAAACCGTGGGTATAGACCTTGAAAAAAACAGATACACCCATGGTTTTGACCAAACTCGTGGGTATAGGTGTTTTTTCCCCACAGTTTTCTAAAACTGTGGGAATAGGTCGTCAAAAAAACATATACCCACAGTTTTGGGTAAAACCGTGGGTATAGGTGACCTATACCCATGGTTTTCCAAAACCATGGGTATAGGTCCCCCCTATACCCACGGTTTTGCCAAAAACTGTGCGTATAGGGCTATTTTCAAGTAGTGGAATCTGGTTAAATAAATTGATTGGGAATGTGAATCGGATTTTGTGGCTTGTTGTGTGGTGTCATACATTTAAAGGTAGCAGCAAAGGTGGTAGTGTTTTGAATTTTTATTTTGTCTAAGAACTCATAGGTCGGTCTTGAGTTTTTGGTATCATATATGTATATACTTGTATTTTTCCTTGTGATTTCTATACACATCCCACCCTAATTGAGCACTATCAATCGAATACCCCCATCATCATGGTGGGTGTTTTTTCCCAACATCTGGTGTGGAGTATAGATGGTTGGGTTCCCACTCTTTTCCACTCTCTCTTCTAGGTGAGGTAGGTATGTAATAGGCTATAATGTTTGGGGGTCTATTAGTGTCTTATATGGTGGTTGTGATGGCCCAGGTGTACTCGGTTAGGATGTGATGGCCCAGGTGCTTTCGAGTGAGGTGGTTTGTTCTTTCCTAGGTGTATTTGGGATGATAGGTGACTTTATTTCCCATGTGTCTTTGAGATAATATGTGATGTGGTTTTTGGCCCAGGTGTGTGCGGGTGGGATATTTTGTGAGGCCTAGTTGTGCGTGGGTGGGTTTTGATGTAGTTTGTGGCCCAAGTGTGTGGGGGTGGGAAGTGTTGTAAGGCCTAGGTGTGTGTGGGTAGGTTTCAATGTGGTATACGTAAGGGATAGGAGTTCCGGGACATATGACATAAGGAAAACAAGGCATACTGGTGGGAAAGTGGTGTGGGGTACCCTATCATTGATGTGAATTATATTACATTACTTGAATTGGGTTATTTGGTGAGCATTCCTAGGTGAGATTGGGATGGTTAGTATATCTGTTAGGTGTTGTTTGGTTCATCTATTTTCTCACAGGGGAATTAGTATGCATCTTTCACATGTACATGAGAGACTTTGGTTTTTCTACTGAGTATACATGTATGCTGACCCTACATATATAAAATTGTTTTTAGGTTTCCATGAGTATTTCACAGACCATGCTAGACCCTACTAGCACGGATGTTGATAGTTTTTTGTGTCACTACTTAGCTTTACTTTTGGGTATTTATTTTACTTTAGATTTTTCATTATATTTTTGACAGTTATATTCTATTCATACATGTGAGATGGTTTTTGGATTTATTTTATATATATTTCCTGGAGTTATTTTGGGGATGAACCATCTTATCTCCCAATCTTGTTTCCTATAAAGGGTAATGCCTCTCACTTTGTGAGATGTGTATACCTTTAGTTCTAGTCACTAACCCTGGACCTAATGGAGGTAGGAATCGGGGTTCATTATATCCCTTCCTTTATTTCCATCCCAAGAGGGGAATCTTTAGAGGGAGGGGGTCAGGACATAAACCCTTATCCACTACAGGGTAATGTAAGCATAGATATGCTGACCAAACTTCTCTTTAGTTCCTTGAAATTTCCCTCACATTTATATATCTATAGGGACATGTCACCCTTCCAAGTTAACTGATTAATATTATTAGATAGTCATGAGAAATTATCCACAAACCTTTGATAATATCCAGATAATCTAAGAAAGCTACAAATATTAGTCAATGTGGTTGGTATAGGCCAACAATCAATAGCCATAATTTTGATGTATCTACTTCTATACCATCTCTTGAGATTAAGTGACCCAAAATGAAACCTTTTGTAGACAAAATTATCACTTTGTAAATTTTTTATATAGTTTCTCCTTCCTCGGGGTATTTAGTACAATTTTAAAGTGGTCTTGGTGCTCTTCCTTTCTCTTTGAATAGATAAGAATATAATCTATAAAGACTATGTAAAACTTATAGACGTGATATTTAAAGACTCTATTCATAAAATCCATGAAGCTGGAAGGGTAATTAGTATGACCAAAAGGCATCACTATATATTCATAGTTTCCATACCTTGTATGTAATGACATCTTGTATATATCCTCTTTCATGACCCTTAATTGATGATATCCAAAATGGAGGTCAATATTTGAAATGTATTTATCTCCACACAGTTGATAAAAGAAATCACAATACAGGGAAGAGGATACTTGTTACTGGTTATGATCTTTCTCAACTCTTGACAATAAATTCATAGTCTCATTGATTCATCTTTCTTTTTCATTAAGAGAACAGGTACACCCCAAGGTGACACACTTGGAAAATGAATCCCTTATCAAGGTTTTCTTGGAGTTTGTTCTTCAATTCCTGAATCTCAATTGGGGTCATTCTATAGGAAGTCTTTCAAATTGGTGTGAAACTAGGTATGATTTCTATCAAGACTAAACTTTATATTTGGGTGGAAGACAAGGAAAATCTTTTAGGAACTCATCCACAAATTCCTGAATAATATTCATATCGTCGATGATGGGTTTATCCCCAACCATTTGAGACAAATATTCTTTTTAAAATAGGAATTAAAACCCATACACTAGATTAAATCTCCATAATAAGTTCATACCTATCATCACACTGATAAAAAGTCATTGGTTAGTATGAAATATCAAACATAACTTCCATTCCTCAATAATTGATGTAGGATTTATGTAGATAAATCAAATCCATGCCAAAGATGGCATAAAATTCAACCCGAGGAAGAATGAAAACATTTTCAGGAAGTGCATTCCAAAAAATTTCAATTAGACAAGAATCATAGACTTGGGATGCAATCATCATACCATTTGGGTTTTCAATTATAATTGCACATCTAATCATTTTGGTGGAATCTTAATAACATTAGAAAAAAATTTATACATAAAATATTGTGTAGATCTAGAATAAAATAATACATTAGTAGTTTTAGATTGGATGGTAAGTGTACCATTCATGATGTTGTTATTTCACCCCTTGTAAGAAACAGTGATCGCTTGGGATTTCTCTACATCCCTAGGTTTAAGAGGTTACTGATGCTGATCATAATCATTAACCCTTGGGTTTCGGAATTGGTTAGAATAATTACTATCCTCCATACACATGAAGAACTGTAGTTTGTGAGGTTCATTCTATGTAGCATTTCCTCTATTTGCATCATTTTACAACTTCTTCCCATCATTGTATAAATTAATTGCTTGATGGCCTTTGTTTCTTCACATAAAATGCTTATTAGACGCTATAATACAATTTCCTCCATACTTCTTTCCACACTTGGAGCATAAAGGAAGGATCGTTTTCTTCTCTTTGTAGTTTTTATATTTTCCTTTGAACTTCATCTTCCTTTTCTTATTAAAAAAATGGGATTGATATGTAACTTCAACATCTATTTAAACATTGATTTCACTATGAAAAATATCTTCGTAGCTACTAAAGTATATTATGGAAGGTCCCATTATGATAATTGGATTTAAGCCACTAAAGAATAAATCAGTTTTACTTTTGGGTTGGATGATAATTACATAATAATAACTCACAAGTCTTGTGAAATTAGCCTCATAGGTACTGATGGATTCATCATCCTTTTTCTTTAACTAAAGTAACTCATTTTCAATCTTCATATGGAGAACATGAGGAATGTACTTATTGAAGAATAGGTTATTGAACAAGTCACAATCCAAGGATTGAATTTCATATTTCTTCCTCATATTCTTGATTAGAGTCCACCACTGGTCTGCTTCACCTTCAAACCGATAAACAACTAGTATGACATTCTCATGATCCGAACACAATAGAACAGAGAATATCTTTTCAGTGGTACTCATCCAGTGTTTAGAAATAAGTGGATCAGAAAACTTTTTGAAAGAAGGTGGATATTTCCTCATGAAGGACTCAACAAAACATTGTTCACTCCTTTAATCATTTGTAAGATCGGCAAGATTCATAGATTTAGAAAGTTTTGTGAGCATAACAATGAGGTTTTTCATTCCAACTCCCATAACTTTCAAATGCTCGGGAGAAAAATCATTGCATTGTATGTCACAATCACTATTAATGTGGTTCATCTAGGTTCCACCTATTGAATCAAACCAAAAAACATAGAGTAAGAAATAGTTTTCATAGTGAGGAACCAGATAATCATGAAAAAACACTTAGATAATGTATAAATTATAACAACTTCCTTAATCTATGAAACCCAAGATTTATCCTAGGTTATTCATATCCAACTTATTTTTAAATCCTTTATGATGTTTTATGAAGAGTTCATGAATTCCAAAAGCATATACCTAGATATTTTCAAAGTAGTTGCGTAGTAAGGCCCATTGTCGTGTACTAGGTTACGCTCGAGTCAGGACCGACACACCTTGTAAGATTTGTTACTTCTAGGTACATATGTTCCAGAACCACATCAAATTTTAGTATCCAGAAAATGATGTATTTTGATTAAACCAATCACTCTATCCTTTAACAAAATTCCTAGAAATTTTCCTATACTTTTCCTCATCTTTATAATTATCATTATGCATTCCCTTAGGGTTCTCACTAAGTATTTCTCATCCTAGTTTCAAAATGTTAACTAAAATTTTTCCCCAATTCCACCCATAGTATCCCTAAATTTTTATACATTAACATTACATCACTATTATGGAATACATAATACAATACACAAAATGGACACCCAAAGACTATAATAGTCTAGTACCTTTGGAAACATGAAACATAGATGCTGGTAAATAAGTGAGCTACATTATCTCCCAGTAGTTTCTTCATGACTATCACCCTTATTAGACACATCATAATTAATAAATATCTTCATATACAGGGGAAGGAAACATAATAATGGGTGAGATCATATGATCAATAAGTGTAAACTAGGGAGAGAAGTAAGCATAAACATGAACATAAGGGTATGAGAATGTATTCATAACATTATATGATCATTCCTTGTATATCAAAGATTATAAATGTAAATCATGGAATATAGATTATTAGGTCATAATACATGAATCATATGTTAATCAAGATCATGATCCATGAAATCACAATAGAGGAATAAGACAAGGAATTGTATCATACACGTAAACATGTAATATTAATCCCTATAAGTTTATATGAATTTCTAGAACATATCATGGAAATTCATTAGAACTACACCTACTAGACAGAATACACCACTATCCACAATTGTAGTCCTTTCCTTATAAGTTATTTGTTTTCCCCATATTCCCATAGTGGATTGGGTTTCCCCATATTCCAATATTAGATCAGGTTTATCATCTTCCCATAGTGGATCGGGTTTCTCCATCTTCCATTTTCATGGTGACCACACCTATTAGTTGGGACACACCACCATCCCAAGTCACAGTCCTTTTCTTGTAAAGGATATGGTTCCCCCATCTTCTGATAGTTGATCAAGACCGTCGACTTGATTACCATAATTATCTTATGAGATATAAATATTTACCCAATTCATTGGAGGGAGATATAAGTCCCACCCATTTAATAATTAAATCATACATACATGTTCCACATGATAATAAAACTTTCATCATATCAGGACCAATAAAAAGAAAAGGGTTTTTTAAACATCATATCATAACCCATGAAATGAAATGGGTAACTTAATTATTCCATCACATCATAACCTATGGAAAATACATAGTTTTCACAATCATTTCATCAAATAATAACCTATGAAAATAAGTTGGATTCAAATGCATATAATACAAGTAAGAGAAACATGTTTCATATTCCATCAAAACCTAAACCATTCATATAATTAATATAAATGGAACCTATATATCATTTCCTAAAAAGGAATGAGTAACATCAATGGAGGTTATCTTAGATAGAAAATAATTTTGAAATATATTTTAAAAGAGTTTCTTGAGGAAAATAGATTTCCATCTTTGAAAAGTGATTTTTAAAACATAAAACCTTTTGAAAGCCATTTCCTTTGAAAATTATTTTAAAACATAAAAATAAGTTTTGAAATTATTTTGAAAACTTTTTCCCTTGAAAACTTATAAAAGAAGCTTAAAAACCTTTTGAAAACATTTTTCATTGAAAATATTTTGAAATATTATAAAGGAATCTTGAAAACCATAAAAAAATTAAAATCTTATTTCCTTGAAAATCATTTAAAAACAAAATTTTTGTCAAATTGAGACAAAACTACTTTACTGATTTGGTAACTTTTCTAACATAAACCCCATAAAAGAGAGATTATAAAATGGATATGTAAATACTCATAAATTTAAGGATAACAATCATAGAAAATATTTTTATGCATTATATACACCACAAAAAATAAATGAGTTGTAAATAAGACATAAATCTCATAGAAACAAAAGTGAGACTGGAAATACCCTTACCTTATATCTTGAATCTCTTTGCCTTGGTACAAACCTCCTGTATAATAAATATAAGTTTATTATATATCTTTTAAATAATAATATTATTATATCTAATAATATATTTGGTTTTATTATGACTTTATATATCCCACTTATTAACAATTCCAAGTTAAGGTTTCGCTTCGGGTAATATCCACTTTTTTCACTTGTGTCTTAATTTGTTATATTTTTTATACTCAAACTTATATCATGATTTATAGAATGTAAAAAATTATATAAATATAATGTATATTCAGTATATATGTATTTATTATAATATATAAAATATATTAATATGAAATGGAATACATCATTCATGGAGACGGTAGGTCGTACGTACGCATGAACATTGTTTCTATTTCTATATCATATTGAAAGAAAGAAATTAAATGAGATATATGCATAAATATATATATATATATATATATATAATATCATTATAGTAGAATTATCATTTAATATATATATATCATATAATTTCACTAAAATCATCCTTAATACATTCCATGTAGTGTGTGAATGAATCACATTGCTTTGAGGAGGCTATAGTCCAGACTTCCCCAAATGAAATTAACATGTTTACACAAAATGGAAAAAATGAGGGTATGGGTTATATAATATTTCTAGAATATTAAATAAATAATCTATATCATATATATTATATATATCATATAAAAATAGATTTTATATCATAATTCATAATTATTAATGATGTTAAAGAAAAAAAGAACAACATTGTTTTGTGAGGCTATAGTTCGCCATACACAAGAACGGTAAGTTCATTAACCATTAGATGGAAGTGTGTGAAAGTGTAGGTTGAACCATTATCATAAAAAATCATTATATTTAGGATACTAAGGATATTATGTATCTATTTAATATGAAGAATTGAGGTAGTTGGGAATGAAAATAAAGGGAAGGAGCTTGAGGAAGGATGTTGCCTCTTCTTTAGGAAACTCCTTTTGGTTTATACCAAAGCCTTTCATTAGTTCGATTTCTTACAAAAGGTAGGATTCGAGGAGGAATGGGGTTTTTTGGAAGTGAATGGGGTAGATATTGGCTAATATTAAGTGGCTTGAGAGTTGTGAAGAAGGGGAAGAGATTGTGGGATTTATAAGGGAGGGAGGGGACTGACATGGAATTTTTTTAAACATGTTAGGTTTACCCATATTTTTACCTAAAAAGGAATAAAAAACAAAAAAACAATAATGAAAGGTTTAAGGCTGAAATATGTCCATATAATGGGTGTGGAAAAGTTTATAGGTGATTTTTTACCTTATGATTAAGGTTTAGTACTTTGTTAAGCTTAATTCTACATTAATAACAGTAATTAATTTTAATCAATTTCACTAATATTTTTGGTAAAAAATTAAGATGATGTTGTGAGACTATAAATATTATACTTATTACAACCGTTTATATTTTTAAAATTTAGTTCATAGATGTGGAAAAATTATGTTTAATGGTAATTCTACAGATATGGCAAGAAAGTGGGTTTTCAAAGTGAGAATGTTCAAATAATAATTAATATTTTATATCTAAATTCAATATAAAATTGATTAAAATAAACTAAATTAGATTAATATATGAATAATTTATCTATTGTGACTTTAAAACTAATATAAAATATAATTGAACTGTATAAATAAATTATATGAAAAAGAATTTTAATTTGAAATTCAGTATTTACACTATTCATCCAAAAAATGATGTTTCTTATACAAATACCAAAAAATCACTATAAGATAATTTTAACATTATGAATTAAAAAATATTTTTTTTTCAAATTAAATTTCTTAAAGTTTCTAAAATTAATTTTATTTTATTTTTCACATGAGGACATAAAAATTATTTCTTTTATGAAAATATTATTTTCTAACATATAAAGACATTAATAAAAAAATTAAGTCTTATTATCAATATGAATTATTTATATAAACCCATTATAAATAATATTAAAATTTTGGTTATTAATATTCATATTACTACATTTAACGTATATGTTATAACTATCTCGTTTAAATGATTATAAAAATAAAATGATGTTTTGTAGAAACTCAATGTTGTGTGTAACACAGGACAATATGTTGTTTTGATATTATGAAAGTTTGAGTTAGTGTAGCATGAAAAACATGACATCAAAGAAAATTAATTTATTTGAAAAAAAATTCAAAAAAACTCAGGGTGTTACATTTTATTTGGTGGAGGTATAAGTAATCCTTATGTGTATCATGTGACTTAACATAAAGGATTATTTGGGAATAATTCCATTATATTTTTAGTGATATAAGATAAATGTATGAGATATTAATAAGGGTTAAAACAATATTTAATATTGAGGTTATTGAGGATAATTAACTTATTGGGTTATTTTTTTATATAATAATATAATTTTAATGTTTGGTGTTATTGTGGAAAATTTAATGTTAAATGTATTATTTATTAATATAATGGTTTATTTATTTTGATTATTATCTTACCTTTTTCTAAGAATTTTTGGTTTTTTAAATACCTGACAATTATCTTTGAATCTATTCTAGGATCATATTATCTATTAACATTTTTTTCTTTGGGAATGAGAAATATTTAATGAGGATACCCATCACAAGAAATATGGGATGATATATAGGTTGAAAGATGTTAAAAAACACATCCATTGGATGAAATTTACTTTATATATTTTAATAAGATCAATTAATTATATTTTCCAATTTTATTACTCAAGATAATAAAATAATCCATCATGAATTAAAAATATTATCATTTTATAATCATTTTTCATGAATTGATAGTATTATTTCTCTCTTATTAATTCATGGTTTTATAGTAATTAAATTTATCATAATAATATTTTCTATCTCTCCCCATCTTTTTAGGAATGAATTTTATCCACCATGTCTATAATTTCACATCCTAGTAAGGGCCTCCAATTTGGAAACATAGTTATGTCTTATTTTTAATGAACTCCATATTTCTCTTTCTTTATTATAAAATGGATGTTTTATTAACACTTTTTATAAACTGGGTCTTTAAAAAATGTATTTATAATTATTAAACCCTTAAATTGCCAAGATTGAGGTGAAATCGAGAGATTTTTTTTGGAAAATGGATAATGTAGAACCCTAAAATTTAAAATAAAACTATGTTCAATAGCATATAGGACTCACAAAAATAGTTATAATGATTATTACATATTTTTATTTAAATTGAACCATTATAACCTGGATGCTGAATTAAAGATTATATGTAGGAGAAACTAAATTATAAAACACACACAGATATACATATAATGGTTAAACATAATAAAAATGCATTGATTAATTCTTATAAATATTTTATAAATTTCATAATATTATATAAATTGGAAAAAATGTCATTTTTGAAATAAAAATATCAAAATTACATTAGGGGAAATTTTTGGATTTTTTAGAAATTGTTGATTTTTTGAGAATATTGAAAAATTTCATATTATAGAAAATTATCATCTATTTTCATGTATTTTTAAAGTAAAATTTTTTGAATTTTTTTAAAAATATTATTAGTTCATATTTATTAAATATAATCCAATGAATTTCATTATAATTGAAAGTATTCTTAATTTTTATATAAAAACTTTTCTATACAGGCATTTTTCTAGAAGATCGTTTTTCATCATGTTTTGTGGGATTAAATTAAAAGTAATTTATACCACTTATAGGTACTAAATTTGAAAAAATTTGATTCTATGTTTTTTATTATAATTTAAAATTTTCATAAATAAGTCATAATTATTTTTCTCATATTGAATAGTAACCACTGTAATTATTTATTACTTTGGTAAAGGGTAAATTGGGTTTACTAGGGTTAAAACTAACGTTAAAGGGATTTAAAATCACCCAAAAACATTCCATTAATATATTTTATGAGTTTAATCCATAAAAATCTTAAAAATAATTGAAAATATGAGATTTTTCTTCCACCTGAACAAAAAATTATTTCATTATTAATTTAATACTCTAAGTAATTTTAAGGGTTCTCTCCCCTCACTTATAAAAGTAAACCACCTCTCTTCTCATACTCACACTGCATGAGACACATATCTCAATCAAAACATACAAAAAAATATTCTTAAATTTCTAAGATACATTATATAGGTTATGTTATTCTAGAAAGACCATCCATATGGTACTTCATAGATCCAAAGGAAGTTCTTAAAAATAGAGGCAATCACTTTACCGACCATTTACATTTTACTTCTTATTCTGCCTCTATAAATTAAGTAATAAAAAATAAAATATAATAACATAACTATATACAAAATAATTATTTTTTATTTTGATAACGAAATAAACATATCAATATTATCTTCTATTAAATGAGAAAATAATCCATCATTCATGCATATTTACAGACTACCCCCAATCACAACCTTTCATGGATGGTAATTTTGATGAATTTAGTGTATATATATTATATTAATGAAATAATTAAAATCATTTAAATTTAATATATCATATATCTTTATAAAATTCTAAAAAATAATAACAAAATCATTGAATGTGTGTACGTAGAGACTACCATCTCCACATAGTGATGCACTTTATTTTCCAAAACCATCCTCCCAATATTGGTTATGGGGATGAATTAAATGAATATTTTTTATTTTAATATCATTATAATGATTTTTTAAAGATAAAATTTTGTTTTTTTCCATTATATTCAATCCCACGTAATGAAAAACATAGTACATGTGTATGTTTGAATGACCGCCTCATGAGATAATGCATTTTTTCAGGATAAATTTTCATATTTGACTATAAAATTGTATTTTATATGTATAAATGATAGCTATGTAATTATTATCATTCTATATATTATTTTACAATGAAACATTTGATAATGTTCAACCTACTATAGTAATTTTTAAATTATAAACTGAATATCCTCAAACAACTGATGTTGACTCAACTAATTATGTAATTACATATTTCATTGAAATAAATTTAATTAATTGTTTTATTATTGGGGAATAGACTAATAAAATGTTATCAAATAGTTAAATAATTAATATTTTATTATTATATTGTATTTAATGTACATACAAATCAAGTTGTAACTCGGATAAGGGGTTTATTAACTCAACATCCTTTCACTAGTTATAACACTTCTTCATTGACTTTTTCATTCCATTATTATGTGTGAAATGATCTATAATTTTTTTTATTTTCACATATTTAATATGTGTTTACATTTTTTCACATAATATATTCATGTAATAATTATCAAATCAAATGTTATGATCCTTGAAAGGGTTTTCTTTGTCTCAATCTCACTTTCTTTTGACATGTTTCACGCTAGGCACTCTAATTTCATTATATGGGGTACTTACATCCCCAAGAAAGAACGTTGACATATTAATTCAGGAAATTTTTATATTTTTTGACATATATCATAGTATTTCATTCAATGTAATTTTATTTTAATGGTACAATAGCGACAATGACTTTATTTTCCACTCTCATTTCTTTTCAGGATTTTTAATGTTCAAGGTTCATTTGGGGGAAATTTAGGATCATAATTTAGTGACCTAAATATATATTCTTCTCTTGTATTTATTTATTGTTTTACATGTTTTACATTAATTTTCATCACTTTTGTAATTAAGTATATAAAAAGAATTTTTTTTATAGATTAATCGATCATATATCTCTTTTTAGTTAGGAAACTTTTCTATTCCATATCCTTGATCATAAGAAAAATTTCAAGAATGTTATTTATAATGCATAAATTATTTTTAATTTCATTTTCAACTAAATATGACTTTATTTAAAATAGTTCTAAATGAATAAATTTTTCATTTTGTAAATAGTTTATTTTTTTACTAGAATTGTGAAAGGGATCATTGATTTAACATTTTCAAAATGAATGAATTTTTATACCATCATAACTATTATATTCATTGATATTTCCCTTGCATGTTTCCACTATAACTTTAAAATAAAATAATTTTCTCAATATTATGGAATTTTTATTTAAACTATTATCAAAATAAAATTATATATTAAATTTTTTAGAAGAAATGTCATAAATGTTATTTGTGATGTATTTTTTACCTCCAGAAATAGAATTTATTGTATTACTTTCCACCAATTGGGGTAATTTCTTATGATATAATCCATATTCTTTCTATGTATGTCTTATAGTTCTTTTAAATGGATTTTCATATAACCCATTTCTTTTCCATGGTTTAATCAAGCTAAAAAATAAATCTTTGTTGTTTTCAAGGGTATTATATTGAAAAGTGAAATCTTCTAAATGTTTTTGACATTAAATGGTACTTGGAAGTATGTATGTATGATTGATGTGTGGTAATGTTATAAATTAAGGATGGTTGGATATGTTATAAACCAAGGATGGGTGGGTCTGTTATATCCCTCAAATTTATTGATGAAATCAATAGAGTTAGTTATTGTTTTTTTCTCTTAAAAGAAGAAAGGGAAACTGTTTTATGTTACTCATAATATATGGAGAATTTTATTGAATATTAGTGGATCCAATGAGATGAAGGAGTTTCCTATTCTATTTTACTCTTATATGAATATTGTATCTTTTTTAGGTGATTCCAAGATGAATGTTTGATATTCCAAGTTACAAGAATCATTTCATTAACCATTCAACATGTTCAAATGTTTCCTTTAATCAATGATTTTTTCACATGGATCATGATTGTTGAATCATGTGTCTCTCATCTATTGTTAAGTCTTGATTCCATGTCGCGATGTCTTTGTTCTGTGTTTTTATAGGTATGATTTATCTTATGTTATGCCCATAAATATTTAATATGTTCTCGTACCCTTTTTATCATCTTGGGCTCATCGCAGATATTCAACTATAAATGCCAATTTTTACCCTTACAGGGAATTTGAGGTCACCCATCTTATTTTTATTTTACCCAAGTCAAAAAGGATGATATTAAGTAAGATATATCTATAAGGTATTCATGTTAGTTATGATGAATACTTAATGTTGAATAATAAATGATGTGTAAAGTGGTGTAAATACTAAATTAAAGACATATGTATTATTATGTATGTGTCATTCAAAATTCTCTAAGATACTAAACCTAAAACTATGATTGGTATATAAGTTATCTAATATTTATTTTTGCTGTTTTATGTTTTGGATTTCTAAAATTGCTTAAAATTTATTGGTTTCAAAGACAAAAATTTAAATATTTTCATTTTACCACTAGATTTGGGAGTGTGGGTTCAGGGGGGATATAATATGAACATAATTTTTGAAAAACTATTAATAAAATATCAACAGTACTACTCTTATGTTAAGATTGAAATTTAAGGAGACAAATTATATATATTGACATGGTTATTGAATTATGACTTTTATGTATTATTAAGATGTCAAATTTCATAAGGTATGTTCAGTGTGTTGCATCCATTGTCAATAACTATAAGATTTTTTATCAATGGATGCAACTGATATTTAAGGAAAAGTTGATTAAAATCAACTACATGGATTTTTTAAGTGGCTGATTATCATGATTACAGAGATTATTAAATCTTATTAAGAGATGAATTCTATTATGGATTAAATGAATTATTTAATGATGATAATTATATAGAATTTAATGGGAGTTTTATCATAATTCTATGAATATTAAAGGTTATACATCATTCAAATATTAAGATAAATTATATTATTTATGTATTAGAATTATATTTCTATAATGTTAATTAATTTCCATGATGAATAATTAAGAAAATATCCATAAGAGGATTATCAGTGATTATTAAAAAAATTCCATTGAGATTATTTAAAGGAAGAACTAATTGTTATTTATAAATCTATAAAATATGATGCTACTATTAGTGGAATAAAAACATGTTATATGAGACCTTTTTTCTTACATTATTTGTTTTCATAGTAAAGTAAATAAAAAACTAGTTATACCACTATTAAAAGGTATAAATATTTTTCTAATACCTAACCAAAATGAAGTTATATAGGTTATGATTGAACCTATTAAAAAGTAATAGATTTAGGGATACTCCATTGAATTCCCATTTTTTGTCTTAACCTTTTTAAAAGGATAGGTTTGGTCTATATTTATTGTTAAAGGTTATATACAATGGAAATCCATAATCTTATATTGATAATATGAAGAGTGGATGTGAATTTTTTGGATCTGAATTACAATAAATTACCTCATTGTCACTTTTTCAACTTTTCTGTTTACTCACTTCACACTCCAAAGATATCATATTTTTGGATAAATTTTTTAAATATTATATTTATTTGAATTATACATTGTAGTTTTGTTATATTTATTATTTTCACATTGAAAAGTCACCAACTTCTTGTATTTCCAATCACAACCACGAAACCTAATTGAGTTTCCTAATTTTGGATAATGATTGGTGTTCCAGAAACTAATATATTCTAATTTTTATGTTCCATTCATGACGTGATATAATGGAATGGTTGAAAGGGAATAAGTGACAGAAATGAAATCATAGAGGTCTTTGAAAATTTTGAGAAAATAGGAGCAATTTATTAGTACTATAGAGAATGAAAAAAATAATAGATTTAATTTATTATATTAGTAAATATTATAATTTTTTATCCTTACATTATTAATGAATGAGTATACCTAACATGGTGTATACGTATAAGTTATAATTTTAGACACCATGGTTAATCTCATTTGATGATATATGATGGTCTTGTCACGAACCGAATTTGGTCGCCGCCAAAACTGGCACCCAACCCGACCTATGGCAAGTCCCAAAGGGCGTTCCTGATCCACACGAGCTGGCACAAGTGCCCGGGTATCAAAAAATAAAAATTGGGAACGATTTACCCTAGTTTTTATACTTAAAACACCAAATGAATCCAAGAAATCAAATCTGGATTTTTCAAACCAAAACACCTTTTACTAAAATTTAGAACTGAATTATAGAATTTTAAACAATGTTTAAAGACCATTAAAAAGGTACAAACCCAAGAAATGACAGCCCAAGAACCTCCACATGGAAAGAGGCACCGCCCTCAATCCATCTCCATGACACTACATCACGATGGACCGCTAAAACCCTGAACAAAAGGCATAAAACCTGTACCCAAACATGTGACATAAAATAAGCAATTCTACTTACACCCAAAGGTGTAAGTAGGGTGTGAGATAAATCCTAGTAGGATACCACCACTAGGATATTCCATGTGATAAACATTTCATGACAAAAAGTATTGCAAGTTTTGTAAATAAGAAATGCTTGTTACAATTTTCTAAAGGATGCAATAATAAATGAAAACAGTTTTCATGTGGGAAAATTTTAAAGGACCAACAATTTTAAAATAAATACCAAAGCTACTGGATTTTCCATCCAAAAATACAGTATACCTACAGTAAGTACAAAGGATCTAATGAGCCCAAGCAATGGGAAATAACCCCTAGGCACTATCTCGTTGTGGGTCCCAGGTACCTCGTATCTCAGTGAAAGTAATTGTCACAAATATCTGTTCTCGTGCACGAGCCACTAGTAGGGAACATACCCATAACCTAGAGTTCCCCAATAATCATCATCATCATAGTTTAGTTAGAGTTGTAAGTGTCAATCTTGCTAAGTGAAACTGAGTCCAAACCCCGCGGGATCACTAGCATACTAGTACACGTCCACCCACCTAGATACCCAGGTTTCCCTCTTGTGCTCAAACAAGTTCGACAAGGAAAGAAATATAATTTTCACATGAAAATATCACTTCCACATCACACATTCATTAAACATCCCACACGTACATCACACAAGTCACAAAATCCACTTTTTCATTCAAATGAAATTTGAAATCATACTCACACCAAAGTTGTCCACAACACTTTTCACATTTCTTTAACACTTTCAAAAATCCTTTAAAAAATTTTATAAAACTATTACAAGATATTAAACTCACATAACATCCCACACACATGTCACATAATACCCTTCTCACATTCAAAATTCATTTTATCAATAAACTAACAAGAAACATCCCACACCCGTGTTTTGCACACAAAACACAATTTAGTAAAACATTTCAGCAATTTATAAAACATTCAAAAAAATGTTTGACATCTCAAATCACCACTTTACCAATCAAAAACCCACATTATGTGAACACACTCACCCAAACAGTACATATACACCTTTTTTCAACTTTTTTTAACCAAATAAAACAATCGCAATTTTTATAAAACAAACCCAAGAGGTATAACCATTGTTTACACGCTAAACCCAATTCAAAACCCTCATTCAAGACCAAAATCATACCAATACCAATCCAAAACAGGATTTTCAGCCCTAAAACAATTATTAAACTACCCTCAAGTGTTATAAAAATACATTGAATAATACCACAAAGATACACATGAAAAACACACATTTTCATAAATCACCTTCAAGAAGTACAACACGGTTTTACACATTAAACTCATTCAAAAACCTCCTTTCAAGGCCCACATTACAATAAGGAATTTAAAAACCAGAATTTTCATCCCCTTTAAAAACTAATAAATTAGTTTCATATGTTATAAACAAAACCCAAACATTACCCCAAGAGTCACACATGAAAAGTACACAATTTCAAGCTAAAATGCAACTAAAAATTAAATGTTTAACCAAATCCATCAAAACCAGTTTTCACAGCATACAAAACAGATTATAAACATTCTAAATTAATATACCAAGCAAGATAACTCATCATAAAATGGCTACACATGGAATCAACTACCTTTTGAGTCGAAACCCTCAAAACTTGGTGCAAAACCTTAAGCGCACCACCGCCGCACCAAAAGGAATATAAATCTAGACCTAGACTACCAAAAATTGACCCAAAATATACCAAATCAAACCTTAGGATCGAACCCCAACTTCTAGACATGAAGAACGTCAAGAAAGAGGAAATAAAACTAAAAGAGGATGGAAGGAACCAAGAAGAAATTCCTTTACTTGAAATATCTTGAATAAATCGGCCCCAATCCACCAAAATCTGAATTTGAAAACATCCAAAAATTCAAGGGATGTTCGAACAAGGATTATGAGATCATGTAGGAACTAGAATGGGGGGAAAATAGTATGAATTGAGAGAGTTATGATGGAAATAACTTACCTCCTCAAATCTACCCGATTTTTGAAACACTAAGACTTTCATCACTCAATCGCGATGAAAACGAGCTCCAAAGAGGGGGAAAAGGAAATGGGATCTCGCCTGGGCTTCTTAGGGTCGAGAGGGAGGTGTAATCACCGAAAAATTAATTATAATTAATAATATATTAAAAAATTAAAGAAACAATTTAAAACTGGAAAATGGGCTTTCGGGTTGGCTCAATTCTCAAATAAAAACCCTAATCCCCCATGATTACGGATTTATGAAGGCTAAAAATTTAAATGTGGTGTTAATATATCAGAGGAGGAAATTTAAGAGTTGTAATGAGTGAAAAATATTAAAAAATGAAAAAGTTATAAAAGAAACAAAATTTATTTTTAAATCAGGAATTGGGCTCACGGTTTGGCCCAATTCATGAAAACTCACTCATTCGTCCAAAAAAGCTAGGGAAACCCCCAAAACAAAGGATGAATGGAAAATAAATAAATAAATAAATTTAAAATAATTTATTTATGTGATAGGTATTCTATGAGTAGTGGGAAATATTATCATTCAGGTGATATGAAAACTTAATCATTTCATCTAAAGCTAATAGTTACAGGTGGAGTGCCTAGTATTCATCTAAGATATGAATTCTGAGTATTGAGAGTTCATTAAAGAGTGTTTGGGATACTTTAGTGTATTTAAAATATTATGATACTATAGATAAAAAAAAGATAGTTTGGGGATACATATAATAGGATTTATGAGTCTATGTTTTTAACTTTCTATACATTGGAATATATTTTTTATTTGATGAATTTATTAAATCCATTGAATTAATGTAATTATGTCCTAAATTATATTTAGACCATATTACAAGGGTTTTGATTCATTTATTCAATAATATTATCAAGAGGATATTCCCTACAATTAAAATAGAGGATGTAGACTCATCATTCAGTGGAAAATTCTAGATAAATAGATAAGATCTTTCATAACCAAAATTATGGGTACAATATCTGAATGATTAATTTCCCACATTATTAAATAATATATGAATAACTTTATAAGGATAAATATGATTCTAATATGAATGATATTAGAGTACCATTCTCTAGAGTGGGGTAGAAAATTTCTTACAGAATCATATGTGATCCAGTTTTATGTATTATAGGATATCCATTTGAGAGGTGGAACCATTGTGAACTGCATAATGTGTTTAAGGGTAATTGATATAACTAAATAGTGTTGGATGAAACAGGTATTTTCAATCATCTAGGTATCTTAGAATGTATGTGATTACTAGACTTGGTTTATGAATATTTGTTATTATGTATTATATATTATACTACCATTACTACAAAATAGGCCTTTAATAGAGCTATAAATGGCATTTATTACTACTAGAAAAGCATTGAATATGTGAGAGAGGTTAAAATCCTTGGTCTTTTATAAGCACTGATAAATGCGTCCTTTATTTGAACTAGAAAAGTGTTGATAAATGGGACCTTTATCGTCACTTTAATATAGTACCACTAAAGGTACCATTTATCAACACTGATAAAGGGTCTTTTATCAGTGCTTATAGAAGAATTGATAAAGTATACGTTTATCCACACTTATTAAAGTACTGATAAAGGACCTTTTATCAGTACTCATAGAATCGCTGATAAAGTATACCTGTATCAGTGCTTTTAAAATCAATGATAAAGGGCCATACTATATTGTGTTGTAACAGCACACCGCTACACCAAAAACACACCAGATATCAAAAAAACAATTCTCAATACAGGATTTAAATAAAATCAAATTTACAACACAAACACAAGAAAAAAATGCTATATTATAAACATTTCAAGCATTGGTTTATACAATTACATAAATACAAATTATAACATACATTAAAAAACATCAATGTTCCCTTGTATTTTAACCCTGAACCAACTCACGTTATTGTCGAACAAACCACCCCTAATCCAAAAAAAAGAATGTACCTATATAAGAAAAAAATTATTTTAGTAATAATAAAAAGAAATAAAATAACATAAAGTGTTAGTTTATTAAAACTGATGTCAAATTTAAAAAAATGTGCTTTGATTCATATCGGTCACATCGTACATCTGATTGAGGTGATAATGATTCCAATCCATCTAAAATGACTTAGGGATCATTTTCCTAAAGTATTAAAACTATATGAATTCTTTTTCTTGGTTTTGAGTACATCGGTTCTTTTTTCACTAAAATTCTATTTTAAACTGGAAACACACACTTTTGACTCATTCTGATCACATCATGTATCAATTTTACATGAAATTGATTCATAAATGTCACAAATTACTTATGAATCATTTACCTAAATTATCATGAAAATTTGAGTGTGTTTGATCAATTTTTAGTGAGTGACACTTCTTGAACTAAGATGTATATTTTAAACTAATAACGAACACTTTGAGTCATATCAGGCACATAGTGCATTGGATTGAGGTGAGGTTGATTCCAATATGTCAAAAATGACTTATGGATTGTTTTCATAAAGTATAAAAATAATCCAAATGTTTTTTATCAGTTTTGAGTAGGACAGTTATCCATTTCACTAAAATTGATGATAATTTTAAATAAAAATTTTCACATTGAGTCATATCGATCACACCATGTGTAGGATTGAGTTTTGGTTGATTCTTAAACATCCCAAATGACTTATGGATCATTTTACAAAAATATCAAAACAATATGAATGTGTTTTCTTGGTTTTGAGTATGTCACTTGTCTTTTTTACAAAAATGTCATTTTAAAATTGAAACATGAACTTTGACTCATACTAATCACATTGAATATTGAATTTAGGGGAATATGATTTTTACACATCAAAATTTACTTATGGATTGTTTTCATAAAGTATTTAAACAATTTGAATTCATTTTCTCAGTTTTGACTAGGTCAGTCTCCTTTTTACTAAAATTGATGTGAATTTTAAATAAAAACAAGCACGTGGAGTCATACCAGTCACACCATGCATCATATTAAGGTGTGGAAGATTCATGAACATATCAAATCACTTATGTATCATTTTCCTAAATTATTAAAAAAATATGAATGTTTTTTTTTATTTTGAGTAGGTCATTTTGTTTGTTTACAAAAAATTATGTCAATTTTAAATAAAGACGCACTTATAGTCATACCGGTCACACCATGCATCGGATTGAGGTGTGGATAATTCCAACATGTTTAAAATCACTTATGGATTGTTGTCATAAAGTATCAAAACAATTTGAATGTGTTTTCTTGGTTCTGAGTATGTCACTTGTCGTTTTTAATAAAATTTCATTTTAAACTTAAAACATGCACTTTGACTCATACAGATCACATCGTGTATTGGTTTGACATGAGACCGATTCCTACATGTCACAAATGATTTATGAATCAATTCCCTATATTATTAATAAAATATGAGTGTTTTTTCTTAGTTTTTAGTGAGTGAAACTTTTTAAATCAAATGTCAACTTTAAACTAATAATGGACACATTGAGTTAATTGTCTTTTTTACTAAAATTAATGTCAATTTTAAATAAAATGAAGTTATTTGAGTCATATCGGTCACATTGTGTGTGTAATTGAGGTGCGGCTGATTCCTACACATCCCAAAGTCTCAAAAAAATCTTAACTGTCAATGTTACCATGATTTCATTTGACTATCTTTTTTGAACTACCAGCACTGCACGAACAACTTCAAAAAAATCACATCAACTTGAAAAAAAGAATCCACCAATATAAGAAAACAATTATTATAAGTAATACTAAAATGAAATAAATTAAAAATAAATATAAAATAATAAATTAATTATATGGATAATGATTTTAATGTGAAAATATCAAGATTAACTATGTGGTTGAGTAATATAGGGGACTTAAAGAAAAATTATAAATTTCAACACTGTAGGGGTGAAAGGTTTTGAGGAAGAAGAAGTCTATAGAAGTTTTGGTGTAGAAAGGCATGAAAGATGGATAGATCACCCCAAATAAAACAAAAGAATCCACATTTATAATAAAACAATTATTATGTGAGTAATACTAAAAAGAAATAAATTAAACATAAATATAAAATAATACATTAATTCTATGGAAAATGATTTTACTGTGCAAACATCAATATTACCTATTTAATTGAGAAGAGGAATCATTTTTGATCTTCCTACAAAGGTAGTGGATGTAACTAGAATGAAAGTGATAAATACACAACTATTGGGGTGAAAAGGTTTTGAGGGAGAAGAAGTATATGGAATTTTTGGTACAGAAAGGCATGAAAGATGGAAAAAGCACCCCAACTCGAACAAAAGAATCTTCTTGTATAAGAAAACAATTATTATGTGAGTAATAATAAAAATAAATAAATTTAAAATAAATTTGAAAAAATACATTAATTATATGGAAAATTATTTTACTGTGAAAACATCAATATTACCTCTATAATTGAGTAGAGGCAGTATCGTTTCTCTTCCTATAAAGGCAGTGGAGGTAACTTAAAAGAAAGTGATAAATGCACCACTATAGGGGTGAAAATATTTTGAGGGAGAAGTAGTTTGTGGATGTTTTGGTGTATAAATTCATGATAGATGGATAGAGAAATGCAACTAAAACAAAATAATCCACCTGTATAATAAAATAATTGTTATAAGAGTAATACTAAAAAGAAATAAATTAAATATAAACATAAAACAATATATTAATTATATGAAAAATGTTTTTACTGTGAAAACATCAAGATTGATTCTATAATTGAGTAGAGTTAGTATCTATTATCTTCCTGAAAAGGTAGTGGAGTTAACTTGAAATAAAGTGATAAATTCACTATTGTAGGGGTGAAAAGGTTTTGAGGGAGAAGAAGTCTATGGAAGTTTTGGTGTAGAAAGGCATGAAAGATAGACAGAGCACCCCAAATCAAAAAAAGAATCCACCTATATAATAAAAAATTTATTATGTGTGACTAATTCCTATATTTCACAAATTAATTGTGAATCAATGTCCTGAATTATCAAGAAAACATGAGTGTGCTTGCTCAGTTTTCAGGGAGTGATATTTTTTAAACTAAACTGTCAATTTTAAAATAATAACTGAAACATTGAGTCGTACCAGGAACACTATGAATTAGATTAATTTGGGTATGATTTATACACATCAAGAAGTACTTATGGATAATTTCCCTAAAGTATAAAAATAATTTCACTGCGTTTACTCTGTTTTGAGTAGGTCTGTTGTCCTTTTTATTAAAATTGATGTCATTTTCAAATAAAAAGATGCCCTTAGAGTCATACCGATCACACCATGAATTGGATTGAGGTACAGTTGATTCCTATATGTATAAAATGACTTATGGATCATTTTAATAAAGTATTAAATCAATCTGAATACATTTTCTTGGTTTTAAGTATGTCACTTTTTTTTACTAAAATGTCATTTTAAACTGGAAACACACACTTTGACCTATACCGATCACATCATGTATCGGTTTGATGTGAGACCAATTAATACACATGAAAAATGAATTATGAATTGATTTCCTAAATTATAAAGAAATTATGAGTTAATTTTCTCAAGTTTTAGTGTGTTTTGTTTTTTGAACTAAACTGTTAATTTTAAACTGATAACAGCCACATTGAGTCATAGCAGTCACACCGTACATCAAATAGAATTGTGGATGATTCCTATATGTATAAAATGACTTGTGTATTATTTTCCTAAAGTATCAGAACAATCTGAATGCATTTTCTCAGTTTTGGGTAGGTCAGTTGTCCTTTTTATTAAAATTGATGTCATTTTTAAATAAAAAGACGCACTTGGAGTCATATCGGTCACATCGTTCATCAGATTGAGGTATGGATGATTCATAAATGTATCAAATGACTTAGGTATTGTTTTTCTAATGTATCAAATAAATATTAATTCATTTACTTGGTTTGGGTACGTCACTTGTTTTTTTACTAAAATTTCATTTTTAAACTAGAAACACACACTTTGACCTATATTGGTCACATCATGTATCATTTTGATGTGATATTGATTACTAAACATCAAGAAAAACAAATGAATCTATGTCCTAAATTATTAAGAAAATCTGAGCATGTTTACTCAGTTTTTAGGGAGTGACATTTTTTGAACTAAACAGTCAATTTTAAACTGATAAGAGACGCATTGAATCATAGTGCCCACACCATGATTCGAATTGAGTTGTGGATGATTAATACACATCTAAAAAGACTTATGGACCATTTCCATAAAGTATCAAAACAATATGAATTCATTTTCTCAATTTTGAGTAGGTCAGTTGTCCTTTTTATTAAAATTGATGTCATTTTTAAATAAAAAGATTCACTTGGACTGATACCAATCACACCATACGTAGGATTAAGGTATAGATGATTCCTAAACATCTAAAATTACTTATCGATCATTTTCCTAAAGTATAAAATTAATCTCAATTCATATTCTTGGATTTGAGTATGTCACTTTTTTTACTAAAATGTCATTTTAAACTGGAAACACGCAATTTAACCAATACTAATCACATCCTGTATCAGTTTGATGTGAGACCGATTCATACATGTCATAAAGGAATTAGGAATTGATTTTCTAAATTACAATAAAATCCAATTGTGTTTGATTTTTTTTAGTGAGTGACATTTTTTGAACTAAATTTTCAGTTTTAAAATGATAATAGACACATTGAGTCAGAGCGGTCACACCATGCGTCGAATTGAGGTGTGGTTGATTCTTACACGTCTGAAATGACTTATGGATCATTTCCCCAAGTGTGAAAAAAGTACACACCTTTTTCAACCTCTTTAAATTCATCTAAAACCCAATCATTTTTTTAATAAAGTAAAACCTATTAAAAAACAAAGTTTTATTGAAAAAATAAATATAAAAAATCCTCAACCAATTATTTTATTAAAGTTTTATTCAAATCCTTGTGGATAAATTTGAGGATAAAAATGAGATTAATTAATAATTAACTATTCCTCCACACAAAAATCAAATAAATTAATTTTAGTAACATACACTCGTCAGCTAAAATTACACTGTCGCAACCCAAGACCCTCGGGCTACACAACACTACAGTTGTGTATTCTAATTATTTCATCTCCACCCTCTCCATTTATTTCTCTCTCTTTGCTCTATCATTTCTTTGTTTAGGTGGATATTTGATATAGAAGGATTTGGTGGAAATGGAGGCTTCAAGTTAATAACTAGAGTCAATGATGTAATTATCACAAATGGGAGGTGTTTCCCCTTTTAGAGAACACAATGAAGTACAATGGCTAATGCCTCCCATTTACTTCATTGTATTCTATAAAAGGGGTAATGACTCCCATTTTTTATAATTACACCATTTACACTAGTTATTAACTTGATGCCTCCATTTCCAATAACTCCTTCCAGATAAAATCTCCACAAAACCAAAGAAATAGTAGAGTGGAAGGTGTGAAAGAAATAGAGAGGGTGGAGATGGAAGAATCAGAATACGCAACTACAGTTTTGTGAATCCTAGGGGTCTTGGGTTGCTACTATGTAATTTTAGCTAACGATTGTATGCTATTAAAATTAATTTATTTTATTTGATGTGGAGGTAGAGTTAATGATGAATTAATTTCATTTTTTTCCTCGAATTTACCCACAAGGATCCAAATAAAAATTTATTAAAATAATTTGTTGAGGATTTTTTTATATTGTTCTTTTCAATAAAACTTATTTTTTTTAATAGGATTTATTTTATTAAAAAATCATAGGATTTTATATGATTGGAAAAAGAGTTTGATGGAGGTGTGTACTTCATTTACACTTACCTTGATAGGCAATAAACCTGAATGTGGTTCACAACTTCCACCATTAAAAACTATAAAATGGTGGTCACTCCTCATTCTATACATAGATAAATAAAGTGAATCTATCTAAATATTTTATATATATGCTATATATATATATTAGTAACTTTATTTGAATATAATTATATATATATATATGTATATTATTTATCATATTTAAATTTATTTAAATATACAATATATTATTCGATGTATATATATACAACACTATTTTTTCTAATGAAACTAAAAAAATACTATTAATAATAATTTTTAAATTATATTAATTATAAATAATTATTATTTTGGGTAATTGTGTATAAAATATAATATTTAAATTTTGGAAAGTTTAATTATTTTAAAAAAAATGTATATATAGTTACCTAATTTTATTATTTTTAAAGTAACATGAATTTATAATATTTTATTTTTTATTTAAGTATAAATTATATTATTGTTAATTAAATGTATATATAGACCTAAAATGTATATATAGACCTAAATGATGAATACCTAAAAATAATTTCTAATATATAGAATTTGAAAACTTCCATTCTATTTTTCGGAACAAATGATATAGAAAACTAAGTATTCTATGGAGACCATCTAATATGCATTGACCCATCCTTGAGATTCTAGGGAGATCCATAAAAATTTTGGTATAAAGCAATAATACACATCAACAAAATATATTAGAAACAAAGGATAAAAACACACCAACCCTTGAAACGTCTATCCCATACACATTTAAACATATATATATATATATATCATGGAATTTATAATACACATAATTGAAAAACAAATGCACATTTAAACATAATTTTAATGAAAATAAATATAATCCCTTCTTTATTTGGAATTCTAAAACCATAATTTTTGAATAAATAATTATAAAATCACTCTTACATCATAAGTTCTAAAAACACATATAATTGTATAGAAATATATATATATATATATCTTTAAAAAATAAACTTAAATTGATAAAAATATATGTAACCCTTATAGTAGAATATCACAACACAGTAAAATAAAGACAATATCATACTAATTTTGAAAATAGAAAGCCAATGAAAATAAATAAATATGGTATCACCCTTACTAATATTTCTCTTAAAATAAAACAACACAATTATGAGACAATAAATTTTTAATGAAAACCCCTCACATTAAAATATTAAAATAGAATTTAAAAAAATAAATTCCCTTACATGAATTGCATAAAATCAACTTTTTTTTCTTCTTAGAACCTTAATTATACTGAGAATTGGTTTGATAAATCAATTTGCTCAGAACCAACAAAGGAAATTGATTTAGAACAATAAAGAAAGATGGGGTACATATGTAGATAGTGAAGAAAATTGATTCAAAATAACAATTTAAAAAGATGAAAATAGGATATCCAAAATAGTAGTCAAGCAAACAACAGATCATAAACAAAATAAAAATAGAATACAACAACCGGAGCACAAATACATAAATAAAATTGGAACCTACAAAGGAAAATCAGAAACCCTCATATCCAAATCTCAAAATAACAAATACAGAAAGAAAATCAGAACCAAAAAAGGAAAACACATTCCTACCTCACTAGGTTGAAGAAAATATGATACCTTAGGATCTAGATCTCGATGTTTTCTTTAGAAACCCTAATTGTAACTGAACATCAGATTCTGGATGATGTTTGAGCAACTGGAGGCAGTGGGTTTGTGTGATTTGAGTGGGTTTGTGGGATTTGATCTTTGATTCACTAAGGAGGAGCACCAGCATTTGGTGGCTTCCGTGGAAAGCTTATGATATCACGATGGGTTAAAATCAGGTTAGGTTTTTTTAATTATATCTGTACACTTTTATCAGTGCTTTTTAAAATCATTGATAAAGAGTTCTTTTATCCAGGATTATTATTTAAACACTGATAAACGACTTATTATCACTGTTTTTTTAGCACTGATAAAGGTAGGTCTTTATTAGTGATAATTTTTTAGCGTTAATAAAGCCTTAACTTTATCAACATTAAGGAAAGTGCTGATAAAGATTTCTTTTATCAGTTCTTATTACTTAAACACTGATAAAGGATTTATAATTAAAATTATAAATAAAAAATTGTAAATATATATATAACTAATAAATATAAACAAACATAAATATAGTGAATATATTCCTTATTTAAATATATTTATTATAATTTTATAATTATTTAAATATATAATTATTTATTTATAATTATATAAATATTTAAAAATAATAATATTTATATCATTATATATATTTATATAATTATATATTTATAATATATATATATATATAAATATAGTAAATATATTGATTATTTATGTAAATTTATTATAAATTTAATAATTATTTAGATATATATATTTTTTATTTATAATTATATAAATACATTTAAAATTTATTTATTTATTTATAATTATAAATATATAATTTTTTAAATATAGTATGTGCATTTTTAAATATATTTATTTATGAATATATTTTTTTACAAATATTTCTTTAACATTATTAACGAATATCTAATTTTCAGTTCATGCGTGTTAAAAATGAGTGGAATTGAATAAATTAAAAATAATTAAACTTTAATAATATTGAAAAAATGGATAAGTTTTGTATGTGTGATTTGTATATAAAAATGAATTAATTGTGTATTTATGAAATCAATATAACACACATTTGATCTATGTTAAATAGAAAAATCAAATGAAATTTAATTATATGTCCATTACTCTATGCAATTAGTGAGTATTTTTTGTTCATACTAATTTTTAATTATAAACCATTATTCACTAAATATATGACTATTTAATGTAAAGCTCATAAATATTTTTTAATATATAAATCATGTTTATATATGTTAATATATATCTATATATTTAATATATACTATTTATTAACATTATCAATAATCATCTAATTAATAAAATGTTTAATATTTCTCTCAATTTACTTATTTTTAATTTTAATTGGTTTAATTTTAATTTTTTATTTCTATATATTTAACACATACTATTTATTAGTATTTATAATTTATATATAGTATAATCGATTTATTCATTTTTATCAATAATTATTTAATTAATAAAATTTGTAATATTTTTTGTTAATAAACTCTTTTTTAGTTTTTATCTATTTAATTATTTCATTTTATTTATTCAGAACTTTATCAGTGCTAAAAAAGTGCTGATAAAGAATTCCTTTATGAGATCTAAAAATAGAGCACTAATAATGGGTACCCTTTATCAATGATAAAAATAAATCACTGATAAAGGGTATCCTTTATCAGTGCTAAAAATAAAGTGCTGAAAAAGGGTACCATTTATCAGCACTAAAAATAAAGTGCTAATAAAGATGTCATTTATCAATGTTTTTTTCTGGTGCTGATAAATACCAGCATTGTTAAATGTCGGTTTTGTAGTAGTGTATATATACACACGTATATAATATAGAATATCTCAAGATATGATTTTAGTTTTTTAAATTAATTTTTTAATCACACTCAATACACACACCTCAATATATGTGATAAATTAGTTTTTTGAGATCTCAGTAAGGGGAGAGGCCCTATAATGGGTGGTTTAGCTAGAACAACTTGACAAGGAGGAGGATATGGTACTGAAATGAGGCCGATGACTTTTCTACAAAGATTTTACCTTTATTATTTTATTCAATTTATATATTTTCATATTTAAAACTGACCCTATGGTTTAAATTAATTTTATGTATTATCTGTATGTAATTACAAGGTTTTATTTCACTACTACATAGTGATATGATACTAGTGGATTTATTTCACTATAATACCATATGTACAATAATTATTTTACTCATTATTATTACTATTTTTGATTTTTATTGAATGTTATTGGATTGAGGTTATACTCTTACTATGTCACATTATTTGTTCCTCGCTGCTAGTTAAAATTATATGCCTTACAATATGGTTTGTTTGAAACCATGGGGTAATTCCCAGTTCAGTTAGGTGGATTGGTCTTAGGCTAAGGAGATATAAAATTTTTTGAATATATAAATGTCACATAGATATTGTTTTTAAATAATTCCTTTTTAAAAATTTATATACCATAGCATCCAAAAAAATATTGTACCATTATTTTATTGCTTTATTTTTTTATACAAATTATTCATCAATTTGTATACAATTTTTAAACTTCATCAATCATAAATCCCAAAGTCTATTTAATAGACACCACTTCATAAAAATTTCTATTCAAGAATGCTAACATGACATCCATCTGATACACCGAATTTTTTCATTGTATAAAAATATCCAGAAACATAGTTATATTCACAATTCTTAAAAAACATATGAATTTATCCTCAAAATCATTCCCCTTTACCTAGGGAATTACTTTTCCACACTATCCTTTCTTAAATTCATGAAATTTCCCATTTTTCATTTGAAATATTTTTAAAGAAAAACTTGTTTCTAATATTGATTTTACTATTGAGCCTAGGGAAAATATCATAATTATCATTATTCCCTATTATATATATTTTTATTTTTTTAATTTCACCAAAAAATTCCTTATTCTTAATGGAAAATATGGTAGTTCATGGATAAAAATTTTATACAAGAGTAGTATGGTTAGTTTTTTTCAACATTCTATATTTCTAAACTAGTGTCTTTTGATAACTAATTATGTCTTCGGTTGGGATATACATCTTTAGTCTCATATATTTTTTAGGAGTTAATACATTCACTTTTTCATCTTTACTATAATCAGAATCGATATCTACTTCATACTGACCTCTCTAAGATAATGTTTTAGAAGAATTTAAAAAAATCGATATATCTAGTTCATTAATTTTATAATTTATTTATATTTTCACTCAATATGGGATAATATTCATTGATTTCTTCATGAAAATAGTCAACTATTTTTATATGATTATTTTTAAAAACATTTATATCATCTTCTATATTATATATATATATATATATCACATGAATACCCTATTATCAATATATTAATCAACTTTTCCATGATTATAACCTTCCATATTAATCATTAAAGTAATTACAAAAACATTTTAGTGCATCATTGACTGTATTTTCCAAAACCATTTCTCATATGGTGTTTTATATGAATTTGATATTAGTGAACACTAACTTTATACATGAACATATTTTGAGACAACTTCTCTCAATATGATTTTATATTTCTTATACTCATACAAGACAACACTTCCCATATTTACCAAATTTAAATTTTTATATTCATTTATTGCATTTTTTATGTATTTGAGTGTTAGAATTGTTCTTAATATCATTATAAAAAAGATTATTCCAAAATTATATGGATTTATTCTCATTGTTATTATTTCTCTACTTCAATATGAACACCACCAAATAATTCCATACATAATTTTTGAATTATTTTAATTTTTTATGGAATTTAATTTGAACTAATTAAAAATAACCAGACTTGATATTTTATGATAAAAAATGTGAGGATATTTTAATTTCCCTTTGATAGTTCATGTGCTAGGGTTATATATATATATATTATATTTAATTAATTCTTATCACCTCCATTGGTTCCATGAACACCTTCCAAAAAGCTCACGGGAAGATAATTCACCAATACATCATATAAAAAATCAAGATCACTAGAATAAACTCCATGTTGTAATGTCTAATTGTTAGAAGACAACCACCCCAAGACAACCTAAAATAGGATATAAACTAGAATAATATTGTAAAGACTTTAGGATGCAAATATTAAAGAAACATAAGGTACAATAATAATAAGGATTATATGGTTTAGGCAATCACCCTAATCCAAAGGGGAATACTTCATTACTATATTAATAAGAAGGATTACTACAATGATAATAAATAATCAAAGTAATGACAACTAAAGAATTTATAGAATAATATAACTATTTCAATCGGTTAACATTATCATACTATCTTCCCAAGTCACCATCAAAGTCAGTCATTCATCACATACAAGCCTCTACATTGTCAAGGACTACCACCATCTCAATTGAATTTATTGTTACATTATTCCCCTTCTGATGATATCTCCAGATATAAAGTCCAGTGTATCTACTATTGATCTAGAAACATGGCTTTCTATTCTACCTCACCCTCTAGTTATAATTTTACTCCAGCATCAGATGAAGTGACACCAGTTAGAGTTTCTCCATCACTATTCCAATAATTTAATGTAAGACTATCCTATTTTTTCTCCTTCTACTGAATATAATTTACTCAGAAAAAATGAAGATCAAAATATCAATAATCTCCCACTTGAGATTCATAGAAGTATTCATTATATAAAATTCATCTATCATATTTTATATAATTTCCTCCTTTTTAATATGTTAGGTAGATTCTTAGTACACCAATAATAAATACTACTCACCCAAGTCCCTTTGGGGCTCAAAATCACCCAACACATCCTTGAAAACCACCTTCAAAAACATGTGCACAAGATTATGAAAAACTTTGATCTTTCTTATGTACAGCACATTGTTTTCAAAATGTTCTAGATAAAGTTGTTCATTAGGTGAATTTACTTCCTCTAAGAATGAAATCTCAAATTTATATCCAAATGAATCATGATTTGTTAGTCACAAAATAGTGTCCCAAATTCTTGTCCTATTTTATGATCTTCCAAAAAAATTATATCCATATAAACTCCCTCTTTACTTCCTTTAAATAAGCCTTGGATACTTCCATTTTTAAGTGTGTAACCATCAGCTAATTCTTTGATATATGGCTCACTATTAGCCTACCAAAATAAAATACTTAAAGGGATGAACTCTTATATTTTTATGATTATACACAAAATATTGAGTTTGTGTAACCCTATAAACCCTCCTATATAATAATGAAATGTGTTAAGTCCATTAAAAACATAAAATACCAAAGAACCAATTTCCTGTTGTCTTGGTTCTCTCTTTTGGTATTTAATATAAACCTATTAATGAATCACACTACATTCATAATGTTGTGATGAGTGAACACAATGGTGTATATCATTATTTTTATGGTAGATTCATATGAAACATCTAATTTGTAATTGACTATAACATCCATTAATGATGTATTTTTCTTTATGATCATGAAGAGACCAAATAGGTTTTTGGACACTCACTTTTCTTCTATCGTTCCAAATTACTCTAAAATTTAATAGGTGAAGACCACCTGGGCCAGTTATAGAGTATATAAATTTAGGTCCATTTTTATTGTAATGGACCAGACCTCTTTGTTCCATTCCTTTGTGAAAATTTGGTGTTTGAGATGTTTTGGGAGGTCAAGGTAACTTATTCCTAACACTTTTCCAAATTTCCAATTCTATGAACAATGTCGTCGGTGAGACAGTTGTGAATAGTGTCTTCTATTAGACATTTGTGCATAGTATTTTCAGTGATACATATGTGAATAGTGTCATTGGTGAGACATTTTTGAACAGTGTCTTCAGTAAGAAATTTGTGAACAGTGTCGTTGGTGAGACATTTGTGAACAGTGTTATCAGTGAGACATTTGTGAACAGTGTCATTAGTGAGACATTTTTGAATAGTGTCATTGGTGATACATTTGTGAATATTTTTGTCGGTGATACATTTTTGAATAGTTTCATCGGTGAGACATTTTTGAATAGTGTCCTCAATGAGACATTTGTGAACAGTGTCTTCAGTGAGACGTTTATGAACAGTGTCATCGGTGAGACATTTATGAACAATGTTGTCAGTGAGAAATTTGTGAATAGTGTAATCAATGAGACATTTGTGAATAGTACCATTGGTGAGACATTTTTGAAAAGTTTAATTGGTGAGAAATTTGTGAACTGTGTCATCGGTGAGACATTTTTGAACAGTTTCATCATTGAGACATTTTTGAAGAGTGTCGTTGGTGAGACATTTGTGAACAGAGTCATCAGTGAGACATTTGTGAACAGTGTTGTCAATGAGGCATTTGTGAATAGTTTCATCGGTGAGACATTGTGAACAATGTATTCAGTGAGACATTTGTGAATATTATCGTCAGTGAAAAATTTGTGAATTGTTTCGTCAGTGAGACATTTGGGAACAGTGTTTCCAGCTTCCTACAATTTCACCCCTTTGACATTTTCTTTAACATTAAATGAATTAAAATACTTTTTTAAGGTATTTAAGGAAGATTAAAATCCCATAAATACTATATAAATATTACTAAGTGCCTAGTTCCTTTACTTTTCCAAACCACATAGTCTTTATAGATCATCTTTTAATGGAAAATCTAAACTATAACTTAAACCGCTACTCCATTTAGATTATAAAAAGGGCCAAGATATATTCCAGCCTTGTTCTCCCTCATTATTTTCCTTGGTTTGGGACACCCATATTTCTTCCCCCATAGGATTCATGTAATCAAACAAAAATCCTTGGATTATTTTTCCCTTTGATTTTTCTTGCTGCATGTGCACCCCCCCTGTTTTGGTGCAACCAGGAAGTATTGATCTATGTTCTATATAAGATATGTTCTACCACCGTTCTTCTGGGTTCTTCGATATTTTTTCTATTTTTTCTCTATTACATGTGATTTCATGTTATCTCTATGTTTTGAATGGAGATTTCTTAGGTGTTGGTTGATGCAGTAGTGTCACAGCCTCCTCAGTTGGATGCAGTCGTTGCGGGAGAGGGATCATGATCCATTTTGTTTGACCATTCTCATGCAATGGTTGTTAGAAAACCTTTATGGTAAGGGATCCGTGGATTCTCTTTTCTATTTACAAAATTATTATAGTTATCATGATTTATCCCACTAGATCACAATGGAACTAACATAATAAATATTTGAGTCGGATTAAATAATTGGTATCTTTTTCTTAGCAATGTTATTGCCTCTTGTTTTGCTATATAGTGTGATATATATGATTTTCTTGTTTAGAATGTCCTTCTTGATGGAAATTGGAAAAATATAATGTTAGTATTAATTATAAATTTATTTTTCCAAAGATAAATAGGTATGTTAATAAATCTAGTGGTTTTTGTTTTTCTTTGATGATAATCAAATGGATGCAGTTATCCATGTTTAATTGAATCAGTTAATTCAATATGGAATAAGGAACTAATTGTGTGATAAAGATAATTCCATATAGGATTATGAGTTACCCACTTACTATAAAGTCCATGTGACTTATTATTTGGAGTTGTGAGTGTTCGTTGTGTGTGAAATATGAATTCCATGTTTAGGTCTAAGAGACCAGTTTCTATGTTGTTTGTTTCTTACTGCTTGTGTTGTGTTGTGATCCTGGAATGGCTAAGCCTAGAGGGTTGTTGTAGTATGTGTGGGTAGGTAGGATCATTGGTGGTGGTATTAGTTGATTACTAGAGTGGAAAGATACATTAGTTTATACATGTGGGTGTTGGAGAGGATATCGGGGATGATATAATAGGTTAAAGTTGGGCATACCCATTGATATGAAAGTTATTGTTGTTTAATATGATGTTTTTTTATCTGAATTAATTTCCCCATTGCCTGAGGAATATTGTATTGGTTACCCTCCTTCTAAAAGAAGTGAAGATGTGTGGGGTATTTCATGTTCTTTCTGTGTTTAGCTTCTCAAGGATGGATGGGCATGTGCTCTTGTTATAAGTGGAAAAGACTTGACGGGTAGTTCATTTACTCACCATGTTGAGTACCTTGTGTTTAGAAGCTTATAATTATTTTATAGAATACCTGTAATTATGGAAAATTGATAATGTAGTTAAATAAATGAGTAAATGATATTAACCCATGGGATTGGAGCTTTCTGGGATGCAATGTTAAGGTTGTGTTTCTGAGAAGTCATGGACTCGGTTTGGTTATGCCTGAAGGGCATGGAACTTTGTTGTGATGCTAATTGAATGTAATATGGAAAATTTTAATGGTTAATTAATGTTTAAAGAATTATTTAATGTAAATTGAAATTGATAAAAAGGGATAAAGTAACTTAATATATCTCTTTAAATGGTTGTGTGCTTATAGGATATCTAGTCTTAGCAGTGGCAGTTGGGAGTCTGAGAGACGTTAGCTACAGTTGATTCTAAGAATAGGTTATGCCTATAGTGTGGTTGTGAGCAACATTATATTCTGTACTTTTTGTATTTCTATACGCTACCCCACCCTATCGGTTCGAGAAACTAACACCCTGGGGATTCTGATACCTAGGGGGTGTTTTCCCCAACATCCCAGTGGGAGGATGGATGGATGACTTCCCCCTTTGGCCCAACTCTCTTCTCTTGGTAGTTACTTGTGGTGGTATGTATAGTGGTTAGTTTTCCCCATATATGTGTGTAGTGGGATATAATGGCTTGTGGTTATTTCACACACATATATTTTAGATATAGTTTCCTATGGACTACTATAGGTATAACGTGTATAGGTTGTGATGGCTT
This sequence comes from Viscum album, assembly GCA_963277665.1. Lineage (NCBI taxonomy): Eukaryota > Viridiplantae > Streptophyta > Magnoliopsida > Santalales > Viscaceae > Viscum > Viscum album. The sequence goes on along the minus strand of OY728120.1, from coordinate 1,870,635,028 downwards.
GAGGATCCTTACTCAGTGTATGGGTTGTAATGTCTTGAGGTATAATACCCGATGTATGATACACATTATACGGGCTGTGGTGGCTCTCAAAAACTACCTGGTTAATGTTGGTTGTGTGGATGGTGTGGTGCATCACCCAGGTCTCTGTGGGAAAACCTTTGTGTTTCAAGAGGTTCATGTTGTGGTGCTTGCTCAGGTGTCTTCGAGCTAGCCTTTTTTTGAGAGATTCTCAGGGTGTGCGATGTTGGGGTAAAGTAGAAAACTAGTAGGGAATTGGTAGCGGGGTAGCCTTGATATTATTTATTATATTATATACTCTTGTATGTGATACTTGGTGATAGTATCCATGGTTAGGATGGGAACATAGTATACATTTATAGGTAACAAACTCATAACCAACTAAATGAAACATAACAAGCAGTTACTGAGGAACACACCAGTAAGATATGTTGCTTTATATCTTGATAAATCTAACATCCAATTATAGTCCAATTTTGAAACCAATTTCAGTCCACAAGTGCACCAGAGAAGTAGTGACCATGAGAACACTAAAAAAATAACCAAATTTCTGGGATGACATCAATAGGACAGAACTTCCACGACATCAAAACCATAACACTCCCTTTAATTATAGAAGGATAGATTGTAGGAGAGAGTCCAAAAATTGGTTTGATATTTGAATATAGAAAAAACATGACCATCCATTGAGGAAGATTAGACATTAAAACGCCTCCATAAGGATCCAAACACTACCAATTAGAGAAATTTCCAAAGTTCATGCCAGTGCTGCAGAAAATTCCAAAACAACCAAAGAAGATCAAGATGAAAGGTGCCACCAAGGTTGTTCAACATCACCGAATAAGACTCCAAGAATTTGCATAGAAATTAAAAATGCACCATACTAAACAAAGTCTAAAAAATCTTAGAGAAGAAATTCAACTACTCCAGATTTCAAGAACAACTCCCAAGTCATAAAGAAGAACATCCACTTAGCCTTCACAAACCACAAGTGAGGAAAACAAATATTCATCCAAAATAAAATTGAGATATGTCAACTTGAGGGATGGGGGTCACTTATATGGAATATCCTTGAATTTGAAGTTTGGATCCTTCTTAAACTCCTCTACAACCTTGATAAACATTCTCTTTCGGAGATTAAGATAATTATTAACAGTCATGTCACCATTTTTGTACTATCGAAATGCAGTTGTGTCATTATCTTCCATTCAAGATTAAATATCTTTTGAAAATTCCAATTTATCTTCTATTTTATAAGCATATCTAAATTATGGGTCATTCTCATCATCCTCACTAGAAGAAGTTTTTGAATTTGTTGAGTCATACGAGTTAAAGTATTCAGATAGCTTTTCATAAGGCACAAGCTATGGTGGAATAATATTTTTTCCATTAATATTGGAACCTAGGGATCATGTGAAAATTGTTCTCTCAATTTTAGAGTGTTCCATAATTTTTGATGTTTTTCTATCAATCATAGTGATAAAACCGTCTGAGTACACCATTGATATCTTTCCTTTTCAATCCCTTGATTTAAAAAATTCTTCCTCGAGTTGATAAGATTTCTCAAGTTCATCATGAATAGACTTATAAAAGTCATGTTGAACCTCCTCTTTCTCTCCATGATCACTATTGTTGGTCTCTATAAAAGGAGGCTCGGTTCTAGGAGTCAAATATTTAACTTCCTTAGAGTTCTGATCATTTTTCATATCCCCAAAAAATGAGGGAATCTGAGAAATAGAAGTACCTGTAGGGTTCATATTGTCATTAATATCAATAGTGTTTCATGTCTGAATAGTTTTTGAGGTTTCATTATCTACCCAAACTGATTGGAAGTGGGGGATAGGGTGTGAAACCATCCTTTGATCCCCATTGTCACATATAAGTTTTCCAATTGGAGAACATTTTTTATAGTAGGTAGGAACATTCTCAAATACTACCTCCTGGATAAATCCATTATAACCATTTTGAAGCCAAAATCGAGAGGGAGGCTCTTGTGATATGTTAATTTTATTGAAAAAATAGGAAACTGAAGGTTGAGACAAGTTAATAGTTGTAGATTTGAGTTTAATAGGATGGCCAAATGGACTAGCTATGGAGAAGAGAGCTTTCTGCTTGTAAAGATGCAGTGGGAGTCCTGGTAAACCCAAACATATAGGGACAATTGATGGTTCTGAATCAACATAGAAATATGGTTACCATTTCATGAAATTCATAAAATATCCACTAAAGGACCAAGATAATCTCACCCAAATCCTATAATAATCATTTTCAGTGGAAAAGCGAAATAGAACATGAAAGGAGTTCATCAAACCAACATTGATATTATCAAACCCTGTATTTTCTAGGGTTTTGCACATAAAAACTAATGAGGGTCTTTTCTTGTTGAATTTTCCAACCAGCAAAAATAAAATATCTGAAGAAATAAGTTGTACCTCTTCATTCAAGAAAGAAATCACCGATAAACCTTGATGTCGGTATTTCTTTGGTTCAATGCACTCTGAGGCCTTCGATTCATCCATGTGATATAACAACCCTACTCTTTATTACACACTTAAACATGGTTTATTACATAAAATTGAACTTAATAAAACTCTGAGGATCTAGAGGTCTACTGTCTTGGTAAATTAGGAATATTACCTAACAACTTCGAACATAAAACCCAACATCTTTATTGAAAAATTCTTTTACATGACCATAACATTCCTTCGTACTTAGCATTTCATGGGATAACCTGAGGACATGCATAAGAAAAGGGTGATGTAACGACCCAAACTTTTTAAATAGTATATTAACTTACTCTTAACGATTTAATAGAGATGTTAATGGTTAATGCAGAAAGAGGATTCGATGGCTTCATCCAGTAGACTCGAACCTTATGAAGCCCACTTATCAGAGCTTGGGAAGGAGGTAGCATTTGTGGGCTTCGCTTTGGACCAAGCCCAAGCCGAACTCCAGCGTGTCAAGATTGAACGGAAACGCCTGCGGGAGAAGTTCAAGTTAGTAGAGATTACTACTAGGGAAATGTTATCTGAGCCTCCCTCAGATTCTCTCACCATAGCACACCTTACACTTAGGTCATATGCCGGTGTTATAAGGGGCTATGTGATGAGACCCTAGCTTCTTTGTGTAATCCTTTGGGATGAATGAATTAAGATTTCTTTCTTTAGTGTTGTTTGTGAAACTTCAAATGTCCGAATAATTTTAGGATGTATTTTATTGATGAATTTTGAAAAAAGGATATTTTAAAATATTTATGTAAACCCTAAATAATTAATGATGTGTAATGATTTTCAAAAAATGGTCTTCTACAAAAGTGTTCAGTAAGGAATTTGGAGTCTAATAAGATCAACTTAATTTTTGATGAATAGTAAATTATGAATAGTGATTTTACGCTTAGGGTTAGTAATATGACCAAATGGATTAGTAATTTCACTCAAAGAAAGTTTTAATATAATTTAGACAACTAGATTAAGTAATGTTATTCAATAAAATGGGTGAATAACAGTTTCATAAATTATTAGTCAAGTAATATTTTTTTCAGGTGAATAGTGTTTTTTAATTAAGAATTTAATTAAAAATAATTAGAAAATTATTTTTATAAAAAGGACTTTATTTTTGAACTCAGAGCATCGATATTATGTTATGATAATTTTTGGGGATTTTTCTGAAAAAAATGAATTCTTGATGAATAGTGTTTTTATTTAAAAATTAAATTAAAATTATTTAGAAAATTATTTTTATAAAATGTAGTTCATAAATTTAATTAGATCATCGATATTTGGTTAAGGTGAAATTTTGGAATTTCTCTGAGAAAGATGAATTTTTCAGTGAATAGTAAAAATGCAGTTTTAGGGTTTCGGTATGTTTAATGACATCATAGTTGTGTCATGATGAGGTCATGAGATATTTTAAGGGTTGGACGGCCAAATGTGATGAATTATTGTCTTGTGGGCCCCATGTGGCCTAACTCTATGGTAAATGCCATGGGAGAGCACATGGTTTTGAGAAAAGCACTTGTGAGGTGTCCCATGGACATTAATGTCTTGTCCCCTCACTTTCCCTATAAATACCCACTCTTTCCTCCTTTAGTTTTCACTTCCAACTCTCCCCCAACATATTTCTGGTCTCCTTACCTCCCAAGGAGTCCTCCCAATGTTTCCCCAATCCCTCAAGGTCCAAACCTTTGAGTTTTAAGAGTTACGTTTTAAGTTAAGGGATCTGACCTCTCTCTTTCTTTTCATGTAATATCTTTTATGTCATTCCTTTTATGCTCCATGTTATTATGTGAGAGGATGTTATTTTATATTCCTCTTACTTCCCTTTTCATTTTTATATGATGAGAGATCCCCTCTTACTCTCATCATTTCGTTTTATGAAAGTTTAAGTGACGTCGTTAGGCTGCCGAATTTTTAAGGGATTCTTTCACTCTTCTCATTTTTCAAGTTCGATTTTCTTGTCAAGTCTTTCAAGTTCCTTTTTATTATGTTGGGGTATGATCTCTATATCTATCATACTGATATATTATGATCATATTATTAGAGACCCTATTTGATCTTGTCAAGTCATTTTTTATTGAAGTTTAAGTGAAGCCGTTAGGCTACCGAATTTTCATAAGAGAAATCTTATTTTTGTCTCACTTCCATGTTTTTCATTTCATATGGTATATCTTTCAAATTTCATTACCATATTCTTAAATCCCTTATATTCTGTCCCCCTACTGTTTTATGGATCATTTATGAGTGTGTGACCCATTTCCCCTCTCTTTTCAATGTTTTCTAAAACCTTGTAACATAGCCGTTATGCTGTAGAATTTTCGTCTCAAAATGCCTCTCTCTTTTCTCAAAATTATTTTATGTTATAAAGTGAATACTCAAATCTCTTATTTCTATAAGGGTATTCACATATATATCAAAATTTTCTATTTTAAATTCTGGGATTTACATACATGAGACCCACTTTCCCTTTCTGTGGGTTTAAAGTGACGTAAATATCATGTCTTTAAAGCAGTTTTTAAAACGTTATGATTATGAAATGAAACCCATTTCTTTTATGATATATGGGTTGTTTATGAAATGATATGTGATTATATATGTATCTCACATGATAATAAAGGAAAATTTAAGGGTGCGCCCTGATAGCGCTCCAATGCATTGGGTAATGATGTAACCACTAGATATTACAATTTTCACGATACTTTGGTGAATGACCTTGGTAATTTTCAAATGACACCTTGGGGATGGACCTTGGTGATATGTTCATGATTGTCTATGTTAAATGATGTAGCCACATCTTCAAGTTATGAAAAATGTTATTTTTATTATGAAATGCCTCATGATTCCTTTCTCATGCCTTAAAGTTCTTTTTCATGACATAGTTGATGTATCTCAAGTTCACATGTTAAATGTTCCTCTTGTTTCCCTTACTGCACCCTTTCTTTTGATGTATGTCCCCAGGTTATGAGATGCAGTAATGAACCTAGGATGAACTTAAGTATAATCCTTTCAAGTGTTTAAAAAGAATGTTTTATGTTATTTTCATGTATTATGTTCCTGGTTTCCAAGACACTAAACCTTAAAGATCCTCAGTTTTGTGTAATGTAATGAAAGTTTATGTTATAAAAAGGCGGGATGATATAGTTAGTATCAAAGGATGGTTTAGTTATTTGTGGAAATTATGATATAAAAACTTTAGGAAGAACCCTATAGAAAAGTTTAAATATAGGAAAACTTCTTGGTATTTTGGTAAGTACTGAGTAAGTGGTTTATCAAACAAATACATCCTTTTCTGGATACGAGCAGGTAGAGGCGGCTCTGGCACAGATGTACATAGGGGTAAAACCCGAAAACACTGATTTGAGCTAGACTCGAACGGGAACTGGTGCACGATAATGGGCCTTGCTGCACTCTTGGTTACGACACTCACGGGGGATATGTTTGGTTAATCATAAGTTTTTTATGAATCATTATGAAGGAATTATAGAGAAGCGTAATTTTCTAAGCATGAAGTCTTAGTTAAAAGATTCATAAATGAAATAAGTTTCTCACTAAGGTTTTATTCTTTTAGAAAATGGAGGGCAATAGGAGGAACCGTGCAGATGGTGACCGCAATGCACCATGTGCTGACGGCCCTCCGATGGAAGCTGGAATGGAAACATTCATGCGAATGATGAACCAACTGACTCAAGTTATGAGTAATAACTTGAATCAAGCTGAGAGGCCGATCTCAACACGAAGGGAAAAACATTCGGTTGAGTCCTTCATGCGTCAATGACCACCAACATTCAGTGGATCTACTGACCCATTGGTTGCGGAACAATGGATAAGCTCCATTGAAAAGATCTTTTCTGTACTTCATTGTTCGGAACAAGAAAAATTCACCCTTGTTGTTTACCGCCTAGAGGGAGAAGCTGATCAGTGGTGGTCACTGATCAAAAACATGAATCCATGAGGAGAGATGGAAGATATGGAGTGGGAAGAGTTCTGGGGAATATTCTTTAATAAGTATTTCCCTCGTTCGATGAGAACGATAATGGAGAAATAATTTCTCGAGCTGAAGCAAAAGGAGAATGAATCAGTTGGAACCTATGAGATGAACTTCACAAGGCTTTCCCGTTATACCTCAAGCTTTGTCATAGACCCTAATAGGAAGGTTGATAGATTCTTTGGTGGACTACGACCTCATCTGCGGAAGAATCTAGCCAACAGGTACTATGATAGCTATGAAGAAATATTTCTAAGTGCTATGAAAGTTGAACTATAGTTTGGGGAGACACAGTGGTCTCATAAATCTAATGAGAAGAAGAGAACTATAGAACCAATCCTGGGAAGAAGTTTTGATCAGGAAAGAGGTGGAAATAATATGCAACATGCCACATGCAATAAATGTGGGAAGAAGCATTCGGGGAACTGCTTGATCGGAAGTGGTAAGTGCTACAGGTGTGGAAGAGAAGGCCATATTTCTCGGAATTTTCGTAGTGATGTGAAGCCTCAACTTCCCAACACTAATGACAGAGGAAAGATGGTTCTGGCCCTACCCGAAGTCACATGCTTCAAGTGTGGACAGCTTGGGCACTTTTCTAATCAATGTCCAAATCCGAGGGTGGTGGAGGGGAATCACCATCAACCTCAGCAGAGGCCAAGGGAGCAAGGTTGTGCTTTCGCTATCACAACAACTGAAGTTGAAGTTCCGAATGATGTGGTAGCAGGTACTCTTGTCATCCTCTCAAAAATAGCAATTACTTTATTTGATTCTGGTTCTACACATTCCTTTATTTCCTCCATGTTTTCAAGGAATATAGAATCAATCCCTGAACTTCTAGAGGTAGAGTTGTCAGTCAAGACTCCAAGTGGGATTATCCTTGCATCAACAGTATTTAGAGACTCTAGTGTTTACTTTGGTGAGCACAATATTATCGCAAATCTAGTTGTCATTCCCATGATGGAATTCTACATTATACTAGGGATGGACTGGCTCTCAATGTATAATGCTAAGATCAAATGCAGAAGTAAGGAAATCTCAGTAGTCTTGAATGAACAACCTACAGTTATCTTCCAAGGAGAGATATCCCGAACTGATCCCTATCTAGAAGCACCTCCTATATCTTTCTTTATGGAGTTAATCGATGATGATGAAGAAGGAAAAGGGAGCATACAAATAGAAGATGTTCCGATTGTTTAGGAATACATGGATGTATTTCATGAGGAGTTACCTGGACCTCCCCCAGAAAGAGAGGTAGAGTTCTCCATTGAACTCGTACCTGGGTCTCAACTGATATCAAAGACTCTGTATAGAATGGAAAATGTGGAGCTATAAGAGTTAAAGAAACAACTCCAAGACTTGTTGGAGAAGGGGTTTATCCATCCGAGTGTGTCTCCTTGGGGAGCACCAGTTCTCTTTGTGAAGAAGAAGGATGGATCAATGCGGCTATGCATTGATTATAGAGAACTGAATGGGATCACAGTGAAGAACAAATACCCTCTTCCAAGAATTGATGATTTATTTGACCAACTTCGTGGGGCTCAATTATTCTCCAAGATTGACCTTCGATCTGGTTATCATCTACTGAGGGTGAAGAAGGAAGATATTCCAAAGACTGCCTTCCAATCAAGATATGGGCATTATGAGTTTATTGTTATGCCCTTCGGCTTGACTAATGCTCCTGCTATTTTCATGGATTTGATGAATAGAGTCTTTAAGGAATACCTTGATAACTTTGTGGTAGTTTTTATTGATGAAATTTTGATATATTCAAAAAGTCGTGAGGAGCATGAAGATCATCTAAGGGTTATTTTGAAAACTCTGTGGAAGGAGAGGCTCTTTGGAAAGTTCATCAAGTGTGAGTTTTGGTTACAACAAGTGGCTTTATTGGGGTACATCGTAACCAATTAAGGAATCTCGGTTGACCCTGCAAAGACAATGGTTGTGGAGGAGTGGCCTCAACCCACAACAGTAACTGAGATTCGTAGTTTCCTTGGTTTAGCAGGATATTATAGGAGATTTGTGAAAAACTTTTCATGGCTTTCTAATCCACTAACCAAGTTGACTCGAAAAGGGGTTAAGTTCATCTGGACAAAGGAATGCGAGGAAAGTTTCCAAGAGCTGAAGAAGATATTGGTTACTGCACCTGTGTTAACACTACCCTCTATCGGAGAAGGATTCGTTATTTTTAGAAATGCATCTCTGAAAGGGCTTGGGTGCGTCCTCATGCAAAATGACAAGGTAATTGCTTATGCATCTCGACAGTTGAAGATTCATGAGCAGAATTATCCTACGCATGATCTAGAGCTGGCGGAAATTGTTTTTGCTCTAAAGATATGGAGGCACTATCTTTATGGGGAGAAATGTGATATATACACTGACCACCAAAGTCTAAAGTATATTTTCACACCGAAAGAATTGAACATGAGACAAAGGAGATGGTTGGAGCTTATTAAAGACTATGATTGTTCAATTCATTATCACCCTGGAAGAGCAAACAAAGTCGCAGATGCGTTAAGCAGGAAAGATCCTATTGTTCTGGAAACAATGAGGGTCCTAGGAGATCCCTTGATTAAAGATCTAGTAAAAATGGACATGGGAATTATAAGGGAAGGTACATCATCAACCTTATCCCAAATGATTTCTCAACCTTCATTACTAGAGAAGATTAAGAAGGCTCAAAAAGAAGATCCTTTGCTGCAGGAGAAGTTTGAGGCTATAAAGGATGGGAAGTTCCCTGATTTCAATATTGATCAAGAAGGTGTATTGAAATTTCGTACAAGACTATGTGTTCTATCTATTCCGGAGATAAAGAAAGAATTGATGGATGAAGCTCATAGCTCTACATTCTCTATACATCCGGGAAGTACTAAAATGTATAGAGACCTTCGTGATCATTATTGGTGGGATAACATGAAGAGAGAGATTGTTGATTACACTACAAGGTGCCTGGTGTGTTAACAAGTAAAAGAAGAACGAAAAATTTCTAATGGGTTATTACAACCGCTACCCATACCAGTATGGAAGTGGGATAATATCACTATGGACTTTGTAACTGGTCTCCCGAAAACATCCAAAGGGAACAATGCGATATGGGTTATTGTGGACCGTCTCACCAAGACTGCCCATTTTATCTCTATTCGAGAAGATTTCTCTCTGGATCAACTTGCCAAGATATACGTAAAGGAAGTGGTGAGGCTGCATGGGGTACCACTATCCATCGTTTCTGATCGTGATCCAAGATTCACATCAAAATTCTGGAGAAGTCTTCAACATGCTCTGAATACTGAATTGAATTTTAGTATGGCCTATCATCCTCAAACTGATGGCCAATCTGAAAGGACTATTCAGACACTTGAAGACATGCTGAGATTATGCTCAATGGAATTTAAAGGTGGATGGGATCAGCACCTCCCATTAGTTGAGTTCTCCTATAACAACAGCTTCCATTCGAGTATTCAGATGGCACCCTATGAATTTCTATATGGAAAGAGATGTAGAACTCCTACTTGTTGGGATGAAGCTGGTGAGAGAAAGCTTCTTGGGCCTGATCTTGTGCAAGAGATGACAGAACAGGTTCATGCCATCCAACAACACATTAAGGCTACTCAGAGTCGGCAGAAGAGCTATGCTGACAACCGTCGAAGGGACTTGGTGTTTGGTGTTGGAGACAAAGTCTTCCTTCGAATTTCTCCATGGAAGAGAGTCATGCGGTTTGGGAAGAAAGGGAAGCTCAGACCTAGGTACATTGGCCCCTATGAAATCCTTGATCGCATAGGAGCAGTGGCCTATCGTCTAGCACTTCCATCGAACCTAGCTCAAGTTCATGATATCTTCCATGTATCTCTCTTGAGGAAGTACATACCCGACCCTTCGCATGTACTGAACCCAGAGGTGGTACAACTGGAACATGACCTCTCTTATGAGGAGCAGCCAGTAGAGATCTTGGACCGCAGAGACAAGGTTCTATGAAACAAGACTACCCACCTTGTGAAAGTGTTGTGGAGGAATCATAAATATGAAGAAGTGACTTGGGATCCTGAGGAAACAATGAAGCAAAACTACCCTCACCTTTTCGACTAGGCCTCAAGTATAAAATTTCGGGGATGAAATTTCTTAAGGGGGGAAGAATGTAACGACCCAAACTTTTTAAATAGTATATTAACTTACTCTTAATGATTTAATAGAGATGTTAATGGTTAATGCAGAAAGAGGAGTCGATGGCTTCATCCAGTAGACTCGAACCTTATGAAGCCCACTTATCAGAGCTTGGGAAGGAGGTAGTATCTGTGGGCTTCGCTTTGGACCAATCCCAAGACGAACTCCAGCGTGTCATTCTTGAACGGAAACGCCTGCAGGAGAAGTTCAAGTTAGTAGAGATTACTACTAGGGCAATGTTATTTGAGCCTCCCTCAGATTCTCTCACCATAGAACACCTTACACTTAGGTCATATTCCGATGTTATAAGGGGCTATGTGATGAGACCCTAGCTTCATTGTGTAATCCTTTGGGATGAATGAATTAAGATTTCTTCCTTTAGTGTTGTTTGTGAAACTTCAAATGTCCGGATAATTTTAGGATGTATTTTATTGATGAATTTTGAAAAAAGGATATTTTAAAATATTTATGTAAACCCTAAATAATTAATGATGTGTAATGATTTTCAAAAAATGGTCTTCTACAAAAGTGTTCAGTAAGGAAGTTGGAGTCTAATAAGATCATCTTAATTTTTGATGAATAGTAAATTATGAATAGTGATTTTATGCTTAGGATTAGTAATGTGACCAAATGGATTAGTAATTTCACTCAAAGAAAGTTTTAATATAATTTAGACACCTAGATTAAGTAATGTAATTCAATAAAATGGGTGAATAATGGTTTCATAAATTATTAGTCAAGTAATAGTTTTTTCGGGTGAATAGTGTTTTTTAATTAAAAATTTAATTAAAAATAATTAGAAAATTATTTTTATAAAAAGGACTTTATTTTTGAACTCAGAGCATCGATGTTATGTTATGATAATTTTTGGGGATTTTTCTGAAAAAAATGAATTCTCGATGAATAGTGTTTTTATTTAAAAATTAAATTAAAAATATTTAGAAAATTATTTTTATAAAATGGAGTTCATAAATGTAATTAGAGCATCGATATTTGGTTAAGGTGAAATTTTGGGATTTTTCTGAGAAAGATGAATTTTTTCAGTGAATAGTAAAAATGCAGTTTTAGGGTTTCGGTATGTTTAATGACATCATAGCTATGTCATGATGATGTCATTATATATTTTAAGGTTTGGACGGCCAAAGGTGATGAATTATTGTCTTGGGGGACCCATGTGGCCTAACTCCATGGTAAATGCCATGGGAGAGCACATGGTTTTGAGAAAAGCACTTGTGAGGTGTCCCTTTGCCATTAATGCCTTGTCCCCTCACTTTCCCTATAAATACCCACCCTTTCCTCCTTTAGTTTTCACTCCCAACTCTACCACAACAAATTTCTGGTCTCCTTACCTCCCAAGGAGTGCTCCCAAGGTGCCCCCAATCCCTCAAGGTCCAAACCTTTGAGTTTTAAGAGTTACGTTTTAAGGTAAGGGATCCGACCTCTCTCTTTCTTTTCATGTAATCTCTTTTATGTCATTACTTTTATGCTCCATGTTCTTATGTGAGAGGATGTTCTTTTATATTACTCTTACTTCCCTTTTCATGTTTATATGATGATATATCCCCTATTACTCTCATCATTTCGTTTTATGAAAGTTTAAGTGATGCCGTTAGGCTGCCGAATTTTTAAGGGATTCTTTCGCCCTTCTCATTTTTCAAGTTCGATTTTCATGTCAAGTCTTTAAAGTTCCTTTTTATTATGTTGGGGTATGATCTCTATATATATCATACTGATATATTATGATCATATGATGAGAGACCCTATTTGATCTTGTCAAATCATTTTTTATTGAAGTTTAAGTGACGTCGTTAGGCTGCCGAATTTTCATAAGAGAAATCTTATTTTTGTCTCACTTCCATGTTTTTCATTTCATATGGAATATCTTTAAAATTTCATTACCATGTTCTTAAATCCCTTATATTCTGTCCCCCTACTGTTTTATGGATCATTTATGAGTGGGTGACCCATGTCCCCTCTCTTTTCAATGTTTTCTAAAACCTTGTAACATAGCCGTTATGCTGCAGAATTTTCGTCTCAAAATGACTCTCTCTTTTCTCAAAATTATTTTATGTTATAAAGTGAATACTCAAAGATCTTATTTCTACAAGGGTATTCACATATATATCAAAATTTTCTATTTTAAATTTTGGGATTTACATACATGAGACCCGCTTTCCTTTTCTGTGGGTTTAAAGTGACGTAAATATCATGTCTTTAAAGCAGTTTTTAAAATGTTATGATTATGAAATGAAACCCATTTCTTTTATGATATATGGGTTGTTTATGAAATGATATATGATGATATATGTGGCTCACATGATAATAAAGGCAAATTTAAGGGTGCGCCCTGATAGCGCTCCAATGCATTGGGTAATGATGTAACCACTAGAGATTACAATTTTCACGATACCTTGGTGAATAACCTTGGTAATTTTCAAATGACACCTTGGGGATGGACCTTGGTGATATGTTCATTATTGTATATGTTAAATGATGTATCCACATCTTCAAGTTATCAAAAATGTTATTTTTATTATTAAATTCCTCATGATTCCTTTCTCATGCCTTAAAGTTCTTTTTCATGACATAGTTGATGTATCTCAAGTTCACATGTTAAATGTTTCTCTTGTTTCCCTTACTGGGCCTTTTGCTCACCCTTTCTTTTGATGTATGTCCCCAGGTTATGAGATGCAGTAATTAACCTAGTATTAACTTAAGTAGAATCCTTTCAAGTGTTTAAGAAGAATTTTTTATGTTATTTTCATGTATTATGTTCCTAGTTTCCAAGAAACTAAACCTTAAAGATCCTCAGTTTTGTGTAATGTAATGAAAGTTTATGTTATAAAAAGGTGGGATGCTATAGGTGAGATATAAAGACTAATAAGGGAGTAAAAAATTCATAACATTAATAATATATTACATTTTAGGAAATATCCATACCAATGGAGAACAATAGAAACATGAACATAAAGTCATGATATAGCATGATTATCATAACATGGAAATGTGCCAACAACATTTAACATGATATTAGCATGATCCAAGGATCATTGCATATAGATCATGAGTAAACCCTAATTTAACTTGAATTATAAATAGTAAACCCCGATTTCACTTGAATTATCATGATACTAATCTTTACCCAATACATTGGAGTGCTATCAGGGTGCACCCTTCTTAATCATTTTATTTCATGCATAAGTGTGCCACATGGATCATACAAAATGGAATCATTCAACATCATAGTTTATTCCACGATAAAGGAATGTGGAATACATAAATGAAACTATATAATAAATAAGTAAATTTTAGTAATGGTGAATACCCTTTATAGGGAAATGGTTATGGTATTCACTACACGATGATTTGGAATGGAAGAATGCAGTGCATTTTCGGCATCATAACGGCGTGACATAATCATTCATAAAAATGGTTGATGAGAGATAAATAGATATATAATCATATTTACAAGAAATTTAAAGTTAGGGTTCATATATATACATTTACCAACACATGTAATTTGGAAACAAAAATCATAACATATTAAAGAAACTTTAAGAAAGAAGAGAAAGGGAATAACTCTTATGAAATTTTGGCATAGTAACGGGTGTACATGGGAGGAATTAATGAGAGATAAATGGGTATATCATCATTAAAACATATGGAGGGAATTATAGGGGGTGTTAAATCATACCCCAAAATTTGTAATTGAAAAGACAAGGGTATAGAAACATAAATAAACTTGGACAAAAATTAAAGAGGGAGAAATCCCTTACTTGGAAGTATGATCCCAAAGGCTTGGGAGAGGCTTGATAGAGGCTTCTTGGGGGATTGGGGAACCTTGGGAGGATTTTAGAGAGATTATTTAAGGTTAGGGACTTCTTAAAATGGTTTTTAGTGAAGATAAATGGGGGCTTGGGTGGGTTTATATAGGAAAAGAGAGGGAATTCTTTATTATTTAGGTTTTGGACACCACACATTAAACTAATCAAAACCACAAACCAACCCATGGTTTTTCCCCATGGTTTTTTCTAAATTGGATTGGAAAACACTATTTTATAATTCCAATGGATGAAATTCTTAAAATATTAGGCTTGCTTATGTGGAGGTGAGTCACACTCTCAAGGAAATCATTTTAAAAGTTAAAATGTTTTATAAGTCTGGGAGGGTCCACTAAGGCTTTGTAAAATAAATAAAACAAACATAAAATCATATTATTTTAATGGTAAACATATATTGTCCAAAAATCACATTTATAGTATTTTATTAAATCACTATTGGGTAATTATGATGTCATAAAACACATTATATATTTAAACGGTATTTAGTTTTTACCCAAAAATTCGACTGTCTCAGAAAATTATGAAAAATTAAAATTTGGATAATTTCGATGTCCTGATTCCAAAAATAATATTCATTTTATATAAATAATTTTTTAAATATGTGAATTTTTACTTTTAAAATAAAAATAGTCATTTATCAAAAATTCATGGGTTTTGACAAAAATATCTTTCAAACCTTAATAAAAATTACAATTGTATTCAAAAAAATTATATGATAATTTCAAAAAGTAATTTAGTAATAATATTTTATTAAAATATTATTTAATTTAAAAATCCATTAATTCATCAAAATATATTTCTTAATATAATATTAACTAAAAATACTATATGTAATTTAAAAACTATTTACAAAGTAACAATAATAAAATGGATGTGTATTCTTTATTCTATACAATAATAATTCACATAATCATAGTGATAGGGTCTTGTTACATAACCCCTTATAACACCCACATAATGTCTAAGGGTAAGGTGTACGATTGTGATAGACTCTTGGGGTGGCTTGGATAACATCACTCGGGTGGTAATCTCTATCAACTTCCACTTCTCCCATAGGCGGTTCTGTTCAAGCTTAACGTGTTGAAGCTCAACTTGGTCTTGGACAAGAGCAAAGACTAGTGATGCTATATATGGAGAAATTCTACTAGATGAGGTCATCGCTTCCTTTATCTGAGTAAATTGGATTTGTTAAAGCCCTATATTTATACTAATTATGTGATCACTATTCAATGGTTATATTAGCAATGGTAACAATTATTAATATTATTTTAAAATCTAAAAACATAAAACCAAATAAGTTCATATGTCTTATATAACCATTTTACATAATAAGACATTTAATTAGATCAAGAGGAATTTTTATTAATAAAATTTTGGGTTGTTACAATACTCCCCCTTAAGAAATTTCACCCTCGAAATTTCCTTTTCCCGCACTAAAATGGATGAGGGTAACTCTGCTTCATCACTTCCTCTAATTCCCACATTACTTCTTCAAAATTTTAGTTTCACCACAACACCTTGACGAGGGGCATTTTATTATTTCGTAGAACTTTTTCCATACGATCTTAGATCATCATCGGCTTCTCTTCATAATAGAGGTCATTCACCAATGGTACCACCTTGTGATTGAGTACATGTGATGGATCAAGTATCTACATCCTTAAGATTGATACATGGAATACATCATGTACTTGAGACAGTTTCAGTGGGAGTGCTAGTCGATAGGCCACTACTCCAATGCAATCAAGGATCTCAAAAGGGTTGATGTACCTTGGACTAATATTTACCTTCTTCCCAAATATCAAAACTCTCTTCCATAGTGATATGCAGAGGAATATCATGTCTCCAACATCAAAGTCTAGGTCTCATCAATGATTATCAGCATAGCTCTTTTTTTTATTCTGGGTAGCTTTAATGTGCTGCTGGATGGTCTTAACCTTATCCACCATTTCTTCAACAATTTCTAGACCTAGGAGTTTTCTTTCCCCAACTTCATGCCAACATGTCAGTGTTCTGCATCACTTCCCATACATGGATTTATAAGGATCCATTTGGATGCTTGAGTGGAAACTATTATTGTAAGAGAACTCAACCAAAGGAAGATTTTGATCACATCATCATTTAAATTCCATTGATCATGCCCTCAACATGTCCTAAAGTGTTTGTATAATCAACTTATATTGGCCATCAGTTTGAGGATGATAAGACATACTAAAGTTTGGCTCAGTATTTAGAGTGTGTTGGAGACTCTTCCAGAACTTAGAGGTGAATCTTGGATCTTGATCGGATACAATTGATAGTGGTACTCCATGTAGCCTTACAACTTCTTTGATGTATATTCATGCCAGTTGATCCAATGAGAAATCCTCCTGAATTGCAATGAAGTGTGCAGTCTTTGTAAGACGATCCACAACAACCCAAATAGCATTGTTTCCTTTATATTTCTTCAGAAGTCCAATGATGAATTCCATGGTGATGTTCTCTCATTTCCATGTTGTTATGGGTAATGGTTGCATCATCCCCTTGGACTTCTGCCTCTTATACTTCACTCGCTGACATACCAGGAACGATGATTTATACTCAATGATCTCCTTCTTCATGTTATCCCACCGCTAATTCTCTCGGAGATCTCAAACATCTTTGTGTTTCATGAGTGAATGGAGAAATTCGAACTATGTGCATCATCCAAATTTTCCTTCTTTAACTCCGGATTTTATGGAACACATAGTCAGGACCCAAATATCACAATTCCTTCTTCATTAACATTGAACTCCAAGAATTTCCCTTTTTTGATGGTTTCCACTTTCTTCTGAATTCCTATATCATCCTATTGAGAATCCTTTGACCATTACAAAAGAGAGGGATGAGAAATCATTTGTGAAATGGTTGATGATGTTCCCTTATTTATGATTCCCATGCCCATCTTCATAAAATCTACGAATATTTTCTCCTTTTCAATTCTCATAAATGATAGAATTTTTGGTTAATTTCTACTTAAAGTATCTTCCACCTTATTCGCTTTCCTAGGGCGGTAATGGATTAAGCAGTCATAGTCTTTGATCAGCTCTAACCATCTTCATTTGCGCATATTCAACTCTTTTTCTGTGAATATATACATGAGGATTTTGTGGTCCGTATATATTTCACACTTCTCCCCAAAGAGGTAATGGCGCAAAAATTTTAAAGTGAAGATTACTGAAGCCAACTCTAGATCATGTTTTTCATAGTATTTCTCATGAAATATCAATTTCCTTGAAGCATAAGTAATGACTTTTTCATTTTTCATCAACACATAGCCCAGGACCTTCTTCGAAGCATCAATAAATACCACAAAAAGTTATCCACTTGTGGGTAGTGTGAGAACAGGCGTAGTGATAACCCTTCTTTTCAACCCTTGAATCTCTCTTCGCATTCATAACTCCAAGAAAATCCAACTCCCTTCTGAGTTATTTTGATAATAGGGTTTTACAATCATGAAAAATTTCTCACAAATCGGCAATAATATACAGCTAACCCCAGGAAGCTATGGATATCCGTCATCGAAGTTGGCCTTAGACATCCCTCTATTGTAGTTATCTTGGAGGGGTCCATAGATATACCATTTCTTGTGATGATATATCCTAGGAATGATACTTCCTTAAACTAGAACTCCCACTTGTTGTACTTTTCATAGAGATTATCTTTTCACAAGGTCTCTAGTACAGTTCTTAGATGCTCCTCATACTCCTCCTTGGTTTTGGAGTATATTAGAATATCATCTATAAAGACTACCAAAAATGTATCGAGGTAATCTCTAAAGATTCTATTCATCAAGTACATGAAGATTTATGGATAATTAGTGAGTCCTAAAGGCATTAATATGAATTCATGGTGCCTGTATCTTTCACGAAAAGCAATCTTGGGTATATCCTCCTTCTTCACCCTTACTTGGTAATATCCTGACTACAAATCCACATTGGAGAAGTATTGTGCTTCACATAGCTGATAAAACAAGTCATCAATTAGTGGTAGAGGATACTTTTTATTTATCATGATTTTTTTTAACTCACAATAATAAATGAAAAGGCGCATTGACCCATCCTTCTTGATGAAGAGGACTGGTCCACCCCATGGTAAAGAAATTGGGCGTATAAACCCTTTTTCCATATTCTTCTGTATTTGTTTCTTCAACTCCTCAAGCTCCACAATATCCATTGTATACGAAGTATTGGATATTGGTAACACCCCTGGTATAAGATCAATTGATAATTCAACATCTCTTCTTGGAGGAAGACCAGTAAATTACTCAGGAAACACTTCAGATAATTCCCTCACAATATGCATGTTTTCAAGAATGGTTACTTCCTTAGACTCAATTATCTAGGAAAGATACTCATTCTCATGTGGAAGTAATATCCATGCTTTAAATTATGGTGATAAATAATATTCATCCTACTCCTTGCACTTGTACAGAATCCGGGGTCGATTCTCCATATGGAGAGTGATTTCCCTCTCACGGAAATTTATATTGGATCTATATAGGGAAATTAAATCCATGCCAAGAATTGCATCAAATTCCACTAGAGGGAGTGTGATGAGGTTCTCTGGGAAGTTTAAACCACAAATTTTGATAGGGGAGGACTTATATTCATGGGTTGCAATGATTTCCCCATTTTTCGTTCTCACTAACATCTTTACTTCCATGATTTGTGGTGATGTTGGGATTGTTCTACTAATGTTTCGAGATATAAAAGAATGTGTATAACTAGAATCAAAAAATTACATTTTATATTCTTGAATGAATAACTAGCATACCTGTCACCACATCGTTGTTGGGGTTCGCTTCAGCAGTGGTGATGGAAAAAGCTCACCCTTGCTGCTTTTAAGGTTGTTGGTTGCCTTCGAACACCCTTGGATTAGGGAACTGGTTTTCAAAGTTCTCTGGTTATTTACAGTTAAAGCAATGAACAATGAATTGAGGGAAAAATGGAGAATTTCCCTCTTCTTTCACAGTAGTGGGTTTTTCTTGTCGATAGTTAATAGCAAGGTTCCCTTCTCTTCCACACCTAAAGCATTTCCTTGTCCCCTTTAGGAAATTTTTAAGGTTCTTCTTTCCACACCTTTGGCACGTGGGGTGATGGAATTTTTTAGCGCTGTTGGATTTATCCATAGGACTGCCAAAATTAAATTCCTATTTCCACTTCTTATCCCCATGATACCCCTAAGATTCTCTGATCTCCATTTCGATTTTGAGGGCACATTAGACAATTTCCTCATAGCTATCGAAGTCACAAATCACCATGGATTTCCGTAGGCTAGGTTTTAGCCCACCAAAGAAGCGTTCAACCTTGCATTAGGGTGTAACAACAAAGACGGAGGCATATCATGCAAGCCTTGTGAAGTTTTCCTCATAAACTCCAATGGATTTTTCATCTTTTTGTTTGAGGTCAAAGAAGTCCCTTTCCAACTTAATTCGGAGGGTGTGTGGAAAATATTTATCAAAAAATATTTTCCAGAAATCCTTACATTCCAATGGCTCAATCTTTTCCTCAGGCTTAGTATTTTTTATCAATTTCCACCATTGATCAGCTTCACCCTCCATATGATAGGAATCCATAATAACCTTCTCTTGTTTGGAACATTTAAGGATAGAGAAGGTCTTTCAATAGAGTGGATCCATTGTTTGGCTATTGAGATATTGGATGATCCATTAAAATTATGAGGCATTTGTCTCATGAAGCTCTCAATTGTGGCTTTTTATTTCTTAGAGGGGTTTAGACATTCCTCTTAACCCATTTTTCTATTCAAAACTTGAGTTAACTGAGAGAGTATCATGACAAAGTTTGTGATTCTCACTCTCATCGGAGTGGGCATCTCATTAGAACAGTCATCACATTGATCTTCGCATCGGTTGTTAGCCTGAGTCCTCCTATTACTAGACACTAGCAGGAATAAAGAGAAATTTAGGGGTAACACATAAAGGGTAATCCAATGAAAAAAAGGGACAACTTATAAATTACATTTATTTCCTTAAAATATGAATTTTTATACTTCAATCTATGTTATCCATGATCTACTTCCCAACATATACTCTTAGGGGAATTTTTTTATTCCCTTAATAATAGTTCATACTAAGCTTATGAATTTACCAAATCATATCCCCTAGGAGTTTCCTAACCAAGAGTGCATCAATGCTCGTTGTCCTGTACCAATTCCCGTTCGAGTCAAGCTCAAAGAGGTGTTTTAGAGTTTTACCCCTAGATACATCTGTTCCAGAGCCGCCTCAAACTGTTCGTATCCATACAGGGATGTATTTTATTTATAAACCGATTACTAAATTCTCACTAAAATTTATGGATATTTTTATTATACTTAGTCTTATCCCTAAGGTTTTCACTAGGGTTTTCTAATCCTAATCCCAAAATTAACTAAACATGTCCTTTGATACCAACTATAACAACTATGCTCTTTATTACACACTTAAACATGATTTATTACATAAAATTGCACTTAATACAACTCTAAGGATCGAGAGATCTAGTGTCTAGGGAAATTAGGAACATTACATAACAACTTAGAACATAAAACCCAACATCTTTATTGAAAACTTTTTTTACATGACCACAACATTTCTTCGTACTTAGCATTGCATGGGATAAAAGGAAGAAATTCATAAGAAAAGGGTGAGATATAAAACCCAGTAAGGGAGTAAATAAGGCATAACATGAATAATATAGTAAATTTTAGGCAATAATCATATCAATGGAGCACAATATAAACATGAACATAAAGGCATGATATAGCATCATTATCATAACATGGAAATATGGCAACAACATTTATCATGATATTACCATGATCCAAGGCTCATTGCACATGAGAATGAGTAAAACCTCATTAAACTTGAATTATCATGAGTAAAACCTAATTGAACTTAACATATCATGATACTAATCTTTACCCAATGCATTGGAGCTCTATTAGGGAACACCCTTCTTAATCATTTCATTTCATGCATAAGTGCGCCACATGGATCATACAACATGGAATCATTCAACATCATCATTTATTCCATGATAAAGGAATGTGGAATACATACATGAAACTATATAATCAATAATTAAATGTTCATAAATGTGAATACCCTTTATAGGGAAATGGGTATGGTATTCACTACACGATGATTTGGCTTGGAAAAATGCGCTGTAATTTCGGCCGCATAATGGCATGACATAATCATTTATAAAAATGGTTTATGAGAAATAAATGGATATATAATCACATGTAAAAGAAATTTAATGTTAGGGGTTCATATATATACATTTTCCAACACATGTAATTTGGAAATAGAAAGCTTAACATATTAAAGAAACTTGAAGAAAGAGGAGGAAGGGAATAACTATTATGAAATTTTGGCTTAGTAACGAGTGTACATGGGAGGCATTAATGAGAGAAAAAGGGGTTTATCATCATTAAAACATAAATAGGAAAGTATAGGGGGTGAAAAATCATACCACAACATTTTTAATTGAAAATACAAGGGTATATCAACAAAAATAAACTTAGACAAAAATGAGAGGGGAAGAAATCCCTTACTTGGAAGTGTGGTATCAAAGGATTGGGAGAGGATTGAGAGAGGATTATTGGGAGATTAGGGTTCCTTGGGAGGATTTTAGAGAGATTAGGTCAATTTAGGTATGTAATCAAAGGTTTTTTAGTGAATATAAGTAGGATCTTGGGCGGGTTTATATTGGAAAAGAGAGGGAATTCTTTATTATTTAGGTTTTGGACACCACACATTAAACTAATCAAAACCACAAACCAAACCATGGTTTTTTCCCATGTTTTTTTTCAAAGTGGAGTGGAAAAAATTATTTTCTAAGGAAAATGTCCGAACTTCTTAAAATATTAGGCTTTCTTATGTGGATTTGAGTCACACTCTCGAGGAAATCATTTTAAAAGTTAAAATGTTTTATAAGTCTTAAAGGGTCCACTAAGGCTTTGTAAAATAAATCAAAAAAATCTAAAATCACATTATTTTAATGGTAAAACATATATTGGACGAAAATACCATTT
This sequence comes from Viscum album, assembly GCA_963277665.1. NCBI lineage: Eukaryota > Viridiplantae > Streptophyta > Magnoliopsida > Santalales > Viscaceae > Viscum > Viscum album. The sequence continues at coordinate 1,870,612,478 of OY728120.1, read as the reverse complement.
ATATTATTTTATTACATCACTATTGGGTCATTATGATATCATAAAACACGTTATATATTTTAATGGTATTTAATTTCTACCCAAAAATTTGACTGTCTCAGAAAATTATGAAAAAATCACTGTTGGATAATTTTGATGTCATGATTCCAAAAATAAAAATCATTTTATCTAAATTATTTTCTAAATATGTGAGTTTTTACTTTTAAAATAAAAACTAACATTTATAAAAAATTCATGGGTTTTGACAAAAACAGCTTTTAAACCTTAATAAAAATTACAATTGTATTCATAAAAATTATATGATAATTTTAAAAAGTAATTTAGTAATAATATTTTATTAAAATATTATTTAATTTAAAAATCCATTAATTCATCAAAATAGATTTCTTAATTGAATATTAACTAAAAATACTATTTGTGCTTTAAAAACTATTTACAAAGTAACAATAATAAAATGAATGTGTGTTATTTATTCTATACAAAAATAAGGCCCATAATCATAGTGATAGGGTCTTGTTGCATAACCCTTTATAACACCCACATAATACCTAAGGGTGAGGTGTGAGATGGTGACAGACTCTTAGGCTGTCTTAGATAACATCGCTTAGGTGGCAAAGCCCAATGACGCTACCTCCTTTCTGAGCTTCGACAAATGGGCTTCATATAGAGAAATTATACTGGATGAGGCCATTGTTTTCTTTGTCTAAGTAAATTGGATTTGTTAAAGCCCTATATTTATACTAATTATCTGATCACTATTCAAAGTATATATTAGCAGCGGTAAAAAATCTTAATGGTGTTTTAAAATCCAAAAAGATAAAAACCAAAGAAGTTTATATGTATTATATAACCATTTTCATAATAATACATTTAATTAGACCAAGAGTAATTTTCATTAATAAAAGTTTGGGTCGTTACAGGGGAACTCGACCCGCAACAACATTAGCGAACGATCTAGAATCAGGGTTCCCTTTATGTTCATACACACCGAGATTAGGGTTTCTTATCCATTCACCTGAGGGTAGAATATCTTACATGACCCATAATTGCATCCCTCATATATGGTGTAATTATTCTTCTCTAACATATTTTTCTTTTATAGGTGATGAGTTAGTTTAACTTGTTGTTCACTGTGCTTTAGCATACTTTCTTTACTTCTGCATAAGAGGCTCCGGGGAGGATCCAACTGAGTATACTATTATACTCATCCTATGTTATATAAAATATATTTCAGGTCACTTGGAGAAGGTTGGAGATTAGGCTGGTTACTACTATCTTGGGGTTTTTGTAGGAGTTGTTTGGGCTTCGTGGTCCCTATAATTTTACTTTCTTTGGGTACTTTTAGTTTTCCCTTTCATTTGTAGTATTTTTTCATGAAATTACATATGTGTACTTGGGATTTATTTTATAATGTAGTCTAAGAAGGAGTTGGTTAGTGACTATCTTATCTCTCTCTTCTACTTGTTTTCTCGTAGAGGGTAATGCCTCCCATTTTGTGTTTGTTATACTCTTTGTGCTAGTCACCAACCCAAGGCCTACTGGAGGCAGGACTAGGGGGTCATTATCTCTCTTCTCACATTTCCAGCCCAGGAGGGGTAAGTTTGTGGGTAGGGGGTCGGGAAAGAGTGGTATCAGAGGTTTGGTTTAGGGATAGGATGGATTTTGGAGTAAGGTACGGGTGAGGTTGTGGGTTGGTATGGAAACAGTGTCAGCTATGTTTAAAAAAATTTGTAAAAACTATAAGTTGACTAAGATACAAGTATTTAGGGCCCCCTGTGATCTGATGCATGGACCTTTAAGTTTATAGTGGTTACTAAACGAGTTGATACTCATTGCAGGGTAGAGACCTAGGAAAGGATCATGCATCATTCTTCTTTGTACCTATGTTTTAATGGGTAGACCTTAGGATATTTTAACCTAAAATGAGTAAAAACACAATTAATTAATGTTAAATTCTTCCATATTCTAAGTTTAAGAGCTATAAATGTTTTTTTCAGGTATGGATCTAGGATGACATCATCTTCAGGTGTGTGTGGAAGATATTAAATAGGTTATGCTAGCAGATCGACATAGAGTAGAGGTCGATGACAATGAAACTTGGAGAAGGAAACTCTGAGGGTTTCATATCCAGAGTCTACAGAAGTATGAGGGCTCTGTTTCAGATGCGATCATAGAAGACTGGTTGTAGGAGGTTGAGATATCTTTCAGTTCAATCCTTGATCAGAAGGAGCATTGGGTTTCCTTGGTTATGACAATGTTGTGTGTGGAAGTGAGTCAGTGGTGCTTCTTATTACTCAAGGATCGCGAGGAGTTGGTGATCTCATGGGAGAAGTTCTTAGATCAGTTCATATCAGAGTTTCTTTCTCAACCACAAAGGAAGACAGTCACCAAGAACTTCTTACCCTTCGGAAAGGGATCTCTAGTGTGTGGGATTTCGAGATCTATTTTTTGAACCTTCTATGATATTATTTGAACCTATTACTAGATGAAGAGGCCAATGTGAGGTATTTCAAGGAGGATTTGCACCCAGATATCCAGCGCTAGGTCACCCTATTTATGATGACAACATATCATGAGGTGCTGGAGAGGGAAGAGGTCATCGAAAGGACGTTAACAAAAACCAAATCATCATGAGAGGTGAGTCATCTGTATTTCTCATGAAGTAGATCTATGGTCTGAGGTTCCCAGTTTTCAGGGCATAAGAGTTTTCTTTTGTCCAAGGGTAGGTCCAAACCCTAAATATCTTGTTTCTCTATGGGTAGTATCTCATAGGACTATGTTAAGGGATTAGGCGCTTATTTTTCTTGAGGAGTCTGAGTTCATTAGTAGTGAGAGTGACCAACCTTTCTAAGCGGTCAGTGTGCACCGGTTTCTTGGCTTTAGGTTCCTCTATTGAGGCCACTTCAGCTGAGGAAGCAGCAGCATGTTGCACCATCTTGGGATTAGCAGAGAGCAGATGGGGCTGGTAGAGGATAGCCCTGAGACACTCCCCATCCTTAGAGAGTAGACCGTGGTTATGGTTGTGGTCATCATCAGGGTTAGAGAGGTCATGGAGCAGGTTGTGGTCAGCTTCATGCTTTAGTGTTTCCAGTTTCGGGTGAACCAAACATCATTCAAGGTTCCCTTTTCTTGTTTTATACTTGGGTTTATTCCTAGTTTGATTCAAGAGAGACACACTCCTTCATATAAACTACCATTTTCCATGCCTTGGGGCATGAGGTAGAGAGGATTCCATTTCCCTTAGCATTGACTACGCCAGTTGGAGGTCTACCTGACTTGTTTGAAGTATGTAGAGACTGTGAGCTAGTATTGGGGCATCACTTCTCTGGGGGATATTTCCTATGTTTATGGATACAACCATATGATTTCATCCTCAATATGTATTGTTTTTATTAAATTCAGGCTATCATGGATTGCTTTAGGAGGTAAGTGGAGTTCTTTGATGCGGACGGAGAACCAATGGTGTTTGTTGGCGAGCAAGACCCTTGGATGGGTCAAAGGAATGTTCTATCCTTGTTATCCTTGATGGTTGAGCTAATATTGATTTCATCAAAGGTTCAGAATTTGGCATTTACCAGGGTCATATAAGAGTACCCTAATGTCTTTCTATAATAGGTTGTAGTGTTACCTCCTTGCGGGTGCTATGTATACAGCTCGATGGTCTGTTACAGTGCAGTTTTTTTTGGCTGAGTGTGTCACCGTGGGGCGCACCAGTTTTTTTCATGAAGAAGGCTAATGGAAGTTTATAGTTGTATATCAATTATCATTTCTTGAACCATGTGAAATTGAAGAACCAATGTCCTCTTCCATAGATTGATGATTTTGTCCCTATGGACACTGTGACTGCCTCCACCAGTACCTCTGATACTCTCACACCTGAATTACCTCCAAAAGATTGCCCAATGACCCGGCATGGGTCCACAATCTCTTTGGATATCAATCAGGGTGATGTTATTAAAAATAAATCTAATATCTTTACTGCTTCTTCTAAGAATAAACAGGGAAAACAATACAGCCCAACATCCTCTCAGGGACCTAGAAGGTCAGTAAGGAAAAAGGGCTCGGATGAATCAAAAAAAGGGAGTTCTAACTCCAAACGCAGGTTCAAATGAATTGTTTATTTTGGAATTGTCAGGGTATAGCCAACCCTGACACTTTTTTTTCTTAATAGAATTATCTTGACTCACAAACCAAAATTATTTTCTATTGCTGAGCCTAAAACTAATTTCTCTTCGAAATGTTTACACTTGTGCTCTTTTGGTTATAATTTCATTGGAGCTTGCAAGGAAGGAACTTCTACTGAAAACTCTTTGGATTATTTATCACTCATCCTTGCAGTCTTTTAATGTTGTTAAAGCTTCTGAACAAATGTTTACTTGTGAATTTTCCTCTGCTGGTATTCATACTTTCTGCACTATGATATATGCTAAGAATATATATCAAGAGTGAAGATCCCTTTGGAATGACCTCTTTTCCCTCTCTAGATCTGTTGAGGATTCCTGGCTTGTGCTTGGAGATTTTAATTCCATTCTTCTTCTGAGTGAAAATATTGGACCGTCACACTCTTCTATCTCAAATAGAGAATTTAAAGCCTCCATTGAGGATTTTGACCTCATGGAAATCAATCTCACTGGCGCTAAGTATATTTGTATAGAAAATGCCTCAATGGGGTAGTGGCTAGTAAACTTGACACGGCTTTCACTAATAATACTGCCCTTGATAAATGGAACTCCATTTCTAGTATTACCTTACCCAGGATCAAATCTGACCATCACCCCATTCTTGTCAACCTCGCCTCCATGGGATTAAAATCTCCCCTCACTTTTAAATTTAACAATGCTTGGGCTGCGGACCCAGAATGTTCCAACAAGATAAAAGATTTCTGGGATGGAATGCATCACCAAAATGATTCTTTTGCTTGCATTGCTAAATTAAAACTTCTGAAACAACATCTCAAGGGTTGGTTCTTTTCTAAAACAAAACATCTTGATGCGAACATATCCTCTTTGGAGAATGACCTCAATCACATTCAAAGCTCCAATACCTGCTCTGATTTTTCTCTTGACCCCCAACCTGAAATCACTACTTCTTTGAAGCTTAACTCTTTTTTGAAGCTCAAAGATAACATGTGAAAACAAATCTTTAAAACCAAATGGATTTCGGATGGTGATATAAATTCTAAATTTTACAACTCTCTTCAAAGAATCAGGAAAACCTATAGGCCCCTTGCTTTTCTTCGAGTTGATGACATTCTTCTTGAGACTGAGGATGCCATTGCTAGCCATGTGGTGGATTACATTAATAATTTATTCAACAGTCCAGAGGCTAGCAAGGATCTTCTCCCTGACATCATCCCTAATATGGTCACTGCTGAGGACAATGATCACCTTTTAAGCATACCTATGGATCATGAAATCAAAGACACTGTGATTAGTCTCAAACTTGATAGTGCCCTGGGGCCTGATGGTTTCAACAAAGGTTTCTTCCAACATTACTGGGATCATATTCATGTGGATGTTTGTAAAATGGTTAAATATTTTTTCTCCAATGGTATTCTTCCTCATGGTATAAACACTCAATTTCTTACCCTTATTCCTAAAGTGTACAGTGCTGCTGAGATTCACCTTTTCTGACCTATTGCTCTCATAAACACACTCTATAAAATTATCACCAAACTCCTTTCTAACAGACTCACCTCTATCGCTAATAAAATTGTTTCTTGGAATCAATTTGGTTTTATCAAAGGTAGAACAATTCAATATTGTATTTGCCTCGCCTCAGAATGCACTAATATGATGAATAAGGTCACTAGAGGAGGCAGTGTGGCCATCAAATTAGACATCAGGAAAGCTTTTGACACCATGGATTGGGGTTTCATTTTGAAGGTGCTCAAAGGCTTTGGGTTCAATGATACTTTTACTGCCATGATCCGCACCTTACTTAATTCAGCTTCCATATCTGTTCTATTCAATGGGACTCTGAAAGGAATCTTTAAATGTGCCAAAGGGGTCAGTCAAGGTGATCCTCTTTCTACCATCCTCTTTTCTATTGCTGAAGACTATTTAAGTAGACTTCTTACGATCCTTGCGAATCAAAACAAGATTAATCCCATTCGGGATTCTAGAAATTTAAATGTTCCTACCCATATTTTATATGCTAATGATATTATTTTATTCTTAAAGGGTGATAGAAGGAACATCCAAAACCTCAGAAGTGCCTTGGCCCATTATGAATACATTTCGGGTCAAGCGATAAGTTGGAACAAATATTTTGTTTTCTTTGGGAATAAATTTTCCCCCACTAGAAAAAGTCACATCATTAATTACTTAGGAATCAAAGAAGGCTCTTTCCCCTTCACATACCTAGGTGTTCCCATCTTTTGGGGAAGACCAAAATCCAGCTATTTTCACAACATTTTTGATCAAATTACCAATCAACTTTTAGCTTGGAAGGGTAAATCTATTTCTATGGATGGAAGAATTTGTCTTGTTAAATCTATGGTGGTCTCCAAGATGGTTTACTCAATGATGGTTTACCATTGGCCTTCCATTCTTCTCAAGAAAATAAATGTTTACATTAAAAACTTTGTTTGGTCTGGTAGTACAATTGAAAGAAAACGTGTTACCATTCCTTGGGTCACTTGTTGCAAACCTTTGGACAAGGGTGGTCTTGGTATTAATAATCTTAAGCTTTTTAATGAATCTCTTCAAGTGAAGATGACTTGGAATCTGATCCATAACAACTCTGATTCTTTGGAATTCCTCAAGAAAAGATTTTTTAACAAGCTTCGGAATGGAAAACTGGGTTACATCACTTCTTCCATCTGTCCCTCCATTATACATTATTTCCTTAATATCATGAACAACTCTAGATGGACGGTTAGTGCTAATTCCTCTTTGAATTTCTGGATGGGCAACTGGACTGGTGTCCCCTTAATCTCTATGTTGATGTCCAACACTACTCCTGGAAACACCAACTCCACTATCAGGGATGTTTTTAACTCCCATAACAGCTCCCTTACAAATCACATCATTGACAACTATTCTTTCTCTAACACGAATGATTTCCTCATTTGGGAACCTACTTTTAATGGAGTCCTTCACTCCAAAAGTTTCTACAAAAACAAATTCAACAATTCTGTTTCTAATTTTGTTTGGTTGAAATCATTTAACAAACCTTGGATCAAGCCCTCAATACTTACTCTTATTTGGCGTGCTTCCCATAATAGGGTCCCCACCGATGTGTTCCTTCAATCCTTTGGGATTCCTCTTTTCTCTAGATGTCATATGTGCAATCAACACCGTGAGGATGCTAACCATTTTTTCTTGTCCTGTGCTACAGTAGAAGCTCTTTGGAATTACACTTTTGACATTTTTGGTTGCATATGGTCACTTCCCGCTACTATCAGCTCTCAATTATAGCACTGTGTTAATTGGGACTCTTCTAAGAAAATCAAGAATATTTTTTTGACTGTAGTGGCAGAACTCCTGCATGTGATCTGGTATGACAGAAATAATTTTATTCATAATAATTTCTCATTCGGTCTCAATGCAGGTAAAACACGTATTCTCATTTCCATCAAGGATGCTGCTTCTCTTCAGAAAGATCATTGTGATAACTCTGTTGGTGATTTTGAGATCCTTCACCGTCTTTGGATTGTGGGATCTTATAGGAAACCTCGACGCACCTTTGAGGTATTCTGGAAAGCTCTGCTTCCAGGATGGATCAAAGTGAATGTCGACGGTGCCTCTATAGGAAACCCGGGTCTGGCAGGTTATGGTGCCATTTTTAGAGACTTTCTTGGCAGATTCCTTGGCTGCTTCTTCGGTGGATGTGGTACGGCCTCGGCATTGGAAGCAGAAATGTTGGGAGTGATTCATGCATTGGACTTTTCCAAACAAAAGGGTTGGAGAAAGCTGTGGATTGAATGTGATTCCACCACTGTTGTTCAAACTATTTGGAAGGGGGTGGTGCACCTTGCATGGCCGCTTACCTCTCAATGGATGAAATGCCTTGCTTTGCTCATTGATCTCAACTAAATTACCACTCATGTGTTCCGTGAAGTGAACATGGTTGTTGATAGTCTTACCAATAAAGGGGTCAACCAGGATATTACCTGGATGGATGATTTGCCTGATGTTTCTCTCCCCTTTTACGATAAGGATTTTAATAAGATTCCATATTTCAGACTTTTGCAACTCCTCTTATTTTTTGAGCAATAAATAGTGACTTGGTCTTTGACTAAGGCACCACCTCTTATAAAAAAACTGAAGAGTGAAAGTTGTTTATTATATATTGATTTGTGGTTAGGATATCATTATATGCATGTAAAGGATGAGGATATTCTAAAAACTACCTTCTATTTTGATCATGGGAATTATGAGTTTGTTGTGAATCCTTTTGGTGTGACGAATTCTCCAGCTATGTTCATGGAGATAATGAATGTTGTGTTCCCTGATTTCCTAGATAAGTTTGAGTTGGTCTTCATCGATGACATTATTGGGTACTCCACGACCGAGGAGGAGCATGTGGAGTATCTTCATGCCATTTTGGAAGTTCTTTGTCAATAGCAGTTGTTTAGGAAGTTGTCGAAGTGTGATTTTTGGGATCAAGAAGTCCATTTCATGGGGCATGTTGTATCCCAGTAGGGAGTAGTTTTGGATCTATCTAAGATAGAAGCAGTTGTGTCTTGAGAATCCCCCAAGACAATGGCGAAGGTGGAAAGTTTCCTTGGTCTTACAGGAAATTACATGAGGTTTGAATCTAGTTTCTCTTAGGTTGAAACTCCTATAATAGCTTTCACGAAAAAGGATCAGGTGTTCATGTGGACTGATCAATGTCAAGAATCTTTTGAGTATTTGAAGGAGAATTTGGTCAGTGATTTGGTTCTTTTTCTACCAGGATAAGGAGTTCAGTTTGAGGTTTTCTATGATGATTCGTGTCTTGGGTTAGGTTTTTTTCTAATGCATCAGATATCGGTCGTTTCTTATGGGTCTTGGTAGTTTCATCCTCATTAACATAACTATGTCACCCACAATCTCGAGTTAGTAGCAGTGGTGTTTCCCTAAATTTTTGGAGACAATACCTCATCAACAAGCATTTTGCAGTCTTCACCGATCATAAGATCATGAGGTATGTTTTATACCAGCATGAATTGAACTTTCAACAGTATTGGTGGATGGATTTCTTCCAGTATTATGACTTTGAAATTCCATATACACCTAGAAAGGTGAATTTGGTAGCTGATACACTGAGTAGGAAGTCGCATAGTGATGCAGTGTGTGAATCAAGTGATTCCTAGAGAGTAATGGAAGAACTTTTATCATTATATCTTGATATTGGAGAATTTGGGGGAAGTCATTGTCTTTTCTAGATTTTGATGTATTCATCCTTGGTGTAGTAGGTAGAGGAATCCCAGTTGGGGGATCTTGAGGTAGAGGTCTGTAGAGAATAAGTTGTTTGTGGTGAGGCCCCTAATGGTTGGCCTAAGGATGAACAACATCGGGTGTTGTTTCAGGGAAGTCTGTTCATTCCTTTGGCAGTGTGTGAGATGGTTCTCATGGAGTTATATAGTTCACCATTAGTAGTACATCCTAGCCTGAAAAAGATGTAATAAGCTTTGAGGAGTTAATTTTGGTGGCCTAGGTTGAAGCATGCAGTTGCAGAGTTTGTGTCTCGGTGTTTGGTGTTCCGAAAGGTGAAGGTTGAGCACTGTGTTTTAGGTGGGTTGGTACAACTATTAGATGTTCCTCAGTGGAAGTGGGAGTAAATATCGATGGAATTTTTTACCAATTTACCTCGAGATCATGGAGTTTATGATTCTATATGGGTAGTTGTGCATCATTTGATGAAATCAGCCCACTTCATAAAAACAAGGAGTTGAGCTCTATAACACCACAAACATTTTACGGTATGTTCCTCTTAAATACTTTATATTCATTAGATATCTTGTATTGCATGAATCACTATGTCTTTTTTGAATCAAAACATTATAGGAGGAATTTATAAGCTATCTATTAATCATAAGTTTTCCACTTCTATGTTTTGAATTTCAAAAAACGGTCATCTAGAGTTGTGACCAGTAAGTCATTTGAAGTCTGATAGAACCAACTTGATTTTTTGATGAATAGTAACATACCCTTATAAATAGTAATATGACCCTTATAAATAGTAAATAATTATTATGTTTTATTTTATTAAGGCAATAAGATAATGAGATCTTAATTGATTTTTTAATGTGATATAGAACTAATTATACCATTGAAAATTATTTTTTAGAATTAACTATGATTTTATTTAAAAATTAAATTAAAATTACATAGACATTTATTTTCTAAAAATTGATTTCATTTTTTAATTCTACATGTCGAAAAATGGTTAGGGGGAATTTTTGGGATTTTTCTAAAATACTTGAATTTTTGTGAATAGTAAAAATACAATTTTGAGTTTTCGGTAGTTTAATGACATCATAATGATGTAATAATTAAATATAAAATTATGTTCGACTTTTTTATAGTAACCTATGACATTAGGTGTCCCATATGGATAAAACCATGGGAAAATACCATGGTCAAGCCCATGGTTTTGCAAAAACCACTAATGAGGTGTCCCTTTTAATTAATAAAAACTCTCTCTTAATTACTATAAATATCCACTCACCCCCTTAGTTTTCTTTCATTAAAAACTCAATATCCTAAAATCTCTGGTGTTATTACCTCCCTATGAATCCTCCCAAGGTGTCCACATACCCCTAAGTTCCCAACCTTCAAGTTTTAGGAGTTACTCTACAAGGTAAGAGAATCAACCACCCTTCTCTTTTCTTAAAGCTATCATTTATGTTTTCTATTATTTTCAATTGGACTATGTTGGGATATGTCATTCCATATTCACCTTACTTACCATATTATTTATGAGTGATGATATACCCCCTTTATCTCATCAAACTATTTTATGCAATTATAGGTGACGTCATTAGGCTGTCGAATTTTTGTAAGAGATTTCTCAATTTTTCTCTTATTTTGAGTTCCTTTCTTTTATACTTTTTTCCTCACCTCACTACATCCAAATTCTATGATAATTATAGTAACATACATGATATGTAATTATATTATGCTAATTTAATATTTCATCATCATCTCTATTTCCCCCTCCTCTTATACTAAAAATGAAAACACCGTCTGAGATGTGTTAGTTTATCACACTCAAGGACGACGGGTTCTCAATTTTCATTACCATGTCCAATTATGGTCATAAAAACATTTTTATGGTTGAACCAGATCAGAATATATATATTTCATCTCATTAATGTTCTGTAATCCCTACACACTAATAATATGGAATAATAATACAAAACAACTTCATTGTTCACAAAACCTCCAAGCTTAATCCAAGCGTTTATCAATAACTTTTAGCTAATGATTCATCCTCAAGTATATAACCCAGAATCATTATAAGATAATTTATATATCTTTAATTTCACAAATAATATATATTAACAATTCTGGATTTTTAATCTCATTTCAAATGAACTTACATTCATAAAAGCGAGTAAACAAATCATGAAAACCAAGGAAGAAAATGCTTCCGAAATAATAAAATTGAACCTCTTAAACTCATTAAAGGTACATGAATGAACCTAATAAGGTTATACTAAATAAATTACATGTATAGGAGGTTATGGAATTATTAATTAATGAATCTAAATTTTATTATTCAGGTCATTAAAACAAACTAAGAACACACTCGAGCAAAAGGTAAGGGGTTTCTCATCTCGCTTTCAATTCTGTGAGATTTCCATTGTTCACTAATTATTTCTTGTATGTGGTATATGTGTACTTAAATTTGATATATAATAATATTATTCTATTTATATTCATTGTATTCAATGACTCATTTGAGGGTTATTAAGTTCTGGTCATATGATTCGACCGATTACATTGTGGTAAGAGACTTTGTCTCGACTACTATTTTGTTGTGACTAACCTTGTATTGTGCACCTAATAATATTTATGTGGTGTACCTACTGAACATTTGAGATCACTTTTCATTTGAAATTATATTTATATTAAATATCCATAATATCATATCATGGATATGTTTTTTGTCTAAACCGTATACCATTTTACATACGGTGTTTATTTGGAATTTTATTTTAACTATGGAAATATTGATTAATCTGTATACTCTACTCTATACAGATATTTAAAAGGTGTATTTATATTGTATTTAATCAATGTATAAAGAATTATTTGGAAATTAAGTAGTATTTGGGGCCTTATATATCCCCTCTATGCATTGACAGGTCTCATGAGACAAATCAGTTGGCGACAAACCCTTTGAGTTTGTTTCCAAAAATCAGACGGGTTTCTACCCACATAACTAAACATTTTTAACGATACTATGGTATCATGTTCCAGATACATGACTTCCAATTAATAATAATTTTCTTTATTCTTTATCAGTTATTACTGTCCATGAGGTTTTCACTATGACAAAATCTATGGATGCAGTTTCATTCTCAGTTTATTAATGGGATGAGTTTTTCATTTATTCACCATGCCATATTGATTATGTCAAATTTTTTACAATTTAGTTATTATTGATTTATGATTCCGCCATTTATAACCCTTACTGAGCATTTGAGCTCACCCTTTTCATTTTTTACCTTCAACAGGTGATTAAGAGGAGATCGTTTATTGAGTTTCTGTGGATGTAGTTTTTAGTTTTTGTTATGTATTATATTTTGTAACCTTTTCCAATGTAATTTGAGTTACATTTATGTATCTAGTTTCTTAAAGACTACTAAACTGACTATTTCTTTGGGATTTTCATTCCTTCTAACCATGAAAATATAACATTTAATGCATCGGCTCCAGTCTAGAGGGGTCGGGGCGTTACATTTAGTATCAGAGGAAGTCTAGTAGAAAACTTGGAAACAAGAGTAGGAAATGTGTAGTAGGGAACAAAGACCTAAGGTAGTATTTGAGGGTAAAATTACAAGAATATACTAGTATTTTGGTGAGTAATAGATTATGTGAATCCTTCTATAAAATAAATCCCTGTCTGGATATGATCAGGTAGAGATGGATTGAGTTACTCAAAGATTATGATTGTTCAATACACTGCCACCTAGGAAAGGCAAATAATGTGGTAGATGCATTAAGTAGGAAAGATCATGGACTTTTGACTCAAATGAGGATTGAGAGAGACCCTATATTCATGGATCTACTCAATATGGATATGGTAATTATTAAGGAAGTGGAAACATCTTTCCTCTTTCAAATGATTTCTAAACCATCTTTACTAGAGAAGATAAAAAACACTCAATCTAATGATGAAAATATATATAAGAAAACTGTTGCTATTAAGGATGAGAGGTTGGAAGAATTCATGTATGAGGAAGGAGTTCTGAAGTTTGGGAAAAGGTTATGCATTCCATCAGTACCAGAGCTAAAAAAGGAACTCTTAGATGATGCTCATAGCTCATATTTCTCTATACACCTGGGTAGCACAAAGATGTATAGATATCTGAAGGAATATTTCTGGTGGGATAATATGAAGCGGGAAATTACTGATTATGTTTCAAGGTGTCTAGTTTGTCAACAAGTGAAGGTAGAGAGGCAACATCCTAGAGGAGTGATGAAACCTCTATATATTCCTATGTGGAAGTGGGATAACATTATGATGGATTTTGTCACCAGACTACCATGGAAATCTAAAAGGAATGATGCAATATGGGTAATTGTTGATCATCTCACAAAATCATCACATTTCCTTCCTATAAGATAAGATTTACCACTTGAGTTCCTGTAAATACATTATATTAATGAATTTTCAAGACTTAACGGTTAACATCTATCGATTGTGTCCGATCGAGATCCCCGTTTTACATCAAAATTCTGGAAAAGTCTCCAAAAGGATTTGAATACTGAGATTTGTATGTGTACTGCTTATCACCCCCAAACTGACAGACTGTCTAAAAGGACTATTAAAACTCTAAAAGATATACTAAGGTCATGCTATCTTGACTTCCAAGGTATATGGGATCAATACTTTCCTTTGGTGGAATTTTCATACAACAATAGTTTCCATTCTAGTATTTAAATGGATCCATATTAAGCATTATATGGAAAGAGATGTTGAACTCCGACTTGTTGGGATGAAGTTGGTGAGAGGAAACTTATAGGCCCAGAACTTATTGAAGAGGCCACGAAAAAGGTTAAGATAATCCAAGACCATATTAAAGCAGCCCAAAGTAGGCAGAAGAGTTTTGAAGACTATCAGAGGAAGGATTTGGAATTCCAAGTGGGAGATCATGTATTTCTGAAAGTATATCCAAGGAAGGGTTTCTTAAGGTTCGGTAAGAAAGGGAAACAGAGCCCCAGGTACATTGGACCATTTGAAATTCTAGAAAGAATTGGAGTTTTAGCTTACTGATTAGCAATACCGCCAACTCTCTCCAAATTCCATGATTTATTCCATGTTTCATTATTGAAAAAATACATGCCAGACCCAATTCATGTACTCACCTATGAAGAAATAGAACTGGAACCAGATTTATCATACTGTGAAGAGCCTATCGGGTTTCTTGACACAAGGGAGAAGGTATTGAGAAATTGGACGAATCTTCTAGTAAAGGTTCTTAGAAAAAATCAGAATATGGAGGAAGAAACATGGGAACTTTAGGATGTTATGAAGAAGAACCAACCATATATTTTTGGTGGGCTTTATACATAAAATTTTGAGGACAAAATTTCTGAAGGAGGGAATAATATAACACCCCAAACATTTTATGGTATGTTCCTCTTAAATACTTTCTATTCATTAGATAGTCTATATTTCATGAAGAACTATGTATTTTTTGAATCAAAACATTATAGGAGAAAGTTATAAGCTATCCATTAATCATAAATTTTCCACTTCTATGTTTTGAATTTCGAAAAACAGTCATCTAGAGTTGTAACCAGTAAGTCATTTAGAGTCTGATAGAACCAACTTGATTTTTTGATGAATATTAACATACCCCTATGAATAGTAATATTAATAGTAATATGACCCTTATAAATATTAAATGATGATTATATTTTATTTTCTTAAGGTAATAAGATAATGAGATCTTAATTGATTTTTTAATGTGACATAGAACTAATTATACCATTAAAATATATTTTTTTAAATTAAATATGATTTTATTTAAAAACTAAATTAAAAATACATATAAAATTATTTTCTAAAAACGGAGTTCATTTTTTAATTCTAAACATCGAAAAATGGTTAGGGTGAATTTTTGGGATTTTTCTAAAATACTTGAATTTTTCGTTAATAGTAAAAATACAGTTTTCAGTTTTCAGTAGTTTAATGACATCATGATGATGTAATAATTAAATATAAAAGTATGGTTGACTTTTTTACAGTAACCTATGATATTAGGTGTACCAAGTGGCTAAACCCATGGGAAAATACCATGGGCAAGCCCATGGTTTTTCAAAAACCACTAATGAGGTGTCCCATTTAATTAATAAAAAACTCTCTCTTAATTACTATAAATATCCACTCACCCCCTTCGTTTTATCTCATTATAGACTCAATATCCTCTAATATATAGTGTTATTCACTCCCTAGAAGTCATAATAAGGTGTCCAAAAACCCCCAAGGTCCCAACCTACATGTTTTAGGAGTAACTCTACAAGGTAAGAGAATCAACCACCCTTCTCTTTTCTTAAAGCTTTCATTTATGTTTTCTATTTTATTTTCAATTGTACTATGTTGGGATATGTCATTCCATATTACCCTTACTTTACATATTATTTATGAGTGATGAGATACCCCATTTATCTCATCAAACTATTTTATGCAATTTTAGGTGACGTCGTTAGGCTGCCGAATTTTCTTAAGAGATTTCTCAATTTTTCTCTTATTTTGAGTTCCTTTATTTTATACTATTTTCCTCACCTCACTTCATCAAAATGCTATGATAATTCCAGTAACCTACATGAACTGGAATTATATTATTCTAATGTAATATTTTATCATCATCTCTCTTTCTCCCTCCTCTTATACTAAAAATGAAAACACTGCCCGAGATGTGTTAATTTATCACACTCAAGGATGACGGGTTCTCAATTTTCATTACCATGTCCAATTATGGTCATGAAACCATTTTTATGGTTGAACTAGATCATAATATATGTATTTAATCTCATTAATGTTCTTTAATTCCTAAAAACTCATAATATGGAATAATAATACAAAACAAGTTCACTGTTCACAAAACTGCCAAGTTTAATCCAAGCGTTTATCAATAACTTTTAGCTAATGATTAATCCTCAAGTATATAACCCAGAATAATTATAAGATAATGTATATCTATTTAATGTCACAAATAATATATATTAACAATTCTGTATTTTTAACTGCATTTCAAATAAACTTCCATTCGTAAAAGTAAGTAAACAAATCATGAAAACCAAGGAAGAAAATGCTTCCGAAACAATAAAATTGAACCTCTTAAACCCATTAAAAAGGTCATGAATGATCCTAATAAGGATATAATAAATCAATTACATGTATAAGAGGTTCTGGACTTATTAATTACTGAATATAAATTTTATTATTCAGGTCATTAAAACAAACGAAGAACGCACTCGACCAAAAGGTAAGGGGTTTCTCATCTCACTTTCATTTCCATGAGATTTCCATTGTTCGCCAATTATTTATTATGTGTGGTATATGTGTACTTCCATTTGATATATATTAATATGATTATCTTTATATTCATGGTATTCAATGACTCTTTTTAGGGTTATTAAGTTCTGTTCATATGATTCGACCGATTACATTGTGGTAAGAGACCTTGTCTCAACTACTATTCTGTTGTGACTAACCTTGTATTGTGCACCTAATAATCCTTATGTGGGGTACCTAATGCCCAGTTGAGATCACTTTTCATTTAAAATTATATTTATATTAAATATCCATAATCTCATATCATGGATATGTTTATTTTCTAAACCGTATACCATTTTACATACGGTGTTTATTTGGAATGTTATTTTAACTATGGAAATATTGATTAATCTATATACTATACTCTATATGGATATTGAAAAGGTATATTGCTCTTGTATTGAATCAATGTATAAATAATTATTTGTATATGAAGTGGTGGGTGGGGCCCTCTATATCCCATTGATGCATCGACAGGTCTCACGAGACAAATCAGTTAGCGACAAACCCTTCAAGTTTGTTTCCAAAAATTAGACGGGTTTCTACCCACAGAACTAAACCATTTTAATAGTATGATGGTATCATGTTCCAGATACATGATTTCCAGTTAGTAATAATTTTATTTATTCATTATCATTTATTACTATCCATGAGTTTTTCACTATGAAAAAATCTATGGATGCAGTTTCATTCTCAGTTTATTAATAGCGTGAGTTTTTCATTTATTCACCAAGCCATATTGATTATGTCAAATTTTTTACAATTCAATTATTATTGATTTCTAATTCTGCCATTTGTAACCCTTACTGATCATTTGATCTCACCCCTTTCATTGTTTACCTTTAACAGGTGATGAAGAGGATATCATTTATTGAGTTTCTGTGGATGGAGTTTTTAGTTTTTGTTATGTATTGTATTTTGTAACCTTTTTCAATGTAATTTGAGTTACATTTATGTATCTAGTTTCTTCCAGACTACTAAACTGACTATTCATTTGGGATTTTCATTCCTTCTAACCATTCCAATATAAAAAGTAATGCACCAACTCTGGTCTAGAGGGGTCGGGGCGTTACATCTCAGTGGAGATTTTTTAGGTAGTATCTAGAGGAGGAGGTGAGACTCTACGGAGTCCCAAGGATGATCATTTCTAATTGAGACCCCTATTTTATCTTTAGGGTGTGGAGAGGTCTCCAGCATACTTTTTGTTCTTACCCATGTCTTAGAACTACTTTCCATATGTAGACGGATGGCCAGACAGAGCAGACCATCCAGAATCTTAAATACTTGTTGGGATCTCGTGTCCTAGATTTTGGAGGTTCATGGATAAGGCACCTTCCCTTAGTAGATTTCTCTTTTAAAAATAGTTTTCACTCCACCATAATTATGGTGCTATTTGAATTCTTGTATGACTTACCTTTCCATTCTCTGTTGTGCTAGACTAGGGTCAGAGAGTCAGAAATTATTGGGTCGGAACTTGTATAGAACACGACAGAGATTGTTTAGGTGATTTGTGAGAGGATGAAGGAAGTGCAGGACCGTCAGAAGTCATATGATGATCATAAAAGGAGACCTCTAGAGTTCGATTTTGGGGATCACATGTTTCTCAAGGTGACTACCCATTGTGGGCAGCTGAGGTTTGGTTGTGGAAGTAAGCTTTATCCCTAGTTTTTTGGGCCTTTCGAGGTGTTGTCTCATGTTTGAGATGTGGCGTATTGGGTATCACTTCCCCCATAGATGATCCAGATGCATGATTTTTTTCACATTTCGTTGCTTCATTTTTATCTTCATGATGACTCTCACATCATCGATTGGGGTGAGATCAATGTTGACAATGATGCGACCTTCGAGGAGTGGTCTGTAGAGATCAAGGACCATAAGGAAAAGGTGTTTCACGGGCATTCTATTCCCTTAGTTTGTGTCTTGTGGTGACATTGTGGCATGGAGGAGAGTACTTAGGAATATGAGTAGTAGATACACGCTTAGTACCCTAATTTGTTTCATGTTTATCTCTTTTCTTGTAATGATGTTCATTTTGTGGTTGTATACCTTTCGTATTTATGAGATGGATTTATCTTGTTTCTTTTTGTGGATTGCTCTCTTTTGAGAGTTATCTCACTCAGGAGAGTGTATAGGAGTTGGTTTTAGTATTCCTGTAGTTTCATGTTGTTCCTCTAATGAAGTGGTTGAACTCTTTTGGTGGCGAGATCCTTTTGAGGTATCTCGTAGGGTGGTTATTCAGACCCCTTTTTCTATTTCCTCTTTGGGTTGGTTTTGGATTATCGAGGATGAGAATGTTTGAGAGGTATCTGATGTAATGCCTGAAACTATCCAGTCCATTCCTTTGTGAAAATTTGTTGTTTGAGGTGTTCTGGGAGATCAAGGTAACTTATTCCTAACACTTTTCAAAATTTCTAGTTTTGTGAACAGTGTTTATAGTTCTGTGAATAGTGTCATTGGTGAGACATTTGTGAATAGTGTCATCGATGAGACATTTGTGAATAGTATCATTGGTTAGACATTTGTGAATAGTGTCATCGATGACACATTTTTTAACAATTTTTTCAGTGATACATTTGTGAACAGTGTTATCGGTGAGACATTTTTGAATAGTGTCATCGGTGATACATTTGTGAATAGTGTCCTCAGTGAGACATTAGTGAACAATGTCGTCGGTGAGACATTTTTGAATGGTGTCATCAATGAGACATTTTTTAACAGTGTCATCAGTGATATATTTGTGAACAGTGTCTTCAGTGATACATTTATGAACAGTTTCATCAGTGAGACATTTTTGAACAGTGTCATCAGGGAGACATTTGTGAATAGTTTCATCACTACAACATTTGTGAACAATGTCATCAGTGAGACATTTGTGAACAATTTTGTTGATGAGACATTTGTGAACAGTATATTTGGTGATAAATTTGTGAATAGTTTCATCAGTGAGACATTTGTGAATGGTTTCATTAGTGATACATTTGTGAATAGTGTCTTTGGTGAGATATTTGTGAATAGTATCATCAGTGAGACATTTGTGAATAGTGTCGTTGGTGAGACATTTGTGAACAGTGTCGTCCATGAGACATTTTTGAATAATGTCATCAATGTGAAATTTGTGAATAGTTTCATCAATGAGACAATTGTGAAAAGTGTCTTCAGTGAGACATTTATGAACAGTATCGTCGATGATACATTTTTGAACAGCTTCATCGATGAGACATTTATGAATGGTGTTTTCAGCTACCTACAATTTTACCCCTTTGACATTTTCTTTGATGTTAAATGCATTCAAAGCCTTGTTTTAAGGTATTTAAGGCTGATTCAGAGCCCATAACTCCTATCTTAATATTCCTAAGTATATGGGTGCCTTTACTTAGTTAAACTATGTAGTCTTGACAGGTCCACTTTTAATGGAAAATATAAATTTTATCTTAAACCGCTGCTCCATTTAGATTTTCAAAATGGCCAAGATTTCTTCCTCCCTTGTTCTCCCTTATTATTTTACTTGGTATGGGATGCCCAGAGTTCTTCCTCCCATAAGAGTCTTGTAATCAAAATAAAATCCTTGGATTGTGTTTCCCTTGGATTTTTCCTACTGCATGTGCATCCACTGTTTTGGTGCAACCAGGAAGTGTCGATCCGTGTTCGATATAAGGTATGTTCTACCACTATTCTTGTAGGTTCCTCTATCTATTTCCATATGTTTCTCCATTCCATGTGATGGAATGTGATCTTCATGTTTCTAATGGATATTTTTGGGTGTTGGTTGATGTGGTGGTGTTGCGGTGTCCTCAAGTGGATGCAGTCGTTACGGGAGAGGTGATCATGGTCCATTTTGTTAGATTGTTCTCATGAAAATAATATCAGAAACCTTTTGAGGTAGGGGATTCATGGATTCTCTTTTCTATTTACATGAAGCAATAGATTAATCATGATTTATCCCAATATATCACAATGGAATTGACATAATAAATATTTAAACTAGATTAAAGAATTGGTATCTTTTTCTTTGTGATGTTATTCCCTGTTATTTTTCTAAATAGTGATATATATATATATGATTTTCTTATTTAGCATATCGTTCTTGATGGAAATTGGTAAAGAATATAAATTTGAGATTAATTGTAAATTTATTTGGAAAAAAATATAGAGGCGTGTTAATGAATATGGTTGTTGTTGTTGTGCTTTGATGATAATCAAATGGATGCAGTTATGCATGTTTAATTGAATTGGATAATTCAATATGGAATATGGAACTGGTTGTGTGGTAAATATAATGCCTTGTAGGGTTCTGAATTAACCTATTTCTATAAAGGTCGAGTACCTTATGCTTTGGAGCTGTGAGTGATCGTTGTGTGTGAAGGATGAATGCCTTGTTTAGGGCCAAGATTCTAGTTTCTATGTTGTTTATTTCATGCTACTTGTGTTGTGGTGTGAGCCTGGGATGGATAAGCTTAGAGGGTTTTGTGGTATGTGGGGGTAGGGAGGCCTATTGGTGGTGGTAGCAGTTGACGTCTAGATTGGTGTGATTCAATGGTTTATACATATGGGTTTCGGGGAGGACATCGGGGATGAAGGAACAGGTTGAAGCTGGGCTTACCCCTTGATATGAAAGTGGTTGTTGTTGAATATGATTTTTGTTTACCTATATTAATTTCCCCACTTCTTGAGGTAGATTGTCTTTCTTACCCTCCTTCTAAAAGAGGAAAATATGTTGGGGTATGCCACATTCTTTCTGTATTTAGCTTCTTTAGGATGGATGGGTATGCACTCCTACTATAGGTGGAAAAGACTCGACGAGTAGTTCATCTAATCACTGTTTTGAGCCCCTTGTGTATGGATGCTTAGAATGCTTTTCTAGAATACATGGAATTATGGAAAAGTGATAATGTTGTTAAATAAATGAATAAATGATGTTAACCCATGGGATTGGATCTTTCTAGGATGCAATTCTAAGGTTATGTTTCTGAGAAGTCGTGGACTTAGTTTGGTTATGCCTATAGGGCATGGAAATTTGTTGTGATTCTAATGTAATGTAATATGTAAAATTTTAATGGTTAATTATTGTTTAAAGAATTATTTAACGTAAATTGAAACTGATAAAAAGGGATAATGTAACTTAATATATCTCTTTAAATGGTTATAGTCTTATATAATATCTAGTCTTAGTAGTGGCAGCCGGGATTCTAAGAGAAGTTAGTTGTAGTTTAGTATAAGACAAGGTTATTCCCATAGTATGGTTTTGAGCTATATTATATTTCTTACTTTTTTTATTTCTTTACGCCACCCCACCCTATTGATTAGGGTAACTGACACCCTGGGAATTTGGATCCTTGGGGATGTTTTCCCCATTATCTCGGTGGGAGGATGGATGGATAACTTCCCCCTTTGTCCCCACTCTCTTCTCTTGATAGTTAGTTGTGTTGGTATGTATGTCGATTAGTTTTCCCCATATATGTGTGTAGAGATATGTAATGGTTTTTGGTTATTTCACACACATATATCCTGGATATAGTTTCCTGTGAACTATTATAGGTATAATGTGTATAGGTTGTGATGGCTTGAGGATCCTTACTGACGTATGGGATATAATGGATTGAGGTATAATACCTAATGTATGATACAAGTTATGTAAGATGTAGTAGCTATCAGAAACTACTTGGTTACTTCTGGTTGTGTGGATGGTGTGGTGCTTCACCCAAGTGTCTGCGGGAAAGCCTTTATGTTGCACAATATGCATGTTGCGGTGCCTGCCAAGGTGTCTTCTGGCTAGCCTTTTTGGAGGGAGATGCTCAGGATGTGTGATGTTGGGGTAAAGCAGAAAACTAGTGGGGAAGTGGCAGTGGGGTACCCTTGATATTCTTTATTATATTATATACTATTATATACAATACTTGGTGAGAGTAGCCATGGTGAGGATGGTAACATAGTATACCTACATAGGTGAGGAGTTAGTTTCACCTGTTGTTCATTATGATTTAGTATGCTTTATTTACTTTTTCATGAGAGGCTCCAGGGAGGATCCTACTAGGTATACTATTATACTCACCCTACATTATTTAAACCGTTTTTAGGACATTTGGAGTAGTTTGTATATTAGGATGGTTACTACTAGCTTGGGGGTTTTATAGGAGATCTTTGGGCTTTTTGGTCGTTGCCATTTTAATTTCTTTGGGTACTTGTAGTTTTCCCTTTTAGTTGTATTAGTTTTTCATGACATTACATATGTGTACTTGATATTTCTTTTATATTTTAGTCTAAGAAGGAGTTGTTTGGTGTCTGTCTTATCTCTCTCTTCTACATGTTTTCTCTTAGAGGGTAATGCCTCCCATTTTTGTGTCTTTTATACCCTCGGTTCTAGTCGCCAAACCGGGGCCTACTGGAGGTAGGATTCGGAGGTCATTATCTCTCTTATCACATTTCGGGTCTAGGAGGGGTACACTTTGTGGGGAGGGGGTCATGACAGTTATCCCTATACCTAAAATCCACTTCATAGAACTAATTATTTTATTCTAAAAAAATTTAACCAACAAGTATTTTATCTTGTTGGTATTTTCCTACAATGGACCTAAAATATGCATGCTGTCATTATAGATATTTAGGATCACATAGGTCCTATCATCAAAATTCATCTAGAAACAGAAATGGAAATCATTACTCCAGATAAACTTTTGTTGTTCAATAATTCCATCAAACTACTTATTTTGACATATTTGTTAATCTTACTACAATTCCACAATT
This sequence comes from Viscum album, assembly GCA_963277665.1. NCBI lineage: Eukaryota > Viridiplantae > Streptophyta > Magnoliopsida > Santalales > Viscaceae > Viscum > Viscum album. The sequence continues at coordinate 1,870,589,012 of OY728120.1, read as the reverse complement.
TTATAGATCTTTGAAGGCATCTAGTTTCCGCATAAAAATTTATTCATCTAAGTCCCTATGAAGTAATGTTGTCTTGACATCTAACTGCTCCAAATAAATTCCTTCTGATGTAATCAAATGCAAAACCATTTGAATAGTTGTGTACTTAACTAATTATTATAAAAATTTTGGGAAATATATACAACTTTTTTATTGAAATCCTTTCAAAACTACCCTAGTATTTTATATATTCTTATGGTATTCCTCATTCTTTAGTAAATAAACTCATTTTTTTAAAGAATATTCTTCCATGTGAGTCTCTCTATTGGTTCCCATGTTCCAAACACATAGAGGGAATTGGGTTCTCCCCTTATGGACAAATCCCATTATTTCAAGACTATCAAACTCTTCTCCTACTATGGGATCATGGGATATGTATCATCCATTACAAGTAAAAAATCAATGTTTAATCATATCATTATCTTGGGAGATATTTCCCATGGGATCTACACAATTTTCTCTAAGGATGATCCCAATAAAATAATAAAACATCTTGAGTATGAACTTATAATGCTTTAGATTCAATAGTCATTAGACATTCTAGTGCGTCTAGAAAGGGTAGCATGATAAGAATTTGAAATTAACCTTTTATTAACACCACAAGAGGATTTGGTGATTTAAACCTTGATGTTCATACTAGATTCATTGAAATTTCAGAAAATTATAGCTATCCATGTAGTTAAACATTCACTAATGAGGATAATTTTTTCCCATCATAATTCCCCTTGTAATTCTGATCCAACGACTAAATCTTCTCACTAAAGATAAAATTTTGAATTCTGGTTAATTTTTTATAGTCATTGTCCCAAGTTCAAAATATGAAATATACATCTCTATATACAACAAAGTATCACACTATAGATTTACTCTCTAAATTGTATCATTCATTGGAATCAATATTGAACTAGTTTAGAACTGAAAATTAATTTTTGTTGGTAAAATCAACATTACATATAGTCCAAAAAATATCTAGTAGTTTCTATATAAGAGGTTACTTGGGCCTCCTGTTGATCAAGTATGTGGTTCAATTCATAGCTTCCACCAAAATCACTATGGGCATACCCATAAAAATTCATAAAAATCTCACCTTCTCTACCATATCCCTTTTCATATTCTATACAACTATGTTGCATTTTGATTCCCCTAGTATAGCCTTCTAAAAAAGTATCCCCTTCCTCCATCAAAATCTATTGAACTTCATACTTCTATACATTCACAATTATTTTATTGAAGACACTTCAACTTTATTCTTGTTTACTTATGAACCATATCCCTTTATATAAAGAAAATATTTACCACCTCATACTTTTTCCATAGAAATTAAACACACTCTTAGCATGTGTAATCATTAACAAATATTATAATGATTGGTGTCGCTTTGTGAGAGTGTACCAGCCCCGACCCCTAAACATTAGTATGGACCAGTGCCTACTTCCAATGAATTGGTGTTTCACCTTAAATTTAGAAATACACCTTCTACAAATTTCTAAATATAAAATTTTCTCATGTTTCAAACTCCATAATTCTATAATTTAACAATCTTTTGGCGGCATTAATTTTCACTCCCTTCTCACTAAGATGGTCAGGATAATCATGGCATACCATACTTGAAATTAATTCCCAAATATGCATCACTTATTTATTTGAAAATTTCATGTAGAGAATCCCATCATTCACTTGCAATCCATTATCCATGGCTCTACATAATATGTTTCTCACACCATATATGAAAATTTTATAGAAGCATGTGTTTTCTAATTTCTTAAGGGAAATTATGTTTTTATATATGTTAGGAATATTCTTCACATTCCTCCACACCAATATTCATATGTTACTTGTCTAGAATGATGTATCACATTTCCCAAATATCTCAAAAGTGTTTCATTTGAATGATGCGCCATTATAATAATTTTATTGTAATAATTCTTCATACATCCTCTCTTTGATGTAGTCTGGAATAGAGAAATGGTGTCAATCACCCCTAATCCTAATGAATTAGTGGTACTCATGAGTAAGACACTTCTATATTCTAATGAAATATTCAAAGAACCACTTACAGAGGAAAATGTTCTGAAAATATTTATTTTTCATTATAATCCTTTTTTATGATATAGTGACCCAACATTTTCATACATAACTATTATGTATTTTTTAAGATAAATAACATAATAGTTATATAATCTAGGATCAAATGTTTTTGTATCTTGGGAAAATCAAGATCATACAGTGCATGAACATAATAAAATATATAAATTATTTAAATCTTTCAACATTTTTCTCTTAAAATCTCTCAAATTCTCCTTATAACATGTATTAACCTTAGGATATACATCAAAGAAATAGATGCGCTAAATAACCTATAAGGGGGGAATATCATTTGATAAATATAGGATATGAATAAATATCACATGAGGGAGAATAATCAACATCACCCTATCATAAGAATATAATAATAATAATAATCATGGGGAAAATTTTGATAAAGGAATTGAATGTGGAATATGTATAACAATGAATTGTCATAAAATAAGGTTTATTTTCCACACCTATTTGTGAAAAAATCTGGCATCATGTTCATGCATAACGTATGTACATATATCATAAAATCATAATTATTATTAAATAATGCATCATGTTCTTGAATAATACACATAATATCCTGAGATATTTCATATTACATAATGAAATGGAGGGATTTATAAATTTAGACCCATCCGCCACATTGTAAAATGATCATAATCATGCATGGAACAAAGAATGTAAAAAAATAATAGTAATGAAATAAACCCAACAAATAGAATGGATTTCATAAAGGCTTCATGAAGAATATTTTACTAAATAACATTTGGGGCTCCAAAGTGAATAAGGGAAATCAAATTTCCTCATAAAATATATTAAATCTTTAGTGGATAATAAATAAATCAAGAGGATTTTATGTGATGTTTTTGTAAATTAATGAATTTTGGAAAAAGTTTTTTAAATGGATTGGAATTTTTTTGAAATTGTAGGAACTTATATATCCCAGAATAGTATATTGAATGAATAGTTGAAGGAAATACTAATGACATTTTGAGAATATCAATAAAAGAATAATTTGGAAGATGAGGTAACCCAAAAGGACGGAGTTGGGTTCAAGATTCCTCTTACCTTAAATCCCTCTTTTTTTCTCTCTTCTACATAGTGAATAATAAAAAACTTTTATTAAAATATGGAACCAAAATTGAATTATGTTCATCCATTTAACACTTGATCAATTAAAATCATTGTATTATATATCTCAACTACCATTGTTAATGGTGAAATTATTTGATATAATTTTTCCCTTAAAATATCCAATCTTTCTTCAGTTTTATTGTCTTTCTTTATTACAAATTATACATTAGTAAGATTACTTGAATATTTTTAGAAATAAATATATTTATATATTTATATATTTTAAATAATTTATTATAATCATCTATAAGTGTGGTGATAATAAAATAATTGTAACCATCCTCACTGGAGGTTAACTAACTATTAACTAGACATTGTCCATATCGAAGGTGTGACATATATATTCTATACTTATATTAAAAATAACAATTTCATAAGAAAATTTAATTATAAAATTCATGTTAAATTACTGTTTAATTTTTTTATGATGTTTTGGATTATAAATGAAATGGATAATATGGAGTTTAGAAAAGGAAAACAAAATAAAATATGAAATTAAATTACACATTTCTTGAAGTTTCTCCTTTTCCACGGCCCTTAACAACCTAAAATCTTGGAGTATGATTACTATAGAACATCCATATAGATACTAGGGGAATTTTATGTCTAGTATGGGTAGATATATTTCTATGGTAAGTTGAATGTAAGTGGTTTTCAAAAGGGAGGGATGAGGGTTTCTTTTAGAGAGTGTATTTAATGGTTAAAATTTTAAATAAATTATTATTTCCAATGTAAACCTTTCAATAAAGATATATTTGTCATTAAGAATATAATATCAGTAAAATAAAATTTATTTTTGACTTTAAACATATTTATAAACTAAATTCAATAGTTTATTAAAAAGTAAAGTGAAAAAAATGAAAAAATCTATTTTAATGGAATACTTTTGAATTTTGACTTGGAAAAATATATTTTATGCTTGTAAATTAATTTTATTATTTTCAAATAAACAATATATATTATTAAACTTATTTTGGAGTGAAATAACCAATTTATCATTTATTAATACATTATTATTTCATCGTTATTTTATGAAACATGCATTATTTGAAAAAAAATTATTATTCACATAAAAATTAATATTTTTACAGAATTATAATATAAAATACCTTAGAAAATTATGACCTGGTGATTCTAAAAATGAAAGTTATTTTATTAAAAAAAAATATGACATTGGTAATTTTATTTTTCAATACAAAAATTTATTATATTTATAAAATATATTAAAATATAGTTTACTAAAAATGTGATTATATTTTTTTGTGCTTTTTATCTTGCTATTTATATTATAGAATTAAAATATTTATATTATTTTAAATTAATCATGATAAATTTCATTTACACGACATTTTATTATTTTTAGATGGAATTACTATTAAAACAGTCAGGTTAGCAGTCCCAATGGTCAGGTTACTAATCCCAATAGTAAGGTTACAATTCTAATGGTCATGTTACTATTCCAAAAATCACATTACCTTATATATATTATTCTTCATTATTTCATAAAAAATTCACTACAATTCCTCTAAAGAATCTGTATTCTTCATTTCTAAAATTTGGATTGGTTTACAAATATTTTTCTCTATAGTGTTGATTGTGGGAGGGATGATTCTAGGAGATTGGAATGTCCATGTTTTCCCATTATTGTTTTTATTTTTAATAATTTTCCATTTTGTAATTTTTTTCATTTTCATGGTCTTATTTGCTGAACAATGTAACAATCTGAATTAAATATATAATATATTTTCAATATTTTTGTGTGATTTCTTTGTAGAATTCTATATAGTATAACACAAATTTATTCAATAAAAAAATATCATTTATAATGTTTGGATTATTAAATTCATCCCCCCTTTAGAAATTTCAACCCTTAAATTTCATCTCATGTTCTCAAGTAAGAATATATGAGGGTACTTCTATTTCATCATTTCTTCCAGATTATCTATCACCTCATCATATTTATGGTTCTGCCAAAGTAATTTTAAAAGATGTTTTGTATTCTTACATAAAATATTGTCTCTACGATACAAGATATTTTCCGTATGCTCCTCATAAGATAATTAATTCTCTAGTTTTACCACATCCAAATTCAGTACATGTGATGGATTTGTTATATACATCTTCAAGAGAGATACATGGAAAAAATCATGAACGTGAGCCATGTTTGGTGGAAGTGTTGACCAATTGGCCACTGAACCTATGTGATTAAGGATCTCAAATGTTCCAATGTACCTAGGGATAAAAATTTATTTATTTATAAACAATGTGACTATCTTACAAGTTTATATTCTAAGGTAAAAAATTCAACATCAAACTCCTTTTCCTTTCGATGATTATTAGTATATTTCATCTTTTGACTTTTAATAAATTTTATATATTTTTATATAGATTAAATATTTTATATCATCTCTTACACAAGATTAATTCTACATATATTTCCTTCACCAACATAATCCCAACATGTAGGTGTTATAGATAGATTCCCATACAGAGCTTCATATAGATATATTTCAATAACCAAGTGGAATATTTTTTTTGTAATCAACAAATGGAAGATTTCAATGTATTCCACATAAAAATATAATTGAGAAGGTTTTAAATATTTTTTTGACTGTTAGAATTGCCCTTTTAGATTAGACATAGGTTTAGGGGTGAAAGGAAGTACTAAAATTTGATTCAGTATTCATTTCATGATGAAGTCCTACCTAGAATTTTGATGAGAAACTTGGATCACGATCATAGACAATTGAAAGTGATCCCCAATGAAGCCTCACTACTTCCTTTAGGTATATCATAGAATGTTTTTTAACTGATATTTCATTTGAATAGTGATGAAGTTGGATGTCTTGGGTATTCAATCCATCACAACCCATATCACATTGCTTCCTTTAGATGTCTTTGGTTGACAGTGACAATGTCCTTAGTGATTTTTTCCTATTTCTTTCTGGGTATGGGTAATGGATGCATCATCTCCTAGGAATTATCTTGCTCTACTTTTATATGATGACATAGAAATAAATTTTTGGATTAATCAGTGATCTCATTATTCATGATGTACCACCATAACTTCTCTTGATAATCATAGTACATCTTGGTACTTCTAGGATAGATGGAGGAATATGTTATAGGTAAATTATCCAATACCTATTTCTTTATCTCAGGTAATGTAGGAACACAAATTAATGTTCCAAACTAAATGGGACCAATTTCATATATATGGAATTCATGAAGCTTCCCATCCTTTATTGTTTCAACCTTTTAGGAAGCAACAGACCATCAATTTGTGCCTCCTTGATTTTCCCTTTTATAGATGGTTGGAAAATTATTTTGGAAAGGTAGCATATAATCCCCGCTATTATTATTACAAGGTACATCCTTTATATATTCATTAAGATTGGTTCTTTCTTAATCCACATCAATGATAGTGTATAAGGTTCTTTTCTTCTAAGAGCATTAGATTTATGAAAACCCATATTTTAATACACCTTAATTCATGATTTATTATGTAATGGTGCACATAATACAATCCCAAAATATCATGAGGAATAGTGTCTTTTGGAAATTAGGTACATATAAAAAAAATTTAGACTTTATAATAACAAAATTATTTAAAAAATATACAACATGGCCTTAAAATTCTAATTCTCTTCTAAAATCCATGGGATAAACTCGATATGTATATAAGGGGTGATCTATAAATATTCCTAAGGGGATAATTAAATAATATCTTATGGTAAAGTATAACATGTGGTCCAAGAGTAAAATCAATTAAACAAAATAGGGGAGATAATAATAAACTTTAACATCAAATCATTATATAAGATGATAACATAAAGGCCACAAGGGTGTGTGCCAGCAATATAAAACATGAAAACAAAAATATAAGTGAATGATAATAGCCTATAAATCATAACATATTATGGTTAGGATAAAATATTTTTCACTATAAATGGTATCTCATGATATAAAACCATTACCCAATGCATTGAAGGGCCATATAATTTTGGCCCCAGTTATCACATTCATATCATGTACATATATAAGTGTTCCACATAGATCATACAACATAAGTATGTATTTCAACACATTCAATCAGACAATTATGGAGTGTGGGTTACATAAATAGATGTCTGTGATCAATTAAGTATAGGTAAATCTAGGTGAATTCCCATGAGTTGAAATGGGGATGGGTATTCACTACACAAACATTTGACGTTAAAATTGTCGGATAATTTCAGCAGTATAACAGGGGAACATAAAGATTCACATAATTTTTTAGTTAGAGTTGAAGGGGTCTATCATAACTTGATAATCATATTGAATATAAAATATATTTGAAAAAAATTATTCCAACATGAAAAATTGAAAATGAAATGGTATATTTTAAAGGAGGTTCTTGAATAAAGAGAAGGATAAGATCCCTTACCTTGAGAGGGTGCATCTAAAAGCATGGGAGGATCTTTGTAAGAGCTTAGGAACACCTTGTCAATTCTATATAGAGGAAATTAAAGATTAAATTAATACTCAAAGGGTTTTTATTGAAGTGAAATTCGAGTTTGTGTTGGTTTTTGTAACAAAATATATGGGAATACTTTATTCATTTCCATATGTAAGTTTTGGACAATGTATGATAAAATAATCAAAACCACAAACCTTTTCTAGGTTTTTTTCCCATGATTTCCACCAAAGTCAAGTTTTTTTCAAAATTTTATATGTCTAATAATATAACCCATTAAAATAATACCCATGGTGATGTACAAATGGATCATATTCATTAATAATTAATTTTAGAACCTTAAAATATAATATAGGTTTTGCAGGATTCAGAAAGGATTTATAAAATTAAATAAATAACTTTAAAACATGATATTTTAAATAAGAAACATACTTTTGTTCCAAGATAGTGTTTAAATTAATTATTACATCACTTTTTATCTTTTATGATTTCATCATACATACCTTATATTTGTAACATATTTATTTTTTTCCCAAAAATTATGCACTCTTATAAAATTATAAAAGATTCACTATTAGATTATTTAAATGTTTTTATTCCAAAAATAATATTTATTTTATCAAAAATAATTCTATAAATATTAAAATTTACACTTTTAAATTAAAATATCCATTTATTGAAAAATATCAGTATTCACGATGATAATAGTTTTTTGACCTTCATAAAAATTAAAATTGAAGTCATGAAATTATATTATCATTTACATATAAAGAAATATTTTTTAAGAAAAAAATATTAAAATAAAATTTCATTCAAAAATTATTTGTTTCATCAAATAGAGTTTCTTTATTGAAACTATATATTTCTCAAAAATATACTTTGAATTTCATCGTTTCAAAATTTAATTTTTATCAAACTTGATATTTAATAATTTACAATGTAATAATAATAAGGGATAAAAATAATCATTATTTTTTAAAAAATAAATTTATATAATTTATATAACTATGGTATCGATACATAACCCCTTATTACACTAGATTACATATTGAGGGTTAGGTGTGAAATGATGAAATATTATTGGGGTTGTTCAGTGAAAATAGTTTGGGTAGTGATATTAATAAGCTTGAAATTCTCCCATAAACAGTTTTTCACATGTGTTAGTTGTTGAATATTAAGTAGGGATTGGTAAATGGAAAATCCTAGTGATTCTATCTCCCTCAGCAGATCTAATAAATGGGATTCATAGGGTATGATCCTATTGTTCTAGGTCTTTACTTTATTCATCTATGTTAATTAGAATTTATTAGAACCCTTAATATATACTAATAATAATGGTCACTTTACAATGGCTAAATTATCAATGGTTATGATACTTAATTTCATTTTAAATATGATAGGATATATCTTCTAATGGTCCAAGATAACCATTGTAATGGTTGTGTTTTATAGAACTACATTTCTTAATAGGAATATTTTCATTTAAAAAGAAATTTTATTTATAAAAGTTAAAGTCTATAGATTTCTCCCCTATTCATAAATTTCACCCTCAAAATATTATTTAATAGACTAAAAAAACAAGTGGGAACTTCTGTTTCATCACCTATTCTCATTCCCTTCCTCAGAATTTTGGTTCTACCATAACACATTAACCAGGTGATTTTTCCTATTTCATAGAAATTTTTCTATAAGGTATAAGATCGTCACCCACTTATCCTCATATAAAAGATCATTCTATAAGGGTTCCACCTCTATATTCATCACATGAGAGGGGTATGTTATTTACTTCCTCAAAAAGGATTCATATAACACATCATGTATATAAGATATGCCAGGTTAGAGTGTTAATCAATAAGCTACAACTCCAATTCAATAAATGATCTCAAAGGGGATGATGTATCTTCGACTAAGAATTCCCTTCTTCACAAACATCATGAATTTCTTCCATAATGATATATGAAGGAACACCTTATCTCTAAACCCAAACTCTAATTCCCATTAATGATTATCAACAGGTCTTTTCTATCAACATTTCTTGTACTTCATATTATCTCGCATGATGTTTTATTTAATATATATATACATCTTAGTGATTCCTAAATGAATGTAGAAGGTTGATCTGTACATATCATCCAAAAGATCCATTTTAATCTCTGGTTTTAATGGTAAAATATCATATTTCCAAACCTTATAACTCTATTTTTAGATAAGGTAAACTCCAGAATATTTTTACCTTTTTTTGTAACACCTCGTTATCTTTCTAGGCCTCATTGATCCTCTCAATAATGAATCATTAAGTGGTTATTTGAGATAGGTAAGATAAATTTCCTCTAATTATTCCCATGTACATCAATTTAATTTCCATGAATACTAGGTGCATTAAAATCCCCATCATGGATAGGGTTATAGGATCTTTTCCACATAGAGTTTCTTCCATGTTATTCACCTTCTCGGGATGGTAGTGGATTGATAAATCATAATCCATTATCATCCATAACTACCATTATTGGAACATATTTATATCCTATTGTGTGAATATATACTCGAAGTTGTTAGGATTTTTATATATTTCATAGTTCTCACTATAGACATAATGTAACCAAATCTTTAATGCAAAGATCACTGGAGATAATTCTAAATCATGTTTTGGGTAGTTATTTTCATGGATTGTTAATTTACAAGAGGCATAGGCTATCAATTGCTCATCATGCATGAGTACACAACCCAATAACATTTTGGATTCATTAATCATGGTAATAAATACTTCCACATTGGTGGGTAATGTGATAACTAGTGCAGTGATTAGCCTCTTTTATAATTCTTTAATTCCCACCATCACATTCATCGATCTAGAAAAACATGACTCCCTTACAAGTTAACATGGTTAATTTTCTTGAAATACATAAGTAGCTTCTCACAAATCAACAATGATACTTAGGTAATCTTGTAATATATATATATTTCCATCACATATGTTGGTCTGGTCCATCCTTTAATTACCTCATGTTTTTATGGATCAATATATATCCCATTACTCATGATAACATGAAACATTGATGTGAATTTCCATCTATAAATTGTATATATTGTACTACTCATACAACTTTTCTTTCTAGAAGTTCTATAGTACAACATTAAATTGATCCTCATGTTCCTCCTTTATTTGGGAGTATATAAGAATATCTTCCCTAAAGGCTACCAGAAATTTGTCGAGATAATCTCTAATGACTCTATTGATCATGTATGTGAAGATAAAATTAGAATTAGTGAGTATAAATGGAATATCTATTAACTTGTGTGCCTATAGCTTCTATATAATGTAGTCTTGGGATAACCTCAAACTTCAAAATTACTTGAAAATGTCCTAATAAAATATCCACCATGAAATATTATTAGGATCCATGTAGTAAATCAAACAACACATTAACCTATGGAATAGGATAATTTTTCCTTATCGTGATCATGTTGAGCTTACAATAATCAATGCATAGATACATTGATCCATCCTCCTTAAAAAAATAACCAATGCACCCCATGGTGAAGCACAAGGGTATATAAACCCTTCATATAGATTATCATATAGTTTCTTGTTCATCAATTCAATATCAAAAGTGGTTATTTTATATAGATTCTTGGATATTGGAAAAGATCTGAATATAAGTTCAATTGAGAACACAACATCTCATCGAGGATGAAGAATATAAAATTCATTGGTAAACACATTAGATAGTTCCCTTATAGTGGGCATGTCATCAAGAATGATATTTTCATTAGTTTGAATCTTTTAGGCTAGAAATGCTTTCTCATAAGGTAATAATATCCATTCTAGATATGATGATGATAAAGGAGATTAATACCCATCTTTTCACTAGTATAGTTGGAGGGAGATTAAATATACAGAGGTTGATTTCCCTCTATCGAAAATTTATATTGTATTTATATAAGGAAATACAATCTATTAACATAATTACATTGAATTCTAGTAAATTGAGTGTTATAAGGATTGTAGGGAAATTTATCACTGATATTTTTATAGGGGATGAGTTATATTCTTAGGATACAATAATTTACCCAATTGAAATCTTCAATGGTAACTCAACTTCCATGTTTTAATGAGGTGTTTTAATGGTTCTAATAAGCATGTATGTTATGAAAGAATTCATAGAACTAGAGTCAAATTTTACGTTCACTATCCTTGAATAAATAACTAGCGTACCTTTTAAATCTTCATTTTTTTGATCCACCACAGTAGTTATGATGGAATTATCTCATCCTTTCTCTTTAGGCCATAGAGGTTTTCCTCATTAGTTATCAATGAAATCCCTTGGTTTATTGCATTGAATCTCATAGTGTCCCGATTCCTTGAAATTAAAAAATTGGATAGAAATATAAGGATTAACTAAATCCTTCCATCTATCCACCACATTGGTGGGTTTCTCACATCAGTATTCATTAGTTATTTTCCCTTCCATCCCACACTTTAATCATTTACTTATCCCATTTAGATGATTTATAAGATTATTTTTCCCTCTCTATTGACAAGTGGGGTGATGGTATTTTTTTCCCAATGATATATCTCCATCATATCGCTAGAATTAAAATCTATATTTTGATTTCTATATCCAGACCCATGAGACTATTGAGATTATCTAATATCCATTTCAACATAATGGCACTAAAAAGGTTATATTTCCATTATTTTCTTATTAAATTAATTTTTTTCCCCACTAACTTTACTTCATAAGTTAAATTAAATCATTTTTTGGAAATTTGATGACATTTGAGATATATTATGAAAAATTATTAATTATGAAATTTTAACATTTTTTCACTTTGGTATATTGAGAATAACTTTTTAGAAATTGATCCAATTATTGATATTATTTATCTAAGGATCAAATGGTGTATGGGATTCACTCATCCAACTAGGATAAGTGTTTAATCGATAATTTTGAGTCTCAAAAATTTTCACACAAGTTGGAACAACTTTTTTAGACATAATTGACATAACATCCTTAATAAATGCGTAAATCAGCACAAAAGTCCCCAAATGAGATGATTAAAGATATTAAAGGAAGAATGAATAGAGTATAATCACTCATAACATGTTTAAATGAGCTCATAAATTCACTATTTTAATTCACTAAAGTGGAGGAAGATGAAGAAACACTTCATCCATAGAAATATTACTTCATAAATAAGTGGATAATTTTGAAGAACATGTCCAATTTATATCAAATTATGAAGGTAGAAAGAAAACATGATTCCAATGAACATTTTTGAATACACCATATAATAATTAGGTTTATATATAAACCAAAAACTCTCATTAATTCAGAGGACAAGTTCTTGAGGGAAAAATGCCACACCATTTCACTATAAATTTAAATCTCCACTTTCACTCCAATGGAACTTTGGAACGAGGGAGTGGGATATAAAAGAGACAATTATCTATAGAAGAGGAGTTTTTCTTGAATTAATCAATCCCTGAAGGGTGGAACTCTAAGTGTTAGTGGCTGTAAATATCTAAAGGCATTTCCCTTTTGATTTTGTTATTTTCAATGTAAACCCATTTCTTTTGAATTATTTTTGAAACTGTTTACTTGAAAAATGGAGGTATAATTCATTATTGTTCAATATTTCCTATTTTTTTGATTTATTATAATCCTATAACTATAAAATAATTTTATTGTTTTTAAAATTTATTTGGGGGAGGTTTCCCCATTGATAACATCAACTTCAATTAGTTTTGGTTTCTTATAGGATATTGGGGAATAAAATCACTTTCATAAGGGGATAAAAACCCATATTAGAGGCATTGATTTGGTTTTAATGAAATTTATTTTTATACATTGAGTTCTTTAGGTATATGTTAGATAATTCAATTGGAAAAAAAATTGAAAATGATAATGGGACTGTATGAGGATCTATGCTTGTCCACCAATGTTATCTTTTTCTTATATTTTTCAATCCATATTAATTAAGATTTATAATATCTATATCTAATTTATATTTTTTATATTATTTTTTATCTATATTTTTTTAACTTATTTTAAATATAAAATTCTGTTTTTAATATAAAAAATAATTAAAAACAGACAGTCTAATAAAACAGTTTGAAACCTCATCCTGAGACAAGCCCATGGTCACTACTGTTTTGTATTTTGAAGGGGAAATTTTTTATTGAGATAACATGAATGAATCCTCAAAGTAAACCGGTTCCATTTTTGGGGTTGTTTCCAAAGTTTTTATAAAAAAATATAATTTCTATGATTATAACCTCTAATTCATAATCTTCAAAAATAAAAAATAAAAGAATTTTTAGCATGACTACTTATATGCTTTTCCAGATTAAAAATAATTGGAGGATAATAATAAGGAATATATTTATAAAAACATGTGGAACTAAATTTTATCATTCATGAAATACTTATTAAATAAATATAAATTCTTTTGAATTCTATGAAATAATTAAAAGAATTAAAATCACAAAAATGACATAAAGAAATGGAAAATATTTTCCCAACACTTTTTTATATTGAAGAACTATTTATGGGTTATTTAAAAAATGAATTTCAATTTTATTTTTAAAATTTAATTTATGAAACTATCAATTATTTACCAATTAATTTGTTTTTAGGAAATAAAAATTCTTTAGAAAATCATTGTGCTTATTTTTTTGGAAATTAAATTCCATGTGATGACCTATTTTTTAAATTGAAAAATCAAAACCATTGTATCAAAAATTTTATAAAAAAGAATAAACACTACATCCATTCATCATTGAAGAGAATTTAGTGAAACCTGGGCTGCTAACCATATTCAATACAATTATTTTCCTCTTCCAAATAGAGTTGGATCTTTAGAATCCAAAATGAGTTGTCTCAAATTTGGAACAACTTTTTCTAGATTATTTTGATAATAAATTTTTAACTATTTCCTTCTATGAATATTTAGCCCCATTTATTTTGAGTGGACTAATTTTTTACATGAAGATGAATTATATAATTAAAATAAATAAATAATGATGAACATGATCCAATAGTACACTGGTACAAATGAGGATCATTATATCGAGATATTTTTCAAAGAATAAATCATATTTATATAATTAATTGAAGATAAATAACATATATGAATTAAATTTAAAAAACTAGCGTATCTTGTTTGTGAGGATAATGTTTTGGGATGTTTCTCTTATATCTTGATCCCTCATCCAACACATTATTGGGACAATAATTTCATGGAATGGAACCTAATGAAATCTTAGTTTTTCAACTTCTACAACCATTTGGATATAAAAAAGATTGGGGAAATTTAATTTTCATTATTAATGAGAAGGAAACCACAACCAACATCAGATTTGGGATGACCAACTAGAACTACATGGCTAGCGGTAATGAAATCCAAGAACCTTCTTGGGGGGATCAAACCAAGGCTCTTTTTCCTTCCCTATTTTTTATTTTTCTATATTTACATTGAATTACTTTTTTATCTCCTGTTTTTATTTTTCTCTATAGGTTTAAATTTGAAGTGTTTGATAGGAATGATCAAGGATGCGTCTACCAAAATAAATCAGTTTTTATCTTTCCTTCCAACTCCTTTTTATTATTTCATATCATATTGATTTTCACTTCACATATAAACTATGCACAATGATAAAATTTTAAAAAATATGTGTGGGGGAGAAATTTCCTTGGTATAGTGGTATGTTATTCTTTTACTTTTCAAATTTTTATTTTTTTTCCTTTTAATGTTGTGTTTTTTATTCAAAATTTGATGGTAAAAAATTACCTCTTTGATTCAATGAATTTAAATTTTTGAATTAAAAAATTAATTTCAATTAAAAGATTCAACATGATTAATGGAACTAAACTTAAATAAAAGTTGAAATGTACTATGTTAACGATTTAAATTGTGTAAAATCATGAAAAGACTATTGAATTCTAAATTTTTTTCCATGAATGATGTTCAATGTTGAAAATCACTTGTTTTTATGACTCTAAACCATTTTTACATATTCATAATTTCCACACTTCTTGAGTGAACCGAATAATTATTTTTTAACTAGAAAATGCTAATTTAAATTCAAAACATATAATATTTAAAGAAAATTTGTTCAAAATAAATAAATAAATTGATTATTCTTGAAAGACCCATTTTTTAAAAATTGAACTATATTTATTCAATATACCTTTTCATTAGAACCTTATAAACCCTTATTATTATTAAAATGTCTATTATGTTACCTCATTTCAATACATTTTCCCAATCTAACTCACTATTGAAGTGCATTGCATGTTTTATTAAATCATAAGTGTGAGGGAGTTTCTTTTATACATTCTATAACATGCTACGATACATTGGGTGGATAAAAATTAAAGGCTGATAAAATAATTATTGATATTAAATGTTGTAATTTCTTAGAGCTTTTAACAAAAACAAACCTTGTTCCAATTGATATTTTTTCTAAAACATTGAATTATGAAATTTAGGAAATAAATTTTTATTCCATTTCTAATAAATTGGGGAAGTTTTGTGTTATACATGAAATAAGTTTTGAATTTATTTTGGAGCTAGTTTTATACCATGAAGAAAGAGGATAATATCATGCTTGAGTAGAAACTAGAGTCATGGAATCTTTCTTCAATGAAGATCTAAGAAATTTTTTCTTCCTTAAAATTTTATACATTTGAAACCCACTGACCTTAAGATAATAAAACAACCCTATATAATTCCTCACTATAGATATATTTCTTTAACATAATTGGGTATAGATTTTTAAATTTTTCAAACTTATAGTGACCCTTTAAGTTGGATGAGGAAAAAAATTATTACAATGAAAATCATGTGTTGAGAAGGAAAATAAGTGAGGTAGGAATCCTTATGAATAGAGGAATGAATAAAATTAGAATTAAATTAATTAACATAATGGATAATATAGAATTGAAGTTTCTAAAGAGGCATTATAAGTTGTGTTCCTTAATATTAATCTTAGTAAATTTCATTGATGTGTGTTTTAAATTTTTCACTGCCTATTTATTTAGAATAATCACTTGTCCATGATTCAATGTTTTAAGTGTGGGAGAATTTATAGAGAAAATATTTCCTTTATTTATAATGTCATTTCAATGAATTAATACCCAAAAATTATTCTTTTTAAGTGAAATTCCTTCATTTTATAAACTTTGATGATTTTTTTAGCTAAATTTAGAAAATTGTGAAATTTTCATAATTCTAGAATTTTAACAGTTTTTATCAATTTGGTATGTCTTGAATTATTATTAAAAAGATAATAAAATTATCAAAATTCTTTTATTTAGGATTCATGGGGTCAAGGAATTCATTTCTTCCAACTGATCCATGATTTTAATTGATTATTTTGAGACCTAAAAAATCACTCATATTGGAAAATATTTTTTCAGATAGAATTAGAAAACCTTCATTAATGAAGACATAACTCTGACCAAAATTTTCCAAATTAGGAGATTCTAGATATGAGATAAATTTTTATCAGATTTACATCTCTCTATTAAATACCATGTTTAAATTTTCTCATTTAGTTCGTGTTTGAATGACTCCATATAGGAGTGTGATGTAGTGATACTTCAGGCAAAAAAGTTTACATTAGTAACTAGCTAATAAAATTTGATATGCATGTCCTATGGATCTCAAATTTAGAATTAATAGATAATACATAAATACTAATAATATTCTTGAATACACCATATCCAAATTCATATATTTTATAGGCCAAAATCTATGAAACATTCAATGGTGAGATTCTGTAATAAAGTTGCCACACCCCTTCAATATAAAATTATGTCTCCACTTTCACTCCAAGGTATGGTTTGAAGGTGGGAGTGGAATTTACTAGAAAAAATTTTCCATATAAAAGGATTATTTAATGAATTAATAAATCCATAAAGGGATGGGCTCTGTGTTGTGGTGGGGAAAAAGTTTTGAAGTCATTTCCCTTTTGAGTTTGTGCTTTTCATTGTAAACAAATTTCTTTTAAATTGTTATGAAAACTATTTTATTCATAGAATGAGGCCACTTTTTTGTTGTTTTCACTTTTTATTTTTTTTACTATTTATTATCAACTAATTTCTATAAAAAAATTATTTCTTTAAATTTATTTTGGAGTGATATCCCAATTGAGCACAAAAATTTCTGTTTGTTTTGGTTGCTCAAAGGACTTTCAAAAATCAAATAAATTTAATAAGTTGATAAAAACCCATATTTTATGCCTAGATATGGTTTATAAGAAATTTTTGTGTATAAATAGAGTTATTGAGGTATGCATTGGGTAATTAATTTGTAAAATATTTTTATCAACAATAAATGGAGTGTCCAATGATTGATGCTTGTTCATTGCTACTATCTTTCACTTGAATTTTTCAATCCATAATACTTCTAATTTATAATATTTGACACTAATGGATATAACTAATATGATTTTTTAACTTTTTTAAAATCCTTTATACTCCCCACTTATAGTATTAATTTAACAAAAAATAAAATTAGAAAAGTAATAGTTTGATAACATAGTTTACAATCTCATCAGGATACAACTTCATGGTCAATACTATACTATATTTTAAAGGGTAAATTTTTTACTAAGGTAATACAATTGAACCCTCATCATCTAGAACATCAGTAAATTTAATCATAGCTATAAATATCCCGAATTTACATTTATTTTCTTAGACTCAAGATTATACCACCAATTTAGTGGTCAAATTTATTTATGGGGTCAATGAAAAATATAAATATTTATCATGCATATTTGTGAAGAAAACATTGTATTCCCTAATATATTCATCATCTATTTTCTTGAGATTGAGAAAATACATTTCTATTATATATCATATAGTGTGAGTATAATATTTATCAAAAACATTTTCTTTAATACTTTCTACTCCATCACATTATTCTCCTCATCAAGCATTATATTTTTACTCAAAATCTTCCATTGACTATATTCTACCTCCATATGATAAAACATCAGTATGACCTTCTCTTTTTCATGGTATTGAAGGATATAAATGTTTCTTTAAATAGTTTTTATCCATTATTTTGTTATTAAGGGATTATAAGATCCATAGTAATTCAAAGGCCTTTCTCATATAAAGTTTTTACTTGTAATATTCACTTCCTTAGGGGGATGTTGGTGTTCCACTTTATTCAAGTTACAATTAGAAACATAAATTAATTGAGAAAGTATTTTCATGAAGTTTTTGAATCCTTCACCTATTGGGTTGGGTATCTCATTTTTTCAGTCCTCGCATTTCCCTCACATGGTTTGTTGACTCGGTTCCTCCTATTTCTAGTCACTGACTAAAATAAAGGGTAAATTAGGGATGATAATTTTAAAACGATTAAACACATAAATGGGAATCCATGAACATTAATGTGATAACTCATAAATGAAATATATTCCTTATCTTATGAATATTTTTTTTCAATCTATGTTATCCTTAATCAATTTCCTAACATTAGATATTATTATAATTTTTTCCACTTAATAATGGTTCATAAATATCTTAAGAATTTTACAAATCATATCCCCTTCATATTTAAACATAGGTTTGTATCCTGACCTCTTTATTATGCACCAAGTTATGATCGATTCAATCCCAATTCACCCTTTTTGGGGTTATTACCCCTATGTACAACTATCCTGGAGCCACATTAACATGTAGTATCCAGAGGGAGATGTGTTTTCATGGAAGAAACATAATCTATACTTTACCAAAATTTAGTTATGGTTTTCTATGTATAGTATTATCCCCAAGGTATTCACTAGGGTTTTCTAATAGTAATCCTAAAAAATAATTATAATTTCCTATGATACCAACTATGACAGCCCACATTTCAATTCACCTTAATTCATGATTTATTAAATAAATTTAAACTTAATAAAATCCTAAAAGATCATGAATCCTAGTTTCTTGAAGAAATTAGGTACATCATAGAATAACATGGAACATGAGTATAGTAATATTATTTAAAAACACCACAACATGCCCTTAAAATTCCATTGATCCTCTAAAACTACATTGGATAACTTAAGGATATACATACAAAAGGGGTGATCTATACAGCCATTAAGGGAATAATCAAAGAATATAGTAAGGTAAATTAGAACATGTGATCCAATAATAATATCAAGGTAACATAATAGGGGTGAGAATCATAAAAATAGACAAAAAATCATGATATAATATGATAATATAAAGGAATCAAGGGAGTATGACTACAACATAAAATATGAAATAATAAAAATAAGTCAAGGATAACTTCCTAGAAATTAGAACATATTGTGTTAAGGATAACCTCATGAGCACCATAAATGGTACCTCATGAGATAAAACATCACATAACTCATTTGAGGGATATATATTTTTGGGCCCACCTGTCACATTCATATCATGAAAATGCATAAGTGTTCCACATGGATCATACAACTTAATGATGTATTTCATCCCTTTAATCATAAGATTAAGGATTATGGGTTACACACATTGACATACCCAATAATTGAAGAATAGGTAAAACTAGGTGAATACCCTATGATAGGAAATGGGGATGGTTATTCACAATAAAATCATTTATTATGGAAAATAGTTAGATAATTTATACAGCATAATGGGTGTATATAATTATTCTTGGAAGGGTCTAATGAGAGTGAAACTTTTATCTCATCACTTTGAAATCATAAGGATAGTAATATGGATAATTAAAAACTTATTTTTACTAGAAATTTTCAAAATTAAAAGGCATAATAAAAATTAGGTTATTAAATAAAGAGGATAAAGAGAGGATACCTTAACATGATAGGGAAATTCTAAAAGCAATAGAGGAGATTCTTAAGATCTTGTGGAAAGATTGGGAGGGATCTACAGAGGAATGGATAGAGTAAAATCAATCTAAAAGTATTTTGAGTGGAGAGGAATGGGTGGTTGGGTGGGTTTTATAGAAAAAGTGAGGGGAATGTTTTATTAATTTATAAAAACAGGTTTTGGACTTTATATGATAATTTAATTAAAACCACAAAAAATCTCATGGTTTTTAACATGTTTTTAAAAAAAAATAAGAGTGGTGTTAAATTATTTATAATTTTGAAAAGTGGACTCATTAAAAAAATACCCTTGGAAATTAGTAAGTGATTCATGTTCATAAATAGTTAATTTTAAACCCATAAAATATAATATAGTTTTTGGTTGTTTCATTAGGGTTTTATTAAATTAATCAGATAAATTCAAAAAAATAATATTTTAAATAGGAAATATACTTTTTGACTTTGATGTTATTTATATATTTATTACATCACTTTACTTCTTTTATGATGTTATAATACATACAGTATATGGAGAGAGTATTTAATAGAACAGAACGTGGCATGTACATAGAGTCTCGGTTATAAATTTCATCTGGAGTTCATATGGAATCCTGGGGAGGAATTTCCAATTTCATGTGGGTTAATAGAAATAAATATTTCATGTGAGGTGTATCCAGAAACATATAGGTTACATTTAAGGACATGTCCTTAAGCATTACATATTCTAGTGGTGTTAAACTAGAATTCACTTTCTAATATTTTTACAAAAACTTTTGACTATCTCATAAAATTATTAAAAATTCACCATTTGTGATGCCCCGACCCCAGAAGCCCAGAGCTGGTGCATTATTTTAATACATTGTCATGATTACAAGGAATCAATTCCTGAAGAACCGATCAGTTTAGCAGTCTCAAAAAATAGATTACATACAACAACTTTACATTACAATTTCTAACATAAAATACAATATAGATAATTCTTTGAGAATGACATTATTACCTTAGCATAACCCTACACATTAACCATAATACACTTCTTATAATACTAGGAAAATAAAACATAAGAAAGGGGTGAGGTCAGATGCTCGGTAAAGGTAAATAATTTAGCAGAATCTATAAACTTTTAAGTCAAGATGTGTAATAAAAACAACATCCTTTTAAACATAAACTTGAACTTAATATGGAAAAAATAAATCAAAAATTACCATATAAACATGCACATGGATATTCTACTAGTAGATTAATCACTTGTAATAACTAATTTCATAATGAGGTAATGCATAATGTCGGACATCAAAACCACATAATCAAGGCCTCGTTCCAATAATACAAATAAAAATTGTGTCAAGACCTTGTTCCAAGACACAAGTTTGTCACATGATACCTACCGTTGAATCGAGGAGCTATATCAGGCTCCACCTGTCACTTAATAATTCTAATTCATTCCTTATATGAAAATGTTGAAACATAACATAAACATTTGTATTAAAACTAGCATATGAAATATCAATACTTTAACCATAAACCATGAATGGTATAAAAATAGCACATCCATAGTCAAACATTTCATAACTCATTCAATACAATATGGATGATTTTATTATAATAAATCAACCTCAATCAAGAATAATATCCAGTAAATTATGTTTACATAGTTGAAAATGATCAGTAAAACTCTTTGAGAGAAATATCCATTTTTGTGAAATCATTTAAAAGTCACGCATTTATAAAGGAATTAACTTAAAATATATTTTTGAATAAAAGTGTCTCATACCACTTTGAAACTTTTGAAAGGAATTAACAATTTTAATAATCATTTCCATATAAATAAATCCTTAAAATCATTTTTAAAACATGGACATTAATCAAAAATATTTAGAAAAAAATCATTAAAACATTTAAAATACTGATCTTGATAAAGAGTCCCTTCCACAAAACCTTAAAATATTCATTTTGAAAAAAAATTTATGAAACATGGAAATTTATGATAAAAATTTCCCAGTAAATATTTACACATAAAAAATCTCGGATAATAATGATATTGAGGAATTAACCCTTACCTTGTACTACCCTTTGGTCAAGGGTACGTTTAACCTCCTCTTCTTCAGGTGCTTCCTTTTGATTTGATCAAAAGGGCCCCTTAGGTTGGATTTATGATCAAATTAAGGCCTCTAGGTTGAAGTGAGGGTAGTTGGTAGGATATTTGAGCAGGGATTGGCTGAACCAAATGGATTTGGAGGTGTAAATTTTAGAGAAGGGGAAATACCCTTTTATAAGAGAGGTGAGGGGAACTTTAGGAAGAGCTGTAAATATTATTTTATTATAAAATCATTTTCAGTTTATAATGGCTCCAAATGGATTTATTTAGAGGATAAGGTGGTTCTGGGTCGAAATCCCATCAACCAATAGGTTTTATACATGTTTAGGTCACCATATTAACCTTATCTTTTAGATTTAACTCTTAGTTAAATAGTTTAAATTTTACCATGTCTTCTTGTATTTTTATATTACATGGTTAATAAACTTACTATAAAATTCCAAGAGAACCTAAAGTGGTTTATTAATAAAATATATATTATTATATAATTCCTTTTTATAGACCTTATATTTTTAGGATTATTATATCATTTAATAATATAGTATTTTTTTTAAACTCATTTATGTCAATTTTGACACAATTTTCTATTTGGGTTTTGTGAAAGTCATAACAAGTTTATTACTTCAAAAAAAATACTTTAAATCAACCCTAACATGCCATATTCACCTAGAAAATTCTTGGATGGAATCAAAAGACTCAATTTACATTTATTTTGATATTTATAATATCAATTATTTTAATCTTTCATTAATAAGGTAATGATTTCATCATCATTATTTCATAAATACATTTAATTATTTAAAGTCTAAAAATTATAAATGAAATACCATGATTTAGGAAATATTTTTATCTTTATAATTAATATTTATAGTTTAATTTATATTATATATATCCCTATATTAAAAATGTTTCAGTTATTAAACTTCAAAATCAACAATTTTAACTCTTCTTTAAATAAAATATAATAAATGTCCTAATCTAACCCAAATGGATCAAAAGGATTTTTTTTTGTCCTGAGGTTGATTTTGGTCGAAATACACTTATCCAATAGAATTACGACATTTTTTGGGGTAATTTTAATATTATGTTTAGCTTTAATTACCCTATTTACTTTTAATCATGGTAAATAAAATTCAAAAGTTACTATTCACCAAAAAAAATATTTTCATCTTATTGAACCACATTTTACTTACTGATGTCAAACATGTCTCTCGGATTTTGGAAATTCAATTCACAGAAGCGGTAAAATTTCGTTTTATACAAATTTTCAAATGTACCTAGAAGGTGAGTAAATGTGCCTAGAAGGTGGGTAAAAAGACGTTAAAAAGGTTCTATAAAATTTGATATATATAATATTATTATAAAATGATTCCAATGAATTAAATTGGAGTAATATATTTATTATGTATCTATTTTTACATACAGATAAATTAAAAATAATTTAAATGAAAAAGTCGATTTTTATCTACAACGCAGTGTTTTTTTACTATTCATCAAAAATTGAATGTTTTCAGAAAAATACCAAAAAATCACCAAAAGATAATTTTGATATTACAAATTTAGAAAGAATTTTTATTTTACCAAATTCATAACATAGAAGTTGCATTAATTAATTTAAATTAAATTCTCATTGTCAGAACCAGAAAGCGGGTATTTGAGAAGCAAAAACTATCAAAAGATTGATATGTGTTTATGTCAAATTTGAATGTAAAATTACTTCTAATGACTATCATTAGATTAAATTATAAATATATAATCTAATTATACTTCAAAACCAATCAAATTTATAATTTAGCACTATAAATTATTTTGATTAAAAAGGTTTTTTTCGATTAAAATTTAGTATTTTTCACTATTCATCAAAATATGAATGTTATCAGAAAAAAACCAAAAATTTATCCAAACTAAATATTTGTTTCCCTCTTCTAAATAAGAAGTTTATTTATTCAAATTGAATATATAAAAGTGTCAAATATTGGATTTAAAAGGGGTTTTCCATTAATAGGCCGTAAAATTGCATTATTTGCAAAATACTTCTTTTGTCTGGAAAATTGAATTTGTTCTTATATTGTGTCTAATAAACACATAATATAGATGTTAAAATGATATAGAGTATTCAAAATTTATTAAATAATATTCATAATCGCTTTTTGAACAACTAGTTTGGTAAGTCGTGGTTCGCTCAAACTCGGTCTTGTGTGTAGCGCAAGATATTAAATTACTTTAAAGAGATAACATACTATGAAATCTTGGGGTGTTACATTATACCCTCCTTCAATAAATTTCATCCTATCAATTTGAAATTGTTCTTCGAAAATAACAAGTTTAAAATAGATAATACTTTTGTGGAAAACCCACATCGAAAATAGGGTTAATAAAATTCAGACTTAATAAGAGGGAAAGGGAAATGAAAAAGTCTCCACCAAATTAGGGTTTTGAATAGGAGAACATTGGTGGAAATTATAGATACATAATTGTAGGAAAACATAAATATTTATAGGGATTTATTGAGGTCATCAATCACAAACCAGTGAACACTAAATGTAAAATTAAGGGCCTCAAAACCATAAATCTATGATGATTTAAAATATCATTGGTTCAATAAAAAAAGGTATTAGTATACCAAATTTTTTGTTTTGATATCTTTTCTCTAATGTTTAAGAACTAATTTCTTCATAGAATAAGGAAAAAAGAATACTTGAAAAGTAGAGTTCCATCCTTTAACTAATTTCTACCACAAACTCATCTTTCACTCCAAAAAATAATAGAACTCAAAAATATTCTATTCATCATAATCATATCGGGTTACAAAAAATTGAATTTATAATTCAACTGTCAGACCTTTTAAAAAACTACATTATACAATCCAATACATCACGTAGTCCAGTGGTAGGTGATGCACACTTGTCGCCCTTCGGATGCAGGTTCAAGTCTCATGGCCTTTCTGGATGCGACAGGTTGTCGTCCAACCTCCGAGTTGTCCTTTTTATGAAAATCCAAAAATAATATTAAGAAAGGTTTTAACCTTAAACAATTGTATCCAATGTCCAACTTAATCCATTCCAACCTTTAGACTTATCCAAAATACTTGTGTCCAAACTCACAGTCCAAAAATTTATAAGGAAAGTCAACATAACATAATGAAGATCTCTTTTATCACATAATAACATGTGAATACCTTCACCATGTATTCTATTAAAACATGGAAACATCCTAACATTCCATAAAACCTTATTGAATATGTTCATCCTCCCTTATTTCTTATAGAATACTGGATATACTTCTTAAATCCAAAAATGTTGTAAACTCTAATAAACAATTAATCAGTTCCAAGGTATTCAAGAATATCCAATATAATTTCTCCCAATAACTAGTGCATAAAATGTTTATTACAGCAGTTATTTTTTATTTTTTACGTGGGATTTTGGCCGACGTTATTACAGGAGACGTTATAAACATTGTTTTTTGCATCGGTTATTTTACAACTGATGTAAAAAACACAAATCCGAAGCATTTTTCATGTCGGTTGATAAAAACCCGATGTGGAAAACACTTCAGAGTCATGGTTTATTACATCGTTTATTTAATAACCGACATGTTATATACTATTTCACATCAGTTATTATATAACTGATGTCATAAATCACTCCTCTGAAGCATTTATCACATCGTTTATTTTCATAACCGACGTGATAAACCTGTCTGCCAAGCGGTTTCCAACATCAGTTAAATATTAACCGACAAGAAAACATATCTACTAAATTGGTTATAAAATAACCAATGTCAAAAACTATTCATTTCCATTATTAAGTTGGTTATGAAATAACCGACGTAAAAACCATTTCCCATGCATTTATTACATCAGTTTCCAAATAACTGACATAAAAACTAATCCCAATGCATTTTTTACACCACTTATAAAATAACCGATGTAAAAAACATTTTTTTTTTAAATAAAACTAATCAACCACTCTTATGCCCTACCAAAATACCTGAAACATACCAAAAACAGACCAGAACCCCCCCCCCCCCACCCCACTGGATAGCCCCCACCACAGATCAACCACTACTATGCCCTACCAAAAGACCTGAAACAGACCAAAAACAGACCAAAACCCAACCAAAAATAGACCATAACCCCCCCCCCTCCCCCATTATACAGCCCCCACCACACCCCTAGACACCCCCCCCCCCACCCCACTGGACACCCCCAGACCAAAAACAGACCAAAACCTGACCAGAACACCCCCACCACACCCCTAGACACCCCCCCCCCCCACACACACACACACACCTATGGACTTCCCCCCCACCCCCTGGACATCCCCCCACACCCCTGGAAAACTCCCCCACCCTCCTAGACACCACCCACCCCCTGGACAGCACTCTCACACCCTTGGACAGCCCTCCCACACCCCTTGAACCCCACCCCCCCCCCCCCCACCCCACTGGACAGCCCCCACCACACCCTTGGGCACCCCACACCCCTGGACTGCCACCCCACCCCCTGGACAACCCCCCCCCACCCCACCCTCCTAGACACCCCCCCCCCACCCCCTGGACAGCACTCCCACACCCCTGGACAGCCCTCCCACACCCCTAGAACCCCCCCCCCCCTGGATAGCCCCCACCACACCATTGGACTACCCTCCCCCCCCCCTCCTGGACACCCCCACCCCCTAGACAGCACTTCCACACCCCTGGACAGCCCTCCCATACCCATAGAACCCCCCACCCTCCTAGACACCCCCACCCCACTAGACAGCACTCCCCCGGATAGCCCTCCCACACCCCTAGAACCCCCCCCCCCCCCACCCCACCCCACTAGACTGCCCCCCCCCCATACCCCTAGACACCCCCTGGACATCCCCCCACTTGCCTGGACATCCCTCCCACCCTCCTGGACACCCTCCCACCCAACTAGACAGCTCCCAACACACCCCTGGACACCCCCCCCCCCCACCTCACTAGACACCCCCAGACCAAAAACAGACCAAAACCCGACCAAAACCAGACCAGAAACCCCCCACCCCACTGGACAGCCCCCACCACACCATTGACACCCCCCCCCCACACACACACACACACACCCCTGGACTGCCCCCCTCCCCCCCCACACACCCCTGGACAACCCCCCCCCCCCCCCCCACCCTCCTGGACACCCCCCACCCCCTGGACAGCACTCCCACACCCCTGGACAGCCCTCCCACACCCCTAGACCACCCCCCCACCCTTCTGTACACCCCCCACCCCACTGGATAGAACTCCCCTAGACAGCCCTCCCACACCCCTAGAAACCCCCCCCCCCCCCACTGGACTGCCCCCTCCCCACACCCCTGGACATCCCCCCACCCGCCTAGACATCCCTCCCACCATCCTGGACACCCTCCCACCCCACTGGACAGCCCCCACCACACCCCTGGACACCCCCCCCCACCTCACTAGACACCCCTAGACCAAAACCCAACCAAAATCAGAACAGAACCCCCCCCCCCCACTGGACAGCCCCCACCACACCCCTGGACACCCCCCCCCCCACACACACACCCCTGGACTGCCCCCCCACCCCCTAGATAGCCCCTGGAAAGCTGGTGTTGGGAGAGGAGGCACCGCCATCCCTCGGGGGGCTGAACGCCGCTGGAAGGTACTCATCACTCTCACATGTGAAGCTTTAGCTCTCAAAATGTTTCACCAATTCTTTCTTCCCTTGTAAACATCATTCATTATATCACTTTGATGCCAATGTAACCAGGGGAAACATCGTCATGTGTGACTAAAATACCTGGATCTTGGTGGTGGCAATCTCCCAGATCTTGCGGGACTTGAAATGATTCTCCCAAGGCTGCCCATGAGACGCCTGAAACGACATTAACAAAAATTTCAACGGTGGGAAGAGGGCGCCGGTTCAGTTGGTGTAGAGGGATGCGGAGAAGATGACTACGATGATCCGAAATATACCCAACAAGTACATGTAAGTGACTGTTTAGTTTCCCAAATTAGATGATTGAACAAATATAGGGTTGTTTTTATGTTTTTTTGGTGACAGATGGGATATGCTGGTAATGTTCCTGGACCAACATTGCATGGAGGAGACCAAAAAAACACACAAACAACCCTATATTTGTTCAATCGTCTAATTTGGGAAACTAAACAGTCACTTACATGTACTTTTTGGGTATATTTCGGATCATCGCAGTCGTCTTCTTCGTGTCTCTCTCCACCAACTGAATAGGGGCCCTCTTACCACCATCGGGATTTTTGTTAACGTCATTTCAGGCGTCTCATAGGCAGCCTTGGGAGCATCATTTCTAGTCCCACAAGTTCTGGGAGATTGCCACCGCCAAGATCCATGTATTTTAGTCACACATGACGGTGTTTCCCCCTGGTTATACTGGCATCAAATTGATATAATGAATGATGTTTACACGGGAAGAAATCATTTGTGAAACATTTTGAGAGCTCAAGCTTCGCATGTGAGAGTGATGAGTACCTTCCAGTGGTGTTCATCCCCTCGAGGGATGGCGATTCCTCCTCTCCAACCCCCTGGACTGCCCCCCCCCCATCCCCATGGACACCCTGGACACCCCCACCCCACTAGACAGCCCTCCCACACCCCTGGAAACCCCCCTCACCCCCACACCCCTGGACACCCCCTGGACAGCTCCCCACTTCCCTGGATAGCCCACCCCCTGGACTGCCCCCCCCCCACTCTCATGGACACCCAAGACACCCCCCCCCCCACCCCCCACCCCCACCCCACCCCACCAGACATCCCTCCCACACCCCTGGATACCCCCCCCCCCCCACCCACCCCACTAGACACACCCCTGGACACCCCACTGGACATCCCTCCCACACCCATGGAAACCCCCCCTCACCCTACAGGACAGCCCCCCACTCCCCTGGACAGCCCTCCCACCCTCCTGGAAACGCTCCCACCCCCTGGACTTCCCCCCACTCTCATGGACACCTAGGACACCCCCCCCCCCACCCCCACCCCACCAAAAAACCCTCCCACACCCCTGGATACCCCGCCACCCCACTGGACACCCCCCCATACCCTTGGAACCCCTCCTCCCCAGACCAGAATCCATACCAGAAAAACCATCACAAGTAGAACAAAATAATAAGTAGAGAAAAATTAAACATTCACATATATAACATTCAAAACTTACAATGTCAACTTAAAAAAACTAAATCCAACCTAAATGACTACCAAATACACAATTACAATGACAATATTAAAAATTATATTTTACACTAAAACAACTAAAATTCAATCAGAACTGTAAAATAATTTGACCATTCCACTTGTAAGTGTTTGACATATTGAGAACTATAGGGTTGAGGGTCATCAAATAGCTACAAATTAAAAGGATAGTAGTTAACGTGTATAATGAATAAATCAAATGAAATATTATGGAAAAGTTTAAAAGGAAATCTTACCAGTTCAAAGTTCACAACTGTTCCAATTGTTATTATTTCATACAAAAATCTTAACATATAATATCTGCATTTGATGACACCTTGTTGTTCATAAAAATTCTTTTTGAATGAGTTTAAATTCAATATATTATTTTTATGTAATAAATTAAAAAGTGCAAATTATAAATGGAAATTTACCTTTACATTTACATATTTGATCTTCGTACTCCTTTTCTTTGTGTTTTTTCGAAATTAGATCCATCCCCTATTAAAAAATAATACGAATGGGATAAATTTAAAATTCATTATAATATATAAAACTATTGATAAATTGAAACTTACTTTTCCAACATTTTCTTAAAACTTTCCTGCACATCTCCATGGACAGAGCATATCCAATAAAGTGTTTTCTCCCTTGGGAAGAAAACACCTAACATCCAATTATCACTAATAAAATAAAATTTAAGGTTAGTGGTTTTTTATGTTAAAAGATAATGAACTCTTTGAGATAGATTTGTTTCATACCTCTCAAAAAAAGGCATCATCCAACATTGTGTGACTATATTCTATTCAAATTTTCAGCAATATAAAGCATTCTTTGTTCCTCATCCAATGCACGTGCTTCAGGGGAAATCAAATGCAGGTCCATGAATCCATATACATATATCTGCTCATTCTTCTCACAAATGTTATAAAGATACCTAATACAAAACAGACATTAGTATAGATTTTTTTAATAAATATAACGTAGGGAAAAGGTGTTAATACTTACATGGAAAAAAATTGCACCATGTTGATGCCCAACTTATCTCCAGTAAAAAGCTTCATGATATCAGTTTTCACAATCCCCACAGTTATTTTACGTCCACAAACATGAGATTCCATTGCAAAATCATAATGATCTGCTAACAAATTTGAATATCTTGACAATCTATCAAGACTACTAAAATCTATATCTGATGTCATATCCATTTGTCTTTGTTGTTGTCTATATAGTATTTCTTTACCTTTGAAGTATTCCTGTAAAAATAAATAGAAAAATATATTAGTTTTAAAATGATAAAACAACTTCAATAAAAAAATAGAAGATATAACATACATACCTCTATGGTAATGAGTCGCAGAAGTCTGGATGGGAAAATTAAAAAATGGAAAATACTATGTCCAACTATCGTCACCTCATCTATAGGTAATGGTACTCGAGATGGTCTATCTATAATATCCTTTATAGGGACCCTATGATTCTCTACCTCTAATTATTGATGATGAACTATATCTCCTATACAATATACCAGCCCATATGCAACTATAGGATGTTAAGGATCATCAACATACAACTCGCAATAAGTAAGAAGCTGCGGCGGTGGAGTAGGATAAAAAATGGGGTCCACGGGCTGAGGTGGGGGAGTGGGAGCTACTGGCGGAGGAGGAGGATAAATAATGGGGTCTATAGAGGGAGGTGGAGGAGTGGGAGCTGTAGTCTAAAATTTTCTTTGCATGTCTAAAAATATAGACTGTATTGATGCTCTAATATTTTCCTCCATCGTCGCATTAATATTATGAACTTCAACCTCCAAGGATTCTATTTTTTTTATAAACATCCTCAACGTAAGAATTTGAATAATGTGGAAACACTTTTCTTACCGATACACCTGTCGAATATCCTCGTACACGACCAGGATTTTCGGGCATTCCCAATGATGCAGATAAAATATCTTGCCTCCCAATAGCTGTAAATACCCCTTGTGAGTTCTTCTCCTCAAGAGAATCCTGTATTAATTAATTGAACATTTCTATAATGATTGAAATTATATTAAGAATATAGTTAACTTAAATAAATAAAATAGATATCTTATAATTCTCTCAGCTACAATTCTCGAATCTTCCAAAAGATATTGCCCTTTTTTCCCATCTGATCTCTCTTCCATTTTTCATGTCTAGATGGAGGGGATGGAGGGGCCACCTCTTCAGAGCTTGAAGACTCAGCTCTTAGCTTTTGTAATTTTTCCGCCATCATTTTTTCTTCAAATAATGTATACCATCCCTGAGATAAACTATGAGGGTATACATTTTTAGATTGGATCTCCTGATGATATTTCCTTGTTTTCTATAAATTAAGAATAAGAAATCATTATCAAAACATTAATAAGATCATTTATATAAGAAAGCTTATAAAATTTTACATTGCCCTTACCAAAAATGAATATTTTCTTCTACTTTCAACAGACTATCTCCATGTGTCTTAATCTATGAAAGGATATATATGACATGGATTGTCATGAATCCTACGACCAAAAATGAAATTAGATGAGAGGGTTGATTTGAAATCCCTCCATCTCCTGGCAGCCATCGATAACCATTTCTTCCTGACTCCTCTAGTTTCAATAATATCAAATGTCATCTAATAAAGAAGAGGTTAAATATATTATATATACTAGAAATATTTAAATAATAGGAAAAAAATAGCAAAAGATCTTATGAAAATCGTATCCCACAACTGAGAGATTATTGCTTTGTCCATACTTCTCCAGTCATCATACAAAATGCTTACTTTTCTTTTACCCTGAGTTGATACAAAAATCTTAAAATCTTTTTCATTTGGACCTCTAGGAATATCATCCTCATCAAACTCAATGAGTATCCTTTGATCCTACATTCGGGTAAGTGATAATTTTGGTAAACGTGTGCACCCACGTTTACTAACTCTTGAACTCTTTGTCGTAATGGGATAACATGAGGAAGATTGGGGAACATCAAGAGGATCATGTGAATGTTCCTCCCTAGAGGTATGACCAATATGCTCATCTCCAGAATCATGTGGTTGATCAACTGATTGATCTGTCATTAACCTTCAAATCAAAAAAACAAATATTAGTTCACAAATATACAAATTCAAATATTACAATACTAATGTAAACATAAAATAGAAAATTGTACTAAGTTGAGTAATAGTAAACATGGTTAATATGGTAAGCATGTTAAACAATGGTAAATATGGTAAATATGGTAAATATAGTAAACATGGTAAACATGGTAAACCTATTAAACATGGTAAACATGGTAAAGTAATTTTCATTGAACAAAAATAATAGATATATAATTTATGTAATGGTAAACATAATAAAGTAAACTAAACAAAATTAAAACAAACAAAAACTTATACTTATTTGTTTTAATACATGTTTTAATAAAGAAAAAACTTACAGTATCTAACATTTTATGAAAATAATAAATGTAAACAAGAAATAAACAAATGTTACCTGTAATTTTAGGAATGTAAAAATGGATTGTTTTCCCAAATTACTTTTTCATGATCGTTCCTTATGGCACAAAACATGTCTTCAACATGCTGGAAGTAGGTATCTCACATAAATAAACATATTCATCAAGTTCATCCTCACCAACATATTGTTTTTTCCCTTGTAAAACAACATCCAACTGCATATCTGATTGATCTACCACATAGAAAATTTTTTTTTCATGTGTTTCCATTATAAAAGAATCAGTTGTGTCCTCCAATCTATTCAGATTAATAGTTGTCATTCCAAATTCATCATGTCTGACATTGTTGTTACTGATAAACCATTTATAGTTAAAAACAAGAACTTTAATTTTAAATTAATCAACCTCCCATATTTCTTCAATCACTCCATAATATGCACTTGATGCAGAAATTGGGTTTTTGTCTTTAGCACTCAAAAAATGCATTGCTTCTGCAAACACCAATACACCACTATTTTGAACTGTACTTCTGTTTTCCTGAGCTTTCGTATGAAATGTATATCCATTAATGTCATAACTGGACCATGTTATCACATTTAAACATGGACCACCCACTACCCAATTTAATGTCTCTGATATATCTGATCTACCAAGAAAGGTCTTTTTAAACCATGAAAAAAATGTTTTGTTGTGATCATTAAAAATCCACATTTCTTTCTTCTTTGGATGACATTGTTTCAACTCATTAATATGCAATGTGATATACGGTTGAGCATCAGCTATGTTATTCAAGATGTATAATTCTAACTTATTCATCTATTCAGCTGACAACTATTTGACTTTCAAGCCATGAATCCCCTTTCCCTCATTATTAACTCATTCATGGTGAGATGGAGGCAAACCTATGGGCTGCGTCATAGCCAAGTAGCTCGTACAATACTCTGCAACCTCCTCAAAAATATACTTTTCAATAATGGAGGCTTCAAGTCGATATGTATTCTTAATATACCCCTTCAATATTTTTATATAACTTTCAAAAGGATACATCCAACAAAGATATACAGGTCCACAAAACTTTATTTCTCAAACCATATGAATCGTTAAATTCACCATTATATCAAAAAAAGTTGGATGAAAATACATTTCCAATTAACAATGTATAAAAATTTCATCCCTTTCCAAAATGTTCAAAGCATTCACATCAATCACCTTATTACAAATTGAATTGAAAAAATAACACAACTTCGTTATAGTATTTCTGACAAGGATGGGCAATATTCCACGCAATTCAACTAGTAGAATTTGTTGCATCATGACATGACAATCATGAGATTTCATACCTATCAACTTCAAGTCCTTCAATGAGACAAAATTTTTTACATTTGAAGAATAACCTTGAGGTACTTTGATATCATGAAGACACTGAAAAAAACTAATTTTCTCCCTCTTGGATAATGTATGACAAGCCGGGGGAAGAAATGTTCATCTTCCATTAGAAGTGGGAGCTAACTCCAAACGTATTCCCATTGATATTAAGTCTAATATTTCATTTAACCCATATTTTTTCTTTCCTTTAATATCTAACAATGTTCCAATCAAAATACCACAGATATTCTTCTCCACATGCATTACATCAATATTATGTTTAACTTCATGATATCCCTAATATGGTATCTCAAAAAATATTGACCTTTTCTTCCAAATATGTCTATCATTACCATATTTCTGTGTCTTTCCCAATGTCACATCAAGGTTTTCCACCCTCTCAAAATAAAGATCTGGGGATAAAGGTTTTGGAGCAATATCAAATTCTTGTGAGCCATTGAATGCCTTTTTTAGTCTTTTATAAGAGTGATCCATAGGCAAAAACTTTCGATGACCCATGTACACTATTTTCCTCCCATGATGCAATTGACAATATGAAGTCTGTTGTTCGCAAATTGGACATTCTTTATTCCCTTTAACATTGTATCCAGAAAAATTTCCATATGCTGGGAAGTCATTTATAGTGAACATAAGCACTGCATGCAGTTGAAAATATTTCATTTTATAAGAATCAAACACCCTAATACCATCCTCCCATAAAATTTTCAAATCATCAATCAATGGTGAAAATAAAACATCAATATCATTGTCAGGTTGCTTCGAACCAGAGATCATTATACTCAACATGACATACTTTCACTTTATACAAACTTCAGGAGAGAGGTTGTAAATTACCAATAAAACAGGCCATGAACTATGTGTGCTACTGAGGGTTCAGTATGGATTCATTCCATCTGTGCACAACCCTAGTCTGAGATTTATAATTTCATTTCCAAATGTAGGATACTACTCATCAATTTTATTCTATTGTGGACAATCAGCTGGATGACGTATTTTTCCATCGCATATACGCTCATCAGCATGCCATCTTAACCTTTTTGCATCATGTGAATTAGTAAATAAACATTTGAAATGATGAATTATAGGAAGATACCAAAATACCTGGGAAGGGATCTTTGTAATCTCTACATCAGCCTGGGATTTTTCTTTCACCTTATACCGTGATGTCCCACATTTAGGACACTCTGAAATAAATTTATATTCCTTCCTATATATCATACAGTCATTTGGACAGGCATGTATTTTCTTATATCCCAATCCCATCGGGCATAATATTTTATTGTCCTTATAATGTGAATCTGGAAGATTGTTATCTTTTAGAAGAATGTATTTCATCAATTGTAGCAGCTCTGTAAAACTTCTATCACTCCATCCATGTTTCGCCTTCAGGTTAATCAATCTTAACACCGCCGAAAAAACCATAAAATCTGTACAACAAGGATACAATGGTTTTTAATCATCACCATATAGATGCGCAACTACCAGTTCTATCTCAATTTGTTTTGCTTCAATATCGTGAATCATTTCTTCAATTCCATCGGAGTTACCATCTTGCGAATCATCATCATCATTAGATCTGACATTCCATCCAAATTCACCATTCCAAATCCAAGGGTTGTAACTCGGATTAAAACCATGACAAATTAGATGATCTTTATCTCTCTACTTTTCAACTTCTTCATATTCAAACATTTCAAGCATGGACAGAAAAAAATGTCACTTCTTGGAACATTTCGTTTAGAAAATTCAAAAAAGGCATCAACACCTTCCTCATATTCATTACACATTCGATGTGCCATAATCCAACTTCGACTCATTATTACCTATAACAAATATCAAAATTATACATCTTTTTAAGATAATACAAATATATGTTTATATGAAAAATATCATAATTTGAATGTAAAACAATTTTGAAATATAAAAAAAATCTTTGCATATTTAAAAAAATATGCTTGAAAATGATTTTAAAAAGAAAATATAGTTAGATATAATAGTTTTAAATTCATCTTGGATCCTTTATTCTTAAGGTTCACAAAGAATAAATCCTGGTGCAACTGGATACCAAATTCACCCTTCCGTAAAAAAGAAATATAAAGTATAAATATTAAAATATATATACATTCACTACTGAAAATTACACAGATCCTAACGATTTGAAACCTTTGGACTGCCCCCCATCCCTCTGGACACCCCCCACCACCTGGACACCACCCCCCACCCCCTAGACACCCCTA
Source organism: Viscum album (assembly GCA_963277665.1). Lineage (NCBI taxonomy): Eukaryota > Viridiplantae > Streptophyta > Magnoliopsida > Santalales > Viscaceae > Viscum > Viscum album. The sequence continues at coordinate 1,870,552,092 of OY728120.1, read as the reverse complement.
CCCCCTTGGACAACACCCCCCACCCCCTTGGACACCACCCCCACCCCCTGGACACCACCCCCCACCCCCTGGACACCACCCCCCACCCCCCTTGACACCCCCTACCCCCTTGGACAGCCCACTCACCTCCCTGGACACCACCCCCTGGAAACCCCTATCCCCTTGAATATCCCCCTCACCCCTGGACCCCCCCCCCCCCCCCGCCCCCACCCCCTTGGACACCCCCAACTCCCTTGGATATCCCCCGCACCCCCCCCCCACCCCACCCCCTTTGACATCCCCCACACCCCCTTGGACACCCCCAACCCCCTTGGACAACCCCCGCACCCCCATGGACACCACCCCCACCCCCTTTGACACCCCCTGGACACCCCCACCCCATTGGACACCCCCCCCCCCACACCCCCTAGACACCACCACCCCCTTGGACACCCCCCCCCCACCCCCTGGACACCACCCCCCACCCCCTTGGACACCACCACCCCCCTTGGACAGCCCCCACCCCTGGACAGCCCCCCACCCCTGGACAGCCCCCCACCCCCTGGATAGCCCCCCACCCCTCTAGACAACCCCCCGCCCCACCACCCCCTTGGACACCCCCACCCCTCCTGGACACCACCCCCACCCCCTACCCCCTTGGACACCCCCCTGGACACCCCCAACCATCTGGACACCCCCCCCAAACAGCCCCCAAACCCTCTATACAGGCCCACCACCCCCTTGGACATCCCCCCCCTTCGACACCCCCCACCCCCTTGGACCCCCCCCCCCCACACACACACACGCACACACACACCCCTGGACTGCCCCCCCCCCCCCCCTCAATGGACACCCTGGACACCCCCCAACCCTCTGGACAGCCCCTCGAACCCTCTGGACAGCCCCCCCCCCCCCCCCCCCACCCCTCTGGACAGCCTCCCCACCCTCTGGATAGCCCACACCCCTCTAGACACCCCCCCCCCCCACACCCTCTGGATAGCCCACACCCCTCTAGACACCCCCCCCACCCCCTGGACACCCCCTACCCCCTTGGACATCCCACTCACCTCCCTAGACACCCCACCCACCACCCTGGACACCCCTATCCCCTTGGAAATCCCCCTCACCCCCCCCCCCCCTGGGAACCCCCCACCCCCTTGGACACCCTCAACCCCCTTGGGTAGCCCCCGCACCCCCCTGCACACCACCCTCACCCCCTTTAACATCCCCCGCACCCCCTTGGACACCCCCAACCCCCTTGGACAGCCCCCACACCCCCTGGACATCACCCCCCACCCCCTTTGACACCCCCTGGACACCCCCACCCCACTGGATAGCCCACCCAACCCCCCTGGACACCCCCACCCACTTGCACAGCCCCCCACCCCCTTGGAAACCCCATGTACGCGCACACACACATGATAGAACACACAAAAATCATAAACTTTCATGATATCACTTCCATAGGTTAATTTTACCAAAAAATAATTTAGCATGGTATAAATGAACACTATAAAACTTACCATGATAGCAAGAACAAAGAAAAATAACATCTCAAAAAATTAGTTTAGGGCATCGTGGAAAATAAAAACTGAAAACAAGTCGTGTGAGGCTTACTTGAGTGTTGTGAGTTAACCTGATAGATCTGATGATAATAAATATGAATAATAATGTTGGAAAAAAGAGGCTAGAGGTAACGACTTTGAAGAATCATTTTTACGTTTTCCGCACGATAGAGATAAGTCACAGGTCAGCCGATCAAAGAAAACAGAATGACTGAATACGTGGTGCGATAAATCATTTAAAAGATTTAGCACGTCAGTTATTTAATAACCGACGTGGTAAACTATTTTTTTTAATATTTATAATGTCAGTTATTTAATAACAGATGTAGAAAACAATTTATCATGTCTTTTATAAAATAACGGACGTGATAAATGTCTCTTTATCACGTCGGTTCTTTTGATAACCGACGTGATAAATTGCTGAGATTAGCTTTATCACGTCGGTTTTTTTATAACCGACGTGATAAAGTGTCGAGATTTCCCTTATCACGTCGGTTATTTTATAACTGACGTGATAAAGCATTCCAGATTCTATTTTCACGTCATTTATACAAGAACCGACGTAAAAAAGCTAATCCCCATATATTTTATGTTAGTTATAAAATAACCGATGTAAAAAATGGATCCTAATCGATATATTATATCGGTTATAAAATAACTGACGTGATATATCGATTATTAAAGCTTTGAACGTCGGTTATATAGAACCGACGTGAAAAATGCCGACGTGTTAAACGTTTTTTCCACTAGTCAATCAATCATCTCAGTATTAGGATTATATTAAGGTTTATCATTCCCTCAACCATGTATTTTCCAAAATGTTTAACTTGATATTGAGTCACTTTTCTTAGTAGCAAAAAATCTCAAATCATTAATGAAATAGTACTGCAGTGCAATCCTTATATACTCTATAATTATTATAACTAGTACATCATTAATAAAATACTCAAAAAACACAATTCTTTAACAACTTAAGAACACTGATCATTACTATTCATCTATGGTAGTATCATAACGTTATTATTATCCAATATCATCCTTTGGGGTATACTCTGATGATTAGGACATTGATTCGCATAGTGTCACAACTCCTTGCAGATGAAGCATTGTACATTTGAAACCTTTTTATTACCCTTTCAATCACGTATTTGGTGTCCTTTTTTCCACACTTATATCAAAATCCCATTCCCTTAAAGCATTTACTAAGGTAATTCTTTCCACAGTTATCACATGTAGGAAAATCCTTCTTTCCCTTCTTCATTTTTCCATATTTTTCTCTGCCATCATTTTCTTCTCTTTATTACCATCAAATCCATAGGACTTAGATAATTCGTTACTTATCTTATTAACACACGATATTATTTCCTCATATGATGAGAATACATGGGAGGCTATTTCCATTCAATATGTTGGCTTAATACCATGAAAGATATGATCCTTCTTACTCTTTGGATCATGCGTATTGTTGGAGTTCACATTCCTTCTACTAGGATCCATTTATAAATGGATACATACACTAGGTTAGATCATATCATAATTTATAATGCAAAAACTAGAAAAATTCTCAACATTAATTGAATACTTTCACACATCTAGTATCATAATCATAAAAATGGTTTTTTTGCTGACATATTGACTCATAAATCCTTTATAATAGTTTGTAAAGAAAATGTGAACAATCCTCATCATATCCCCCAAGAGTTTCATAACCAAAAGTGCAGCAAGTCCCGTTGTTATGCACCAGTTCTCGTTTGAGTCTAGCTCAAAGTGGTGTTTTTGGATTTTACCCCAAGATACATCTATTCTAGATCTTCCCCCACCTGCTCATATCTATACAGGGATGTATTTCTTAGAAAATTCACAAAATATCTACATTACCAAAATTCTAGGAAGTTCTTCTATACTAATCCTCAAATTCTATCTTAGGGTAATGTTTCAAAATCATATTTTATCTAAATCTATTTCAAAGGTTGTTGCTAAACTTCCTTTGATACCAACTGTAATTCCCCGACCTTAGAATCCCAGAGCTAGTGCATTATTTTAATACATTGGCATGATTATAAGGAATCAAGTCCCGAAGAACCAATCAGGTTAGTAGTCTCAAGAAATATATTACATATATGAACATTACATTACAAATTCTATCATAAAATACAACATAGATAATCCTTTCAGAACGCCATTATTCCCTTATCATAACCCTACACATTAACCATAATACACTTCTTAGAATCCTGGGAAAAGAAAACATAAGAAAGCGGTGAGCTCAAATGCTTATTAAGGGTAAATAATTTAGCAGAAGCTATAAACGTTTAAGTCAAGATGTGAAATAAAAACAACAGCCTTTTAAACATAAACTTGAACATGATATGGAAAAAATAAATAAAGCATTACCATATAAACATGCACATGGATATTCTAGAAGTAGATTAATCACATGTAATAACTAATTTCATAACAAGGTAACGCATAATGTCGGACATCATAACCATATAGTCAATGCCTTAGACTTAGAATAAAAATAAAAAATTTGTCAAGGCCTTGTTCCAAGACACTAGTTTGTATCATGATACCTACCGACGAATCAAGGAGCTATAGTGGGCTCCACCCATCACTTACTAAGTTGAATGCATTCCTTATATGAAAATGTCGAACCATAACATAAACATTCGTATTAAAACTAGTATACAAAATTTCAATACTTTAACCATAAACCATGAATGGTATAAAAATAGCACATCCATAGTCAAACATATCATAACTAATTCAATACAATATGGAATATTTTATTATAATAAATCAACCTCAATCAAGAATAATATCCAGTAAAGGATGTTGACATAGTTAAAAATGATCAGTAAAACTCTTTGAGAGAAATATCCATTTTTTTGAAATCATTTAAAAGTCACACATTTATAAAGGAATTCATTTAAAATATATTTTTGAATCAAAGTGTCCCATACCACTTTGAAACTTTTGAAAGGAATTAACATTTTAAAAAATCACTTCCATATAAATAAATACTTAAAATCATTTTTAAAACATGGACATTAATCAAAAAGATTTAGAAAAATAAATCATTAAAACATTTAAAATACTGATCTTAATAAAGTGTGCCTTCCACAAAACCTTAAAATATTCATTTTGAAATCATATTTATGAAACATGGACATTTATGATAAAAATGTCCCATTAAATAGTTACACATAAAAAATCTCGGATAATAATGAGATTGAGGAATTAACCCTCACCTTGTACTTCCCTTTGGTCGAGGGTAGGTTTAACATCCTCTTCTTCGGGTTCTTCCTTTTGATTTGATCAAAAGGGATATTTAGGTTGGATTTCTGATCAAAGTAAGTCCTCTAGGTTGAATTGAGGGTATTTTGGAGGATATTTGAGCATTTTTTTGGTTAAACCAAATGTGTTTGGAGGTGTAAATTTGAGAGAATGGGAAATACCTTTTTATAAGAGAGGTGAGGGGCACTTTAGGAAGATCTTGAAATATTATTTTATTATAAATTAATTTTTGGTTTATAATGGATATAAATGGATTTATTTCGAGGATAAGGTGGTTATGGGTCAAAAACCCCTCAACCAATAGGTTTTAGACAAGTTTAGGTCACCATATTAACCTTATCGTTTAGATTTAACTCTTAGTTAAATAGTTTAACTTTTACCAAGTCTTCTTAAATTTTTATATTACATGGTTAATAAACTTACTATAAAATATCAAGATAACCTCAAGTGGTTCATTAATAACATATATATCATTATATAAGTCTTTTGGATGAATCTTATATTTTTAGGATTATTATATCAATTAATAATATAGTATTTTTTTAAACTCATTTATGTCAATTTTGACACTATTTGGTTTTTGGTTTTTTTGAAAGTCCTAACAAGTTGATTACTTAGAAAAAAATAAATTAAATCAACCCCAACATGTCATATTCACCTATAAAATTATTTTTTGGCATCAAAATCCTCAATTTACATTTATTTTGATATTTATAATATCAATTATTTTAATCATTCATTAATAAGGTAATTACTGCATCATTATTTTTTCATAAATACATTTAATTATTTAATGTTTAAAAATTATAAATAAAATACCATGATGTAGGAAATATTTTTATCTTACTAATTAATATTTATAGTCGAATTTATCTTATGTTTAACCATATATTAAAAATTATTTAGTTATTAAACATTGAAATTAACACTTTTAACTCTTCTTCAAATAAAATATTATAAATGTCCTAATCTAACCCAAATGGATCAAAATGATATATTTTTGTCCTAAGGTTGATTTTGGTCGAAATACACTTATCCAATAGAATTAGGACATGTGTTGGCGTAATTTTAATATTATTTTTACCTTTAATTACCCTATTTACATTTAACCGTGGTAAATAAAATTCAAAAGTTTCTATTCACCAAAAAGTATTTTCATCTTATTGAACCACATTTTACTTACTGATTTCAACTGTGTCTCTCAGATTTCATAAATTCAATTCACAGAAGTGGTAAAATTACATTTTATGCAAATTTGCAAATGTGCCTAAAAGGTGGGTAAATGTGCCTATAAGGTGGGTAAAAAGATGTTAAAAAGGTTAAATAAAATTTGATATATATATAATATTATTATAAAATGACTCCAATGAATTAAATTGTACTAATATATGTATTATTTATCTATTTTTCCTTAAAGATAAATTGAAATTAATTTAAATGAAAAAGTTGGTTTTTATCTACAACGTAGTGTTTTTTACTATTCATCAAAAATTGAATGTTTTCAGAAAAATACCAAAAAATCACCCAAATAAAATTTTGATATTCGAAATTCAGAAATGATTTATATTTTACCAAATTAAAAACATAGAAGTTTTATTAATTAATATTAAATTAATTCTTGTTGTCAAAACCAAAAAGCGGGTTTTTGAGAAGTAAAAACTATCAAAAGATTGATATGTGTTTATGTCTAATTTAAATGTAAAATTACTTCTAATGACCATAATTAGATTAAATGATAAAAATATAATATAATTATACTTAAAAACCATTCAAATGTATAATTTAACACTATAATTTATTTTGATTAAAAAGGTTGTTTTCAATTAAAATTTAGTATTTTTCACTATTCATCTAAATATGAAAGTTATCATAAAAACACCAAAAAATTGTACAAACTAAATATTTATGTCCCTATTCTAAATAAGAAGTTTATTTGGTCAAATTTAATATATAAAAGTGTCAGATATTGTATTTAAAAAGGGTTCTCCATTAACAGGTGGTAAAATTGCATTTTTTGAAAAATACTTCTTTTATCTGAAAATTTGAATTTGTTCTTATATTATGTCTAAGAAACACATAATATAAATGTTAAAATTATATGGATTATTCAAAATGTAGTAAATACTATTCATAACCGCATTTTGAACAACTATTTTGATAAGTCGTGGCTCGCTCAAACTCGGTCTTGCGTGTAGCGCAAGCTATTATATTACTTTAAAGAGATAACATACTATGAAATCTTGGGGTGTTACATTCTCCCATACTTCAATAAATTTCATCCTAGAAATTTGAAATTTTTATTTAAAAATAACAGGTTTAAAATAGAGAATATCTTTGTGGAAAACCCACATCAAAAATAGGGTTAATAAAATTTAGTCTTAATAAGAGAGAAAGGGAAATGAAAAAGTCACCCCCAAATTAGGGTTTTGAATAGGAGAACATTGGTGGAAATTATAGACACATAATTTGAGGAAAACGTAAATATTTATAAGGAGTGATTGAGGTCATCAATCACAAACAAGTGAACACTAAATGTAAAATTGAGGGCCTCAAAGCCATAAATCTATGATGATTTAAAATATCATTTGTTCAACAAATCAAAAGGTATTAGGATAACACATTTTTGGTTTTGAGATCCTTTATCTAATTTTTAAGAATTAATTTCTTCATAGAATAAGGGAAAAAAAGAACTCTTGACAAGTATAGTTATATCCTTTAACAAATTTTTACCACCAACTCATCTTTCACTCCAAAAGATAATAGAACTCAAAAATATTCTATTTGTCCTAATTGTATAGGTTTCAAAAATAATGAATTTATAATTCATCTATCAGACCTTTTAAAAACTACATTATACAATCTAGTAAATCACGTAGGCCAGTGGTAGGTGATTCACCCTTTTCACCCTTCGGTTGCGGGTTCAAGTCTCGTGGCCTTGTCGGACGCGACGAGTTGTCACCCGACCTCCGAGTTGTCCTTTTTATGAAAATCCAAAAATAATATTAAGAAATGTTTTAACCTTAAACAATAGTATCCAATGTCCAACTTAATCTATTCCAACTATTAGACTTATCCAAAATACTTGTGTCCAAACTCACAGTCCAAAAATTTATAAGGAAGGTCAATATAACATAATGAAGATCTCTTTTATCACATAATAACATGTGAATACCTTCATCATGTATTCTATTAAAACATGGTAACAACCTAAATTACCATAAAACCTTATTGAATATGTTCATGCTCCCTTATTCCTTACAGAATATTGGATATACTCCTTAAATCCAAAAATGTTGTAAACTCCAACAAACAATTAATCAGTTCCAAGGTAGTCAAGAATATCCAATATAATTTATCGAAATAAATCATCTCGGTATCAGAATTATATTAAGTTTTATCATTCCCTCAACCATGTATTTTCCTAAATGTTTAACTTGATATTGATTAACTTTTCTTGGTACCATACAATCTCAAATCCTTAATGAAATAGTATTGTAGTGCAATCCTTATATACTCTATAATTCTTATAACTTCTACATCATTAATAAAATACTCAAATAAAACAATTATTTAATAATAACTTAAGAACACTAATCATTCCTCTTCATCTGTGGTAGTATCATAATTTTATTATTATCCAATAGAATCCTTTTGGGAATACTCTAATGATTTGGACATTGATTCTCATAGAGTCCCAACTCCTTGCAGATGAATCATTTTACATTTAAAACCTTTTTATTAACCTTTCAATCACATATTTGGTGTACTTTTTTCATGCTTATATAAAACTCCCTTTCCCTTCAAGAATTTACCAAGGTAATTCTTTCCATAGTTATCACATGTAGGAAAATCCTTCTTACCCTTCTTTCTTTTATCCATATTTTTCTCTGTCATCCTCTTCTTCTATTTCTTCCCTTCAAATCCATAGGACTCAGAGAATTCATTACTTATCTTATTAACACATGATATTGTTTCCTCATATTATGAGAATACATGGGATGATATTTCGCATTGAAATTTTTTCTTAATACCATGAAATATATGATCCTTCTTACTATTTTGATCATGTGTATTATTGGAGTTCACATTCCTTCTACTGGGATCCATTTCTAAATGGTGAGATACACTAGGTTAGATCATATCATAATTTATAATCCAAAAACTAGAAAAATTATCAACATTAATTGAAAATTTTCACACATCTAGTATCATAATAATAAAAATGGTTTCTTTACTGACATATTTACTCATAAATCCTTCATAAAGGTTTGTAAAGTAAATGTTAATTATCCTAAGCATATCCCCCGGGAGTGTCCTAACCAAGAGGGCCGCAAGGCCCATTGTCTTGCACCAGTTCTCATTTGAGTCTAGCTCAAAGAAGTGTTTTTAGGTTTTACCCCTAAATACATCAGTGCCAGAGCCACCTCTACCTTAGGGTAATTCTTCAAAATCAAAGTTTGTCTAAATCTATTTATGAGGTTGTTTCTAAAATTCCTATGATATCAACTATAATTCCCTGGCCCCAGAAGCCCAGAGCTGGTGCATTATTTTAATATGTTGGTATGATTATAAGGAATCAAGTCCCGAATGACTGATCAGTTTAGCTATCTCGGAAAATAGATTACATACATTAACTTTACATTACAAATTCTAACATAAAATACAACATAGATAATCCATTGAGAATTCTATTATTCCCTTATAATAACCCTAAAAATTAACCATAATACACTTCTTAGAATCCTGGGAAAATAAAACATAAGAAATGGGTGAGCTCAGATGCTCAGTAAGCGTAAATAATTTAGCGGAAGCAATAAACTTTTAAGTCAAGATGTGTAATAAAAACAACATCCTTTTAAACATAAACTTGAACATAATATGGAAAAAATAAATCAAACATTACGATATAAACATGCACATAGATATTCTACTAGTAGATTAATCACATGTAATAACTAATTTCATAATGAGGGAATTCAAAATGTCAGACATCATAACCACATAGTCAAAGCCTCGTGCCAATAATACAAATAAGAAATTTTTCAAGGCCTTATGTCAAGACACTAGTTTGTATCATGAGACCTACCAATGAATCAAGGAGCTATAGTGGGCTCAATCCATCACTTACTAAGTCCAATGCATTCCTCATTTGAAAATGTAGAAACATAACATAAACATTCATATTAAAACTAGCATATGAAATGTCAATACTTTAACCATAAACTATGAATGGTATAAAAATAGCACATTCACTGTCAAACATATCATAACTCATTAAATACAATATGGAAGATTGTATTATAATAAATCAACCTCAATCAAGTATAATATTCAGTAAATGATGTTGACATAGTTGAAAATGATCAGTAAAACTCTTTGATAGAAATATCATTTTTTGTGAAATCATTTAAAAGTCACGCATTTATAAAGGATGTCATTTAAAATATATTTTTGAATCAAAGTGTCCCACACCACTTTGAAACTTTTGAAAGGAATTAACATTTTAAAACAATCATGTCCATATAAATAAATCCTTAAAATCAATTTTAAAACATGGACATTAATCAAAAATATTTAGAAAAATAAATCATTAAAACATTTAAAATGATGATCTTGATAAAGATTCCATTCCAAAAAACCTTAAAATATTCATTTTGAAAACATTTTTATGAAACATGGACATTTATGATAAAAGTTTCCCAGTAAATACCTAAACATAAACAATCTCATAAAATAATGAGATTGAGGAATTAACCCTTACCTTGTACTTCCCTTTGGTCGAGGGTATATTTAACATTCTCTCCTTTGGGTGCTTCCTTTTGATTTGATCAAAAGGGATCCTTAGGTTGGATTTTTGATCAAATTAAGGCCTCTAGGTTGAAGTGATTGTAGTTGGGAGGATATTTGGGTAGGTTTTGGCCGAACCAAATGGCTTTGGAGGTGTGAATTTAAGATAAGGGGAAATACCCTTTTATAAGAGAGATGAGGGGCACTTTAGGAAGAGCTTGAAATATTATTTTATTATAAAATAATTTTCGGTTTATAATGGCTCAAAATGGATTTATTTCAAGGATAAGGTGGTTTTGGGTCAAACACCCCTCAACCAAAAGGTTTTAGAAAAATTTAGGTCACCATATTAACCTTATCTTTTAGATTTAACTCTTAATTAAATAGTTTAACTTTTACCACGTCTTCTTGCATTTTTATATTACATGGTTAATAAACTTAATATAAAATGCCAAGAGAACCTTAAGTGGTTCAATAATGACATATATATCATTATATAATTCCATTGGATGAACCTTATATTTTTAGTATTGTTATATCATTTAATAATATAGTATTTTTTTTTAAACTCATTTATGTCAATTTTGACACTATTTGGTATTTGTTTTTTTTAAATTAATAACAAGTTTATTACTTAGAAAAAAAATACATTAAATCAACCCTAAGATGTCATATTCACCTAGAAAATTCTTGGATGGCATCAAAGTCTAAATTTACATTTATTTTTATATTTATAATATCAATTATTTTATTCTTTCATTAATAAGTTAATTACTGTATCATCATTGTTTCATAAATTCATTTAATAATTTAAAGTCTAAAAATTATAAATAAAGTTCCATGATTTAGGAAATATTTTTATATTTATAATTAATATTTATAGTTGAATTTATCTTATGTTTAACCCAATATTAAAAATGTTTTAGTTATTAAACTTTGAAATTAACACTTTTAACTCTTCTTTAAATAAAATATAGTTAATGTCCTAATCTAACCCAAATTGATCAAAAGGATTTTTTTTCCTCAAGTTGATTTTGGTCTAAATACAATTATACAATAGAATTAGGACATGTTTTTCGGTAATTTTAATATTATTTCTACCTTTAATTACCGTATTTAATTTTTTAACTGTGGTAAATAAAATTCAAAATTTGTTATTCACCAAAAAATATTTTTATCTTATTAAACCAAATTTTACTTAATGATGTAAATAGTGTATCTAGGATTTTTCAAATTCAATTCATAGAAGTGGTAAAATTACTATTTATGCAAATTTACAAATGTGCCAAGAAGGTGGGTAAATGTGCATAGAGGGTGGGTAAAAAGACGTTAAAAAGGTTCAATAAAATTTGATATATATATAATATTATTATAAAATTACTCTAATGAATTAAATTGGACTAATATATGTATTATGTATCTATTTTTACTTAATGATAAATTAAAAATAATTTAAATGAAAACGTCGTTTTTATCTACAACGTTGTGTTTTTTTACTATACATCAAAAATTGAATGTTTTCAGAAAAATACCAAAAAATAACCCAAATATAATTTTGATATTCAAAATTCAGAAATTATTTATATTTTACCAAATTCAAAACATATTATTTTCATTAATTAATTTATAATTAATTCCCGTTGTCAAAACTGGAAAGCGGGTTTTTTAGAAGTAAAAACTATCAAAAGATTGATATGAGTTTATGTCCAATTTAAATGTAAAATTACTTCTAACGACCATCATCATATTAAATGATAAAAATTTAATATAATTATACTTCAAAACCATTCAAATTTATAATTTCACACTATAAATTATTTTGATTAAAAAGGTTGTTTTCAATTAAAATTTAGTATTTTTCACTATTCATCAAAATATGAATGTTTTCAAAAAAACACCAAAAATTTATCCAGACTAAATATTTATGTCACTATTCTAAAGAAGAAGTTTATTTGGTCAAATTTAATATATAAATGTGTCAAATATTAGATTTAAAAAGGGTTCATCGTTAACAGGCGGTAAAATTGTATTTTTTGAAAAATACTTCTTTTATCTGAAAAATTGAATTTGTTCTTATATTATGTTTAAGAAACCCATAATATGGATGTTAAAATTATATGGATTATTCAAAATTTAGTAAATACTATTCATAGACACTTTTTGAACAACTCATTTGTTAAGTTGTGGTTTGCTCAAACTCGGTCTTGTGTGTAGCGCAAGCTATTAAATTACTTTAAAGAGATAACATACTATGAAAACATGGGGGGTTACATTCTCCCCTATAATAAATTTCATCCTCATAATTTGAAAATGTTCTTTGAAAATAAAAGGTTTAAAATAGATAATACCTTTGTGGAAAACCCACATTGAAAATAGAGTTAATAAAATTTAGTCTTAATAAGAGGGAAAGGGAAATGAAAAAGTCGCCACCAAATTAGGATTTTGAATAATAGAACATTGGTGGAAATTATAGACACATAATTGGAGGAAAACGTAAATATTTATAGGGAGTGATTGAGGTCATCAATCACAAACAAGTGAACACTAAATGTAAAATTGAGGGCCTCAAAGCCGTAAATCTATGATGATTTAAAATATCATTGGTTTAACAAAGAAAAAGGTATTAGGATAACACATTTTTGGTTTTGAGATCATTTCTATAATGTTTAAGAATTTATTTCTTCATAGAATAAGGAAAAAAGAATACTTGACAAGTGGAGTTCCGTCCTTTAACTAATTCTTACCACAAACTCATCTTTCACTCCAAAAGATAATAGAACTCAAAAATATTCTATTTATCCTAATCGTACAGGGTTCCAAAAAGTTGAATTTATAATTCACCTATTATACCTTCTAAAAAACTAAATTATACAATCTAGGACATCACGTTGGCCATTGGTAGGTGATTCACCCTTGTCTCCCTTCGGTTGTGGGTTCAAGTCTCGTGGCCTTCCTGAACGTGACAGGTTGTCGCCTGACCTCTAGGTTTTCCTTTTTATGAAAATCAAAAAATAATCTTAAGAAATGATTTAACCTTAAACAATAGTATCCAATGTCCAACTTAATCCAGTCCAACCTTTAGACTTATCCAAAATACTTGTCTCCAAACTCACAGTCCAAAAAATTATAAGGAAGGTCAACATAACATAATGAAGATCTCTTTTATCACATAATAACATGTGAATACCTTCATCATGTATTCTATTAAAACATGGTAACAACCTGAGTTACCATAAAACCTTATTGAATATGTTCATGCTCCCTTATTCTGTATAGAATACCGAATATACTTCTTCAATCCATAAATTTTGTAAACTCCATCAAACAATTAATCAGTTCCGAGGTAGTCAAGAATATCCAATATAATTTATCAAAATCAATAATCTCAGTATCAGGATTATATTAAGGTTTATCATTCCTTCAAACATGTATTTTCCAAAAAGTTTAACTTGATATTGATTCACTTTTATTAGTACCATACAATCTCAAATCCTTAATGAAATAGTACTACAATGAAATCCTTATATACTCTATAATTCTTATAACTTGTACATCATTAATAAAATACTCAAATAACACAATTATTTAATAATAACTTAAGAACACTAATCATTCCTCTTCATATGTGGTAGTATTATAACTTGATAATTATCAAATAGCATCCTTAGGGGTATACTCTGATTATTAGGACATTGATTCACTCAGTTTCCCAACTCCTTGCAGATAAAGCATTGTACATTTGAAACCTTTTTCTTACCCTTTCAATCGCGTATTTAGTGTACTTTACTTTCAAACTTATATCAAACTCCCATTCCCTTAAAGAATTTACCAAGGTAATTCTTTCCACAATTATCAAATGTAAGAAAATCCTTCTTTTCATTCTTCCTTTCATCCATCTTTTTCTCTGTCATCCTCTTCTTCTCTTTCTTACCTTCAAATCCATAGGACTTAGAGAATTCCTTACTTATCTTATTAACACATGATATTATTTCCTCAAATGATGATAATACAAGGGAGGTTATTTCCCTTATAAATGTTTTCTTCATACTATGAAAGATATGATCCTTCTTACTCTTTGGATCACACCTATTGTTGGAGTTCTCATTCCTTCAATTTGGTGCCATTTCTAAATGGTGACATACACTAGGTTAGATCATATCAGTATTTATAATCCAAAAACTAGAAAAATTCTCAACATTAATTGAATATTTTGACACATCAAGTATCATAATCATAAAAATCATTTCTTTTCTGACATATTTACTCATAAATCCTTCATAATGGTTTTTAAATAAAATGTGAATTATCCTAAATATATCCCCCGAGAGTGTTGTAACAAAGAGTGCAGCAAGGCCTGTTGTCGTGCACCAGTTCTTGTTCGAGTCTAGCTCAAAGTGGTGTTTTTAGGTTTTACCCCTAGAAACATTTGTGTCAGAGCTACCTCCACCTACTTGTATCCCGACAAGGATGTATTTCATGGAAAATTCACAAAATTTCTACATTACCAAAATTTTAGGAAGTTCTTATATACTAATCCTCAAAGTCTATCTTAGGGTAATGTTTCAAAATAAGAGTTTATCTAAATATATTTCCAAGGTTATTGCTAAACTTCCTCTGATACCAACTCTATTTCCCGGACCCCAGAATCCTAGAGCCAGTGCATTATTTTAATACATTGGAATGATTATAAGGAATAAATTCTTGAAGGACCGATCAGTTTAGCAGTCTCGGAAATTAGATTACATACATGAACTTTACATTAAAAATTATAATATAAAATACAACATATATAATCCTTTTATAATTCCATTATTACCTTAGCATAACCCTACACATTAACCATAATACACTTCTTAGAATCCTGGTAATATAAAACATAAGAAAGGGGTGAGCTAAGATGCTCAATAAGGGTAAATAATTTAGAGGAATCTATAAACTTTTAAGTTAAGATGTGTAATAAAAACAATAGCCTTTTAAACATAAACTTGAATATAATATGGAAAAAATAAATCAAACATTACCATATAAACATGAACATGGATATTATACTAGTATATTAATCACATGTAATAACTAATTTCATAAATAAGGAATGCATAATGTCGTACATCATAACCACATAGTCAAGGCCTCGTGCCAAGAATACAAATAAAACTTTTGTCAAGGCCTTATGCCAAGACACTAGTTTGTCTCATGAGACCTACCGATTAATTGAGGAGCAATACTGGCTCCACCCGTCACTTACTTAGTCCAATGCATTTCTCATATGAAAATATTGAAACATAACATAAACATTCGTATTAAAACTATCATATGAAATGACAATACTTTAACCATAAACCATGAATGGTATAAAAATAGCACATCCACAGTCAAACATATCATAACTCATTCAATAAAATATGGAATATTGTATTATAATAAATCAAACTTAATCAAAAATAATATCTAGTAAAAGATGTTGACATAGTTGAAAATGATTGGTAAAAAACTTTGAGAGAAATATCTATTTTTGTGAAATCATTTAAAAGTCGAGCATTGATAAAGGAATCCATTTAAAATATATTTTTGAATAAAAGTGTCCCATACCACTTTGAAACTTTTTAAAGGAATTAAAATTTTAAAAAAATCATTTCCATATAAAAAAATCTTTAAAATCATTTTTAAAACATGGACATTAATCAAAAATATTTAGAAAAATAAATCATTAAAACATTTAAAATATTGATCTTGATAAATAGTCCCTTCCACAAAACCTTACAATATTCATTTTGAAAACATTTTTATAAAACATGGACATTTATGATAAAAATTTCCTAGTAAATACTTACACATAAACAATCTCAGATAATAATGAGATTGAGTAATTAACCCTTACCTAGTACTTCCCTTTGGTCAAGGTCACATTTGACCTCCTCTACTTTGGGTTCTTCCTTTTGATTTGATCAAAATGGATCCTTAGGTTGGCTTTATGGTCAAATTAAGGCCTCAAGGTTGAAGTGGGGGTAGTTGGGAGGATATTTGAACAGGTTTTGGCCGAACCAAATGTCTTTGGAGGTGTGAATTTGAGATAAGGGGAAATACCCTTTTATAAGAGAGGTGAGGGGCACTTTAGGAAGAGGTTGAAATATTATTTTATTATAAAATAATTTTCGGTTTATAATGGCTCAAAATGGATTTATATTGAGTATAAGGTGGTTTTGGGTCTAAAACCCATCAACCAAAAGGTTTTAGACAAGTTTAGGTCACTATATTAACCTTATCTTTTAGATTTAACTCTTAGTTAAATAGTTTAACTTTTACCATGTCTTCTTGTATTTTTATATTACATGGTTAATAAACTTACTATAAAATGACTAGAGAACCTCAAGTGGTTCATTAATTACATATATATCATTATGTGAGTCCTTTGGATTAACCTTATATTTTTAGGATTATTTTATCATTTAATAATATAGTATTTGTTTTAAAAACTAATTTATGTCAATTTTGACACTATTTGGAATTTGGTTTGTTTGAAAGTCCTAAAAAGTTTATTACTTAGAAAAAAATACATTAAATAAACCCCAACATGTCATATGCACCTATAAAATTCTTGGATGGCATCAAAAGTCTCAATTTACATTTACTTTGATATTTATAATATCAATTATTTTATTCTTTCACTAATAAAGTAATTACTGCATCATCATTGTGTCATAAATACATTTAATTATTTAATGTCTAAAAATTATAAATAAAATACCATGATGTAGGAAATCGTTTTATCTTTATAATTAATATTTATAGTCGAATTTATCTTATTGTAACTTTATATTAAAAATGTTTTAGTTATTAAACTTTGAAATTAACACTTTTAACTCTTCTTTAAATAAAATATAATAAATGTTCTAATCTAACACAAATAGATCAAAAGGATCATTTTTTTGTCCTAAGGTTGATTTTTTTCGAAATACACTTATCAAATAGAATTAGGACATGTTTTGGGGTAATTTTAATATTATTTTTACCTTTAATTACCCTATTTACTTTTAACCGTGGTAAATAAAATTCAAATGTTACTATTCACCAAAAAATATTTTCATCTTATTTAACCACATTTTACTTACTAATATCAACCGTGTCCCTATGATTTTGGAAATTCAATTCACAGAAGCGGTAAAATTATGTTTTATGCAAATTTTCAAATGTGCCTAGAAGGTGGGTAAATGTGCTTAGAAGTTGGGTAAAAACATTAAAAAGGTTAAATAAAATTTGATATATAAAATATTATTATAAAATTACTACAATTAATTAAATTAGACTAATATATATATTATGTGTCTATTTTTACTAAAAGATAAACTAAAAATAATTCAAATGAAAGGTTGGTTTTTATTTACAACGTAGTGTTTTTTTACTATTCATCAAAAATTGAATATTTTCAGAAAAATACCAAAAAATCACCCAAAGATAATTTTGATATTAAAAATTCATAAAATATTTCTATTTTACCAAATTCAAAACAAAGAAGTTGAAGTGATTAATTTAAAATTAATCCTCGTTGTCAAAACCAGAAAGCGTGTTTTTGAGAAGTAAAAACTATCAAAAGATTGATATGTGTTTATGTCCAATTTAAATGTAAAATTACTTATAATGACCATCATCAGATAAAATGATAAAAATATAATCAAATTATGCTTCAAAACCATTCAAATGTATAATTTAACACTATAAATTATTTTGATTAAAAAGGTTGTTTTCAATTAAAATTTAGTATTTTTCACTATTCATCAAAATAAGAAAGTTTTCAAAAAAACACCAAAAATTTATCCAAACTAAATATTTATGTCCCTGTTATAAATAAGAAGTCTATTTTGTCAAATTTAATATATAAAAGTGTAAAATATTGGATTTAAAAAGGGATTTCCTTTAACAGGCGGTAAAATTGCATTTTTTGAAAAATAATTCTTTTATCTGAAAAATTAAATTATATCTTATATTATGTCTAAGAAACACATAATATGGATTTTTAAATTATATGGATTATTCAAAATTTATTAAATACTATTCATAACTTCTTTTTGAACAACTGGTTTGGTAAGTCGTGGTTCACTCAAACTCAGTCATGTGTGTAGCACAAGCTATTAAATTAATTTAAAGAGATAACATACTATGAAATCTTGGGGTGTTACATTCTCCCCTCCTTCAATAAATTGTATCCTCGTAATTTGAAATTTTTCTTCGAAAACAAAAAATTTAAAATAGAGAATACCTTTGTGGAAATCCCACATCGAAAATAAGGTTAATAAAATTTAGTCTTAATAAGAAGGAAAGGGAAATGAAAAAGTCGCCATCAAATTAGGGTTTTGAATAGGAGAAAATTGGTGGAAATTATAAACACATAATTTAAGGAAAATTTAAATATTTATAGGGAGTGATTGAGGTCATAAATCACAAAAAAGTGAACACTAAATGTAAAATTGAAGGCCTCAAAGCCATAAATCTATGATGGTTTAAAATATCATTGGTTCAACAAAACAAAAGGTACTATGATAAAACATTTTTGGTTTTGAGATACTTTATCTAATGTTTAAGAATTAATTTCTTCATAGAATAATGAAAAAAATAATACTTGACAAGTAGAGTTCCATCCTTTAACTAATTTCTACCACAAACTCATCTTTCACTCCAAAAGATAATAGAACTCAAAAATATTCTATTTATCTTAATCGTATAGGGTTCCAAAAAAATGAATTTATAATTCATCTGTCAGACCTTTTAAAAAACTACATTATAAAATCTAGTACATAACGTAGGCTAGTGGTAAGTTATGCACCCTTGTCACCCTTCGATTGTGGGTTCAAGTCTCGTGGCCTTGCCGGATGCGAAAGGTTATCGCTCGACCTCTCGGTTGTCCTTTTTATGAAAATCCAAAAATAATGTTAAGAAATGTCTTAACCTTAGACAATAGTATCCAATGTACAACTTAATCCATTCCAACCTTTAGACTTATCCAAAATACTTATGTCTAAACTCACAGTCCAAAAATTTATAAGGAAGGTCAACATAACATAATGAAGATCTCTTTTATCACATAATAACATGTGAATACCTTCATCATGTATTCTATTAAAACATGGTAACAACCTGAATTACTATAAAACCTTATTTAATACGTTCATGCTCCATTATTCCTTATAAAATACCAGATATACTCCTTAAATCCAAAAATGTCGTATACTCCAACAAACAATTAATCAGTTCT
Source organism: Viscum album (assembly GCA_963277665.1). Taxonomy (NCBI): domain Eukaryota; kingdom Viridiplantae; phylum Streptophyta; class Magnoliopsida; order Santalales; family Viscaceae; genus Viscum; species Viscum album. The sequence continues at coordinate 1,870,532,217 of OY728120.1, read as the reverse complement.
AAGGTAGTCAAGAATATCCAATATAATTTATCCAAATCAATCATCTCGGTATCAGGATTATATTAAGGTTTATCATTTCATCAACCATGTATTTTTTTTAAAATGTTTAACTTGATATTGAGTCACTTTTCTTAGTACCATACAATCTCAAATCCTTAATGAAATAATACTTCAGTGAAATCCTTATATACTCTATAATTCTTATAACTTGTACATCATTAATAAAATACTCAAATAACACAATTCTTTAATAACAACATAAGAACACTAATAATTCCTCTCCATATATGGAAGTATCATAACTTGATTATTATCCAATATAATCCTTTGGGGTATACTCTGATGATTAGGACATTGATTCGCGTAGTGTCCCAACTCCTTGAAGATGAAGCATTGTACATTTGAAACCTTTTTCGTACCCTTTCAATCACGTATTTGGTGTCCTTTTTTCCATGCTTATATCAAACTCTCATTCCCTTTAATCATTTACCGAAGTAATTATTTCCACAGTTATCACATGTGGGAAAATCCTTCTTTCCCTTCTTCCTTTTATCCATATTTTTCCTTACCATCCTGTTATTCTCCTTCTTCCCTTCAAAGCCATAGGACTCATAGAATTCATTACTTATCTTATTAACACATGATATTATTTCCTCGTATGATGAGAATACATGGGAGGATATTTCCCTTAGATATGATGGCTTAATACCAAGAAAGATATAATCCTTCTTACTATTTGGATCATGCGTATTGTTGGAGTTAAAATTCCTTCTACTGGGCGCTGTTTATAAATTGCGACATACACTAGGTTAGATCATATCATAATTTATAATCTAAAAACTAGACAAATTCTCAACATTAATTGAATATTTTAACATATCTAGTATCATAATCATAAAAAATGGTTTATTTTCTCACATATTTACTCATAAATACTTCATAATGGTTTATAAAGAAAATGTGAATTATCCTAATCATATCCCCCAGGAGTGTCATAACCAAGGGTGCAGTAAGGCCCGTTGTCGTGCACCAGTTCTCGTTTGAGTCTAGATCAAAGAAGAGTTTTTGAGTTTTACCCCTAGATATATTTATTCCAAAGCTGCCTCTACATGCTCGTATCCATACAGGGATGTATTGCTTGGAAAATTCACAAAATCTCTACATTACCAAAATTCTAGGAAGTTCTTCTATTCTAATCCTCAAAGTCTATCTTAGGGTAATGTTTCAAAATCAAAGTTTATCTAAATCTATTTCCAAGGTTGTTGTTAAACTTCCTCTAATACCAAATTTAATGCCCTGACCCTAGAATCCCAGAGTTGGTGCATTATTTTAATACATTGGCATGATTACAAGGAATCAAGTCCCGAAGGACCGATCAGTTTTGCATTCTCAGAAAATATATTACATACATGAACTTTACATTACAAATTCTAATATAAAATACATCATAGATAATTATTTGTGAACACCATTATTCCCTTAGAATAACCCTACACATTAATCATAATACACTTCTTAGAATCCTGGGAAAATAAAACAAAATAAAGGGGTGATCTCAGATGCTCAGTAAGGGTAAATAATTTAGCGGAAGCTATAAACTTTTAAGTCAATATGTGTAATAAAAACAAAATCCTTTTAAACATAAACTTGGACATAATATGGAAAATATAAATCAAACATTACTTTATAAACATGCACATGGATATTCAACTAGTAGATTAATCACATGTAAAAACTAATTTCATAATGAGGGAATGCATAATGTCAGACATCATAACCACATAGTCAAGGCCTTGTGCCAAGAATACTAATAAAAATTTTGTCAAGGCCTTGTGCCAAGACACTAGTTTGTCTCATGAGACCTACCGATGAATTGAGGAGCTATAGAGGGCTCCACCCGTCACTTACTAAGTCCAATGCATTCCACATATGAAAATGTTGAAACATAACATAAACATTTGTATTAAAACTAGCATACGAAATGTCAATACTTTAACCACAAACCATTAATTGTATAAAAATAGCACATCCACAACATATCATAACTCATTCAATACAATATATAAGATTGTATTATAATACATCAACCTTAATAAAGAATAATATCCAGTAATGTATGTTGACATAGATGAAATTGATCGGTAAAACTCTTTGAGATGAATATCCATTTTTGTGAAATAATTTAAAAGTCACACATTTATAAAGGAAGTAATTTGAAATATATTTTTGAATAAAAGTGTCCCATACCACTTTGAAACTTCTGAAAGAAATTTACATTTTAAAAAAATCATGTCCATATAAATAAATCCTCAAAATCATTTTTAAAACATGAACATTAATCAAATAGATTTAGAAAAATAGATCATTAAAACATTTAAAATGCTGGTCTTGATAAAGATTTACTTCCACAAAACCTTAAAATATTAATTTTGAAAACATTTTTATGAAACATGGACATTAATGATAAAAATTTCCTAGTAAATACTTACACGTAAACAATCTTGGATAATAATGAGATTGAGGAATTAACCCTTAACTTGTACTTCCCTTTGGTCGAGGGTACGTTTAACCTCCTCTTCTTCGGGTGCTTACTTTTGATTTGATCAAAAGGGATCCTTAGGTTGGATTTCTAATCAAAGTAAGGCCTCTGGTTTGACGTGATAGTATTTGGGAGGATATTTGTGCAGGGTTTGGCTGAACCAAATGGCTTTGGAGGTGTGAATTTGATAGAAGGGGAAATACCCTTTTATAAGAGAGGTGAGGGGCACTTTAGGAAGAGCTTGAAATATTATTTTATTATAAAATAATTTTCAGTTTTTAATGGCTCCAAATGGATTTATTTCGAGGATAAGGTGGGTCTGGGTCAAAAAACCCTCAACCAATAGGTTTTAGACAAGTTTAGGTCACCATATTAACCTTATCTTTTAGATTTAATTCTTAGTTAAATAGTTTAACTTTTACCATGTCTTCTTGTATTTTTATATTACATGGTTAATAAACTTACTATAAAATGACAAGAGAACCTAAAGTGACTCATTAATGAAATATATATCATTATATAATTCCTTTGGACTAACCTAATATTTTTAGGATTATTATATCATTTATTAATAAAGTATTTGTTTTAAAAACCCATTTATGTCAATTTTGACACTATTTGGTTTTTGGTTTTTTTGAAAGTCATAACAAGTTGATTACTTCAAAAAAAATACATTAAATCAACCCTAAAATGTCATATTCACCTTGAAAATTCTTTTATGGCATCAAAAGTCTCAATTTACATTTATTTTTATATTTATAATATCAATTATTTTAATCTTTCATTAATAAGGTGATTACTGCATCATCATTATGTCATAAATACATTTAATTATTTAATGTCTAAAAATTATAAATAAAATACCATGATTTATAAAATCTTTTCATATTACTAATTAATATTTATAGTCGAATTTATCTTTTGTGCAACCCTATATAAAAATGTTTTAATTATTAAGCTTTTAAATTAACACTTTTAACTCTTCTTTAAATAAAATATAATAAATTTCCTAATCTTACCCAAATAGATCAAAAGGATATTTTTTTCCTAAGGTTGATTTTGGTCTAAATACACTTATCAAATAGAATTAGGACATGTGTTGGGGTAATTTTAATATTATTTTTACTTTTAATTACCCTATTTACTTTTAACCATGGAAAATAAAATTCAAAAGTTTCTATTCACCAAAAAATGTTTTCATCTTATTGAACCACATTTTACTTAATTATGTCAACCATTTCTCTCATATTTTTCAAATTCAATTCACAGAAGTGGTAAAATTACGTTTTATTCAAATTTTCAAATTTGCCTAGAAGGTGGGTAAATGTTCCTAGAAGGTGGGTAAAAAGACGTTAAAAATGTTCAATAAAATTTGATATATATAATATTATTATAAAATGACTCCAATAAATTAAATTGGACTAATATATTTATTATTTATATATTTTTACTTAAAGATAAATTAAAAATAATTTAAATGAAAAAGTCGATTTTTATCTACAACGTAGTGTTTTTTTACTATTCATCAAAAATTGAATGTTTTCAGAAAAATACCAAAAAATAACCCAAAGATAATTTTGATATTCCAAATTCAGAAATTATTTTTATTTTACCAAATTAAAAACATAGAAGTTTCATTAATTAATTTAAAATTAATTCCCGTTGTCAAAACCAGAAAGCGAGTTTTTGAGAAATAAAAACTATTAAAAGATTGATATGTGTTTATGTCCAATTTAAATGTAAAATTACTTCTAATGAACATCATCAGATTAAATGATAAAAATATAATCTAATTATACTTAAAAAGCATTAAAATTCATAATTTAACATTATAAATTAATTTTATTAGAAAGGTTGTTTTCAATTAAAATTTAGTATTTTTCACTATTCATCAAAATATGAAAGTTATCACAAAAATGCCAAAAATTTATCCAAAATAAATATTTATGTCCCTCTTCTAAATAATAAGTTTATTTGGTCAAATTTAATATATAAAAGTGTCAAATATTTGATTTAAAAAGTGTTCGCCATTGACAAGCGGTAAAATTGCATTTTTTTTAAATACTTCTTTTATCTAAAAAATTGAATTTGTTATTATATTATGTCTAATAAACACATAATATGGATGTTAAAATTATATGTACTATTAAAATTTTAGTAAATACTATTCATAACTTCTTTTTGAACAACTGGTTTGGTAAGTCGTGGTTCGCTCAAACTCAGTCTTGCGTGTAGCGCAAGCTATTAAATTACTTTAAAGTGATAACATACTATGAAATCTTGGGGTTTTACACCATTGGATAATTTTTATGTGCTTATATAAAAAATAAGGATTATTTTATCAAAATAATTTTCTATATATATAAGAATTTACACTTTTAATTCAAAATCCCCTTTTATTTAAAAACACTAGTTTTTACGATGACCATAATTATCTGACCATTATAAAAACTAAATTTGACATCATAAAATTATATTATCATTTATATATTAATAAATATTATTTCATTAGAATATTTTTTTAAAAATTTAATTTAATTTTTTTATTAAAAAAAAAATTTTATTGAAACTATATATTTCCCAAAAATACAATTTGATTTTCATCATATCAAAATATAATTTCTATCAAACTCATTATTTAATCATTTATTGAATAATAATTTAATGGAATAAATATTTAAATTATTTTATTAAAAATAAAATGTACAATTTCATATTAATTGGTTCTATATACATGACCTCTTATTACACCAACGTATTCCATAAGGGTAAGGTATGAAATGGTGATACTTTCATGTCATGGTTCGATGAACATGGTTTGGGCCATGATCTAAATAATCTTGAACTTATATCATAAATGGTTTCCCTAGTGGTTTATTTGTTGAATATTGTCTTGGTTTTGGTCAAGGGAAAATCTTAGTGTTTTCTTCTCTCTTGGGAGCTCCAATAAATGGGTTTCATTGGGTACAATTATTATGGTTGATTCCATCGCTCCTTTCATATGTTTCCATTGGGTTTTATCATAACCATTAATATATATTAATCATAATGGTCATTGTACATTGTATGTATTATCAAAAATTATGATTATTTTTAATGTTTTAAATCCATAAATATATAACATCAAATTTTCCAAAATAACCATTGTCATATATGTGTTTTCTATAACTACATTCCTCAATAAGGAATTGATTCAATTAAAATGGAATTTCATTTATAAAATTTTAGGTCCTTAAAAGCTACCATGTCCACCTTTCCAAGAATATACTGAATAGATCAATCATATTCCTTGATCATATATGACAATATTCATTGAAATATGTTCAAACATTTTTCATTAAAATAAACATTAGACACTTGTGATCTATATGTATGTCACACTTCTCACAAAATATGTATTTCCGCAAAATCTTTAAGGCCAAGATCACAACATCTAACTCCATATCATGCATTATGTAGTTCTACTAATTAATATTCAAATGTTGTGAGACATAATATATTTATTTATCATTCATTATGAGCACACAACTCAAGCCTTTCTTTGAAACGTCACATTATAACACAAAACCTTCTCCACTTAATGGTAGTGTGAGTGAAAGTGCAGTGATTATCCTCTTCTTAAGATTCTTAAAGATTTTCTCTCATTATTCAATCTAGACCAACTTTACCCCTTTCTATGTAAAATTAGTTATTTTTCTAGATAATTATCATAATTTTATCATAGATAATTATCAGTACTCATAAAAAAAAATAAAACTATGGACTTCCAGGACACTTGACGGATTAGGCCATTTCTCTATTACCTTTTTCATTGAAGGATCCCAAAAAAACTCCATCTATTATGGTCACGTACACCAAGAATGTGACCTAATGTATCAAAAAGTCACTCTTTCCAAACATAGATTACAGTTTATCCATTTATAATGTTGTTAACATAATCTATAAATGTTATTCATGTTCCTCCTTTCTCTTGGAGTAAATGAAAATATAATCATTAAATATTAGAAAAAATATTTCAAGGACATGCAAAAATATTCTATTCATCAAATCCAAAATTATCTTCATGTTGTTAGAAAATATGAAGGGAATAATTGTAAACTCTTAGTGTTCAAACCATGAATAGAAGTCTATAATCTTAATATCTACCTTATTTACCTTCAATTTTTTATATTCATAATAATGTTTTACCATCACGAAGTACATATCTCCCTGTATTTGATCAAACATATCATTAATCCCTAGTTATAGATATTTTTTCATTATTTTATTCTTATTGACATCTCATTAATCAATAAAAAATCACATTTATCCATCCAATGTCATGAAAAAGAGAACTTACACACCCTAAGTCAATGTAGTATGATGTATTAACCCTTTTTCCAAGTTCTCTTATAGATTCTTCTTTAACTACTATAGTTAAATCCAGTACATCCTTTAGGGATATTTGGAGATATAAGTGGATCTATGTATAATATATATTGAGAAATCAACCTCATGGTCTAGGGTAATTCTAGGAAAATCTTCAAGAAATACATCATTATATTACCTCAAAATTGGTATTTCCTTAAGTTTGTTACTTTCTATTAACACAACCATTTGGGAAAGGTATTCTTATTCACTAGGAATCAACATCTATATCGTTGAGTGAATTTCTAATAAAGATTCATGATCATGATTTCATTTTTATTGTTTCAGGGGATGGTTTGGAATATAGAATTATATTTTCTTATCCCCATAATTGATGTGAGTTCTATGAAATATGAGTAAATACATTCCTAGTATAGCATCAAATTCCATCAATTGAAAGATTAAGAGATTTGTTGTATGACTCTTCACACATATGCTAACAGGAGAAGATTCCAACAGTTATGTCTCATTGATCTTGCCACTAGGTTATTTTATGGATATATCTACTTAAAGGTAATGGGATTTTGATTCAATGGTTCTAGAAAATTGCCTGATATAATTGAACACATCAAAAAAATAAAATACAACATTTTTCATTATGGGGTGAATAGGAAGGGTACCATGTACAAATTCATTTTCTTATTCCATCTCATCAGTAGTAATGAATAATGATTTCCCTTACTCCTTTGGACTTAGATGATATTGAAACTAATTATCCTAAAAGGATCTTTATTTAGATCACTAGCGTGTATAGTGACCTTGATCCCTATAGTTGAAACATTGAACAATGGGTGGTTTATTTTGAGGTGTCTTCCTTTACTCAATCACATTGTTTGGATTCCTAATATCTCTTCAAAATTCATGATCATAGTGTCCTTATATCCCACACAAGAAGAATTTCCAAATCCAATTGAGAAAATTCTCATGATGAAACTTCCAATATTTTTTATATGTTAGTGGTTGGATCTTCTTTACTTTTTTATTGGATGATCACCTAGTTGTAAACTCCATTATCATTTCTTATATCTATAACCATGGGACCATTATCCTAACTCCATGTATACTTTTAAGTACTTATAACTACATCATTGTAACTCCCAAAGTCTCAACTGGTGATATCCTTTTGGAGGTGTAGTTTTAATCCACTACAGAACCCACCTATTTTTTATTGTTGCTAATAAAAAAACAAAAGGCGTATCTTTCATGACATCTAAAAGTTTCTTGGTAATTCCTAAAAGATTCACCCTCCTTTTTATTAATATATAAGAATTATCATAGTTCAATGATTTTTTGAAAATATATTTTTAGAAGTAAATTTTTAAATTATTCTCTCTCTATTTTGTTCCATTTAAACAGTCAGTTTGGTATTATCTATCAACTCCCATCATTGATCTACATAAATATCTAAATTATAGATCACCAAGATTAATTTATCCTTATTTTAATAGTGAATCATAGAAATGATATTCTCCATTGATTTAACCCACTATTTTGATAAAAGGTGGATCATATGACATGCTAGACGTTGGTGGTTGTTAAATCATAACATACATGATGGAAATTTTCTCCTTCCATTTTGAAGGAGGATTCAAACATGATTTAGTTTATTGTTCCTATATTGAGGTATATGAGTAAGAATCTTCACGATGTTTTTAACTCCACCTCTCATTGAATTGTGGATTTCATTCAAACAATCATTGTATTGTCCCTTACATGGGTTGTTGGTATAGTTTATCCAAGTTCCCAACATTTTATTAAAAATAAATGGTCAAAAAATGTAATTGAAAAAACATTAATGAATAATTTATTATTATGAACAAATTAATTCTAAATTCATATATTATGGGATCCCTATAATTATCATTTTTCTGAAATGATTCTACTAGAAACATGTACGTTAATTATTATTTAACATTAATAGAAAAATCACATTATTAATATATCTATTGTAATGGTTTTTGTAGAGTTTGTGATTAACCAAACCATATCCCTCATGATTATCAAACAAGGTGTGAAACAAGGACTCTTTATTTTGACCTAGGTGAAGATTTAGTTAATAATAAATCTTCCTTTTTAGTGGTTGTTACATCTAGGTACAAATATTCCATATCTATATCAAAATTTGTTATCTAGAAATGGATTTCATTTCCTGGAAACCAACCATGCTCTAACATCCCCTGATCTTTCACTCTTTCATGTGGTTGAAACAGGTTGGTTACTGGACCTCAACTATGCCTCCCTTTATTCCAAAAGATGTCGACTAGTAGTGGGGGTGTTATAAGTATAGTGTGGATATTATACCCCCTGGTTATAGAGTTATAACATAGGGGAATAATCATATAATTATAAATATAGGATCAGCTAAAATAATGGGAAAATGAAAAACATTTGAAAAAAACAATAAAATCAAACAGAATAGTCCAATAAATAATAAAGGATTATTCTAATGATAGGATGAAATGTAACAAAATATCATTCTATAATTAATAAAAATAAAATACTATTATACTCAAATAAATACTCAAAAATATCTAGTCCTGAGCCCCATGTTTGTCCCATCTCCAAACTCCTACCTATCCAGAAAGAAACAATCAACAGCAAGGTTCCTTGATCTTTTCAAAACTAGAATCAATTAAATCTTCTCAGGTACCAAAAAATATCCCAAATAGGGTGTCAGTATAACTTAGTAGGTCTACACCACCATGTCTAAACATAACCAGTCTAAAAATAAGTTCATGCAATAATTCAATAAACATGTATATTAATAAATTAATCAAATGAATTATTACCACATCAATATTTTTTGGCACAATTCCGGAATATCTCTGTGAATGTCTCACAATCATGTCAACCATAAATATATTTCCATGGTAAAAAACCTCGATTCAACACCATCTCATAATGTCTCTGAGCATGTCTCACCAACATACCAATCCTAGTATATAATCATTACATCATGTAATAGGTTTAAGCCTTATATATACTAATTTCAACATGTGTCATTGGGAATAGCATGTTATATATGCATTACAGCTTGTATCGGGTCTAATCCTAGTATATAAGCATTACAGCATGAATCACTGGCAATGACCTACTATATAATAATTATGGAATGTATCAGGGCCAATCACATTATATAAGCATTAAAACATGTATCACTGGGCATAGTATCAAGGATACCACAATGTCACAATATAAGGATCAATGGTTAATTATTTCTATTACCATCTATCTTTCAATTACACATTCTTTTTATCATTTGTTCATAGACTAATAACATAACATTCATTTAAATAATCAGTCCTAGATAAGGTGAATCTATGTTAAGAAATCACCTGAAACTCATGTCATACTAAACAAACATTAATCTATTAGTCAATTCATTTACAATAAAGGGTTCACTCACCCTAAATATATCTATAATTCAGGTCACAAAAAATTGGTTCCAATAGGATTCCATATAATAATCCAATTTAACATTTAATTAATTTAGGCTCACTCTACATTGGAATTATTTTCAATATTGAAAATTATTACAATTAAATAGACCATAGGGTGAGGTTTTAAACCCCCTACCTCAAACTAACGATCAACCAACATTTACAGCAGGATTCACCAATAAGAAAAAAAGTGCAAATAATCACAAAAAGGATCATAGATCATAAATGATCAAGATCAAAATCAACAAAGACCAAGGTTAAGATATTATAACACATCGGTTGGATTGAAAAGGGAGATAATGGAAAAGATAAATAGAACATCTTAACTAGGATTTATTTTCTAAACCGGGATATCTAGAAAGGATGGAGGGGCTCCAAAATCACCTAGAAGAGGCCCTTTAGTTGATAGGAGGAAGTTTGAAATGAATTGAATGAAAAACTAGCCGCATGAAACCTTTAAAAAACTAATCAATATATTAAATGACGTGAAATTCATTTACCTATTGTGTATTCTTTTTTAAAGTGATATTCCAGAAAACCCATTTACATGATTTATATTTAACCCCACTTGAAATTTACATGGTGTGAATAGTTTACACAATGTGTAATCATTTCACACACTATAATGGTTCATGACCTATGTTAGGAGGAAGTTACATATCGTGTAATATGTACCCAATGTGTAATCACCCATCAGACATTTTCAGACCAATTTCTTGTATAAGGATCTGAAACACCTCCAATTCCTTCAAAAGCATGGAAAACCCTCATAAAGTCATTTAACTTGTTTATATATGGACTAAATAAATTCAAAAAAACATACATCCGTGAATATTGTTTTATTTTCCCTAAAAAATATTCTCCTTACCTGAACAATAATTAGCCAACAAGGTTCAAATGAAAAACTCGGTGTGGGACATATAGAGAAAATAATGGGATCTTATAACCTCCTCGACCATATTTCATCTCATCCCTGATATTCTCCAAGAATCACTATGGGGTCTCGGAAAAAATGCACTACTGGAAAATAGACCAATACCCACGGTTTTGGGAAAAACCGTGGGTATAGGGGTGCCCTATACCCATGGTTTAAGAAAACCGTGGGTATATGTATAATGTGGGAACCTATACCCACAGTTTTAGTAAAACTGTGGGGATAGAGTTTTTTCGAAGGCCTATACCTGCGGTTTTGTAAAACCGTGGGTATAGGTGTTTATTTCAAAGCCTACCCCTACGGTTTTTCAAAAACCATGGGGATAAATATTTTTTTTGAAGGCCAATACCCACAGTTTTTTAAAACCGTGGGGATAGATTCCCCAAATTATGGCAGCAAAAAAAATGTATGGTAAAACAAAATTAATTTGGCGGGTATCAAATATATTTAGTTTGAACTAATATATTTATGTTTATAGAAATTCATAAGCAAATTATTTCGGCAGCTTGGTTGGTTAAGCGTTTCATACATGTTGCAACAGTTAAGGTATCGAATCCCGCTGGCTTTGTTTTTTTAAATACAGAGACGAGAATTAGTATATTATTATAAATACAGATATATATAAGCATAGCCGAATTAGTTTAGTTGGTTAAGCGCTTGGATCATACTGTTCAGACGCGGGTTCGAAACCCACTGGGTTCTTTTTTTCATAATGAGGCCATATATTAATATATATTTACAAATATAGATGTATATTAATATAAATTCCTTGGATGAAGTTGCGAAGGGAATTGGAAGTTTTGTCAGGTCGTGGGTTGGCGTGGGTTCAACACCCAGCGGCTGCATTTGTGTAATATTTTTATCCACGATTCAAAAACTGTGGGAAGAACACTTTGACAGCGTGGAGGATGGGTTGACACGGTGGAAAAAAAGTATAACCACGGTTTTTCAAACCGTGGGGATAGATCAAGACCCCTATACCGACGCCACTCAGCCCCACGGTTCCCAAAACCATGGGTATAGGCTATACCCATGGTTTTGGGGCCTATACCCACGGTTTTGAACCATGGGTATAGGTAGTTTTTCCAGTAGTGAGGTCTAGCCTCTATTCTCGCATATCAAACTCCTAATTCCAAGTCTACTATTGAACTCCCCAATGCATCCAATTCACTCAAACTATAGGTATATTCTTACCCCATAGATGATTCTCACTATGTTCTAGAATCCTTATTGGATACTCCTCAAAGGATGCATTATTAAAAATATCTATGTCTACTATGTCTATCGAATTAGAAGGTTTTGAAGGATATCTCTAAACCTGATACATGTGAAACATGTCGTGTATGTAATTACAGTGTAGTGGTAGGGATAATTGGTACACCATTAGGCCGACCCTATCAGCTATCTCAAATAACCTGAAAAACCAGGGCTCTAGAATTCCCTATTTATGTATACAAAATTTCCCCAACCTAGGTGACACCCAAAGGAAACCACAATGACCAACCTAAAACTCTATTGGTCATCTATAATGTTCAGAATATGATTTACACCTACTCTTCATGATCACTAACTACAACCTAATCAATAGAAATGATAATACGTCTCCTATATGATACTAGGCCCAAAAGGAACATAATAACTAGCCTCTATCTAAAAAAGAGGTGAAAGACATGTTCTTCCAAATAAACCCTTAAAAAGGATCCATCTAGATAGATTCCTAGAAGCTATTATTATGTGAAAAATCAACAAGGTCCATATGCTACTCCCATGAACCACCAAAATAAGAAACACATGCTCGTAACATATCATTCTAGAACCTAAATAGTTCACTCTGATTGACCTTCATTCTGAGGATGATAGGTCATACTCAAAAGAACCTACAATCCAAGAGCCTTCCAATGACCCTTCTAGAGTCATGATATGAAACAATGGTCTATTTCTGAAATGAAACTCTACAAAACATTGTGCATTCAAACTACCTTACACACATAAAGACTACCTAGATCATCATCTGTGAATATCTCCCTAATAGGGAAGAAGTGGGAAACCTTCATTAGTCGATACATGATCACCTATACTAAATCATTCATACAGGTTTTCCTGGGTAATCCTATCACAAAATCCATAGTGAAATTAGCTGATTTCCACTTAGGAATGGGAAAAGGATGCAAAAGACCATATAGCCTCTACTAATCTGATTTTACCTATTGAGAAGTAAAACAAATCACTAAAAATCATGTTACACCCTTCATCATTCATGAACACCAATACTGTATACAAAGTTCATAATACATCTTTTTCAAACTAGGATATACCTCTCATCTAGAAGAATAAAACTCTCTCATCGGCTTCTTGTGCAAGCCTTTAGAAACTCATACTTAACAATGAAAAATAATATAATTACCATTACCAAGAGACTATATTGATGGTGTATCATAAGTATAAAATCTATCTCTCAGAACTAAGCCCTATGGAAACAATAACAACTTGGTCATGATCTGGTCCAGAAGTACAGGTATAACATATGTTTAAGTCAGTGGTTCTCATCCATGAGACTCCTAAACATCTAGATTCATGTCTAAAAATAGTTCCATCAACTACTAATCATTTAAAGACTCACTTAATTACTATGTTTGTGTCGTTTATCTTAATTAATTGGTAATGATGTTTTCCACACCTGATTTATAATCCAACTCAATGTGGAAAGACGTCAGATTCCAGACCCACCTCCCTAGCTGAAGGTTCAGCTTCTTTTGAGAGAATATATACCTAAGTTTCTTGTAGAATATGTATTCCTCAAACCACTCACCCATTATATAATGTATCTAGCATCTCAAGTCATGTATCACTACTTCTAACTCAAAATCACAAGTAGGTTAATTCATCTCATGTGGTCTCAGCTATCTAGATCTATAAGAAACCACTCGATCCTCCTATATCAGGACTACTCTGAGTCTATATTCATATGCTTCATAGGAAATTATATATGATTTACCTAGCACAGGTAATGTGAGGATAAGTTCTAAGATCATCCTGCCTTTCATCTCTTGAAGATCTCTCTCATAAGAATCATACCAAAAAAAACTTCACTCCTTTATTTATCATCCCTGACATCGATGTTTCCAAATTCGATAAGTCCTAGATAAATTGTTGATAATAACCTACTAAACCATGAATTATCTGAATTTAGAATAAATTATTAGTCTTCTCTCAAGATACCATGGCTTAAATTTTATTTGGTTCCAATTAAACTTCTTCCTCTAAGATGACATGACCCTAGAAGTACACTTTATCAATCCAAAAACTTCAGTTTTTATCCTAACATAAAGTAGATTCTCACTCAATTTACTTAGGATGATGTTAAAATGTTTGGCATGATTTTTTTTATGACTAGGATTAAAATAATATTTTATTTAAAAAACACCACAAACTGATCTAGAAAAGGATGTAAGATCATGTCCATCAAGGACATGAATACTATCATTGCTTTGGTCAAACAAAATGGCATCACAAAAAAAACTCATACAAGACATATATACTCCTAAAATCATCCCAAGGTATGTCTGACGGCCTCTCACTCAATTTATGATATCTTGATCTCAAATCTATCATGGAGAAGATCTTAGGACCACTCAAATGATAGAATATATCATCAATATGTGGATTTGGATACTAGTTCTTGAACATCATCTGGTTTAACCTCCAATAATCCACACATAAGAACAAAGTCCCATCAGCCTTCTTGGTGAAGAGAATTGGAGATCCACAAGGAGATATAATAGGACTTGTGAAACCTTTATCATCAAGATCTACCAACTGAACATTCATCTCCTAATGCTCTTTTGGTACCATTCTATAATGTATGATAGAAACTGGTTATGCTCCTGACACCAACTTGATTATAATGTAGACCTATCACTCAAACAGTATGTTGTAGAACTCATCAGGAAAAACATCATGCAAATAGTCTACCGCTATAGGAAAAAAATCATACTGTATTCCACCATCATCTAGAGAAAGGTTGTATATTTGAGCATTTAGAAAGTTCAATATTCACTGAATTGGTCCTACAAGACCATCCTTAATATCTCCCTCACCCTGGTGAAAATAGTTGCCTCCTTCTGGATATAGAAAGGTAACAATCCTTCGATAATAGTCGATATGATCCAGGTATAGAACTAAAAAAATCCATACCAAGAATCAAATCAAATCCTTCCATTTCCATTATAAGAGGTTCCTAAAAGAAACAGTAACCAAAAATCTCTAGAGAACACTCCTTGCAACGTTTGATATTATCTGACCTAAATCCCAACTGTGTGTCAATTCTCAAACCACCATCCAAAATTTTCACATAAAAACTGAAATTGTTTTAACAAAAATAGAAAATAAAAAGGAACATGATGCCCCTATATCAAAAAAACAGAAGAGAGGGTATATGATATAATAATCATACCTATGATAGTGGATGATCCTGCATCCACAATAGCTAGAGTATTCTTCATAACATGAAGTTATCTAGTCCCTCTACCATGGGATCCTTTCTGACTTCCCTGAGTTATTCTCTCTACCTGGAATTGTTATTCCAGTACTAGGGTACCAAGTCCCCCCTACATCGACCAGAACATCTTATGGAGCTCTAAATACATATCTGATGTGGAGTAAAATGATCCTTCTCATACTCTAGTATATATCCTGATACCTTATCACTGGTCTACTAATTCATACCACTATAAAACCTTTATAAGTTTCCCAATATTTGTAAATCATGACACTCCAAATTAGGTCATTGAAACTGAGGTTGTTTGTGGTCCATCTTGTCATAATGATAGCACTATAGTGGAACATGATCCTAAGATGGATTCCCACTACCCTAACTGCTCTGACTATTTTTTCCTTGGAAAAAATTGCCATAGAAATGCTTCTTTCTACTAGAATAAGTGTTCCTAGTAATCCTTGATAAAATATATTGGTTGATTCTTGGGGCCTCTCTCAGTTTCCCTTCAGTAATGAGTGCCTGATTCATCACATATTCAAAACCACTATGAAATAACACATTCACCTATGAACTGATCTCATAGAGAAGCCCCTCCTAAAAACATATCGGCCTAGATAACTTTTCTTCTACAAAATATGTTGAAAATAGTTGTATGTTTGAGAACCATTAAGTGTATTTTAGTACATAAATAACCTTATCTTTCAGGTTTAGGAACTCATGAGCCTTCTCATCCCTCAACATCATAGGATAGAAATGGTTTAGAAAAATCATCTCTAATTCCTTTTATGATAGATACTCTTAGTTCTCTACTCACTCCAAAATTCTTCGGCAACACTTGGATGGTCCACAAAGAATCTATGAATCAATATTCACCCTCCTATCAACAGGTGTATTAAGATTCTTAAAGATCATCTGAACTGAATTGATCCAGAAATCAACTATTTGGGGTCCTCCCTCCCCATTAAACGTAGATAGATGTTGTAGCTATAACTCACTCATAATATTAGACATCAAAGGCATAGTGAAAATAGTCTATCATTACATGGATAACATAACCCTCAAGAACCAGTCATAAAGATGAACATCTATTTGATCCTCTAATATTATAAGTAGATCTGGTTCAAATATGTTAGGAGCATGTTTCTTTCAACTCTCTTGATGCTCAACTCGAATATGATAAGGAGGAATTTTCTCTACAAGAAAAACACACTCCATATAACACTTTATATAACAACAAGGTCAACCTCAACTACTAACAATAATAGAGAACCACTAATTCTTGGTCTCTCAAAACATGGCTTACAAGTGTTTTATCATCACATGAAAGTTCCTTTCATTCTATTTCTTAGATATAATAGGTATATCATCTAAAATTTCATACAAGAAAGTATATATCACATGAAATAAATATTAATCTATCATGAACAATGCATGTCAATATATATAGCCTTATATGCCTATAATGATGCATGAATACTCATCTCACATCATACCAGGCCATGAGTATAAATATCAAGAACAAATAAAATCCAAAAATAATAACCACGCACAACATGTAAATAAATTATGGTTATATAACATCGGTTGAAACACGAATACAGTATAAACTACAATCCCATCCCTAGGAACTCATATTTTACCTTGTACTTGGGTTATCTACTCCTAGGAACAACTTCAATACCAAGTCCCAAAACATACTATTATCTTTTATACCATTATGAAATATTAAATAAATATAAAATAAACCAACCTCTAATACCACTTTTTATCATCCCTCGATCCAGAAATCTCTCACGTGGCTCAAATAGGTTGGTTACGGGACCTCATGATCACCTCCCTACATGCCAAAGGCTTACGAACAGTAGCAGGTGTTTGATAAGTATAGTGGGGAGACTATATATAACAACCCAGTATTAACATATATAGACATTACATCACTTTTTTGGAATACTTAAAACATTTTAAAAAAATTCCATGTGACTGTGTTAGTTTAGTGCCTTTGGAAACATGGAAACAAAAACACTAGTACATAAGTGAGCTACATTATCTCCCACAAGGTTCTTCATGACTAGAACCCTTCTAGGAAACATCATACTTAATACATATCAACATAACCTGGGAAATAAAACATAAATAGGGGTGATCTTAGATGCTCAGTAAGGGTAAATAATGGAGACATGTAAGCATAAATGTAACATCCCGGCCTGGCTGACCATCAAACCAGTGGCCGGACCGGTCGCCACATGGCCTCAAGTGCGTCTCCCTCTATGCCAGAGGCTTTCGAATAGTAGCAAGGGTCTCGGGAGGTGATAGTGGGGAGACTATACCCTCATGTCAGATTAACACAACGGTATTATCAGAGTAAATGACATTCAATAACGGAAGCAGTAAACAATTGAAAGGCAGAAGCAAAAGACATGTGATAACCATTTTATAAAGGGTGGTCAAAGCCAGTTTACACGATACAGGGATGATGAATGCTATAATGTGAAAACAGGAAACAATACATCATGCTTACAATACAATGAAAGAGAATAAAGAAAAGATAGCAAGGCCCGACGGGCGATCTCCTGAGAATCCCAAGCTCTCGCTTGGTCCTTTGCTCCTAACTCCTCAGGTACAAACAGCACAGCACTCAACCTAGGTACTGCAAGCAAGAAGTTCTACTTGGGTACCCCAGTGTAATGGCGTCCCGAGTAGGGTGTGAGATATAAATCTCAGTAGGTTGGCACCACCAGTGTCAAACCTAATCCAGACAGTGTATAACAATTAAACAATGAGCAGGTATGGAGAAATAAGTAAGCAGAATTACATAAGTAAATAACACCCGTCCAGGTTCCCAAGGGACACCTGATGGTTATACCAGCTTCGGCTCATTGCTGGTAAAGTAACCTGATCATGTTACTATATATATATTTATATAAATATAAATTCAATTAGATTATAGATGGAGTGGAGTATGAATGCCTCCCACCCATTAATCGAGATTATCAGGCACGAGGTAAGAATGCTTCCCGTCCCTATAGGTCAACTGGAAAGGGGTAATAATGCCTCCCTTCCATCACGTTCATTCAACTAGCATGGGGTATAACTGCCTCCCATCGAACCACATAAATCATCACTAGAATTCAACTGGAAAGGGGTAAGAATGTCTCCCTTCCAAACATGTACTATCACACTGGCATGGGGTATAACTGTCTCCCATCCAACCATGTATCTGTCACACTCATCACTCTGGCATGGGGTATAACTGTCTCCCATCCAGACATGCAATCATCACCAGGTGGCATCAGTATGTGCGCACTCACGTTGCAACCATGTTTATATTATACTACTTATGTCATTACCTCATAATCATTCAAAATTCATATCACAATCACAAACAATCATACATCCCATATCCACGTAAACGGTTATAATCATGTCCATACAAATATACCTAAGGCAAACAATCTCAAGTATCATTATCACATTTATACTTAAGGAAACTCCTCTTAAGTATCCATTTCAAGATACTAACATATTCATCACACTTATATAAGGTACATGAGGCAACCCGCTCATGTACCGTAATGGATAACCCCCAATTAATTCTCCATTCCCCTTGTATCATTTCAAAGACATTTAGGGATTTACAAGGCATAAAGAGGTGTTATGGACTACCCCTCCTAGGTAAGTCCCATTCACTAGATCCCTTCCATTAACATAAGTCGTGCTTATTCCATTATCCTAAGGCATGGTCTCACCACCCTAATCCATTTCATTCAAGTTTAACCATTTCATAAAAAGAGCACAACTGTGATTCCTTAAGCATTTAGTACAATTTAGAGGAAATGTGACATCAATCAACTATCACCCAAGTGCAACAAGAGTTTAGCAGGCAAGCATAAGGATCTACTTCCTACTTTTATCTTGAAGACAGTGCACCTCTGATCGAGGGGTTTTATTATTAAACTGTTATTTTAGTGACCAAACAACCTATTTTATCTTATTCCTTCAATTCACACAATTTTAACCGAAGCATTTAATCGACTAAACTTACATAATTAAAATACTAAAACAATCCAGTATTAAACTCTTTAAATGCTTCACTTTAAATTAAAGGGAAAGGAGAGGGATCCTACCTCAAGGTGGATCCATCTGTCCACTTCGGCTCTTGGCACTTTCTAACTAAAGTTGTCGCTACTGCTCCCCCACTAGGCATAACACACTATGAACCCTAAAACAACAAAATATATTAACCTAGAGGATGCGAAAACCATAAATGGAAAACCCCTATCTCAGAATCAAACCAGCAGACCAAAAAGACCGAAAATCGCCTCGCCTTCGGTGGCGTACATCATACGTGCACCCATGAGGTCCTGAAGGACCGTTCGCATCCCCTTACAACAAAGGAACCAAAAGACAAGCGAATCAAAAACAAACCCTAAACCTAGGGGGGATTCGGCCGAACCAAAAAAAAAGTCAAAGGGAAGAGGGAAAATCAGACAAGAATGATAGGAGAAGAGGGGAGTGACCTACCATGGAGATTCGGAAGAAGAATGGCCAAGAACAAAGGAGAAATGAAGGCGGAAGGAGGTGCGGCCGAGAAGGCTTGCGCGCGAGGCCGACGGCTCCAGGGAGGGGGTTCGTGTGGGTCTAGCTGAGAGGAGAGGGGAGATTTTATTAGATTTTAGGTTTTCCTTTTAAATTCATTTTAAATATTTTAAAAACCCAAAATAGGGCACGGCACACGGCTTGGGCTGCACAGTTTGGCAAACCGTGCGCCAACCGTGCGTCCCCCACTTGACACCCAAGACACCCCGCACAGGCTGGCCGCACGGTTTGGGGAAACTGTGCGCAGGCTATGCGGACTCCTCTGCCTCCCTATTTTAAGTTGCACGGTTTGGGCCGCATGGTTTGGGAAACCATGCGCTAACCGTGTGCCTTCTATTGTCGCTTAAAAACTAGCTGTCTTCGGGTACAATGCACTCAAAACACCCCAAGACACTCGGGAAACTTCTCAGACCTTCGCCCAACCCCGAAAACATTAAAAAGAAGGTTTCAAACCTTCAGAACCTCGTTACGAAGCCCGATTCTAAAAACGACCGGTTCAGTAATTGAAAACGTTCAATTTCCCCCACTTTTTAACCCGGTTCAAAATGCGGGTCATTACAACCTTCCCACCTTAGAACTTCTCGTCCCTGAGTAGCCATCAGGAACAACACACACCTCACTCGACCTACAAGTGTCGTGAAGTGTCGTTCAAACAATCTCATTATGTTTCCAAATTTCCCACACACCAACGAACATCCACTTAAGCACACGGCGCTTAAGCTGTCAACACCCGAGCCAACGCTCGTTTTCCTACTGAAACACCTAGACAACTCTTACCCGAGCCTGTCATACCAGAGACACAACCTCATCGTTGTCTCTCCAAACAACCAATCAAAGGTACTTCCCACCTTAGATTTTTAACGTTAAGCGGTTGAAACTCAAACCACAGCTCCACCACCTTTCAAAAAGACTTTCAAAAGCATGCTCCAAGAATTCCAAAGACGCACCTAGCGTGATTTTGAAATGATCTAACAGTCGATTTCCCCATAGACCTCAAAGCCCAGGTCGAAAAGAGTCAAGCCACTCCGGCTGACTATTCACGAAGATGCATGGCTTAGACGGCCGGCGTTTTATAAGCTTAACTGCAACGTCGTTTTCGATACATGACACATTTCCCACGAGGACTTTCACCGAAGCTCATACCCAACTTCCGGTGACATCCCTAAGATCAAACCACGAAGGTAGCCCTGCATCCCACGTGCAACACCGAAAGAGAACAACCAAAAGAGCTCAACAGATTTTAAAAACATTATCACGGCGTAAGACCGAAGCTCTCTTAGTGCATCCAGGACGAAATCAAGATAGGGGACATGCTCGTCGCATAGCAGAGTACACTAAGATGACTGAAACGGATTCCAGTTATTTATACCCAAAAACTGGAAAGGAGAACAGTCGAACCACCCCTGTTCGACTCTAAAGAAGAAACTCGGCTTCACCTGCCGACATAATAAGATTTCTAAACCGACCACAATGCCTTTTTCCCGCACAAGGCATTCTGTGATCGTTCACGATTTACCACCAAAGTCTTACACGACTAATAGTGTTTCTTAAAAAGGGTTGCATACACCACCAACCAGATCAAATTTGTGCTACCGAGCAAGCATCAAAGCATAACGACACCTGCAAGCCTCAAAGGCATTCAAACAAACCTGACTATTCACAAATGGTCCTTCTTGACGTGTTCCTTCTACCTGGAAGAACACACTTCATTAAACCTAAACGACGCTTCCCACCATAGAAGCATCAGTGTCACCAAAAGAAGAAAAGACCATCTTCTCATAAGTGAACTAGATCATAACGATTAAACGGACGTGTGTTTCTCCTCCGAGCCACGATCACCACATCGAACGTACAAGAAAACCAAAGCAACAAGACCGGCATGTCAACCACCCGAGTCTTTCGAATATCATCCCAAGCATTGGGACCACTTGATTCTCAAATGATCAGGTCACTCTACCACGGAGATGATCCAAGACCATACAAAGCAACACAAGAGATTTTTTCGAACGTCATTTTTTCCCCATACAACTGTTTACATAGCTGACAACATACCCAGTCGTCCATCACCGCAGATAAGAGAAGGTCAAACGACCGATAAAACAACTGACTATGCCAGAGGCATGTCTAACTAGCTGATATAGAGCATTACCTGATTCTCAAACCCATAACTAAGTCAAAAGGAACATGACCACCCATCCGAACAAGGGTGTCATTGGAAACTGGAAGTCCTACAAGGGACAATGGCACCCGAACAGTACCAAACATATGAAAGCTCACTGCACAAGCAAGGCACTGAAACACTAAGGGTTCTACCTACCACTGGCTAGCCCCTTATGTAGAACAAGAATTGACCCAGCACTTGGTCACACCCAACAAAAGTCATCGGCCTCAAGCCTAACATTCAAGTCATTTTCCAAAAGAAAATAAACGCCCACAGAAAACACCTACGGTTCCATCTCAAGGAACTCGCAAGAAAGACTTAACTTACCCTCACACGAGGTTTCAATAGAGGACACCACTACAGGATCCTTTTCCAAGCCCTTTATATTTAATCACATTCATTCTTTTAATCACTTTAAAAGATTCAATTCAAAAATTCAAGTAACCTTTGAAAACCAAAAAAAATACTATGCACTTGATCATTTTTAACAAACAGCTCAAAGAAAAGCAGGAAAGTCTCAAAAAACTTCCTTTTAACCACTAAACATTTATCAAACATCTCATCTCTCTTCAGGCAATTTATCATAATAAATTCCTTTTAAACAAAACATGCGACCTACGAGGGTCCCAACAAGACAATTCACATCAGATCAAAACCAAACATCTTTCACACAAATAAACACTTTGTAAAACATGCTACCATCACATTCATTATGGGTTTCCATTTTCAAACTCATGAAGCACCCATACACTCCATGGGTTGAAATTTGGCTCCCATTAGACGAAACAAATTACATTCCAGAATTAAACATGCTCAAAGAAATCATCCAGTCATATGGGTGGCCACCTACCAATCTGTAAAGCGCCCATACACTTTACAGTTTGGAATTTGGATCCCTTTAATCAAAACCAAACTCATTTTACAATTTGACTTTAGCAGCCCCTTTTTCTTGAAATTCAATCACACAGGTTACCCTTTCCCAGCTATAAGGCGCCCATACACCTTGCAACTAAAAATTTGCTCACGTCGTAATTGCAATCATTTAATTTGGTCAAAGCAACCAATTCCATATTAACTAAACCTATCATGTTATCAAAAGTAGTAACACAAAAACATGCTATATCACAGAAGCATGGATTAACCACCACAACACCTATCACAATAGCAGGCATCAACTAATGCATTTTAGATGGCATGGCATAATGCATGGTATGCAATTTCTTACAAGGTGCCTATATGATGAATGAAATTGCATACCCTCGTCTCATCAGGTTTCAACTGAAATAGAACCCACAATTGCATCAACAGTATCAACAGAAACCATGTGTGTCACCCAATGGTGAAATCAAATCAACTATAATAATCAAAATCATTAAAATAAAAATTTCATTCGAGGAAATTTGGCTTTTCCCTGTACACGGGTTAGCTACTCCTGAGCACAGCTTATTAAAAAATTCCATATCCTTCCTATCCCTATCTAATATCGCTAAATAGTAAAACAAACCAGAAAAAGAAACTCCTCTGATACCACTTTGTAATGTCTCGGCCCGGCTGACCATCAAACCGGTGGTCGGACCGGTCGCCACATGGCCTCAAGCGCGTCTCCCTATACGCCAGAGGCTGCCGACTAGTAGTGAGGGTCTCAGGAGGTGATAGTGGGGAGACTATACCCCCACGTCAGAGTAACACAATAGTATTATCAGAGTAAATGACATTAAATAACGGAAGTAGTAAACAATTGAAAGGCAGAAGCAAAAGACATGTGATAACCATTTTATTAAGGGTGGCCAAAACCAGTTTACACGATACAGGAATGAAGAACGATACAATGTGAAAATAGGAAACAATACAGCATGCTTACAATACAATGAAAAAGAATAAAGAAAAGACAGCAAGGCCCAACGGGTGATCTCCTGAGCATCCCAAGCTCCTGCATGGTCCTTTGCTCCTAACTCCTCAAGTACAAACAGCACAACACTCAACCTAGGTCCTGCAAGCAAGAAGGTCTACTCGGGTACCCCAGTGCAATGGCGGCTCGAGTAGGGTGTGAGATATAAATCTCAGAAGGCCAGCACCACCGATGTCAAACCTAATCCAGACAGTGTATAACAATTAAACAGTGAGCAGGTATAGAGAAATAAGTTAGTAGAATTACATAAGTAAATGACACCCGTCTAGGTTCCCAAGGGACACCTGACGGTTATACCAGCTTCAGCTCGTTTCCGGTAAAGTAACCTGATCATGTCACTATATATATATATATATATATTTATATAAATATAAATGCAATTAGATTATAAATGGCATGGGGTAAGAATTCCTCCCACCCATTAATCAATATTAGCAGGCACGAGGTAAGAATGCTTCCCGTACCTATAGGTCAACTTCCAAGGGGTAAGAATGCCTCCCTTCCATCACATTCATTCAACCAGCATAGGGTATAACTACCCCCCATCCAACCACATAAATCATCACTATAAGTCAACTGGTAAGGGGTAAGAATGCCTCCCTTCCAAACATGTACTGTCACACTGGAATGATGTATAACTGCCTCCCATCCAACCACGTATCTGTCACACTCATCACTCTAGCATGGGGTATAACTACCTCCCATCCAGACACACAATCATCACTATGTAGCATCAGCATGTGCGCACTCACGTTGCAACCATGTTTATATTATACTACTTATGGCATTACCTCATAAGAATTCAAAAGTCATATCACAATCACAAATAATCATACAGCCCATATCCACGTAAACGGTTATAATCACATCCATACAAATATACCTAAGGAAAACCATCTCAAGTATCATTATCACATTTATACATAAGGCAACTCCTCTTAAGTATCCATTTCAAGAAACTAACATATTCATCACATTTATATAAGGTACATGAGGCAACCCGCTCATGTACGGTAATGGATAACCCCCAATTCATTCTTCATTCCCCTTGTATCATTTCAAAGACATTTAGGGATTTACAAGGCATAAAGAGGTTCTATGGACTACCCTTCCTAGGTAAGTCCCATTCACTAGATCCCTTCCATTAACATAAGTCGTGCTTATTCCATTATCCTAAGGCATGGTCTCACCACCCTAATCCATTTCATTCAAGTTTAACCATTTCATCAAAAGAGCACAATTGTCATGCCTTAACCATTTAGTACAATTCATAGGAAACGTGACATCAATCAACTATCACCCAAGTGCAACAAGAGTTTAGCAGGCAAGCATAAGGATCTACTTCCAACTTTTATCTTTAAGACAATGCACCTCTGATTGAGGGGTTTTATTATTAAACCATTAGTTTAGTGACCAAAGAACCTCTTTTATATTATTCTTGCAATTCACACGATTTTCACCGAAGCATTTAATCAACTAAACTTTCATAATTAAAATACTAAAACAATACAGTATTAAACTCTCTAAATGCTTCACTTTAAATTAAAGGGAAAGGAGAGGGATCCTACCTCAAGGTGGATCCATCCATCCACTCCAGCTCTTGGAACTTTCTAACTAAATCTGCCACTGCTGCTCCCCTACTGGGAATAACACGCTATGAACCTTAAAAAAAACAAAAGATATTAACCTAGAGGATGGGCAAACCATAAACGGAAAAACCCCTACCTCGGAATCAAACTGGCGGACCAAAAAGACCGTAAACCTCCTCGCCTTCGGCGGCGGACATCATACGCGCACCCACGAGGTCCCGAGGGACCTTTTGCATCCCCTTACTATAACATAACACCTTTCTATCACATAAACTTTTATTACATTATACAAAATTGAGGATCTTTAAGGTTTAGTGTCTTGGAAACCAGGAACTCAAAACATGAAAACATAAAACATTCTTCTTAAACACTTGAAAGGATTCTCCTTATGTTCATCCTAGGTTCATTACTGCATCTCATAACCTGGGGACATACATCAAAAGAAAGGGTGAGCAGAAGTCTCAGTAAGGGAAACAAGGGAAACATTTAACATGTGAACTTGAGATACATCAATAAAGTCATGAAAAAGAACTTTAAGGCATGAGAAAGAAATCATGAGGCATATCATAATAAAAATAACGTATTTCATAACTTGAAGATGTGGCTACAACATTTAACTTAGAAAATCATTTATGTTTCACCAAGGTTCATCCCCAAGGTTTCATTAAAAATTACCAAGGTTATTCACCAAGATATCGTTAAAAATGGTCATCTCTAGAGATTAAGTCTTTACCCAATGCATTGGAGCGCTATTAGGGAGCACCCTTAAATTTGCCTTTTTTATCATGTGATCCCCAAATATCATCATAAAAAATTTCATAAATAACCCATATATCATAAAAGAAATGGGTTTCATTTCATAATCATAACGTTTTAAAAACTGCTTTAAAGACATGATCTTTATGTCACTTTAAACCCACGGAAAAGGAAAGCGGGTCTCATGTATGTAAATACCTGAATTTAAAATAGAAAATTTTGGTATATATGTGAATACCCATATATAAGAAATAGCTTTGAGTATTCACTTAATAAAATAAAAGAATTTGATATAAAGAGAGTGACATTTTGAGACGAAAATTCTGCAGCATAACGGCTATATTATAGGGTTTTAGAAAATACTAAAAAGAGATGGGACATGGGTCACCAACTAATAAATGATTCATAAAACAGTATAGGAATAGGATATAAAAGATATAATAACATGGTAATAAAATTTTAAAGACATACCATATGAAATGAAAAATATGGAAGGAAGACAAAAAATAAGATTTCTCTTATGAAAATTCGGCAGCCTAACGGCGTCACTTAAACTTCAACAAAAATGAATTGACGAAATAAAATAGGGTCTATCATCATATGAACATAAAAAATAATTATGATAGATATAGAGATCATACCCCAACATAATAAAAAGGAACTTGAAAGTCTTGACATGAAAATAGAACTTGAAAATGAGAAGGGTGAAAGAATCTGTTACAAAAATTTCGGCAGCCTAACGGCGCCACTTAAACATTCATAAAACGAAATGATGAGAGTAAGAGGGGATCTCTCATAATATGAACATGAAAAGGGAAGTAAGAGGAATACAAAATAACATCCTCCAACATAAGAACATGGATCATAAAAGAAATGACTTAAAAGAGAGTATTTGAAAAGAAAGAGAGAGGTTGGATCCCTTACCTTAAAACGTATCTCTTAAAACTCAAAGGTCAGGACCTTGAGGGCTTGGGGGAACCTTGGGAGGACTCCTTGGGAGGTAATGAGACCAGAGCTTCGTTGGGGGAGAGTTGGGAGTGAAAAATAAAGGAGGAAAGGGTGGGTATTTATAGGGAAAGTGAGGGGACAAGGCATTAATGGCCAAGGGACACCTCATTGGTGGTATTGGAAAAACCATGGTCTTGCCCATGGTATTTGCCCATGGTATTGGCCACTTGGGACACCTAATACCTTATCTTACTATTAATAAGTCGACCATATTGATTACATACTGAATACATCATTTAATGATGTCATTAAACACCCGTAACTTAAAAACTATATTTTCACTATTCATCGAAAATTCAACTTTCTCAGAAAAAACCCAAAATTTCACCTTAACCAAATATCGATGCTATGATTTCAAAAATGAACTCCATTTTATAAAAATAATTTTCTAAATATTTTTAATTTTTAAATAAATACACTATTCACCGAAAATTCATTTTTTTCAGAAAAATCCCCAAAAATTACCTTAACATAATATCGATGCTATGAGTTCAAAAATGAAATCCATTTTATAAAAATAATTTTCTAAATATTTTTAATTTAATTTTTAATTAAAAAACACTATTCACTCAAAAAAACTAATACTTGACTAATAATTTCTGAAACATTTATTTACCTATTTTATTGAATCACATTACTTAATCAGGGTGCCTAAATTATATTAATACTTTATTTAAGTGAGATTACTAATCCATTTGGTCACATTACTAATCCTAAGCCTAAAATCACTATTCATAATTTACTATTCATCAAAAATTAAGTTGATCTTATTAGACTCTAAATTTCGTACTGAACATAATTGTAGAAGAACATTTTTTGAAAATCATTACACATTTTTAATTATTTAAGGTTTACATAAACATTTTTTTAAAATATCCTTCTTCTAAAATTCATCAAAAATATGCATACTATATTTATCCAGACATTTGAAAATTCACAAACTTCATCATAAGAAGAAATCATAATTTTTATTTAAATCAAAGGATTACACAAAGCTGTTACGGTCTCGTTACATTGCCCCTTATAACACCAGCATAGGACCTAAGAGTAAGGTGTTCTAGGGTGATAGAATCTTAGGGCGTCTCGACCAACATTGCACGAGTAGTAATTTCTATCAGTTTGAACTTCTTGCGAAGGAGATTCCGTTCTAGCTTCACACGATGAAGTTCGGCTTGGGTTTGGTCCAGAGCAAAGCCCAGTGGTGCTACCTCCTTCCCAAGTTCCGTTTGATGGGCTTCGATTGGCCCGAGACTACTGGATGAGGCCATCAAATCTTATTTCTATATTAATTAACCAAGATCACTTGTATTTAGAGACAATAATCGAAACGTTTAGTTTCCAACGGTTATATTGACCAATGGTCATATAATAGTCGAAACCCAACGGTCTCATTTTAATTATACTCATGTTATCAAATGAAATAGTTTTATTGAGTATAAAATAAAATAACACAAAAAATTAGGAAATAGGATTTATTCAAAATTTCGGGTCGTTACATTCTTCCCCCATTGAGAAATTGTGTCCTCGTAATTTTTAAAATTGGGCTTGGAAATTTCATTGAAAGTCCCACATCGGAAAAAGAGTCAGTAAAACTATTACTTTAAAAGAAAGTAAGGGAAGTACAAAGGTCACCCGAGTTAACCCATACTAGGATTCCATGTAGGAAAACATGGATATGGAGGAGAAAACAAAGGATCAAGTTCTGAGGGAGAGTGATAGAAAACATGATTAGGAGAAAGTTAACCACAAGAAAATCACAAACTTATGATGTGTGTAAACGGTATTTGATTACCTAGTAGGAAACGTAAACCAACAATGTTTTTTTTACATTACTTTTCATAATTTTGAGGAATTAATTTACTACATAGAATAAAAACACAAGGAAATATATTTACCTTCAAGTAGAGTTTCATCCCTTAATAAGCTTCTTCCAAAACTAATATTTTCTCCAAACGATGAGCATTAAAAAACACTTTGTCTCATCAAAAGCACAAGAATCATCTTCTAGAGAATCACATAATCCACCAAAGATTAACTATTGATTTATTCTATCTTTAAACATTATCCCAAAAACAGAAAGGGTAAGATAAAACAACTCTTCCAAAATAAAGAACCCCATAGGAAGGGAAACTACTTTTAAATCTTCAAAATTCCACGGTACTACCCAAAGTTCATCATAGACCATTCCATAAATAACTGTCCTTAAAATTACTCAAAATAAACCAAACTAAGATTGAAACCCAAATACAAGAAGGATTTGATAACATAGTCTTCCAAAATAAACTTCATCGTTCATCTCCAAACAACATCAACCACTCCTAACATCTTATAACAAAAGTATCTAACCTAAACATATTTTCCCCAAGATAGGTTAATCATTTCTATAAGTAACCTATATTACCATAAGTTCACCTTAAATTCATCGATTCTTCAAAATATAAGTTAACCTTTACTCCTCAAAGAAAATACCGTAGTAATCTATTTACCTCAATCATATAGGGTTCCCAAAATAGTGAACGTCTTCCAAAATAATAATCATCTTTTAATCCCCTAATCACCTTTTTTTAAGAATAACAGCTTCACTACATCAACATGTGGTACATAACAATAGATTTTTTCCTTAATGATATAAAACCATCTTAGGTAGTGAATCGATGATCTTAGAAAACATAAAAGATATGCTCATAGAGCACGAACTAAAATACAACATGACATAGACAATTATTGCGAAGAAGTTACATGTACTTCAGTCATCATGATCCATCTCAGCATAGGACTTGCATTGTTCCCTTGTCCTTGAAGATTGTTGATGCTCATCATGCTTCTCATCCCTTCCAAGAGAGAATTCCCTTGGATAATGTCCAACTTCTCCACATTTACCACATTGAATAGTATAAGGTACATTAGATTGAACCTTATCTCCATTCATCACATTATCCATTTTTTTAAAGTAATTGGCTACTTTATTCCCCATCTTCCCACACTTAAAACATCTCCCAGTTCCTTTGTGACATTCTCCTTGGTGCCTCTTCCCACACTTTTTGCAAAAAAAATAAATTGGGTCTTTATTCCCCTATCAACTTTATTAGATGAACTTCCTTGAGACTTTGTCTTCTTCTTCCTTGATGAATTTGGGCATTCAACTAGGTACTAATTATTAATTGTGATTTTTGATAGCTGGTTTGGCATAATCACAATATGTTCAACTTGATCTCTCATAATATCTATCACATTAATAGAGCAATCATCACATTTCCTATCACATTGGTTGTTGGGACATGTTCTTCCATTTCCCACAATTAACTAAAAAAAGAAAGTATAATTAGGGGCTTAAATACTTATCCAATAATCATTAAAAGGAAACTTTAAGCATAGAAGGATAAACTTGTAGAGTAAAAGTATATCCTAACTTGTGATCCCCTAGGTTCCAATCTAGGTTATCCGTGACCATATATTCTTATGTGAATCTTTATTTTATTTTATCTTTGTTCCTTTAATAATGGTTCATACTAAGCTTATGAATTTACCAAAGCATATACCCTGGGAGTGTCGTAACCAAGAGTATAGAAAGGCCCGTTGTCGTGTACCAGTTCTCATTCGAGTCTAGATCAAAGTAGTGTTTTCGGGTTTTACCCCTATGTACATCTGTGCCAAATCCACCTCTACCAGCTCGTATCCAGATAGGGATGTATTTTCTTGATAAACCACTTACTCAATACTCACCAAAATACTAGGAAGATTTCCTATATTTAAACTTTTCTATAGGGTTCTTCCTAAATTTTTCATATCCTAATTTCCACAAATAACTAAATAATCCTTTGATACCAACTATACCATCCAGCCTTTCTATCACATAAACTTTCATTACATTATACAAAACCAAGGATCTTTAAGGTTTAGTGTCTTGGAAACTAGGAACTCAAAACATGAAAATATAAAACATTATTCTTAAACACTTGAAAGGATTCTCCTTATGTTCATCCTAGGTTCATTACTGAATCTCATAACTTGGGTACATATATCAAAAGAAAGGGTGAGCAGAAGGCCCAGTAAGGGAAACAAGGGAAACATCTAACATATGAACTTGAGATACATCAATAAAGTCATGAAAAAGAACTTTAAGGCATGAGAAAGAAATCATGAGGCATATCATAATAAAAATAACGTATTTTATAACTTGAATATGTGGATACAACATTTAACTTAGACAATCATTTCCGTTTCACCAAGGTCCATCCCCAAGGTTTCATTAAAATTTACCAAGGTTATTCACCAAGATATCGTTAAAAATGGTCATCTCTAGAGATTAAGTCTTTACCCAATGCATTGGAGCTCTATCAGGGCGCACCCTTAAATTTTCCTTTTTTATCATGTGAGCCACAAATATCATCATCAAAAATTTCATAAATAACCCATATAGCATAAAATAAATGGGTTTCATTTCATAATCATAACATTTTAAAAACTTCTTTAAAGACATGATCT
Organism: Viscum album; assembly: GCA_963277665.1. Classification (NCBI taxonomy): domain Eukaryota; kingdom Viridiplantae; phylum Streptophyta; class Magnoliopsida; order Santalales; family Viscaceae; genus Viscum; species Viscum album. The sequence goes on along the minus strand of OY728120.1, from coordinate 1,870,499,898 downwards.
TTATGTTACTTTAAACCCACGGAAAAGGAAAGAGGGTCTCATGTATGTAAACCCCAGAATTTAAAATAGAAAATTTTGGTATATATGTGAATAACCCTATATAAGAAATATCTTTGAGTATTCACTTAATAAAATAAAATAATTTGAGATAAAGAGAGTAACATTTTGAGACGAAAATTCTGCAGCATAACGGCTATGTTATAGGGTTTTAGAAAATAATGAAAAGAGATGGGACATGGGTCACCAACTCATAAATGATTCATAAAATAGTAGACTGACAGGATATAAATTATATAATAACATGGTAATGAAATTTGAAAGACATACCATATGAAATGAAAAATATGGAAGGAAGACAAAAAATAAGATTTCTCTTATGAAAATTCGGCAGCCTAACGGCGTCACTCAAACTTCAACAAAAATGAATTGACGAGATCAAATAGGGTCTCTAATAATATGAACATAAAAGTTAAGTATGATAGATATAGAGATCATAACCCAACATAATAAAAATGAACTTGAAAGACTTGACATGAAAATAGAACTTGAAAATGAGAAGGGTGAAAGAATCTGTTACAAAAATTTCGGCAGCCTAACGGTGCCACTTAAACATTCATAAAACGAAATGATGAAAGTAAGAGGGGATCTCTAATCATATGAAAATGAAAAGGGAAGTAAGAGGAATATAAAAGAACATCCTCTAACATAAGAACATTGAGCATAAAATAAATGACTTAAAAGAGAGTATTAGAAAAGAAAGAGAGAGGTTGGATCTCTTACCTTAAAATGTATCTCTTAAAACTCAAAGGTCGGGACCTTGAGGTCTTGGGGCACCTTGGGAGGACTCCTTGGGAGGTAATGAGACTATATCTTTGTTGGGGGAGAGTTGGTAGTGAAAACTAAAGGAGTAAAGGGTGGGTATTTATAGGTAAAGTGAGGGGACAAGGCATTAATGGCCAAGGGACACCTCATTGGTGGTATTGGAAAAACCATGGGCTTGCCCATGGTATTTTCCCATGGTATTGGCCACTTGGGACACCTCATATATTATCTTACTATTAATAATTCTTCCATATTGATTACATACTGAATACATCATTTAATGATGTCATTAAACACCCGTAACTTAAAAACTGTATTTTCACTATTCATCGAAAATTCAACTTTCTCAGAAAAAACCCAAAATTTAACCTCAACCAAATATTGATGCTCTGATTTCAAAAATGAACTCCATTTTATAAAAATAATTTTCTAAATATTTTTAATTTTAAAATAATACACTATTCATCGAAAATTCATTTTTTTCAGAAAAATCCCCAAAAATTACCTTAACATAATATCGATGCTCTGAGTTCAAAAATGAAATCCATTTTATAAAAATAATTTTCTAAATATTTTTAATTTAATTTTTAATTAAAAAACACTATTCACCTGAAAAACTAATACTTGACTAATAATTTCTGAAATAGTTATTTGCCTATTTTATTGAATCACATTACTTAATCAAGGTGCCTAAATTATATTAATACTTTCTTTAAGTGAGATTTCTAATCCATTTGGTCACATTACTAATCCTAAGCGTAAAATCACTATTCATAATTTACTATTCATCAAAAATTAAGTTGATCTTATTAGACTCTAAATTTCGTACTGGACATAATTGTAGAAGATCATTTTTTGAAAATCATTACACATTTTTAATTATTTAAGGTTTACATAAACATTTTTTTAAAATATCTTTCTTCTGAAATTCATCAAAAATATGCATACTATATTTATCTGGACATTTGAAAATTCACAAACTTCATCATAATAAGAAATCAAAATTTTTATTTAAATCAAAGGATTACACAAGGTTGTTATGGTCTCATTATATGACAACCCTGCTTTTTATTACAACTTAATCATGCTTTATTACATAAAACTTCACTTGATACAACAAAGAAGATCGAGAGGTTTAGTGTCTTTGGGGCTTAGGATCATTACATAAAAACTTTAAACTTGAAATACAACATCTTTATTGAAAACTTCCTTTACATGACCACTACATTCCTTCGTACTTAGCATTGCATGGGATAACCTGAGGACATGCATAAGAAAAGGGTGAGATATAAAGCCCAGTAAGGGAGTACATAATGAATAACATGAGGAGTACAATACATGTTAGGCAATAGAAACATCAATAGAGCATTAGAGTAACATGAACATAAAGTCATGATAAAGCATGATAACCATAACATGGAAATGTGGCAACAACACTTAACATTGAATTAGCATGAGCCAAGGCTCATTGCACATGGAGCATGAGTAAACCCTCATTGCACTTGAAGCACGAGTAAACCCTCATTGCACTTGAATTAGCATGAGTCAACACTCATTGCACATGACGTATCATGATACTATACTTTACCCAATGCATTGGAGCGCTATAAAGGGCTCACCCTTCTTAAACATTTCATTTCATGCATAAGTGTGCCACATGGATCATAAAACATGGATTCATAAAACATAATCATTTATTCCACGATAAAGGAATGTGGAATTCATACATGAAACTTTATAATCAATAAGTAAATGTGCATAAAGGTGAATACTCTTGATGGAGAAATGGGCATGGTATTCACTACACAATGATATTGGCTTAGAAAATCGGTGTGATTTCGGCTGCATAACGGCGTGACATAAGAATTCATAAAAATGGTTGATGAGAGAGAAAGGGGTTCCTCATCATATTTACATGTAATGTACAGTAATAAGGTTATATATATACATGTCCCAACAATTGAAAAGGAATTTAGATTCATGATACAAAAGTATTTCTTGAATATAAAAAAGGAGAAAAAAAGTTCCTTTCGGAATTTCGGCATAGTAACGGGTGTACATGGGAGGCATTTAATGAGAGAGAAAGGGGTCTCCCATCATTCAAACAATAAGAGGGCAGTATGGGGGAGGTGAGAAACCATATCCCAACATTCATAATTGAAATTAAAAGGGCAATACAACTTAAAGAAAATTGACAAAAATGAGAAAGGAAGAAAAAACCCTTACTTGGAAGTGTGCTTCCAAAGGCTAGAGAGAGGCTTGTGAGAGGCTTCTTGGGAGCTTAGGGCACCTTTGGAGGATTCTAGAGAGAGTAGGGCAAAGGTTGGACGAACTACAAGGGATTTTAGGGAGGAGGAAGTGGGAGCTTGGGTGGGTTTATATAGGAAAGGTGAGAGAATTATTTATTATTTAGGTTTGGGACCCCTTATATTAAAATAATCCAAACCACAAACCATCCCATGGTATTTGCCCATGGTTTCTGGAAAAGGAAAGAGGAAAACAATATTTTACAAGGCCAAGGTCCGAACTTATTAAAAAATTAGGGTTGCTTATGTGGAGGTGAGTCACACTCCCATGGAAATTAATTTAAAAAGGCAAAGTGTTGAATAAGTCTTGAGGGCTCCATTAATGCTTTGAAAAGTAAGTCAAACAAACCCAAAACCTCATTATTTTAATGATAAAACACATATTGGCCGAACATAAGGATTATGTTATTTTATTACATCACCATTGGGTCATTATGATGTCATAAAACACATTATATATTTAAATGGTATTTAATTTTTACCCAAAAATTTGATTGTCTCAGAAAATTATGAAAAATTCACCGTTGGATAATTTCGACGTCCTGATTCCAAAAATAATATTTATTTTATCTAAATAATTTTCTAAATATGTGAATTTTCACTTTTAAAATAAAAACTGACATTTATAAAAAAATCACGGGTTTTGACAGAAATGGCTTTCAAACCTTAATAAAAATTTTAATTGCATTCATAAAATTATAAGATCATTTATACATAATAAAAAATTAATTTAATATTAATAATAATATTTTATTAAAATATTATTTAATTCAAAAATCCTTTAATTTAATAAAATATAATTCTTAATTAAATAATAATTAAAACACCATTTGTACTTTAAAAACTAATTACAATGTATCAAAAATGACTAGAAATTATATTCATTGTTATATACAAAAATAATGTACATTAACATGGTTCTACTTCTTTGTTACATAACCCCTTAAAATAGCCACATAACACCTAAGGGTAAGGTGTGCGATGGTGACAGACTCTTGGGGTGGCTCGGATAACATCGCTCGAGTGGTAATTTCAATCAACTTCCACTTTTCCCGTAGACGATCATGTTCGAGCTTGACTTGATGAAGCTCGGCTTGGGCTTGGTCAAGGGAAAAGCCCAAAGACGCCACCTCTTTTCCGAGCTCTGACAAATGGGCTTCGTAAGGGGCAATTCTACTGGATGAGGCCATCGCTTCCTTTGTCTGAGTAGAAATGGGTTCGTTAAAGCCTTATATTTATACTACTCATATGATCACTGTTCAATAGCTATAAAAGTAACGGTCACAAATGTTAAAGTAAAACTAAAGAAGTTGACATCTTATAAAAACATTTTTTATAAAGAAACATTTAACTAGATCAAGAGGGATTTTCTATTAATGGAACTTTGGGTCGTTACAATATTCCCCCCTTAAGAAATTTCTCCCTCGAAATTTTCCTTTTCCCACACTAAAACAAATGTGGGTAACTTAGCTTCATCATATCCTCCGACTCCCAAGTTGCTTCTTCAAACTTGTGGTTTCTCCACAACACCTTGACGAGGGGCATTGTCTTATTTCGTAGAACTTTTTCTCTACGATCTAAGATCTTCACTGGTTGCTCCTCATAAGAAAGATCGTCTTCTAATTGTACCACCTCGGAAGAGAGTACATGTGAAGGATCTGGTATGTACTTCCTTAAGAGGGATACATGGAAGACATCATGCACCTTGGCCATAGTAGGTGGAAGTGCTAGTCAATAGGCCACATCCCCAACACGATCAAGAATCTCGAAGGGGCCGATGTACCTTGGACTTAACTTCCCTTTCTTTCCAAACCTCATGACCTTCTTCCACAGAGATATGTGTAAAAACACCATGTCTCCGACTTTAAACTCAAGGTCTCGTCGACGATTATCTGCATAAATTTTCTGTCGACTTTGGGCTGCCTTGATATGCTGCTGAATGGTTTTTACCTTCTCCACCATTTCTTCGACCATTTCTAGTCCAAGCATCTTACGTTCACCGACCTCATCCCAACATGCTGGTGTTCTACACCTTTTCCCATACAGGGCTTCATATGGTGCCATTTGGATGCTCGAGTGGAAACTATTATTATAAGAGAACTCAACTAGAGGAAGATGTTGATACCATCCTCCTTTAAAGTCCATTGAGCACGCTCTCAACATATCCTCAAGTTTTTGGATAGTCCGCTCGGATTGGCCATCAGTTTGAGGATGATAGGCCGTACTGAAGTTCAGTTCAGTATTCAGAGCATGTTGAAGACTCTTCCAAAACTTAGAGGTAAATCTTGGATCTCGGTCAGACACAATAGATAGTGGTACTCCATGCAACCATACCACTTCCCTGATATATATTCGTGCCAGTTGATCCAAAGAGAAATCCTCTCGAATAGCAATGAAGTGTGCAGTCTTTGTAAGATGATCCACAACAACCCAGATTGCATTGTTGCCTTTGGATGTCCTTGGAAGTCCGGTGACAAAGTCCATGGTGATGTTCTCCCATTTCCATTCTATTATGGGCAATGGTTACATCATCCCCTTAGACTTCTGCCTCTCTGCCTTCACTTTCTGACACACCAGGCACTTTGATGTATATTCAGCGATCTCCTTCTTCATATTATCCCACCAAAAGTTTTCTCGGAGATCTCGATACATCTTTGTGCTCCCTGGGTGAATAGAGAAATTTGAACTATGTGCATCATCCAAAAGTTCCTTCTTCATCTCCGAACTTGATGGAACACATAGTCTTTTCCCAAACCACACAATTCCTTCTTCATTAACATTAAACTCTGAGGATTTTCCCTTTTTGATAGCTTCCACTTTTTCTTGGATTTCTGCATCATCCTTTTGAGCATCCTTTAACCTTTCCAAAAGAGATGGTTGAGCAATCATTTGTGAAAGGATTGATGATGTTCCCTTCTTTATGATTCCCACGTCCATCTTCATCAAGTCTAAGAAGATTGGATCCTTCTCAATTCTCATCATTGATAGAATCGCTGGATCCTTTCTACTTAGGGCATTCGCCACCTTGTTCGCCTTCCCAGGGTGGTAATGTATTGAACAGTCATAATCCTTGATGAGATCTATCCATCTTCTATGGCGCATATTAATCTCTTTCTGTGTGAATATATATTTAAGACTCTTGTGGTTAGTATATATCTCACATTTCTCTCCATAGAGATAATGCCGCCAGATTTTCAAGGCAAAGATCACCGCCGCCAACTCCAGATCATGCGTTGGATAGTTTCGCTCATGGATTTTCAACTGCCTTGAGGCATAGGATATCACTTTATCATTCTGCATCAGCACACATCCTAATCCCTTCTTCGAAGCATCACTGAATACCACAAAAAACTCCCCACTTGTGGGTAAAGTGAGCACGGGTGCAGTGATAAGCCTCCTTTTCAACTCCTTGAAGCTTTCTTCACATTCATCACTCCAAGAAAACTTTACTCCCTTTCGAGTTAGCTTGGTAATAGGGTTGGACAATCGTGAGAAATTTCTCACAAATCGTCGATAATATCCAGCTAACCCCAAGAAGCTATGGATATCAGTTACCGATGTTGGCCTCGGTCATCCCTCAATTGCATCTGTTTTGGAGGGGTCCACAGATATCCCATTTCTTGTGATGATATGGCCCAAGAATGAGACTTCCTTCAACCAAAACTCACACTTGCTATACTTTCCATAGAGCTTCTCCTTGCGCAAAGTCTCTAGTACAGTTTTTAAATGCTCCTCATGGTCCTCCTTGGTTTTGTAGTATATTAGAATATCATCTATAAAGACTACCACAAATTTGTCAAGGTAATCTCTAAAGACTCTATTCATCAAGTCCATGAATATTTCTGGAGCATTGGTGAGTCAAAAAGGCATTACTATGAATTCATAGTGCCCGTACCTTGTACGAAAAGCAGTCTTGGGGATATCTTCCTTCTTCACCCTTACTTGATAATATCCCGACCGCAAGTCCACCTTGGAGAAGTATTGTGCTCCACGCAACTGATCAAACAAGTCATTGATTCTTGGGAGAGGATACTTGTTCTTTATAGTTATTTTGTTAAGTTCACGATAATCGATGCAAAGCCGCATTGACCCATCCTTCTTCTTGACGAAGAGGACTGGTGCACCCCATGGTGATGCACTTGGGCATATAAACCCTTTATCCAGACTCTCTTATAGTTGTTTCTTCAGCTCTTCAAGCACAAAAAAATCCATTCTATATGTATTCTTGGATATTGATAGTTCCCCAGGTATAAGTTCAATTGAGAACTCAACATCTCTTCTTGGAGGAAGACCAGGAAGTTCCTCGGGAAATACTTCAGTGAATTCCCTCTCAATAGGCATTTCTTCAAGGGTGGTTTCTTCCTTGGACTCAATCATCTGAGCCAGATATGTGTGCTCATAAGGCAGTAATATCCATGCTTGAGATGATGGAGCTAAAGTAGATTCATCTTCCTCCTGACATTTGTAAAGAATCGGGGGTCAATTCTCCATATGGAGTGTGATTTCCCTCTCCTGACAATTTATGTTGGCTCTATATAAGTAAAGTCAATCCATGCCAAGAATTGCATCAAATTCTACCAAAGGGAGTATTACGAGTTTCACCGGGAAATTCAATCCACAGATTATAACAGGGGAGGACTTATATTCATGGGATGCAATGATTGCCCCATTTTCCGTACTCACCGACATCTTTACTTCCAGGATTTGTGGTGGTGCTGAGATTGTTCTACTAAACATTCGAGATATAAAAGAATGCGTAGAACCTGAATCAAAAAGTACGTTCGCTATTCTTGAATGAATAACTAGCGTACCTGTCACCACTTCGTTGTCGGGGTTCACTTCGGCAGAAGTGATGGCAAAAGCTCTTCCTTGCTGTCTTGGAGGTTTTTGGTTGCCTCCGATAACCCTTGGATTAGGGCACTGATTCGCAAAATGACCCGGTTCTTTGCATTTGTAGCATTGAACAACGCGTTGAGGTTCGAACGGAGTGTTCCTCTCCTCTGTCGCAGCCGCGGGTCCTTCTTGCCGACAGTTAATAGCTAGGTTCCCTTCTCTTCCACACCTAAATCATTTTCTCGTCCCCCTAAGGCAATTTCTAGGGTGCTTCTTTCCGCACTTTTGGAAAGTGGGGTGCTGGAACTTCTTAGCACCGTTGGATTTATCCATCGGACCACCAGCATTGAAGTCCACCTTACGCTTATTATCCCCATGATACCCCTGTGATTCTCCGATCTCCATTTCAACCTTGAGGGCACATCGGACAATTTCCTCATAGCTGTCGAAGTCACGGATCGCTAATGCTTTCTGCAAGCTAGGCTTCAGCCCACCAAAGAAGCGGTCAACCTTGCATTTGGGGGTAACGACAAATCCTGAAGCGTATCATGCAAGCCTTGTGAAGTTTTCCTCATACGCTCCCATAGATTCTTCATCTTTTTTCTTGAGGTAAAGGAAGTCCCTTTCCATCTTAAGACGGAGGGTGTGTGGAAAATATTTATCGAAAAACATCTTCCATAATTACTTCCATTCTAAAGCCTCGATCTCCTCATCAGGCTTCGTATTTTTGATCAACATCCACCATTGATCAGCTTCACCCTCCATATGATAAGCCGCCAGGAGAACCTTCTCTTGTTCAGAACATTGAAGGATAGAGAAGATCTTTTCAATGGAGTTGATCCATTTCTCAGCGATCGTGGGATCAGATGATCCACTAAAAGTAGCAGGCCTTTGTATCATGAAGCTCTCGATAGCGACTTGTTCTTTCTTAGGGGGGTTGAACGTTCCTCTTGACCCGTGTTTCTATTCAAAACTTGAGTTAGCTGAGAGAGAAGCATGACAAAGTTTGCGATTCCCGCTCCCATTGGATTGGGCATCTCATTAGTACAATCATCACACTGATCTTAACAACGGTTGTTAGCCCGAGTTCTCCTATTACCGGCCATTGGCTGGAATAAAAGTAAAGTTAGGGGTAACACATAAAGGGTAATCCAAATAAAAAAGTTTATGACTTATAAATAAACTTTAATCTCTTTAACTCATGAGTCTATAGGATTCATTCCAGGCTTTTCATGATCTTCCTTCTAACATATATTCTTAGGGGAATTTTTCACTTAATAAGGGTTCATACTAAGATTGTGAATTTATCAAAACATATCCCTCGAGAGTGTCATAACCAAGAGTGCCGCAAGGCCCGTTTTCGTGCACCAGTTCCCGTTCGAGTCTAGCTCAAAGCGGTGTTTTCGGGTTTTACCCCTATGATACATCTGTGCCAGAGCCGCCTCTACCTACTCGTATCCAGACAGGGATGTATTTGTTTGATAAACCACTTACTTAGTATTTACCAAAACTTAGGGATGTTTTTATTATGCTTAGTCTTGTATCTAAGGCTTTACTAGGGTTTCTTAATCCCAAAAATAACTAAACCTATCCTCTGATACCAACTATGACAACCCTGCTTTTTATTACAACTTAATCATGCTTTATTACATAAAACTTCACTTGATACAACAAAGAAGATCGAGAGGTTTAGTGTCTTTGGGCCTTAGGATAATTACATAAAAAATTTAAACTTGAAATACAACATCTTTATTGAAAACTTCCTTTACATGACCACTATATTCCTTCGTACTTAGCATTGCATGGGATAACCTGAGGACATGCATAAGAAAAGGGTGATCTATAAAGCCCAGTAAGGGAGTACACAATGAATAACATGAGGAGTACAATACATGTTAGGCAATAGGAACATCAATAGAGCATTAGAGTAACATGAACATAAAGTCATGATAAAGCATGATAACCATAACATGGAAATGTGGTAACAACACTTAACATTGAATTAGCATGAGCCAAGGCTCATTGCACATGGAGCATGAGTAAACCCTCATTGAACTTGAAGCACGAGTAAACCCTCGTTGCACTTTAATTATCATGAGTCAACACTCATTGCACATGACGTATCATGATACTATACTTTACCCAATGCATTGGAGCGCTATAAAGGGTGCATCCTTCTTAAACATTTCATTTCATGCATAAGTGTGCCACATGGATCATAAAACATGGATTCATAAAACATAATCATTTATTCCATGATAAAGGAATGTGGAATTCATACATGAAACTTTATAATCAATAAGTAAATGTGCATAAAGTTGAATACCCTTGATGGAGAAATGGGCATGGTATTCACTACACAATGATATTGGCTTAGAAAATCGGTGTGATTTCGGCAGCGTAACGGCGTGACATAAGAATTCATAAAAATGGTTGATGAGAGATAAATGGGTTCCTCATCATATTTACATGTAATGGAAAGTAATAAGGACATATAGAAACATGTCCCAACAATTGAAAAGGAATTTAGATTCATGATACAAAAGTATTTCTTGAATATAAAAGAGGAGAAAAAAAGTTCCTTTCGGAATTTCGGCATAGTAACGGGTGTACATGGGAGGCATTTAATGAGAGAGAAAGGGGTCTCCCATCATTCAAACAATAATAGGGCAGTATGGGGGAGGTGAAAAACCATACCCCAACATTCATAATTGAAATTAAAAGGGCAATACAACTTAAAGAAAATTGACAAAAATGAGAAAGGAAGAAAAAACCCTTACTTGGAAGTGTGCTTCCAAAGGCTAGAGAGAGGCTTGTGAGAGGCTTCTTGGGAGCTTGGGGCACCTTGGGAGGATTCTAGAGAGAGTAGGGCAGATGTTGGACGAACTCCAAGGGATTTTAGTGAGGAGGAAGTGGGAGATTGGGTGGGTTTATATAGGAAAGGTGAGAGAATTCTTTATTATTTAGGTTTGGGACCCCTTATATTAAAATAATCCAAACCACAAACCATCCCATGGTATTTGCCCATGGTTTCTGGAAAAGGAAAGAGGAAAACAATATTTTACAAGGCAAAGGTCCGAACTTATTAAAAAATTAGGGTTTCTTATGTGGAGGTGAGTCACACTCCCATGGAAATTAATTTAAAAAGGCAAAGTGTTGAATAAGTCTTGAGGGCTCCATTAATGCTTTGAAAAGTAATTCAAACAAACCCAAAACCTAATTATTTTAATGATAAAACACATATTGGCCGAACATAAGGATTATGTTATTTTATTACATCACCATTGGGTCATTATGATGTCATAAAACACATTATATATTTAAATGGTATTTAATTTTTACCCAAAAATTTGACTGTCTCAGAAAATTATGAAAAATTCACCATTGGATAATTTCGACGTCCTGATTACAAAAATAATATTTATTTTATCGAAATAATTTTCTAAATATGTTAATTTTCACTTTTAAAACAAAAACCGACATTTATAAAAAAATCACGGGTTTTGACAGAAATGGCTTTCAAACCTTAATAAAAATTTTAATTGCATTCATAAAATTATAAGATCATTTATACTTAATAAAAAATTAATTTAATATTAATAATAATATTTTATTAAAATATTATTTAATTCAAAAATCCTTTAATTTAATAAAATATAATTCTTAATTAAATAATAACTAAAAACACCATTTGTACTTTAAAAACTAATTACAATGTATCAAAAATGACTAGAAATTATATTCATTATTATATACAAAAATAATGTACATGAACATGGTTCTACTTATTTGTTACATAACCCCTTAAAATAGCCACAAAAGACCTAAGGGTAAGGTGTGTGATGGTGACAGACTCTTGGGGCGGCTCGGATAACATCGCTCGAGTGGTAATTTCAATCAACTTCCACTTTTCCCGTAGACGATCACGTTCGAGCTTGACTTGATGAAGCTCAGCTTGGGCTTGGTTAAGGGCAAAGCCCAAAGACGCCACCTCTTTTCTGAGCTCTGACAAATGGGCTTTGTAAGGGGAAATTCTACTGGATGAGGTCATCGCTTCCTTTGTCTGAGTAGAAATGGGTTCGTTAAAGCCTTATATTTATACTACTCAGATGATCACTGTTCAACAGCTATAAAAGTAACGGTCACAAATCTTAACGTAAAACTAAAGAAGTTGACATCTTATAAAAATATTTTTCATAAAGAAACATTTAACTGGATCAAGAGGAATTTTCTATTAATGAAACTTTGGGTCGTTACACGTTACATAGTCCCTTATAACACCCGCATAGGACCTAAGAGTAAGGTGTGCTAGGGTGATAGAATATTGGGGCGGCTTGACCAACATTGCACGAGTAGTAATTTCTATCAGTTTGAACTTCTCGCGAAGGCGATTCCGTTCTAGCTTCACACGATGAAGTTCGGCGTGGGTTTGGTCCAAAGCAAATATAAGGCCCCAGCCTTAAACCTTACTTAATCTTGAGTTATTACAAGATTACACATTGAGGATCTTTTCCGGTTTAGAGTTTTAGAGAATTAGATCATAAAACTTGCATTACATTCCACATATAAACAAAGTGGTTACATAAAGATAGTATTCTTTTTTCCCATCAATGGAATAATATTTAAAATAAAACATGGATTCATTCTTGACACTTCCTTGACACTATCATCATATCATGTACCTTTCCCTTGACCTGTGAAAAACATTTCAAAAAAAATTGGGATGAGCATAAAAAGCTCAGTATGGGTTATAAAAATATGGAAAGGAAACATAAGTTCATATATACATAAGAATGAAATCATACTTTACCCATAAAACATAAGCACTTTAACATACCTCATCAAATCATGAATAAATCATAGAAATCATAAGACATAAAGGTAACTTGAGGCATTCATAACATTCTTACATAGGGAGTAACCCTCTTGGTTATGTTTAAAATACCCATCACAGTATATTCCCTAAATCTCTTCGGAGAAACCATAACATTTCACTCCTTCACATTACCCAATGCATTGGAGAGCTATATCGGGCTCACCTGCCCTTAGTTTATCACGGAACCACCCATCTTCATAATAATGCCCAAGAACCTCAACATAATCGTATCACATAAAACATGCATAAAGGAAACATAACATTTCCACCTTTCAATCACAAGATATCAATACAACACATTGATATAAAAACATTATGAAAACCATTTTCAATACCAAAACAAAATAAAAGTAAAACATGGTATTTATTTTTCTTTTAAAAAAAGTTATGGCTTGTATAGGAAGCCGAAACTCAAATAATGGTCACGGCGGCGGATAAGTCGTTGTCGCCGCATACGTATGAAAAAAACATTCCCTTTTGTCGTTTAGTAAACGATTCGTATAAAAAAGATTCCTTTTGAATAAACATAAAAGTCAAAGGGGTTTATACACTGTATAAAAGAAGGTTGTGTATAAAACAAAATATGCCTCAATGAAAGGAGATTGAGACGAAGTCCCATACCTCGGGTCCGACTTGACTCGGTCATTATTTAATCTCCTGAATAATAAACTTGAGTTAATTTCTACTTGTTTAAGAATATTTTTTAAGTTCATTATTCCTTTTATATCACTTATTTCCATGTCATGAACACTATGTAATTATTTAAGTTAATAACGGTCGTTTTAACGATCATTGGTACTTGAGTCAAAAATAAACCCTTTATAATTACAATTTGTTCATGTATCCATTATATCCATAATGGTATTCATGATGTAGATATCATATATGTCATATATATCCAGTAAATGCATGCATTTATAATATTACATAATCATTTAGAGGTAAGAAATGAAATGCACCGTTCATGGAGACGGTAAGCCGTACGTACGCATGAACGCTACTTTCATTTCTATTTCGTATTTTATAGAATGGAATCATAATTATATAGAGGTATATTATAATTACATTGTAATATAATATATAATATCATAACTCCATCCTTTATATGTCCCACATATGGTATTAACGAATCAAATCACATTGAGGGGGCGGTAGTCCGCACTTCCTTAAATGAAGATATCGTGTTTACCCATAATGAAAACCATAAAGGTATGCCCAAAATGAAAAATACAGAAGATTAAGGAAAACATAAACATATTATATATAATATATAAATATAGTGTCATCTTAATGTCCACCTTTTAATGTGTTAAAATAATGTTGAACAATCATCGTTTCGGGAGGCATAAATTCACCATCCACGGAAACAGTGTGTTCTTTAACCATTAGATGTAGGTGTGTGTAAGTGTAGATAGAATCCTTCTTATAACAACATCCTAGTATATTGAAGATACTGTATTTGTTACAAAATAAATGAATAAAAAGAGTTTACGGGGTTGGAGAAGCAAAATAAAACAAAAGGACTCATGTGAAGACATTACCTTAAAATCGGGTAACTCCCTTTGGTTTGAGCTCAAAGGCTTCCTTGGGAAGACTTCTTCCCAAAGTGAGGATTCAAGGAGTAATATAGGGAAGTGGAGAGACAAAATGGGCAGGGGTTGGCCGATCCAAAGGATTTGGAAGTGTGGGTAAGGAGGTAGAGGTGGGGGCCTTTTATAAGAGGAGAGGAGGGGCACTCTTGGAAAGTAAAGAAATGTTACTTTATTTTAAAATGTGTTTCGGATTCAAAAGGTCCCACATTGATATAATTCGAGGTTAAGGTGATAAGGGTTCGAAATCCACCCATCCAATAGGTTTTGGACATGTTTAGGTCATATATTTTACATTATCATTTCATTTTATTTAAATCCTTTATTAATGAGGTAATCGCTGCATCATCATGATGTCATAAATAATATAATTTATTTAAAGTCTAAAAATTATAAAAAAAATACTATGATGTATTAAATCTTTTTATATTTCCAATGACTATTTATAATCAAAAATCTGACTTGTATAACCCCATGTAAAATTTGTTTTAGTAAAACAACTCATGTTTGTGTCATTTTTACTTTTACATTAAATAAAAAGTTATTTATGTCATTTCCCAACCAAAGTGGCTCCATTGGGTCCCCAAGTTGACCCATGGATTTTCTTGGTCGGCCATGACACATCCAATGAGGGTAGGACATGTTTCAAGCTCATCTCATATTATTAAAACATTATTTTTACCTTAAACTACACTAATTACCTCTAATCGCGATTAAAAACATAAAAGTTACTATTCACCAAAAAATTATTTTAATCTCATTGAACCAAATTTTACTTCTTAATAACAACCATGTATGTCGGATTTTTGAAAATCAAATCACAGAAGTGGCAAAGTTCCATTTAAACGAAAAATCAGTTTCTTTAACTACCACTTAGTGGTTTCACTATTCATCAAAAATTGAAGTTTTTCAGAAAAATACCAAAACATCACCCCAAGCTATATTTGATATTATGAATTCAAAAATGTTTTCTATTTTAAAAAATTCAAAACATATAAGTTGCATTAATTAATTTAATAATTAATTCTCGCTGTCAGAGTAAATAGCGTGTTTTTATGAAACAATAAGTATCAAAAGATTGACACTAGTTTAAGTCCAATTTCAAAGTGAAATTAATTCCAATGACCACTATTGGATTAAATGGTAAAAATATATTCTAATTTCACTTTAAAAACAATTCAAAAGATAATCTAATCATATAAATAAATTAGATTAAAAAGAAATTTTTATGTAAAATGCAGTATTTTTCACTATTCATTAAAAAATGAACATTGTCAGAAAAATACCAAAAATTCACACAAAGTAAATTTTCATGTCCCAATCATAAAGAATAAGTTTATTTTGACAAAAATAGCTTATAAAATTGTCAAAAGATAGATTTAAAAATGGTTTTCCATCAAAAGGCAGTAAAACAATCTTTTAAAAATATTAGCGTATTCCATGCTTAAGATTGGATTTATTTTCATTTTAAGCCTCTAAAACACTATCTAATTCATTAATAGACATAGATAAAAATATCTATTATTCATTACTTACTTGGGATGTTACATCCTTCCCCCTTTAGAAAATTGCGTCCCGCAATTTATTTACTTATCGAATAAATGGGGGTACTTATCCCTCATTGCATTTTCAGATTCCCATGTTGCCTCTTCCATCATGTGGTTTTTCCACAAAACCTTTACCTGATTAATCACCTTATTTTGTAACACTTGCTCCCTGTGGTCAAGAATCTGGACCGGTTGTTCCTCATAAGATAGTTTCTCTTCCAGCTGAACTACCTCTGGACTCAAAACATGAGATGGATCTGGCATATAATTTCTCAACATCGAAACGTGAAAAACATTGTGTACTTGAGATAAACTCGGAGGTAAAGCCACCCGATATGCAACTGATCCAACTCTCTCTAGAATTTCATATGGTCCAATGAACCTTGGACTCAGCTTTCCTTTCTTACCAAATCGCATCACACTTTTCCATGGTGATACTTTGAGAAAAACATGATCACCTACCTCAAAAGAGAGATCCTTCCTCCTATTGTTCGCATAACTCTTCTGCCTACTCTAAGCTGTTCTCATGTGTTTCTAAATCAGCTGAACTTTTTCTGTCATCTCTTCTACCAATTCAGGTCCCATCAACTTCCTTTCACCCACTTCATCCCAGAAAGCTGGAGTTCGACACCACTTCCCATATAACGCCTCAAAGGGTGCCATCTGTATACTGGAATGAAAATTGTTATTATATTAAAACTCAACCAAAGAAAGATGTTGGTCCCAACTTCCCTGATAATCCATCGAACAAGCTCGTAGCATATCCTCAAAGGTCTGAATTTTTCGTTCCGACTGCCCATCTGATTGAGGATGAAATGTTGTACTAAAATTTAATTCAGTACCCAACGACTTCTGAAGGCCCTTCCAAAAGTTAGAAGTAAACCTGGGATCACGATCAGATACAATGGAGAGAGGAACTCCATGTAACCTGACTATCTCTTTAAGATACAAATGGGAAAGTTGATCTAGAGAGAAAGTATCTTGTATAGCAAGGAAATGAGCAGATTTAGTCAAGCGATCAACAATAACCCAGATTGCATTATTACCTCGAGATGAATTCGGTAATCCCATAACAAAGTCCATGGATATATTCTCCCATTTCCACTCTGGCACTGGTAAAGGCTGAAGCATCCCTTTCGTTAACTTCCGCTCTGCTTTAACCTACTGATAAGTCAAACACTTCATAGTAAAATCAGCAATATCTCTTTTCATTCCATCCCACCAGTAATACTCCTGCAGATCTCTATACATCTTAGTACTGCCAGGATGAACTGAAAACGGAGAACTATGAGCTTCACATAACAACTCTCTCTTCAACTGTGAATCACAAGGCACACACAATCTCTTCCCAAATCTCAAAACGCAATCATTATCAATATTGAATTCAGGCAACTTACCCTTCTGAACCAGCTCTACCTTTTTATGCAACTCGTTGTCTTGCTTCTGTGCTTGCTTGATTCTGTCTGATAGAGAAGATTTCACTGATACCAGAAATAAAACAGAAGAACATCCTGCACCAACAACTTCTATTCCAAATTTCATCAAATCCTTAACCAAAGGATCACGTTCCAAAAGCAACATTGTTAATGAAGCATTACTTTTTCGACCCAAAGCATCAGCCACATTATTTTCTTTTTCTGGATGGTAATGAATTGTACAATCATAATCCTTGATTAATTCTAGCCATCTCCTCTGTCTCATGTTTAACTCTTTCTAAGTGAATATATACTTTAAACTTTTGTGATCAGTATATATTTCACACTTTACTCCATACAAATGATGCCTCCAGATTTTTAAAGTGAAAACAAAAACAGCTAATTCCAAATCATGTGTAGGGTAATTTACCTCATGAGTTTTCAACTGTCGTGAAGAATAATCAATTACCTGATCATTCTGCATTAGGACACAACCAAGTCCTTTCAATGAAGCATCACTGTAGATAAGAAACTCATCATTCCTGTAAGGAAGTGCCAAAACTGGAGCATTCACCAATCTTCTTTTCAACTCCTGAAAACAATCATCACATTCTTTTTTCCAGATAAACTTAACACCCTTTTGAGTTAGCTTAGTCATTGGAATAGATAATCGTGAAAAATTTCTAACAAATCTTTGGTAATAGCCTGCCAAACCAAGGAAGCTACGAATCTCAGTTACATTTGTGGGTCTTGGCCATTCTTCAACAACCTTTGTTTTTGCAGGATCAACAGTTATCCCATATTTAGAAACAATGTGACCAGGGAAAGAAATTTGTTGCAACAAAAACTCGCACTTGCTGAATTTCCCATAAAATTTCTTTTCTTTTAAGGTTTTCAAAATAACCCTTAAATGTCTTTCATGCTCCTCTTTACTTTTAGAAAACACCAAAATATCATCAATGAAAACCACCACAAACTTATCCAAGAACTCATGGAAAATTCTATTCATTAAGTCCATGAATACAGCAGGTGCATTGGTTAGCCCAAAAGGCATTACTACAAATTCATAATGGCCATATCTTATACGAAACGCAGTCTTCAGAACATCTTCCTCCTTTACCTTCAGCTGATGGTACCCCGATCTCAGGTCAATATTTGAAAAAAACTGAGCTCCCTGGAGCTGATCAAACAAATCATCAATATGAGGTAAAGGATATTTGTTCTTAACAGTGATGTTATTCAAGGCTCTATAATCAATGCAAAGTCTCATAGAACCATCTTTCTTTTTAACAAATAAAACAGGAGCACCCCATGGTGATGTGCTAGGTCGAATGAAACCTTTCTCTAATAAATCTTTCAATTGCTCCTTCAACTCTAAAAGTTCAATTTGATCCATTCGATAAGGGGGTTTTGAAATTGTCTTAGCATCAGGAACTAAGTCAACAGTAAACTTAACTTCTCGATCTAGTATTATTCCAGGCAACTCATCAGGAAAAACATCCGGATACTCATTTACCACTGGCACATCATTAATCTGAACAGTTCCTTTATTTTCAACAATATGTGCAAGGTAACATTCATTTCCATCTTTTACAAGTTTCTTGGCCTCTTGATATGTTATCAACAGTAAGGATTCATTCTTGTATACAAACTGAAAGTCTTTCTGAAAAGAAACTTCTTTAGCTCTACAGTCAATCTTAGCATGGTAAATAGAGAGCCAATCCATACCTAGGATAACATCAAACTCTACTAGAGGTAGAACAATAAGGTTTGCAAGTAGGTTATTTCCACAGATAAGGATAGGAAGATTCTTATAAATTCTTTTTGCCTCAACATTTCCCCCAAGTGTTTTTACCAAAAGTTCAGGAGTCATTTCTTGAGATGGTATTCCTATTTTACTAGAAAAGTTTTCAGAGATGAAAGAATGTGTAGACCCCGAATCAAACAACACACTGGAATAATCTGAAAAAACAAACAAAGTACCTGATACAACTTCATTTGAAGGCCCGACATCTGCTGAAGTAGTTGTAAAGGATTTCACCACCCCTTTCTTCTTGTAGTATAACTGCTTCCCGTCACGAGAGCTCTTTGTCGGACACTCGTTTGCATAGTGACCCATCTCATTGCACTTAAAACATTTCACTAACTTTAAATCAAATTTGGACTTACCATCACCTTGATCTTTTTCAGTGAAATCACGAGCCTTATGTCCCATCTTACCACATCGGTAGCACTTTCCAGAATTCAGAAGACATTACCCAGCATGCCTTTTACCACATTTATCACAAACTAGAAACTTAGTTTTCTTACCATCAGACTTTTTTGAAGAATTCTTTCCTTTCTCTTACCACCTAGGTCTCTTCTTCTATTGGTTGTTATAGAACACTTGATCATCGGAAAATTCCATTTCCACCTTCTCAGCACATTGAACAATCTTTTCATAACTTTTAAACTCACGAGAAGCTAATTCCCTTCGATATTTTGTCTTTAATCCTGAGTAAAAACGATTGATTTTACTATCAAGGTCTCTGATAAAATTTGGAGCATACCTTGCCAATCGAGTGAACCTTTCTTCATAGGCAGCCACTAAGTCTTCCTCTTGCCTCAATTCCAAGAATTGCTTTTCCATCCTAAGTAGAATAGACTTAGGAAAATAATTCTCAAGAAACATACCTTTAAATTCATCCCAGTCGAGAGCATCAATCTCATCAGCATCCCTGATATTTTTAACCATCGACCACCACTAATCTGCCTCACCCTCCAAACGATAAATAGAAAGACTAACCTTTTGATTGTCTGAACATCCCATCACATCGAAAATCTTCTCTAGTGCTTTAATCCACCCTTCAGCTAGCACAGGGTCAGATGATCCTATGAATGATGGGGGATGTTGCCTCATGAAATGTTCCACCACTGACATGTTCCTCTGTGGTTGATCTGGCTGATCTCGTGCATGGATACCACCACCATTTATCTCTTGATTCAACTGCGCCATTACTGCAACAAACTGTTCAGTTCCAATTCCGACCATCTCAGGATGCTGATTCGGAAGGTTATTTCCTTCTGTATGCCTTCCTAGCACTGCTTCCCTGTTTCCTCTGCGGAAAACCATTCTGAACAAACATGTCTTAGATGAAGCAACATGGTAATCTTCAAATGCTATATCATTTCAATTTTACCATAAAAAATATTTTTGGATAATCATTTAATATAATTCTAACTCATAAAGTTATCTAAACCGACCTTTGATACCAACTATAAGGCCCCAGCCTTAAACCTTACTTAATCTTGAGTTATTACAAGATTACACATTGAGGATCTTTTCGGGTTTAGAGTTTTAGAGAATTAGATCATAAAACTTGCATTACATTCCACATATAAACAAAGTGGTTACATAAAGATAGTATTCTTTTTTCCCATCAATGGAAACATATTTAAAATAAAACATGGATTCATTCTTGACACTTCCTTGACACTATCATCATATCATGTACCTTTCCCTTGACCTGTGAAAAACATTTCAAAAAAACTTGGGATGAGCATAAAAAGCTTAGTATGGGTTATAAAAATATGGAAAGGAAACATAAGTTCATATATACATAAGAATTAAATCATACTTTACCCATAAAACATAAGCACTTTAACATACCTCATAAAATCATGAATAAATCATAGAAATCATAAGACATAAAGGTAACTTGAGGCATTCATAACATTCTTACGTAGGGAGTAACCCTCTTGGTTACGTTTGGAATACCCATCACAGTATATTCCCTAAATCTCTTCGGAGAAACCTTAACGTTTCACTCCTTCGTGTTACCCAATGCATTGGAGAGCTATATCGGGCTCACCCTCCCTTAGTTTATCACGGAACCACCCGTCTTCATAATAATGCCCAAGAACCTCAACATAATTGTATCACATAAAACATGCATAAAGGAAACATAACATTTTTACCTTTCAATCACAAGATATTAATACAAAACATTGATATAAAAACATTATGAAAACCATTTTCAATACCAAAACAAAAGAAAATTAAAACATGGTATTTATTTTTCTTTTAAAAAAAAGGTATGGCTTGTAGAGGAAGCCGAAACTCAAATAATGGTCACGGCAGCGGAGAAGTCGTTGTTGCCGCATACGTATGAAAAAAACATTCCCTTTTGTCATTTAGTAAACGCTTCGTATAAAAAATATTCTTTTTGAATAAACATAAAAGTAAAAGGGGTTTATATACCGTATAAAAGAAGGTTGTGTAAAAAACAAAATATGCCTCAATGAAAGGAGATTGAGACGAAGTCCCATACCTCGGGTCCGACTTGACTCGGTCGTTCTTTAATCTCCTGAATAATAAACTTGAGTTAATTTCTAATTGTTTAAGAACCTTTTTCAAGTTCATTATTCCTTTTATATCACTTATTTCCATGTCATGAACACTATGTAATTATTTAAGTTAATAACGGTCGTTTTAACGATCATTGATACTTGAGTCAAAAATAAACCATTTATAATTACAAGTTGTTCATGTATCCATTATATACAGAATGGTATTCATGATATAGATATCATATATGTCATATATATCCAGTACATTCATGCATTTATAATATTACATAATCATTTAGAGGTAAGAAATGAAATGCACCGTTCATGGAGATGGTAAGCCGTACGTACGCATGAACGCTACTTTCATTTCTATTTCGTATTTTATAGAATGGAATCATATTTATATAAAGGTATATTATAATTCTAGTGTAATATCATATATAATATCATAACTCCATCCTTTATACGTCCCACATATGGTATTAACTAATCAAATCACTTTGAGGGGGCGGTAGTCCGCACTTCCTTAAATGAAGATATCGCGTTTACCCATAATGGAAACCATAAAGGTATGCCCAAAATTAAAAATATAGAAGCTTAAGGAAAACATAAACATATTATATATCATATATAAATATAGTGTCATCTTAATGTCCACCTTTGAAGGTGTTAAAAGAATGTTGAACAATCATCGTTTCGGGAGGCATAAATTCACCATCCACGGAAACAGTATGTTCTTTAACCATTAGATGTAGGTGTGTGTAAGTGTATCTCGAATCATTCTTATAACAACATCCTAGTATATTTAAGATACTGGAGTTGTTACAAAAGAAATGAATAAAAAGAGTTTAGGGGGTTGGAGAAGCAAAATAAAACAAAAGGACTCCAGTGAAGACGTTACTATAAAATCGAGTAACTCCCTTTGGTTTGAGCTCAAAGGCTTCCTTGGGAAGACTTCTGCCCAAAGTGAGGCTTCAAGGAGTAAGAGAGGGAAGTGGAGAGACAAAATGGGCAGGGTTTGGCCGAGCCAAATGCTTTTGAAGTGTGGGTAAGGAGGTAGAGGTGGGGGCCTTTTATAAGAGGATAGGAGGGGTACTCTTGGAAAGTAAAGAAATGTTACTTTATTTTAAAATGAGTTTCGGATTCAAAAGGTCCCACATTGATATAATTAGAGGGTAAGGTGATAAGGGTTCTAAATCCACCCATCGAATAGGTTTTGGACATGTATAGGTCATATATTTTACATTATCATTTCATTTTATTTAAATCCTTTATTAATGAGGTAATCACTGCATCATCATTATGTCATAAATAATTTAATTTATTTAAAGTCTAAAAATTATAAAAAAAACTAATATGATGTAGGAAATATTTTTATCTTTCCAATTACTATTTATAATCAAAAATCTTACTTATATAACCCCATGTAAAAAAATTTTTAGTAAAACATCTCATGTTTGTGTCATTTTTTACTTTTACATTAAATAAAAAGGTATTTATGTCATTTCCCAACCAAAGTGGCTCCATGGGGTCCCCAAGTTGACCCATGGATTGTATTGGTCGGCCATGACACATCCAATGAGGGTAGGACATGTGTCAAGCTCATCTCATATTATTAAAACATTATTTTTACCTTAAACTACACTAATTACCTCTAATCGCGATTAAAAACATAAAAGTTACTATTCACCAAAAAATTATTTTAATATCATTGAACCACATTTTACTTTTTAATGACAACCATTTATGTCGGATTTTTGAAAATCAAATCACAGAAGTGGAAAAGTTTCATTTAAACAAAAAATCAGTTTCTTTAACTACCACTTAGTGGTTTCACTATTCATCAAAAATTGAAGTTTTTCAGAAAAATACCAAAACATCACCCCAAGCTATATTTGATATTCTGAATTCAAAAATGTTGTCTATTTTACAAAATTCAAAACATATAATTTGCATTAATTAATTTAATAATTAATTCTCGCTGTCAGAGCAAATAGCGTGTTTTTATGAAACAATAAGTATCAAAAGATTGACACTAGTTTAAGTCCAATTTCAAAGTGAAATTAATTCCAATGACCACTATTGGATTAAATAGTAAAAATATATTCTAATTTCACTTTAAAACCAATTCAAAAGATAATATAATCATATAAATAAATTAGATTAAAAAGCAGTTTTGATGTAAAATGCAGTATTTTTCACTATTCATTAAAAAATGAACATTGTCAGAAAAATACCAAAAATTCACACAAAGTAAATTTTGATGTCCCAATCATAAAGAATAAGTTTATTTTGACAAACATAGCTTATAAAATTTTCAAAAGATAGATTTAAAAATGGTTTGTCATCAAAAGGCATTAAAACAATCTTTTAAAAATATTAGTGTATTTCATGCTTAAGATTGGATTTATTTTCATTTTAAGTCTCTAAAACACTATCTAATTCATTAATAGACAAAGATAAAAATATCTATTATTCATTACTTACTTGGGATGTTACAGCAAAGCCCAGTGGTGCTACCTCCTTCCCAAGTTCCATTAGATGGGCTTCGATTGGCCTGAGACTACTGGATGAGGCAATCGAATCTTATTTCTATATTAATTAACCAAGATCACTTGTATTTAGAGACAATAATCGAAATGTTTAGTTTCCAACGGTTATATTGACCAACGGTCATATAACAGTCGAAACCCAACGGTCTCATTTTAATTATACTCATGTTATCAAATGAAATAGTTTTGTTGAGTATAAAATAAAATAACACACAAAATTAGGAAATAATATTTATTCAAAATTTCGGGTTGTTACACTTACAACAAAGTAAGCAAAAGAAAAGCGAATAAAAAAAACCCTAAACCTAGGGGGGATTCGTCCAAACCAAAAAAAAGGAAAAGGGAAGAGGGGAAATCAGACAAGAAGGATAGGGGAAGAGGGGAGTGACCTACCATGGATATTTGGAAGAAGAATGGCCAAGAACAAAGGAGAAATGAAGGCGGAAGGAGGTGCGGCCAAGGGGGCTTGCACGTGAGGCCGGCGGATCCAGGGAGGGGGTTCGTGTGGGTCTGGTCAAGAGGAGAGGGGGGAGTTTATTAGATTTTATGTTTTCCTTTTAAATTCATTTTAAATATTTTAAAAACCCAAAACAGGGCACGACACACGGATTGGGCCGCACGGTTTGGAAAATCGTGTGCCAACCGTGCGTCCCCCACTGGACACCCAAGACACCCCACACGGGCTGGACGCACGGTTTGGGGAAACCATGCGTAGGCCATGCAGACTCCTCTGCCTCCCTATTTTAAACCGCATGGTTTGGGCCGCACGGTTTGGGAAACCGTGCGCCAACTGTGGGCCTTTTGTTGTCGCTTAAAAACCAGCTGTCTTTGGGTACAATGCACCCGAAACACCCCAAGACACTCAAAAAACTTCTCAGGCCTTCTCCCAACCCCGAAAACATTAAAAATAAGGGTTCAAGCCTTCGGAACCTCGTTCCGAAGACCGATTCTAAAAACGACTGGTTCATTAATTGAAAAAGTTCAATTTCCCCCACTTTTTAACCCAGTTCAAAACGCGGGTCATTACAATAAACATGAGCATAGGGGTATGATAACATGATAATAACATTAGAATATCATACCCTATATATCATAATATCATAAACATAAATCATGTAAGAAATATTTTCAATTTATAAGACATGAATCATAAGAGAAACAATATCACAAACTATGAAAGCATTACATAGGAATAATACATGGAATTATGGCATACACATAATCATGTAATATCATTCCCTATGAGTCAAGACACATTGATAGAACTTATCAAGGAACTTCATAGTTACTACACCTACTAGGTGGCACATTCCACCATCCCTAGTCAAAGTCCTTTCATTATAAGGATTTGAGTTTCCCCATCTTCCCATAGTGGACCAGGTTTCCCCATATTTAAATATTGGATCAGGTTTCCCCATATTCTCATAGTGGATCTAGTTTCCACATCTTCATGGTGGCTACACCTACTAGGCGGGAACACCACCACCCCCAGTCTTAGTCCTTTCCTTTTAAGGGATTGATTTTTTCCATCTTCCCATAGTGGATCAAGCCCATTGACTTGATTCCCATCATTATCTCTTGAGATATAAATATTTACCCAATGCATTGGAGGGATATAAAGGTCTCACCCATCTCATAATAAAATCCAACATACATGTTCAACAAGATAATAAAATTGTCATCATATCATGACCCATAAATAGAGATTTGTTTTATAAACATTATATCGTAATCCATGAAATGAAATGGGTATCATGAACATTTAATCATATCATAACCTATGGAAAATATATAGGTTTTCTATCCAAACTAGGATAAATAACCTAAGAGGGGTGGTAAATCAAGGTATAAAAAGTTAAAACAACTTCCCCTTTGGATCTTATTTCATCGTTAAACAAAACACTCTTCTCTCTTTTTCTCATAAAAATGTATGAACAGAAATGAAGTCGTGTATGAGACACAATAATTTTACTTGGTTCAACCTCACAGGGATATGTCCAAGGAGAATACAATGAAAATGTTCTGATGTACCAAATCCACTAAGGCTCAATTCCAAAATACAAGGTTTTTTAAAGATCACTTATATGCCCAAACTCACTGTCTTTACAATATTTAGGGTTAGATCACTACTTTCCCAATGGTCACTCCCTAACTCTATTTCAATGGATCACTTCTGGTGGAAAGGATAACCTTCTTCCTCTTACTTTTCTCAATGCTCTATAAAGGATCCACACATAGTTTATGGACATGTAGGTCCTGTCATTATTGATAATGAATGCATCCTCAATTTTATGTAGATTCTCTTTTGAAGTTCTTTTTGAGATGCTTCTTCACTTCTGTGAAGACACCTGGATGTAGCACTTCTACATTCCAAAAAATTAGAACTGAATTCTCTTTGCTATAGACAAAGAAAATAACTCCACTTTGGAAAGATATTCAAGTTATTCCAAGTCATTCATTCACTAATTTGAATGTAGTAGTGAATAACCTCCTTCTGTGAGTATTTTCTACTGGTGAAAATCTTATATCTTCTTCCATTATTTCAGAATTTAGATATTAAAATGATAATACTCATAGGGAAATATAGGATTGTGTCTCCTTTTTCATGATTATAGTATTATAAACCTATGTGATACCCTAGCATGTAACCCATTTCAGGAGATCCTATCATGTCACCCCTTGCATGAGATCTTGGCCCAAGACCCTGGCGTGAGACCCTGGCGTGAGACCCTGGCGCAAGACCTTGGTACGATAACCCAGATTTAGATTCTATTGTGAATCCCTTACACAAGTCTTCTTTCACATTGAGCATGAGTTCCTGGTATGAGGATTCTTTCACACTTTGCGTGAGTCCCTAGTGCAAGATTGCTTTTGCGCTTTGCACGAGATCCTAGTATGAGTCCGCATTTGCGAGTCTGCTTTCATGAGTCCGCATTTTCGAGTCTTCTTTCATGCTCGGCGCAAGACCCTATTCAGATCATGTGAAACACTTACATGATGTAAATCCTGTATACTCCTTAATGTTATCTCTCTATGAAACTCTTTCGTGACATCTCTCTATGAGTCTCTTTCACGAGATATCTCTGTGAACCTTCTTCCCGAACCTTGCTTCAAATCAATCATTTAAGAAAAAACTCATCAATTTTTAAGGAATGGTTAGGGTTATTTATAGGAATAAATCCACTAACTTAACTCCGCAACTAATACACAACCTTCCACCTCGTTGGCATCACATGCTTCGTGAGATCAGGGTGTGAGTTCTGCTCGTGCTTTGAGCGAGATTCGGGTGCAAGTCTATTCACACTTTGTGTGATATCTAGGAACAAGATCCAAAGATAATCATGAGTACTATGTGAGATCCCCTAATGAGATCCAAAAATAATCATGATCACCGTGTGAGATCCCATCACAATACTCAAAGAAAATCATGTGCTTCGTGAGATCCCATCACAAGATCACAAGTCAATCTTGTGATTTTCAGTGTTGTTGTCTTCCAATGCTTTGCGTGATCCATAATGATATCCAAAAAAAATCATGAGCACTAAACCAAATCTCATCATGATATCCAAATGCAATCATTCTCTTTGCGAGGTCTCAATGTGAGATCAGTTCAGACATTCGTTCTCTATGAGATCAGTTTAGTATTTGCACTTTTCATAATATCATACAGTCACAATTTCCAAGCCTTCTTTGACAACTGGCCTTCATCAAAAACCTTAAACCTTTTCAACAAACACAATAAACTAAAAATAACCACCATGAGTGGATTTTTTCCTAATCATCTCCCCCTTTTCATTTGTTGATAACTCTTCACTTTTTGATACCACATTAATGCTTCTGCCATCTTCTTCCAAAAATTCTTTTCTCGTAATTATAATAGTGATTAGATATTTACTCAACAAAAAATATAAGTCCACATAATCCATACTTGTTTTGAGAAATAGGATTATCATGAAATGTTCATCAATTAAACACTTCATTCCAAAACAACTCAACTTCTTTAATCACAAACCTCATTTGTCATGATATATAACCTTTGATTGATCATCTTTACCTTCATCAAATTTAAAGCTCCATATACTTCATTGATCCCCCTATCTTTATTAAGACATTTCTCCCCTTTTATAGCCACAATTCCTCCCCTATTAACAAACTCGAAGGTTACTTCATTGTGGTCCGCAATAGGGTAAAGAACACATATCAACATATTAAGGAAAAACACATCATGTCTCAGGGATAAGAGGTCCCATGTCCACACTTTTTCATGTACGGGGAGTCTACAGAACTCCAAGAGACATTCAATGATGTTAAAACACTTCTTTGGGTAAGGAATTTGTCAAAATGTTTGCAACTTATAGTTCTGTAGGCACTTAACCCTACTTTACAAGCCCTTGCTTCACATTCTCCTTGATAATATGACACTTGATTTCAATGTTCTTTATCCTTGAGTGATGGATTTGATTTTTTCTGAGATTTATAGAACTTTAATTATCATAATGTATTCTAATAGTTGACTTCACATCAATTCTCATGTCATCCAGTTGTTGCTTCATCCATAGTAACTATGTGCAAGATTGAGTGGCTGCAATATATTCAGCTTCATTAGTACTCAATGAAATGAAATCTTATTTCATTATTAGACATGAAATACACAATCTTAAAAGATAGAATGCACCACTTGACATTGATTTTCTATCATCTGCTAATCCGGTCCAATCTCCATCTGTATATCCCATAACTCTTGTTGAGATTTGTCATTTTACAACAAACCGAGATCAAGTATTCCATTAATATACCAAAGTATTATTTTCACTGTGAGTAAGTGGGTTTCCTTGTGATTTCATTTATAATGTGATTCTTGGAATGTGGAAAAAGTATTATCATATCTTTTTTCTGTCAAGTATAACAGACTGCTAATGATTTGCCTATATTTTGTGAGATTAACTATATTGCCTTCATCATCCTGTGATTATTTCATCTGGGTAGCCATTGGAGTCATCATCTATTTGTAATTATCTATTCCAAATCCTCTCAATACCTCCTTAGAATATTTATATTCATAAATTAATTTCACATTCTTTCCTTATTTCACCTATAAACCAAGGAAAAACATCAGTTCACCAATCATTGACATTTTGAACTCACTTTTAATTAATTACATGAACCAATTTCACTTTGCTTCATCTGATGCACCAAATATTATGTCATTGACATGTGTCATCACCATCATCATTTGATTACTATAATTTTTGACATATATATTATAATCAACTCCACACTGAAAACTGAGATTCTTTAAAAACTGATCTAGTCTTGAATAGCATGATCTTGGTGCTTGCTTCAACCCATATAGTTCCTTCTTCAACCTACAAACTCTGTTCTCATCTTTATGAATGATAAAACCATATGGAATCTCAATATAATATTCTTGTTCTTGAACCCTGTTTAGAATTGATGACTTGACATCCATTAAGAAATCATTGAACCTTCTTTGCACTACTATGGCCAAGAATAATCTGGTCATCTTTAGCCTCGCAACAGGTGAAAAGGTTTCATCAACATTAATTCCATATATTTGGGAGTACCCTTTTCACACTAATCATGTTTTGTTTTGAATCAATATGCCATCTTCATTTGTCTTATTGTGAAAGACCCATTTGGTTCCAATGATTTTCTTATTTTTTTGGTCTTGAAACAATCTATATGTCTGCTTCTTCTTAATTCGGTCAAGCTCATCATTCATAGCATGAACCCAGTTGTCATCTCCAGCTACTTCCTTAAAACATTTAGGCTCTACCTGTGATAATAAAAATGGTTGTTGTATATTCTTCATCCTCCTTGTCAAAACTGGTGAAATGTGGTCATCGATTATGTTTTATCTATCAATTATAGCTCTTCTATTCGATCTTTCTACAGATAATGGTTTATGATCATCCTTTTCATTATTTAAATATTCTTGTAAATCAGCCTCTAGAACTGGAACATCCCATGATCTTATTATCTATTCATCAAAATCCTCCTAAGATTGATCATGTATTTACTAAAGAATCTGCTCACTCTCTACTATAGTTACATAATTTCTTTCAACTACCTTTCCCAACCATTTATTGATGCATTTATATGCTTTTAATTTCTTTGAGTATCCAAGAAATATCCCTTCATCTCCATGGGATTAAAACTTCCTATGTTTATCCTTATTAATAATGAAACTCTTACTTCTGAAGACTCGAAAATACTTCAACATTGGATTATTTCCATACCATAGCTCAAATAGATTCTTCTCTTATTTTGGACATAATAATTCTCTATTTGATGTGTATATTGATTTCATCACTACTTCTTTCCAAAACTTCTATTTAAGGTAATTCTAAATGAGAATTTCTCTATCCATGTTATTGATAATTGGATTTCTTTTCTTAACTACTCCATTCTAGTGTGGAGTTATTACTACTGAAACTTAGTTCCTTATCCCATGTTTCTCAAGATAATCCTCTTCTTGGAAATTTTTGGACTCTATTTCATTATTGTTTGGATCTTTTGAATTTTTTGACCAAGCATCTTTTCTACTTCCCTTAGATAAATTGTTATGAAACTGGACACCTCATATTTGTGAGTGATGATTAAAACCCATGTCATTCTACTAAAATCATCAATGAAGATAACATAATATCTCCTCTCATTAATAGATCTTAGTGAAATCGGACTGCACACATAAATATGAACCAACTCAAGAACTCTTGTTGACCTTTTATCTTTTTCCTTATATTTCTTTCAAATGATCTTCTATTATTGACAAGCATCGCACATATGAGTACGATCACATGATAACCTAGGGAGGTATCGAGAAGCATCATATTTCACCAGATCTTCTAAGGATGTTTGGTTCAAGTGGCCAATACATTTTTTCCATAACATTTTTTCTTCTTCCTTGGACAGAAATCACATATCTTCTTCCCCAATCATGAGGTAGAGATTCCCTTTTGTATGATTTCCCTATAAAACAACTACACCATATTTTTTCTTAAAGACACAAAATTTCTTGGTAAAGATTATGGAATGTCCTAAATCACATAATTGACTGAAACTTAGTAATTTTTGACTAAGTCCTTCAAAAACCATGACATCTATAGGTCTCATGTATTTTCCCTGAAACTTTTCTTTTCCTGATCCAATAATTTTCAGGCCTTCATCATTACCTTATCTCACAATAACTTCCTTGTTGTATCTTATTTCTTTCGCTAGTTCTTGTTTCCTATCATCTGGGAGGTATATCCACGATCAATGATCCATATTCTAGTGTGATCTAAGGCTTTGAAAACAATTTCTACAACCACTTCATGTTCATATATCTTCTTTTTTATCCATGTTTTTGACTTCATACTTGGTATGAATTGATAATATTGATCTTACTTGGAGAAGGATGGAACATCTTCATCCTGCAGAGCTGAAATTTGATTTTTCATTTTTAGCTCATTTGATGATACATTTAAATACTGTTTATGATCACATTTAGTCAGCTTCAGCAAATTCCTTTACATTGTTGATGATAAATATCTTTCCTTGTATCTGAATCCTCCACATCTAAAATAGTGATTATCAAATGATATCATGGAATATTGAGCTATGTATGGATTACTTGGTTGGACCTATTCCCTTCGATAACTCTTGTACATGGAACAGACATTTTTTGAGTGTCTCGTCTTTCCACAATAATAACATCTATAGTGGGGTACATTCCTATGTGTTTCTACTTTACTGCTAGTCTTCTCTTGTGTTATCCAAATATTATGGTTTTTATTCATATCAAAATCAATCTTTAATCTCAGAGTGGGTTCCTATGGTCTGACATCAACCATTACAACATTCTATTTTCAATCAAGCATAATAACATCTGTAACATTTGGATCTATTGTTTTCTCCTCCTGACATTCCTTTTTCTATTTCACAGGTGGTTTGAACTCAACTATTCCATTTTATATTGTATTTGTGACCTACTTTATTGGATTCAATAGTTCTCCTAATCTTTCATTGTCCTTCAAAGGTTTAAAAACTCATCCTCGAGCTTTTTGATGTGTTTTTCTTTATCTTTTACTATATTATTCAAATCATCGATCACCCTTTTTTGTTCTTCAATTTTGAACTTGCACTCACCAATCATATCTGAGTTCTTAGGATTTGAATACTTAAGATTTTCAATTTCATCTATCATCTTATACTTATCTTCTTCCTTCTCTTGTACAAAGAGTTAGGCATCACAGACCACCCCATTGGATTTCTTTGTTTTGTCTCTCCAAACATCTATCTATTAAAGAGCATCTTCTAATTCAACCTTACGGTCAACTCTACCTTTGAATTATCCTTATTAATTAAATATTTCATTCCTTATTTTTGAAGTTTTGAAAACTTCCACTGTAGCATATTCTCATGATCCTTGAAGTCCTCCAACTCTTTTGCCTTAGATTCTTTTGAACTGTCATCTTCTTTTGAAAGTAGATTATTTTTTAGGAAATTTTTCTTACCTTTCATGTAGGCTAAAGACTTCTTCATGTGAATTTCATCTTCATCCTCATAATCATCTTGAAAATTCTTAGGGTACCTCACTGCAATATGTTTAACCTTTCCACATTAAAAGCATGAAAGGTAGATTTTCCCTTTGAATGTTCCTTTTCCTCTTCATAAATTTGATGAAAGGAATGACAAGACTTCATATGTATCTTATTATTCTTACCCATCTTCAATATTGAGCTTCTTCATGCCCTTGAATTCCACTTATTTAGACTTCCCCTTTTCTATAGACTCATTATCCTCATTTCTCATCTTTTATGGAAAAAGATTATTGTACAAGCTATCCAATTTTGTCTCCTTTGGATCTTTATCTTCCAATATAGAATCCTTTGGATTGATCTGAGGTGGAAGACTTCTCAATATTCACTTGACATATTCAGTAATTTCTAAAAAAACATGCATTTCTTCCACAATAACATTCATCCAATCAAATAATTCATCAACATACTCAATTGGGTTCATTCTGAGATCCTCATACTTGTTCCATAGAACCTGCATCTTTGCTTCTCTGACTTTTGAGTTGCCTTCATCAATATTTATAAACTTCTCCCACATAGCATGGATGAATTACATGAACTCTCCTTTTTATAGATATAATTATATATGGATACCCATAAAGAATTTATTTCTTTGGAATCACCATCCAACTCCCTTTAGTCATCTTTTGATAAATCACCATTGTCGATACTAGTTGAAATTTCATGCATCACTGTAGTAAAGATATCCATTCCTAAAGATCAGAAGTAGTGATTCATCTGATTCTTCTATAATTAAAAATTGTTTTCATAAAATATTGGAACCCCTTTGTGATTGAAAACCTATATTTCTTCTATTGAGAGAGATCCACTGACTTTCAACCTTTCCCTCTAATAGAAATTATTACCCTAACTATGTTAAATACACTAAGTGGGGGTAGAATCAGGGTATAAAAGATTAAAAAAACTTCCCCTTTGGATATTATTTCATCATTAAAAAAACACACTTCTCTCTCTTTCCCATAGAAATTTATAAACATAAATCAAAGCATGCACGAGACACATCAATTTTACTTGGTTCACCCTCACTGGGCTACATCCAAGGAGCATACAATGAAAATGTGCCGATGTACCAATTAAACTAAGGATCATTACCAAAATACATGGTTTGGTATAGATCACTTATATTCCCAGACTCACAGCCTTTACAATATTTAGATTCATCTCATTTCTTTCCCAAGGGTCATTCTCAAACTCTCTTTTGATGTCTTACTGTCAGTGGAAAGGATTGCCTTTTTCCTCTTCTTTTGCACACTACTCTAGAGAGGATCCAAACATAGCTTATGGACATGTAGGTACCTTCATTATCAATATTGAATTCATCCTCAACAATATGTAGATGATTTGTTAAAGTTCTTTTTTATCCTCTCTTTCAGTTATGTGAAAACACCAAGATGTAGCACTTCTGATTTCCAGAAAACTAGAACATACTTCTATTTTCTATAAACATAGAAATTACCTATACTTTGGAAATATCATTAAGTGATGAAAAATCTTCCTTTCACTATTTTGAATGTAGCAGTGAATAACCTCCTTATATAAGTATTTTCAAATAGTTTAAATCCTCTATATTATTCATCTCCTTAAGAATTCATATATGAAAATGATGATGCTCACAAGGTAATGTAGGTTCATATATCATTTCACATGATTATAGTGTGATACCCCTAATTGATACCCTGCCATGTAACCCCTTATACAAGATCTTGGTGTGTAACCCCTTGTGTGAGATCTTGGCATGAGACCCTAGTGTGAGACCCTGGCGTGAGACCATGGCACGAGACCCTAGAGCATGACCCTAGCATGAGATCCCAGTGCGAGCCCCTTCCATGAGTCCACTTTCATACTGAGCATGAGTTCCTAGTATGATACCTCTTTCACACTTTGCATGAGTCCCAAGTGCGAGACCTCTTTCTCTCTTTGTGTGAGATCTTGGTGCGAGTCCTCTTTCACAAGTTTGCTTTCATGAGCCCGCTTTTGCAAGTCTTCTTTCATGAGTCTGCTTTCATGAATTACAAAACACCCTATTCAGATCATGAACAACACTTACATGATGTCAATAATGTATACTCCTTCATGAGATCTATCCACAAACCTATTTCAAGAGATCTCTCCATGAGTTTCTTTCCTGATATCTCTCCTTGAACCTTCTTCCTGGACGTTTCTTCAGATAAATATTTTAAGAAAAACATCATCAATGTTTAAGGATGGGTTAGGGGTACTTATAGGAATAAATCTACTCCCTTAACTCCACAAATCATGGACAACCAACCACCTCATCGGCATCACACGCTCTACGAGATCTGGGTGTGAGTTATGCTCGCTCTTTGCATGAGATCCGGGTGTGAGTCTAGTTTTCACTTTGTGCGAGATATGGGCATGATCTCCAAAGACACTCATGAGCACTATGTGAGATCCCTTCATAAGATCCAAAGACAATCATGAGTACTGTGAAAGATCCCATAATGAGACTCAAAGAAAATCATGCACTTCACAAGATCCCATCACAAGATCACAAGACAATCTTGTGAATTTCAGTGTTGTTGTATTCCAGTGATTTGTGTGATCCATAATGAGATCCAAATACAATCATGAGCTCTATGTGTGATCTCATCATGAGATCCAAATACAATCATGCTCTTTATAATATCTCAATGTGATATCAGTTCAGACATTCAAGCTATGTGAGATCTATTCAGCATTCTCACTTTTCATGAGATCAGGCATTCACACTTTCCATGCCTTCTTTGACAACCAACCTTCATCAACAAACTCAAAACTTGTTTGTAACACCCCGACCCTAGATACCCAGAGTCGGTGCATTATTACATAACATTGGCATGATCACAAAGGATCAAGTCTCGAAAGACCGATTAGTTTAGTAGTCTTGGAAACACTGGATATATTCATAAGTCTTACATTACATCATAAGGTAAAAAAAACTACAACAACATCTTGTCTTCATATCCCCTCATACTATCCCTGCAGGTCATTCATAAATTACTTCTTCATAATCCTGGGAAAAATAAAACATTGAAAGGGGTGAGCTTAGATTCTCAGTAAGGATAACATTATAGCAGAAGCTTTCATAGATAAGCATAAACACTTAAGGTAGTTTATAACTAAAACGAAAGCCTTTTAAACTTGAACGTCAGTATAAAATGGCAAAGATAAAATAAAATAATACCATTTACTAACTCACATGGATATTCTACTATTCTAATGATCACATGCAATATCAATAACTACTTTTATAATGATGGAATTCATAATGTCGGACTATCATAACCACATAGTCAAGGCTTCGTGCCAAGACTACAAATAAGATTTTTCTAAGGCCTTGTGCCAAGACACTAGTTTGTCTCATGAGACCTACCGATGCATCGAGAGGCTATAGAGGGCTCCACACATCACTTATTAAGTCCAATGCATTCCTCATATGAACAGTTTTAAACATAACATAAACATTCGTATTAAAACTAGCATACGAAATGTCAATACATTAACTACAAACCATGAATGGTATAAAAATAGCACATCCACAGTCAAACATAACTCATTTGATACAATATGGAAGATTGTATTGTATCACATTAACCTCAATCAAGAATAATGAAGGATGTTGGCATAGATGAAAATAATCTTCAAAACTATTTGAGAGAAATATCCCCCTTTTTCTTGAAATCATTTAATGTCACACTATTTGTCAAGAAGCCATTTAAAAATAGATTTTTGAATCAAAGTGTCTCATACCACTTTGAAACTTTTAGAAGGAGTTTTAATTCTAAAAATTTAATTTCCATATAAATAAATCCTTAAAACCATTTTTTAAAACATGGACATTAATGAGCAAGATTTAGAAGAATAAGTCTTTAAAACATTTAAAAATGGTATTTTAGTTAGAGTTTATAACCAAAAGAGAGACACTTGAATACAAATAATTGAGGTAATCAAAAATTTGTAATATCATGAGAATAAAGGGATTCATGATATACTATGTCAAAGTGCATTATATACACCATATAAAAGTGATTTGGTGTATAACAACAAATAAGTCTCAATGGAATGTAAATTGAGATGAAATCTCTCATAAAGGCTGTATCCTTAGATTAAGGATAAATCAACGACATAGTTATGTGTGACAAATATAAATACACTAAATATGATTGGATATTCAATGTAAAAAAATAAAGGGACATTCACACATATTCTAGTAAAAACAACACCAATGAATTGGATGTTTATCTCAACAAATCGAGATTGAGTAAAAATTACTCTTATCAAGTTCATACCGATGACTTGAGAATTTATCAATGGAGTGATTATGTGTATAAAAATTATATCCACAGAAAGGGGAGTGTAAATTATGACATAATCAAATGAATAGTGATTCCACACATAATCTTGGAGTAAAATAATCAATGAAGTATGTGTAATGTCGAATGAGTGGAAATTGAAATTTCAAATTCCCTTATTGATTTGGTAACATACAAAACATACACCCATGAAAGAAGGATCATACAATGATGATGTAAAT
The DNA here is from genome assembly GCA_963277665.1 of Viscum album. NCBI lineage: Eukaryota > Viridiplantae > Streptophyta > Magnoliopsida > Santalales > Viscaceae > Viscum > Viscum album. The sequence goes on along the minus strand of OY728120.1, from coordinate 1,870,462,492 downwards.
ATACATGAATTAAAGTATATTACACAATGAATACAAACATGGGCAGTACACACACCACATGTAATAAATAAGTGGTGAATAATGGAATTCTCACGGAATTAAAAGTGAGAGAAGAAACCCCTTACCTTGTACTTTTCCTTGGTTGGGGGTAGTTTAACCTCCTGTATAATGTTGAAATAATTGTTATTAAATTATTCATGAATCTTATATATTAATATGATATCATATATGATCTTTTAACATTGCTTTGTTAATAATATCTTAGAATTATCGTCGTTTCGGGTGTTAACTTACTCGTTTTCTTTTATATGTTTTGTTACGTAAGCCATGTTTGTCATGGATAGGTTGTATCTTATTCATATCCAGAATGATATAAAGTTCTTAAACATTATTTTTAAATCATCAAATGATAATTATACTTGAATGGATATGATGGAGAATGAATCTCATCGCGTTCGTGGAGACGGTAGTCCGTACGTACGCACGAGCGACAATATCATTCTTTTGATATTAAAATAATATATAATTGGATGGTATATCATATATAAATAATAATTATCATGTTATATTTATTATTTAAATTAGTTACACATCATTATTATACCCACCAAAATAATAATATATTGAATAACAATTACACCACGACGTGGAGACGGTAAGTCGTACGTACGCACGTATGGTGACATGTTATTCAAAGGGTGGGTAGAATACTGAATATGGTTGTACAATATCTATAATAACATCACAGTATATATATGATACTGGAGTTATTATATTATAATGGTAATAACAAAGAAAGAAGAAGTGGAAGAAGAAAGGAACTTGAAAAGGGGTGGTGAAAAAATTACCTCTTCTTCGGGTTCTTCCTCTTGATTTGATCAAAAGGGCTCCTTAGGTTGGCTTTATGATCAAAATAAGGCCTCTAGGTTGTAGTGAGGTAAGTTTAGAGAGTATTTGGGCAGGGTTTGGCCGAACAAAAAGGCTTTGAAGGTGTGAATAAATGAGAATTAGGAGTGCCCTTTTATAAGAGGGGTGAGGGGCACCTTTGGAAAAGCTAGAAACATTAATTTATAATAAATTCATATTCGGTTTCTAATGGCTCCAAAGTTGATTATTCAAAGTTTAAGGTGGGGATAGGTCGAAAACAATTCAACCAATAGAATTTAGACAGGTTTGGGTTACTATATTAACCTTATCTTTTAGTTTTAACTCTTAGTTAATTAGTTTGACATTTACCATGTCACTTTGTATTTTTATATTATATAGTTAATAAACTTACTATATACATCCAAGAGATCCCCAAGTGGTTCATTAATTATATACCTATCATGATATAAGTCTATTGGCCGAACCTTAGATTTTTAGGAATTTAATATCAATTAATAATATAATATTTGTTTTAAAAACTCTTTTATGTCAATTTTGACACTATTCAATAGTTGATTTTTGTGAAACTCATAAAAGAATTATTACTTCGAAAAAAGTCAATTAAATAAATCCTAATATGTCATATTATTCTATAAAATTAGTTTAATTCATTAAAAGTTTTAAATTATATTTATTTGGGTATTTATAATATCAATTATTTTAATTTTTCACTATTATGGTAATTACTGCATCTTCATTGTGTCATAAATATATTAAATTATTTAATGTCTAAAAATTATAAATAAAATATCATTATGTAGTAAATATTATTATCTTTCTAATAAATATTTAAAATTGAATTTATCTTATGTATAACCCTATATTAAAAATGTTTTAGTAAATAAACTTTGATTTTAACTCTTTTAACTCTTCTTTGAATTAAATAATAATAAATGTCCTAATCTAATCCAAGTGAACCTAAATGATAATATTTTATTCCTAAGGTTGTTTTTGGTCAAGATACACTTGTCCAATAGAATTAGGACATGTGTTAGGGTAATATTAATATCATTTTTACCCTTAATTACCCTATTTACTTTTAACCGTGGTAAATAAAAGTAAAAGTTACTATTCACCAAAAATTATTTTCATCTCATTGAACCACATTTTACTTCTTAATTTTAATCGTGTCTCTCGGATTTTCGAAATTCCATTCACAGAAGCGGTAAAATTAAGTTTTATGAAAAATTTAGTTTTTTTAACTACCACTTAGTAATTTCACTATTCATCAAAAATTGAAGTTTTTCAGAACAATGCCAAAATTTCACCCTAAGCTATAATTGATATTCCGAATTAAAAAATTATGTCTATTTTGAAAAATTCTAAACATATAAGTTTCATTAATTAATTCCCGCTGTCACAACAAATAGTGTGTTTTCAAGAAACAATATATATCAAAAGATTGACAATTGTTTAGGTCCAATTTCAAAGTGAAATTAATTCTAATGAACACCATTGGATAAAATGGTAAAAATATATTCTAATTATACTTTAAAACCACTAAATAATATAATTTATCATTATAAATTATTTTTATTTAAAAAGTTGTTTTTAATTAAAATTTAGTAATTTTCAGTATTCATCAAAATATAAGTGTTATCCGAAAAGTTCCAAAATTTTGCCCTCAGATAAATTAGATATTCTAAATCCAAAAATGAAGTCCATTTTGAGAGATAGAATTTATAAAATTTCAAAAAGTAGGTATTACTATTCATAACGGCTAGTTTGATTGGTTGTGGTGTGTTAGAATCTCGAAGTTGCGTACAATGCATGCCATTGCATTATTCGAAGGGAAATGTACCATGGAATCTTGGGGTGTTACATTATCCCCTCCTTCAATAAATTGTGTCCTCGCAATTTTTAAAATTGTGCTTGGGAATATAATGGAAAGTCCCACATCGGGAAAAGAGTCAATAAAACTATCACTTTAAAAGAAAGAAAGATAGGTATAAAGGTCAACCAAGATAACCCATACTCGGATTCCATGTAGGAAAACATGGATATGGATGATAAACTAAGTTTCAAGTTCTGATGGAGAGGGATAGAAATCATGATCAGGAGAAAGTTAACACTAAGAAAACCACAAACTTGTGTTGGGACAAATGGCCATTAGTCTCCTAGTAGGAAAGTAAACGGACAACATTTTTTTTTTGTTTTAAGTTACATTACATAAGGATGAGGAATTTATTTATGATATTGACTAAGAATATAAATATATATACCTACATTTTAAGTAGAGTTTCATTATTTAATAAATTTTCACCACTAACTCATTTTTTTTAAACGATGAGTATTCAAGAAGACTTGGTCACACTGGAAGAGCTAGAATAAACTTCTATAGAATCACATGATCCATGCAGGATGAACTATATATTTACATTGTCTTTAGAGATTAATCAAAACCAAAATGGTTAGTACAAGATCTAATGATCCCCCAAAAGGAGATTCCTTGAGAGAAATAAACACTAATCTTAATTTCCAAAATTAAACCAACAATACCCCAAAGTTAAATAAATACCATTCAATAATCAATTGTCCTTAAAATCCTTTAATATAATCAAAACTAATATTGAAAACCAAAACTTCTTAAGAATGTAGTCTTACACGTTAAATTGTATCTCCAAATGACAATAATTACTCTTAAAGTCACATACTTAAAAGTAATTAACCTAATCATTTCCATAAATAACCCAAATCATTATAAATCCACAATAAAAACATAGATAAAAATCCATCATTACTCCTCAAATGAAATCTCATACTACTCTATTTTCCTTTAGCATATAGTGTTCTCAACAAAGCAAACAACTTCCAAAATAACATTTATCACTTAATCACCAAATCATTTTCCTATACTAAGGGTATTCATTTGATAAGACATAAGATCCCAAATCAAATTATTATTGATTAATAAAATCATTTAACTAAAAATAATAGTCACACTAACCAGGGACTTCACGTAGTCCAGTGGTAGGCGATAAATCCCAATCGCACTTTGGTTGTGGGTTCGATTCCCACAGCTTTGTCCGACACGACGGGTTGTCACACGGTCTACGTGTTTTCCTTTTACAAAAACTATATTTTATAACATTACCAAAATGAGATAAATTCCTCAAAATAACCATAACATAATTTAACCACAAATGTTATCTCATACCTTTCATTTTCATCCCAAATTATAATAATTTTTAATTTCCTCAAACCCAATGATCATATAAAACCAAATGGTTATTTATAACTATATCCACAAGAGAAAAGATAATTCTTCCATAAATATCATTCTCACATGGCAAACGTTAGGGTTACAAATACAAGAGAAAATTATTCCAAAGTAAACCCTTCAACAAGGATCACTAATAATTTTTAAACATTTATCCAACCATTTATTTCCACATAGCTTCTTCTCTGACCATGAAAACATCCTATAGAATAGGAAATTCACTTGGGTAATGACCAGGTCCCCTACATTTATGGAAAATTACTGTAAATGGATTCTTGGGACCATTTTTATCTTCTTCCATAGTACTCTTCATTTTTATTCGGCAATTCTTCACTTTATGTCCTTCCTTCCCGCACGTAAAACATTTCTTTGTCCCATTGAGACACTTTCCTGGGTGTCTCCTTCAACATTTCCTGCATGATGGAAATTGAGTATTTCTTTCTCCATGGTCTCCACTACTGGATCTCTTATCATTCATCACCTTTCTCTTCTTTGTTGAGTCCGGTAATTGGTTAATATATATATTGTTGATCATGTTTTTGGAAAATTGATTTGGCATAAAGACGATATATTTTACGCCTATCAACATTCCATTTTGTTGCTCATTTCCACCACCGTTCCCACCTTGTACATCATTCTCAAAGTCACTATGACTTCCTTGGAATCGATCCATTGACTAAAATCAGAAAGCATTGTGTGAGTAATAGTAGTCATACAATAATTTAGAGATTAACATGTCACCATATTCTCAATTTGAAACACATTAGGATTAACCAAGGTCATTTATTCTCATCTTATATATATAATACTTTAAATCGTTTTGTAAAGAAAATGTAAATTATCCTAAGAATATCCCCCGGGAGTGTCGTAACCAAGAGTGCAGCAAGGCCCGTTGTCATGCACCAGTTCCCGTTCGAGTCTAGCTCAAAGTGGTGTTTTCGGGTTTTACCCCTAGGTACACCTGTGCCAGAGCCGCCACTACCTGCTCATATCCAGACAGGGATGTATTGCTCGGAAAACTCACAAAATCTCTACAATACCAAAATTCTAGGAATTTATTCTATACTAATCCTCAAAGTTCATCTTAGGTCTACGTGCTCTAATCAGAGTTTATCTAAATCTAGCTTCCAAGGTTTGTACTAAACTTCCTCTGATACCAACTATAACGCCCCGACCCTAGATACCCAGAGTCGGTGCATTATTACATAACATTGGCATGATCACAAAGGATCAAGTCTCGAAAGACCGATTAGTTTAGTAGTCTTGGAAACACTAGATATATTCATAAGTCTTACATTACATCATAAGGTAAAAAACTACAACAACATCTTTTATTCATATCCCCTCATACTATCCCTGCAGGTCATTCATAAATTACTTCTTCATAATCCTGGGAAAAATAAAACATTGAAATGGGTGAGCTCAGATGCTCAGTAAGGATAACATTATAGCAGAAGCTTTCATAGATAAGCATAAACACTTAAGGCAGTTTATAATTAAAACGAAAGCCTTTTAAACTTGAACTTCAGCATAAAATGGAAAAGATAAAATAAAATAATTCCATTTACTTACTCACATGGATATTCTACTAGTCGAATGATCACATGCAATATCAATAACCCCTTTCATAATGATGGAATGCATAATGCCAGACTATCATAACCACATAGCTAAGGCCTCGTGCCAAGACTACAAATAAGATTTTTCCAAGGCCTTGTGCCAAGACACTAGTTTTTCTCATGAGACCTACCGATGCATCGAGGAGCTATAGCGGGCTCCACCCGTCACTTATTAAGTCTAATGCATTCCTCATATGAACAGGTTTAAACATAACATAAACATTCGTATTAAAACTAGCATACAAAATGTCAATACATTAACTACAAACCATGAATGGTATAAAAATAGCACATCCACAGTCAAACATAACTCATTTGATACAATATGGAAGATTTTAATGTATCACATTAACCTCAATCAAGAATAATGAAGGATGTTGACATAGATGAAAATATTCATCAAAACTATTTGAGAGAAAAATATCCCCCTTTTTCTTGAAATCATTTAAAGTCACACTATTTGTCAAGAAGCCATTTAGAAATAGATTTTTGAATCAAAGTGTTCCATACCACTTTGAAACTTTTAGAAGGATTTTTAATTCTAAAACTCTAATTTCCATATAAATAAATCCTTAAAACCATTTTTTAAAACATGGACATTAATGAGCAAGATTTAGAAGAATAAGTCTTTAAAACATTTAAAAATGGTATTTTAGTTAGAGTTTCTAACCAAAAGAGAGACACTTGAATACAAATAATTGAGGTAATAAAAACTTTTTAATATCATGAGAATAAAGGGATTCATGATATACTATGTCAAAGTACATTATATACACCATATAAAAGTGATTTGGTGTATAACAACAAAGAAGTCTCAATGGAATGTAAATTGAGATGAAATCTCTCATAAAGGCCGTATCCTTAGATTAAGGATAAATCAACGACATAGTTATGTGTGAAAAATATAAATACACTAAATATGATTGGATATTCAGTGTAAAACAATAAAGGGACATTCACACATATTCTAGTAAAAACAACACCAATGAATTGGATGTTTATCTCAACAAATCGAGATTGAGTAAAAACTACTCTTATCAAGTTCATACCGATGACTTGAGAATTTATCAATGGAGTGATTATGTGTATAAAAAGTATATCCACAGAAAGGGGAGTGTAAATTATGACATAATCAAATGAATATTGATTCCACACATAATCTTGGAGTAAAATAATCAATGAAGTATGTGTAATGCCGAATGAGTGGAAATTGAAATTTCAAATTACCTTATTGATTTGGTAACATAAAAAACATACACCCATGAAAGAAGGATCATACAATGATGATGTAAATATACATGAATTAAATTATATTACACAATGAATACAAACATGGGCAGTACACACACCACATGTAATAAATAAGTGGTGAACAATGGAATTCTCACAGAATTAAAAGTGAGAGAAGAAACCCCTTACCTTGTACTTTTCCTTGGTTGGGGGTAGTTTAACCTCCTGTATAATGTTGAAATAATTGTTATTAAATTTTTGATGAATCTTATACATTAATATGATATCATATATGATCTTTTAACATTGCTTTGTTAATAATATCTTAGAATTATCGTCGTTTCGGGTGTTAACTTACTCATTTTCTTTTATATGTTTTGTTACGTAAGCCATGTTTGTCATGGATAGGTTGTATCTTATTCATATACAGAATGATATAAAGTTATTAAACATTATTTTTAAATCATCAAATGATAATTATACTTGAATGGATATGATGGAGAATGAATCTCATCGAGTTCGTGGAGACGGTAGTCCGTACGTACGCACGAGCGACAATATCATTCTTTTGATATTAAAATAATATATAATTGGATGGTATATCATATATACATAATCATTATCATGTTATATTTATTATTTAAATTAGTTACACATCATTATTATACCCACCCAAATAATAATATATTGAATAACAATTACACCACGACCTGGAGACGGTAAGCCGTACGTACGCACGTATGGTGACATGTTATTCAAAGGGTGGATAGAATAATGAATATGGTTGTACCATATCTATAATAACATCACAGTATATATAAGATACTGGAGTTATTATTTTAGAATGGTAATAACAAAGAAAGAAGAAGTGGAAGAAGAAAGGAACTTGAAAAGGGGTGGTGAAAAAATTACCTCTTCTTCGGGTTCTTCCTTTTGATTTGATCAAAAGGGCTCCTTAGGTTGGATTTCTGATCAAAATAAGGCCTCTAGGTTGTAGTGAGGGAAGTTGAGAGATTATTTGGGCAGGGGTTGTCCGAACAAAAAGGCTTTGAAGGTGTGAAGAAATGAGAAGGAGGAGTGCCCTTTTATAAGAGGGGTGAGAGGCACCTTTGGAAAAGCTAGAAACATTAATTTATAATAAATTAATATTCGGTTTCTAATGGATCCAAAGTTGATTATTAAAAGTTTAATGTGGGGATAGGTCGAAAACCATTCAACCAATATAATTTAGACAGGTTTGGGTTACTATATTAACCTTATCTTTTAGTTTTAACTCTTAGTTAATTAGTTTGACATTTACCATGTCACTTTGTATTTTTATATTATATAGTTAATAAACTTACTATATACATCCAAGAGACCTCCAAGTGGTCCATTAATGATATACCTATCATGATATAAGTCTCTTGGACGAACCTTATATTTTTAGAAATTTAATATCAATTAATAATATAATATTTCTATTAAAAACTCTTTTATGTCAATTTTGACACTATTCAATAGTTTATTTTTGTGAAACTCATAACAGAATTATTACTTCGAAAAAAGTCAATTAAAGAAATCCTAATATGTCATATTATCCTATAAAATTAGTGTAATTCATTAAAAGTCTTAAATTATATTTATTTGGGTATTTATAATATCAATTATTTTAATTTTTCACTATTATGGTAATTACTTCATCATCATTGTGTCATAAATATATTAAATTATTTAATGTATAAAAATTATAAATAAAATATAATTATGTATGAAATCTTATTATCTTTCTAATTAAAATTTACAATCGAATTTATCTTATGTATAACCCTATATTAAAAATGTTTTAGTAAATAAACTTTGATTTTAACTCTTTTAACTCTTCTTTGAATTAAATAATAATAAATGTCCTAATCTAATCCAAGTGGACCTAAATGACAATATTTTATTCCTAAGGTTGTTTTTGGTCGAGATACACTTGTCCAATATAATTATTACATGTGTTAGGGTAATATTAATATCATTTTTACCCTTAATTACCCTATTTACTTTTAACTGTGGTAAATAAAAGTAAAAGTTACTATTCACCAAAAATTATTTTCATCTCATTGAACCACATTTTACTTCTTCATATTAACCTTGTCTCTCGGATTTTCGAAATTCCATTCACAGAAGCGGTAAAATTAAGTTTTATGAAAAATTCAGTTTTTTTAACTACCACTTAGTAATTTTCACTATTCATCAAAATATAAGTGTTATCCGAAAAGTTCCAAAATTTCACACTAGGATAAATTCGATATTCCGAATCCAAAAATGAAGTCCATTTTGAGAGATAGAATTTATAAAATTTCAAAAAGTAGGTATTACTATTCATAACGGCTAGTTTGATTGGTTGTGGTGTGTTAGAATCTCGAAGTTGCGTACAATGCATGCCATTGCATTATTCGAAGGGAAACATACCGTGGAATCTTGGGGTGTTACATTCTCCCCTCATTCAATAAATTGCATCCTCGCAATTTTTAAAATTGTGCTTGGGAATATAATGGAAAGTCCCACATCGGGAAAAGAGTCAATAAAACTATCACTTTAAAAGAAAGAAAGAGAGGTATAAAGGTCAACCAAGATAACCCATACTCGGATTCCATGTAGGAAAACATGGATATGGATGATAAACTAAGTTTCAAGTTCTGATGGAGAGGGATAGAAATCATGATCAGGAGAAAGTTAACAGTAAGAAAACCACAAACTTGTGTTGGGACAAACGTCCATTAGTCTCCTAGTAGGAAAGTAAACGGACAACATTTTTTTTTTGTTTTAAGTTACATTACATAAGGATGAGGAATTTATTTATGATATTGACTAAGAATATAAAGATATATACTTACATTTTTAGTAGAGTTTCATTCATTAATAAATTTCCACCACTAACTCATTTTTTTTAAATGATGAGTATTCAAGAAGACTTGGTCACACTGGAAGAGCTAGAATAAACTTATATAGAATCACATGATCCATGCAGGATGAACTATATATTTACATTGTCTTTAGAGATTAATCAAAACCAAAATGGTTAGTACAAGATCTAATGATCCCCCAAAAGGATATTCCTTGAGAGAAATAAACACTAATCTTAATTTCCAAAATTAAACCAACAATACCCCAAAGTTAAATAAATACCATTCAACAATCAATTGTCCTTAAAATCCTTTAATATAATCAAAACTAATATTGAAAACCAAAACTTATTAAGAATGTAGTCTTCCACGTTAAATTGTATCTCCAAATGACATTAATTACTCTTAAAGTCACATACTTAAAAGTAATTAACCTAATCATTTCCATAAATAACCCAAATCATTATAAATCCACAATAAAAAACATAGATAAAAATCCATCATTACTCCTCAAATGAAATCCCATACTACTCTATTTTCCTTTGGCATATAGTGTTCTCAACAAAGCGAACAACTTCCAAAATAACATTTATCACTTAATCACCAAATCATTTTCTATACTAAGGGTATTCATTTGATAAGACATAATATCCCAAATAAAATTATTATTGATCAATAAAATCATTTAACTAAAAATAATAGTCACACTAACCAGGGACTTCACGTAGTCCAGTGGTAGGCGATAAATCCCAATCGCACTTTGGTTGTGGGTTCGATTCCCACAGCTTTGTCCGAGGTGACGGGTTGTCACACGGTCTACGTGTTTTCCTTTTTCAAAAACTATATTTTATAACATTACCAAAATCAGATAAATTCCTCAAAATAACCATAACATAATTTAACCAGAAATGTTATCTCATACCTTGAATTTTCATCCCAAATTATAATACTTTGTAATTGCCTCAAACCCAATGATCATATAAAACCAAATGGTTATTTATAACTATATCCACAAGAGAAAAGATAATTCTTCCATAAATATCATTCTCACATGGCAAACGTTAGGGTTACAAATACAAGAGAAAATTATTCCAAAGTAAACCCTTCAACAAGGATCACTAATAATTTTTAAACATTTATCCAACTATTTATTTCCACATAGCTTCTTCTCTGACCAAGAAAATATCCTATAGAATAGGACATTCACTCGGGTAATGGCTAGGTCCCCTAAATTTACGTAAAATGACTGTAAATGGATTATTGGGACCATTTTTATCTTCTTCCATAGTACTCTTCATTTTTCTTCGGCAATTCTTCACTTTATGTCCTTCCTTCCCGCACGTAAAACATTTCTTTGTCCCATTGAGACACTTTACTAGGTGTCTCCTTCCACATTTACTGCATGATGGAAATTGAGGATTTCTTTCTCCATGGTCTCCACTACTGGAGCTATTATCATTCATCACCTTTCTCTTCTTTGTTGAGTCTAGTAATTGGTTAATATATAGATTGTTGATAATATTTTTGGAAAATTGATTTGGCATAAAGACGATATCTTTTACGCCTATCAACATTCCATTTTGTTTCTCATTGCCACCATCGTTCCCACCTTGTACATCATTCTCAAAGTCACTATGACTTCCTTGGAATCCATCCATTGACTAAAATCAGAAAGCATTGTGTGAGTAATAGTAGTCATACAATAATTTAGAGATTAACATGGCAGCATATTCTCAATTTGAAACACATTAGGATTAACCAAGGTCATTTATTATCATCTTATATATATAATACTTTAAATCGGTTTGTAAAGAAAATGTAAATTATCCTAAGAATATCCCCCGGGATTGTCGTAACCAAGAGTGCAGCAAGGCCTGTTGTCGTGCACCAGTTCCCATTTGAGTCTAGCTCAAAGCCGTGTTTTCGGGTTTTACCCCTAGGTACATCTGTGCCAGAGCCGCCTCTACCTGCTCGTATCCAGACATGGATGTATTGCTCGGAAAACTCACAAAATCTCTACAATACCAAAATTGTAGGAAGTTCTTATATATTAATCCTCAAAGTTCATCTTAGGTCTACGTGATCTAATCAGAGTTTATCTAAATCTAGCTTCCAAGGATTGTACTAAACTTCCTTTGATACCAACCGCAATGCCCCGACCCTAGATACCCAGAGTCGGTGCATTATTACATAACATTGGCCTGATCACAAAGGATCAAGTCTCGAAAGACCGATTAGTTTAGTAGTCTTGGAAACACTAGATATATTCATAAGTCTTACATTACATCATAAGGTAAAAAAAACTACAACAACATCTTGTCTTCATATCCCCTCATACTATCCCTTCAGGCCATTCATAAATTACTTATTCATAATCCTGGGAAAAATAAAACATTGAAAGGGGTGAGCTCAGATTCTCTATAAGGATAACATTATAGCAGAATCTTTCATAGATAAGCATAAACACTTAAGGCAGTTTATAATTAAAATGAAAGCCTTTTAAACTTGAACTTCAGCATAAAATGGCAAAGATAAAATAAAATAATTCCATTTACTTACTCACATGAATATTCTACTAGTCGAATGATCACATGCAATATCAATAACCGCTTTCATAATGATGGAATGCATAATTCCAGACTATCATAACCACATAGCCAAGGCCTCGTGCCAAGACTACAAATACGATTTTGCCAAGGACTTGTGCCAAGACACTAGTTTGTCTCATGAGACCTACCGATGCATTGAGGAGCTATAGCAGGCTCCATCTGTCACTTATTAAGTCCAATGCATTCCTCATATGAACAGGTTTAAACATAACATAAACATTCGTATTAAAACTAGCATACGAAATGTCAATACATTAACTACAAACCATGAATGGTATAAAAGTAGCACATCCACAGTCAAACATAACTCATTTTATACAATATGGAAGATTGTATTGTATCACATTAACCTCAATCAAGAATAATGAAGGATGTTGACATAGATGAAGATAATCATCAAAACTATTTGAGAGAAATATCCCCCTTTTCTTGAAATTATTTAAAGTCACACTATTTGTCAAGAATCCATTTAAAAATAGATTTTTGAATCGAAGTGTCCCATACCACTTTGAAACTTTTAGAAGGAGTTTTAATTATAAAACTTTAATGTCCATATAAATAAATCCTTAAAACCATTTTTTAAAACATGGACATTAATGAGCAAGATTTAGAAGAATAAATCTTTAAAACATTTAAAAATGGTATTTTAGTTAGATTTTCTAACCAAAAGAGAGAAACTTGAATACAAATAATTGAGGTAATCAAAACTTTGTAATATCATGAGAATAAATGGATTCATGATATACTATGTCAAAGTACATTATATACACCATATAAAAGTGATTTGGTGTATAACAACAAAGAAGTCTCAATGGAATGTAAATTGAGATGAAATCTCTCATAAAGGCCGTATCCTTAGATTGAGGATAAATCAACGACATAGTTATGTGTGACAAATATAAATACACTAAATATGATTGGATATTCATTGTAAAACAATAAAGGGACATTCACACATATTCTAGTAAAAACAACACCAATGAATAGGATGTTTATCTCAACAAATCGAGATTGAGTAAAAATTACTTTTATCAAGTTCATACTGATGACTTGAGAATTTATAAATGGAGTGATTATGTGTATAAAAATTATATCCACATAAAGGGGAGTGGAAATTATGACATAATCAAATGAATAGTGATTCCACACATAATCTTGGAGTAAAATAATCAATGAAGTATGTGTAATGCCGAATGAGTGCAAATTGAAATTTCAAATTCCCTTATTGATTTGGTAACATAAAAAACATACACCCATGAAAGAAGGATCATACAATGATGATGTAAATATACATGAATTAAATTACATTACACAATGAATACAAACATGGGAAGTACACACACCACATGTAATAAATAAGTGGTGAACAATGGAATTCTCACAGAATTAAAAGTGAGAGAAGAAACCCCTTACCTTGTACTTTTCCTTGGTTGGGGGTAGGTTAACCTCCTGTATAATGTTGAAATAATTGTTATTAAATTATTCATGAATCATATACATTAATATGATATCATATATGATCTTTTAACATTGCTTTGTTAATAATATCTTAGAATTATCGTCGTTTCGGGTGTTAACTTACTCGTTTTCTTTTATATGTTTTGTTACGTAATCCATGTTTTTCATGGATAGGTTGTATATTATTCATATCCAGAATGATATAAAGTTCTTAAACATTATTTTTAAATCATCAAATGATAATTATACTTGAATGGATATGATGGAGAATGAATCTCATCGCGTTCGTGGAGACGGTAGTCCGTACGCACGCACGAGCGACAATATCATTCTTTTGATATTAAAATAATATATAATTGGATGGTATATCATATATACAGAATCACTATCATGTTATATTTATTATTTAAATGAGTTACACATCATTATTATACCCACCCAAATAATAATATATTGAATAACAATTACACCACGACGTGGAGACGGTAAGTCGTACGTACGCACGTATGGTGACATGTTATTCAAAGGGTGGATAGAATATTGAATATTGTTGTACCATATCTATAATAACATCACAGTATATATAAGATACTGGAATTATTATTTTAGAATGGTAATAACAAAGAAATAAGAAGTGGAAGAAGAAAGGTACTTGAAAAGGGGTGGTGAAAAAATTACCTCTTCTTCGGGTTCTTCCTTTTGATTTGATCAAAAGGAATCATTAGGTTGGCTTTCTGATAAAACTAAGGCCTCTAGGTTGTAGTTATTGAAGTTGAGAGAGTATTTGGGCAGGTTTTGGCCGAACCAAAAGGCTTTTAAGGTGTGAATAAGTGAGAAGGATGAGTGCCCTTTTATAAGAGGGGTGAGGGGCACCTTTGGAAAAGCTAGAAACATTAATTTATAATAAATTCATATTCGGTTTATAATGGCTCCAAAGTTTATTATTAAAAGTTTAAGGTTGGGATAGGTATAAAACCATTCAACCAATATAATTTAGACAAGTTTGGGTTACTATATTAACCTTATCTTTTAGTTTTAACTCTTAGTTAATTAGTTTGACATTTACCATGTCACTTTGTATTTTTATATTATATAGTTAATAAACTAACTATATACATCCAAGAGACCCCCAAGTGGTCCATTAATGATATACCTATCATGATATAAGTATCTTTTCTGAGCCTTAGATTTTTAGGAATTTAATATCAATTAATAATATAATATTTGTTTTAAAAACTCTTTTATGTCAATTTTGACACTATTCAATAGTTGATTTTTGTGAAACTCATAACAGAATTATTACTTCGAAAAAAGTCAATTAAATCAATCCTAATATGTCATATTATCCTATAAAATTAGTTTAATTTATTAAAAGTCTTAAATTATATTTATTTGGGTATTTATAATATCAATTATTTTAATTTTTCACTATTATGGTAATTACTACATCATCATTGTGTCATAAATATATTAAATTATTTAATGTCTAAAAATTATAAATAAAATATAATTATGTAGGAAATCTTATTATCTTTATAATGAATATTTACAATATAATTTATCTTATGTATAACCCTATATTAAAAATGTTTTAGTAAATAAATTTTATATTAACTCTTTTAACTCTTCTTTGAATTAAATAATAATAAATGTCCTAATCTTATCCAAGTGGACCTAAATGATAATATTTTATTCCTAAGGTTGTTCTTGGTCGAGATACACTTGTCCAATAGAATTAGGACATGTGTTAGGGTAATATTAATTTCATTTTTACCCTTAATTACCCTATTTACTTTTAACCGTGGTAAATAAAAGTAAAAGTTACTATTCACAAAAAATTATTTTAATCTCATTGAATAACATTTTACTTCTTGATATTAACCGTGTCTCTAGGATTTTTGAAATTCCATTCACATAAGTGGTGAAATTTAGTTTTATGAAAAATTCAGTTTTTTTAACAACCACTTAGTAGTTTCACTATTCATCAAAAATTGAAGTTTTTCAGAATAATGCCAAAATTTCACCCTAAGATATAATTGATATTCCGAATTAAAAAATGATTTCTATTTTACAAAATTCTAAACATATAAGTTTCATTAATTAATTTTATAATTAATTCCCGCTGTCACAACAAATAGCGTGTTTTTAAGAAACAATATATATCAAAAGATTGACAATTGTTTAGGTCCAATTTCAAAGTGAAATTAATTCTAATGAACACCATTGGATAAAATGGTAAAAATATATTCTAATTATACTTTAAAACCACTCAATAATATAATTTATCATTATAAATTATTTTGATTTAAAATTTTGTTTTTAATTAAAATTTAGTAATTTTCACTATTCATCAAAATATAAGTGTTATCCGAAAAGTTCCAAAATTTCACCCTAGGATAAATTCGATATTCCGAATCCAAAAATGAAGTCCATTTTGAGAGATAGAATTTATAAAATTTCAAAAAGTAGGTATTAATATTCATAACGGCTAGTTTGATTGGTTGTGGTGTGTTAGAATCTCGAAGTTGCGTACAATGCACGCCATTGCATTATTTGAAGGGAAACGTACCGTGGAATCTTGGGGTGTTACATTCTCCCCTCATTCAATAAATTTCTTCCTCTCAATTTTTAAAATTGTGCTTGGGAATATGATGGAAAGTCCCACATTGGGAAAAGAGTCAATAAAACTATCACTTTAAAAGAAAGAAAGAGAGGTATAAAGCTCAACCAAGATAACCCATACTCGGATTCCATGTAGGAAAACATGGATATGGATGATAAAATAAGTGTCAAGTTCTGATGGAGAGGGATAGAAATCATGATCAGGAGAAAGTTAACAATAAGAAAACCACAAACTTGTGTTGGGACAAACGGTCATTAGTCTCCTAGTAGGAAAGTAAACGGACAACATTTTTTTTTTGTTTTAAGTTACATTACATAAGGATGAGGAATTTATTTATGATATTGACTAAGAATATAAAGATATATACTTACATTTTAAGTAGAGTTTCATTCTTTAATAAATTTCCACCACTAACTCATTTTTTTAAATGATGAGTATTCAAGAAGACTTGGTCACACTGGAAGAGCTAGAATAAACTTCTATAGAATCACATGATCCATGTAGGATGAACTATATATTTACATTGTCTTTAGAGATTAATCAAAACCAAAATGGTTAGTACAAGATCTAATGATCCCCCAAAAGGATATTCCTTTTGAGAAATAAACACTAATCTTAATTTCCAAAATTAAACCAACAATACCCCAAAGTTAAATAAATACCATTCAATAATCAATTGTCCTTAAAATCCTTTAATATAATCAAAACTAATATTGAAAACCAAAAATTATTAAGAATGTAGTCTTCCACGTTAAATTGTATCTCCAAATGACATTAATTACTCTTAAAGTCACATACTTAAAAGTAATTAACCTAATCATTTCCATAAATAACCCAAATCATTATAAATCCACAATAAAAACATAGATAAAAATACATCATTACTCCTCAAATGAAATCTCATACTACTCTATTTTCCTTTGGCATATAGTGTTCTCAACAAAGCGAACAACTTCCAAAATAACATTTATCACTTAATCACCAAATCATTTTCCTATACTAAAGGTATTCATTTGATAAGACATAAGATCCCAAATAAAATTATTATTGATCAATAAAATCATTTAACTAAAAATAATAGTCGCACTAACCAGGGACTTCACGTAGTCCAGTGGTAGGCGATAAATCCCAATCGCACTTTGGTTGTGGGTTCGATTCCCACAGCTTTGTCCGATGCGACGGGTTGTCACACGGTCTACGTGTTTTCCTTTTTCAAAAACTATATTTTATAACATTACCAAAATGAGATAAATTCCTCAAAATAACCATAACATAATTTAACCACAAATGTTATCTCATACCTTTCATTTTCATCCCAAATTATAATAATTTGTAATTGCCTCAAACCCAATGATCATATAAAACCAAATGGTTATTTATAACTATATCCACAAGAGAAAAGATAATTCTTCCATAAATATCATTCTCACATCGCAAACTTTAGGGTTACAAATACAAGAGAAAATTATTCCAAAGTAAACCCTTCAACAAGGATCACTAATAATTTTTAAACATTTATCCAACCATTTATTTCCACATAGCTTCTTCTCTGACCAAGAAAATGTCTTGTAGAAAAGGACATTCACTCGGGTAATGGCCAGGTCCCCTACATTTACGGAAAATGAATGTAAATGGATTCTTGGGACCATTTTTATCTTCTTCCATAGTATACTTCATTTTTCTTCGGCAATTATTCACTTCATGTCCTTCCTTCCCGCACGTAAAACATTTATTTGTCCCATTGAGACACTTTCCTGGGTGTCTCCTTCCACATTTCCTGCATGATGGAAATTGAGGATTTCTTTCTCCATGGTCTCCACTACTGGAGCTCTTATCATTCATCACCTTTCTCTTCTTTGTTGAGTCCGGTAATTGGTTAATATATATATTATTGATCATATTTTTTAAAAATTAATTTGGCATAAAGACAATATCTTTTACGCCTATAAACATTCCATTTTGTTGCTCATTTCCACCATCGTTCCCACCTTGTACATCATTCTCAAAGTCACTATGACTTCCTTGGAATCCAGCCATTGGCTAAAATCAGAAAGCATTGTGTGAGTAATAGTAGTCATACAATAATTTAGAGATTAACTTGTCACCATATTCTCAATTTGAAACACATTAGGATTAACCAAGGTCATTTATTTTCATCTTATATATATAATACTTTAAATTGGTTTGTAAAGAAAATGCAAATTATCCTAAGCATATCCCCCGGGAGTGTCGTAACCAAGAGTGCAGCAAGGCCCGTTGTCATGCACCAGTTCCCGTTCGAGTCTAGCTCAAAGCGGTGTTTTCGGGTTTTACCCCTAGGTACATCTATGCCAGAGCCGCCTCTACCTGGTCGTATCTAGACCGGGATGTATTTCTCAGAAAACTCACAAAATCTCTACAATACCAAAATTCTAGGAAGTTCTTATATACTAATCCTCAAAGTTCATCTTAGGTCTACGTGCTCTAATCAGAGTTTATCTAAATCTAGCTTCCAAGGTTTGTACTAAACTTCCTCTGATACCAACTGTAACGCCCCAACCCAAGATACCCAGAGTCGGTGCATTATTACATAACATTGGTATGATCACAAAGGATCAAGTCTCGAAAGACCGATTAGTTTAGTAGTCTTGGAAACACTAGATATATTCATAAGTCTTACATTACATCATAAGGTAAAAAAAACTACAACAACATCTTGTCTTCATATCCCCTCATACTATCCCTGCAGGTCATTCATAAATTACTTCTTCATAATCCTGGAAAAAATAAAACATTTAAAGGGGTGAGCTCAGATACTCAGTAAGGATAACATTATAGCAGAAGCTTTCATAGATAAGCATAAACACTTAAGTCAGTTTATAACTAAAACGAAAGCCTTTTAAACTTGAACTTCAGCATAAAATGGAAAAGATAAAATAAAATAATTCCATTTACTTACTCACATGGATATTCTACTAGTCGAATGATCACATGCAATATCAATAACCACTTTCATAATGATGGAATGCATAATGCCAGACTATCATAACCACATAGCCAAGGCCTCGTGCCAAGACTACAAATAAGATTTTGCCAAGGCCTTGTGCCAAGACACTATTTTGTCTCATGAGACCTACCGATGCATCGAGGATCTATATCGGTCTCCACCCATCACTTATTAAGTCCAATGCATTCCTCATATGAACAGGTTTAAACATAACATAAACATTCGTATTAAAACTAGCATACGAAATGTCAATACATTAACTACAAAACATGAATGGTATAAAAATAGCACATCCACAGTCAAACATAACTCATTTGATACAATATGGAAGATTTTATTGTATAACATTAACCTCAATCAAGAATAATGAAGGATGTTGACATAGATGAAAATAATCATCAAAACTATTTGAGAGAAATATCCCCCTTTTTCTTGAAATCATTTAAAGTCACACTATTTGTCAAGAAGCCATTTAAAAATAGATTTTTGAATCAAAGTGTCCCATACCACTTTGAAACTTTTAGAAGAAGTTTTAATTCTAAAACTTTAATGTCCATATAAATAAATCCTTAAAACCATTTTTTAAAACATGGACATTAATGAGAAAGATTTAGAAGAATTAGTCTTTAAAACATTTAAAAATGGTATTTTAGTTAGAGTTTCTAACCAAAAGAGAGACACTTGAATACAAATATTTTTGGTAATAAAAACTTTGTAATATCATGAGAATAAAGGTATTCATGATATACTATATCAAAGTACATTATATACACCATATAAAATTGATTTGGTGTATAACAACAAAGAAGTCTCAATGGAATGTAAATTGAGATGAAATCTCTCATAAAGGCTGTATCCTTAGATTAAGGATAAATCAACGACATAGTTGTGTGTGAAAAATATAAATACACTAAATATGATTGGATATTCAGTGTAAAACAATAAAGGGACATTCACACATATTCTAGTAAAAACAACACCAATGAATTGGATGTTTATCTCAACAAATCGAGATTGAGTAAAAATTACTCTTATCAAGTTCATACCGATGACTTGAGAATTTATCAATGGAGTGATTATGTGTATAAAAAAGTATATCCATAGAAAGGGGAGTAAAAATTATGACATAATCAAATGAATAGTGATTCCACACATAATCTTGGAGTAAAATAATCAATGAAGTATGTGTAATGTCGAATGAGTGGAAATTGAAATTTCAAATTCCCTTATTGATTTGGTGACATAAAAAACATACACCCATGAAAGAAGGATCATAAAATTATGATGTAAATATACATGAATTAAAGTATATTACACAATTAATACAAACATGGGCAGTACACACACCACATGTAATAAATAAGTGGTGAACAATGGAATTCTCACGGAATTAAAAGTGAGAGAAGAAACCCCTTACCTTATACTTTTCCTTGGTTGGGGGTAGGTTAACCTCCTGTATAATGTTGAAATAATTGTTATTAAATTATTCATGAATCATATACATTAATATGATATCATATATGATCTTTTAACATTTCTTTGTTAATAATATCTTAAAATTATCGTTGTTTCGGGTGTTAACTTACTCGTTTTCTTTTATATGTTTTGTTACGTAAGCCATGTTTGTCATGGATAGGTTGTATCTTATTCATATACATAATGATATAAAGTTCTTAAACATTATTTTTAAATCATCAAATGATAATTATACGTGAATGGATATGATGGAGAATGAATCTCATCGCGTTCGTGGAGACGGTAGTCCGTACGTACGCACGAGCGACAATATCATTCTTTTGATATTAAAATAATATATAATTGGATGGTATATCATATATACAGAATAATTATCATGTTATATTTATTATTTAAATGAGTTACACATCATTATTATACCCACCCAAATAATAATATATTAAATAACAATTACACCACGACGTGGAGACGGTAAGCCGTACGTACGCACGTATGGTGACATGTTATTAAAAGGGTGGATAGAATACTGAATATGGTTGTACCATATCTATAATAACATCACAGTATATATAAGATACTGGATTTATTATTTTATAATGGTAATAACAAAGAAATAAGAATTGGAAGAAGAAAGGAACTTGAAAAGGGGTGGTGAAAAAATTACCTCTTCTTCGGGTTTTTCCTTTTGATTTGATCAAAAGGGCTCCTTAGGTTGGATTTCTGATCAAAATAAGGCCTCTATGTTTTATTGAGAGAAGTTGAGAGAGTATTTGGTCAGGTTTTGGCCGAACCAAAAGGCTTTGAAGGTGTGAAGAAATGATAAGGAGGAGTGCCCTTTTATAAGTGGGGTGAGGGGCACCTTTGGAAAAGCTAGAAATATTAATTTATAATAAATTAATATTCGGTTTCTAATGGCTCCAAAGTTGATTATTCAAAGTTTAAGGTGGGGATAGGTCGAAAACAATTAAACCAATAGAATTTAGACAGGTTTGGGTTACTATATTAACCTTATCTTTTAGTTTTAACTCTTAGTTAATTAGTTTGACATTTACCATGTCACTTTGTATTTTTATATTATATAGTTAATAAACTTACTATATACATCAAAGAGACACCCAAGTGGTCCATTAATGATATACCTATCATGATATAAGTCTCTTGGCCGAACCGTAGATTTTTAGGAATTTAATATCAATTAATAATATAATATTTGTTTTAAAAACTCTTTTATGTCAATTTTGACACTATTCAATAGTTGATTTTTGTGAAACTCATAACAGAATGATTACTTCGAAAAAAGTAAATTAAATCAATCATAATATGTCATATTATCCTAGAAAATTAGTGTAATTCATTAAAAGTATAAAATTATATTTATTTGGGTATTTATAATATCAATTATTTTAATTTTTCACTATTATAGTAATTACTGCATCATCATTGTGTCATAAATATATTAAATTATTTAATGTCTAAAAATTATAAATAAAATATCATTATATAGTAAATCTTATTATCTTTCTAATGAATATTTACAATCGAATTTATCTTATGTATAACCCTATATTAAAATGTTTTAGTAAATAAACTTTGATTTTAACTCTTTTAACTCTTCTTTGAATTAAATAATAATAAATGTCCTAATCTAATCCAAGTTGACCTAAATGATAATATTTTATTCCTAAGGTTTTTTTTGGTCGAGATACACTTGTCCAATAGAATTAGGATATGTTTTAGGGTAATATTAATATCATTTTTACCCTTAATTACCCTATTTACTTTTAACCGTGGTAAATAAAAGTAAAACTTACTATTCACCAAAAATTATTTTCATCTCATTGAACCACATTTTACTTATTGATATTAATCGTGTCTCTTGGATTTTCAAAATTCCATTCACAGAAGCGGTGAAATTAAGTTTTATGAAAAATTCAGTTTTTTTAACTACCACTTAGTAGTTTCACTATTCATCAAAAATTGAAGTTTTTCAGAACAATGCCAAAAGTTCACCCTAAGCTATAATTGATATTCTGAATTCAAAAATGATGTCTATTTTACAAAATTATAAACATATAAGTTGCATTAATTAATTTTATAATTAATTCCCACTGTCACAATAAATAGCGTGTTTTTAAGAAACAATATATATCAAAAGATTGACAATTGTTTAGGTCCAATTTCAAAGTGAAATTAATTCTAATGAACACCATTGGATAAAATGGTAAAAATATATTCTAATTATACTTTAAAACCACTCAATAATATAATTTATCATTATAAATTATTTTTATTTAAAAAGTTGTTTTTAATTAAAATTTAGTAATTTTCACTATTCATCAAAATATAAGTGTTATTCGAAAAGTTCCAAAATTTCACCCTAGGATAAATTCGATATTCCGAATCCAAAAATGAAGTCCATTTTGAGAGATATAATTTATAAAATTTCAAAAAGTAGGTATTACTATTCATAACGGCTAGTTTGATTGGTTGTGGTATGTTAGAATCTCGAAGTTGCGTACAATGCACGTCATTGCATTATTCGAAGGGAAACGTACTGTGGAATCTTGGGGTGTTACATTGTCAGCAAACACAATCAACCCAAAAGCACCATCATGAGGGATTTTTTACTAACAAGGTTTCATAATCATTTCATTCTAGAATAAACCATGATTCGAAGCAGGTTTTATAAGCATTTATCATGGAAAACCCCATTGAAGAGAAACAGAGTTCATAGTAATTTATCATGGTATAACACATTGAAGATAAATTGGTTTTATAGGAATTTATCATGGTATAACATGTTTAATATTAATAGGTTTCATAGACATCATTCCATCAAATCATATACCATTCAGAGAAATAATTTGAATGGTATCCTTCGGTCATATCACTAGTAAAGAATAAACTATAACCAAGGATGTCATCTTAGATGGAAAATAATTTTGAAATATATATTAAAAACATTCCTTCATGAAAATTACCTTTATTATTTAAAAAAAATTATTTTTAAAACACAAACCATTTTGAAAACCATTTTCTTTGAAAACACTTGAAAACTTATAAATAAATCTTGAAAATGTTTTGAAAACCATTTCATTGAAAACTTATAAAGAGAGCTTGAAAATTTTTTGAAAACCTTTTTCTTTAAATATAATTTGAAAACTCATAAAATAATCTTTTAAATAATTTAAATAATTTCCTTTGAAAACAACATTTTGAAAACATATAATGTAATCTTTAAAGATCATTTAAAACACTTTTTAAACATAAAATAATTTTTTGAAAACCCTTTTTTATTGAAAATCATTTTAAAGTAAAAAAAACTTCATAAAATATTAGGAAAAACATTTTATTTTTAAAAAAAATTACATTGTAAACTTATAATGGAGTATCAAGGAAACTACAGTCATGATGCCACGTAAGTCCGTACATGCCGAATATTCCTTTTGCACCATAAATATTTAGAAACATTCCTTGAACGAAAAAAGACAAGAAGATACATTTTGAACCCATTTTTTAAAAAGGTAATATATGTGTAATAATTTAATTTAAAATCTTATTATAATAGTAAAATATTTTTGAAAAACGTTTTAGAAAACATAATTTTTAAAGAACAAAGATTTCTGACCGGAAGGAAAAATAAAGTCGTATTTTCATAAAAACATTTTCTTAATTATCTTAAGTACCAAAGAGTGGGAAAATGATACAATTACTTTTATATAACATTAATAACCATAGTGTAACAAATTTCATTAGATTTATTGAGATATAGATCATAATATTTCATCAATATAAGCATAATCATAAAAAATCTCGATAAATAATGAGATTGTAGCTATAAACCGTTACAATTTTAGTAACTTTGAATCCTAATAAAATGGAAAGAATAACATTACATGAATATTGAAATATCATGAAAATAAATATATCCATTATATAACATGTAAAAGGTAGTATATATTCCTAATAGAAAAATATTGGTGCATAATATGGCTAGTGTCTCAAAGAAAGAAAATTGAGACAAAATTACTTTACTGATTTGGTAACTTTTGAAAACTAAACCCCATGAAAGAATGATCATAAAATGGATATGTAAATACACATAAATTTAATTATAATAATCATAGAATACATTCATGTGTATTATAAACACCATATAAAATAAATGAGTGGTAAATAAGACAAGTATCTCACATAAATAAAAAGTGAGATGAAATTCCCTTACCTTAAGTTTTGACCTTCTTCATACACATTCAAACATCCCATATAATAAATATAAGTTTGTTATACATATATGAAAGAACCATATTATTATATCAAATACCATATATTATTTTTTTATTACATTATATTACCCATTTATTAACAACTACATGTTAATGTTGCGTTTTGGGAAATATCTGCTTTATTTTTTGTATATGTTTTGATTTGTTATTCTAGATAATATTACATATATCATGATTTAATTATTTAAAAAATGTAAAATATGGTATAAATATAATATATATTCATTGTAAATGTATTTATAATAATATATATAAGATATAAGTATGAAAATGAATACACCGTTCATGGAGACGATAGGTCGTACGTACGTATGAACGATGTTTCCATTTTGTTTTCATATTGAAAGAAAGAAAGTAAATGACATATATGAATATATATATTACAATTTAAGAAAAATTATTATTTAATATATATCATATAATTTCACTAAACTCATCCTCAATACATTCCATGAAAGGTGTGAACTAATCACATCACTTTAAGGAGGTGGTAGTCCACTCTTCCCTAAATGAAATTATCATACCTACCCAAAATGGAAAGCTTGAAGGTATGTGTTATATAATAATTTCAGAAGCACATATACATCATAAATATCATATATAACCAATAAAAATACAGTTTCCATAATAATTCACAACCATTAGAGGTGGTAAAGTAAAAATGAACAAAATCATTTCGTGATGCGGTAGTTCGTAGTATAAAAAATGGTAAGTTTGTTACCCATTAGATGGAAGTGTGTGTAAGTGTAGGTAAAACCCTAAATATTAAAACATATAAGTATATTTAGGATACTAATTTTATTATTTAACAATTTAATAATAATAATTTTGGTGGTGGAGAATCAAAATAAATGAAAGGATCTTGAGGAAGGATGTTATCTCTTCTTTGGATAACTCCTTTTGGTTTTCGCCAAAGGGAATCCTTGGTTAGATTTCTGCCCAAAGGGAGGATTCATGGAGGAATTTAGGGATTCTAGTAAGTTAATTGAGCCATTATTTTCTGAACCAATGTTTTTTTAGAGGTTTGAAGAAGGGGGAGAGATGGTGTCCTTTTATAGGGGCGAGGGGATACACTTGGCATTTTTTTAAACAAGTTTGGTGTACCCATGTTTATACCTAAAAAAAGTCATAAAAACCAAAAAAAGTGTAATAATGGGAGGTTTATGGCTGAAATATGGCCATAAATGGGTTTTTTACAAGTGTATAGTTCATTTTTCCTCTTTTATATTAAATTTTATTCCCTTTTGAATCTTAATTTTACCTTAATCACTATAATTAATTTTAATCACTTTCACTAATAATTTTTTAGTAAAAAATTAACTTGTTCTTATTGGAATATAAATTTATACTTATTATAATAGTTTATTTCTATTTTTATAAATTAAATCCATAGAAACAGAAAAATTAATTTTAATGCAAATCCTGTAGACATGACAAGAAAGCAGGTTTTTAAAGTGGGAATGTTGAAAAGTTCATTAAGATTTATATCTAAATTAATTATAAAAATGATTCCAATGACCTAAATTAGATTAATAGATGCATAATTGATATATTGCGGCTTTAAAAATATTAAATATAATTTATCTATATAAATAAATTATATGAAAAAGAAGTTTTGAATTAAAATTCATTATTTTTACTATTCATCAAAATGAAGTTACTCGGAAAAATCCCAGAAATTCACCCTATGCTAGTTTTGAAATTTTAATTAAAAATTTAAGTTTATTTTATCAAATTTAATTTATAAAACTATCTAAAATTAATATTATTATTTTTCATAGGACATAAAAAAAATTCTTTTAAGAATATAGTATTTTCAAACATATAAAGTCTTTACTAACACAGTTGAATGTCTTATATCAATATTATTTATCTATATAAAGCCATTAAAAATTATATTTAAAATTATATATCAATATTTATATTACACAATTTAACGGTTATGTTATTACTATCCTATTTAAATAATTATAATAATAAAAAAAAATTCATATAAATTTAGTGTTGTGTGTAATGCAAGCCAAGTCGAGTATTATGTATAGCCCAAGCTAAACTTTATATTGTGTATAGTGTAAGATTAAATTGATGTTTCATATAATTTAAGCCAAACATAGTTATTTTATATATAAAAACTATATTCAATGTTTTTTGGAAATAAAAACATCAAAAAGATTAAATTAATTCGAAAAATAATAAGTCACAAAATATTAGGGTGTTACATTCTCCCCCCGCCCTTAAAATTAATGTCTCCCTCAAAATTCATCTTGTTTATTAAAGGTTTAATACTTGAAATTTCCTTTATTAGAAACCCACATTGTAAAAATTAATACTAAAACTTCCTATAAAACATGAGGGTTACCCAAAGTAACATATAACTAGGTTTCCATATATGAGAACATAGGTGGTAAGTGAACATATAGGCTTGGATGAAAAGTATAAATTTTTATAGTGAGGTATTGAGTTCATTAATCACAAACTAGTGAATTATATATGGAATTTCTTGGGCCTTAAAGTCATAAATCTTTGAATATTTAAAATTTCATCGATTCAAAAAAAATTAAGGTATTAGGACATCATTTTTTTATCATTTTATTAACATTGAGTAATTTTTTTATTGACCAAGAATATATAGAAATATACATACTTGATATATTTCTATAAACAAAATTAAATCCTTCGATTTTGATTTGATCAATTTATAATCAATCCATTACTTCAAGAAAAGGATATCCAAAAATTAACTTTAATGCTTGAAGCACTAAAATACAATTTTAATGGATCTTAAGGCCCATATAAGATTGAAAAGTCTAACTATTTGACTCTAACTATTCAAAAAAGTCAATATGGTTAATACATTAATCTCTAAAACTAAAAAGTAACACTACTGGTTCATCATTAATATTTATTCATCAAAATTTTTAACTAAAAAATAATTACAAATTAAACAGGACATCACGTAGGCCAATGGTAGGTGTGAAACCCTTATCATCCTTTTGTCATGGGTTCAAGACCCATGGCCTTTCTGGACATAATGGTTTGTCACCTGACATATAGGATTTCATTTTCTAAAACCACACTAATAGAATTTCCAAAATATATATGACGTACATCATTGAAATAAGGTTAATCACTAAACATCCTTTTAACTAAATTTTTCAATACAACCTCAAAACATAAATACTTCATATGAAGTTTAAAATAATCTTTCTAGAAATGGTTTACCTTATAAACCTTACAAAATATGAAAAATAAAAAACATTAGAATTAAAGTTATGAAATTATATTAACATTAATCCCTTGTATATCAAAAATTAACTCTTGGTTTTTACATTCTAAACATGTAAATACCCTTATCATATATTCTCTTGAAACATGGTAATAACCTAAACTAGCATGAATACTTTTGGAAAACATGCATTCTTCCTTATTCCAAATATTACTGGATGTATTCCTTAAATCCAATAATTTTTAAACTTTATCCATGATAACATAGACTACATTTTCAAAAAATCCTTTATCATTTTTTAGGTAATCAATACCGTCCACGTATCTTTATCCAAACATCATTATCTCAACGTTAGGAATAAATTAAGGGTTACCTTCCATTAATCAAAATATCACCTTCCATGAAATCACTTTTCTAACTAACCAGAACCATTAAAAATATCCTTTAAAATCCTTAATGAAAAACTTATACTGAAAATACTTATAGATTTCATGATTCATATAACATAATATTTAAATTCTAAAACATATACACTTCAATTATCTAGCTTTATTCTCAAACCATTACTCAGGCCTCATCATCTTATCCCTTAATACCCTTTTACAAGAATATGAAATAGGAATAATTTCTTAAGGATCCTCAACCTCAATCCAATCATGCTTCTTACATTTAATGTAAATAATACTAGAATAAAATCATGTACCATTCACATGTCGTCTGGAGTCACTTTATCTTCAGTAGTATAACCACTACTCATGGACCTTCCTGATTCTCTTTATGAGATTTCCACATAGATAATTTATTTTCCTCATGCCCATACATTTCACATCTAAAACATTCAATGTTAACCCAGTTTATTCTAGTTCCTGTAATTTATTGAAACCATAAATCATATGGTGAGAAACACTTGTCACAGTAAAAAACCATATAATCATGAAAAATTACTTATATGATGTCAAAATCATGACACCTACTTCTTTAATATATGAAAACTTTGGTTTATAAAAGGTTATTCATATTAATATATTATTTAAATCCTTCATGATGGTTCATAAATATTTAGTTAACTCCCAAAGAATATCCCCTGGGGGTGTCAATCCAAGTGTTCAGCAAGGCCTCTTGTCATGTACTAAATTACGCTCGTGTTAGGCCTGATGAAACTTTTCAGGGTTGTTACCCCTAAGTAAATCTATACTAGATCCACATCCACTTATAGTATCCAGAAATGGAAATAATTATAGGGAACCACTGACTCTATCCTTTATAAAAATTCCATTACATTTTCCTATGCTTTTCTACATCCTTAAAATTATCCTTAGAGACATCGCTAAACATATCCTTAGAAATTTCCCTAGGGATATCACTAAATTTTTCTCATCCTAGTTTTCAAATGTTGACTAATACTTTTCTCTGATACCAACTATAATAACCCAGTTTTAACATACATAGAAATTACATTACTTTTTCATAATACTTAAAAAAATTCACAAAAAAACTCCCAAAGACCGTATTAGTTTAGTACCTTTGGAAAATTGGAAACATAAACACTGGTATATAAGTGAGCTAAATTATCTCCCACTAGGTTTTTCATGACTAAAACCCTTATTAGATGCATCATAATTAATACATACCTTAATAACCTAGGAAAGGAAATGTAAAAAGGGGTGATCTCAGATGCTTAATAAGGGTAAACAAGGAAGATATGTAAGCACAAACATGAGTATAAGGGTATGAGAACGTGGTAATAAAATTAGAAGAACATACCGTGTATATCATATGATCATAAACATGAATCATTCCATAAATATTGGAAGTTCATACGACATGAATCATAAGGGAAATAAGATCATAATCCATGAAATAATAACATAGGAATAAGACATGGAATTATGGAATACACATAAACATGTAATATCATTCCCTGTGAATCAAGTGAATTTCTATAACTTATATGGGCACTTCATAGTGACTAAACCTACTAGTATGGACACAACACCATCCCCAGTCACAGTCCTTTCCTTTTAAGGGATCGGGTTTCCCTATCTTCCCATAGTGGATCCAGTTTCCCCATCTTCCCATAGTGGATCGGGTTTCCCCATCTTCCCATAGTAGATCCGGTTTCCCCATATTCCATATTCATGATGAATACACCTACCTGGATGGACACACCACCATACCCAATTATAGTCCTTTCCTTGTAAGGGATCGGGTTTCCCCATCTTCCCATAGTGTATCAAGCCCTTCGGCTTGATTCCCATCATTATATAATAGAATATAAATCATTACCCAATCAATTGGAAGAATATATAGGTCTCACCCATATCATAATAAATTCATATATATATATATGCTACAAGATAATAAAACTTTCATCACATTAGGACCCATAAAAAGTGATGGGTTTCATAAACGTAATATCATAACCCATGAAATGAATTTAGTATCATGAACATTTAATCATATCATAACCTATGGAAAATATATAGGTTTTTTAATAATTTCATTATAGAATAAACTATGATATGATTCAAGTTTCATAAGAATTTATCATGGTATAACCCATTGAATAGAAACAGGTTTCATAGGAATTTATCATGGTATAAACCGTTGAAGTGAAATGGGCTTCATAGGAATTTATCACGGTATAACCCGTTTAAGAGATATAGGTTTCATAGAATTAAATCCATCGAATCATGGACCATTAAAATAGATAATATGAATGGTATACTTGGATCATATTCCTAGTAAAGAATAAACTATAACCAAGGATGTCATCTTTGATGGAAAATAATTTTGAAATATTTTTTAAAAACATTCCCTAATGAAAATTACCTTTCCTCTTTGAAAATTTATTTTTAAAACATAAAACATTTTGAAAACCATTTTCTTTGAAAAAACTTTGAAAACTTATAATGAAATCTTTAAAAAAATTTAAAAGCATTTCTTTGAAAACACTTTGAAAACAATTAATGAAATATTGAAAAAAATTGAAATTTTTTTCTTTAAAAATGATTTGAAAACTCATAAAGAATCATTCAAATCATTGAAATACTTTCCTTTGAAAAAAAAAATTTTAAAAAAAAATTAAAATAAACATAATTCTAAAATATTAGGAAAAAATTCTTTTAAAAAGTAACCTTGTAAACTTAAAAAGGGGGTATCAAGGAAATGACGGTCATGATAGCGGGTAAGTCTGTACATGTTGAACATTCCTTTTTCACCTTAAAAGTGTAGAAATGTTCCTTAATTAGAAAATGATAAGAATATTACTTTTAAAACCATTTTGTAAAAAGGTAATACAAGGATAAAAATTTCCTTCAAAAATTGTATAATAGTAAAAAAATTGAAACATTTTTAGAAAACCTAGTTTTGAAAGAACACAAATTTATGACTGAAAGGAAAAATAAAGTTGGATTTTCATAAAAACATTTTCTTGATTATATTAAGTACCGAAGAGTGGTAAAATTGTACCATTTATTAGATATAACATTAATAACCAAAGGTCAATAAATTTCATGAGATTTCTTGAGAGATGTATTATAAGATTTCATTAATAGAAGCGTAATCATAAATAATCTCGATAAATGATGAGATTGTAGCTATAAACCGTTACAACTTTAGTAACATTCAATCATAATAAAATGGAAATAATAACATTACTTAAAGCTTTAAATATCATTAAAAGAAGTATATTCATAATATAACATGTAAAATATAGTATATACACCTCATAGATAAAATATAGGTGCATAACATGACATGTGTCTCAAAGAAGGAAAATTGAGGCAAAATTACTTTACCGATTTGGTAACTATTAAAACATAAACCCCATGAAATAAATATCATAAAATGGATATTTAAAAACCATTATATTTAATTATAATAATCATATAATACATCCATGTTCATTATACACACCACAAAAAAATAAATTATTGGAGAATAAGATATGTATCTCACAGAAATAAAAGGTGATATGAAATTCCCTTACCTTAAGTATTTACTTTCTTCGTACACATTCAAACCTCTTGTATAATAAATATAATTTAATTATACATCCATGAAAGAACCATATTATTATATCTAATACAATATATTATTTTTTTATGATTTAATATTACCCATTTGTTAACAACTCCTTGTTAATGTTATGTTTCGGGTAATATCCACTTTATTTTTCATATATGTTTTGACTTGTTATTATTGATATGATTACTTATATCATGATTTAATTATTTACAGAATTTAAATTAAGGTATAAATATCATATATATTCAATATAAATGTATTTATAATATTCTATATAAGATAGAAGTATGAAATGGAATACATTGTTCATGGAGACATTAGGGCGTGCGTACGCATGAATGTTGTTTCCATTTTGTTATCGTATTGAAAGAAAGAAAGTAAATTAAATATATATATATATATATATATATTTTAGTGGAATTATTATTTCATATATATCATATAATTTCACTAAACTCATCCTTGATATATTCCATGTAAGGTCTAAATGAATCACATCGCTTTCAGGCGACAGTAGTCCACACTTCCCCAAATGAAATTACCATACTTACACAAAATGGAAAGCATAAAGGTATGTGTTATATAATAATTCCATAATCATATAAAAAACAAAAATATCATATATAACATATAAAAATTAAATTTCCATCATAATTCCCAACCATGAGAGGTGGTAAAGTAAAAACAAATAACATCTTTTTGTGAGGTGGTAGTTCATTGTACACAAAAAAGGTAAGTTTGTTACCCATTAAATGGAAGTGTGTGTAATTGTAGGTAAAACCCTTAATATAAAAAAAATAAAATTATATTGAGTATACTTATGTTATTAAATAACATGTAATGAGAATAATTGAGTTTGTGGAGAAAGGAAATAATGGAGAGGAGTTTGAGGAATGATGTTACCTCTTTTTAGATAACTCCTTCTTGTTTTCATAAAAGGGATTCCTCGGTTGGATTTCTACCCAATGGGAGGATTAAAAGAGGAAATTATGGATTTTGGGAAGTGAATTGATCATATCGTGGCCAAAAATAAGTGTTTTGAGAGGTGTGAATAATGGGTAGTGGTAGTGCCCTTTTATAGGGTGGGGAGGGGACACAATTGGCATTTTTGAAAAACAAGTTAGGTGTACTGATGTTTTTACCTATAAAAAGTCATAGAAAACCAACCAAAATCAATAATGGAAGGTTTATGGATGAAATATGGCCATTAAATGGGTTTTTTACAAGTTTATAGGTCATTTTGGCCCTTATGTTTAAGTTTTAGTCTCTAGTTAAGATTAATTTTACCTTAATCACTATAATTTATTTTAATCACTTTCACTAATATTTTTTTTGTTATAAATTATGTCGATATTTTTAGAAATTAAATATTATACTGATTAAAAAAATTATATCTATTTTTAAAAATTAAATTTATAGAAAATGAAAAATTAAGTTTAATTCTAATCCAACAGATCTGGCGAGAAAGTAGGTTTTTAAAGTGTGAATATTGAAAAGATCATTAAGATTTTATATCTAAATTAAATATAAAAATGATTCCAATGACCTAGATTAGATTAATAGATGTATAATTGATCTATTGTGACTTTAAGACCGACTTTAAATATATTTTAACTAGATAAATAAATTAGATGAAAAAACAATTATGAATTAAAAATCAATATTTTTTACTATTCATCCAAAAAATGATCTTTCTCAAAAAAATATCAATAATTCACCCTAAGCTAATTTTGAAATTATAAATTAAAAAAAATGAATTTTATTTTATCAAATTAAATTTATAAAATTTTCTAGAATTAATTTTATTATTCTTCATAGAAGGTCATAAAGAGCAGTTCTTTTAAGAATATAGTATTTTCAAACATATAAAGACTTTACTAACACAATTGTATGTCTTATTATCAATATGATTTATCTATATAAAACCATTATAAATTATAATTAAAAAGTAGTTATCACTATTTATATTATTGAGTTTAATGTCTATTTTATAACAATCCCTTTTAAATTATTATAATAATACAATGTTGTTTCGTAGAAATTCAATGTTTTCTGTAATGCAATCCAAGTCGGTGTTGCATGTAGCGCAAGCTAAACTTTATGTTGTGTTTAGTGTATTATTAACATGGTTTTTCATATAACTCAATAAAAACTTAGTTCTTTAGTATAAAAAACTATATTCAGTGTTGTATGAAAAGTAAAATATCAAAAAGTTTAAATTAATTCGAAAAATAATAATTCACAAAATCTCGGGGTGATACATTCTACCCCCCTTAAAATGAATTTCTCACTAAAAATTCATATGGATTATTAAAGTTTTAATAATTGAATTTTCCTTTTTTAGAAACCCACATCATAAAAATTCATACTAAAACTTACTTTAAAAAATAATGTTGGAAACATGATAGTTACCTAAAGTATCATATAAATAGATTTCCACAAAGGAGAACATAGGTGGGAAGTGAATATATAGACTTGTCATAAAATTATAAATATTTATAGAGAGTGATTAAGGTCATCAATCACAAACAATTTAATTATTAATATAATATTGATGGCCTCATATTCATAAATCTATGAAGATTTAAAAGGCTATCATTTCAACAAAAATTAAGGTATTAGGAAAAAAATTGATCATTTTCCTAATGTTGAGTAATTATTTTATTGAACAAGAATATATGGAAATATATATACTCGATATATTTCTATAAAATAAATTTCATCTTTTTTTTTGCTTTAATAAATTTCTAATTCATTCGTTACATTAAGAAATGGATATCCAAAAATTAACTTTGATGCCTTAAGAACTAAAATAAAATTTTAATGGATCTTAAGGCCCAAAAAATATTGAAAAGTATAACTATTTGTCTCTAAATATTCTCCAAAGTCAATATGGTTAATATATTAATCTATAAACCTAAAAAGTAACACTATTGGTTCATCATTAATATTTATTCATCATATTATTTAACTAAAAATAATAATCACAAATTAACTAGGATATCACGTAGGCTATTGGTAGGCATAAAACCCTTATTACAGTGTATATCTTGGTTTTCACATTCCAAACATGTGAATATCCTCATCATATATTCTCTTGAAACATGGTAATAACTTAAATTACCATGAATACTTTTGGAAAACATGCATGCTTCCTTATTCTAAAGATTACTGGATATATTCCATAAATCTAATAAGTTGTGAAAATCATCCATGATAACATAGACTACTTTGTCAAAAAAAATATTTTATCAGTTATGAGGGAATCATTATTGTATACATATCATTATCCAAACATCTTTATCTAAACATCAGGAATAAATTAATGGTTACCTTCCCTTAATCAAATATCACCTTTCCATAAAATCACCTTTCTACCTCACCAGCACCATTCAAAATATCCTTTAAATACTTAATGATAAACTTATACTGAAAATAATTATATAATTCGTGATTCTTATAAAATAGTATTTGAATTCTAGAACATACACGATTCAATTATCCAACTTTATTATTAAACCAATACTCAGGCTTCATCATATTATCCCTTAATACCCTTTTCCTAGAATATGAAATATGACTAATTTATTAAGGTTTCTCAACCTCAGTCCAATCATGATTATTATGTTTAATGTAAATAATATTGTAATAACATCCCATAACTTTCACTTTTCACTTGCAGTCACTTTATCTTCAGCAGTTTAACCAATACTCATAGACCTTCCTAATTTTCTTCATTAGATTTCCACATAGAAAAATTATTTTAATCATGCCCATACTTTCCACATCTAAAAAATTAAATTTTAAACCATCTTCTTATAGTTCCTGTAATTGATTAATACCAGAAATCATATGGTGAGAAACACTTATCATAGTAGAAAACCACATAATCCTGAAAAATTACTTACATTATGTCTAAATCATGACACCTACTTATTTAATCTATTAAAAATTAGGTTTATACTAGTTTATTCATAGAAATATTTTATTTAAATCATTCATTATGGTTTCTAGAGAGTTTTTTAATTCCCAAAATATATCCCCCAAGAGTGTCAAACTAGTTGTGCAAAAAGGCCCATTATCGTTCACTGGGTTACCCTTGAGCCAGGCCTGACGCTCCTTTTTGGATTTATTACCCCTAGGTACATTTGTTCTAGATCCACATCCACTTGTAGTATCTCGACAGGGATGTAATTATAAGGAACCACTCACTCTATCATTTACCAAAATTACCATACATTTCCTATAATTTTCCACTATATAAACTTACCCTTAGAGACATCCCAAGACATATCCTTAAAAATACCCTAAGGGATATCACTAAACTTTTCTCATCCTAATTTCCAAAGGTTGAAAAACCTTCTATTTGATATCAACTATAACAACCTAGTCATAAAGTACATAGATATTACATCACTTTTGAGGAACACTTAAAAAAATTCACAAATAGACACTAAAAGACCATATTAGTTTAGTTATTTTGGAAGCATGGAAACATAAACACTGGTACATAAGTGAGATACATTATCTCCCACTAGGTTATTCATTAGTAAAACCCTTCTTAGACATATAATACTTAATACATATCTTCATAACCTAGGAAAGGAAACATAAAAAATTGGTGAGTTCATATGATCAATAATGGTAAACAAGGGAGACATATAAGAATAAACATAAGCATAGGGGTATGAGAATGTGATCATAACATTAGAATATCATGCCCTTCATATCATAAGATCATAAATATAAATCATGTCATAAGGCTTGTCAGTTCATAAGACATGAATCATAAGGAAAACAAGATCATAAGATATGAATGAATAATAAAGGAATAATACAAGGAATTATGGAATATATATAGACATTTAATATCATTCCTTATGAGTTAAGACACATTATAAGAACATATGAGAGTACTTTATGGTGACTACACCTACTGGGCGAGACATACCACCTTCCCCTATCACAGTCCTTTTCTTTTAAGGGATTATGTTTCCTCATATTCCCATAGTGGATCAGGTTTCCCCATCTTCCCATAGTAGATTAGGTTTCCCCATATTCCCATAGTGTATCAGGTTTCCCCATATTTCATATTCATAGTGATTGCACCTATTGGGAATGACACACCATCATCCCCAGTCATAGTCTTTCCCTTGTAAGGGATCGGGTTTCCCCATCTTC
The DNA here is from genome assembly GCA_963277665.1 of Viscum album. Lineage (NCBI taxonomy): Eukaryota > Viridiplantae > Streptophyta > Magnoliopsida > Santalales > Viscaceae > Viscum > Viscum album. Next base: position 1,870,424,749 of record OY728120.1, on the reverse strand, counting down.
CCATAGTGGATCGAGCCTGTCAACTTTATTACCATCATTATATCATGAGATATAAATATTTACCCAATGCATTGGATAGATATATAGGTATCACCCATCTCATAATAAAATCGTGCATATATATGCGATAAGATAATTAAACTTTCACCATATCATAACCCATAAAAAGGTATTGGTTTCGTAAACATCATATCGTAACCCATGAAATGAAATTGAAATCATTAACATTTAATCATATCACATTCAATGGAAAATATATAGGTCTTATAATCATTTCATTCTGGAATAAATCAGGATAGGAAGTGGGTTTCATAAGCATTTATCATGGTATAACCTGTTGAAGAGAAACGAGATTCATAGGCATTTATCATGGTATAACCCATTGAAGATAAATGGGTTTCATAGGATTTTATCATGGTATAACCATTTGAAGAGAAATGGGTTTCATATAATTAAATCCGTCGAAGCATAGACCATTCAGAGAAATAATATAAATGTTATCCTTGGATCAAATCCCTAGTAAAGCATAAAATATAACCAAGGATTTCATCTTAGATGGAAAATAATTTTGAAATATCATTTAAAAACATTCCTTGATGAAAAGTACCTTTATTCTTTGAAAATTTATTTTTAAAACATAAAACTTTTTGAAAACCATTTTCTTTGAAAACACATAGAAAATTTATAAAGAAAACCTGAAAATGTTTTGAAAACCATTTATTTTAAAACACTTTGAAAACATATAAATAAATCATGAAAAAAATTTGAAAACATTTTTATTTGAAAATAATTTGAAAAATAATAAAATAATCTTTTAAATCATTTAAATCCTTTCCTTTGAAGTCAGTCTTTTGGAAACATGTAAAGGACGCTTTCAAAATAATATAAAACACTTTTTAAACATAAAATATTTTTTTGAAAGCCCTTTTTCATTGAAAAAAAATTATAATCAAAAAAATTCCAGAATATTAGGAAAAAATATCATTTTTTTAAATAACCTTTTAAAAATACAAAGGGATTATCAAGGAAATTACGGTAATGAGGGCGCTTAATTCTGTACATGCTGAACATTCCTTTTTCACCTTAAAAGTTTAGAAAATTTCCTTTATCAAAAAAAATAAGAATAATACTTTTGAAACTGTTTTTTTAAAGGAAATACATATGTAAAAATTTAATTTAAACATCATAGGATAATATTAAAACATTTCTGAAAACCTTTTTAGAAAACACAGTTTTGATAGAATACATATTTATGACTGAAAGGATAAATAAAGTCAGATTTTCATAAAAATATTTTCTTAATTATATTAAGTAACAAAGAGTGTAAAAATAGTACCATTACATGGATATAAAATAAATTACCATAGGCTAATAATTTTCATTAGTTTTCTTGAGATATTGATCATAATATTTCATCAATAGAAATATAATCCTAAAAAATCTTGATAAACAATGAGATTCTAGCTATAAACTATTACCACTTTGGTAACTTTGAATCATAATAAAATGGAAATAATAACATTAAATGAAGCTTTAAATATCATGAAAATAATTATATTCGTGATATAACATGACAAGGTCAGTATATACACCGCATATAAAAATATAGGTGCATAACATGAAATGTGTCTCAAAGAAGGTAAATTGAAACAAAATTACTTTACCAATTTGGTAACTTTTGAAACATAAACCCCATAAAATAAATATCATAAAATCGATATTTAAATACCCAAAAATTTATTTATATGAATCATAGAATAAAACCATGTGTAGTATACTCACCACATAAAATAAATGAGTGGTGAGTAACACATGTATCTCATAGAAATAAAAAGTGAGATGAAATTCTCTTACCTTAAGTCTTGAATTTCTTGGTACACATTCAAACCTCCTGTATAATAAATATAATATTATTATACATATAATAAAGAAATATTTTATTATATCTAATACCATATATCATTTTTTATTACTTTATATTACCTATTTATTAACAACTCTATGCTAATGTTATGTTTCTGGTAATATCCGCTTTATTTTTCATATATGTTTTGACTTGTTATTCTTGATCCTCTTACATAGATCATGATTTAATTATTTAAATAATGTAAAATAAGTTATAAATATCATATATATTCATTATACATTTATTTATAATAATCTATATGGGATATAATTATGAAATGGAATACACATTCATAGAGACGGTAGGTCATACTACGCATGAACGTTGTTTCTATTTTATTGTTGTATTGAAAGAAGTAAAGTAAATGAAATATATGTATATATATAAATATTATAATTTAAGTAGAATTATTATTTCATATATATCATATAATTTCACTAAACACATCCTTAATACATTTCATGTATGGTGTGAATGAATCACATCTCTTTGAGGAGGCGGTAGTCCACACTTCCCCAAACAAATTATCCTAATTACCCAAATTATAAATCATGAAGGTATGTGTTATATAATAATTAAATAAGAATATATACATCATAAATAACATATATAACTTATAAATATACATTTTACATCATAATTCCCAACCATGATATGTGATAAAGGAAAAAAACAAACAACATCGTTTCGTGAGGTGGTAGTTTTATGTACACAAAAATGGTAAGTTCGATACCAATTAGATTGAAGTGTGTATAAGTTTAGATATAACCATTAATATAAAAAATATATAAGTATATTTAAGATTATTAGGTTATTATGTAATCATGGAATAAGAATAATTGTGGTGTTGGAGAAGAAAATAATGGAAAGGATCATAAAGAAGGATGTTACCACTTCTTTGGATAACTCCTTTTTGTTTTCACCAAAAGGCTTCCTTGGTTGGATTTCTTCCAAAATGGGGGCTTAAAGGAGGAAGTTAGGGATGTTTTTAATTTAATTAATCTTATATTTGAAGATACTATTTGGTTTGATAAGTGTGAATAATGGGTAGAGTTGGCAGTCTTTTATAGGGGAGGGAGGGGACACACTTGGAATTTTTGAAAACAAGTTATGTGTACTCACGTTTTTACGTAACAAAAGTCATAAAAACCCAAAAAAACTCAATAATGTAAGGTTTATGAAAGATATATGTCCATAAAATTGGTTTTGGACAATTTTATAGGTCATTTGGTCCCTTAATATTAAGTTTTAGTCCATTGTTAAGTTTAATTTTACCTTAATCACTATAATTAACATCCAATTGCCCGAAGGCCTTAATTTTTTATTGATTTTGATAATCAAACTTTCAAGGGATGAGGTGGAAACCTTATAATTATCATAGGTGTAAGTATTACATGGCCCGTAGGCCTTAGAGGAATTCATTGCTCGTAGGCTTCAAACATTACATACAACCCAGACTAACTACTTGGAACTGCTCCTCCCCATCATCTTCATCGTGAAATCAGCTCTCCACCTTCACATGGCTGTTCGGCTAGGCTATCCCATGCATGAACAGGCTTGTCCCTATGGAAAGTTTCATACCCTCTCATTCTTTCAATCCATGTAGCTTCTACTGTGGTGAAAGCTCCTTACTCATCCTCCTATAGAGCTTGTTCCTTATAGGTTTTATGGTTTGCATCTGCACTTAAGGTGGCCCGAAAGCCTTGAGGTGGCCCGAAGGCCTTACTGGCCCAAATTCTTGGGTGGCCTGAAGGCCTTAAAGGACTTGGGGACCAAATCGGTGGCCCGAAGGCCCAAACGGGGTCAAATTCCCAACTGCTACAGTACCAAACAGTGCCTACTACAGTTCCCGCTATAGTGCCTACTACAGTACTGCACAGTTCCCGCTACAGTACTTCTATAGTAACCCTAGAAATTATGCCTCCTCCTGGATTTGATCCCAGGTGGCCTTGATGCACTTAAGAGTCCTCACCAACCGGGCTGAGGATCATGTGCCTTAATCATTGTAATTAATTTTAATCACTTTCACTAATCATTTTTCATAAAAAAATTAAGTTAATATTATTAAACTATAAATATTATACTGATTACAACTATATATGTATATTTTTATAAATTAAATTCATATAAGTGGAAAAATTGATCTTAATACTAATCCCACATATGTGGCAAGAAAGTGGGTTTTTAAAGTGGGAATGTTGAAAAGTTCATTAAGTTTTTATATCTAAATTTATTATAAAAATGATTCCAATGAATTAGATTGTATTAATATATATATAATTTATCTATTGTTACTTTAAAACAATAATTAAATATAATTTAAATATATAAATAAATAAGATGAAAAAAACAATTTTGAATTAAAATTCTGTATTTTTTACTATTCATCAAAAATGAAGTTTCCCAGAAAAATCCAAAAAATTAACCCTAATCTAATTTTGAAATTATAAATTCAAAAATGAAGTTTATTTTATCAAATTTAATTTCTAAAAGTATATAAATTTAGTTTTATTATTGTTCACAAAAGGACATAAAAATCAAATCTTTTAAGAATATAATATTTTCAAACATATAAAGACTTTACTAACACAATTTTATGTCTTATTATCAATATGATTTATCTATATAAAACTGTTATAAATAATATTTAAAAAATAATTATAACTATTTATATTACTATGTTTAATTTCTATGTTATAGCTATCCCATTTATATAATTTTAATAACAAAATGTTGTTTCATAGAAATTTAGTGTTGCGTCTAACGCAACTTTTAAGCCATTTGCTCAACTGGTCCATGAGGAAAGAATACCACAAAGGTAACACCACGAAGGTAAAAGTACCATAAAGTTAACACCATGAAGGTAACACCACGAAGGTAAAAGTACCACATAAGTAACACCATGAAGGTAACACCACGAAGGTAAAAGTACCACATAGGTGACACCACGAAGGTAACACCATGAAGGTAAAAGTACCACATAGGTAACACCATGAAGGTAACACCACGAAGGTAAAAGTACCACAAAGGTAAAGAATCAGCTCACACCAGATATATAACTTAAGTATAGAAGTATAGATGATTAGTTGTAAATCTTGATCATCTTATTCTATCAAGGAGCTCTACTGCTGACTCACACAGGATCGATAGATGCTAACCCACAAGGGATAAATAAATGCTAACCCACACAGGACCGATAGATGCTGACACACATAGGATCGCTAGATGATGACCCACATAGGATTTATAGATACTAACCCACACAGGATCACTAAGAGCTGACCCACACAGGATCGTTAGATACTGACCCACACAGGATCAATGTTCTTTCTTCACGTTACAGCCAGCCACGAGATTCCCGCACTAAGCACGCTTGATTATGGGAGGATCCACTCCTAAATCCATTGGTAATACCTCAACTACCATGAAGTTCCATGAATAAGTATCCCAAAGGACCTCTATGTCATAAGGGTTCCAACACGACAGACAACACATCAATCGGACGCCCAATCTATAACTTATAAGCATTTTAGTACCGAGGGGCCAGTTGGATTAGGGTTTGATCCAACTCGTCCATACTCTAACTTTCTCCAAAACTCAAGTGGAGTATACCAAAATAACTATCTCACTCTAAGGATCCCAGCACTGCAAACGGTTTTTCAAACAGACACCTGGTTCACAAGTTATGGCTCTTTTAGAAAAATTGGGTCTGGAAGGGTCTGGGTCCCATCCGACCCAGTCGGCCCGACCCAGTTTGTGCCAGGCCATAGACCGGTCCGGTTGGGCCAGGTCATGGACTAGTCCAGCCCGCCTGGGTGGCGCGACCCAGCCCAAGGAGGGGCGCGGCCCGCTGGACTCGCGCAGCCCGACCTGCGAAGGGGCGCGGCCCACTGGGCTCGTGCGGCCCGCTGGTTGGGGCCCACCCTAACTGGCACTGGGGGTGGGGGTAACGTTGCCCCCTTTCTCTCTAACGGCTAAGCCATTCAAGGGGGTGAAGCGGCGGTTTCACGTGTCACTGCCTGGTCGCCGCAGGACCCACAGGGGTCGGTCCCTCCTCCACTGTCGCAGCTTCGTGTCGCGACCATCTCTAGCGGCGCATGATGGTGCGCTACTCTGCCTCCACCTACAGCCGATCGGTGATGGTCATGGCCTCCTCTGCTGGTGGCATGCGACGGCGTGCTTCCATCTCTTCCACGGGCGGCCGCCGCTGTCACCCGTCGGTGCCGGTCGCTGGTGCTGCCTTGTCGGTGTCGCGCCGCTGGTCTTCTGTGGGTCACCAGGTGAGCTCCAATGGCCCGTTTTTTCATCCTAATGTACTAACAGACTCCCCGAGATTCCCTCCTCGCTTCTTGACCCTCTGTTCTAGGTTCCGTCTAACCCGAGTAAAAAGTCCTCAAAGAACGCATAGATCAACAAAGTAGCGGAGGGTCTGGGCCTTGTTCGTTTGGCATGTTCCCTCCGTGTTAGCTTGATAACATGAGGGGAGAATAGGATTCAACAAACTCTTGAAATTAAAACAATATAAATCTATAACTCAAGATTAATTGAATAATGTATGCGCTTGAGGAGGAGTCAGTGTTCATCATTCATGATTTGGTGGCACTCTTCACCGCTTGCTAGAACCGGTCTTGTCCTCCAAGTGGTTGGCATCGTAGTATTTTTCCAGAGCTTCGTCTCTTGGTGAAGCCATGCCAATACCCCTCCCTAATCTCTATATAAATAGGGGAGGGGGTGAGTAACGCACGTGGAATTAATGTGGTTCATTTAATTAAGGAACCTTCCTAATTCCAATGGTGCAGTTACATGAATAAAGGGGAGTCAATCCATTTAATGGCTTGATGTGTCGTTGGTCCTTCCACCACTGCTTGTTCATTGGAGGAAAATAAAAAAAGAAATAAAATAGCTTAACATGTTATTTATTATTATTTTTTTCAAAAGTCCGTAAAATTAACTTTTTCACCTGACCTACTGCAGTTGAAGTGAAGCTGCCCTTAAGTGAATCCTAGCACTAGGGATTCAATGATGCCCTCAGATATTTAATCCAAGCACTAGTTCAAAAGATATAAAATGCCGCCTGTGCATTTACTAAATGTACCTTAAAAAAAGTTCAAAAATTTATTTCGGGCACACTGGGCCTCGGAATCAGGTGCTGTAAATTTTTGAAGACTCGTAATAATTCCATATAATTAAAAAAATACATGGAAAATATGGATCATTAAATTCTCCACACCTTAGGGATTTTCATCCTCGAAAGCCACAACATAGACTAAGGAAACAAATGGGGGTACTGAGCATGAATCTAAGCCTCCCACTCCCATGTTCTCTCCTGGATGTTCCCGTGCTGCCAGCGAACGTGCACCATAGGTATTGATCATCCATGAAGGACCCGCTCCTATCGATCCTCAATATCCACTGAAACCTCTGTAAACTTCACCCCATCATCGATGTCCATCTCGCCCCATTCGATGATGTGCGATGGGTCATGCACGTATCTCCTCAGCTGTGACACGTGGAAAATGGCATGCACCGGGTGCAACTGTGGGGGAAGAGCTAGGCGATACACCACCTCATCAACTCTACTGGTAACCTGAAAAGGTCTGATGAACCTCGGAGATAACTTACCACCCCAGCCAAAACTCTGCAAACCTCTTGGAGGTGAGACTCATAGGAAGACATGGTATACCTCCTAGAACTCCAAAGGTCTCCATCTTCTGTCAACATAGGACTTCTACATACTATGTGCAGTATTCATCCACTCCTGGATGATCAGCACCTTATCAGTGTTAGCCCATACCAACTCTAGACCCATAAGTGCTGACTCCCCTAGGTCTATCCATCATAGAGGTGATCTGTAAGGTCGACCATACAAGTCCTAAAATGGTTCCATGCCTATGGTGGAGTGATAGATATTGTTGTATGAAAACTTCACCAGGGGCAGGTGGTCCTCCCAACTATGGAAAAAATGGAGGACATAAGCACGAAGCATGTCTTTGAGTGTCTATATGATCTAATCCATCTGACCATCTGTCTGAGGGTGAAAGGCAGTGCTCAAGCGTAGTTGAGTTCCGAATGACTCCTATAATCCCTTCCACAAGTGGGATATAAAATGTGTGTTGCGATCTAAGACGATCGTCTATGGCACTTCGTGAAGTCGTACAATCTCCTGTATGTAGAGGCGTCCCAATCCCTCTACTGATCCCTACTCTCAGATGGGTAGGAAGTGGTCTGACTTGGTGAGTCGGTCAATGATCACCCAGATTGAATCATTCCCCCTAGTCGTACGTGGAAGCCTTGTCACAAAGTCTATGGAGATACCATCCCACTTCCACTATGGAACCTCTAGTGGTTGCACTAATCCTGCTGGAACCTAATGCTCGGGCTTCACATGCTGATAAGTGAGGCATTGTGAAACAAACTCTGCCACTGCTTTCTTTATCCTCATCCACCAGTGCTAACACCGGAGCTCCGGGTACATCTTCGCCACCCCATGATGTACCGCCAGAGGGGACGTATGGAACTCCCTCAACACCTCCTCCTGTAGTTCCACCGGTACCATGGTGTGTCCTCTGAAGAGGATGACGTGCTCCCCACCTTCATAAAATCCATCAGGTTCATGTCCTGAGGATATATGAGCACGTCGAGCCTCACAGTTAATGTCCCCAAGTTGTGCCTCCCGAACTCGCTGAAAAAGTGGGGGAGTGATAGTCATAGACTTGATGTAAGATGCTCCATCTCCATCCACAAAGGATATCTACAATGTGGCTAGCTGCTTGGTCGCCTCACTCAGTAGTTGTAAACCAGACCTCATGTTGAGTGTGTCTGCCACTATGTTTCCCTTCCCAGGAGTGTATACTATCTCGAATTCATAGTCCTAGAGGAACTCCATCAATCACCACTTTCTCAGGTTCAGGTCCTTCTAAGAGAATATATACCTGAGACTCCTGTGATCAGAGTAGACTGTAAAGCATTCTCCCATCAAGTAATGTCACCACATTTTCAAGGTGAAGACCATTATTGCTAACTCCAGGTCATGGGTAGCGTAGTTCTGCTCATGTTGTCTCAGCTGTCATGAACCATAAGCGATCACTACTCTCTCCTGCATCAAGAAACATTCAATTATGGTCCCTGATGTGTCGTAGTAGACTACATACACAACTCCCTCTTCTGGTAGACTTAAGATGGGAGCACTCGTCAGTCTCTACCTCATCTCCTGAAAACTATGATGACATCTCTACATCCATACGAAGGGTTGTCCCTTCTTCGTTAATGCTGAAAAGGGTTCCAAAACTCTGGAAAAGTTGAGTACAAATCTTCGGTAGTACCCAACCAACCCCAGGAAGCTCTGCACCTTGGTCACACTCCTGGGTGGATCCCAAGAAAGAATATCCTCTATATTTTCCGAATCCACTACAACTCCAGCCTCCGAGATAACGTGTCCCAGAAAGTGGACCTCCCATATCTAGAACTGGCACTTCGAGAGATTACTATAAATCTAGTGCTCTCAGAGTGTATCCAGAACTATCTACAGATGATAGGCATGCTCCTCCTTCGATGCTGAGTATATCAAGATGTCGTTGATGAAGACCACCATAAAGAGATTGAGTTATGGATGAAATATCTTGTTCATGAGTTCTATGAACACTTTAGGTGTGTTGCTCACACAGAATGGCATAACCAAGAACTCATAGTGGCCATACCGACATATGAAGGTCGTCTTCTACACATCCTTATCTTGTACCCTAAGCTGATGATAGCCTGATATGAGGTCTATATTCGAAAACCATCGAGATCCCTTCAGATGATCGAAAAATCATTAATCCTTGGAAGAGGATACTTGTTCTTCACAGTCACTAGGTTCAATCACTGATAGTCCACACAGAGTCTCAAAATCCAATCTGCCTTCTTGGTGAAAAAAATCAGGGCTGCCCATGGAGAAACACTGGGCCTTATGAACCTCTTCCTATACAAGTCCTCCAGTTGTGCCCATAACTCACGAAGCTCCATAGGATCCATCTGATATGCTGGTGTAGATATCGGTGTCATCCTGGGGTGCAGGTTGATGTAAAATTCTACCTCTCTGCATGAAGGTAGTCCCGGAACATCATCAAGAAAGACATCAGCATACTAGTCCACCACTACAGGATAGCTCGAACTCTCAACATCAACTCCTCCAAGGGTAAGGCTAGCCAACTAATGTGTGATCAGCTGCACCCTCCTAAGGGTGAGTCCATCCTGTGCTGCAAAGGTTCCCTTCTCACCGGTGAAGAAAAACCTAGTCCCATCCTCATGGACACAGTGCATTTTTCACCTAATACAGTCAATCTGAGCATGGACGGTGGATAACCATTCCATACCAAAGATAATGTCGTAAGGCCTCGATGCCACTACTAGAAGATATCAGCCAAAGATCTTACCTCCTAGAGTAATCTCACATTGCCGACACTAGTGTGTAATCATAAAATCCCCTCCCATAAGAGTCTCTATCCATAAGGATTGAGCCAACGACTCCATCAAAATCTCTGAGCCCCGAACGAGTGTTGTGGTAATGAAAGAGTGACTGGAACCTATGTCTATAAGTACTATAGCTAAGGCAGAGTAGACATAGATCGCACCTCGAATAATCTCCAGAGCATCGTGGTAGTAGGCCTGAGCTTCCTATAGATAAGCTCGTCTCGGTCCACCTGCTCCCTATGGTTGGGGTGGACCACCTGGAGGTGGTGGTAGTAGAACCTAGAATTGCCACCCACCACCTACTGCACAGCCAGCTCCTCTTCCACATCCACCACCCTACAGAACTCCTCTCTCAAACTTCTTCCTCTACCTCAGTGGTCCCTCGACCATCTTCTAGTCGTCCATATGGTGGATTGGGTAGTCACGATCCATGTGACCCTACCCGCCACACGTGTAGCACTTCTTGGTCCTCATCTTTCCTCCTCTGTCCCATGAGCCCCGCACCACCGATCTTGTATCCTGAGGTCATCCACCAGAAGGTATGGCCTATGTGGTCCCCTGCATCATCCATCTACTTCCTGTTGTGGATGACTCTGCTACCTAACGTCCGGTGGTGGCTCTCGCTATCAGTGTCTGCTCATCTAGGAAGCTCTCCACCAAAAGCACTCACTCTAGCACCCCATCCTATGTCGGAATGCTGAGCGATATCATCGATGCTCTGATCTCCTATTGGATACCCTTATCAAAGGTTCGGGCCCTGAATAAAGGGTCTCATAACATGTCGGTGGAGTAGTGGGAGAGATCAGTGAACCTCGTCGAGTACTGGTCCACAGTCATGTAGTCCTGTTGTAAGTGCAGCAGCTCCTGTAAACGCACTGAGTGTGGGGTCACTGGGACGAACTCTAACTTGAAATGGCCCTTGAATTCCTCCCAGGTGAGGGTTTCCTTGTTGTGTATCTGAAGTGTCATACTTCACCATCTCCCAGCTTCTCCCTGGAAGAGACTGGCAGCTAGGATCACCATCAGATCAGTCGGTGTCCCAACTAAGTGAAAAAATATGGCCACAGCCTCCAGCCAGTCCTCAGCCACCTGCGGATTTGTCTCGCCTCAGAACCTTGGAGGCCTCTTCTGCTGAAACTCATGCAACGCGCTCAGTCGGCGTGCACCCTCTGCTAGTGGGGATGGTGGCATCTACTGCCCAATGGGTGGTGGTGCTACTGGTGCACCACCTGATGGTACTATCGCCGTAAGAGGGCCCTGCACCGAAGACCCATCGCTCAGTGGGCCATCATCATGTACTATATTGGGAATCCTAGATAGATATCTACGTGTCGGAATCCTTAAATAAAATAGGTGCACCGTGGTCAATAAGTTATACCTGGTGAGATGACTCAAAGAAATCATAAGAAAAACTTTTCAAAAACACACGCAATCAGTGTTTTTATGCACTGAGTCGGAAATCAAAATTCAGGGTCCTGGTGTATGGATACATTGGTCGCCGCACCAAAATTGGATTCCCCAAACGGAAAACCACACTCATAACACTTAACACTATTTCCGCATTGAAAAGATCATAGTACTACTTCTTAGGTAGAACTGACTCCTCTAATACCACTTTGTCATGACCCATCCCCTAGGGCCTGTGTCATGACTACCCTAAGCCCTCCTTCCATAGGCCAGAGGCTGGCGACTAGCACCGGAAAGGCATATCCCTATAACAGGAAGACATTTCCTTTAAACCTGTAAAGGCACACAACAAGAAGCAACCATGAAGTAAACTATTGTAGTAAATACAAGCCCAACTGAAAAGTAAAAGTAAAACTGAAAAGAGAAAATAGCTCCTAGATTGTCCACCGAGGATCCTACCTGAAGGGTAGGTACAGCTCACGATCAGTAGTCACTGCAGTACGTCACGTTAAATGGTCCACCTCTGAGCATCATCCAGTCCTGGCTCTCTCAGCCTCAATCAGCGTTGTCTGTCGTCTACACAAGACACAGCAAGGTGTGGGAATAGCCCATGTAGGGTTGAGTATAACAATACTCAGTAGGGACCTCAAGACCCCCGAAGGTCTCCCAGAGTTCCACAAAGGAAATAACCACAAAGCAAGACATCAACCACAAATCACGAAGCTGTAGTCATCAACTATACTTAGGTATATGCCCATAAATATACCTAATTTATCAAAATATACTCATCTAATACATGAGGAAACATAAGGATCCAACTTTTAAGTCATTTTCTCAACTGATCCATGAGGGAAGAAACCACAAAGGTAACATCACGAATGTAAAAGTGCCATAAAGGTAACACCATGAAGGTAACACCACGAAGGTAAAAGTACCACAGAGGTAACACCACGAAGGTAACACCACGAAGGTAAAATTACCACAAAGGTAACACCACAAAGGTAAAAGTAACACAAAGGTAAAGACTCATCTCACACCAGGTATATAAATTAAGTACAGAAGTATAGATGATTAGTCGTAAATCTTGATCATCTTATTCTGTCGAGAAGCTCTGCTACTGACCCACATAGGATCGATAGATTCTGACCCACACAAGATCAATAGGCACTGACCCACATAGGATTGATAGATACTAACCCACACATGACCGCTAAGTGTTGACCCACACAGGATCGTTAGATACGGACCCACATAGGATCAATGTTCTTTCTTCATGTTACAGCCATCCACGAGATTCCTACACTAAGCATGCTTGATTTCAGGAGGATGTGATCCTCAATCCAAAGGTCATACCTAAAACTCCACTAAGTTACACTAATAAGTATGCCCAAGGGCCTCCATGTCGTAAGGGTTCCAACGCGGTAAACAGCGCGTCAATCGGACACACGGTCTGTGACTTATAAGCGTTTTAGTACCAAGGGCCCAGTTGGATTCGGGTTCGATCCAACCCAGTCGTACTACAAATTTATCCAAAAATCAAGTGGAGTATACCAAAAGAACCGTCTCACTCCAAGGATCCCAGATCCATAGAAGGATTTTCAAATACACGCTTGGTTCACAATTCATGGCTCTTTTAGTGAAATTGGGCCTCGAAGGGTCTGTGTCCGGTCCGGTTGGGCTGGGTCGCGGACCAGCCCATCCCGCCTGGGCAGTGCGGCCCGCTGGGTTGGTGCAGCCCAACCCATGGAGGGGCGTGGCCCGCTGGGCTCACATGGCCCAGCCCGCGAAGGGGTGTAGCCCGCTGGGCTCGCGTGGCCCGTCCCACTGGCTGGGGCCCACCCTAGCTGGCGCTGGGGGGGGTAAGGCCTCCCCTTTTCTCCTGAACGGCTAAGCCATTCGGGGGTGAAGTTGCAGCACCACGTGGTGCCACCTGGTCACTACAGGACCCATAGGGGTGGTTCCCTCCTCCACTACTACAGCTTCATGTCGCGGCCATCTCCAGCGGCGCGTGATGGTGCACCGCTCCACCTCCACCCACGGTCGGCCGGTGTCGGCCACCGCTGTCTGTCGCGGCTATGGTTGCGGCCTCCTCCACTGGCAGCGTGCGATGGCGCACCGCCATCTCTTCTTTGGCCGGTCGTTGTCGGCCGCCGCCATCATCCCATAGTGCTGGTCACCTGTGCGTCCATGTCGGTTTGGCCTCGACGGTCTTCCACGGGTCACCGGGTGAGCTCCGGTGGCCCATTTTTTCATCCGAAGGTACCAATGGCCTCCCCAGGATTCTCTCCTCACTACTTGACCCTCCATTCCAGGTTCTATCCAACCCGAGTAAAAAGTATGTGAAGAACGCATAGATCAACAAAGTAGCGGAGGGTCTGGGCCTTGTTCGTTTGTCCTGCTCCCTCCGCATTAGCTTGATAACATGAGGGAAGAATAGGATTCAACAAACTCTTGAAATTAAAACAATGTAAATCCCTACATCAAGACTCATTGAAGAATGTTCACACTTGAGGAGGAGTTGGTGTTCGTTGTTCATGATTCGGTGGCACTCATCACCGCTTGTTGGAACCGGTCTCATCCTCCAAGTGGTTGGCGTCGCGATATTTTTCTAGAGCTTCATCGCTTGGTGAATCCATTCCAATACCCCTCCCTAAGCTCCATATAAATAGGAGAGGGGGAGGGTGAGTAACGCACATGGAATTAATGGGGTTCATTTAATTAAGGAACCTTCCTAATTACAATAGTGTGGTTATATGAATAAAGGGGAGTCAATCCATTTAATGGCTTGACGTTTCGTTGGTCCCGCCACCGTCGCTTGTTTGTTAGAGGAAAAGAAAAAAAGAAATAAAATAACTTAACATGTTATTTTATTAATTTTTTTCAAAATTACACAAAATTAACTTTTTCACCCGACCTACTACGGTCGAAGTGAAGTCTCACTTAAGTGAATCTCGCCACTGCAGATTCAACGATGCCCTTGGATTTTTAATCCGAGCACTGGTTCAAAAGATAGAAAACGCCGCCTGTGCATTTACTGAAAGTACCTTAAAAAAAGTTCAGAAATTTATTCTGGGCACACCGGGCCTCGGAATCCCGCACTGTAAATTTTCACAGACTTTTAATAATTCCATATAATTAAAAAAATTACATGGAAAATCCGGGTCTTCACATTAGCATATATCGAGGACAATACCTATATACAAGAATTATATCATGTATCAAATCCAATCCTGATATATAAGTATTTTAGCATGTGTATCTGGGAAAATCCCATTATATAATCATTACATCATATATGAGAGCCAAACCCAGTATACTTACATTACAGCATGAATCCCTGGGCATTACTCGCTATATAAGAATTATTGAATGTACTAGGGAAAAGCCATGTATATAAGCAATATAGTATGTATCACTAGTCATAGCAACAAGGATATCACAATGTCACATAATAAGGATCAATGGTTAATTATGAAAACTGCCATTTGACATTAAATTGTGCATTTTTTCCATTTGTTCATAAACCAATAAGATTCCAAACATTTCAATAATCAGTCCAAGCCAAGGTGAATCTATATCGAGAAATCACCCAAAACTCAGGTCATGTTAAACAAACATTAATACATTTTTTAATTCATTTATAATCAAGGGTTCTTTCACTCGAATGGAAGTTATAAGCTATGTCATAAACAAATGGATCCCATGGGATTACAAATAATAATCCAATTCATCATTTAATTAATTTAGGCACACACTACATTGGCATGATTTTCAATATTTCACAAACATACAATTAAATAGACCATAGGGTTAAGATTTATACCCCATACCTTTAACTGATGATAAACCAATGCTCCCAGTAGGATTCACCAACAATAAAGAAGGAACATATGATGGTAGGAAGGATCCTAGATCATGCTCTATCATGGTCAAAACAAATAATGACCAAGGTCAATATATTACCTAGAAACAACCAGAGAACAAAGGGATAGAATGGAAAACCTAAACAGAATGACTTACCGGTGAATGATTTTCTCGGTCGGGATATTCATAAGGGAGGTTGGTGCTCCAAAATCACTAGGGAGATGTCCTAGGGTTGAGAGTAGGAATAATACATTTGATTGAAAGAAAATTCATCCAAATGAAGCCTTTAGAAAAAAGCTCAGGATATTATATGGTGTGTAATTCATTTACACATCATGTATTAGTTTTTAAAGGGATATATTGAAAAACCCATCGCCTCTGATTATATTTATCCCTGCTTGACTTTTACATGGCATCAATGGTTTAGACGAAGTGTAACCATTTCATGCCCTATATTGGTTCACGGCCTGTGTCTAGGGGATATTACATATTGTATAATAGGTACATGGTGTGAAATTACCTAGTAGATAGTTTTCATCCTAATTTCCTATATAAGGATCTGAAACACCTCCAATACCTTCCCAAGAATGGAAAACCCTCGTAAATCAATTTAAAACATTTATAACAGGACTCCATAAATTCAAAAAAACATAAATCCCTAAAAATTAGGTCATTTTTCCCAACAATGGATATCTGTATTCAAATAATACTCAACCACTATGACTCAAATGAAAAACTCAAAGAGGTATGTACCTAGAAAAATATGGTATCTTATACATATTCTCTTATTCTTTACCTAAAAATTGGATATTTTCTTATACATAGACTTATATTTATGGGTTTAATTAAAAAAAATAATCCTAATTCCTATATTAACTAAGCTATGTTAAGATACCAAAAATAGAAACCCAACATTTTATTATATAACTAATACATTATTTTTATGATAAATAACATAATAGTGACACAATCCAGGATCCAAAGGATGAGTACCTTGGGAAAATAAGGCTCATACACCACTTGTATATAATGAAACATAAAAATTATTTTAAACCTTATTAATTATCTCATAAAATATCTCATGTTATTTTTATTACTTGTAATAATCTGAGGATATACATCAATGAAGGAGTTGAGATAAAATACCAATAAGGGGAGGAATATGATGGGAGGAATAAGGGACATGAATCAATATAACAAGGGTGATAATAATGAAAATAATCATATCGTAAGAATAGGATCATAATCATAATCATGAGGGAAACATTTCATAGAGTTGTGTAATGATTCATATGCATAATAATGAAACATCATAACATAGTGGTCAAATACCACCCATAGTTGTGACCAAAACTAGTATCATGTTCAAAGAAAACATATGAGTACAAATAATAAAATCATAATTGTGAACATTCCTAGCAACATTTTCACACATAATAAACATAATCTCATTAGATATATCACATTACCCAATTAATTATAGGGATATACAATTTTTTTCACACCCACCACTTCATAAAATTCCAATAGTCATGCACACCACATAAAACGTAAAACAATACTAGTCATGAAATAAACCTAAAAAATTGAATGGGTTTCATAAAGGTTTCATAAATAAAATATTTTGTTCCCATTTGTATAATGTAAATCATATTTTTCATAAAACAACATCAATCATTAGTGGAAAATAAATAAATCAAGTGGTGTTAATTTGATGTTTTTTGGAAATGAAAGTCTTTTCAAAAATGATTGGAAAATGGAATAATTTTTTTTAAAGGGTAGGAACATGTATATACCTAAAAAGAAAAGGGAAATAATAGTGGAATGAAATTTTAAGGACCTTTAAATAGAATCCATATAGAAAATAATGTAAAAGGGGTGGTAACATAAAATCAAGTAGTTGTGCTAAACATTCCCTATACCATAAAACCCACTTTATTTCATCTCTTTTATGCCTCTTAAATTGTAATAATAGGTTTATAAAATCATGGTACCATAACTAAATTATTTTAATTTTTAAACACTTGATGAATTGTAATAAATGGATTGTATTTCAGAATTCCATTTTTAAATTTGAAATAATTTGATATAATATTTTCTTTAAAATGTCATGTCTTGCTTCAATTTAACGATCTTTCTTTATTGATATGTATACATTATTAATATTAATACCATATGTTTAGAAATACATTTATTTATAATTTTATATTTTATATATAATTTATTTTAATAATCCATAAGGTTGGTGATAAGAAACGAATTGGAAACATCCCCGGTGGTTAACTAAATATTTACAATACATTGTCCAAAGAGGAGGTATGAGACATATATTATGAAATTATATTAAATAAAAAAATTATATAAAATTATCATTATGAAGATCATGTTAAAATAATAATTGATTTTTTTAAGTGGTTTTTTATTAGGAAGGAAAAGGAGTGGGGAGTTTAGAAAAGAACAAAAAAATAAAAGATGAAAGGACATTAACGTTTTCAAGATGATGTTCCTTTTTTTAGCCCTTAAAATCTTGAAATCATAGAGTTTTATTAATTTAGAATGTCCTTAAGGATGATAAAGGGATTGAAAGTGGGGATATGGGTAAAGATTTGGATTTTGGAAAGTAGATGGTATGTGGTTTTCTAAGGGAGGAATGAGGGGTTATTTATACTTGATGAGAGGGGTATATTAAATATAAAATATTGAATAAATTATCATAACCAAGTTAAACCTTTCAATAGTGATATTTTTGACATTATGGATCATATATCCAAAAAATAAACTGTATTTAGGACATTACTTTGGAAAATACTTTTTAGGTTTTAAAATTATGATTATTATATTTAAATGACCCATTTATCTTATTAATTTTATTTTGGACTGAAATAAGTAGTTTATAATTTATTACATCATTATTTCATCATAATTATATCATAAAACATTTGGTATTTTAAAAAATATTATTTTTACTATTTAAGTAATAATTGAGGTATTCATGAAAAATTCTAAAAAAAATAATTCTTCTATATTTTAAAAGTTCATTTTCTAATAATGAAATTCATTTTATTATAATGACCTTCTAACATGTATAATTTTAATTTTTAATATAAAAATTATGATTTTCATGTAATATATTAAAATATAGTTTATTAGAAATGTGAATATATTTTATTTGAGTTTTTAATATTGATTTTTTATGGATTTATAATATTAATATTTTCTTAATTTTATCATAATATATATTATTTACCTTACAATTTATTGTATTTAGGTTAAATTACTATTCAAATGGTCAGGTTAATATTCCCAACCATCATGCCATTAGTTATAATGATCATGTTACTATTACAGCTATCACATTACTATTCTACTAATCACATTACCTCCACTAAATGCCTCTTCATTTTTTCATTCAATATTCACTACAGGCCCACCCAAGGTTCTATTTTTTCTTTTCTAAAATTAAAATTCTTTTACTAATATTTTTTTTCATTTCCCTAGTGTTGTTCTTAGGAGTGATAATTATGAAATATGGGAATTATCTATGTCTAACCATTATAATTTTTTTATTATTTTTTAATATTGTAATATTTATAACTTTCATGGATTTAGTGGTTGAAAAATGTGTAATGATATCAATTAATTAAATAAAGTGTTATTTGATTCTCTATGTGATGTATTTTTATAATGTTATATAATATAAAAATATCTTTACTCAGGAAACGAATATCATTTATAATTTTTGGATCCTTATAGAGGAATCCTTCCCTCTAATAATTAAAATAAAAAGGATCTCTATTCATTTAGATACTCTTTCTCCATCTCATCTTTTTTTCATTTGATGACTATTACATTAAGTAGTACATCATCTCTCCTCCATGTTGTATGTATTTTCAGAATATTACATGCTATCCTTATTAAAAATGTCCTCGATCATGATCAGGTCATTAATGTTTGTGAACATGAAATGAACCTTTCCACTAGAGTTACTCAAAATAGTTACTATTTCATCCCATGATTCCAAAAGATAAGAGAGTAATAAAAAACCAAAATCGGGTAAAAGGGGATACCCTTAAGGATCCTAACCAACTAAAAATGGAATTGATGTCCTTGATATGGTAATTTAAATATCATTCTTATGAAATTCACAATAAAAAATATATATACTAAGAACACATTTTTCATTGTTGTCCACATCTCATACAAATCAACAATGTTCTTCAGGTGTTCTAATTTCGTCTTCATCTTCTTGATTTTTTATATCACATTCTGAGAAACTAAATTCTATATCACTACCTTTCTTATCTATCCTATACCATTATTCTACATTCATCACTTATATCTTGGTTACAATCAATATAATATCAATATCAATGTATAAAATGAAACCCCCTATCATCATATTCTAAAAAGTAAAATTTATTATGTCAAACATTGTCACCCAAACATTACCCTCATTGGAAATTATCCTTAAAAAACATGGGTATCATCCCCAATACTTGTTAATTAATGATAAGATTTAAGTAATTTCAATAAAATGTTCTACTATAATTAAAAGGGTAGAATGATGCTTCTGAACTGATCACTGAAACACTTTCACATTGTCCTGGTCTTCCTGAAACACATTGAACTTGGGTTGTGATAAAAAAAATCGGTCCATTGAAACCTTCTGGTTTGTTCACTATAAAATAATTCATTGGAATTTCACTATTGGAAGAAAAAAAATCATAATGAACACCATTTTGAGATTCCAAAAACATGGAAGATAACCACACCCAAGACACCATGTATAAATTTAAAACCACTAAACAAACATAAGAACATCTTCTAGATGAAATGATCAAAAAACATTAGACATGATAACAACAAGGATTAAGTTGTTCTTGATTTCACCCAAATCCATGAGGGAATTTTTTTTACTATATTTAGGGTAATAATGACTACAACATTCAATGATAATCAATTAAATTAAAAATATTGTATATATAGAGTAATCATTCAGTGAATTAGGCTGACACTAATATTTGATCTTCCCATGTAACTGTCTAGCTCAGTCAATCATCATATAGAATCCTTTGCAACATCATGGACTACACTACCCCAACTAGATCTTCTTATACATTTTTACCCTTCTAAAAAAATTTCTATAGATGAGGTCTAACTTATATACCAATGATATATAAATCTGATGTTTTATTTCCCTATACCCTCTACCTATCTTCTACCACTAGAATCTGATGAACTAACACTAGTTGTAGTCTCTCTCTCACCATTCCTATCATTAGATGTATAGACACCAGATTTTCCCTCCTAGTGATCATAATTTACTTCACCACAAAATGAATCTCAAATTCTCAATAACATCTTGGATTGAATTTCCACCCTTCTATAAAAATATTAGATCATCCTCCCATTTTTACAAGTTTTATAGACTATGAATTTCCAATTTCAACATTATATGATTTATTATAGCTTTATATTTTTTTATCCTCTACAAGATATATTGGTAAAGGTGGAAAATTAGTATTCTTACCAATTCATTACATTCCTTTGAATTTTAATAAAAAATATTTATATTTTTTCTATGAACACAATGATTGAAATTTTATTTTAAATAGTAAATAAATAATGTTTACCTTACACTGATAATAATTTCTAATGATACCATTGATCAATGAGTATTTAATATCATAATTAATATCCAATAGACTCTTACCTTTGAGGATCATCCACATGTAATACTTGAATCATTGAAATGGTTTAGGTTGGTTCCTCCTTCATTCCATGATATGCTATTATCACATGTATCAAATTAGAGAGGAGGAAGAGAGATTTGGGAGGGAGAGATATATAGTTAGTATCATGCTTGAGGTCCAAACACATATCCCTATCCCATGGTCAATACTATTTTATTTTGGATACATGGATACTCCTTGAGATCATGCATTTATTCATACATTTTATAAACATATGATTAAATTCATTCAATTATAATTTTTTTAACCTACAATCACCAACTCTTCTTCATGTTTTACAAAATCAATGATATCATATGTGTAGGAAATTTGTGAATTAACTCATTAATTTATGGTTTCTAATGTGAATTATAATATTGAATAATGTGTTTTACTATACAATTTATTGAATAATGATTCAATCAAGTCATAAAATATTACAGGTCTAGGAATCCTTGGTATGATACTTCAATATTGTATAATCTAATATACTGATTGGAATAAAACATTCATTATATCACAAGTATGATGTACCCTAAAACATACCCATATCGCACCATACGATATATGGGATTTAGAGCATATTTACTCCAATATTATAGTTGAAAAGAGGCCTTATAGGATTAATTCAGTTCATCTTATATCATATCATATACATTAGCATGTGAAATCACATACAAAACTTCTTTTGGATGTCTTCTAAAGAACTTTTGGAAACTAGTCATCAAAATCGCATATTCTTAGATCATATACAATAATTTTTATATACCCATCCAAGAATCCTTTTCGATAAACTCTATAACACTTTAAGATCTACTCTTTGATTTCTTTAAAACTAAACCCCCATTCTAACAACCAAAATGTGTGATCCCAAGGGATTTTTGTGTTGGAAATAAACACGAATTATAGAATTCATATATATAAGAAATGTGTATCATATAGAAGTGAATAATTACTCCTCAAGATATAATGAGATCTAGCTTGATCTCTATCAAACACATGTATCTATATCCCTTTTCCACATGGATATGTAAAATACAAGCATAAATTTTTATATGATTCCTTTTTCTAAAACATCAGGTCGACATGGGACATGGTGTATGTCAATCCCATATAGCCTACACATACGTTCCAAATTCTTTCTAGTATAGACTCGCTAGGTCAATGAGCACATCACTTGTTATTCATCAATATTTATACACATAATATAAGACCCTCATCTATCTATATATTCACTTCTAATATACCTTTTTTCACCTTACATTTCCTTGGTTTATGTCAATCAAGGGACTAGATTCTATTCTCAACATAAAAGAGGGAAAATTCCATCTAACTTAATCTATAAATAAGAAAATGATTAGAAATATACTCAACCAAAACCTGATTAGCTAAACTATTAGGATTGTGTAAGACATATAACATTAAATGAAAGCTCTCATTCTAAGTTTCATTCCAACCTATGGTATAGGGAAATTCCAAAATAAAATATGCACTTCAAGAATATTAAATACATAGTGTATTCCAATTATATTTTATATTTTGGGGGTTATCCAAAATATTAATATTTTCTCATTCCTCATCTGCATATTATGTATCTGTATATGAAATCTTATTCCCACTAACCATAACATTTGATCATAACCTAGAATAAGCCATGATGAGTATCAATTGTGTATTAGTCAAAGTCTTAAATAGAGATATTAATTCATTTAATATATAAAACGAATTTGAAAGTATAGATTGTAATTTTTTAATAACATGTTATATTTTATATCCCTAAACTCAATTAATAAAATTTAAAAAACCAAATATAAACTCATTTTAAATAATTTTTCATAAGAAATACCACAAGATAATCCTTTTGTTTACTATAAATTTAGATTATTGTTAAAATAACATATTGCATCCCTATATAATTTTTGCAACATCTCTGCATGACCATTTTATAAAACCCACCCACTAAAATCCTTTAATGAGTAACATATATAATTTAATCTAATATTAATATTGGCCTATATTATGAGTCATTTTCATATTTTTTTAACACATGGAATAAGGTATTTAAACTAATTTACATAATTATATCGATTTTTATAGTATTAATAACTTATGTTATCATCATAAAATTGTTTCTAACATTTTAAATATCATCATTTTGGGAAACTAGTACACTAAAATTTTCCATGAAATATTTTTACAACTAATGTAACTATTTACACTAATCTTTTACTATCATAACATAAATAGTTTTTTTTATTTTAAGTCGAAATTGATTTTTTCAGTTTGATTCATATAGTACTTTATTTGTTGCCTTTGATTTTCTAAAACTCCAAACATACTCCCAAAATCCTCTTAGACATTTTATTATTTTCATAATATTCTGTTACGATACACAAAAATATTTATAAAAGAAAATACATTTTACATTCAACTATTAGGAATATTTAGAAATTATATTATTGTCTCCATATATTATATTTTATTCTATGAGTTGGAGAATTATTCTTAATCAATAATTTTTTTTAAAATATTTCATTATAAGGTGGTGGGAATTTTCCCTTATATTTTAAAAAATATATTGGATAAAACCTTTTATCTAGAATGAAACTAGTTTATCCTTATCTATTTTTAGAAATGTTATTTAAAATTAGTTTATATTAAACTGATAATGTATTTTCTTACAGAAAATACTTTTTATTATAATATCACTTCTTATCATGTAAGAGGAAAATAATATGATAATAACATAATCATTATTCTAATCCATCTGAGTTTTAAATTTATCCACCACATCCTTCTCTTTTATGTATCAATATCATGGTTAATCTAACTCTTTCATACATTAATTCAAATCACTCAACCCATATTTAATCATAAACTATTATAAATCCATAACACTTATAAAACATATAGTTGATATTTTATACCCTTGATAAATTTATGAATCTATTTCAGTAACATAATACCCATCATGGACTCTCCACTTGGTTTATTTCAAACTTTCTTGTACTTTTTTCAACTCCTTCTCTATTGTCTATGATATCCACAAGGGAAACATTCACCTTTCTTCTTGACTCCACCATTTCATTTCAAATACATTATCCAACTATCAAAATGCTCAATATGTTTCTTTTTAGATGATCATTCCATATATCTATATGAAACATTATACCACCTTGAACATTCAGTACAACATAAGAGTTAGGTCCTCACTTTTCCTCATCTATTATCTTCAACATATTGAGTATCTTAGGTAAACTTTTTCAGTGTTTATTCAAATTATAATTTACAATGAACTTAAAAAACCTTCTTTACAAATATTACATAATGAAATAATTACTCGATTAAAGACCAATAGGTGTCCCAAATCTCTCCAAGTAATTAACATGCCCAATCATATTGAGTATATGAGTTGAGACATAAGACCCTTATATCATCTTACACCATAAAATTTCTTGAGAAACTTTTTATATTTAATTTCTTTCATAATTAAGATATATCATTTTTAGCTGGTCAAACATTTTATAAAAAAACATGGTTTCATGTTTCCTCTCAATTTTAGGCACCATAGAGACAAGGTTAAATGTATACACTTTAATATAATCTCTATTGTGTTTATAATAAACACTCATCTCCTATTGATTTTCTTTATGCAAAGATGTTTCCTTGGGAATCAGTTTCCCAAAAAAATATAATTTTATATCTTATTTTAAAACTAACCTCAAATTTTTGTGAAAATCTAAGAATTCATTGCAATTTGACTTCACTATTTCAAATATTGATCTCAAAGCCATATAAAAAAAATTATTCCATATTTATCTATAAAAAAAGCTTTTATAAGATGAGTATCATATTTTGAAATCATTTAATATTTTATTTTATTAAATATTATCCCACTAAAATTATGGTCCCTTTTAAATTCATCAATTCCATTTTAGTACCAAGATCCATAAATAAAATAAATTGATTCTTCATTGGAATTCCACTCATCACATATCTATTTAAGTATTTAATCATACCAATAATTTCATAATGGACTCGTGAATTATTAAGTGAACATTACTTTGTACTACCCATCATATGTATAAACTAAACATTATTCCTCTAGTATTATACCTGAGTTATTCCTAGATAAGTTTAACTCAATGTTCATAGTGGGATTTGGTTACCTAACATTTAGTGATATGTGTTTCCCCCTTTCCATACAAATGATAATCCATGAGAGGCCAAGCTTGGTAAAACCTACCAAATTGAATGATCGGGTTCTTGTCATGTGATTTCTTTGGAAGTAATCTAACAGAGAGTGTTAAGGGGATTTTAATTTCAAAAATAGAACCCATTCTATCCCCTTAACATGTTTTTTTTAAAAGGTGAGGGTTTAGGACCCCTTTTATTTAAATAAAAAACAAAGGTACAAAGATAGAGAAAGCGGGAGAGACATAAAGAAAAACATACAATTATCGTCCAAGCTTCTTCCTGATCTTTATGCCAATCTCGTGCTCTTTTTCACGTAGATCAGCCCAGTTAATTCCACGTCCACAGCCACACCCACGTCCGCGCCCTTTTCTTTGAAGCTCTTCTATCTCTCTTGATTGTTGTAGAAGGGTTTCAATGTCTGTATCTGAGTCTGAAGTTTCATATTTCTCATAATCATCCTTGTCATGCCCCTTCCCACGATCCTTTTTATTCCTACCACATTTCATATCTTGTCGTCCTTCCTCCTCTGTGACAGGATGGTGTGCCTCCATCCTTACTGCCTCTTGTTCTGCCCGTTGCTTCCCAGTAGAGAAGATTTTTTCAGCCTGCATCTCATTACTAATCAGATGTCTAGCATGAAGAGTAGGAGATCTTCCCTGTTTAGCCACTTCTCTTGCAGTGAAAGTGGCCTGCTTTGTCTGCATGCCACAGATCATCTCCCTGCTTGGCTATCTAGGATCAGAGCTGGTCTCTTTTCCATCATTTCCTTGGTCAGTAGAAACATCCTTTTTCTCAGAGGTCTTACTTTTGTCTGGATCATCCATCGCCTAAGTATCTATCATGGGTTGTATCTTTTTGTAAGAAACCAGCTAAAATCCTTCATTATCCATAGCTGGTTTCGCATGACCAACCTTTGAGATAACTGAAGGCTCAGGAACAGTGAGTTGCTTACCTTTTCCATTCTCTGTGCTGACCAACCCTTGGTGAGCAGTCTCAAGCTGTATTTTTTCTTCTCTAATTTGATCTTTCCCTTTGCTAGGAGCATCAAAATGATGAACTTTTTCCTCTTCCATACAAACCTCTGCCCAATATTTTTTCTTGTTTTCAGATGTGGGAACACATTCAATGATGTCAGGGAATTCTTTATGAGTGTCCTCTTTCCCATTAGGATCTGCTATTGTGTAGTGATCCTTCATGTTCCCACACACATCCTTGCCTCCCTGCAACAACTGTGTATTTGTCTTCCGGATTTCTGTCTTACTCTTCTTGAAACAAGCATTCACATCATGACCACGCAAAGCACAGAAGCTGCATACTAAATTTCGCCGACAAGAAGAAGTGTCATGACCAATAACATTGCAGTCTTTGCAAAATTTGGGCAGTTTTTCATAGACAATATTAAGCTCAATGATATCATCATCAGTTTCAAGCATTACTTTGTCCACAAGAGTCGATCCCAATTCAACCTCAACCATGAACCTAGAAAAGTAAGCAAAATGGACATTTTCTATTTCCTTATCAATTTTGATTGGAATTCCAATGGACAAGGTGATATCATACAAAATTTTAGGATGCCAGAGAATCCATTTTAGTACATAGACTCTTACCCATGTTTGTGTTGTTGTATTACCAACCTCAAAGGGGTTAAATTTTTTGTCCCATTCTCACAAGTGGATAATCCCAGGTTTGAGGGAAATGGATCCAAAGCCCCAAGCTCAAACTTTTAATTCCTCTGTGGGGAAAAGCATATGAAAGTATCCCCTTAACATGAATTTGTGCATATAATGATTCTATTTTGAATCTTATTTTTTCACTAAATCAATATTTTCAAAAAAAATTGATATAAAACTCTTTAAACAACTCATTTATTTTTTTATTAACATAAATTTAAAGCCTTATATACTAATAAATATTTGAATACATCATATTCATGATGTATATAAAACTATTTTGTGTAAATTTTTAGAATATTATGTTACTAACAATCTTCATGAGTGTAATACTTGAGGAGCATATTGTAATTAAAATGTTTTTAGACATGTCATAATCCTCTAGGATAGTGAAAATTTATACCCTAAGTGCCCCTACCCAGGGATACATTACTCAAGATAGAATCTAATTCCATCCTAATTATGAAACCTAATAAGTATTTTTAGGTCGTACAGGGTAATGGAAGACGGTCTAGAGGGGGGTGAATAGACCAGATTAAAAAAATTAATCAAATGAATTGATTAATTAAATTAATTATCAAAGTTAATTATTAAGGTTAATTAGTAGTGAAAAAAGTAAATAACGCAAGGATATTTTTTATAGTAGTTCGGTCCAAAGTGGGCATACTATACACTTATACCTCTCTACTCAGTGAGAGATACATGTGCACTAAAAAATGATTTTTAAAGGGGAATCATAACCCAATTACAAAATCCTTTTCTAGTGGAGGGATAACCACAACACTAACTTTTGTGTGGGGAGTCACAACCCTTACAACCTGACTTTAGACACTGGGAGTCACAACCCAAACAGTCCTAACTTTAGATATAGGGAGTCACAACCCTAATATCCTGACTTTAGAATCTGGGAGTCACAAACTGAGGAAAAATAATAACAAATAATGCTTTTGTGTGCAAAATCATAAACAGAAAAATAGAGTGCGTGTGAGAGATGGGAATTAGTGTTACAGACTGAGAACCAGATGAAAGAGAAGATAAAAATTAAAGCACAGGTACTGGTTTTTAAGATTTAGACCAGCATGTCTCTTCAATACAATTGTAGTCGAAGCAGAATTAATTCGGCACTTGAGGGAACGAGTATGTGGTGAAGTAGAGTGTCACGGGACGTTGAAAATGCACAGTAGGTTCAAAGTTCACAACATTTACTCTTTGTATTGCAATTGTATTTCTTTACCTATAAGAGAGAATGATATATATAGAGAATAAAATATATAGTAGGTGCAGCAACTCCGCTTCCTTTGGATATTCAAAATCAATTGAGTCAAGAGCTCTCATAAATATCTCCATGAAAATAGCAGCATTGTTGCTTCTTTATTCTTGTAGAATAAATATATAATAAAAGAATTCAAAATATTTTGAATAAGTCTTCCAATAAAATCTCCAGAATAATAAAACCATTGAATGATTTAAAAAAGAATTTTAAATCTATTTAAAATGTTTTAAACATAGTCAAAACAGTTCCTGAAAACTAGCAACATATTCTGAAATTAAATTCAAACTTTTGAATTTAAGTAATTTTGAAACATCCAAATTTATTTGTAAAAGATATTGAAATTTTTTATTAATTTTTCTCTTTAAATATAACAACAAAAACATTAAAAACACTTTGATTATGATCCTTATATTTAATGAGAATTTTTCACAAAAAAAAACATTAAAAAATAATCCATATATATGCAGAAAATAATTTTTTAAAAAAATACACAGAATGAACAGTAACTTCGGAATGAATAGAAACTTTGGAATGAACAGTAACTTCAGAATGAACAGTATCTTCGGAATGAACAGTAACGTAATGTAGGGTGTGAACAATAACGTAACGTAGGGTATGAACAGTAATGTAATGTAGGGTATGAACAGTAACGTATGGTTTCCAAACCATACTTTGTGGAATGAACAGTAACGTAAAGTAGGGTTGATGAACAGTAACGTATGGTTGTCAAACCATACTTTGGGGAATAAACAGTAACATAACATAGGGTATGAACATTAATGTATGGTTGTCAAACCATACTTTGTAGAATGAATAGTAACGTAACGTAGGGTTGATGAACAACAACATATGGTTTCCAAACCATACTTTCCAGAATGAATAGTAAACCATACTTTCGTAAAAAATCCGGACAGAATATTTTGACAAATTTCAACGAATTTTTAAGGGCTCTTGACAGCAGATTCATACTTTGGTCAAAACTAATGATTTGTATAAAAACTTATTATATTTACAAAAATAATAATCAATTAAAACTAACATCTATAGATCCCAAAATCATCAAAAAACAGAAGCAAAACAATTCTGGAAAAACTGCTACTACAAAACAGCATAGCATAACTTCAAGTAATTAAAATTCTATTCAAAATATATTTTTAGACTTTTATGTAAACTAATGAAATCAAGATAAACATTTTAGCTTTCCATAGAATTAGGTTTCATGAAAATCCTATAACTATAGAAGTTTCAGTAAAATAAATACAGAAATATTTTAAAATAGTGAAATGTAGAGTTTCTAAAACCATAGTAGCAACTTCATTGAATTTTTAGAGAAATGGATAAGCATTTTTAAACTTCCTCATTAACTAATAAAGTATAGATAAATATCGTATCATTCCAATGTGATAAGAATCACAAAAATATAAATAACATAAATTAAGATATCATCAAAATACAGAGGAAAAGTAATCAAACAAAATCATATGAAATCAAATTAAAGGAAATATGCACATGCACAAACAAGGATAAACTATAATCAACCATTACATCCAAGATTACAACCCAATAAATGTAAAGGTCAAGGAAGAAGAAAACTATATCAATTATCATACCTGGCATGTAACCCCCTAGATGAATGTATAGGAATTTATAGAAGTATTCTAACTCATTAAACTAAAGAATACATCAATTCATAATATAAAAAATATATTCCAGAATAAGAAAGGAATAAATTAACTAAATGAACAACTAATATTTTTAATCACGAGATAATCCATTTATTACAAATATATAAATAAAAAACTATAAACATATTATAATCAAGATATGATTTTTGGACACTCTGTAATTTAGATAAATATAAATATTATATATTTACACCTAATATGAAATCCTTCTTATTCTCCATTATGATTTTTGGAATATGTGCCTACATAGCTACATGTTGCTGATATTCTAACGAAGGTCTTACCCAAGGATGCGTTTGAGAGGCATCGACTGGCTCTGGGAGTTCAGTCGACTCCCCACACATGAAAGAGTGTGGATGTGGGACCCCTCTCCCCCCCCCCCTCTCCCTAAGGTATGGTGTGTTTTCCTTACTGTACTAATATGTGTTCTCTACTCTGTTGCAGACCACAAAGGAGTGACCTTTGGGTTCTTTGACAAAGGGGGAGAAAGAGTGACTCCTAGAGGGAGAGAAACTGTGTCTAAAGAAGGGATACAATGTCTTTTTCAAAGACATGAGGAGAAGCTGACAGGTGGAGCAGCGAGATAGGGGTAGTTTTTTAAGACATGTGAAGAAGCTGATAGGGGGAGTAACATGATGAGAATTCTTCAGTGTTTGAAGTGATCACCCAGAGCTTAGTTTGGACAACACAAGAACCCAAGAAGTGAAGAAGGAGAGTTTCAAATCTGACGATGCTAGCAGTGATCGGTCAAAGAAGATATATCACGACAGCTGAGGTTCGTGATGAAAGTAGTTGATTGGTTTCAAGAATTGGTGTTAGGAATGAAGTGATTCATTGATGAAATTTTCATACTACTCATGTTTCTCACGTCGAGCATTGCTCATGTGGTCTTAGAGTATGTGATGAGTAAATCATTGATCGTTATCAGAATCAAAAGAGGCGGATGGTGGTTACTGATGGAAGAAGCTTTAATGAGGTATCAAATTATGAAAGTGTTGTCAACAAACTCAAAGGGGGGATTGTTGGGCAAAAATATCTCAAGGTATCATTAAAGTATTTTTGAGGCGATTGTATTTGTTGACAATACAGACGATTGGAATATTGTGCACGAGGCATGTTTCAAAAACAAAACATCAAAATTTGAAAAAAGGAAAGAAAGTGGCGCGCAAGTAAAGAATTGGCGCGCAAGTCATAAAGTGGCACGCAAGTCTTAAAGTGGCGCGCAAGTCATATTTCAAAATATGACAAAGGAAATAAAGTGGCGCACAAGTGAAGAGTTGACGCGCATGTCATAAAGTTGTGCGCAAGTCTTGAAGTGGTGCGCAAGTCATATTTCAAGATCATCACATCAAAATATGACAAAGAAAAGAAAGTGGTGTGCAAGTGAAGAAGCGGCGTGCAAGTCATTAAGGGGTGCGCAAGTTAAGAATGGGCGTGCAAGTGAAGATGGGGCGCGCAAGTCATATTTCAATTTCATCACCCCAAAATATGACAAAGGAAAGAAAGTGGCAGACAAGTTAACAAGGGGCGCGCAAGTCAAGAAGTGGCGCGCAAGTTACAGAGCGGCGTGCAAGCCGCGAAGTGGCGCGCAAGGTGAGTTGTTCACCTCACACACGGGGTCTCCAAAATGCCTATAAATAGACGGTTATGCTCCTCATTTGGAAGAAGCTCAACACTTAGAGAAAATCTAAGCTTTGATCGCACAAGTGGAAGTGGCGTGCAAGTTCTAAGTGACACGCAAGTAGTGAGTGGCGCAACCAGTGGCGTGCAGGGAGTGTGGCGCGCAAGTATTGTGGCGCGCGGGGAGTGGCAAACAAGCAGTGGCGCGCACGCAGTGGCGCGCAAGCAGTGACACGCAAGCAGTGACGGGCAAGCAGTGGCTCGCAAGTATAAAATTGGTGCGCAAGTTGGTTTTCCTACAACAAGTGTAGAGGTTGCGCACTAGTTAAAGGGGCACACAAGTCACCCTAGGGTTGCGTGAAAGTTGTAAGTTGTCCAATACACCTGCGATAAAGGGGTATTCATCAGTGGATGAAAATTGGACTTCAATAGAGCATTTACATACAGTGGAGGACGCATTTGTTAGAGATAATGAAAAGACCTACAAGTCTTTAAATTGTGAGTGGATCCATTCCAGAGCAGCGATCAAATGAAGAGAAAGAAGGTGATATTCTCCACTGGCAGTGAGCCAGAGAGAGACACACAAAGAGTGACCCTCGAGAAAACAGTGAGCTGACCCTAAACATTGTAAAAGCAGTGAGTCTCGACATAGAAGTGATCTAGCCCAAACATTATAAATTGAAAGTTAACTTTAGTGGATTTGGTACATCGGCACATCGTCGTTGTATGCTCTTTGAACGTAACCCAGTGAGGGTGAACCAAGTAAAAATCTGCGTGTCAGTCTTCTTGGTTTTCCGCATTGCCTTCAAAACATCATCATCAGATAAAGAAGGGAAGAATAAGATCAATAGTAAAACATAAGTGCAAACAAAGTGACCTTTATAATAAAGAGGTCAAGATCCAGTGGGGCAGAGAGAATTTTGAAAAGAATATTCATACCCTGATTCACCCCCCTCTCATGGTATTTATGCCCCTTTTGGTCATAACAAAACCATTAAGGGATGACGAAGACTGCCAATTCATCTAAAATTAAGGTAATTAGAAAATATTACCATTTCAATATATTTTTCATAGAGTTGAGAGATTCTTTTATTATAAATATAATGAACACAAGAAAATATAATTACTTAATACCAATATCTAGTGAGATCCAAAATAAGATATATGCCTGAACATAATTTCTCTATTATATTGGAAAATTTCAATCCAAATCATCAAATACCTCAATATAAAATGAATAAGAGAAATAATAATTATCTTTCAGTGATGGTTTGAATTAATATCATAGATGAAGAATTAAATTATGGAGGAAGATGATCTAAAGGAAGAGTAGGAATCCCACTCAAATGTCAATCATGTGTTTCCGGGAACAAGGGGAGCCCCCATATGGGATTTTCTCCATTTCCATTATTGTGTTTCCTCTCCTTCTCTTATGAATTTTATTGCGTTTTTTAAATAGAAAAAATATAATTATTATTGTTACATACATGTTATTATATGTGTACCCATATTATTACATAAAAATAATATATTAACACAGACATTTTGTCACACACCAGTGATATTAAAAATGATAATATTATAAATAATTCAATATGTATTTTCATATCATATAATTTTAATAATAATGATAATAACATTTCATTTTTATTAGACAATTTTCCATACCAAAAAACCATAAAATTATGTACACATATATGTCTCATTTCATATTGATATTAATACATACAAGTTATAACATAAATAGAATATTAACTATACGATTAATACATATACATTTCTTTTGAAAATTGTGATAATATTAAAAACTTCATGGATAATAAACATGCATTTTTTAACTAATTTATAATATTATAAAAAATATCATGAATCCATAATTCAACAATAATACTTATATGTTATGACATAGTAATAATAACATGTAGATGTAATTCCTCATATAATGATAATAGTCACATTTAATTACATATGTATTCATTATTTAAAAACACCAAATATTTCCATAATATCTCAAAAAAAATATACTAATCATTTCAATATACCTCATTTAAAATAATAATTATTTATTATACATTATTTATAGAAGAGTAATTTAAAATTATTATTTATCAAAATATTTATATTTATATTGCTCATTAATTTCCTATAACTAATACACACTCACAACCCCATAAATTTTCGAAAACAATATCATTTTTAAATAAATACCTCATCGAGTCAAATTGTGAATCCGAGATGGTTTATATCCTTCGGAAGTACGCGCCTCATGCGCCGCACTGAATTTTCAAAGGGAGAATGACAACGGGACCAAAAGTCCTCCCTAATACTCAAAGAGGACCATCTCTAGTTCAGTGAACAGTGATTTAGAACCACCATGAGTCATTTTTGGGTATTAGGGGGACTTTTGGTCCCCCATCGTCATTCCCCCATTTTCAAATTTTCTGCCTCAGCAGTTCTCCCTGTGACGCTCCGTTCGACCCTTTTGGCTTAGCATCTGATCCACCATGTTCTGTGGGTGATGCTCTGGGGATATCCTTTGGGGATACCCCGTCATTCCCCCAGACCCGCTTCGGCATCCTCTGGTGGTTCCACAGGCATTCATCAGCTCTATTTTTCCCTCGTAGTCATCTCGCCCTGGAGCCTCTGGTCTACAGGCTTCGGCTCCATCCTTTAGATCGGCGATGACTGGTGAGTTCTATGTGTCTTCTCTTCCCCGTCCTCTAATGGTTCCTCCTATCTCATTGGATACGAAGGAACATGAATCGGTGGATGGGTTCCCATTCATCTTTCTTTCGGAGGGCGAACTTGTTGATTAATCTCTCTATGACCGATGGTCTCTTATTGCACTGTTTGGTTACAGGCATCCTTCTCGAGCCGTTTTTTATAGCTTTGTTAACTCCTGGGATCTATCTAGTGTTGCAAGGGTTTCCATTTTCTCTAAGAATTCATTTTGAATTCACCTCTTCTCTAAGTTGGGATTCATTCGAGCCTGGTCTAGGGAGGGGAGAACATGCAGTCGTCAAAGGTTTCTTCCCCTTCGGTGGTCACTCGATGCTCATTGAGGAAAGGATTCCTCTAATGCGGCACTGTGGATCTGACTCCCTCGAACTCCTCTTCCATTTTAGAATCTTGTAGTTCCCAATCTATTGGTAATTCTATTTGTTGTTTTCTCTGTGCTGATGAAGCTACACTTAGGATATAACACACTATGGAAGCTATTATATGTGTGGAGTTCGATCTGGCCTCTTCTCTCCCTCACAGAAACCATCTGCATGCAGGGACTGATCACTCTATGGAAAAACGTTACGTTCCATTGTACCCTAGTTTTTGTTCCCGCTGCAATATTCATGGTCATTCTGATTCTTCGGAATCAAGGCCTTCGTTATGGGCCACCAGTTGAGATCCTGCCTCAAGAGTATGGGCACTCCCCTAAGGGTCCTCCCTTGGTTCTTGATCCTGCCTATTCTGGGTAGCTAATTGTAAAATATCTGGCTTGAGAGATTCCTGGAGAAGGAATTATGGTGGGTATGTGCGATGTGATTCTGGATTCTCCTGTCTCGAATCCAGTCTCATCTTCTCAAGCCCCTACTTGTGAGAATATTTCAGATGGAATTCTGATTTTGGCTCTTTCGGAATCCCTGTGAACAGGACCCATGTCTCCCCAGACCCTTCTCCTCCAGTGGTGTCGTCTTGACCTATTTCTGAAGGCTCTGGATTGTATGATCCTCCTGAAATTCATCCATTTTCAGTCCTTCCTCTAGTTTACCCCAAGCAGTGGGTGATTCCTCTCCTTCAAAGGAACCAGTGGCTATCTACCTGGACCTAGATCTTCCATATGTGCTTCCTCTGCCTATATCTGAAGGCCCCAATTACAAGTCTATGGCATGTTTGTCTCCCAGCAATCACAACTACTCAGCTAAACCTCCTCTCCTAGTTGATTCTACTCCTATTCATAATGCCTTCCAAGTGCTGGATGATTTTGGAGAGGGTATTATCTAGCCATCCATTGCTCGAGGTGTCCCTGTATTGGTTAAATCTAAACTACCTTCCAGTAGCATTGAGACTTGTTCCATATCCAAATCAGTCGACAGTGGAATATATTCTGTTTCATCACTTTAATTATGCATTCAGGCCGAATCTTCTCATTCTCTATGATTTATTCCATCTTATGGAATGCCAGCTGTCTGGGATACTTGGCTAAGAGGCAGTTCATTTTAAAGACTATTATGGTGAAGTGGGTTTCCTTCTTGGCCATCTTAGAACCAATGCTTAATCCTGAGTCCATCAAAGACATAGCTGGAGGTCTGCTTTATAGTCATTTTATGCAAGGGTTTCCGGTTCATATCTACATTTGGATCTTCTGGAATGATCAAATCCACATGGATTTGTTATATAGTTCTTGTCGCGACCCGTCCCCCAGGGCCCGCATCGTGACTACCCTAAGCCCGCCTTCTATAGGCCAGAGGCTGACGACTAGCACCAAAGGCGTAATTCCCTAAAATTGGGAATGTGTTGCCTTTATAAATCGTAAACACACACAACCAGAGAACAAACGGAAACAAACACTAAGTAAAAACTGTGCAACAAACATGCTGAAAGTAAATGGGTCGGAAATACAAGTCCAACAGTAATGTACAAGGAAAGGACAAACGGGTACAACTAAAAGACAAACAGCTGGATGGTATCTAGCAGCTCCTGGATCGTCCATCACAGATCCTACTTGAAGGGTAGGTACATAAAGCCTCATCAGTGCTCCATGCCCGTCCATCTCCTCCAGATACCGTCTCGTCGTGAGGTCCACCTCCGGGTACCGTCCAGTCCTCGTACACTCTGCCTCGATCAGCGCTGTTCGTCGTCTGCATCCAACACAACGAGGTGCGGACATAACCCGTACAAGAGTGAGTATAACGATACTCAGTAGGGACCCCGAGACCCTCAAGGTCTTACAAAATCCAACAAGAATAAACCACAAAGTAAGATTTCAATGGATAACCGTTACTTAGGTATATGCCCATACATATACCTAAGTTATCAAGTAACCCATCTCAATCACGAGGAAAACACAAAGGTCATTGACTCAGCTCAAACCAGGATTTTCATTATCGAAACCACGGCTGCTGGAGAACTCCTCTGTCGAGTACAGTGGTCCTGTCGCGACTTCGAGGCGCTACTCACTAACCTTAGACTGCTGAGGTACTCCTCCTGTCGAGTACAGCGGGTCTGCTGCCAAACCGGGCGCTCCTCCGCTGTGGGTCTGCCGCCAAACCGGACGCCCCCCCTAATAGCCGTCAGAGGTACTCCTCCTGTCGAGTACTGTGGGTCTGTTGCCAAACCAGGCGCTCTGTCCGCCGTGGGTCTGCCGCCAAACCGGGCGCTCCGTCCACTGGGCTAGCCGAATAACTCCGAGTCGAATCGGTCAAGCAGTCGTCAGGTCTACAACTACTAGGTCTTCGCACGTTGTATGCTCGCCTCCGGGAGGATCCGCTCCACGAGCTACTGGTCGATACTTCAAGTGTCACAAAGTCCCACGAAGAAGTATTTTAAAGATCCGCCACGTCATAGGGGTCTCAACGCAACAGACGGCGCGTCAATCGGACGCCCGGTCTGTGAGTTATTAGCATTTTAGTATCGGGGGCCCGGTTGGATTCGTGTACGAACCAACCTGACCGTGACTCAACTATACCCCAACTCCAATGGGGTATACTCAAAGGGACGACTATGCTCCAAGAATACCGGCGCTGCTGACGGTTCGTCAAACGGACATCCGGTGCCAAATATATGGCCCAAGAAAGTAAAGGAAGCGGTATGGGCCCGGGTCCGGTCTGACCCAGTCGGACCGACTTGGCCCAACCCAGTCTGGGTCAACTTGGTCTGGATCGACCCAGACTGACTTGCTGGGTCTGACCCGGCCCGTTGGGCGGGTCAGTCTGCTCAGTTCGGCCCAGTCCGCTGGGCCCGGCCCAGCGGACTGCGTGGACAATTCGGGCCGAAAGTCGCCACGTGGGCGACTCGGCCCGAAGGCCAGTGGCAGGTTCGACCGGCGCCGCGAGGGGCGCGGCTTGGGCGGCTCGGCCCGAGAAGACAGCGGCAGGCCGCGGTTAGGCTGCGGGGGCACGGGCGGGCCGCGGGTAGGCCGCGGGGGCGCGGGCAGTGCGCTGGGCAGGGCGGCCTGGGCGCGGGGGGCGCCGGGCAGGGTGCCTGGGGGGCGTCGGGCAGGCGGCCTGGGCACCGGGCAGGCGAACTGGGGGCCGGGCAGGCCTGCGGTTTCGGCCGGGGCGCGCGCTGGGCAGCGTGCGGGTAGGCCGGAACCGCAGGCCTGCCCGGCGCCCAGGTCGCCTGCCCGGCGCCCCCCGGGCGCCCTGCCCGTCGCCCCCGCGCCCAGGCCGCCCTGCACGGCGCGTCCCGGCGCACTGCCCGCGCCCAGGCCGCCCGGCACGACGCGTCCTGGCGCGCTGCCCGCGCCCCCGCGGCCTACTCGCGGCCCGCCCACGCCCCTGCGGCCTGCCCGCGCCCTGCGCGGTTTGTCGCCGGCTTCTTGGGCCGAGCCGCGCCCCTCGCGGCGCCGACCGAACCTTCCACTGGCCTTTTGGCCGAGTTGCCCACGTGGCGACTTTCGGCCCGAATTGTCCACGCAATCCGCTGGGCCGGGTCCAGCGAACTGGGCCGAACTGAGCAGACTTACCCGCCCAACGGGCTGGGTCAGACCCAGCAAGTCAGTCCGGGTCCATCCAGACCAGGTTGGGCCGAGTCGGTCCGACTGGGTCGGACCGGACCCGAGCTCATACTGCTTCCTTTACTTTCTTGGGCCATATCTTTGGCACCGGACGTCCGTTTGACGAACCGTCAGCGGCGCCAATATTCTTGGAGCATAGTCGTCCCTTTGAGTATACCCCACTGGAGTTGAGGTATAGTTGAGTCACGGTCAGGTTGGTTCGTACACGAATCCAACTGGCCCCTCGGGAGTAAAATGCTAATAACTCACAGATCAGGCGTCCAATTGATGCGCTGTCTGTTGCGTTGAGACCCCTATGACGTGGTGGATCTTTGAGATACTTTTTCGTGAGACTTCGTGACACTTGGAGTATCGACCAGTAGCTTGTGGAGCGGATTCTCCCGGAGACGAGCATACAACGTGCGGAGACCTAGTAGCTGTAGACCTGACGGCTGCTTGACCGATTCGACTCGGAGTGATTCGACTAGCCCAGTGGACGGAGTGCCCGGTTTGGCGGCAGACCCACGGCGGACGGAGCGCCTGGTTTGGCAACAGACCCGCGGTACTCGACAGGAGGAGTACCTTTGACGGCTATTAGGGGGAGCGTCCGGTTTGGCGGCAGACCCACAACGGGGAGCGCCCGGTTTGGCAGCAGACCCGCGGTACTCGATAGGAGGAGTAACTCAGCAGTCTAAGGTTAGTGAGTAGCGCCTCGGAGTCGCGACATGGCCACTGTACTCGACAGAGGATGAGTTCTCCAGCAGCTGTGGTTTCGATAATGAAAATCCTGGTTTGAGCTGAGTCAATGACTTTTGTGTTTTCCTCATGATTGAGATGAGTTACTTGATAACTTAGGTATATGTATGAGCATATACCTATGTAATGGTTATCCGTTGAAATCTTAGTTTGTGGTTTATCTTTGTTGGATTTTGTGAGATTTTGAGGGTCTCGGGGTCCCTACTGAGTATCGTTATACTCACCCCTGCACGGGCTATGCCCGCACCTCGTTGTGTTGGATGCAGACGACGGACAACGCTGACCGAGACAGAGTGTACGGGGACTGGACGGTACCCGGAGGTGAACCTCACGACGAGACGGTATCTGGAGGAGACGCACGGGCATGGAGCACTGAGTAGGCTTTCTGTACCTATCTTTCAGGTAGGATTTGTGGTGGACGATCCATGAGTTGCTAGACACCATCCAGCTGTTTGTCTTTTAGTTGTACCCGTTTGTCATTTCCTTGTACTTTACTGTTGGGCTTGTATTTCCGGCCCCTTTACTTTCAGCATGCTTGTAGCACAGTTTTTACTTAGTATTTGCTTTCGCTTGTTTTCTGGTTGTGTGTGTTTACGATTTATAAAGGCAATGCCTTCTCAGTTTTAGGAAATTACGCCTTTGGTGCTAGTCGCCAACTCCTGGTCTATGGAAGCCGGGCTTGGGGTAGTCACAATGCGGGCCCTGGGGGACGGGTCGTGACAAATTGGTATCAGAGGAGTCGGTTCTATCGCAAAACTTAGAACTATGATATTTCTTTTCTGTGAAGCAATAGTGTTAAGGGTACTAAGTGTGGTTTTCAGTTCAGGGAGTCCAGTGTTGGTAAGGGCGGTCGATGTATCCATACACCAGGACTCTGACTTCTGATTTTCGACTCAGTGCACGAAAACACTGATTGCGTGTGTGTTTTCAAAAGTTTTCTTTAAGTTAGCTCAAACCAGGTCAGCTCACCAGGTATAGTCTTTGACCGTGTCGCATCTGTGTCTTTCAGGATGCCTCCCCGCGGACGACCAGCTAGAGCCCCGAGAATTGTACGTACTGACAGCCCGCCGAGCGACGATGCCTCAGTATAGGGCCCTCTTCCAGTTGAGGCATCAGCGGAGGCATCAGCGGTACCACTTCCCGTTGGGCCACCAATGCCACTAGCCCCAGCAGCAGAGAGTGCACACCGCTTGAGCGCGCTGCACAAGTTCCAGCGCCAGTGGCCACCCAGGTTCAGGGGAGAGACGGACCCGCAGACGATTGATGATTGGCTAGAGGCTGTGGTGAGAGTCTTCAGACTGGTAGGGACACCAGCCGACTTCATGGTGATCCTTGCTGCCAGCCTCCTTCAGGCAACAACAAGCAGATGGTGGAGCCTGATGCTCCAGATGCATGACGAGACGTCACTTCTATGGGCAGACTTCGAGAGCCTGTTCCGGGCAGAGTTTGTACCAGCCACCCTTCGAGCGGTGCGTATACAGGAGCTACTGCATCTACAGCAGGGTAGCATGACGGTGGCGCAGTACTCAGCGAGGTTCACCAACCTCTCACGCTACTCCACTGATATGGTACGGGACCCGTTCTTTAAGGCCCGAACCTTTGAGCATGGACTCAGGTGAGAAATCAGAGTTTCAGTTATCTCTCACAGCATCCTGACGCAGACGAGAGTGTTGGAGTGAGCTCTCTTGGTGGAGAGTTTCCTTGCTGAGCAGTCTCAAGCAGCGAGACCCACCACTAGCCGACATGCAGCGGAGTCTTCTGCAGCTGGCAGTAGACAGATGACGCAGAGGTTCAAGAGGACCAGACCTACAGGTGATCGACCGCACGACTCAGGATCAGTTGTGCGGGACACCCAGAGTGGAGACAGAGCCAGGCATACCAGGAACGGACAATGTTACTCCTGCGACAGGCTTGGTCACATGGCACGTGACTGTTCGACCCGCCGTGCAGACGATCAACAGATAGATGAAGGACCTCCCAAGCAGAGGCAGAAGTTCGATCGAGACGGTCCGCAAGGAGCAGGCGACCGTGGTAGAGGAGCTGGTCGTGCAGCTGGTGGTGGACGACGCTTTGAGGTGTTGCCACCACCACCACTAGGAGGTTCACCCCGACCACAAGGAACAAGTGGATAAGGGAGAACACAACTTCAGACAGCTGAAACATACGACCATGGAGCTCCGGAAGCAGGTGGACAGGAGCGGGATTAGTTCCAGGCATAGAGACCTTTGTTCATGATGCTTCTAGCTTCGTTAATGTCGTTGTTGTGGTTGCTTTGTGTCTTTGTACTTTGAGCTGCAGTAATAAAAGACACTTGTCCTTGTGACGTTTGCTTTCCTTCCTTTTTGTGTGGTTAATACTAAGAGGTTCCGGTTAAAACTGTTGACTTGACCCTCACTTTTGAGATTTCTACTGGAGGAGACCCAGTGACCACACACTGATGCCGACAGTGTGACTCAACCCTTGAAGGCGAGAGTAACGGTTGAATCTCTTGGTAGTAGCGTCGAGGCCTTACGACGTCGTCCATGACATGAATTAGTACTGTTCATGTCAGGATTGACTATAATAGGCAAAGGACGTGGTTCATCCAGGGGATGAGACCGAATTTCCCTTTTCGGCAAAGGAGAAATCTTAGCAGCTCTTATAGAACGCAGACGAAGAAGGGTGAAGTCGAGTTCTTACAATTGGCTAGTCTCACCCATAGTTCGTTGAGCGAACGGTTTACGGTTTACTCTAATCACAATAGTCTCAGGTGTGTCTTCTTTCAGAAGGATCTGAACCCGAGACAGCGGCGATGACTTGAGTTATTCCGGGACTATGACTACGTGGTAGTCTATACTCCTAGGGAGGGGAACGTTGTTGCGGATGCACTCAACAAGAGGACTGGTATTCAGCTGCTAGGAGAGGCGACGGAGCAGCTGGCTGCCTTACATATATCCTTTGTGGATAGATATGGTGCAACCTATCTACAGTCTCTTACAGTCACTCCTCCACTTCTTCAGCAGAGTAGGCGAGGTGACTTACCGCCTGACCCTTCCACCTCAGTTGCACCGGGTGCACAACGTCTTCTACGTATTTCAGCTGAGGAGATGCGTGCACGACCCGTCCCACATCATCGACCACGGAGAGCTGGACATCGATGACGATGCGACTTTCACGAAGGTTCCAGTGGAGATTGAGGATCGACAGGAGCGGGTCCTGCGCGGACGGTCGATTCCTCTGGTGCGCATTCGCTGGCAGTACGGGAACCTCCAGGAGAGCACATGAGAGCGGGAGGCTCAGATGCGTGCTCAATATCCCCTTTAGTTTCCTTAGTGTGTGTTGTAGCTTTACGGGGGGACGTAAAGCCCTGAGGTGAGGGTAATGTAAAGACCCGGAAATTTTAAGGAATTTTTTTTTCTTAAATTCTTTGGAATTTTATGAGTCCGCAGTTTCTGACGACGACTGATTCCGAGGCCCGGTGTGCCCGGAATCAACTTCTGAAGTTTTGTTCGGGTACGTTCAGTGAACGTATGTGCGAGTTTTTCTATCTTTTGAACCGGTGCTCAGAATTGAAATTCGAAGGCACCGTTGAACTCGCAGCGCCAGTATTCGCTTAAGGTGACCTTTACCGCAGTTGCGTTTCATCGTGGATGGAAGTTATAAATTGGGGTTGCTTTCTAAAATTTAAAGATTGTGTAACACATTTTTATTTAATTTTTAAATTTTAGAAAGCAACCCCAATTTATAACTTCCATCCACGATGAAACGCAACCGCGGTAAAGGTCACCTTAAGCGAATACCGGCGCTGTGATTTCAACGGTGCCTTCGGATTTCAATTCCGAGCACCGGTTCAAAAGATAGAAAAACCCGCACGTACGTTCACTGAACGCACCCGAACAAAACTTCAGAAGTTGATTCCGGGTACACCGGGCCTCGGAATCA
Organism: Viscum album; assembly: GCA_963277665.1. Lineage (NCBI taxonomy): Eukaryota > Viridiplantae > Streptophyta > Magnoliopsida > Santalales > Viscaceae > Viscum > Viscum album. The sequence goes on along the minus strand of OY728120.1, from coordinate 1,870,381,555 downwards.
GTCGTCGTCAGAAACTGCGAACTCGTAAAATTCCAAAGAATTTAAGAAAAAAAATTTCCTTGAAATTTTCAGGTCTTTACAGTTATAGTTTTCATATCTATATTAAAGTAAGTAACAACGGGGGATCTTTTCATATGTCTACTTTTTATGCCAAATGTGACCAAGCACAGAGGAAGGAACTTTGGTGCTCCCTCTCTGCCTTCAAATATGGTTTGGCTGTATGGAATTTTGGAGGAGATTTCAATACCATTATGAACTCTTCTGAGAGGAAGGGAGTGGGAATTTATCCAAATAATGGTATCCATGAATTTCACTCATTCATTTCATCCAACAAGCTCTTGGAGATGGGGTACTTAAGTGATTCCTACACCCCGTGCAACAATCTAAGGGGAAGTAGAAGATTTTAGAGTAGACTTGATAGACATCTGGGCAATCTCTAGGCCATTTCTAAATTCCCTGGCTTCTCTATGGCTCACATGTCTAGATCTTTATCAAAACACTCCCCTCTTCTTCTTGTTGTCCATTCTACCGTGGAATTGAAAGAGGACTTCTTTTATTTCAGCCGTTGGATGCAGTTGGAAGGTTTCATAGAAATTGTTTAAACTTATTGGAACACTCATGTTTAGGTTTTTCCTTAGGGTTCTCTTTAGAATAATTTAAGAACGATCAAGAGTTCCATTCTATAATGGATTAATTTTCTCCCCAACCAAGATTTTAAGATGGATATCCTCCAGGAAGGGATTGATCAACTTAATCTTCAGTTACTATCCAAACGGGATGATATCAAGTACATAATCTTGTCTAGTATGAAACATAGGCTAGAGGAAGTTATACTCTATCTTGATAAATCTACCAGAGAAAGATCAAAAGAAAATTGGATCAAGCTAGGGCATAGGAATGCAACCTACGTTGATTCATGTTTTAGGGAGAAAAGGTCTAATGGAAGGCCCAATCTTCCTCCCCCAGATGGTTCCTTCACTAGTGATGCATGTATTGTGGGTCCTTGGGCTGTGGTTCATTTCACTAAAGCTCTTTCTGGTCAAATTCTGGTTAAAGGGGGCCTTTCTCATTAATGGAAAGCAGTTGACTCATTTTTTATAATATTCATGGTTCTATTAATTACTTGGAAAATCAAATGTTGGGTGCACTCCCGGAAGGAGAGGAGACTTCTGATTCCATTAAGACACATAATTCTGAGAGTTCCCAGGGCGCAGATGGTTTCCCAGGTTAATTTTATTCTGATTTTTGGCTTATCATCAAAGGGGATGTGGTGTGTGCTATTTAAGATTATTTAAGCGGCGGCCCTTTACCATGTGTTACTTTGGCTACCATATTGGATCTTATTCCTAAAGATAATTAGCCCAACAGTTTTGGGAAATTTCTTCCCATTAGCATGTGAAATATCTCATCTAATGTGTTGGCCACCATTCCAAAAAATATATTTTACCTTTATCTTCCTCTCTAGGTTTCAAAGGAAGAACATGGTTTTATTAAAGGCAGAGGTATTCAGCGAGCTATTGGGCTTGCCATGAAATGATCACTAATCATGAATGGAGATTGATTGGAACCAATGTGATGGTTAAGATTGACATGGAAAAGGCCCATGAAAGGATGGATTAGTCTTTCATCGTCAAAGTGCTCAGAAAATGTGGATATCCAAAGTGTGTTATTGACCCTTTCTTCAGGTTTTTCTCCTCTACATGGTTCTCTATTTGTCTTTTGGGTAAAATATTTGGCTTCTTCAAATCCACATGGGGTTTGAGACAAGGTGACCCCATCTCCCCTAGCAATTTCATTATGGACCAGGGTTTCCTCGGTAGAAATACCAATAAGAGTCTTGAAGATGGGTTCGTTCATCCTTTTAAAGGGATGTATGGATTCTCTAGAATTTTTCATATATTCTTTACGGATGAAATGTTGTTTTTCCTGGAAGTGAAAATTATTTTCATTATTTCATGCTGATCCTCTATGAATATTTTAATAAAACTGGTCAATGTGCTAATACAAACAAATGTGGTGTTCTTATCTCTAATAAGTAACTTAGATTTCCATTTGATTATTTGGGTGCTCCCTTACCTAGTGGGAGGGTTATAATTCAGCATTATGATAACATGGTGCAAAGGATTATGGGAAGGATCCTAAGCTGGAAAATCCACTTTCTATCCTTTGGGGGAACAATTTCTCTGGTTAATAGTGTTCTCTCTTCCATTTCAATGCACATTTTATCTATCAGAATACACCTGAAAGTAGTGTTCAAAAACATTGAAAGGCTCCTCAATTGTTCTATATGGGAATCTCACCAAGAAGGGCGTCATCATTGGGCATGTTGGCATAGACAGGAAAGACCTTTTCAAGTTGGGGTATCAATCTCCAAGGTATTAAAGATAGTATGCGGGGTTTTCAGGCTAAAATGGCGTGGGAGGTCATCTTAAGAGACTATCTCTGGTCTTCTTTTGTTAGGAGGAAGTATGGGGTGTGTCCCCTCTATTGGTCCGACGATTTCTTGGATCCAATATTTGGAGCAATCTGAAGAGACTTGTTCATCCAATTTTGGAGATCTCTTCGCTGGATTATTAGGTGTGGTGACATTTCCTTCCTGAAATAAAATTAGGCTTGATCTCGCCTTTTCTTTCCTGGATGGACATCAGTGTAAGATAGGCATGTTCCCATCCTCGGTTCATAAATGCAGTGCTTAACAAGGACCAAAAGAAAGTTTTTCCCAGCATTCCTTTTTCTGAAGATCATGACTATTGTTTCATTACTTCTTCATCAACTGGGAAACTAACCTTCTCTATTTTCCGTGGTATGATTCACTCCTCTTATCTGGATTGTATGGGCACTACAATGTGGTTTAAAGGCTTATATTCTAAATTCAACTTTCCTCTATCGAGAATCTGTAACTGTTCCATTCCAAATTATGATAATCTTTAGTGCATTTGTATTCTAATTGCACCGAAATGCAAATGCGGCTCCAATTCACATTCTGAATATATTACTTATCTCTCTTCAATAGTGAATGGGTTGTACATCTTTGGATTCATGTTTCCATCCTTCCTGAATTTACTGGGAGGTTGAGTTCCAAGGAGGATTTTTATCATGAAAGTTGGGATTTTCATGCGAGGAATCACACATAAGGTAATGGGTGGACCATTTTCACTGCCGCTGCTTGTTGGACCATCTGGGAAATGAGGAGTGTTGTTTGTCCTCAAGGACTTTGGCTGAAACTCCAGTACATCAGGTTCATGTTTCTGGATCGTATTAATTCTTTTGTGCAGCATTGTAACGGTTTTTCTCTGCCTCTAGTTCTACACTCCCTCGATGTGCCTGGTCGGTCTATAGGAGTGGCTTCACCCAGGAAGAGGGATCCTGTCATATGGGTGAGATGGAAACCTCTTCCTCATAGTCTTATGTAAAATACGGATGGCAATTGTGTGTAACAGATCATGTGTGGGGGTTGTGTGGTTTGTGATTTTCATGGTTCGACCATCATGTACTTTTAGCGTACATTGGGTAGGGTACTTTAGTGGTAGAGGAGGCCTTGGAAATGCATCAAGGGAATAATATATGTAAGCCAAGTTTTATTAATTTATCTGAAGTGGAATCAGATCCCACTATTGTGGTTAATGCCTTGAAATGCCAATTAGATTGTTCCTGAAATATCATCCATCGTATCAGAACTAGCATTTCCCTTTTTTCATCCAAATACGAAGGTTGTTCACACATTCCATGAGGGTAATATGTTGGTGGATCTGCTTTCTTCCAAACGTAACCAGGACGAAAGGCTTATGATGTTCTCTAATATTGGATCTCTTCCTATTGATTGTACTATGATTGTATGAGGAGATACCCTCGACCTTTATCATTTTCTCCCTCTGTGATCTCTTTTTTCTATTCTTATACACTTGTCTATATTTTCGTCTCTTATTTTTAATAAAAGATTTCAATTGTCAGTCAGTCAAAAAAATGCCTCATTTGAATCATTTTCCATTAAAAATATAAACCACAATATTTTATTTAAATTTCCTTTTTCTCGTTGAGAGATATATAAATTGAATTTTATAAACATGTTAATCTTTCTAGTACCCAGTACCCCACCATTGGGTACCCTGTGGTCTGTCTAGATGACCCTCACCAGTGTCATATTCACCGGGTACCTAGTGAGCCCCTTCTAGGTACCTAGTGATCTATTGCAACATACTACATATAAAAATACCATTGACATTTCTCAAGCCTACAATATACATATATGGCCTCAAGTCATAAAATAAGTACCCAATTTCATCCTCGGAAATGAAATTCAAGACTGAAAATAAATATTAAAAATGACCCTATATTTTCACTAATGTAATTCTATGTTTAAATATATTTTTTAACTCTAATTAATATACATTAAATACGAGTTACTCCAAAGGATTACTCTACCCATGGGTATTGGAATAAATAAACACCATTTCTTCTATTTAGAAGCTCGGTTAACAAACCTAGAGACCAATATTTTGTTGGGACCATGTTGCTTGATGGTGTTTCAAAGATCTTGGAAGTTTTTAAGAATGTTTGTTAGGAATTTTATTTTATTTTTTTATAACATAATTCATATTACATTGCTAAACATTCCAACATTTGGAAAATAGATAGAGAATATTGTAGTGAGTTTTTTCAGAGTCCATCGGATAATGGTTTTCGGACTTATGGTTTAGACAATGTTTCATGTGGAATTTTTATCTCATGCGGCATAGACAGTCCATCGAATAAATCATTGGGTTGAGAAAAATCTGGAAATGATTTATTGTTGTGAATGTTTCCAACATCATTAGTTACAAAAGGTCTCATGATCCAAGTAAAGGAAGAAAGGTAGAGAAATTGGTTTTATGTAAAAAGTTCAAACTATGAATTACTGAGAACGATCATCGGATATAAGCTTTCAGAGAATAGTTTGATGGTGAATAGTCTTTCGCATGCTATGTAAAGGTTGCTGAGGATGCCACATAAGGGTAATAACCAATTTCCACGTGTTTTGGAAGGGTACATTTGATGTTATGATGTTAGTATTTGATGTTTTTGAATTTTTCTGATCATATAAAAGTTATTGAAGTTTGAAGTGAGATGTTGAAGAATCTCATCGGATAAGTTCCTTCTAGATGAAATTTGGTCGGACAAAGTCCATTCGGATAAAGTCTAATTAGGAAAAGTTTAAATAAATAGTGAAATTGGATGAAGATTATCAGATGAACCCTGTGTACAGTTTCTATTGGAGGACATATACAACGTGGTGTATTTGGAGTTTCTACAAAGATGATCGGATGGATGTTGTTGTATAAATGATCTTTAGACTGAAAATGGCATGTGAGTGTAATGGATAGAGAGTTATGATGCAAGTTGTATTATGCAGGAAGTTTCTTAAGAAGTTAACCTGATATGTTCCTACGAATTTATTCTAAAACATTAGACATAGTCTCTTCACACCATTGTTTCATTTCGACGTTTTACTAGATGATTCAGTGGTACAATATTTTACCAGTTTAAAGGTCTATGAATTGTTTGTAAAGATATTTAATGTGATGATGCAAAGAAAATCTTTAAATATTGCAAATATCATGAAAGGTTTATCTATGATTCTCTCCAATAAATTAGTATGTTTGTTTATGGTATTGGATTTTCAAATTTGAAAGAAGCTTGATGACTAATCTAGAATCCTTAAGGAGAAACCCTGAAAATTATTTTGACCAGGAGTTTCTAATGTCGTGTTTTCATTGAGTGGGAATGTTAAATAAGAATCCCTCATTTTCTCCTAATCATGCATCTATAAATAGGGTGTGAGTAAAGTACTATATGAAAAAAGAGTTGGGATCATAGGCATCTGACAAAAGATAAGGGATAAAGTTTCATATCACGTGGAAACAGATAGACTGTGTGCATATGTGAAAAGATAGACATAGCATAAGAATGATTCATCAGTTTTCAGATGGCACTGGATGTAAATTTCCATTAAGAAGATTGGACAGAGAAATTGAATGAACAATGGAATAGATGGATGTTTATACCAATGTACAAGAAATAAGTTCTTGCCTGCTGCTAGGAATGAATGTGAAGAAGTACTGGAAGCACAGTGAAAACATACTTAGCCCAAAGTTAAAGGATTATAAAAGTTTTTACAAAAATTGTTCTTACATATTTTATCTATATAGAGAGAACATGAACTTTTTTATTGATCATAGTGTAACAAATGTGAATGGATATTCCCTTCTTATTGTAACAACATAAAAGGGTTGTTTTGTAGTGGATTGTGTTGTATTGGATTCTTTCCAAACCATACCAATGACTACCTACTCTTATGGAGTGTGAAACTTGTAAACTCTTGAGTTGCTATAGATTGTTCTTGAATGATTGTTTTTATAAAATTCATAACTCTTTAACTGTAATAGACATAGATTTTTGAAGAACAAAATTATGTTTAATAGCATATATGGCATGCAACAACTTGTGAAATATAAGATCGTTATAACGCAACCATTAAATTGGCATGTATGAATAGAAATTATTTTTTTAAATATATATAAATTTCATACCAAATATAAATGTATTGATAAATTTTTAGGAATGAAGAACTCAATTTTTAATAGACACATTATTCTTCAAATAAAATATGCTTTCTTTAAAAATGTTATTTATTTATTTTTTTGAGAAAAACTTATAATTAATTTATATCTAGAATATAAAATGTATTTGACAAATTGAATTTCATTTTCAAAATAAACATATCAAAATTTTCATGGGGTGATATTTTGGGATTTTTTCTAAAATATTGATTTTTCAGTAAATAGTGAAAAAATCCATTTTTTTGTAAAACTATCCCTTTTCAATAAATTAAGTAGTTTTAAAGTTTGATTATGATTTTAATTTGATTTCAAGTTACATAATTATTCATTATTTATTTTTAATCCAATTAATTACATTTGAATCATCTTTTTACTAGATTTTACTTTATGTTTGTTTTTTGGTTTAAAAACGCATTTTCAGAAAACTATTTTAAAGTGAATAATGTTTATCCATTTTATTTCATTAAAAAACCCCACAAGGACGAGTGATTAAAAATAAATGTTTAGATTATATATCTATAAATATTAATTCAAATTCATATATTGATTATTACTAGACATAGATTTAATATAAAATCATCTTCTCCATGATAAACATGCTAATTGAAAAATCACTTTTCGTCACGTCTGTGGGTTTAATTTTAAGTTAAATTCTGAAACTTCTGTGAAATGAATTTGGTAAAATATATTCCATATTTGGAATCATAATAATTTTTATTATATAATATTTTCAACATAATGAGAGGGTATGACTTTTCCATTGGTACCAGGTCTGTGCAACATTGCATATGACAACTAGTCGACCAGCCCTGTGAAGGTGAAGTGCTGATATCATGACATATGCTGGGGAGGATCAATTCCAAGTTGTCTTGTCTGGGTAATTCCCTCTAAGACCTATGAGTCATGTAATTGTCTCTAAGCCTTCGGGCCTTGTTAGGGTTCCACCTCACCCCTTGAAAGGTGGATTATCAAAATAATAAAAAAATGAAGGCCTTCGAGCCATACTGACCGACCGTGGTTAAGGTAAAAACATGTTTACCGGGGGTTAAACTAAAGATGTAAGAGTTAAAATGAACTATAAAATTCTATAAAATCCATTCTTAGGACATATGTTGACCATATATCATATTATTCTATATAATGGTCAACTCTTGTTCCTTTTTTTATGTGAACAATTTTAGTATAAATTTTTCGTTTCAGAAATTCCAATTGTTTCCTCTCCCCCACTTATAAAAGGTCACCCGTTCTCCTCTCATCTTCACACAATCAAAGACTTTATTCATTTAATACCAGTCCAAATACCTTTATTGATTCCCTCCTCACGTCTTAGATTCCTTTCAGTGATCATAAATTCAATTTAGAAAGTCATCATGTATAATCATAAAGAGGAGGTTTGAAGAAGAGGTATCATTCTTAACTTGCCTTTTTTTTGTTTCTTATTCCACCTCAATAAAATCTTCTTCAACCATTATTATATAATAATAAAAATAACTCAAATATAATGATATTTTATTAAGTTAATTTTATAACCAAAATCCATCTCCTCTTCCATAAAATGGAAAATGAAACCGTCATTCACATGTACAATGAACAACCGCCTCGTGAACCGATGTAATTCATTTTTCATCGTCACCTATTACAGATGGTTTTAATGATGGATTTTACTTATACATATTATATTCATTTCATATTTATCATTCTTAAATGATAATATATCATTAAATTTATAAATTTCCACTCAATAAAAAATGATAACATCGTTTGTGTGTATATGTGGACTACCGCCTCCATGAAGCGATGTGATTCTTTTTTTCTTAACCTCACCACATAGACGATATATAAGATTATAAGTAAAGAAATATTATGATAGTTATGATATTATTATCATCATTTAATGATAAAATATTACTTACCTTCTTTCCATAAAGATCATTGAAAAATAGAAACACTACTCCTGCATACGTACGACCTACCGTCTCCATGATCGTAACGTAGTTCATTTTTCATAACCATCATTCATGACTGGGTTTTAAAGTACAATTTATGTGTAAACATGAGATCTTTTTTAGGATTATTATTCTGAAGACGATTTAATAGGGACCTATTTGACCATTTTCATCCTACCAAAGTCATTTTTGTCATATAATCTAAATATCATAAAAAATGCCAAAGTGAACTTAAATGATTAACTAATTGTGTATAACATGGCCATAGATAAAATAAAAGGAATATTAAACAAGAATTTTTTTATTAAGAAAGTAAACAATTAACATAAGTTTATTATTCAAGAAGTTAAAAAATGAATGAGATGATTTGGACTCAATGTATGGGACAATTTGACTTAAAACCTCATTTCAAATGTTTTAAAGATTAATTTACTAAATATTTATTTTCCATGTCCATGTACTTATAAATGATTCAAGAAAATTCTTATTTATTATTTTATATATGATAATGGTCATTTTTACCATATTTCACTTTCTATACAATGTTTTTAAAAAAGGATTCTTTTTAATGTTGTATGAAAGGGACTTTATTTTAAAAAATTCTTCTTTTAACAATTTATTTTCAAAATCTTTTTCTTCCATGTTCATATTTTTAAAATTATTTTATGGATGTTTTTATATGGAAATATATGATTTATAATGGTCATTTTATGTCTCTTTTGAATTTCGATCAAATTTTTTCAAAAAGAAATCTTTTCATGAAATGTTTGATTTTTTTAGAAAATGAAAACGGAATGTTCTATTTTAACATGTATGGTGAAAATGACATTTCCCACCGCTATAACCATTATTTTATTTATATCTTATCTTACAAGATTTCATGTTTTATTAAATCAAAAACCCTAATTACATTTTTAAAGGTATTTTGTTTTTAAAATAGGATTTAAAAAAGAAAAGGATATTTTGATATCCGAAAGAGTTGTGTAGGCGGGATTAAAAGAGTTTTTCAAGGGTTTGTGGTGAAATGTTGCAAGATGAAATTGTTTTATTCGTGTTATATTCATTGAAAATTGTTTCTATGATGGTTTTATCCCCATTATATCTCATGGGTGAGCCCTATATAGTGTATATGATGGGTTCTCCTATATAGCACTCCAATGCAATGGAAAATGATTATGTTTTTTGTAGAATTATATTGGATGTCGGTCATATAGTTATTCAAATTTATAGGAGTTATGTAAGTATAATATAAGGGATATATGATATGGTTTCCCAAGGGACCTACTTTACTTTTATATAACTTCAATGAGTTTTCTTGGAAATCATTTGGTTTCAAAAGTTATGCTAATGATCTTTTAAAAGGAAAAACATTGTCCTTTTGGGTAAAAGGCATGCTTTTAATAAAAGGTTTTTCATCGGATTTCATTTTTTCAACTGACTAACAAATTTCTTCTTTTTTATGTCACTTATGCATATTTTTGTGCTCATCACAATTTTTTTTAATAAAAAAAATCATATGTTTTAATGATGGGTAATTGAAAGGAAGAAGTTAAGTTAATAGTCATGAAGATTTTTGACGAAAACAAAGCATGTTTTATTCTTAAAATTTTATATTTTGGGAAAACTAGATACTAATCAGAAGTCTCCACATTATAATATATGTTTTTTATGTTTAGGTTATATTATAATTATCTATAATTATAAAAATTAAAGATATTTTGGAATGAAATAAATCAAATTATAGTCCAATGAAACTATAATATATAATGTTTATAGTCGGGTCTTTATAATTGGTATTAGATCTCAGTTTCGTTATCATTAATGGTTAGAATGTTATATGAGAAAATGTTAAAAGTCATATATCACCACAATGGTTTGTATGTTGGGAGAATTATGGTCATTTCTCATAAATAAAAGGAAGTTGAGGATACCATGGTAAGGGATATCACAGTGTTTATCCTTCTCTAAAGATGTTTTATTGGGATTTTATTGATATGATCACACTGACCCATTTTTGGTTTTATTAAATGGATTGATATAGCGGGCAACAAAGAAATAATGGATGTGTAGTAAAATGTGGTGGTTGTCTAAATGAGAAACTGAATGAAATGGGATTTATAGTGAAAAATCTTGTGGTTATTCTTAACCAGTTATGACATGTTATGGTTAGCAACATGAACATTATTGAGTTTCCTAACGCATAGAATGATGGAGAAATGAATCTCCATGGATGGTCTGGTGATAGATATTGTAAAGGTATAAATATTCAATGACTTATTTTTCAAGAATATGTGATTAAGCACCCATGAAAATGTCTTGAAAGAGAGGGGAGATGTTTTGTTTGTGTTAACAAAGGTCCCAAAGCAATAATCAACAAAGGAAAAAAATGAAGCGTTCAGTTAACACCATGAAGAGGAATAAAGTTCATTATAATACATCAATTTAATATTTTAAATAGGTGGAGTATATAAATTATGAAAACTAATTCTGTATGTGGAAATCTCATGAACAAAATTAACTAGACCGTACAAATAAATGTTTAGTAATGCCTAACTCCATTATTGTTGAAGATGAGGAAATTTCAATTGAAATATGTCAGCTATATAATGTATCTCGGATTATGTTTTGATTTCAATGGAATTATAGGGCATGATTCATAGTTTTTTTTGGAAGGAAGTATTAATGAATAAAATGGAAACTCATTGTTAATGGATTATGAAGAATGCTAACTAATTAAGGTACCTACATATAAGGGCTCAAGAGTTATGATGTAGTGGTATATTTTAGGATTTCCATAAGTTAAAAGGCTTAGACACATCTTTTTGAGGTTATATGGGATATGAATACTTTTGGATACATTTATTGAATTTTTGTAGAATATTAATGTATATGTAACCCTTAAGTTTAACATATGAAAATGTTATTTAAGGGAGAATGATCTTTTCTTTTGTGTACATAAGATTAAAGGTATTGATAACCTTTATGGTTTATATGATCTTTGATGATTAAAGATATTTTTGAGGATGTTCATCATCAATTCTGGAAAAGTTAAAATAATTATATTAATTTGGTTTTAGAAAAAGGAAAATCTATTGGGCAAGCGACAAACTATCTCATCTAGCAAGGCCGTGAGGCTTGAACCCACAACAGAAGGGTGATAAGGGTGAAACACCTACCAGTAGCATATGTGATGTCCTAGTTTTTATGAAATTGTTTCTTTAGTTAGATGGTTTGAAATATAGTGATTTCATTCTTTTTCACTGGATAAGTTTCATCATATAGATAACCATAGGATTCAGATGCGATTTAGTGATTAGGTGATTAATGTTTTCTTTTAAAAGAGCATCATGATTTTGGGAACCTTATATGATTAATACAGATAGAACATTAAGGAATTTTATTTGAGGAATAAAGGATGAGTTATCATTTGGAAACCTATTTGATTTTACTATGGCTTTGTGGTGATTCATGTTTTTTATTGAAATCATTATTATATCTTAGATATTATTTGATTAAGGCATATATTGTTTCAGTATGAGACTTTAAATGTGATTTTTGTTTTTTGGAGATAAATGATATTTCAATTTCAGAATATATGATCAATCCCTTCTAATTTTTGGTTTTCAATCTTAGTCATGAATATTTCTGAGAATTTTAAGAATAGTTGTTTATAAAATGATCTAAGAGAAACATTGGGTGTTTTCAATGAGGATTTGGAGATTAATAATCTATTTCATCATATGAAGGTTTATTCATTTTTTGAATTATTTTACCTTGAACAAACCATATTGAATTTAGATAATTTCTAATGAAAAGAGGAATATATTTTTATCCATTTATTGAAATTTGTTATCCGATATAAGTGAATTTTGATGCTTCAGTCATAAGAAGGGAAAATTCATCTTCAATACTAATCATTTTGAGAAATAGATGATATTATGTTGGAAATTTATTAAGGGATGAAATTAAACTAAGAAATTAAGTATATTTATTTATGATCTTTATCTAGATGTTAAATGAATTCCTCAACTATAGGGAAAGGATATTAAAATTGAAATTTTATCATATTTAATTCATTTCACATGATTCGATGGTATTTTTAACAACTCCTTAGTTTAAGGTTTTTTGGTTGTAACTATCTCATGATCATTCAAATTATTGTGATCAATGATCTCTAAAAATCTCCATCATTATTTAGGAATTATTTTTTTATTACATGTCCATATATTCACTTACCACTAATGTTTTACTATCTTGAAACCTAGTTATGTTTTATTCTAGGTGACCATTGTATTTTATTCTCCCTCTATTTAGGAGGATGTTTTATTAACCATTTTTATGAGAAGGGATTTCAAGAAAAGTATTTTTAAATGTTGAACCTTTTATTATTGGGATCAAGTTAAAATTTTGAGGATACAATTAATTAAAGGGGGAGAATGTAACACCCTGATATTTTAAAAGAATAACATTATATTCAGTAGTGTATATGACACATAACACCAAGATTAAAAAACTATGAAATATAAGACCGTTATATCCAAGAAATTAAATTTTTGGGTATGAATATAATTTAATACTTTATGAAATATATATAAAGGTCCTAATCAATACATATTTATTGATAAATTATTAGGAAATAAGCATTTTATTTTTAATAAATACATTTTATTCTTCATAAAAACATGTTTTCTTCAAAAATGATATTTATTTATTTCTGTGAGAAAATATTATATTTTATTTTTGGGTATTTCATAAAGTGGATTTGATAAAATGATTTTCTTTTTCTAAATCATCATATAAAAATTAAAATATGGTAATATTCTAGGATTCTTTGGAAAATAATGATTTATTATTGAATAGTAAAAATACTGATTTTTAAAAAATTGTCATTTATTTATAATAAATTAAGTAATAAAAATAATCCCATTTTGCTTTGAATTTTATATCAAGAAACATAAGTATTATTTAGTTATATTTAGTCCAATTAATTACATTTTATTCATCTTTATAATGGATTTTACTTTAAAGTCATTTTGAGTTTAAAAACCCATTTTTATAAAAACTTTTTTAAAATGCATAATGATTCTCCATTTTAATTTATTAAAAAACCCCTAATTAGTAATGATTTAAATTAAATTTATTGATAATATATATATAAAAATTAATTGAAATTCCTATAATGATTATTACTAGTCAATTAGTTAATATAAAATCATCTTATGTATTAAAAATACATTTCTTGACAAATCGATTTTTCATCACGTATTTAGGTTTAATTTTAAATTAAATTATAAAAAATAACTGAATTTAATTTGATAAAATTGATCCCATATTTGGAATGAGAATAATTTATATTATATAATAAGGTAAATTTAATTTTTTTTCACAATAAATAGTGAAAATAATAAACATAATTTAGCACAGTTAATGTAAAAACGAGTTTATCGGGGGTTAAAAAAATGATAAGGGATTTTATGACCTAGAACTTGTATAAAATCAATTTTCAGGACATATTTAGACCTTATATCATATAATTCTATATAATGGTCCATTTGGGATCCTTTTGGCATTTGAAAATTGTGGGTATAACTTTTTCTTTTAAAAAATTTCTAATGTGTCCTCTCCCCCACTTTTAAAAGGCCACCCATATCCTCTCCACTTCACACATTAAAATCATTTGTTTCCATCCAATAAAAACCTAAATAAATTTCTTAATTCCCTCCCCACTTCATAGAATACGTTTTATGTTCATAAATCCAATATAGTAAGGCATTAAGAATAATCCAAAAGAGGTGGTTCAAAGAAGAGGTACAGTTCTCAACTAAACATTTTTGTTTTGTTTCATCTTCCACCTCAATAAAAAATTATTCAACCATAATTATATAATAAAAAAAATATCAAATATAATAATATGTTATTATGTTAATGAAATATCCTATATTCATTTCCTATTCAATTAAATGAGAAACAAAACCATCATTCGTGTGTACGATGGACTTCCGCCTTACGAACTGATGTAACTCATTTTTCATCATCACCTATTATGGGTAGTTATAATGATTTATTTAATGTATATATTTGATATTAATGACATATTTATCATTATTAAAATACAATGTCACTTACTTTTTTCCTTTCCACTCAATGTAAAATGACAACGTCGTTCATTTGTACTTTTAGACTACCCCATCCATGATGTGATATGATTATTTTTTCATCACCACATCACTTAGATGATATATATGAGTATATATAATGAAAAATGGTATTTTTGATATTATTATCATTATATAATGATAAAATATTACATGAATTCTTTCCATAATGATATTTGAAAAATCAAAATGTTACTTATGTGTGCATATAACCTACCATCTCCATGATTATAAATAATTCATTTTTTATAACTATATTTAATGATTTTTTTAAAATTATAAATACTTAATGATTATAATCCTGGATATGATTTAATAATTAACCATTTGACTATAGTCAACCAACTGAAGTCATTTTTGAGATATAATATGAATACCATCAAAACATCCGATGTTAACTGAAATGGTTAACTAATTATGTATAGCATGGTAATAAATAAAATAAAAGTAATAATAAACATGAATAAGATTTTTAATAAAGTAAATAATTAAAATAATTTTATTATTCAAGAAGATAAATAATTTAAAAGACAATTTGGAATCAAGCTATGGGACACTTTAACTTAAAACCTCGTTTTAAATCTTTTGAAGTTTAATTTTATAAATATTCATCTTCCTTGTCTATTTTATTTGAAATATTTTAGTAAAATTCCTATTTATTATTAAATAGATCATAAAGTTCATTTTAAAAAAATTTTACTTTCTTCATAGTGTTTTAAAAAATTAATCTTTGTAATTTTTGGTGTAAGGAACTTCCTTTTAAAAAGTAATCTTCTTTTAATGATTTATTTTCCAAATCTTTTCCATATATTTCCATATCAATAAAATTATTATATAGATGTTTTTATATGGAAATAATGGATTTAATAAATAATATTTTATTTCCCTTTGGACTCTATTTGAATGGTTATAAAAACGAAAACATTTTATTTAATTTTTGACTTTTTTATAAAAGAGAAAAGAAATGTTCCATTTTAACATATATACTGACAATGATATTTCATGCTACCATAACCATTATTTTAATTTTATAATATTTTACATTATTTCATAATTTTTTCATTGAAAATTCATCGTTATAACTTTCTGGATATTTTGTTATTTAAAATTGGTTTTTAAAAGAAAACTGTATTTTGATATCTGAAAGAGTTTTTCATAGGGGTTTAAAAATGTTTTTAAACGGTTTTATAATGAAAACATGCACATTTAAATTGATTTATTCATGTTATTTTACTTGTGAATTGTTTATATGACAATGTGTAAACCATTATAGCTCATGGGTGAGCCTGATATAACTTATATGATGGGTGTTCCCAAATAATGATCCAATGCATTCGGTAATGATTTTTTCTTTGGAGAATTATATTACAAGTAAAATGTATGTTTATTCCAATTTTAAGGGTTCTATAAGGGTTTTATAAGGATTATATGAGATGATTTACCAATTCAACTATCTAACTTTTCTATGTTTTCATATGAGTTTTTATGGAAATCATTTGTTTTCAAAAGGTAAGATAATGATCTTTTTAATGAAAAAATGACGCCCTTTTGGTTAAAAAGGTATGCTTTGAAGAAATTTTTTTTCATCATTTTCCCCATTTTTTTACCAGAATATTTATTCTTTTTATTTCAAATACTGATCATTTTGTGCTCTTCCAACATTTAAAAAAAAATAATAGTGATTATGTAACATCCCCTGATCTTTAACTCTCTCACATGGCCAGAAGGGGTTGGTTATGAGACCTCAAGTGTGCCTCCTCATACGCCAAAGGCTTCCAACTACCAATGGTGGTGTGATCGGTATAGTGGGGAGACTATACACCCAAATATGGAGTTACATATCGGTAGAAATAAAAAATATAAATAACATAATCAAAGTAATTAACAAGAGAAACAATACCTCATATCACTGGGAAATAAAAGGAGGAAAAAATAACCAACAATAAAATCCAATTAAATAATTACATAAATAATAAATGAATAATGTAATTTCATAATGATATGTAGCTAAATGTCATGTAATGGGTAATGCAATATAAAACTAGAAAACTAAAATTAGGACTCAAAATTCCCTGGTCCTGTGCCCCATGTTGTTCCCGTCTTCAAACTCCATCCCATCCAGCAAGCAATGATCAATAGCAAGGACCCTTTCCCTTTTTCAATCCCGCATCCATGTAATATGCTCGGTTACCAAACGGTGGCCTTGATAGGGTGTGAGTATAACTCAGTAGGTCGACACCACCATGTCTAAACATAACTAGTATGGTAATAAGTGAATGAAATAATACAATAATAGCTGTATTAATTAATAAATTGAATTAATATCACATCAACCTACTTCAAAACTATTTCATAATATCTCTAAGCATGTATCACGACCATCCCAACCATAACCATATATCCATGGTAAAACATAACCTGTTTCGGTGCCATGCTGGAATGTCTCTCAGCATGTCTCACAACCTTGCCAACCATAACAAAAAATACATGTTATAAAATCTCCAAATCTAGGCCAAGACCTACTTATAAGAATTACAATAATAAATCAGGTCCAAGATCGGTGTATAATCATTACAACAAGTATCAGGTTAAAGCTCGATATATATGCATTTCACCATTTAATCAGGGCTGAGCCCTGTATATAATAATTTAACATTTAATCATGTCCGAGCCCGGTATATAAGCATTTCAGAATTTAATAAGGGATAAGCATTATATATATGAATTACAACACTTGTTAGGGCTAATACCGGTGTATAATAATTACAAAATTTAATCATAATGAGTCATAAAATCCATGATATCACAATATCACATCATAAATCTCAATGGTTAATTATTCAAATGACTATTTATCATTCAATTACACATGTCATTTATTTTTTTTATAGACCAATAACATGCTAGTCATTTAATAATCAGTCCCAACCAAGGTGAATCTATATCATGCAATCACCCAAAACTCATGTCATTCTAAAAACACATTAATCCATTAATAAATTCATTTATAATCCAGGGTTATCTCACCCAAACTGTATCCATAATCCAGGTCATTGAAAATTTGATCCAATGGGATTCCAAGGAATAAATCCAATTCATAATTTAATTAATTTAGGTGCACATTAATTTGGAGCAATTGAAATATTGCACAAAATTTGAAATTAAATAGACCATAGGGTTATGTTTTAAACCAACTAACTTTAACCAAAAATTAACGCAACACTACCAACAGAATTCATAAAAAATAAAAAAGGTGTAGAGGAACACAAGATAAAACCTAGATCAAACTAGATCAAAATTATCATGAAACAAAAATGTGGTCCAAAGGTTCCACTTCCCTAACAGAGAATAAAAAAATTAAGTGAAAACCAAAAATAAAGATTACCAAGGTTAGATCTCATAAAAAGGATGTCCAAAATGGATTTTGGTGCTCTAAAGTCACCTGGGATGTGCCCTAGGTTCTAGAGGTGTAAGGATATGAACTATTGAAAGAAAAACCAACCACATGATACCTTTGAAATTGTTGCTTGGGTTATTACATGGTGTGTAACTCTTTTCCATGTTGTGTATATCTTTTTAAAGGGATACACTGACAAACCAGTCTCCTCAGGTTAATATTTATCTTGATCAATTTATTAGATGATGTGAATGGTTTATAATATGTGTAACCATTTTACGCCATGTACTAGTTCCCAATATGTGTCTAGAAGCATTTACATGTTGTGTAATACATTTACATGGTGTGTAAATGTTTTGAAGATAGTTTTTGTCCCAATTTCCTACATAAGGGCTTGAACCACCTCAAAATTCTTCCAAATCATGGAAAACCCTCATAACCCCATTTAACACATTTATAACCAGAATCCATTAATTCAAAAAACATAAATCTTTCAAATTTAGGTCATTTTAACTAAAAAGGAGCTCCATCTCTGAATAAAACTCATCCACCATGGATCAAATTAAAAACTTAAAGTGGAACATACCAAGAAAAAGATGGGATCTTACATCATCCCCACCATATAACAGCTCATCCCCGAGCTACTCCAAGACTCACTGTGTGGTCTCAATGAACAAGTCTAGGCCCCATTCTTACATATCAGACTCCCTTTCCCAAGTATCCTACTGAACATGACCATGAATCCACAACACTCAAACCAAAGGAGTCACCCTCCCCCAGAGATAATTCTCACTATAGTCCACAATCCATATCAAATGTTCCTAAAAGTTTTCCTTAGAACTAAGATAAACATCCTCAATGTCCACCACATGAGAAGAGTCAGGAAAATATCTCCAAAGATGCGACACTTGAATTTTTTTTGTGGCACTGTAGTGCTATGGGAGAGATAATTGGTACACCACTAGACTGACCCTTTCCCCTATCTCAAATAGACCGACAAACCTAGGTGCCAGATTTACCTATTTCTAGATAAAGATTTTCCCCAACCTAGGTGACACATGAAGTAAAATAGGTTGACCAACCTTGAACTCTAGAGATCATCACCTATGGGTAGCATATGATTTTTTCCTACTCGGTGTGTTCAGCAACTGCCTTAGGATTAGATAAACATGCTCAGAAGTCTCCTACATGAGACTAGGACCAACAAGAACTGTCTCACCTATCTTTAACCAAAAAAGAGGCAAATGGCATGAAATTCTATACAATTCATCAAAAGGGTTCATCTTGATTCATTATAAGAAAATGTTATTATATGAAAACTCCACAAGTATAACATGTTTCTCCCATTAAACCCTGAAATCCAAAACAATAGATGGTAACATATCCTTTAGAACTTAAATAGTCTACTCAGATTGAACTTCAGTTTTAGGATGATAGGTTGTTCCCAAATTAACATTCAATACTAGAGCCTTCTGAATACCCTACTAGAACCTTGATGTTAAATGAGTATTTATATCAGAAACGATATTCCTTAGAACACTATGCATCCAAACTACCTATCGCATATAAAGACTCTCCAGATCATCAACTATGATGGTCTCCCTAATAGGAAAGAAGTGTGATAACTTCTTCAGTCTATTAAATATCACCCATACTGCATCATTATTACAAGTTTTCCTGGGTAATCCCATCACAAAATCCATAGTGACATCATCCAATTTCTATTTAGGAATGGGAAAAGTCTCCAAAATCCTAGACGGGCTCTGATGCTTGGATTTCTCTTGCTGACAAGTGAAACATATCACCACAAAGCCTAATACCTCCTTTTTCATTCCTAACCACCTGTACTATATATGAATATCATAATACATATTATTTAAACTAGTATGTACTACCCATCATGAAGCATGAAACACTCTAATCAGCTCCTTGTGAAAGCTCGTAAGAACCCATACTTGACCAAATGAATAAAGGGAATTTACACTACCAAGAGAAAATCCTGATGGTGTCTCCTCACCATATATTTTTTCTCTTATAACTAATCTCTCTAGATCAGATAACTGAATTGTATTAATCTGATCCACATCATGGGTATAACATATGTTAAAGTCAGATATACTCATCCCTGAGGATCCTGAACATCTAAGGCATGTCTGTAAAGAGTTACATCATCTTCCACATGTCACAAGACTCCTTCACTACCTATTTCCGTGTCTTTTAGATCAAAGAATCGACAACAATGTTTCCATTTCCCAGTGTATAAGCCAAATCGAAGTCAAATGATTATAGATACTTGATCCAAGTCCTCTATTGATGGCTTAGGTCCTGATGAGAAAATATGTACTTGAGGATATTGTGGTCTATGTATACAACAAACCTCCCAACAATGATATAATTTCTCCATAATCTCAGGTCATGTAACACTGCTTCTATCTCCAAATCATTAGTAAGGTAATTCCTCTCATGTGTTCTCATCTCTATGGATCTATAAGAAACCAATCGATCCTTCTCTATCAAAACTAATTCAAGTACAACTATGATTTTTTCAAAGTAAATGGTATATAATTTAATCAAAAAATGTAGAGTGAGGATAGGTGTTGAGGTCATCCTACCTTTATTCTCCTAAAAAGATCCTTCATAAGCATCTAACCAAATAAACATCACTAGATTATTGGTTATCCCTGACATCAGTGTTGTGAATGGAAGAAGTATGGGATAAATCACGAATAATAACTTGCTAAACCTAGAAAAATCTATATCTCTAAGACATTATTGGGTTGATCTCAAAATAAAACCTCTTCAACCCTATCTAGGTCCACTGGAACTCCTTCCTCTAAGATGACATGGCCTAGGAAGCGCACTCTATCAATGTAGAGACTGTATTTGGTTAGCTTGGAGTAAAGTCAATGATCTCTCAATGTAATCCAAAAAATGACAAGATGTTGGGTATGATCATCTTCTGACTATGTTTATACTAAGGTATCATTGACAAAAACCACCACAATCCAATCTAGAAAAGGATGAATGATCTAATTCATTAGAGCCATGAATATTTCTAGTGTGTTAGTCAAACCAAATGGAATCACTAAGAAATCATACAGGACAAACCCTATCCTAAAATTAGTATGAGGTATATCTAATTGTCTCACCCTAAACTTATTATATCCCGATATCAAATTGAACTTTGAGAATATCATAGAACCTCTCATCTTGTAAGGCCTCAGATCCACATAGATCGACCATTTGCATGTTTTCGAAGACTGAGGTGCTCATAGGAGGCTAGGAGGAATTCTGGAGGGAGTCTGGTACTAAATGATGGAAATCGAAAGAATTACATGCCATGTAAGAATTACACGTTTCATAATTCAGGTTCACGACGTGTAAGTTTTTGAGGTTAAATAACGAAAAGGTGATGTTTTTTTTGGTGGAAAATAAACCCTAAGGATTACATGACGTGAAAGGGGATTACATATAATGTAAATCCCCAACGCTATATGTTTTATAATGTTTCAGCTGCTTAGGTTTTCACAAACCTTACAACTACAACACTTCCTCTCATTCCAGGCAACTCGACAACCCCCTCTTTGACTTTTTGGATATTCCTTCGACATGAATCGACCATCAGACTTCCATATTCAATATGTGGTAATCCATGATGATCCAAGGTATGTTATACCTCTGTTATTGCTATTTCTTTGATCTATTTCCTCCTGTTCATCCTTTCCATGTGATGGATCTTGTCTCCATGTTTCTTAAGGAGTTTAGTTGGTTGTTTGTTGGTGTGGTTATGGAATGACAACCTCAAGTGGATTCAATTATTGTGGGAGAGGCAATTGGGATCCATAACGTTGATCCAATCTCATGAAAAGAAAATTGACACCCTTTTTGAGGTAGGGGATTCATTTATTCTCTATTTATTTACATTCAATCAATGATATTTCATGATTTAGCCCCTTGAATCACAATGAAATTAACCTAATAATTACTTGATCTGGATTAAATAATTGGTATCAATCGCATGGTGATGTTTCTATTTTGTACTGTGATAATAGTTTGTCTCTTGTTTTGCTAGGTAGTGTGATATCTATGATGTTCGTGTTATTCTTGTATTAGAATGTGGAATTGTTAAAGAGAATAAATCTAGAATCAATTGTTAATTAATTGACTAAAAGGATTAAAGATTCATGTTTGATTAACCTAGTGTGTTATAGTCTTAATGCTGTGAGCATGTTTAAATGATCTGATCTTCAATTTGTTAAGGAAATTGAATAAATATGTGAAGCATGTTGATTCTTGTTAATAAATGAATTAAAGGCATGTTAAATTAATTTTTTAATTAATTGATGACATCTTGTGATAGATTTCTACTTAGGTTGCCTATAGTTGGAACCCATAATTAATGAACTAGTTAATTTAAGATGGAATAAGAACCAGCTGTGTCATAAAAGATAATTCCTTTGTAGGGATTGAGTTTCTAGCTTGATTATAAAGGACAAGTTCCTTTTTATTTGTATCTATGAGAGATCATTGTGTGTGAAGTCTAGATTCCTTTATTTAGGTCCAAGAGCCCAGTTTCTATGTTTTTTTCCTACTTCTTGTGTTGTGATGTGATCTTGGGATGGCTGAGCCAAGAGGACTGTTGTGGTATATGGGGAAGGGAGGCCCAGATGTGATGTGAGCCTGATATGGCTGATCATGGAGGGGTGTTTTGGTATATGGGGTAGGGAGTCCTAGTTTTTGTGGTAGCAGTTGATTCTTGTGATGGTAGGATGCATCGGGATATGCATGTGGGTGTTGGGGAAGGAATAAAGGATGACAGAATGGGTTGAAGATGGACTTAACTATTGATATGGAAGTTGGATGCTTGTTTGAATCTATTGTTTGGATGATGGGTAGGTTGTTTGTTTATCTTCTTTCCTTTCCCCACTACTTGAGGTAGATGGATGTGCTTGATTTTTTACCTTATTTGGTATATTATGATGTTTTCCTAGAGTACCTAGTAATATGGAAAGTGATATTATAAATAAATGAATAAATTTTTAACCCATGGGGTTGGAGATTTCTCAAATTCAATGATGAAGTTATAATTCTAAGAATCCTTGGACTTAGTTTGCTTATTCCTGGAGGTTATGGAACTTTTTTGTAATGCTAACGAAATGTAATGTGGAAAATGTTAATGGTTAAAGAATTTATTAATGTAAAGTGAAATTGATAAAAAATAATAAAGTCATTTAATGTAGCTCTCTAAATGGTTGCGTGAATATAAGATATATGGTCTTATCAGTGGTAGTTGGGAGTCTGAGAGACGTTAGCTACAATTGAGTTTGAGACTAGGTTGGTCCGATAGTGTGGTTGTGAGATATATTATATCATGTACATTTTGTGTTTTTATACGCTACTTTACCCTGTCAGTTAGGAAAACTAACACCCCGAGGATTCTGATCCCTGGGGGGTGTTTTCCCCAACATTCCGGCATGAGGATGGATGGCTGACTACCTCCTTTGGCCCCGCCCTCTTCTCTTGGTAGTTACATGTGATGGAATGCACAGTGGTTAGTTTTCCCCATATATGTGTGTAGAGGGATATAATGGATTGTGTTTATTTCACATGAATATATTCTAGATATAATTTTCCAAGGACTACTATAGGTATAACATTTATAGGATATGATGGCTTGAGGATCCTTACTCGGTGTATGGGCTGTGATGGCTTGAGGTATAATACATGATGTATGATGTGCGTTATATGGGGTGTGGTGGCTCCCATAAACTACTTAGATACTTTTGGTTACATGGACATGGTGGTGTGTTACACGAAGTGCAATTCATGGTGCTTCACCTGATGTATTGTCATGAACCAAGCTAGGTCTCCATCCGGCCCGATCTGCAATAAGGCCATAATGGCGTTCCTAATCCCCACGGGTTGACTACTAGTGTTGGGCATCAAAATAAAATAGTTGGTAATGATTTTCCCCATAAACGATAGAAAAATAAATAACTATAAACTGAATAAAATAGATAAACACTAGAAGTTGAAATAAAATAAAGTTCAACCGCTAAACATACCTCCAAGTGACCTCATGGGTCACCAGCAAACACGAAACCACACTCGCTCCAAGAGCGATCTAAAACTAAAGGGACCTAAAAATGAAAAGAAAGAGTAGTCATGAGCATCAAGATGCCCAGTAGGAAAGCTAAGGATAAACAACGCCCTATTCCATTACCTTTAAAAAGAAACCCAAAGCTTTCTAGTTTGAAAATAAGACATAATAGAATAATGTTTTTCATTATTTTCAAATTCAAGTAACAAGTTTGTATTTTCAAGAAAACAATTTCTATTCCACTACATTTTCAAAATAGGTTCCAAGAATGAACTAATATTTCAAAATTAAAGGAGACCAATATAGATTAAAAATATGGTTTTCACAAAAGAGGGAGCAAGCATGAAACAACTAAATTGAAAATCACATTAGAAACACCATGTCACAAACGAGCACCATGGGAAATCCCTATAGGTAACTAGCGCAAGTGGGACCTTAGAGACCTCGTAACTCGATGAAATGTGGTATAGAAACAACAACCAACTGCATTCTTGTGCACAAGACACTAGGGGGAATCACATCCCAAGGAATAGTTGTCTCCAATCATATCACAAAAATGTGGTATAGGAACCATGACCATCAGTGTTCTTGTGCACAAGCCACTAGGGGGAATCAGATTCCAAGGCCCAGTGGTATTAGATCATATCACATGTTTAGTTAGTGTTTTAGAATCAATAATACTAGAAGAAATTTGGATAATCCACTTTCGAATCAACTAGCATACTAGTCCTAGTCTGCCCACCTAGATACCCTGAGCTTCTCAGGTGCTCTATCTCGAGTGGTGGTGAGTTTTCATAAAACTGACATACATGAACACATCATTTTACTTATTCAAAACACATTCACCCTCCCACCACTGATCTCCACCTCAACCGCATTCCCCATTTTTCTATCACACAATAATTCCCAAGCCTCTTTACTAGGAACATATCACAATTCCCACATTCAACACACATCATATTCTAAAACATGGGCTATGCCTCAAGACGAGTTTTACAATTTTGCAAACCATTATCAAAGTGAAAAACGAGCCTCAATATTTTACAAGGAATAACTTTTCTTTAGAAAACAAGATCACCCAACAATTTCAAGTTTCCAAAACTATTTGAAAGTTTAACTAAACAACCATGGTACTGCATATTTTAAACAAGCTTAAAACCATGCTTACAATGAAGCAATCATTTTAAGGAGTTCAAATCACCCTTTAATCTCATGTTCACTCCAAAACCATTTTGTAAATCACTTTGGAATTTCTTTGGAAAAATATAACATGTCATTACAATTTTAAAATAAAATCAACTAAAAGGCCACACATCTTTGGAAATACCCATTTCACATTCAAAACATCTAGGAAACTACTTTTCAAGAACCACAACCATTTACACACACACACACACACATATAGATACATACATACATACATACATATATATACTTATATATATTGCATATGAATTTCATATAAAAGCAGGGGACATACTTTTAAAAGAAAACCAAGAAAAAATAGAAATTCTAATTAAAGATCAAGGCACAAGGAACCTACCTCAGGGTAGAACCAAACTGAACATTCAACCCTCGGTTCTTTATAACTAAAAGATGCTGCTCCCCCACTAAGCATATGCACTTTCACATACATACAATGACAACTAACCCCTATGAACACACCCGCATGACCATGAACATGTGCAAGGGGATCCTTACATATATTCTTATATGCATATACTAGTCACCACTCACCTACATATGCATTTTTATATATACACATGGGCACACTTATCCCCATACATGTATATTCACTACCATGGATGACCATACATGTAACGGGGGACCCCCCCACAGAAACACACACACACACACACACACACTTACCTATGAACATACAGGTGAGTCGCCTTAGACTCGGCGACTCGAAACTACAAAGTAGGGACCACACACTACACATATAATTTAATAAATCAATAAAATAATTTATAAAACACTTAAAAATTAGCACCACAAAAATTTACACCAAAACACTCTTTAAACCTAAACGCACACCAAAACTCTTTCCAACCATGACTCTCAACACAAAATCGATTTAATAAATCATTGATACAATTATTAAAACATTTCAAAAGGACATGACAAGGACTTGCATCAAGATTAAACTAATTTTTATCCATGTAAAGTCCATTTTAAAATTAATTACATATAAAATCTCTTCAAAACTACTTTCGTACCTTTAAAAACTTAATTCTCAACACTTTTACAATCAACTAGACCATTTTCACAGTTAAATAAACCATTTTTCATAATTAAATAAACCACTAAAAAAATTATTAAACAATTTCAAGGAGTATCACATGACTTGAAACACAAAAAACCCACTAAAATATTCTTTTGTGATCAAACACACACCAATAACATACTAAAACAGAATTTATATCCCTTGCCTCATTTAATAAACCGACTGCTCATTTTATAAAACACTATTTAATGACCCAATATGGATTTTCATCCAAGACACACCACATTTCATATGAACATTCCACTTTAAAAATCAAACGCATAATAAACACTCTTAAAAACTAAGTTCGCATCAAATAATTTAATTAAAGAGCGTGCTAAATTAATTAAAAAAGCAAAATAATTCATCAAATAACATTTAGACATGGAACCACCTACCTCAGGTGTTGAAAACTCCAAAACTCAGTGAGAAACTTCAATCGCACACCAAATGCACCACAAAGAACCCAAATTGGACCCTAATTCAAGAATTTGAACCAAAAGAAATCAAGATCAAACCCTACACAAAAGGAAACCTAAACTGAAACCCTACAAAGAGGAAGAAAAGTTTACTAGATGGGGATCCACCAAAGGAGGAGGATGATGGCGAGGTCACAGTCACTTGAGGAGGGAGGCCGACAGGTTTGGTGCACCACATAGGGAGGAGGGGGCCGAAAGAGGGTTCGTATGAGTGGGTTTCACCGGAGGGATGCAGGGGGGAGGGAGTTCGGCTGATGGAGGTCTCTAGAAGGGAAGAACAGCCAAGGGGAGGGATCCAGGGTTTTCCAGAAGAAGAGCAGGAGGGGAGTAAGTGCATAGTAGGTCCAAGAAGGGGGGTGAGGTGTCGCGACCCATGGGGGGGTGAATGGTTCATGGAAAGGGGGGAAAGAGGAGAACCCTAAAAAAATTCAACTAATAATAATAATAATAATATTATTATTATTAATAAAAATAATAATGATATTTTCACTGTTATTATTATTGAAAAAATACATTAAATTTTATTTTTTTCTTTTATTTTTTTTTCACATTTTACTATTTATTTCCTTTAATTTATTTATTTTTAACATTAGGCGGGCTGCATGGTGACCTGGGTGAAACCGTGTGGTTTTGAAACTGTTCTCCACTCATATGCTCGATATTTCCATGCCCTAAAACACGAATATTTCAATAAAAATAAAAAATTCAAATCGGGCTTCCACTCAAACCTCGGCAAGGATACCCAATTCCATGGAAATTAAAAAAATAAATAATTGAAAAAGGTCAAGTGTGACAATTCTCCCCACCATAATGCTTTCCTCCCTTGGAAATCTAGAACAAGGCCTAACACTAATGTAGAAGTTGATACCCCTTCACAGCCCAAGGAGATTCCCCATGAACAACAAAAAAGAAAACACCATAGAACTATCAACAAAGGAAGATACTTACATAATAAACTCAAGAGACCCAAAATGACCTCTTTGAAAAGTGACGCTCACCCCCAAAATTCAAGACTCCTCAAGTTGAAAATCAAAAGATAGAAACTCTCACAATGTACCATTCAATATCCCGAGACAATGCATCTTAAACATTCCCAAATAGGCTCATGCATTTTACTGATGAACTCAAACAACATTACCATAACCTTGCTTCACAACACCACTGGGCATGCTTCAACCCCAAAATTTTACTCAAAAGAGGATCTTGGGGTTAGATAGCTCTGAATGAGATCACCTATTTCAAAGAAAGCACCATGAATATACTGAATTATTTACATGGGGATGCCTGAATGGAATCCCCACCATAAGAACAAATCAACACCCAAGACAGGGCCTGAGGACCAATACGAGGAGGCCTGAATGGACTCCCCACCATAAGAAGTAGGCCACATCAATTCATTTCAGTGGAATTACAACAAGAACCATGGTGGGTCTCCCCATCATAAAGACCAAATAGCTTAACTAGATGGCATGGATCAACATGGAAAGCCTAACAAGATCTAGCCTGGGAGTTCCCCGCACAA
Source organism: Viscum album (assembly GCA_963277665.1). Classification (NCBI taxonomy): domain Eukaryota; kingdom Viridiplantae; phylum Streptophyta; class Magnoliopsida; order Santalales; family Viscaceae; genus Viscum; species Viscum album. Next base: position 1,870,353,094 of record OY728120.1, on the reverse strand, counting down.
CCTAATACCCCACTGAGTAATAGGGTCCTCACGATCCCTCCATCCAATGAGACCATTCAGAATGGAACGACTACGGAGAAAGCTTAAGATGTCTCCATTTCCTAAACTGAAGATAGAAACTAGACTAAGATCCCTCACAACCCTGGGGGTTCTTGACCATGCTTCAACTTCACTTTGAGACCTATAACTAAAGATCTGATGATTGAAGCATCTCCTGCCTCGCTGTCAGGAACCGAAAACCTCTGATTGAAACTTCTTCTTCTGGTTCTACAAGAAACCACACAATGATACAAAAACACCAATAGAACACAACACACCCCATAACCTAGCTTTCCTCAACATGGAACTTTATCATGATAGGGAGTTTCAAGGTTCCCATGCATCATTACTTTTGACTTCGAATGATAAACTTCAAAATGAAGGGAACATAAAAATTTCTTTCACCTGAAACTGAAAAACTAAAAATTCCTCGAATAGAACACACATTTTTGGTAAAACAGAGGCTCTCTAAAGGTACCACAACATCTTACTTCTCATTTGGGAAAGAACACGACACTGCATAATGACACCAAACTTGACCGTTGCAACTTAAGAGGCCTTACAAAGAAAATGAATTTTTACTGAGTCCCAAACAACACACAACTCCTGAAAATGGCCATAACAACATATTATGACCATATTTTCCACACAGGTGGTTTACTATGATTTCTTTCTTATAAGGAAACCAAAAAAAGGTCCAAATACCTTTTTAAGATAGTAGCCAACACCAACAATCCAGACCGCTTGCCACGTTCCCCACTAGAATTTCCCTTCACCACTTCTAGGCAGGTCATTCAGGATAACAAGTGTCAAACATCACCTTTGAAAACCCAAATGACTCAAGGAAGCTAATAAGTTCTTCAACTTATCCTGCATCCACTTCTCTATTGTGAGATTATTCACTTATCCGAAGAAGAATATGGGTAGACTCAACCCTAAACTCAAGAGGAAAGTTCTCACTTTAATCAACTGGAGGATCTAACTATGGAGAATTTCCTGTGGCCTCACTTCATTCATGCATTAACTCTTTATGGGGACATATACTAGCCAGTGAGGAAAAATCCCAAGGACCTAATCAAACAGTCCTATTGGCCAAAACATACCACGAATGAAAACCAAACACACTAGGGGAGCCACCACAAAGGCTTCACAAAACAATTATTGAAAGAGAACACAAACCATTATTTCAAACTAACTTATTGAAAAAATGAAACTTCAAACATCTCACAAACAAGAAGGGTTTTTGAACTCAAAAAACCCCACAAAAATATTCCCAAAAGTATGAAAGACACACCACACAATCACCGATTATCAAAACACCCGGTTTTCCCTCAAAAGAATTTTTGAAAATAAAAAAGGGTTGGTGGGTTGCACTCTCAACTATGGAATCTCATAGAGTTCCACACATGCATGTTATCATGTCAACCGGACATCCCTATACTTCCCATACATATCCTATGCATGTGGTCACTCATGAGAGTACCAAAGGTAAAAAAACCATTTCCACTTTCCAAAACAAGCATTTGACCCACATCTATAACTTTATCAAAATCACTAGTCATAAAATCATTTTATAAAAGTCCACCTTTTCAAACCTCACTCAAAACCATTCTAAAAACCCATTTTACCATCCTTTGAAAATCAAACCATTTCTGTTTTAAAATTAAAATTCCACAATTTTCAAACAAGGGTTTTTAAAAATAAATTTCAAAACCGAAGGAGTCACAAGACGATTCAAGTGAAAACTAGTGCCGATGGGTGACTCGAACATATAGTTGGCAGCCATACGACAGTCACACCACCATCACAAAGATTGTTCTAGGACAATGTCCCTGGATCCACATGGATTTCCTAGAACTATGAGATCATAGAGACCATTTACCCAACTCTCTTTTCATTTCCCAAAAATCAAAGAACTGCAAGGACAAAAAGACTCACTTGAAACCGACTTCCACTGGTAACAAAAGTCCTACTATGAGGTGTGCTAGCCAGGAACCTTACTCATAACTAGAACATCGGGTTCAAATAATCCTAGATCTGTTCCACCCTAACTCTTTCCCAAGAAACAAGACCCAAAAGAGTGAACCTAGATCTGATACCATTTTGTCACAAACTAAGCCAGGTCTCCATCCGACCTGATCCGCAAGAAGGACCAAAGGGAGTTCCCAATACCCACAAGCTGACAACTAGTGTCGGGCATCAAAATAAAATAGTTGGAAATGATTTTTCCCATAAACGATAGACAAATAAATAAATATAAACTGAAAAAAATAGATAAACACTAGAAGTTGAAATAAAATAAAGTTCAACTGTTAAACATACCTCCAAGTGACCTCATGGGTCACCACCAAACACGGAACCATGCTCTCTCCAAGAGTGATCCAAAACTAGAGGGACCTGAAACTAAAAAGATAGAGTAGGCGTGAGCACCGAGATGCTCAGTAGGAAAGCTAAGGATAAACAACACCATATTCCCTTAACTTTAAAAAGAAACCCAAAACGTGCTAGTTTGATAATAATACATAATAAAATAATGTTTTTCATTCTTTTCAAATTCTTGTAACAAGTTTTCATTTTCAAGAAAATAATTTCTCTTCCACTACGTTTTCAAAATAGGTTCCAAGCATGCACTAACATTTCAAAATTAAAGGAGGCTAATTTAGATTAAAAATATGGTTTTCACAAAAGAGGGAACAAGCATGAAACAACTGAATTGAAAATCACATCACAAGAATCATGTCACAAACGATCACCATGGGAAATCCCTATAGGTAAATAACACAAGTGGGACCCTAGAGACCTCATACCTCAGTGAAACGTGATATAGAAACCACAACCAAATTCATTCTCATACATGTTCCACTAGGGGGTAATCACATCCCAAGGCCTAGTGGTCTCCAATCATATCAAAAAAATGTGGTATAGAAACCACAACCATCAACGTTCTCATGCACAATCCACTAGGGGGGAATAACATCCCAAGACCCAGTGGTCTCCGATCATATCACATTTTTAGTTAGTGTTGTAGCGTCAATCCTGCTAGAAGAAACCGGGACAAGGAACTTCCGAATCAACTAGCGTACTAGTCCTAGTCTGCCCACCTAGATACCCCAGGCTTCCCATGTTCTCTATTTTGAGTGGCGGTTAGTTTTCATCAAACTAACATACATAAACATGTCATTTTATTTATTCAAAACACATTCACCCTCTCACCATCGATCTCTACCTCGAGTGCATTACCCATTTTTTTATCACACAATAATGAAAAAGCCTCTTTACTAGGAACATATCACAATTCCAACATTCAACACACATCATTTTATAAAACAAGGTCCATGCCTCAAGTGGGGTTTTCCACTTTTTCAAACCATTCTCAAAGTTCCAAACATGTAACATCCTGATATTTTAAAAGGAAAAACTATGTGATTAAATGAATTAATAAATACTACATGACCTTTATAAACTAACCATTAAAAATAAATTTTCCACTTTTATGTTTTGAATTTCAAGAAATGGTCATCTATGGTTGTGATCAGTATGTTATTTGGAGTCTGATAGAACCAACTTGTTTTCTGGTGAATAGTAACATACCCCTATGAATAGTAATATGAATAGTAATATGCCCCTAATGAATAGTAAATTGTATTATTATTTTATTTTCTCATGGCTTTAAGATAATGACATCTTGATTAATTTTTCAATATGATATAAAAGCAATTATAGTTTTAAAATTGTTATTTTTTGAATAAAGTATGATTTTATTTAAAAATTAAATTAATAATATTTAGAAAATTATTTTCAAAAAATGGAGTTCATTTTTTAATTCTATACATTTAAAAATGGTTAGGGTGAATTTTTTGTAATTTTCTGAAATTCTAGATTTTTTGATGAATAGTAAAATATGATAAAATATGATAAATGCTAAATACTTGATTTACTGAATAATAGGTGATGCAAGGATGATTTAAGACCACTTGGTTCGAAATAAAATTTCATTATTACTATTTTGAGTCACATGAATTAATACTATTCATAGTCTTGAGAAAAAATATTATAATAATGATTAAAATAATGTAAAATACCTCCTCTCCTCTACTATAAATACCACCCTCATTTACCACTTCCTCCCACACCTATCAAGCCTTGATCATTACCTAAGTTCTATCCAATAATCCTACCAAGTCTCTTACCCACATTCTAGAGCTACTGGTCTCACCAAAAGGCCAAAACCAAAGGCCTTAAGAAGGATCTCAAGGAGAAGAGATCAAGAGGTAAACATCCTATTTTGTTTTCTTTCTTTCCTTTTTTATTTTCTTTTATATTATTCTTATTTTAAAACCTCCCCTTATCCAAGAGGCATTAATGATCCAGTATCTTAAATATTCTGGATTTCATCATGTTTATGGAAGGCTCACCATAATACTTCTTCTCCTCCCCCACTTATTCAAGAAATTAAAACACCGTCCGTGATGTGTTGATTTACCGACATCATGGATGATGTGATTTCAATTTCATTTACTTTCTTCAAGACTGGTAATGAAACCATTTTTATGGTTTAACCATATTATAATTTATGTATTATATATTATATAAGGTTATGGAATTATTTTTCACACATGTTATTAATTTATAAAATAAAATGATTTCTTTACGATCGAAGAATCACCAAAATAACCTAAACAAATATCAATAATGTTTTAACTCATGAATCATCCTCATGATAGAATTGAAAATGATAAATGGTATAATTTATGGTTTTGGAAATATTTAAATACCAATCTTTTCCAATTTTTAAGTTTCACTTCCAATCAACAAGAATATCCATCACGAACCGATCATGGAAATCATGTAAAAAACGCACCCAAAACGATGGAAGGAAGAAAATACTAACAATTAAAGGGAGAAATGATGCAATGAAATGATCTTATAAGGTATTATAAACATGAATATGTTTCTGTATGATATTAATGACACTATTTTATCCATTATACGTAAGGTTTAAAACAAGTTTGAAGTAAGACAAACCTGAGGTAAGGGAATTCTTAACCCAATTTACATTCTTTGGGTTTACCTTCTTCTTTATACATTATGTTGTATTAAGATTATTGGTGTGATGAATTTTTGTTTATATTATGTTTATTTATATTTTATACACATTTCCATTCCATTATATTAATTCTCACTCCAATTATATTTTTAAGGGACTTCCCTTTTAAAATCCGTTTAAAAGTCTGTTTAATAAATTTCAAAGGGATTGTCGTTTTATATGTATATGTAAGGAGTGATTTCTCCTGATTTCAAGATAATTTATTACCATGATATGTTCCTTGGACATTATTTATGTTTTTTTGATCCCATTATAGCTCAGGATATGACGGGAGATCCCCATTATAGCTCTCTAATGCATTTGGTATGTGTAAGTTAGAGGTTGGTCGTATGGTTACTCCAAGTGTAACTGTGATGATTATAAAAATTGTAAGGTATCTGCGAGGGTTAAAATTTATGAGGTAGCCGAGATTCTTACAAGATTATGTAAGTAATGCCTCAGTATGAATTTATGGTTTTATTTATGTTCTTATGTTTTGTGGGGATCTTGTGGAAATCTCATGTTTCACAAAAAAAGTATATATGGGTGACAAGTATATTTTTTGAAAATGATTTCATACGTTACAAGTATTAATGGACTAATATTTTCTTTTCTTATTTTTATATCCTTTACTAAGATATTTTTCTCATCCCATCTTTTTAAAATGTTTTTCACAGGAATCCTTAGAAGTTCAAAGGGCAGTTAAGGTGCTAATACAGATGAATCCAGTTATTTATATTAGCTATTAATTTTTGTAAACTCTGATTCAATATATGTAAGTTTTTGTATAATTTTCCATAACCTAGACTATAAAATTTCCTCATTTGTATAATTTAATATGTATTTTTCAGTTATCTATTATAAAAAAAATACACAACATGTTTTAGTATTGAATTCGGAAGTGCGGGTTCAGGGCGTTATAATTGGTATCAAATGAACGGTCTAGACAACTTTGGAGATTAGATACTGGATTTCTTTAAAAAAAGTGATATAATTTACTTTAGAACATATAGTTAATTATGTACACATAATAAAATAGTTTTTCATAATTATTGATATGTATATTCATAATTATAAGTACAATGAATGAATTACGAGGGCACAATTCATTTAAGGGGGGGATAGTGTAACATCCTGAGATTTTAAAAGGAAACACTATGTTCTTAAATGAATTACTAAATACTATGTGACCTTTATAAACTAACCATTAGACATAATTTTGCCACTTCTATGTTTTGAATTTCAAGAAACGGTCATCTACAGTTGTGATCAGTAAGTTATTTGGAGTCTGATAGAACCAACTTGATTTTTGGTGAATAGTAACATACCCTTATAAATAGTAATATGACCATAATGAATAGTAAATTGTATTATTATTTTATTTATTTAAGGATTTAATATAATGACATCTTGATTAATTTTTCAATGTGATATAAAAGCAGTTATAGTTTTAAAATTGTTGTTTTTTGAATAAAGTATGATTTTATTTAAAAATTAAATTAATAATACTTAGAAATTTATTTTAAAAAAATTGAGTTCATTTTTGAATTATAAACATAGAAAAATGGTTAGGGTGATTTTTTGGGAATTTTCTGAAATTCTAATTTTTTTGATGAATAGTAAAATATGATAAAATATGATAAATGCTAAATACTTGGTTTACTGCATCATATGTGATGCAAGGATGATTTAAGATCACTTGGTTCTAATTCAAATGACATTATTACTATTTGGGGTAATATTAATTAATACTATTCATAGTCTTGAGGAAAAATATTATAATAATGATTAAAATAATGTAAAATACCTCCTCTTATCCACTACAAATACCACTCTCATTTCCTTCTTCCTCTGACACCTCTCAAGCCTTGAGCCTTACCTAAGTTCTACCAAATACTCCTAACAAGTCTCTTCCTCACGTTCTAGAGCTTCTGGTCTCACCAAAAGTCCAAAACCAAAGGCCTTAAGAAGGATCTCAAGGAGAAGAGATCAAGAGGTAAACATCCACTTTTGTTTTCTTTCTTTTCTTTTTATTTTCTTTTATATTCTTATAATTTTCTCACATACACTTATCCAAGAGGCACAAATGATCTAGTATCTTACATATTCTGTATTTCATCATGTTTATGGAAGACTCACCATAATAGTTCTTCTCCTCTCCCACTTATTCAAGAAATTAAAACACCGTCCGTGATGTGTCAGTTTACCGACATCGTGGACGATGTGATTTGAATTTAATTTAATTTCTTAAATACTATCCATGAAACAATTTTTATGGTTGAAAAAGATTATAATTTATGTATTATATCTTATATAAGGTTCTGGAATCATTTTTCACACATGTTATTAATTTATAAAACAAAATGAATTCTTTACGATCGAAGAATCGCCAAAATAACCTAAACAAATATCAATAATGTTTTAAATCATGAATAATCCTCATGAAAGAATTGAAAATTATAAATGGTATAATTTATGGTTGTGTAAATATTTAAATACCACTCATTTCCAATTCTAAAGCTTCACTTCCAATTGAAAAGAATATCCATCATGAACCGATCATGGAAATCATGTAAGGAATGCACCCAAAACAATGGAAGGAACAAAATACTAATAATTAAAGAGAGAAATGATGTAATAAAATGATCTTATAAGGTATTATAAACATGAATATTTTTATATAATATATTAATGACAGTCTTTTAACCATTATACAGGAGGTTTAAAACAAGTTTGAAGTAAGACAAACTCGAGGTAAGAGAATTCTTAACCCAATTTCCATTCTTTAGGTTAACCTTTTTCTTTATCCATTATGTTGTATTAAGATTATTGGTGTGATGAATTTTTGTTTATATTATGTTTTATTACGTGTATTTATAGTGTATACACATGTCCATTCCATTCTATTAATTCTCACTCTGATTATATTTTTAAGGGACTTTCCTTTTAAAATCCTTTTAAAAGTATCTTTAATAAATTTCAAAGGGATTGTCTTTTTATATGTATATGGAATGAGTGCTTTCTACTGATTTCAAGATACTTTATTACCATGATATATTCCTTGGATATTATTTAGGTTGGGTTGAGCCCATTATAGCTCAAGATATCCTTGTTTGAGCCCATTATAGCTCAAGATATGTTGGGTTGAGCCCATTATAGCTCAAGATATGACGAGTGAGCCCCATTATAGCTCTCCAATGCATTGGGTATGTGTAACTTGGAAGTCAGCCGTATAGTTACTCCAAATGTAACTGTGATGGTTACACAAATTTTAAGGTAGCCGTGAGGGTTACAAATTATAAGGTAGCTAAGATGGTTACAAGATTATATAAGTAATGCCCCAAGATACCTTAATGGTTCTATTTATGTTCTTATGTTTTTTGGGGATTTTTTGGAAATCTCATATTTCACAAAGTAAGTATATATGGGTGACAAGTATGTTTTTTGAAAATTATTTCATACGTTACAAGTATTCATGGAAAAATGTTTTCTTTTCTTATTTTTATATCCTTTACTGAGTTATTTTTCTCATCCCATGTTTTAAAAATGTTTTTCACTGGAATCCTTAGAAGTTCAAAGGGAAGTTAAGGTGCTAATGCAGACGAATCCAATTATTTATATTATCTATTAATTTTTGTAAACTATAATTCAATATATTTAAGTTTTTGTATAATTCTCCAGAACCTAGATTGGAGAATTTCCTCATTTGTATAATGCACTGTGTATTTTTTAGTTATATATTATATAAAAAAAATACACAACAAGTTTTAGTACTAAATCCAGAAGTGTGGGTTTAGGGCGTTATAAAATGGGCCTCATTATTTTACAAGGAATAACTTTGCTTTATAAAACAAGATCACTCAACACTTTCAAGTTTCCAAAACCCTTTTAAAGTTTAACTAAACAACCAAGGTATTACATATTTAAAACAAGCTTAAAACCATGCTTACAATTAAGTGATACTTTTAAATAAGACAAATCACCCTTTAATCTCATGTTCACACCAAAAACATTTTGGAAATCACTTTATAATTTCTTTGGAAAAATCAAACATGTCATTACAATCTTATAATAAAATCAACTAAAAGGCCACACGTCTTTGGAAATACTGATTTCACATTCAAAACATTTGGGAAACTACTTTTCAAGAACCACAACCATTTACACACACACACACATTGCATATGTATTTCATATAAAAGTTGGGGATATAATTTTAAAAGAACATGAAGAAAAAAATGAAAATTCTAATTAAAGATCAAGGCATAGGGAACCTACCTCAGGGTGGAACCAAAGAGAACATTCGACCCTTGGTGCTTTCTAACTAAAAGCTACTACTCCCCCACTAAGCATATGAACTTTCACATACATACAAGGAAACCTATCCCCTATGCACACACCCACATGTCCATGAACATGTGTAAGGGGATCCTTACATATATTCTTATATGAATATACTATTCACCACTCACCTATGTATGCATTTTCATATATACACATGGGAACACCTAACCCCATACATGTATATTCAATGATATGGATGGCCATACATGCAACAAGGAAACCCACATATATATATATTTACTTACCTATGCACACACAGGTGAGTCTCCTTAGACTCGGTGAATCGAAACCACAAAGCAGGGACCACACACTACACATATAATTTAATAAATAAATATTACAATTTATGAAACACTTCAAAATTAGCACCACAAAAATTTACACCAAAACACTCTTTAAACCCAAAAGAACACCAAAAATCTTTCCAACCATGATTCACAACACAAACACAATTTAATAAATCATTGATACAATTATTAAAACATTTAAAAAGAACACAAAAAGGGATTTCATTAATATTACACCATTTTTTTCCATGTAAAGCCCATTTTAAAATTAATTTCATATCAAATCTCCTTAAAACTACTTTCGTACCTTTCAAAACTTAATTCGCACCACTTTCACAATCAACTGGACCATTTTCATAGTTAAATAAACCATTTTCATAATTAAATAAACCACTAAGAAAAATTATTAAATAATTTCAAGGAGTATCGCATGACTTGAAACACAAAAAACCCACTCAAATATTCTTTTATGATCAAACACACACCAATAACATACTAAAAAATAATTTTCTGACCTTGTCTCATTTAATAAACCAACTTGACATTTTATAAAACACTATTTAATGACACAACATGGATTTTCATCCAAGACTCACCACATTTCATATGAACATGCCACTTTAAAAATCAATCCCATAATAAAACTCTTAAAAAATAAGTTCACATCAAAAAATTTAATTAAAGAACATGCTAAATTAATTAAAAAATAATAATTCATCAAATAACATTTACACATGGAACCACCTACCTTGGGTGTCGAAAACACCAAAACTCGGTGTGAAACTTCAATCGCACACCAAACAAACCCTAAGGAACCCAAATTGGACCCTAATTCAAGAATTCGAACCAAAATAATTCAAGATCGAACCCTAAACAAATGAAAACCTAAACTGAAACCCTACAAGGGGGAATAAAAGCTTACCTGAGGGGGAGCCACTGGAGGAGGAGGATGCTGATGAGGTCACAGTCGCTAGAGGGGGGAGGTCGGCGGGTTTGGTGTGCCACATAGGGAGGAGGGGGTTGGAAGTAGGTTTGCATGAGGGGGGTTTGACAGACGGACATAGGGGGAAGGGAGTCTAGCCGATGGAGGTTGCTCGAAGGGAAGAACGACCAAGGGGAGGGTGTTGAGGTTCATTAAAAGGAGAGAAAGAGGGGGGTCGGTGTGCCACAAGTCTGGGAAGGGGGGGGGGGTGAGGCGTCGTGACCCATGGGGGGGGGGGGAGGGTTCATAGAAAGGGGGGAAAGAGAACTATAAAAATAAATAAATAAATAAATAAATAAATAAATAAATAAATAAATAATAAATAAATAATAAATAAATAATAAATAAATAATAATAATATAAATAATAATAATAATAATAATAATAATAATATTAATAATAACAATATAATAATATTTTCATTGTTATTATTATTAAAAAAATACATTAAATTTCATTTTGTTCTCATTTTATTATTTATTTTCTTTAATTTATTTATTTTGAACATCGAGCGGGCCGCACGGTGACCTGGGTGAAGCTGTGTTGTTTCAAAACCGTGCTCTGCCCGCCCGCCCGATGCTGCCATGCCCCAAAACACACATATTTCAGTAAAACTAAAAAAATTAAAACTAGGATTCAACCCGAACCTCAACAAGGATACCCGATGCCACAAAAATTAATAAAATAAATAATTAAAAAAGGTTGGGTGTGACATGTATGCATGCTATCCTTTTTAGAGAGAGATACTCAGGACGTGTGATGTTGGGGCAGAGCGAAAAACTAGTGGGGAAGTGGTAGCATGGTACCCTTGATATTATTTATTATATTATATGATATTGTATGCGAAAATTGGTGTGAGTATCCATGGTGAGGCTTGAAACTTAGTATACATGTTTAGGTGGTGAGTTAGTTTCACTTTTTGTTCACCATTATTTAGCATACTTTCTTTACCTTTTGTACGAGAAGATCTAGGGAGGATCCTACTGAGTATACTATTATAATCACCCTATGTATAAATAAAATGTTTTTCAAGTTAGTTGAATTAGGTTGGAGATTAGTCTGGTTACTACAATCTTGGGGTTTAGTAGGATCTGTTTGGGATTTGTGGTCACTCTCATCCTTACTTTTCTTTTGGTACTTTCATTTTTTCCTTACAGTTGTAGTAGTTTATACCTATCATTACATATGTGAACTTGAGTTTTATTTTATATTGTAGTCTGGATAGGAGTTGGTTGGTGTCTGTATTATCTCTCTCTTTCATAGGTGTTATCTTAGAGGGTAATTCCTCCCATACGTGTTTTTACTATACCCTCAGTGCTAGTCACCAACCTGGGGCCTACTGGGGGTGGGACTTAGGGGTCACTATCTATCTTATCCCATTGTTGGCTTGGGGGGGTAAACTTTATGGGGGGGGGGGTTGTGATAGAGTGGTATCAATGGTCTGGTTGAGGGATAGGAGGGATTTTGGAGTTAGGCATAGTTGAAGTTTCATGGGCTGGTAAGGCAATAGTGTCAGCTAAGTTTAGAATGCATTGTAAAAATAGGAGACTGGCTTATACACGGTTATTCAGGGCCCCCTTATGATCTGATGCATGTATCTTTAAGCTTACAGTGTCAACTAAATGAAGTGACACTATTTTCAGGGTAGAGACATAGGGAAGGATCATACATCATTGTTCTTTGTGCCTGTATTTGAATGGTTAGACCTTGGTATAGGTTAACATAAAATGAATAAAATAAAAAAATTAATTAATTTTAAAGAACTCCATATTCTATGTTATGAGCTTTAATTATTTTTTATTTTGCAGGCATGGCCCCAGGTCAACGTCCTCATCAGGTTCGCATATAAGATGTTTAACAGGTTTCTCTAGTAGATCTCTATAGATTAGATGTTAACAATGATGAAACTTGGAGGAGGACACTCTGAGAGTTTCAGCAACAGATTCTAAAGAGGTAGGAGTTATTTGTTTTATATTTAGTGATAGAAGACTGGTTGGAGGAGGTTGATATAGAATTCAGTTTGATCCATGCACAAAAGGAGCACCGGGTATTATTGGATTTAATGATGCTACTTGGGGGAAGTGAGACAGTGGCGGTTCTTGTTCCTCAGAGATTGCAAGGAGTAGACAGTCTCGTAGGAGGAGTTCCAAGACTAATTTAGAGTTGAGTTTCATTCTTTGACCATGATGGTGGCCAATCACCAAGAGCTGCTTATCCTTTGGAAAGGGAGCTCCAGTGTGTGAGAGTTTGGGATATATTTTAGGGACCTTCTCCTATATTCTTTGGACCTATTTTTAGATGAGTAGGCTAGGGTGAGGCATTTCTCAGAGGATTTTCATCCAGATATCTAGTTTCAGGTCACCCTGTTTATGGTGAAGGCATGTATTGTGTTGTTGGTGAGAGAAGAGGTAATCAATAGGTTTTTATCCAAAACTGGATTGTTGGGAGAGGGGAGTCATTCAGATTTCTCATGAAGCAAAGTTGTGGTCTAGGGTTCCCATTTGTTAGGACAGAAGAGCTTCTGATCAACCAGGAGTAGGTCCCAACCCTCAATGTCTTATTTCACCAGTTTTGGTGGCTCTAATGCCTATGAAAATGGGCCAGATGAATGTTTTTATTATGGAGGATGAGTTCATCAGTGGTGAGAGTGCCTGAAATTTTTGAGTAGCTAGCTTGTGCTAGTTGTTCTCCTATAGGATCCTCTGCTGAGGTAGTTCCATCCAAGGTAGCAGTAGCAGGTTGCTCCAATTTGGGATCAACAGAGAGTTGATGGGGGTAGAAAGAGGATAGCCCTTGGCATTGACTACACCAGTTGGAGGTTGAATTGACTTGTTTGATTTATGTAGATATTGTGAACTACTTCTAGGGTAATACCACTCTTGGGGATATTTCATATGTCTTAAAATACAACCATACGACATCATCCTCATTGTGGATTGGTTTTTTTCGGTGTAGGATATCTTGGATTCCTTCAGGAGGTAGGTTTTGTTATTTGATGCTGATGGAGAGGCAACAATGTTTGTTGGTGAGCAAGACCCTTTGATGGGTCAGAGGCCTATTCCATCCTTGTCATCCTTGATGGCTGAGATGATGCTGAGTTCATTATAGGTTCAGTAATTGACATTTCTCACGGTCATGGAAGAGTAACCTGATGTATTTCTAGAGGAGGTTTTAGGGTTACCCCCTCGACGAGAGATCGAGTTTAGGATCAAAATTCATCCATGTGTGTCTCCTATATCGATGTCTCTGTATAGGATGGTGCCTTATGATTTTTGAGAGCTATGTATACAACTCAATGGTCTATTTTAGTGTGTTTTTTGTTTGGATGAGTATGTCACCATGGGGTTCACTAGTTTTTTTATGAATAAGGATGATGAAAGTTTGTGGTTGTGTATTGATTATCATCTCTTAAACTAAGTGACAATGAAGAACTGTTATCCTCTTCCACATATTGATGATTTATTTGATCAACTGAAGGGTGAAAGTTGTTACTCTAAGGTTTATTCGTGGTTAGGATATCATCATATGCATGTGAAGGATGAGGATATCCTGAATAATACTTTCCATTTTCTTCATAGGCATTACGAGTTTTTTGTGATGCCATTAGGTGTAACAAATGCTCCACCTATGTTCATGGGGTTAATGAACGATGTGTTCCATGAGTTACTAGATGTGTTCATGATGGTTTTAATCAATGAAATACTTATGTACTCTGCATATGAGGAGGATCATGCAGAGAATCTACATGCCATTTTGGGAGTTCTTCATCATGAGCAGTTGTTTGGGAAGTTTCCAAAGTGTGTGTTTTGGGCTCGAGAAGTCTATTTTCTAGGGAATGTTGTATCCCAGTAGGGAGTTCCTATGGATCCATAAAATATAGAAGCATTTATGTCTTGGGAATCCCTCAACATAGTGGTAGATATGTGAAGTTTCCTTAGTCTTGTAGGCTATTAAAGGAGGTTCATAGAAAATTTATCTTAGGTTGCGACTCCTCTGATAGCATTGACTAGAAAGGATCAGGTGTTCTTATGAACTGATCAGTGTTAGAAAAATTTTGAGTATATGAAGGATAAGTTGGTCAGTGATCTAGTTATTTTTCTGTCAATAAAAGGAGTTTAATTTGAGGTTTTCTATGATGCTTCACATTATGGGTTGGGCTGTGAATTGATGCAGCAGATATCAATAATTTATTATGGGTCTCAGTAGTTATTCCACCATGATCGTAACTATTCCACCCACAATCTTGAGTTAGGGGAGGTGGTTTTTCCCCTGAAGTTATGGAGATGTTACCTCTTTGGATAGTTCTTTTTGGTATTCACTGATCATAAGAGTCTGAGTTATGATTTACCCCAATATTAATTGAACTTGTGTTAGCATCAGTGGATGGAGTTCTTATAGGATTATGAATTCAAGATTTCATATACACCTAGAAAGGGAAATTTCATGTATGATGTGCTGATCAGGAAGTCACATAGTGATGCAATTCATGAATATGGTGATTTTTGGAGAGTGATGGAAGAACTTTCAGCATTGCACCTAAACATGGGAGAATTTGGTGGCAGAGGTTGTCCTTTTCATATGACGGTGCAATAATCTCTGGTGTATTAGGTGGAGGAATCCTAGTTAGGGGATCTTGAGGTGTATGTCTAGAGAGACCAAGTTGTTTGTGGTGAGGCCCCTAATGGTTGGTATGAATATGAACAACACTGAGTGTTATTTCAATAAAAGATTTTAGTTTCTTTAGTAATGTGTGAAATAGTTCTCCAAGAGTTCCATAGTTTTCCTTTAGTGGTACATCTTGTCATGAAAAATATGTATAGACTTTTGAGAGGTTATTTTTGTTAGACTGGGTTGAAGCATGCAGTTGTAGAGTTTGTGTCTCAATGATTGGTCTTCCAGAAGGTAAAGGTCGAAAACCATGTTCCTAGTGGTTTTCTCCAATCATTAGATGTTCCTCTGTAGAAGTGGGAGGACATCTTGATGGAAGTTTTTTATTATTTTAACTAAATACTAGGGAGGCTATGATTCTATATGGGTGGTCATGGATTGTTTGAATAAATCATCCCACTTTATAGTGATCAAGGATTAAAGCTAAGTGGAGGTTTTTTTGATCCAGTATCTGGAGGAGGTGGTGACACTCCACGGGATTTTGAGGATGATCATTTATAATCGAGATTCTCGTTTTACCTCTAGGGTGTTGAGAGGTCTCCAGTAGGATTTTGGTTACCAGCTATACCCTAGCACTACTTTTCATCTGTAGATGGATGATCAGATAGAGAAGACCATCCAGACTCTTGAAGACATGTTGCACTCTTGTGTCTTGTATTTTGGAGGTTCGTGGATGAAGAAACTTCCCTTGTTAGAGTTTTCTTACAAAAATATTTTTCACTCCACCATTGATATGGTGCCATTTGAATCCTTGTATGGATGACCATGCTATTCTCCACTATGATGGAATGGGTTTGGAGAGTTAATAATTCTCAATATGGAACTGTTATATAATAAAATAGATTTTTTTCAAGTGATTCACAAGAGGATGAACGCAACATAGGATTGTTAGAAATCCTATGATGATCATAGGATGAGACCTCTAGAGTTCGATGTTGGGGATCATGTATTCCTGAAGGTGACTCCCCATCATGGGAAATAAAGGTTTGGTCATGGGAGTAATCTTTATCCATGGTTTTTTGGGCCTTTCAAGGTGCTATCTCATGTTGGATTCATGGCGTATCAGATAGTAATTCCCCCATAAATGAGACGAATACACGATGTTTTTCACGTGTCGCAACTCCATCATTATCTTTATGATGACTCTCACATCATCGATTGAGGTGAGGTCAATATTGATGATGATGTGACCTTTAAGGAGCGACATGTAGAGATCTATGACTTCTAGGAGAAGGTGTTTCTTGGGCATTCTATCCCCTTGGTTTGTGTCTTGTGAAAGTATGGTGGCATAGAAGAGAGTACCTGGGAATGTGAGTCATAGATATGAGCTCAGTACCCTGAGTTTTTCAATGTTTAGCTCTTCCCATGTAACTCTGTTCATTTTGTGGTGGTCCAACTTTTCTGTTTTATGAGATGGTTTTTGCTTGATTCTTATTTTGGATTACTCTCTTTGAGAGGTATCTCCCCTGGGAGAGTGGTTAGGATCTAGTTGTGATTGTTACATGGTTTCATGCTATTCCCTTGGTTAGGTGGTTGAAATCCTGTGGTGATGAGATCCTTGAGAGGTATCTCATGGGGTTTTTATTCAGTTGACCCTTTTATGTTTCATTTCTAGGTTAATTTTGGATTCTTGAGGATGTGAATGTTTTGTGAGGTATCTAATGTAAGGGACCAGATCCACCTGGATCGATCCTTTGTGCTTTTTTGACGATCTAGGTTCTTGTAAGAGGCTCAGAGGAAGTCCATATGGACTCATCTACTAAATTATGGAAACAAAAATAATTACATGCCATGTAAGTCAAGTTCATGATGTTTAATTTTTCAGGGTTAAATAATAAAAAGGGGGCATGTTTTTCGATGGAAACCAAACCTTGAGGATTACATGACATGAAAGGGGATTACAAATCATGTAAATACCCAATGCTATATGTTTTATAATTTTTCTTCCACTCTAGTTTTTCATAAACCCTATGGATCCAACGCTTCCTCTCGTTCTGGGTGACCTGATAGTCTCCTCTTCGACGTTTTCGAGATTCCTTTGATGGGAATCAATCATTGGGATTTTATCTTCAATCTGTGGACATCCAAGGTATGTTCTACCTTAGTTATTTCAGTTTCTTTGATATTTTTCCTCCCGTTCCTCCTTTCCATGAAATGGTGCTTTCTCTCCAGGTTTCTAAATGAGTTTTGTTGGTTTTTTATTGGTTTAATTATGGCATAGAGTCCTCAGGAGGATTTAGTTCTTGTGGGAGAGGTGATCGGGATCCACAAAATTGATCTATTATCGTGAAAAGAATGTTGAAACCCTTTTGAGGTAGGGGATTCATTGCTTCTCTATTTATTTACATGCAATCATAGAGCTAACATTATTTAGTCCATTGGATCGTAATGAAATTAACCTAATAATTACTTAAACTGGATTAAATAATTGGTATAGATCATATGATGATGTTTCTATTTTGTTTCATGATAACATTTTACTTATTATTTTTCTAGATAGTGTGATATCTATTCTATGCTTGTTATACTTGTATTAGCATGTATAATTGGAAAGCAACGCAAAAATGGAATTAATTGTTAATTAATTAGATAAAAGGCTTAAAGAGGCATGTTTAATGAATCAAGTGTGTTATAGTCTTAATGTTGTGAGCATGTTTAAATTATTTTATATTCTATGTGTTAATGGAATTGAATAAATATGTGAATAATGTTAATGATTGTTAATAAAGGAATTAAAAGAATTCTAAGTTAACTATTTAATTAATTTGTAACAACTTGTGATATCTTTCTACTTAGGTTTCCTAGAGTTGGAAACTGTAATTAATGAATTTGTTAATTCAAGA
This sequence comes from Viscum album, assembly GCA_963277665.1. NCBI lineage: Eukaryota > Viridiplantae > Streptophyta > Magnoliopsida > Santalales > Viscaceae > Viscum > Viscum album. Next base: position 1,870,334,845 of record OY728120.1, on the reverse strand, counting down.
TGGAATAAGAATAGCTTGTGTGATAAAATATAATTCCTTTTTAGGGCCTAAGTTTCTAGCTTGCTTGTAAAGGTCATGTTCCTTGTGCTTTTGAGCCATGAGATCTCGTTTCGTGTGAAGGCTAGATGCCTTGATTTAGGGACAAGATCCCAATTGTTATGTTTTTTACTTCTTCTTGTGTTGTGAAGTGAGACTAGGATGGATGATCCTGAAGGGATGCTGTGGTATATGGGGTGGGAAGTACTAAATATGATGTGATCCTGGGATGGCTGATCCTGGAGGGGTATTGTGGTATAACAGGTGGGGAGGCATAGTTGTTGTGGTATATGGGGAGGGGAGGCCCAGTTTTTGTGGTCTCAATTAATGCTTGTGATGGAAGGATGTATCGAGATATGCATGTGGGTGTCGGGAGGACACTGGGGATGATGGAATGGGATGAAGATGGGCTTAATGTTTGATATGAAAGTTGGATGCTTGTTTAAATATATTATTTGGCTGACGACCAGGTTGTTTGTTTATCTTCTTTCCTTTCCCCACTACTTGAGGTAGATAGATATTCTTGGATGTTTACCTTGATTGGAATCATGGGATGTTTTCCTATAGTACCTGGTAATATGAAAAGTAATTTTGTAAATAAATGAACAAATTTTTAACCCATGGGGTTGGAGCTTGCTGGGATGAAATGATGAGATTATAATTTTGAGAAGACATGGACTTGGTTTTATTATGCATGGAGGTCATGGAACTTTTTTGTAATGGTAATGAAATGTAATGTGGAAAATGTTAATAGTTAATTAATGGTTAAATAATTAATTAACATAAAGTGAAACTGATTAAAATAAATAAATTAATTTAATATGGCTCTTTAAATGGTTATCTTCTAATAGGATATCTGGTATTAGAAGTGGAAGCTGGGAGTCTGAGAGACGGTAGCTACAGTTTATTCTAATACTAGGTTATTCCCATAGTGTGGTTGTGAGATATATTATATAATGTATATTTTTTGTTTTTTATATGCTACTTCACCCTATCAGTTAGGGAAACTAACACCCCGAGGATTCTGAGTCCTGGGGGTGTTTTCCCCAACATCTTAGTGGGAGGATGGATGGGTGACTACCCCCTTTGGCCCCAATATCTTCTCTTGTTAGTTACTTGTGATGGTATACATGGCAGTTAGTTTTCCACATATATGTGTGTAGATGGATGTAATAAATTGTGGTTATTTCACACAAATATATTCTGAATATAGTTTCCTAAGGACTACAATATGTATAATGGATTGTGTATAGGCTATGATGGATTCAGGATACTTACTCAGTGTATGGGCCGTGATGGATTGAGGTATAATACCTGATGTATGATACACATTATACAGGTTGTGGTGGCTCCCGGAAAATACTTGGTTACTTTTGGTTACATGGACGTGGTGGTGTGTTGTATGAGGTTCACGTCGTGGTTCTTGCCCAAGTGTCTACAAACAAGATTTTTTGGAGAAAGATGCTCAGGATGTGTGACGTTAGGGAAGAGGGGAAAACTAGTGGGGAAGCGGTAGCATTGTACCTTGATATTATTTATTATATTATATTCTCTTGTATGTGATACTTGGTGAGAGTATCCATTGTGAGATAAGGAAATTAGTATACATGTTTAGGTGATGAGTTAGTTTCACTTGTTGTTCACTATGTTTTAGCATGATTTCTTTACTTTTTTCATGAGAGGATCTAGGGAGGATCCCACTAAGTATACTATTATACCCACTGTATGTATATATAAACTATTTTTCATGTTAGTTAGAGTAGGTTGGAGATCAAGCTGGTTACTACTAGCCCGGGGTTTAACAAGAGCTGTTTGGGATTTGTGGTCACTGTCGTATTTACTTTTCTTTTGGTACTTGTAGTTTTCTTTATAGTTGTAGTAGTTCTTGTATGTCATTACATATGTTCAATTGTTTTTATTTTATATTGTATTTTGACTAAGAGTTGGTTGGTTTCTGTCTTATCTCTCTCTTTCTCATGTGTTCTCTTAGAGAGAAATGCCTCCCATCTATGTGTTTACTATACCCTCAGTGATAGTTTCCAACCTGGGTCCTACTGGGGGTGGGACTCAGGGGTCAATATTTCTCTTCTCCCATTGCCAACCCAGTAGGGGTACACATTGCGAGGAGGGGGGGTCATGACATATCTGATCAAAGAGATATTCAATTCATGAGATAAGATACTGATTCTTGACCATCATCTGGTTCAACATATGACAATCCACACATAAACACAAGTTACCATTAGTCATCTTAGTGAAAAGTACTGTAGAATCCCATGGAGATGTATCAGGCCATATGAAACCTTTAACTTCTAGATCTTCCAACTAAACATTCAACTCCAGAATCTCTACTGGTTCTATCCTGTATGGAGGGTTAGAAACTATCTCTGCTATAGGAACTAACTCAATCATAAACATGATCTCGCACTCGGGTTGTAAGCCATACAACTCATAAAGAAATAAATCTTGAAAATAGTATACCACTAGAGGAAAATAATCCTTCCAAATTCCACCATAATCTAGAGAAATTATGGCTATCTAAGTTATGAGAAAATTTAGTCTACACTAAATTAGTACTTTACAACCATCCTGATGATCCCACACACATTGGTGAGAATAGTTTCCTACTTTGGGATATATAAAGATAAATATCCTCTAGTAACAGTCGAAATGATCTTTGTGTAGAAGTAGTCAATCCATACCATGAATCAAATAAAAACCTCTCATTTCTAGTGCAAATGGTTCCCAAAAGAAATGGTAACCAAAAATCTCTAGAGAGCATGCCTTATAACATTTGATATTTTCTAACATCACTCACAATGATGTATTGATGGTCAAAACACTATTTAATATCTACACATCCAATCCCAAATCATTTAAAAAAAGTGTAAATAAAATGGAATGTGATTATGCTATGTCAAAAAACACAATCAAGGGTTGATGATACAATAATTGTACCTCTAATAGAAGAAGATCTTGTATCCAGACTAGATGGGGTAGTTTGCATAATGAGTAGCAGACTAGACCCTATGACCTGGGATCCATTTTGAATCCCCTAATAGATTCCATCTTCCTGGTACCACTGATCTTGTATTAGGGGTACCACTTCTCCATCCTCGACCAGAATACCTTATAGAACTATAACTACCTTCATGCTGAGGAGTTTCTAAGTCCTTCCCAAACTTCAGTGCCTATTGTGTTCCACTACCACTACTCTGATGCTGTATTCCCTTACAAAACCTCTACAAGTGGCCCATTCTACCGCAAGCATGACACTCCAAATAAGGGTATAAAAACTAAGGTCATTTTTAGTCTATCTTACCAAACTGATAGCACTGCAATGAAAAACAATCATGATATAGCTACCCACTATCTTGGATACTCTTACCATTGTTGCCTTTGTGAAAACTATCATAGTGGAACTTCTTTCCACTAGAAGAAGTGCTCCTAGTTATCCCTTTCGAAACATCCTGGCCACTTCTTGTGACCTCTCTTAGATTATATTTTGTGATAAATTCATGTTTCATCACATCCACAAAACTTATCAGATGAAAAAAGTTCACCTATGACTTGATCTCATAGTGAAGACCATCCTAAAAACCCTTAGAGATCTCATCAGATTCTAAAGATGGTGCAACGTGATGTATTTCGGTGAAACATTTAGTGTATTCCAACACTAACATTCCATCCTTTCTCAAGTGCATGAAATCATGAGCATTATCATCCCTCAATTCCTCTAGGTAGTATATGATCAGTTACCTTGTATCTAATTCATTCCAAGATAACTCCTCATACTGCCCAACTATCACCAGAATGTCCCACCAATTCTTGGTAGGTTCATCAAGCATATATGCAGCAAGATTCACCCTCCTATCTATAGGTGTCTCAAGATTCTTACATATTTTCTGGAATGAATTGGTAACGAACATGGATTCATGGGGCCTCCCAGACTAGTGAATATAGAATGATGTTATAGCTAGAACTCTTGTTTAATCTAATAAATTGAAGGCATGGTGTAAACAACCCCCTTTACATGGATTTCATGACCTTCAGGAAGCTATCATGAAGCAAAACATCTATCTGATCATCTGAAGATACATGAATATTTGACTCAACTGTGTTAGGAACATGCTAATTTACACTCTCCTAAAGATCAACTTGAAGATTATGAGGAGGGATTTTCTCTATAATACAAACACACCCTTCAGAACATTGGCTATAATTACCAGGTCAACCTTTAAAGGAGAAAAAAATAGAGAAACACTACTTTTGATCTCTCTAAACATGGATTAGAATTATCTTATCATGTCAAAATAGTGAATTTCATTCCATTCCTTAGATATAATAGGTAACTCATTTCATAATTCATACATAAAAGTATATATCACATGAAATAAATATTTCCCTATCATGAACAATGCATGTCAACATATATCCCTATGTGACTATCATGATGCATGTATACTCATCTCGCGGCATAATAATCCATGAGTATAAATATCAAGAACCAATAAAATCATAAAATAATAACCTCAAACAACATATGAATCACCCAAGGTGAAATAATATCAACTGTAACAAGTGAACATCATTAAAATAAATCCCATCCCTGGTCACTCAAAATTTCCCCCATACATGTGTTAGCTACTCCAATGCACAAGATCATTACCAAATCCCAACACATCTTAGTCTCATTTATACCTTTCCAAAATGGTAAATAAATAAAAAATAAAAACCTGCTACTTTGATAACACTTTGTAACATCCCTCTATCCAACACACTCACATGTAGCCAGAAAGGTTTCGTTATAGGATCTCAAGCATGCCTCCCCATATGCCATAAGATTATGAATATAAGAGGGGGTGTGGATAGTATATTGGGTGGACTATACCCCCTAGTACAAAGTTACATTGAATTATAAATAATAAATATAAATAACATAATTATATTAATAGACAAGAAGAAACAATATCTCATATCACTGGTAAATAAAAGGAGAAAAAATTTACCAAAAATAAAATCCATGTGAATGATACAATAAATAATGAAGGAATAATATAATTTCTTATTGATATGTAGATAAATTTCATGATATAAGTAAAAAAATAAAAGACTAAAAGTCTCAAATTAAGGCTCAAAAGTCCCCAATCTCAAGCCCCATGTCTGTCCTATATCCAAACTCCAATCCATCTAGTAAGAAACAATCAACAACAAGGCCCATTTACCTTGTCCAATATTGAATCCATGTTATCTTCTTGAGTTCCAAATAGAAGCCCGAATAGGGTGTGAGTATAACTCCATAGGTTGACACCACCATGTCTAAACATTACCAGTTTGATATAAGTTCATGCAATAATTCAACAATAGGTGTATTAATTAATAAATTAAATTAATATCACATCAACCAAAATTAGTAATATTCCAAAATATATCTGAGCATGTATCACAACCATGACAACCATAACCATATATCAATGGTAAAACATAACCTTCTTCAGTTTCATGCTAGAATGTCTCTAAGCATGTCTCACAGCCATGCCAGCCATAACAACATATACATGGTATGAAATCCCCAAATCTGGGCCAAGACTGGTGTATAAGAATTACTACAATAAAGAAATTACAAGCTTAGTGTATAAGATTTATATCATGTATCAAGGCCAAGCCTATTATATAAGCATTTCAATATTTACTCAGGGATGAGAATAGTATATAAGCATTTTATAATTTAATCAGGGTTGAGACTAGTATACAAGCTTTATGGCACATGTCAAGTCTAAGACCGGTGTATAATAATTAAAACATTTAATCCTGACTAGTCATAATAAAAATTATAAGTGCCAAGTTAGGATAATTGTATCACTGAGAGGGGGAGGGGGTGAATCAGTGATACTTTTTCTTTTAAGTTTCCTTACAATTGAAACAACCTTCAACTCTTGTTAAAGATTCTATTCCCTGCTAAAAATAAATCAAACACACATCCATAGGAACACAAGTTTTTATATGGTTCACTATTCAATACGAATAGCTATGTCCTTGATATGGTTTAGAGATAACCCAATACCACACAATCCACTATAAAACAATCCTTGTATTATAATGAGTAGGAAATTCCCTTTCACTCATGCAGTACTTTTAAGACAATACAAAAGTATGTGTGCACCCTCTTAGCATAAATAGGGTAATAAAATTTTTGTGTAATAGATCATGTTACCCATGATTCATTTTCAATTCCACAAATGTATTCAATTGAAAAAAAATCTTCAATTTATTACCTAGAATAAGGTAAGAAATTCCTGGACTTTGTTAAAGAAAAAGTAGTCCAATTTTCTTAGTACATTTTTCCCAATCCAATTCCTCTGAGTCTGATTCTCCCTAATACAATTCTTCTTGGTATGATTCTCTCAAATTGATTCTTTCGAGTCTGATTCTTCCTGGTATGATTGTTCAATACAAAAAATATAACACTAGCTGAGTATGATTAATGCAATTCAAAATTCCTTCTTCTTCAGTCTAGAAATCCCAACATGGAAATCCTGATCTGATAATCCAGCCTGATACAATGATCAACTGAATACAATTGATAAACCAAATTTGTTAATCAACTGAGTATAATAATCACTGAGTACAATGATCAGTTGAATACAATATTGTGATCCTATCTCTTCTCCTATGTCTTTCCTCTATCAAAAATTCTTCAATAAAAACTCAGATCTTCTCTCTCTTCTATGATGAACAATACATCGATCATCAAAAAAGTATGATGTACTTTCTTCTTTTTATAGGTTACCCATAAGAGGTTTTTGTGGGAATACCAAAAAATTTACCACTCAAATAAATTCACCCAAAAATCAATTTCCCCTAAAATATCTAGTTCATTTATGACTTCATCAACCCTTCTTGATTATTTTAGAATATTCTTCAAACTTCATCTCTTAATCATATCAATTCGATTACTTCAATAAAAATCACTATATCAATTGAGTGTAAATGTATGAAGAAATGGATACCACTTTGATTTTCTGAATACGATTATCTATATCAATTGAATATAATTATTCTTTTGAATGTAAAGACCCCCCTTGATAGAATATTTAGAAAAATCCTTCATCTCTACTCTCGATCCACTTCTCACTATTTCACATTTTTTTCTTGACCCACTTTAAAATTTTCATTTGAAAAGAAAAAAAGTAATTAAAATATTTAATTACTTAATGAAGACATTTGGAAAAAATCAGAGTTCATTAATCTCTTCCTTCAGAAAATAATCCAACCATCTCAAATGTTTGACTACATTATTAACCAGTCTTTATCATTACGATTTTCATCAACTTCTGCTCAATTCCTTTTCTATCGGTCTCTATTGAAAAACATTCTACCTGAGTACGATTAAATATAGAATATGATGGAATGGTGTAAATAGTTTTCATCTTTAACAACTAGATTTATTTCAAACTTATCCTGAGTATGATTGTCCAGATTACGATCTTTCTAAGTATGATTGTCATGGATATGATCATCCTGATAACGATCATCCTGGATACAATCATTTTGGGTATGATCATTCTGAGTAAAATTTATTCAGTATGAAATTTTTCTTCCTCATCCTCACCAAAATATTTTTCTTATTAATCCTGAATACGATCGCCCATAATTCATTTGGCCTAAGTACTATCACCAGCTCCCCTTCCTTTTTATACATATCTAATCAATCTGAATGCAATCAAAAAAATATCTTTCACTCCATCTTTATATTAACAATCTTGCATAATAAGTTTTACCAATTATGATTTATACAAAATACAAATCAACAAAGCACATTCACATTTATTTTATCATTGTCATACATACTCTAATTCTTTCATTTTGATTACTTCTTCTATATCAGATCTAGAGTGAGTCCAATGACCACTTACTTCCACCAAGATATTTTATCTTTCATTTCGAACCTGAGGTGAGTTCGATCAGAATCATACACTCAATCTTCTTATTATGATGGACTTTCATAGTGAGTTTTATTTTTCAGAAAACACGAGTATGATTCTTTTGAAACCAAATCCCGAGTCCGATTTTCATTAAAAAAAATTGACGTGTTTTCACTTATTAAAAAAAATTATTAACAACAAAACAAAACACATGAAAACAAACACCTTCCTCTTTAGCTTGGTCTTAACAATCCCCCCTTTGGATTTTTTTTTTCAACCAAGTTTCATAAATCACTGAAATTTGTATCCTCAACCAATGGATTACTTATCAATAATTCTATTCCTATGTGAGCTAAATCATTATAGAAAACAAGAATCATTGATAGAAAAATCATGCAGTCCAAAATTAATGATTATTACAACCTTTTTCTTTTTCCTTAACTCTTCTTCAACCTCATATTTTTTTCATCCTCCCTAGAATACCAAAAAATTTCGTTTTCTACAACCACTCCAAAAAATAGTTAGAATAGTTCATTCACAAAACAATGCTGAATTCATAGCTTACCTACAACTCCCCATTTTTACATGCATCAAATGGATAGATTTAAGAAATAATTCATTCCCCCCCTTGAAAAAACTATCCAAAGGTAATATGAGAGAGGGGACAGAGAATCATATGTCAACCTTGATGAGAAAGAGGTTGGACACCCATGGTCAACATCAATTTTGAGAATGATTCCTCTGGTAAAGGTTTTGTGAAAATTTCAGTAACTTGTTCTGATGTTGGAACATATTTCAGATTCAATTCATTATTCTCCACATGTTCTTTGATGAAATGATATTTGATATAAATATGTTTTGAACAAGAATGTTGAACTGGATTCCTAGTGAGATTTATTATACTTTGATTATCATGACCCAAGATCAAGGGTAACTTTACTCCAATAATTAAATCTTCTAATTGAGTTTTCATCCATATAAGTTGAGTAGTGTCTTGAGTGGAATCAACATACTCATATTCAGCTATAATGAGAGTTATTGAATTCTATTTCTTTGAAATCCAACTAACACAATTATTTCCCAGAAAGAATACTCCACCATATATGGATCTTCTATCATCACTATTTCCTACCCAATCGGTATCTAAATACCCAAACAGATCAATACTATCTGAGATTACATACCTAATTCCAAATTATATTATCTATTTGATGTATTTGGGAATTTTTTCCAACAAGTAATTGTGGTTCTTTTGGAGAACTATGAAATCTTTCACATAAGGTAATAACATAAACAATGTTGGGTCTTGAGGCAGTCAAATATAAAAAACATCCAATAAAATTTTAGAATTATTTCTGATCAACTTTTTTTCCTTCTCCATATTTGGAAAACTTTATTCCCATTGAAATAGGTGTGGAAACATGTTTTTAATTTTCTATTCTAAACCTATTAAGAAGTTCCTTAACATAATTTTATTGAGAAATAAAAATGTATTTCTTCTTTTGTAGGATTTGTAACCCAAGAAAGTATTTCATCTCCCCCAGTATGGAATTTTCAAATACCTTTTTCATCTCTTCAGTAAATATTTCATAACTTCTTTCATCATTCCCAAAAAAGATAATGTCATCAACATAAAAAATTAAAATGAGGTAATACTTTTGACTTTCTTTGATGTAAATATTTTTATCCACTCTTCCTTTCTTAAAATTAATCTTCCTTAAGAATGTATCCAATTTGGAATACTATATCCTCAGAGTTTGTTTTAGGACATACAAATCCTTTTTTCAATCCACACACATAACTTTTATCTTTCCCAACAATAATTCCATAAGTTTATTCAATATAAACTTCCTCTTCAAGATCACCATTTAGGAATGTGGATTTAACATCCATTTGAAAGATCTTGTGGCCTTATTGTGCAACAATAGAAAGAAAAATTATGATTGTTTCATGTCTTTCTACCATATCAAAGGTTTCATAAAAATCAATACCTTCAATTTGTGAATACCCTTTGCATACCAATCTTTCTTTCTTTTTCATCACCTCACCTTCTTCATTAATCTTGTTCTAGAAAATCTACTTTTTTCCAATAATGTTTTTATTTTTAGGAATAGGTATAATTTCCCATGTACCATTATTTCAAATCTAATCAAACTCTTCATTCATGGACTGAACCCATTTTAGATACTCAAAATATTCTTTCACATCATTCGGCTCCACTTTTGAATACAAAGAAGTACATGTAATAGCATTTGCTGTTCTTCTTATTTGAACCTTTTGATGTTGATCACTAATTATATTCTGAGATTTTACTTGCTTCCTCAGCCTAGGATGATATTTTTGAGTATCTTCCTCATCATTGGAAATGGTCGAGTCCAATTATTCTTATTGAGTAGGAATACAATTATTTGTATCCTAATCAGAATTGTTTTCTTCAACTTGATCAACTTCCTTTTTTCCTGAATATGTTTTTCTTTCTCACCTATTTCAATTATATTCACATTAATAGAATCAAAAATTATTTTTGTCTCTTTTTTGAAGCATCTACATCCTCTTCCTTTCAAAGTAAAACCAATAAAGATTCTATCTTCACATTTCTGCATGAACTTTCCATAGTTTTCACCTTTCTTCTTTATAATGCATGGAATCTTGAAAACTTTAAAATGTTTCAAACTTGGATTTTTTCTATAAAAAAATTCACATGGAGTCATATCTAAATTTGTATTATACAAAAAATGGTTCTAAATATAAACAACAGTACTCTTGTATTGCCTCCAAAATTAATGATAAAGGTCATACTCAAGTAACATGGTTCTTCCCATTTCCACCAAACTTCTATTATTTCTTTCAGCAACACCATTTTGTTGAGGAGTGTATGGGGAACTATAATCATTCTGAATTCCATTGTTCTCAAGATAAATTTCAAATTCTTCACTTCTATATTCACCACCATTGTCCGTTCTCAACTTCTTTATTGAATACTCACATTCCTTCTCTGCTTTCCTTCTAAAAATTTTAAACATTTTCAAAGCTTATGATTTTTGTTTCATATACATAATAGAAGCAATGAGAGTAAAATCATCAATGAAATTAATGAAGTACTTATCTCTATTTGTTTACTATTTTCTCATTGACCCAAAAATATCAAAATGAATCAGGGGTTGTCTTGAAAAAATCTCAACTTTCTTATACACAAAATTTTTAATATTTCCTTTCTAACAAATAGTGAAACACCGATATCTTCTTCTTAGAAAAACATGAATGTATAGAACAATATTTCTATTAGATAACTTTATCATGTTTCTCTTCCCCATGTGTCCCAACATTTTATGCCAAAATTTATTCTCTTCCACCATACTCATGTAATATGAGTTTTGTATTTCACCAACCCAAAACAAGTTTCATTTTGTACATTGGACTCTTGTAATAATATTTCCATCTTCCACACATTTCACAAAAAAACCATATTTTATGAATATAAGTTTGTTACCCTCATCACAAAATTGTGAAACACTTAGAAAATTGCGTTTCATCCCATCAATATTCCATGTTTTCTTATATTTCATCTTTTCTTTCCTAATGATGGTAGATCCAACACCTTTGATTTTCAAGAATTCATCATTGCCAAATGTCACTGTTACTTCCTTAAAATCTTTCTCATTCTTAAAAAATTTCAAATCTCCTATCATATGAGAAGAACACCCACAATCAAGGATCCAAGTTCATTATCCTTTTATATCTTTCAATGTAGTTTCAACAATAAGAGATTTTAATTCATCCCTTTATTTCTTTATCTTCGGATGTTGAGAATTATTAAGAATATTTTGTTGTTCTAGAATAAAAAAATACATCCCTTTTCAATGTTTCTAGGTTATTCACATCTTTCACAAATAGTTTCCAAAGGTTGGAACCTATTTTCAATCTTCACTCCAATGGTTTCATGTTTCTTTAAAACAATCTTCTTAGACTTATTCTTTTGAGGGAATTGTCTCCCCCTAAAAAATTTATTTTCATAACCTATGGAATAATAGTAATGTTGTTGGTTAAACCAAAACATATTTTCTATATGTCTGAATCCAGCATAATAACAGAAATATCAATAAAATGAGTATTTTCCTTTGAAACTTCTATACTGGCCGGAATTGTGAATACGTTTCTCAGCCACCTTCTTCTCTTTATTTTCTAAGCCACAAACCTTTATATTATCAATCAAAGTATTCCTTTTATTTTTTTATTTATCAAAACTAGAAGTTTTTGAAAAATTTTTAGACTTAGATTATTTCAAAACATTTTTGCGCTTAGGGTTATTTGAGACTTATGAATTCTCATCTTTGTTGTTCTTAGCCACATACATGACTTTCCTAACTTTATTATTTTAAAAAACAATTTCATCTTTCTTCTAGACCTTTAAAGGTATATTTTTTTGATCCTTCTCAGGTTTCTCCTTTCAAGAATTTTCATTAACTTCAGTGGCATAGTTTTTGAAACTTGTACTTTTCTTTTTATCTTTAGAAAGTTTTTGTTGGACAAGTTCCAACTCTTTTTATTTTTCTTTCAATTGCACCTCAAAATGATCATTATGATTCTTTTCTTCTTCAAGAGATTTATTAAAATCATAAATCTCTTTCAACAGCTCTAATTTATCATCAGAAGAACATTCTTGATTTCTTATTAAGTAAAATTCATCTTTTAACTTTTTTTGTGTGTTTTGAGCCTTCTAATCTTTCTCAGACATTCTTTAAAATCTTCTTTCAAATGATGTTCAAGTTGATTTTCTTCTTCTTCAAAACTATTGATTTCGAATTCTTCATAATTTACTATTTTAATAAAAGTATTTTCAATACCATACTCAACTTATTTTTAGGATTCAACATCACTGCCTTCTTCTTCATCATCTTTAGAAAAGAAACTTATTCTTTTGGATTTGAAGAACTTTATTTCTTTCCCTATGGATTTTGATTTTTCTTTGTCTCTCTATTTCTTCCATGATCTTCTTGTATTTATTTCTTTTTCATCACTATAATATTATTTATTTCTTTGAGGATAATAAGCCACAAACTGACCAATGAATCCACATTCAAAAAATTTCAAGGGAAGTCTCCCTTTATATTTCACTGTACCTATTTTAACATTTTTAGAAAACAAGGATACAATTTCATCAAAGTTTTTACCTAACTCATTTTCAGAGTTAGATTCACCAGCTTCATCTTCCATAAGAATATTCTTTTACTTTTCTTTCTTTGTAGACTTGAAAGAAATTCCTCTATCAGCCTTTGTTTTAATTTTCATAACTTTGTCCCTTCTCATTTCATAAGTAATGAGAGTGTTATGAAAATTATCAAGAGATAATGTTTCAGGATATCTGTCTTCCAATGAAGAAACTTTTGCATCAAAATTTTTAGGAAGGATTCTAAAAATATTTTAGAGAACTATAGAATCATCTAACTTTTCACCAAGACACCTGATAGTACTAAAAATTCCATTTACCTTGGTAAAGAAGTCCCCAACATATTCGTACTCACCCATATTCAAGTCTTCATACTTCAATCTCCAGATTTGAAGTTTTTCATTATTCAATTTTGTATTGCCTTCATATATGTTTTTCAATTTATACAATATACCTATGGATGCATAAACACCTTTCACCATTAGGAATTCACTTTTAGACAGTAATGATAATATAACATTCTTAGCCCTTCCATCATTCTGCAGATTCTTCTTATCAACAGGTGTAAGAGGATATTTAAAATAAATATGAGGAAACCCATCTATTGTAGCTTAAAGAACATCATATATAATAGACATAAGATAAGGAAACATTATAACTTTCAAGATATGAAAATTCATTCCATTTAAAACCAAGATACCTTTACTGTTCACACAATTCAAATTCTCCATTAGTAAAGAATAAGAAAAGGGAACCTACCCTATGATACCACTTATAAGTGCCAAGTTAGGATAATTTTATCACTGAGAGGGGGATGGGGTGAATTAGTGATAATTTTTCTTTTAAGTTTCCTTACAATTGAAATAACTTTCACCTCCTATTAAAGATTCTATTCCCTGCAGAAAACAAATTAAACATGCATCCACAGGAACACAAGTATTTACAAGTTTCACTATTAATTAAGAATAACTATATCCTTGGTATAGTTTGGAGATAATCAAATACCAAACAATCCAATAGGAAAAAATTATTGGATTACAACGAGTAGGATATTCCCCATCACTCATGTAGTACTTTGAAGATAATCCAAAAGTATGTGTGCATCCTCTTAGTACAAATAGGGTAATACAATGTTTGTGTAACAAATAATGTTACATGTGATTCCTTTTCAATTCAAAAAATGTATTAAATTGAAAAAATATATTCAATTTCTTACCCATAAGAAGGTAAGAAATTCCTAGAATTTGTTAAAGAAAAACCAATTCGATTTTTCTAATAAGTTTTTCCCAATCTGATTCCTCTAAGTCTGATTCTACCAGATACAATTATTATTGGTATGATTCTATCATCTCAATTCTTCTGAGTCCAATTATTCCCAATATTATTGTTCAATATGAAAAGATATAACAATGGTTGAGTATGATTGAGACAATTCAAAATTCCTTCTACTTCAGTTCAAAAATCCTAGCACTGAAATCCCGATATGATAATCCAGCTCGATATGATGATCAACTAAATACAATTGACAAGAAGAATATGGTAATCAGAAGAGTAAGATAATCATTGAGTATGATAATCATATGAATAAAACATTATGATCTTGTCTCTACTTCTATGTCTTCTCTCCATTGAAACTTATTCAACAAAAAATCAATATAGAAACTTCTTCTCTATAAAAACTCAGAGATTCTCTCTCTTTTGTGATGAAAAGTACATAGGTTTTCCGAAAATCAAGATGTATTTTTTCATCTTTTATAGGTGAACCATAAGTGGTTTTGGAAGGAATCCAAAAAGCATTCCCTCTCGAAAAAATTCACCAAAATCTCAATTTCCCCTAAAATATTGAGTTAATTTATGACTTTATCAATGATTATCAATTCTTCTTGAATCTTCTTCAAACTTCATCACTTCTTCATATCAATATGATTTCTTCAAAATAAATAACTGTATCAATGGAGTGTAAATGTATTAAGAAATGGATACCACTCTGATTTTATAAATATGATTCTCTATATCAATTGAATACAATTATTATTTTAAATCTCAAGATCCCCCTTGATATAATATTCAGTAAACTCCTTCATCTATACTCTCGACCCACTTCTCACTATTTAACCTTTTCTCTTGACCCACTTGAAAAAATTCATTTGAAAAGAAAACAAAGTAATTTAAATCTTGACCCACTTGATGAAGACATTTGGAAACAAATCAGAGTTCATAAATATATTCCTTCAGCAAATAATTCAACCATCTCAAATGGTTCACTACATTGTTGATAGGTATTTGTTATTACAATTTTCATCAACTTCTACTAAATTACTTTTCCATCGATATCTGTTGAAAAACATTTTTCTTGAGTATGATGAAATACTGAATAAGATTGACCAGTGTCAATATCTTTCATCTTTGGAAACTAGATTTATTTACAACTCAGCCTAAGTACGATTTTCCAGATTACAATATTTCTGAGTATGATTAGTATGGATATGATCATCCTGATAATGATCATCCTGGATACAATCATTCTAGGTAATATCATTCTGAGTATGATTTCTTCAGTACAAAATTTTTCTTCCTCAGCCTCACCAACATCTTTTTCTTCCTAATCCTGAATACCATTGTCCATAATTCATTTGGCCTAAATACTATCACCATCTCACTTTCCTTTTCATCCAAATTTGATCAATCTGAATGCAATAGACAACATCTATTTCACTCCATATTTATTTCAACAAGCTTGCATCATAAGTTTTACCACTTACTTAGGATTTATATGAAATACAAATCAACAAAGCATCATCACATTTATTTTATCGTAGTCGTAAAGACTCTAATTTTATCATTTTGATCACTTATTCCATATCGGATCCCGAGTGAATCCAATAACCATTTAATTCTAGAAATATATTTTCTCTTTTATTCAGAACCTAGGGTGAGTCCAATTAGAATCATAGAACTTCTTCTTCTTATTACGATGAAATTTCACAGCAAGTCTGATTTTCTAAAAAACAAAAATACTATTCTTTTGAAACCAAATCCTAAATCCAATTTTCATAAAAAAAAATTGATGTGATTTACATTCTTCAAATAATTTCTTAACAAAAAAATACAACACTTGAAAACAAACACCTTCCTCTTCATCTTGGTCCTAACAAAAATGACATCACAATATCACATCATAAAGCTCAATGGATAATTATGAAAATTGATATTTATCTTTCAATGACACATTTCATTTATCATTTGGTCATAAATGAATAAAAATCCAATCATTCAATAATTATGCACAAACAATGTGAATATATATTAATAAATCACCAAAAAATCATGTCATGCTAAACACACTTCAATACATTAATCAATTCATTTATAATCTAGGGTTTGACCACCTGAATAGTATCCATAATAGAGTTTATAGGAAATTTGATCTAATGGTATTCCATAGAATAAATCCATTTCATCATTCAATTAATTTCTATGCATGTTATATTGGCATAATTACAATATTTCACATACTTTGTAATTAAAAAAACTATAGGTTTATGGTTTATTCCCCATACCTTTAACTGGTGATTAAAGAACTTATAATATGACTAATCAATAAGAATGAAGCTATAGAGAAACTCAAGATTAAACCTATATCAAATTAGATCTTTATTATCATCAATCCAAAACATAGTCCAAAGTTTCCACCTCTCTAATAGAGAATAATGGAAGATGAAGGGAAAACCAATTCCAAAGACTTACCATGGTTCAATTACATAAGTGGGACATCCAGAAAGGGTGTTGGAACTTAAAAATCACCTAGGATATTCCCTAGGGTAGAGAGGATGAAGGATGTAGTGGATTGAAACAAAAATAAGCCACACCACACTTTTAAAATTGATTTATGATATATTAAATGATGTTTAACTCTTTTACATGTCATATATTTATTTTTACAGGGATACACCAAAAAACCCATCACATCAAATTAATATTTTTCCCCATAGATTTATTATATGACATGAATGATTTACATGATGTGTAACCATTTCATTCCTTATAATGGTTGAAGACATGTATCTGTCATCATTTACACATCGTGTAATACCTTTAAATGGTGTGTAAATTTTTTTTATATAGATTTCATCCAAATTTCACGAATAAGGGCCTAAACCACCTATAAATCCTTCAAAGGAATGTAAAACACTTATAAACCCATTTAAATTTTTTATTTTCTAGACAAAATTAATTCAAAAAAGTATAAATTTACTGAAAATTAATCCATTTTCCTCAAAAAAGGCTCTCCGTCTCTAAACAATACTCAACCACAATGGATCAAATGAAAATCTCAAAGAGGGGAATAACTAAAAAAATACAGGATCTTATAGTTTATGTATTTTTAAAGGAAAGGAATAATTCATGTTTAATGTCATGATGATCTGTGATGAAAAGAAAAAAAATGTTTTATTCATGTTTTTTTATTGTGGGAAAAATTGATACTTATCAGAAGTTTCCACTTTATAATATATAGTTTTGTTATGTATGAGTTATGACCCAATTCTCTAAAACTATAAACATTTATGATCCTTGGGAATTAATGAAATTGATTTCTATTTTAATGGAACTATAATATTTAAGGTTTAATGTTGAGTGTTTACATTAAGGGGAGGTGAAGGATGGTCTGAATATTTGAAAATATAAAAATACAAGATCATTGATTCACCCCCTCCACCTCTATGTGATCACACAGATCATGATTGTAAATTTCAAGTGGTATTATAGGGATGATTTCTTTCCTTGACACTTTTACAATGATTTAAGAAAAGAGAAGTTATCATGGATGTTCAAAATTCAATGAATAATTAGGGAATTATAGTTTTCAATGGAATGAAAAAATATATCTTGAATGATAGAATGATTCAATATCTGACGTCCCTTTGTTATGAAGTTCTTGAAGCTACTATAGATGGTTTCCTACCTAGTTCTTAGGGAGTTACTCTAATAGTACCTAATAAGAAAAATTTGGATAATGATTGGAGATCCATAAATACTATAATTTAACCATTCTATAAAAGTGATTTTTATATAGTTAAAGAGGTTGGATCTACTAAGTGAACCTGGGAAAAGATGAAGAAAATCAATGATGGAGATCTGAATGAAAATAAGTAAAAGTTACAAATGTTCAGATAAAATTATAATGTTTTTAAGATGGATGATTATGAATCCTTTGGAGATTTCTTTACATTAGTGAATGATATTGTAATCATCCTAAGATGTATTTCCAAGATGATGAAAGATTTAACCAATGATGAAAAATTCATACAAATTCTTCCTAGTACATTTGTTAAAAAAGTTTCATCTTTAGATGGTAGAGATCCTGAAACTTAATCATTGGATGATCAATATATCACTATCATAACTTAAAAAATGAGAGGATAAATTATTACGAAAAATATATTGAAGGTTGACCATGATGTTTCATTAAAATTTTCTAAGAAGGGAATTTATGAGAATGTTCTCAAAGTTAAAACTAGTGACTTTGAAACCAATGATTAGGATAGTAAAAGTTATGATCAATTTATGTCATTTTTTTCTAAATATTTGAAAATTAGAACATGAATATATAAAGTAATTTTTCCACTAAAATTATTTGGCTATGGATTTGTTGGATATTTTTCTTTAAATTATCCATGAAGAAAGGTAGTTGAATAATGTAATCAAGATAACATAAATTCATGTAGATACCTCAAGAAGAAGGATGAAAAAACCAAATTATTGTGCAAGGGAAATGATATGTAGTTCTATAAATAAAGTAGTAACTCTATGTTTATGTGTTATAAAGATAATGATAATAAAGAAGAAACTAATTACAATAGTGATCACGCTACAAAAAAACTTCTTATCACTAATGTGAATGATGAAAAAATACCTATTGATTAAATTAGTAGTTTAGAAGAATAATAAGAATCATAGAATGTGTTTATGATGAAGATATAGTAGAAATAATGTCTTATAATTATTTCAATACTTGAAATGGAGAATAATAATTTGAATAAATGATATCATTTATAAAAAAAACATGAATATTCTCTTAAAGATAATTCTAAGTTACAAAAAGAAATTTATGATATGAAAATACGCCTGATGAGGCAATAAATCATAACATCAATCTTGAAGAAATGTTAAAATTAAAGGAGGAAGTGTTATAACATGTTCAACAATAAAATTATAAAGATGATAAGGGATTTATGAATTTCTGAAACTTAGTTACAAAAGATGGTGAATGATTTAATAAGTGGAAACCTAATAAGGGTAAAAAAATATCCTAAAATTTTTCTAAAAAGAATTAATATTCATATATGAAAAAGGAAGTTAGAAACACAATTTATATAAAAAAACTAGGTGGAGTTTAAAGAAATTATGTTTCTAAAGTTTCATATTCAAAAGAAAAATCTTCTAGAAAAATAGATTGTTTTATAAAAAATAAGAAAATATAATGAGGTAAAAAAAATTATAGTTTATAATAAAATATCAATGCGGATGGTAATTTTTAAAAAAAAATAAGAAATAGAACTCTAGGTAGTTTATAAGTTAAATAGGTAAATAAAATTTCTATGGTAACTTATGTTATTGTGGAGTATTTGGGAATACATAAAACATTTATTAGTTTAATCATCAATATTATATATAATCCAAGAGATGTTTGGGAAATGTTTTAGGGGGATTTAAAAAATTTAAAGAATAAAATCTGATAAATTCAGTATGAGGGTATAAAAAAGATTCCAACCTTCTGAAAATATTTTTGAAATGTTTTATAAACAAGGAAATCATGTACAATGATGTCTTACAATGATTATAGAACAACATTGTTTGAAAATAAAATAAAATAGGCTGTATAGGAAAAAATGGAAATGAAAAAGCCTTAATAGTTTAAACTAGTATAAAAAAACAAATGGAGAATGACCTTTTATACAAAATATAGGGTTTTATTCACATATGATAAAGGATTTTATATTTTTAAAGAATGTGAATTATTATAGATAAGGTAAAGATACTTTTTTCAATGATGAGTCACTCAGAATCAAAGGTATTGGATATATTATTATTGGGAAAAAATACATAATCCAATAGATCCTTAATTTTTTATGGGTTGAAAGAAAAATTGTTATGTGATTCAAAATATTCTGATGATGTTAATGATTTTCATTTTAGAAATTTTTTTATGTTGTTATGGATTTAGAGGAATGGAATTCTCTAATGAGAGTCCAATGAAAAAAGGGAAACTTGTTTTATATTAGTGATGTACAACACTCAAGCTATCTAAGCATGACTGAAGTAAATAATCTAAGGAATAAAAGAATGTGTCACATGTGTTAGGGGAAAATGTGAAATATTAAAAAGAGAAAAATTATTCATGAAATTCCTTATATGTCATAAAGTTGAGATTTTAATTCCTCCATGTTTTAGAAATGGAAGATTAAAAACTTTGTATATATGAATGTCGAGATACATTCACCTCATCCTATAGTATTGATACATTCTAATATCTTTTTTCCAATGATTAAACTGTAAAAAAATAAAGATAAGTAAATCATTTATTATATTTATGACTATATTCACATTACATGTATTATTTTTTTTGAAACATACATTAGAGTCTCTATAATTTCTAAGAGTTTCAATAGAAGTGTGGAAAGTGAATGTTGTTATTCTCTAAAGAATATTTGTACTGATAATTGTAGTTAATATTCAACTGGTATTTTAGTTATTATCATGAAAATCATGTAATTAATCATGATTTTTGTTCACCATAAACACAATAAAAAAAAATATTAGTAAAAAATGAAATAGAAATTTTGTGGAGATGGCACATACAATATTGATTGATCATAATACTTATCATTATTTTTGGAGTCAAATAATTTGAGTAATTTTTTAAGATTTTAATTGATGTTTCTATAGGATTAAATGAGATATGAATTCATAAGATATATATTATAATGAAAAACCATGTTTGAAGCACTTAATTATATTTGGAAGTCTTAGTATTATAAAACACAAGGGTAAGAATCTAGGGAAGTTTGATCTGAGAGGTTTTTATGGAAACTTTCATGGCTACCCTACAAATGGACGAGGATACAATTGTTATTATAATTAAATAGGAATGATTTTTTATTTTTAATACATGAATGTTCATGAATATTTTGGTAATAACATTTCACACACATCTATAGATAAAGAATAAATGGAAGATGTGGTTGTAGTTGAAATACATAAAAATTTCTTTATGATAGTATCAATGTTGATGTTTTTTCAAGATTAAGATTCAGAATTTTTTATTTCAAGTGATGAGGTAAAATTGTATTTATCTCACCTTAGGATGAGGAAGTATGTTAAAGTTAATATCATCATTGGAGATCAAAGAAAAAATCTTCAATCCAAAACAACATCAAAGTATGTTTCACCAACATTATTATATTTAAAAGTTCAACCAAAAGATATTGATGATGCTTTGGTGAATCAGAAGTGTATTAATGCTATGAATAAAGAGGTGGATCAGATTGAGAAGAATGATACAAGGGAAAATGTACAAAAACCAAACAATAATAATGTTATCGGTACTAAGTTTTTCTTCTAAAAAATTTGAATGAAAAAGGTGATGTGATAATAAAAAAACGCACAACTAGTTTTCAAAGGATACATACAAATTTATGGCATTGATCTTGATGAAACTTTTTTATAGTAGAAATATTAGAAACTATTAGAATCATTTTTTTATCACTACATAATAAGGATATAAAATATGTAATATATATGTCATATTATCTTTTCATAATAGATAGATTTATAAAGAAGAAAATATTGAAAAACTGTGTGGCTTCATGATTTGGGATGGATAATTTTTTTGTGAAAGTTAAAAAGGGAATTTTATGGGTTTAAGAAATATTTGATATCATGTTACCCTAAATTGGAAACTTTCTTAATTAATTTTAAATTCAATAATGTAAGAGATTATAGTAACAACTAAATAAATGAAAATAAAGAGGTTTCCCTCATTTTTATTGTGTATGTTGACAACAACATATTTATATGGAATGATGATGAGACATGAAGAATGTCTATTGAGGATATAAATAAGTTTTTTTTAATTTTCAATTATATGAGAAAATAAATACATTCCTGGCCTACAAATCTTGCAAAATAAGAAATATATCTTTCTATCTCAAGAAAAGTATTCTACATAACTTTTATGAATGTTTTCCATGGATGATTCAAAGCTAGTTTCCAAACCAATTTTAGTGGGATGTTTTTTAAATGTTGGGGATGGAAAGGAGGTAGTTAATATAGAATTATAATGTTGTTTGTAAGTATGTAAGATCATATAAAATCAAGTCTATATATAGTGTATTATATTAAACTTTATGCTAGGTATCAAAGTGCACTGAAGGAATATCATCTCATTACATGAAAGAATATTCCCATATATATTAAAGGAAAAACTAATTTTGGGTTGAGAAATGAGAGTATTAGAAGGATTTATTTGTTTGTCTATAAAAATGATGATTGGGTTGGATGGTAAGATGATATAAAATCTAAATCTAATGGAGGGTTTTTTTGGAAATATGTGTTAGTTGGAATACAAAGAAATATAATTAATGGACTCTAAATATATTAAAAGTGGATTATGTTTCTTCTAATCTAGTTTTAACACAACTTATGTGGATGAAGACACAATTTGAAAAACATTTTGTTCATACCTTTTCCCCCTTCTATTGGGTTGTGATAATCATTTTTCTATAAATCTCAATAAAAATATAGTGAAACATTCTTGTTCCAAGAATATTAATATAAAATATCACTTCATCAAAGCACATGTGGAGAAGAATTAACTGAATATGGATGATTTTCCTACAATAGTGAATGTTTTTAATATTTTCACAAAACCATTTTTGAGGGAAGCATTTCATAATTTTAGGTTGATAATGGGTATCCAAACTCCCTACCTTTAATAATAAGATATGTGATTACTCTCCCATATCCAGATTTTATTTTTTAGTGTTTTCAATGGGGGATAAAAATGTTGTAACATAAATATATCCACTGGTATATGTTTTAAATTTTAAGGGAATGAATGTATTTTGGGGGATTTATTATAAGGGGTATGGAGTGATTTCAGCAAGTGTGAACTAATTTAATAGTACGTTGATGTGGTTATAGTAAAAAAATTTATTACTGGATGAAGTTGTTTTTATCATTAATGTTACACGTGGAAACTAACAAAATGTTTCTTATGAGGTTTATGAACAAGTTTCTTAAGTCACTACTTATGAAAATCATGTATTTATATTCAATTATTCATATTTCTTACACAGTTATTTCTCACTTAGTTTTATAATTATTGGATAAATATTATTTTTCTTGATTTATAATTTTTAAATTGTTTATGTTCCTTGGTTGAAAATGATATCAAAATGGGGATATTAATGGGAAAAATAATCTTTATTGTGTTTTGAAGATACTATAAGTTGTTAAGAAATATTGTTAGGAATATTTTTTTAGGAATGTTTTTCATTTTATTGCCTTGACATTAATAATATTACTTTGTTAATCTCTCTATTATTTAAAAATTTGGAAAATAAGACCATATTGAGTTTTATAGACAATATCCATCAGACAAAGGTTTTAATAATGAGGGATTTAGATGATGTTTTATACAGAATGTTAATCTCATGCTTCTTATAAGGCTCATCGAATAAAACATTAAGGTAAGATAACTTTTGAAATTTGTTTTTATTATGAATTTTTACAATATAAAGAGTTAAAAAATATCTCATGATCCATGTCTAAGAAGAAATGGGGATACCTTTATTTGTATATACAATGTTCATATTATGATGTTCTGAGAAAGTTCACCAGACAGCAACACTCTAACAGTGGTTTGTTTGTGAGGAGTTTTTTTTGTGATATTTATAATAATTTTTAAGGATATTTCATAATGGTAACACCAAATTTATTTATTATGTGTATGGTTATATTTACTGATAAAATTTTTGTATTATATGTCTATAAACATTTGAAATTACAAAAAAGTTACCAACGTTTTATAGGAGCTGTTGAGGAATGTCATCAGGAAAATTCTTTTTTTGAAAAAGTACAATCTAATGAAGTCTAAATGGATGAATTCTAATAAAAATAAGTCATATATAAAAAATTACAATTGGATGAAGTCTCAATGGATGAATTCCTACTAAATTAATACTAAAAAGATTAATACTATGGAAAAAACCTTTTGTACAATGTATATCATACAGACATGTGAAATGTTGTGTAGTTGAATTTTCTATAAATATAATAGGAAATATGCTTTATTATAGAATCTCATTAGATAGAGAATGGAATATGATGGTAATATATAGAGATTTCTGATGCAAGTCATTAGTTAGAGGAATTTTTGATGAAGGTTATCCAAAAATTACCTATGAAGTTATGCTAAAACATAATACAAAATATCTTTAGATGAATATATTAATACAATATTTTACCAGATAAATTAGTGGTATAATATTTAACCAGTTCAATGGAATTTAAAAAATATTCATAACGATATTACATATTATGATACAATGATGATATATCAATGTTCCAAATATTATGAGATGAATCTTTATGATTCTACCCAAGATAGATTTTTTTATTGTAGTTGGTGTTCTTATTTCTGAGAAGATTCTAAAATAGTCTATAAGCCTTGGGAAGAATCCAAAAAACTGTTTCAAGCAGGATTTTTGGATTTTGTGTTTTTATTGATTGGGATAGTTAAATTGGAATCCAACCTTTTCTACTACTCACACATCTATAAATAGAGTCCATGTATGATATGGTGATGTGTACTGTTCATTTTTATAAAAGTTCATGTGCTCTAGATTTACTTTTGTATAGAGTCACCAAACAAAAATCTAAAAGCCATATTTTGAGGAGGTATAGTTCCAACCAAGTAATCTCTTTGCTGAAGAATATGTTTCTCTGTGGAATAGGTGTTGAGATCATAGGCACAAGATGAAAGATGGTGGATAATGATTCATATAAGGTGGAATCAAATAGACTATGTGAAGAGGTTAATGTATGGAGAGAGAATAATAAGTTTTCATCAGTTTTTAGAAGGTAGTAGAGGGAATTTTCTGGAAAGATGACCGGACAGAGAAACTAGATGAAAAATGGAACATATTAATATTTATATATAATTATAATGAAAATGTTCCTAATTGATAATAGGAATGATTTTTTAGGATAATTTATTGTAAGAAGAGAAAGTGTGAAAATGTATAATCAACACAGTGATAACATACTAAGCATATCAGTGATTTTTTCTAAATGTTTTTGTGAAAATATATGTTATAAATTTTATATGAATAGGGAGAACATGTATAATTGCATTGATCATAGTGAAATTAAAGTTTAAGGGCATTCCCTTTTTTCTCCAACCAAATAAATTGATTATTTTCTAGTGGATTTTATGTTATTGGATTATTTCGAAGTAATTCCAAGGACTAGCTACTCATACTAATTATTGAAACATTTAAATTCTAGCTTTCAAGTGGATTTTTCTTGTATTCTTGTTATTATAAATTTTATAATTCATTAATAGGAAGATATGGTTGTTTTATAAGATTAAAAATATAAAAATAGAAGATCATTGATTCACCCTAACCCCCCTCTTAATGATCACATAGATGATTCTTGGTCCTTTAATAGTTTTAGGGGTATAACTTATTCTATATAACACTCAAGGAACTTATAAATGGGATATATCACATTGACATACTATTATACCAATTCCTAGGGGTCATTCCCTACTCATGAAGTCCTCCCAAGTACCTCATAACACTGGGAAGTGATAAAACTCACCTATTCACAACACATATACATACATGAATATATATATATATATATATATATAAGATCATGTAATCCCTTATAAAAGATGGAGATTGTTAAAGTCTATATACCTTTATCAATTAGAATAATTCTTGTCAAAGGAAACCTCTTAACCCATGCTCACTCTAACAGATTCCAAAAATCTGAAATAATGATTCATGTTATGTAAAGTCCCTTGTTTTTGAACCAGGTTTAAATTACGAAGGTTTTTGAATTTTTTTCCATTTATCAATGGGTCTATTTTTAAACCGAGCTCTGGAACATTATTCTGAGTGTTGGAACACTTAAAGGTGTTGTTTTTGGACTTGGGTGAATACCCAATAATTTTCACGAGTGTCCTGATAAGTCTCGGGAGCACCGGATTCGGAAAAGTCCACTTTAATAGATCTGCATAGGCTTCGCACGGTTGCGGTTCAACCCATGCATCTTACCCAGTTTAATATTTTATTTATTTTAATTAAATAATATTAAATATGATCTTTTTTTTAAATATAATAATGTGTTAATAATAATTATTTTATTATTATTATGATGTCATAAATTATTTGGATGTTAAAATATGCTAGTTGCATGATTACTGGGGTGTAGCATTTATGTTAAAATATTTTAATTGCATGATTGATCGGGTGTAACATTTGTGTGAAATTAATGTGGATTTTGGGTATATCAAAGAAACATTTAATTAAACAAGGAGTAACAGTTATGTGAAATTAAATGAGTAATTTAAGATTTAATAAAGATGCATTTAATTAAATAAGAAGTTTTAGAATTAATAAAGAAGCATTTTTATTTAATAGAGGTGTTGGGTTTTATCTAAGGATGAATAATAATAATAATGTGATTATTATTATATTGATTTTATGAGTATAATAATAATAATTAATTATGGTTGTTATTATTATTATGAATAATAATAATAACGGATTTTGGGTTTTTTAATTAAATCCAAGGAAAATGTGGA
Organism: Viscum album; assembly: GCA_963277665.1. NCBI lineage: Eukaryota > Viridiplantae > Streptophyta > Magnoliopsida > Santalales > Viscaceae > Viscum > Viscum album. The sequence continues at coordinate 1,870,307,838 of OY728120.1, read as the reverse complement.
TTTAATTAATTGTTGTGAAACAATGGTTTCATTTAAATTAAATTTAGTTAAACATAATTTAATTAAATGATGTTTAGTAGGGATTTTTGGGTTTTATCAAAGAAGTGTTTTATTAGATGATAATAATAATGATGGTTATTATTATAGCGGTTTCATTTATTTAATTTGAGGTTGAAATGAATTTAATTAAATGAGTTGTTGGGGGTTTCATTTAATTAAATTCAAGGCCAATAGGAATTTAATTAATCAATGTGAAGTGGTGGTTTTATTTAATTAATTTTTTTGAGATAATTAATTAAAGAAAGATGATTTTGAGTTTTTAATTAAATTAAATTGTGTTGAGAGAATTTAATTAAATAACACGAAGTGGGGAATTTATTTAATTAAATTTTGTGAATGAATTTAATTAAATAACGTGTTAATGAGGAGTTAGTGGTTATCAATGAAGGGTAATATTAAAAGATATGTAAATGAGGAGTTGGGTGTTATCGAATAAGGGTAATAACAAATGATAATATTAAATGAGGAATAAATGTGGAGTTGGGTTTAATTTAATAAAATTCAAGGTAATGAGGAATTTAATTAATTGATGTGAAATGGAGGTTTTATTTAATTAAATTCAAGGTTATGTTGAATTTTAAATGTGCATTGGGACTATTTTAAATGTAGATATCAGAATGTGCATGATTAGTCGAACTGTACAGGTCAGCTACGCGGTTACCTGAGTTTTTTAAAATGTGATTTTATTTAATTTAAATAAAATAAATATTTAATAATAATAATAATAATAATAATGATTTTATTATTATTATTGTATTTATTTAATTAAATAAATGTGACAAGAATTTAATTGGATGATTAATGGGGGATTTCAGAATTAATTATGAAACATTTATTTAAAAGTTAATTAATGAAGAAACATTATATTAAATGAGGATAATAAATGTTATTATTATTATATTATATCTATTTTTTTAATAGGATGTTAACTAGTCGTTTGAGAGAGAATGAAGGAGGAGGCACACTGTAGGAGTAACGACATGCACGAGGCCCCTGCCCCCTATGAGGCATGCGACACCCCCTTGCCAGCTCGTCTTCGTGTGCTCGAATCCTCCTGGTGTCTTCATGAATATTTATAACTCGTCAAGGTGAGTCTATCTGCGTATGTTTCATGATTCGCATTGGCAGTTTGACTCCTCCCTCGCCCTGTTTTCTTCACCAAAACCCCAAGGCTCGGGATTACTTGGGTTTCCTTGTTTCTTTAGTTCTAGGGTTGTGAAATGGGCTCCTCTAGACCCTTTGGTCCATTTTATGACTACCACCTCCAAGGGAGAAGCATTTAGGCTCAGTTTCAGTTCATCAACGCCATATTCGGGTAAGGGCTTAAACCCATTATTTGGTTTCGCACCCCATGATTTGGATGCTTATGGAATTTTTGTGTTGTAATTAATATTTTGGGTGTGCTTTAGTCCCCACCACACTATTTATGGGTGCCTATTAATGCTGTGTATGTGTGACTATGTGCCAATTGCAACTGGTTGCTGCCAAGTAAATCAAAGGGCTTCATATTCAATCCGGTTTCACCCCTGAGGTAGGGTCCCTTTCCAATCCTAAATTTTATAAATGCATTAATAAATTTCTCACTGCACTTTTATTAGAAATTAAATATATGTAGTGAAGTATTTATATTGAAATCCCCTTAATGTGAATTTAGCATGTTTAATAATTTAAAATGCTAAATGTAATAAGAATTTTGTGTGATAAGTAATATCAAGATTTTTTAATAAAACCCCTCGATCGAGGTGCACCGCCTTCAATCCAAAAAGTAGTGGTAGTGTTATATCATGTTTTCTTGTGGTTTTAGTTTTTCATATATCTTTCTATTAGTACTGATATATGATGGGTTGATGCCATGGAATGAATATTTGATTGTTGAATTAATCATGGTATGATGAGGCTCTTGAATAATGTTAAAGAATTGATTTAATTAATTAAGGTATGTTGACCTTATTGAAACATGTTAATTAATTGTTAATTAATTAAATGGAAATGATGTGATAAATTATTATTTTTTAAATTAATTAATGTGATAAGTCATTTTGGATAAATTGACATAATTAATGGTGAATTAATTATGTTCTTTTATAGTAATTGATTTAAATAATTAATTGTAGAAATTAATTATGGAGAGTTGAGATTTAGACTGAGATAATTATTTTTTTAAAAATTAATTATGGGATGTGAATTGTTTTGTTCATTAATTAATTGAAGAATTAATCCATGGTAATGTGTACTTAGTTAATTACTGCGTTAATTAATAGTTTTGGTATTTTTAACAAATCAGTTGGATTAGTAAGGGAATACTGATAATTTATTGGTAAATTAATCATCATGTTTTCAGTTAAAGAATTGGGATAAATAAATGTTGAGTTAATTATCTGGTTTACTTGCTTGTGGTTAAGAATAATTAATTTTTAATTAATTATTAACTATTGATATATTTGTTGGTTAATTAATTTTAGAATTATTTGATAGGATTTTTATGTTTTTAATTATTTTTTGAATTAGTTAGTGGATTTTATTAATTAATTTATGAATTAATTAATGGATAGTTTTGGGGTGTTAGGCATGGAATTCTACACCAATGATAAATATATATGTTTGATTGATAAATGGGTTGTGAGACAGGGACTGATGCTCCAAATACTCACAGGATGAAAGACATGGCATTTTACACCCATCTTGCATGAAAATATTCTTTTATGGGACAGGGAATGATGCTGAAAATAAACATGGGTTGTGAGACAAGGACTGATTTCCCAAATACTCATAAGGGTCCTAGACATGACATTATACACCCATTAATTGACATTGGACTGTGGGTCAAATTTGTCGTACATGAACTAAATTAAATGGTTAATGAAAGCTAGTGTGATGTAATGATTTGTGATTGAATATTGAAAATGGTTCAGACCCTGTCACAGTCGAGGCAAGTATTGAGATATGAGTGTCCATGGGAACCTAGGAATTTATATGGTTAAATAAAGAATATCATTTAATGCAGATTATATAATTTAACGAGTCTTGAATAAATAATAATTGAAAATGAATGTGTTATGACTATTGTATATTCATGAAAAATGTATAATACAGGTTCATACACCATCTGAGGGCTGAAGCAGGTACTTGGGAATATAGTTACATTGAACTAATTACTTTATTTATGCATGCTTTCACACTATTTCAATTATTTATTGAATTTCTGAATTTGGGGTAGACACTGGTGGTCCCGAACTACTGAGATTTATATCTCACACCCTACTTGGGATGCTATTGCACTGGGTTACCGAAGTATATTATATTTGGTTGCAGGATTGTGCTGTTTTCATATACTTGGGATGTAAAGACCTGAAATTTCCATGTAATTTTTTTTATTATATGGGAAGTTTACGAGTCCGCGAAAATTGATGGCGCGTGATTCCGAGGCCCAATGTTCCCAGAATGAATTTATAAACTTTTTTTAGGTATGTTCAGTAAACTTGCGAGCGGGTTTTTCTAATTTTTGAACTGGTGCTCTGAATTGAAATCCAAGGGCACCGTTGAACTCGCAGTGCCAGTTTTCGCTTAAAGGGACCTTCACCACGATCATAGTGGGTTGAGAGTGAAACATTGTTTTTGTGATTTTCGTGAAAGAATTAAATAAAATAAAAATGTCTAAATTTTTTATTTTAGAAACCCCCTCAACATGGGTTATGGTGGTGGGGACCACTAGGGCCTAAACCTCCCATGTGAATGTTAATAGGTGGGGACCACCTGAACTAACCCCATTTTGAATTTAGAGGCGGGGACCACCCGAACCCCCTTTAACGGGAGGAAACCTTTCAACTACCTCTTTAATGAGGGGGGGGGGTGACCCTAGGTTTCCTCTAAATTAATTATGCCAATCTCATCATAATTAATGATGCCAATTTAAAATTGTGCCAACAATTAAATTGATGGAACACATCATATTGGATAATTTTCATTTTGGGTGGAATTGGGAGGAAGGGGTTAGAAAGAGGAGAGCTTCTGGAGGATTATTCTCTCCAATGAAGAACACATTCTCCAACAAAGAATGTGCTCCCCAACGAAGAACGCTCACACTGACGAGGAACGTCTTCAACGATAATGAATCGACGATTGAGGAAATGCGACGTCACCGACATCTGTCAATCCCCAACGACTTTTTCTCTCTCCTCGCAAACTCCGTCGACAAATCTACGAGGTAGGGGTTTAGTTGTGTATGATTATATATTCCCATGTTATTCCCTTATAAAACAAAGAAAATGGATCAACTCTCTAATTAGTTTATCCACATATTTTTTCTTTTGCGGGTTTGGGAATAATCATTGCAGGAGGTTGCAGGTATTGACGTTCTTCATTCAAGATTTTGTTGAGTCTCTTGCTACTGCTCTAACGCGAAGGGTGTGGGCCAAACAAACATGGCTCTAACCCTCCAACATTCTTCTTGAATGGAGTGTTCTTCGCGATGGAAGAAGTAAGCTTTTTTCCATGACGACGAATGGATTCGGCGGCTGGCGCACCGCCGACCGCGACAAAGGCGACGACCCTATGGCCCCTCACCGTCCCACGGCCCTCCGCGGCACCCTGCGTCCTTTCCGCCTCGCAACCCTCCATGAAAAACTGTAGCCTCACCACCCCATGGCCCTCCGCGCCACCTCGTGACCCTCCACACTGCCTGAAGGCCCTCCGCGCTGCCCCGCGACCTCGCGGCCTCGCGGCGCTCCGTGCCACCCCGTGGCCCTCCGTGCCGCCCCGCGGCCCTCCGTGCCGCCCTGTGACCTCGCCTCCTCACGGCCCTCCGCACCACCCCTTGTACATCCACACTTCCCCATGGACTCTCTGCCTCGCGGTCCTCTATGCCTCCCCACGGCCTCGCCACCCCGCGGTCTCGCTACCTTGCGGCCCTCCGCGCCACCCTACGGCCTCGCCGCCCTGCGGCCCTCGCGGCCCCCCCTGTGGCCTCGCCGTCCCGTGGACCTCCGCGGCCCCGCAACCTCGCGCCACCCGTAGCCTCCGCCTCCCTATGGCCTCGCCGCCTAGTATCCCTCCGCGGCCCCTGTGGCCTTGCCGCCCCGCGGACCTCCGTGGTCCTCGTGGAATTGCCGTCCCGTGGCCTCACGGCCCTCACGGCCTCCGCGCCGCCCTCACGCGTGGCCCCTACACCACCCAACATGGGTCGGGACGGACCCGGAAGGCCGGGCCGGACCTTGTGCATTCCGGGCCGGAACCAGCGGGCTGGGTCGACCCAAACTGGGTCGGGTCGGCGAAGGCCGGGTCGGGCCGGGTTGGTCCAACCTGGTCAGACCGGACCTGTACCAGCTACGAGCCTTTTTCTCTATCGACCATTACTTTGGAACCAGGCGTCCATTTGACAAACCATCAACAGTGATGTAAACCTTGGAGCGATATGGTCCCTTTGGTATCCCCACTTGAGATTTGAATAAAGTTGGGATATGGTCAGGTTGGATCGATCATGAATCCAACCAGGCCCTCGGGACTAAAAGGCGAATAACTTACAGAACAGATATCCGATTGACACACCGTATGTTTCGTTGAGACCCCTATAACATGGAGGTACTTTGGGTTACTTCTTCGTGGTACTTCTTGGCAGTTGGAGTATCTACCAGTGGCTTGAGGAGCGGACCCTCCTAGAGACGAGAAAGCTTAGTGCGGGAACCCAGTAGCTGGTTATGATGTGAATAATGAATAACGATCCTATGTGGGTCAGCACCGAGCGATCCTATGTGGGTAAGCACCGAGCGATACTGTGTGGGTCAGCACCGAGCGATCCTGTGTGGGTCAGCACTGAGCGATCCTGTGTGGATCAGCACCGATCGATCCTATGTGGGTCAGCACGGAGCGATCCTGTGTGGGTCAGCACCTAGCGATCATGTGTGGGTCAACACCAAGTGATCCTGTGTGAGTCAACACCAAGAAATCCTGTGTGGGTCAGCACCGAGAGATCCTGTGTGGGTCAACAGTATAGCCTCTTAATAGAGTAAGATGATTCAGTAATTATATCTAATCATTTGTACTTCTATACCTAAGTTATACCTGGTGTGAGATGAGTTCGTACTTATGTGGTACTTCCCTTCGTGGTTATACCTTGGTGGTATTATTCTATGTGATTTACCTATGTGGTACTTACCTTCGTGGTATTCCTTCCTTTATGGAACAGTTGAGCTTTGGACTTTTAGGTTAGACCCTGTGTTTCCTCATGATTGAGATGGATATACTTGATAACTTAGGTATATGTATGTGCATATACCTAAGTAGGGTTTTCACTGGTTTACATGCTTTTTGGTTTATAATTGGTGGATTTCTCAAGACCTTTAGGGTCTAGGGGTCTCTACTGAGTATCGTTATACTCACCCCTGCATGGGCTATGCCCGCACCTCGTTGTGTTTGGTGCAGATGACAGACAATGCTGACTGAGGAAAAGAGTATCCGGACTGGAGGTAGCTCGGAGGTGGACCTTTACGTGGAGTACCACAGAGACGACTGTTTGAGAGCTGTACCTACCCTTCATATAGGATCCTTGGTGGGTGATCATAGGAGCTATTCCAGTTTATTTGTACTTTCAGTTTCTTGTACTTTCCAGTCGGGCTTGTATTCTGGCCCCTTTTGTTTTCTGTACTCACTCTATTTACTATTCAGTTTACTTGAGTTCGTATCTTGCTGTGTGCTTGGTTGCGTGTGTTTACAGATTATAAAGGAAATGCATTCCCAGTTTTAGGGAATACACCTTTGGTGCTAGTCACCAGCCCCTAGCCTATGGAAGGTGAGCTTGGGGTAGTCAAGGCACGGGCCCCGACGGACGGGTCGTGACAAATTGGTATTAGAGGAGTCGGTTATACTGTAGAACATAGGACTTTGATCTTTTTAACGTCAATAGTGTTAAGTGTAGTGAGTGTGTTTATTAGTTTATGGAATCCAGTGTTGGTGCGGCGACCAACGTATCCATACACCAGGACCCTGACTTTTGATTTCTGACTCAGTGCACGAAAACACTGATTGTGTGTGTTTTTTGAAGAGTTTTCTTTGTGATCTATTTGAGTCATCTCACCAGGTATAACTTATTGACCATGGTGCACCTGTTTCTTTTCAGGATTCCTCCACACAGACAGCCAGCTAGGGTTCTAGATATAGTACGCACTAACAGCCCATCAAGTGACGTGGCCTCGCTGCAGGGCCCTCTTCTAATAGAGGCACCAGCGGAGGCACCAACGGTACCATTACCCATTGGGAAACCAATGGCACCAGCCCTAGCAGTAGAGGATGCATGCTGCTTGAGTGTGTTTCATGAGTTCCAGTGCCAGAGGCCACCCAGGTTCAGGGGAGATATGGACCCACAGGTGGCTGAGGATTGGCTGGAGGCCGTAGTGAGAGTCTTCCGACCGGTAGGGACACCAGCTGATCTCATGGTGATCCTTGCCACCGGTCTTCTATAGGAAGAACTAGACAGATGGTGGATCTTGATGCTCTAGGTTCATGATGAGGTGATGCTTCTCTGGGAAGACTTCGAGAGGCTGTTTCGGGTAGAGTTTGTTCCAGTGACTGTTCGCGCAGTGTGAATTCAAGAGCTTCTTCATCTGCAACAGGGCAGCATGACTGTAGATCAGTACTCAGCAAGGTTCACTGAACTCTCATGCTACTCCACTAATATGGTGCAGACCCATTCTTCAGGGCCCAGACCTTCGAACAGGGGATCATGGGAGAGATCAGGGCTTCGATGATTTCTCTTTGCATCCCGACGCATGCGGGGGTGTTAGAGTGAGCCCTCTTAGTGGAGAGTTTTCTTGATGAGCATTCACTAGCAGCGAGACCCACCACCGGACGTCACGTAGAAGAGTATTCTATAGTTTGCAGCAGATAGATGTCACAGAGGTCCAAGAGGACCAGACCTACAGGTGTACGACCGCATGATTTAGGATCGGTTGTGTGGGGCACCCGAGACAGAGCCCATTATGAGAGGAACATGCAGTGTTACGTATGCAGCGGTTAGGGTCACATGGCTCATGATTGTCCAACCCACCGTATGGATAATAAGAAGATGGTCGAAGGAACACCCAGGCAGAGACAAAGGTTCGACCGAGGAGGTCCACAGGGAGTAGGCAAACGTGGAAGAGGATATGGCCATGTAACTAGCGGTGGGAGACGATTCAAAATGTTATCGCCACCACCACCAGGAGGTCCACCCCGACCGCAGGGAGCAGGAGGACAGGGGCGAGCTCAGCTTTAGTTAGCTGAGGCCTATGATCATGGTTCTCCATAGATGGTATGAGGTATGATCTGTGTCTACTCCACCTTAGCTGCAATACTTATAGACACAGGTTCCAGTCATTATTTTATTTCCACTGCCCTTTTTCGGAGCTCGGAGATTCCAACGGAGCCGTTGGCTTGATCCTTACAGCTAGAGACTCCTATAGGAGTGGATTCGAGGATTACACACTAGTGCTGACAGTGCAAGCTTACTCTAGGAGGCAATAGGTTCGACTGGGATCTCCTAGTAGCGGCGTCAAGACCTTACAACGTCATCTTGGGTATGGACTGGTTATCTATAGTCCATGCTCAGATTGAATGTGTTAGGCGCAAAGTGTGGTGTTTCCACATGGATGGGACTAGGTTTACCTTCATTGGTAAGAAGGGAGCCTTTGCAGCACATGATGTACTTACCTGGAGGAGAGTGCAGCCGATCACTCATCAATTGGATAGCCTTACCCTCAGAGCAGTTGATGTGGAGAGTCCGAGCTATCCTGTAGTGGTGGACTAGTACACGAATGTCTTTCTTGATGATGTTCTGGGTCTACCTACTCGTAGAGAGGTGGAATTTTACATTGAATTGTACCCCGAGATGGCACCAATATCTACAATAGTGTATCAGATGGTTCCCGCGGAGCTTCGTGAGCTACGGGTACAACTAAAGGACTTACAGGGGAAAGGGTTCATTCGGCCCAGTTTTTCTCCATGGGCAGCCCCAATTTTGTTCGCCAAGAAGGCAGATGGGATATTGAGGCTTTGTGTTGACTATCAGTGCCTAAATTAGGTGACTGTGAAGAACAAGTACCCACTCTCAAGAATTGATGGCCTCTTTGATCAGATGAAGGGATCATGATGGTTCTCAAATATAAACCTCAGATCAGGCTATCACCAGCTCAGAGTATGGTATGAGGATGTGTAGAAGACGGATTTCATATGTTGGTATGACCATTATGAGTTCTTGGTTATGACATTCGGCGTGACCAATGCTCTAACAGTGTTCATGGGACTCATGAACAGGATATTTCAGCCATAACTTGATCTCTTTGTAGTAGTCTTCATCGACGACATTCTGATCTACTCGACTACTGAGGAGGAGCATGCCTATCATTTTCAGGTGGTACTGGACACACTCCGAGAGCACCAACTTTATGGTAAGCTCTCGAAGTGCTAGTTCTGGATCTGAGAGGTTCAATTTCTGGGACATGTCATATCGGAGGCTGGAGTTACAATAGATCTAGCGAAGATTGAGGCGGTACTTTCTTGGGATCCACCTAGGAGTGTGACGGAGTTACGAAGTTTCTTGGGTTTGGCTGAATACTATCGGAGATTTGTGCCATATTTCTATAGAGTTGCAGCACCTTTATCAGCATTGACGAAGAAGGGGAAACCCTTCGTTTGGTCAGAGAGATGCCAGCAGAGTTTTTAGGAGCTGAGGCAGAGGCTAACTAGTGTCCCCATATTGAGGCTTCCAGAGGAGGGTGTAGGGTACGCAGTCTACTACGATGCATCAGGGACTAGACTCGGATGTGTCCTGATGCAGGAGCGAGCAGTGATTGCATATGGTTCTCGATAGCTGAGACAACATGAGAAGAACTATGATACCCATGACCTGGAGTTAGCAGTAGTGGTCTTCACCTTGAAGATGTGGCGACATTACTTGATGGGTGAGCATTTTACAGTGTACTCTGATCATAAGAGTCTCAGGTATATCTTCTCTCAGAAGGACCTGAACCTGAGACAATGATGTTGTCTTGAGTTCCTCCAGGACTATGAATTCGAGATAGTATATAATCCTGGGAAGAGGAATGTTGTAGTGGATTCACTCAGCCAGAGATCTGGTATATAGCTGTTAGGTGAGGCGACGGAGCAGCTGGCCGCATTGCAGATATCCTTTGTGGAACGTGATGGAACAACTTTTCTTCAGTCTCTTATAGTCACTCCCCCACTTATTCAGTGATTCAGGGAGGCGCAGCATGGGGAAACTGACTATGAGACACAACGTACTCAGATATCCATAGGACAGACACCTGATGGATTTTCTGAAGGTGGGGATCACGTCATCCTCTTCCGAGGACGTACCATGGTACTAGTGTCATTTCAGGAGGAAGTGTTGATGGAGTTCCACACATCCCCTCTAGCGGTACATCCAGGAGTGACAAAGATGTACCGAGATCTCTGAAGAAAGCATTGGTGGCCGGGAATGAAGAAATCAGTAGTAGAGTTTGTCTCTCAATGCCTCACTAGTCAGCAAGTGAAGGCAGAGCATCAGGTACCAGCAGGCCTAATTCATCCTTTAGAGGTCCCAAAGTGGAAGTGGGATGAGATATCCATGGACTTAGTGATAGTAATTACACGTACATATAGGGGAAATGACTCAATTTGGGTGATCATCGACCAACTCACCAAGTTGGCCCACTTCCTACCGATCAGAGAGCAGTGTTCAATAGAGAGCTTGTGACACCTCTATGTGCAGGATATTGTGCGGATACATGAAGTAAACTCGACGATTGTCTCCGATCATGATTCATTTTTTACTTTATGTCTATGGAAGGGGTTACAGGAGGCTTTTGGGAGGAAACTTCATTTGAGAATCGCCTTCCATACTCAGACAGATAGTCAGACTAAGCGGACTATTCAGACCCTCGAGGACCTGCTACATGTTTGCATCCTCGATTTCGGTCGTAGCTGGGAGTATCACTTTCCTTTGGTGGAGTTTTCATACAACAACATCTATCACTCCACCATTGAGATGGAACCTTTTGAGGTGTTGTATGGGCGACCATGTAGATCACCTTTATGCTGGACTGACCCAGGGGAGTCAGTACTCATGGGAATAGAGATGGTTCGGGCTACCACATAGAAGGTGCAGATCATCCAAGAGCGGGTGAAGACTGCACAAAGCAGTCATAAGTCATATGCCAATAGGAGACGGAGACCTCTGGATTTTGAGGATGGAAACCGCGTCTTTCTATGGGTCTCAGCTCGATAAGGTTTGCGAAGATTTGGCCAAGGTGGCAAGTTATCTCCTAGGTTCATCGGACCCTTTCAGGTCCTCAGTAGAGTTGGCGAGTTGGCTTATCGCTTAGCTCTTTTACCTCAGTTTCAATGGGTGCATGACGTATTCTACGTATATCAGCTGAAGAGATACGTGCACAACCCATCCCACGTCATCTACCACGGCGAGCTAGACATCGATGATGGGGCAACGTTTTAGGAGGTTCCAGTTGAGATTGAGGATCGACATGAGCGGGTCCTTCGTGGGTAGTCGATACCTCTAGTGCACGTTTTCTGGAAGCATAGGAACCTCCAGGAGAGCACATGGGAGCGGGAGGCTCAAATTCTTTCTCAGTACCCCCACTTGTTTTCCTAGTTTTGTGATGTGGATTTCAGGGACGTAAAGCCCTGAGGTGGGGAGAATGTAAAGACCTGGAATTTCTATGTAATTTTTTTATTATATGGGAATTTTACGAGTCCAAAAAAATTGACAGCACATGATTCCAAGGCCCGGTGTGCCCGAAATGAATTTATGAACTTTTTTTCAGGTATGTTTAGTAAACGTGTGAGCGGGTTTTTATAAATTTTGAACAGGTGCTTGGAATTGAAATCCGAGGGCATCTTTGAACTCGCAACGCCAGTTTTAGCTTAAAGAGACCTTCACCTCGATCGCAGTGGGTCGAGAGTGAAAGATAGTTTTTTTGATTTTCGTGAAAGAATAAAATAAAATAAAAATATCTAACATTTTTATTTTAGAAACCCCCTAAACATGGGTTATGGTGGTGGGGACCACCCGAGCCTAAACCTCCCATGTGAATGTAAAGAGGTGGGGACCACCTAAACTAACCCCATTTTTAATTTAGAGGTGGGGACCACCCGAACCCCCTTTAATGGGAGGAAACCTTTCAACCCCCTCTTTAATGAGGGGGGGGGTGACCCTAGGTTTCCTCTAAATTAATTATTCCAACCTCTTCACAATTAATGGTGACAATTTAATTTTGTGCCAACAATTAAATTTATGGAACACATCATATTGGCTACTTTTCATTTTGGGTGGAATTAGGAGGAAAGGGTTGGAAAGAGGAGAGCTTATGGAGGATTATTCTCTCCAACAAAGAAAATGTTATCCATTGAAGAATGAGCTCCTAAATGAATAATTCTCACGCCGATGAGGAATGTCTTCAACGACAATGAACCGACGATCGAGGAAACGCCGATGTCACCGACGTCTGTTTATCCCCAATGACTTAGTCTCTCTCCTCGTGACCTCCTTCGAAAAATCTCTAAGGTAGGGGTTTAGTTGTGTATGATTATATATTCCCATGTTCTTCTATTCCAAAACAAAGAATGCGGATCAACTCTCTAACTAGTTGATCCACAAATATTTTCTTTTACGGGTTTAGGAATAATCATTGGAGGAGGTTGTAGGGATTGACATTCTTCATTCAAGATTTTGTTGAGCTGCTTGCTACCTCTCTAACGCGGAGGGTGTGGGAAAAACAAATATGGCCCAAACACTCTTCCGTTATTCTTGAATGGTGTGTTCTTCACGATGGAAGAAGGTATCTTTGTTCCATAAAGATGAACGGATGCGGTGGCCGGCACACCGCCGACCGCGACGAAGGTGATGACCCCATAGCCCCTCGTCGTCCCGTGGCCTCACGTCCATCTATGCTGCCCCGCGGCCTCTCCACCCCATGACCCTCCACGCCGCCCCATATCCCTTCGCGCCGCCCTGCAGCCTCGCCACCTCACGAACCTCCACACCTCCCCGCGGCCTCGCCTCCTCGCGGCCCTCTGCACTGCCCCACGGCCTCGCCGCCGCGCAAACCTTCACGCCACCCCACGACCTCGCTACCCCGGGGCCCTTCGCACCTCCCCACGACCTACCCGCCTCGTGGCCCTCCATGCCGCCCTGTGGCCTTGCCGTCACGCGGCCCTCCGTGCCGCCCCGCGGCTCTCCATCGCGCGGCCCTCCGTGCTTCCCCACGGCCCTCCGCACCACCCCACAGCCTCGCCGCCCCGTGGCCCTCCGCGCCGCCCCGCGGCCTCAGTTCCCCGCGGACCTCCACACTGCCCCATGACCCTCCATGCCATCCCGTGGCCTCACCGCTGCACATCCCTCTGCGCCACCCTGCGGCCTCGCCACCCCGCGGCCCTCACAGCCACCCCGCAGCCTCGCCGTCCTGTGGCCCTCTGCGGCCCCGCGGCCTCGCGCCGCCCGCGGCCTCCACCGCCTCACGACCTCATGGTCCCCGCGGCCTCGCCGTCCAGTGGCCCTCCGCGTCCCCCACGACCTCGCCATCCCGCAGACCTCCATAGTCCATGTGGCCTCGCCGTCCCGTGGCCTCACGGCCCTCGCGGCCTCCACGCCTTCCTCGCGGCCTCCGCGTCGCCCTCGCGACCTCGCACCGCTCTGCGGACCCCGCGCCACCCAGTGCAGGCCGGGCCGGGCCAGACCCAGCATGGGCCGGGCTAGACCCAGTAGTCCGGGTCGACCCGATACAGGTCGGGTCGGCCCAGGTCGGTCCGACCGGGTCGGACCAGACCCGGACCAGTTACGAGCTTTTCGCTCTATCAGTCATAACTTTGGCACCAAGAATCCGTTTGAGAAACTGTCAAAGGTCCTGTAAAACTTGGATCAATACGGTCCCTTTGGTATACCCCACTTGAGATTTGGATAATGTTGGGATATGGTCGGGTTGGATCGAGCACGAATCCAACCGGGCCCTCGGGACTAAACGACTAATAACTTACAGACCGGGCGTCCGATTGACGCACCGTCTGTTGCATTGAGACCCCTATGATGTGATGGTAATTTGTGTTACTTCTTCTTGGGACTTCATGGTAGTTGGAGTATCGACCAGTGGCTTTATGAGCGAACCCTTGTAGAGACGAGCAAGCTTAGTGCAGGAACCAAGTAGCTGGCTGTGACGTGAAGAATGAATAGCGATCCTGTGTGGGTCAGCACTGAGCAATCTTGTGTGGGTAAGCACTGAGAGATCCTGTGTGGGTAAGAACCGAGCGATCCTGGGTGGGTCAGCATTGAGCGATCATGTGTGGGTCAACATCGAGCGATCCTGTGTGGGTCAGCACCGAGCGATCCTATGTGGGTCAGCACCTAGCGATCTTGTGTGGGTCAGTACCAAGTGATTCTGTGCGGGTCAGCACCGAGCGATCCTGTGTGGGTCATCATTGAGCGATCCTATGTGGGTTAGTAGTATAGCCTCTTAACAAAGTTATATGATTCAGTAGTTACATTTAATCATTTGTACTTCTGTACCTAAGTTATACCTGGTGTGAGCTGAGTTCGTACTTGTGTGGTACTTACCTTCATGGTAATACCTTGGTGGTATTCTTCTATGTGATGTACCTGTGTGGTACTTACCTTCGTGGTATTCCTTCCTTTGTGGAACAGTTGAGATTTGGACTTTTAGGTTGGACCCTGTGTTTCCTCATGATTGAGATGGGTATACTTGATAACTTAGGTATATGTATGGGAATATACCTAAGTAGGGTTGTCACTGGTTTACATGCTTTGTGGTTTATACTTGGTGGATTTTGTGAGACCTTGAGGGTCTCGGGGTCCCTACTGAGTATCATTATACTCACCCCTATACGGGCTATGCCCTCACCTCGTTGTGTTTGGTGCAGATGACGGACATCGCTGACTGAGGGCAAGAGTACCAGGACTGGAGGTTGCTCGAAGGTGGACCTTAGATGAGGTGTACCACATAGATGACCATTCGAGAGCTGTACCTACCCTTCAGGTAGGATCCTTGGTGGGTGATCACAGGAGCTGTTACAGTTTATTTGTTCTTTCAGTTTCTTGTACTTTCTAGTTGGGCTTGTATTCTGGCCCCTTTTGTTTTCTGTACTCACTCTATTTACTATTCAGTTTACTTGAGTTCGTATCTTTCTATGTGCTTGGTTACGTGTGTTTATAGGTTATAAAGACAATGCCTTCCTAGTTTTAGGGAATACGACTTCAGTGATAGTCTCCAATCCTTATCCTATGGGAGGCGGGCTTGGGGTAGTCACGACATGGGCCCCGGGGGATGGGTCGTGACCTAGGAGATAGGAGAAGAGGACCGAGAGGAATCTCGGGATGCTCGAGGAGATCAAACTTGGGGATTTGAGTCATTATTTATTTATTTATTTATTTATATGTAATTAATGATGTGTTGTTTATCACTTTCATAGTTGTACCAACATAACATGCATGAATTGTATAACATTGGTGTTGGCCATTTGGTTTTATACAAGATTTATAAAATTATGTCTTCCACTGCTTTATCATTATTCACACTACTCTCCATTTGCTGATATTGTCCACTTTTTTTACTCTAATAAGTAGGTATAGTCTCCCTTGACTATCCTTCGACCCTCGCTGCTAGTCAGAAGCCTCTGGCATATGGGGATACATGCTTGAGGTCATGTGGCAACCGGTTCAGCCACCGGTTCAGGGGCGAGCTAGGTAAAAACGTTACATGTTAGGAATTAGATAGCGAGGAAGAATAAATACTAATTTAAATACAATATTATGGATTTCATGGTGTTATCCATACTGATAGAGGATAATATAATCTAATTATAGTAGTTTCAAGCACTTATCAAAATATGGAGAGTTAAGGGAAATGAAATTCATTACGGGGATATGGAAACAAATGGATGACCTGTGGAGGAGAAAAATGTTAAATTAAAAGAGTGTTTAGAGGCCAAAATAAATATGAAAACCCATACATTAAAGTTAGGGTCAGTGATCCCACCAAAAGTTGAATGTGGTCCCAGCTAAAACTCAATGGGGTACCACTAAGAAACTAGTGGGGTCCCAGCACATCAAAATCCTACTGGGATCTCTCTAGATAGTTGACATACCATTAGGATCTTAGTTATTCCTCGCTAGGTGGTTGATAAGATCTATTAATTTTCCCCTTCTTCTCCAAAAATAATTTTGTTAGGATCCCACTTGATTATGGGTAGGTGTCTACAATAACCCATTAATTTTTGATGGTTTTAATTCTTTCTCATTATCAGTTTTAATGGTAGACCAATATTATCTTCATCAAAAAACATTCAATTATAGAATAATTTTTTTAATTTAAATTAAATCATACCTAAAAATTTGTAGGGAATTATAATCAAGATATTATTATAATTAATCTTTGAGTATTTTCATGTGTCACACTTAAATATGTATATGTCATTATGTAATTAATTTATATAGAAATAAATATCCCTCCAATTCATTTATTGAGGCACTATATCTCCCAAAATTAAATGTATGAGATATGTGAGTTTATCCTATTCCACTCTATCATGTGATATGTGTGGTTATCCTACTATAACATGTCATATGACATCATTTTCCTTTATTTGATAATGGTCTTGGAATAGGGAATTTCCATATGTTATGGTTTTCTATTCTTATTCATGATTCAAATTGTAATTTTACGTCACCATGGTTCATGATTATTTATTTATTATTCAAAATTATTATTTAATGGTGTATGTTCTTCGCCAGTGATAAAATTATTTTCTTTTATATTTTTACTCTATTATATGTAAATATGTTATTATACCTCAAGGAAACTCCATATGATTTCAATATTATCTTCCATTAATCAAGAAATTTCTCTCATTTTTATTTTTTTTCATATTTTTAAGGTCCAATGAAAAATATTTTTTGACTAGAAATTATTTTACCCCTTATTAGGTTTTTAGCTCACACTTTTCTTTTTATGTGCTTCTCCTTAGTATTTATTATGCAGTAATGTTCCTATGAAGTAATTAATCATAGAGAATGTTACTTCATAAATGTTCACAATATTATATAATAAAATGGATATAAATATAATCTCAAAAGATATTAATCCTTTGAGGTCTATTAGTGTGTTTTGATTATGATTTGTTACATATAATAATGTAAAATGGTGTAAAATAGATTTATATTATATGGGGTCATCTCATATATCAATAGAAAAAGATTATGTGGATGAAATTTTGTTTCTAAATAATATAATCATTAAAAACTAAGAGTGTTAGGTTTTAGTTTATATAAAAATTTTATTGGATATACAAATGAGTTTTTTGTATGGTTTCATAAGTTGTCACATATACTGTGATATAGAGTGAAATTTTCATAAGGAATATAAGGAATTAGTTCAAGTGAGATACTGATTAATTTATCTAAAATATATACATATCTCTTCCAATGATATAGAAATATCATAATATAAAATATAGTACTTATGGAATAGTGTATAGTGATATTTCATTAATAAATATAATAGTATAGAATATTTATTATAGAGTGATATAAAATAAAGTCATTCAATATCAAATAATGAAAAAATCAATTTCATCTAACCTAATAAATCTGTTATACATTTGGTTTAAATATCATAGGATGATGCTTAATAGGATAATAGTGTATCATAATATTATTTTAAACATTAACCATCATTATTTAGTTTTATTTATGTAATGAATTTATACAGTATAAAATTAGTAATGAGTGGTGTGTTTGTGAACTCCTAAAAATATTTTGTTTGATCCTTGAAGTATTCAATATTTTGTATGTTATGTAGATCAGATTGAAAGAAATTATATATTAAATTAGAGGGATTTTTATAGAATTACACCAATTTTGAATCTCTCATCTATATTACTTAATTTTAGTAATAAACTAGAATAACATGGAGTTATTATATGTCCTTCCAAAAATTAGGTAGATTTACATCACTAATAAAATATTATGGATATTAGATTCATTTGAATACAATTTTAAATATCATAAATAAAAATTTATTAAAAGGAATATTTTATTAAATAAGGTATGTTCATTATTTTTAAATTTTCTTCTTAAATAGATTACATAAATATCATTTTGAAATTGGTTATTTTTTCATTTACTGATTCCTAAAATGTTTAAGGAAATAAAAATATAGTAGAATTGGTATGAATTAATCATGGGTATGAAATGATTTTATTTCATATAATTTTTTTTATAATATAATTTCATTAAATAATAAATATAAATGTTTGTTTTCATAAGGTATTTATTTATTTTATGATTTTTTAATTCATAAGAAAAATATTACCTGAAAAAATTAGTTCACTGATTTGTAAACCAACCTTTAATACTTTGTAATCTTTATAGAAACCACAATGATGGCCATGGTTGATATGATACCATATAATTTTTTTAATGAATTTAATTTGGACTTATATAATCCTTCCATGGAGAGATCTTGGTCACTAACAAGGATGTGTTGTTGAGAACATAGTTCGTACATTATAAATCATCAAATTTTGATTACTTTTTTTCATTTAATGTAAGTGATTGAAATAGAGGTGAACCAATATATAATTAATGAAATTTATAAATCCATATAATTTCAATTTCATAATACACCAATTCTTAAAGGTGATTTTGAAACTCAAAAATATTGTGATTGGTTGGAGTGAATAAACTTTAAATTGTAATATATTCATCACCAAGAACCTATATAGTGTAAAAATTTACTTATTTGATAGGTGAAAAATGTTGGAGATGATGGGATATAGTGATGGAAGATATTTTTCATGAGGATTTTACTTATATAGAATTTTAGAAATTATTAAACCAACAAATTTATCTATTCATGTTATGGTTGTTTAAATCATGATTTTTTTTATATAATAGGATAATAACATTTTCGATTTTTTAATATTATACTTTTCATATGAGATTGTTCAAATTTCCCTATAACTAGGGACTAATGATAAAATTAAAGATATTTTTTGTTTTGATTCTTCAAATTGAGATTCAATTAATGGTTTTTTACTCTTCCTATATATACTGAACATTTAAAATGGTGATGATGAATAAGCATAATGTGGTTGGATATCAATGTAGAAGCAATTGAATTCCTAGAGTTCTTAGGGATAAGAATTCATTCAGTGGATCAAAAGGTGGTTTGATTAATTTATAATATGGAAGTTGTTTAAGAAGATATATAGGCATTAAATAAAATATTATTCAAAGAAATATTAAGACTATGTGTTTTAATTGGGGAATTTTTTCATAGAAGAAGTCAATGTATAATTTTTAACCTCATTCATGTCATTAACAAGGATGTATGGGTCATCTTTAGAGATATTTTTTATATTATTAATGGGAATTTAGTATTAGATCATCTAAAAAAATATAAGGATTATGTATTCTATTGGGAAATACCATGTGAATATTAATCATGATCTTATAAAAGAATGGGGGTAAAACCCTAGGCATTAGGAGAAATATCAGTATAAAAAATAGTAGGTTCATTTTTTAATAGTATTGAATTAACCTGTAGATCCTAATTTACAAACCACTATTTTACATGGAACCTTATAAATTAAATATAATTTAATTTAATTTTCATTTTATACTATACTATCTCATTATTTTATTTCAACATTATTACTATATCAATTTGGATTGTATGTGAAACTAATTCTTTATTCATTAGGGATTGGTATAATATTAAGGGAAGTTAATAAAAGTGGGTTTAAATTAATCTAATGTAATAGTAGATTTGGAAACATGGAAATTGAAATAGAATTTTTTCTCTTTGAGATATACACTTCTGATATTATTATTCATATGTTTGGTTAGATAGATAAAATGATCGTATTTATTGATAAAATAAATATTTTTAGTTCACTATAAAGGAGTTTTCACAAATTATAAAGATAGTGGGATGTTATTTAAACTAATATAGTAAATATTATTTATAAAAATAGATCTATATCCTATCAATTATCTAGGATTTATCTTTAAATATTATATATAAATTATAAAACTAGAGTTTTTGTTATGGTGGAAAAGTATCATAATGTATTTAATATAGAATTTTTAATACAAAATTCAAAAAGGGATGCATGTTTTTCCATTAATGATTTACCTTGGATAAATTTGAATCTGATTACTTACTATTGAATAAAAAATAATGAACTTGGATGTTTAAAATTTATGATTTTGATTTATAGATTAATTTATTTATTGTATAGAGTATATCATCATGGGAAGAATCAGTTATATTTTTTAAGAAAAATAATGGTATTTTACACTTTTTAATTGATTAAACAATATGAAATCTAGTAATGGAAAAAATAAACATTGAATTCCTCATATTGATTATTTTTTGACTATCTCAAGGGGAATATTATTTTCAAATATTTAATTATGATTAAGATATCATCAGTTGAGGTAGAAGTATAAAGATTGTATAAAGATGGATTAATAAAATAGATATGGGGAATATGGATATTCTATAAATATTCTTGGGCATAAAAATTATACCATGGTATTTAATATCATTTATGAATGTAATTTTTATATGAATCTAGAAACATTTTTTGTGTATTTTTTAGAAGATAATTTTATTTATTCTATTTAAAATGGTGGGTTATTAATTGAATATGAAGACCATTTTAAAAATATTATTATATCATTACTAATATGATAAATTCTTCAAGAGTGACATTAGGATTCAAAAATTAAATATTAAGGGTCATTATGTTTCAAAAGAGTTATTTATACTGACTCTTAAAATGTTAAGATTATTATGTATTTGGAAAGACTGAAAAATATTTTCAAAATTTAAAATAATCTTATATTGAAAATATTTTATCAAATTTTTAATATTTATTTTTGAAAACTATCTTTTACATTGAAATATATTTAATGGAAAATTTTTATGATTACTTTTAATGGAAATTTATAGGATTCCTTTGATAAACTTAATATAAGACTTATATTAGCTTTAATTTCTGATGTACTTGAACATAATGTTGTTTTTATGGTGTATTGTGATATATCATGAATGAGAATTGTAGATATTATTATTCAAGTATATAATTTAATATATTATAGATCAATACAATTGATAACTCATGAGAAAAAAAATCTTACTCAATATTTGGAGTTATCGTATGATGTTTTTAAAATATTTTGAGATAGTGCCTCTTTAGTGAGGAATTCATACTATATAAAGATCATAAATTTGGAAATAAATTTTCAATCAATGGTATTTTATGTTAAGGATGTGATTTTGGGAAAAGTAACTTTGGACTATAAATTTTGAACATTAATTTACATAAATAGAATAAAATATTTTAGTTATACCTATTAATTAGAAGTGTTAAAAAAGTAGTTAGAGATTCCTAAATTCTATTATAGTCGAATTGTATGTTTTTTGAAAAACACCTAAAGTTAGAAGAAGAGATATTCTATATGGTTATATCATGGATATATATAAACTCTAAACTTGTGGATCATGTGAAAGTGATATATTTATACAATTGTTAATATATATAAATTCATTAAATATTAAATAGTGGGGTGATAATCTATGGATATATCCTTATAGTCAACTAGATTCCCTATTTGAAAAACTTCTTAGTGGTTCCTTTTGATCATAATGATAATTTTATCAAATAATTTTATCATTAAATTATCTTCATCCCTCATATATAAAAATATATGTTTTAAGAAATTAACCCTAAAATATCATAGAACAAAATGAAGAGAAACATATTGGGTTTTTTCTCTTGAAATTTTTACTGTTTGTTGGAAAAAGACAAACACCAATGAACAAAATGATTTTAACAACCCTTTATTATACTATGGAAATGAAAGGATATCATTATAATGAATTCTTATTCATCCAATATCACTTCAAAAATATGATATTATCAATGTTTGTATATATAAAATTCTTGATTTTGACAATATTCTATCAATTCAAGAGACCAATTTATGATCCTAAACTATATTTAAGGGTTTTTTCCACATTAGAATATATGTCACTTTGAATATAGGAATGGTTCTGAAAATAGGAATTCTCTCAACGGGTAATTTTTTTCTACATCTTAACACTTATTATTATTATAAAAATGATATGAAAATTTAGACTAAAGGGTTGGTTTGAATGGTGGAATGAAAAATATAATTTATTCATACGATTGAAATCCATAAAAAATTATGATAAGAAGAAAAAAATAATCTATTGCTTCAAAATAAATTCCCTACTATCTTTTGGAAATCCTTACCCTTTTATATTGAAATCATTTTAAACCAAAATATACACAACCAACCACATTTCTAAAATATATGGGTGATAAATTATCATTGTGATCCCTATTTCACTACCCAAAACTATATTCTAGTATAGTTAGAAATAAAAAACCTCGATTGGGTATTCATCCATCCCTAACTTAGTGATATGAAATCACTAGTCTATACAAAAATTAATCCTTGGATTCATCATATATAAATAGCCCAGTTCTTGGAAGAGAAAATATGTAAAAGTGATAATGAAAATGATAGATACACATGTTTAAATTCCAATAACCCAACCCACCCCTTGACTATCTCAAATTATAGTGGCTTTAAATATATTATTGAAATGATAAATTAGGGTGACTATAAAATCATTTAGTTTTATATAAGGTGTTATCCTCAAGATATAATCTTACTCTCAAGAGAAAATTATAGATTATAGGGAATGTGTGAGAGATATAAGGAAAAACCAATATGTTTATTAAAAAAAATTAAATTCAAAATATTGATAGAAAAACTAATCCAATACCTCTGAAAGTAACCCTTTACATAGTGGGAACACCCCTATATTTATATGAAACCTATTCCTCTAACTCTATGATTTATGTTCCCTTGATTTTAGTACCAATTATTTAAATATTTAATTTCCATATAATATCCTCAAAATACCTTCCTATCGAAGAACTACTCAAATTCCTTAGAAAATTTATCTAGAGATCCTAGATGGTCCCCTATAGTCATACATGATAACCATGAAGATTTTTTTAACATTTTCCATGGTTAGTTCAATTGTATCATCCTTCATAGATACACAATAGAAGCTTTGGGAGGTTTTATAGAGTGGAAGTGTTGATATTCAAATGTTGTGCCGTGTTGTCTTATGAGGATACATTTAGGAGTGAACATAATCTCATGATATAGACCAATAAAAAATCGGATAGATATGGGGAATGAAGTTTTGTTATAATATACTCCCATACAGTGGTTTAAAATAGTCATTATATTATATAGAGTTCATAACCTGGGTTTGATTATGATATTATGTTGGGTTGAAAATTTAATGTGGGGTTATTCTATAAGTTTTTTTGGGTAGAAGATATAGTCTTGAATTATTATATCTGATTATGTTTGGAAATAATGTTTTCATGGTTAGTTTATGTAGATTATATTCAATACTATTTAATTCTATGTCTTGATTATGAGATAGAATCAACATGTTTGCTATATTTCTAGGTCCATCATAGATAGTATTTGATCTCTTTTATGTTAAATTTAATATTATTTATCCAATATTTAATCTTATAAAACATTAATTTAATCACATGTGACTTTCCCGGAGTTTCCTTTGCATTGTTCAAAATTACATTAGGGAGTTTATATAGACCTGTGATCTGAAAAAAAAATATTGTAAAGGGGATACTAAATATCTGATATTTAAAAAGATATTAAGGGTGTAATGGGGACATAAAAAATGAATTACAATAAGATAATATATACATTTTTTATTGAATAACCCCCTCTCACACTTATTATTATTCACATATAGAAAAATATAAAACTGAGATAATTATAACTATCAAAACCAAAAGTGGTAGTGTAATATCATTTTTTTGGATAATCCATCCTTCCTTATATATAAATCATTCACATTTTTCTTCTTTATTAATTAATTATTTTCAACATATTATGCCAACCTTGAGTATTACCCACCCGAATTCTTAGAAATATATATCTATCACATAAAGAAAATTTTATTTTAAAGGCCTTATTTATTCTTTAAAACATTTAAAATCTATATAGGTCCGTCTCAACTCTCATTCCGTAACTTACATGAGAATAGAAGTATAAAAATAAAAATAAATTTTCATTGGATGTTCTTGAGCTTAAAGTTGGTAGTCTAATGTTTAAAAATCATTGGTCAAAAAATAATATTCTTAGAATATTAATGAAAAATTCATAATATTATATTTTAGGCTCACTGGTGTTTCTACTCTAACATCCTTCATATGTCACTAAGTCAGTTTTTCCAGTCTTTTATGAAAGTTCAAATAATAGAATTTTCATTACAATATGATTATTCTATTAATATTTTTATATCTATTTGGAATTTATTTTGTAATTTTTTTTAATAAATATATTTTATACTGTATTTTAATATTTTCTGTGACCCCACTACCCATTATAAAATTTTATCCATGAAAATATTTTTAGAAAATTGTTTCTTACAAATAATTCCATGAAAAATGATTTCCACACACAACCTTGGATTCAGTAGTTTTCCCAAATTTTATAAAAGAATATGGTAGGATGTGATTTATTTTATAAAATATCTCATATTAGGTCCATTTTGGGTTTATAAACCTTAAAATGATGTCAAATGTTATGGTATATTAGTAGAGTTCATAAAAAGTTTTTTTTGGAAAAATTTACTTAATCATTTAAATACCTCAATGAATATATGTGGTTTTGAAGAGAAATAGAAATATGTTATAGATTAAAAATCATAATCCATGATTCATTCAAGAATAAGTGAATTGAAAAGATGATTTCAAAAATCTATAAAACCCTTTTAGGTGTGAAATTTTGAATAAAAATAATGCTAAAAAACATTTCCATACCATTTATTCAAAATTTAATTGTCTCTCAAAATAATAATCAAGGAATAAAATCACATTATAAATTAATTTAACTTTATGATAAGAATAAAATTTACTTTTAAAAAATAATTCAAGGTTTAAATATGATAGCCGTGTTTAATTAAGATCAATCCTAAACTAAAAAGGGAAAAAATTAAAGAAATAAAAAATTTATATAGGTTCATTCTACTACCCCACACTTGTATTACACCCTTTATTCACTATGATTAAGTATATTTAACATAAGATTAAGATAATGATCAAAAAAATTACATGGAAGAATAAAATGAGAGGTTATTTTCATTAGGATTATGTTTATCATTTTCCGATGATAAAAATAATAGGTTCAATAAAATTCATGTAAAATTGATAAACATTGTTGAATGAAAGAAAATGAAAATGAAATAGAGTTATGGATAAATTACTTATTTCGACATGAATATGGATAGTAAGATTATATTTCCTCCAGTTGGGAGTTATCAGTAATTTAGAGGGGAATTTGGAATATGTGATATGAAACATTAAATTTTTTATCTTCCAGTGCCCATCCATATGCACATCATATAGGGAAACCCATAGATATAGTAATTTTACCTTATTCATTGGAATTTTTATTTTTTTATATTTTTAGAGGTGGGAAAAGGATAAATGTGTGATTCCCTTTTTCTTCAGCTTGAGGAATAGTGGCCAGTGGTGACGAATGATTCATGATTGGATACTTCATCTCTTATAGTCTAGGTTCATCTATTTTATCTATAGTTATGTGTATATTAGTATCATTATCCTCATGTTCTCTTATGGAAAACTCGATTGGCTCCCCCATTCATTCATATTACCAGACCACTTGTTTTGTAGCACAATATTCTCTATATATATAGGAAAACACAAAAACTACTGAATCCAAATAGTAAATGTATGGAGTATTCATTTTCATATTTATCTCAGAAAATGTAAAAATAAGAGAACATAAAGTTATGTCATCTACCTTAAGGGTTTTTATATGAATTTATTATTTCTACACGAGTTCCCTATATAGGTACATTGAATAATTAGTTATTTGGTATCCATAAAGTGAAAACTAAACCACTTAGATATCTTCATTAATTATGGGAAGGAATTTTAGTGTCTTAATTGATTCATTTTCCACATATGAATATTTTTGAATGTATTCTCATAGTTATATAAGTTCACTAGCTATAGATTAACTATACCATGGTTTAAGATTTTATTTGATTTCTACAATGAACTTTATTAATATATATTCCTTGAAAGAATTATTTTGAAATCCCCTAATATATTGGGAAATATGTGTTTATATTTCACTAAAATCAATGTGTGATATCAAAACAAATTATCTATTCTTTATATTTTATTATTTTGTTTAATTTCATTATAGTTTTAGACTAAACATTAATAACCTTAAATATGAGTGTTGTCTTAAAAAAGATGGTTAAAAAATGTGATGCCCCCAAATATTTTGTTTTTTTCCATTTTAGAATTTATGTTCCTAGGAATGCAACAAGGGTGATGATTATAGTTTATCTCACAATGAGGACCACTTCTTATCTACCAAAACTCTTTTAAATTATTATATTTTAGAAAATATTATGAAATTGAAAATTACTGTAGTGGTTTTTGTGGTGTAAGGAAATATAAAATTAAAATATTAAAATATAATTTAAATAGAATTATGATAGGAAGAAGAGTAACATAATCAGATTAGAAATCATCACCTTCAGTATCTTATATAAATACCTACTCAATTATATCTAGCATTATTTTCAAAAATATATAAACAAAGACCCTCACCACTCAATTATAAGGGTAGAAAATTACCCTAATAATCCCTTCATCAATACCCACAACTATCATCAAGAATAATGGGATGAAAAAAACCTTGAATGCATTTTTATCCATCACTAATTTATTGAACTGTAATGGATTATCCACACAACACCCAAGTCTTGATTCCATAAAATACTAATTACTCAAGTTTTGGATGATAAAATTTATGATGGTGAGAAAAACGCGAGAGGAGAATATTTTTGAAGGCCTATCACCTACCCCACTCGATTACTCCCTCAAATTCCCAATACTTCAAATAGAGTTTTGAAATAATAAGGTGAAGAGACTCTAGAATCACTTGATATAATATAGGGAGTCTTCAATGGGTTATTCTCACACCATCATAAGGGATTTAGAGATTATAATGAAGTGATAAATATTGTAATGTATAAAAATAATATTTATATTAACTAAAATACAATAAAAAATTACACAATCAATAATCTACATAATCACTTAGAAGGGAACCATTTACACATTATAACCCCCACTATTTATTAAAAACCCCTTCCTTCCAATTTAAGTATTAGGTACCCTTAATTATAACTATTGTGATCTAGATGTTGTTTTTTATGATCTATATATGGACCTCTCATTGAAGAGTAATTTTATTTAGTGAGGAAATTAATATGAGGTTCCTAGAAGATCCCCTTAGGTCATTCATGATATCCATTTGACTTTAAATTTTTCTTTATAAATAACCTTGGTAGGTTAGACTGTCTTATCCTTCATGGATTCACCATGGATGATTTGATAATATTATTTTAATGGTTCCAATAACCATCAAAATTTGTTTGGTATTGTCTTGTAATGATTCATTAAGGCACATAAATAATCACAATCCAAGGCCTAGTACTATGTTGGGTAGAAGCAAGATCTTGGTGGTATGTTAGTGTACGATCCAGTACAGGGGATAATAATGATCATTATCTTATGTGAATTTTTATCCTATGATTCGTGATGGGATTGAATTAGTTTAATGATGTAATAGGGTTATTTTTGTGTGGTTCTTTTGGGAACTTGGAAAAACATCAGGGTTTTCTGCTAGATTATGTAAAGATACATTGTAGTCTTGGATAGTCAATTTAGAATCATATAAACTAAAATATCATAAGTATTGAGTTTGATTCCATGATTGCATACTAATGATTTATCAAGGGCATTCATATCTAAAAATTAATCATTTAGATTGACTTTAATCTTCCCCCAAAAAACATGAAATCTTATATAACATTAGTTTATTCATACATGGTTGGACTAGTTTAGCCTCAATACTTTCCTCAAGATTATATTAGGTAGGTTTTGTTTCCCTATAATCTATTGTAACATCCATTATCCAGAGAACTCATCATTTATTGAGAGAATTTCCATTTTCAACCAATATAATATCTCAGTTTCATCTTGTATTGTCCAACCACATCACCAATAAAATCATAAAAATACATAAAATAATTTTATCCCATGGAATTAAAACATTTTTTATCAAATTAATCATTGAAATAATTGATTTAATCTATTTTACCATAAAGGTCTGAAATATCATAAACAACTAAATATGAAATATTTACCCAAACATCTTGAATGTGATTGAGATATAAATAAGGAATTACAGTTAGGTAATATTTAAATTTCATATTAAATCACCCATATAATATTTTTTTATTAAATTTTACATGAATGATGTGGTTAGACTTTACAATGTTTCTATATATAGTGTTTTTTTTTAAAAATCATATTTTTTATTAAGATTAATGAAATTACATCAAAGATTCCTAGGTATATATTTTAATCCAAGCATGATATATAATCCTTAAACTAATAGTAGTTGGAGATAAACATAATAGTTTTAGATGATATACCGATATAATTAATTTTAGACTCCGAAGAATCATGACCAATTCATATTCCACTATCATAATTTGTATATAATATTAGTCTTTATAATTCAATTTTTATGAAATTAAATTATGTTTTTATGGTATGTCACATTGATCACTATTTTTTTCAAATAAAATTGGATAGAAGGATCACTTATCCCTTGGTATGGTGAATAAAACATTTTATATATTATAATAATTAAAATTTTAATGGTGATAACTCAAATTCAACATAATTCATATGAAATCCATCACGTAAACATGCTAGAGTGTGTTATTGGAGACCGAGTATTTTTATGCATGTTTCCATAATTTAGGAATCATAAACATTGGAATTATAGAATATAATATATTTGGAATACAAGACTATTTTTTATTACTAAATGTATTTTCTAGTGTTATAAAATTCTAGATCCCAGTTAAATACATAGGAGAATCCCACCGGGTTAACACCCTCTTTCTTGCCTTAAAAGATAATGAACGTTACAAAATTCATTGTAGAGATATATGAAGTCTACTCATAATATAATATATTTTTGGATCACCCATAATCATGTTCAATATTGGTATCACATGTCATAACCAATAAATTCCAAGTACATTAAATGAATATAGCTTATTTAATATGGTATTATCATCATAAACCTTTTAAAAAGAAGTTGTATTCCTTTACAGATTGATTTACCCATGGAAAAGGAATGGGTTTCCTAATAATCTCATTAAAAATAATCATAATAAATTCAAATAAATAAGATATATGGTATCATAATATAGAATTATTTATGATTCCCAGGAATTATTAAATTATTTTGACATAGATGAATATACCTTCAAAAATACATTTAAAACATTTATTTGAAAATAAGTGGAAATATTGTTTTCTTTGAGTACTTTAAAAAAATTATAAAAAAATATTTTTTAAATGATATTATTTGAAAATAAACATGGAAAAATATAAAGGAATATTCAAATAAAATAATAACTATAATAACAGTAATATTTAGTCATGATATATATGTTGAAAAAACATTCCATTGCCACATTGGTAAAGAATGTTAAACTATGGGATATGGGAAATGTTAAAAAAATTATTTGTGAAATATTTTTATAAAAATTAAAATTTATTTAAAAATAAGTTTTAAATAATCATTATAGTTTAGTGAAATAATTATTGAAAACTTTTTTGAAAATATGGATAAGGAAAAGAAAATATTCCTAACCAAATAATGAAATAACATCAGTTTTTCTTAAAAAAATTTATTTGATCTTCTATAGTAACAAGTTGATAAAAATGAGATGAAATCATGTAAATATCATAAATAATAAATTTTGAATATATGATATATTGTTATTGAAAATAGGGTCATTCAATTTTCCTAAAAGTAAATTAGAACATAAATAATTCAAGGATAAAATGAGATTGTAATAATAAACATTTACTGCTTTGGTAAATTATCAATCAAAATATAATAGAAGAATGAATTTCATATGTAACTATAAATACCATGACTCTTATTAATTAATTTTTCAAAATTAATTTATGGGGAATTAATTACACCATGAAAACAAATAATGGTGTATTAAATTAAACTTTCCTCAAGAAAATGAGATTAAGAAAAAGAAAATCCTTGGAAATATCATAATGTGTGATGTGACAGTTAATCCATGAAATTATTAAGTGAACATATGTAAATCCAAATAAATTAATTGGAATTAAATAATAATACAATTTTGAGATCACGTTACACATATTCACAGAATAAAAAAGTTATTGATGATGTGATATAAACCAATGAAATGAAATTGAGTTAACAAACCACTTACCTAGAGTCCTAAATCTCTATGTATATCCTTTATATCCTATATAATAAAATAATTTTAATTATTTACATGTTTAATAAAAATTTTCATGATTATTAATCTATCATTAATATATATATTTTTTCATTTAATTATATGAAAAATTTAGTTACATATTCTATTAAGTCCACACCAGGTGTTTTGAGGATGTTCGGTTCATAATTTAAAAATTACATTGGTAGGTTGACCATGGACCAAAGGGTCATTGTTAGATCACCTAAAAAATAATAATCATGACATAATTTTTATATATATACATTAAATAATATTTTAAAACCATCCATTAAGGGTTTATGTGAAAAAAAATCACATCTCTTTGCAGGGGAGGTATTCCACAAATATGCATGAGTGTCTATCATTTTTTGACCTATGGAATGAGTAACATGATATTTTTTGGATGAGTTAAAAAATTTATAGTGAATTTTAGTTTTTTATTTGGTGGATGAAAAAAACGAATATCGAGCTCCATAATGTGATTTTAAGAGTTGAAACACATAAAATTATAGTTTTTTGATGGGGTTTAGGGGCCAAGAGGTACCTCTGGTTTTCAATAGAGATTCATGTGTTCCAAATATTTAAAACCTTGTTCTATGGGAAAAAATAGGTAATATGGTTAGTTCTAACCATGAGGACAAAACCATGTATCTTTATTATATAGGGGCATGATTAAATGAAACCATGTGGCTCTCTAGGGGAAATCATGCAACATGATGCAGGTGCATAGAGTGACCCACATAGTTGGCACATGATATTTCTAATCACGCGCTATAAATTTGGGATGGGGGTGTGCCTTTAGATAGTGTCACTACACAGTTAACACATGGTTTTCTAAACTATTTAGCCAAACCATAAAGATATTTAAATAAGTGAACATTAAATTATTTCCCAAATGACCCTTAAAGGGTTTTACCCTCCTTTCCTCCCTCATCTTTAGAATCTCCCTCCACATACTCCTCCTCTTCCTCCTTCCTCCTTTGTTCTTGGTCTAATTCAAGCATCGTTTTTGCATTGGAAGCCTAGAGGTAAGTCTAAGACTCATCTTACCTCATTTTTCTATTTTATTTACTATATTTGATGTTATATCCATGTGAGGTCATATGCCCTATTTTTCAAGAATTTGATTATTATTTTGATTTCCCTCATTTTACATCGATTCAATGCATGATATTAGATTATTTAAATGTCCTAAAAATGTGGTTGGTGTCTTATATGATTTAACCTTAATGATATATAATTTATATATATTTTTTGTAATGTATGCTGGAATTTTCGTAGATTCTAAAATGTAAAATACCTTCAATTAAAACCATAGACCACAACCTTAAAATTATTATAGCCATGAATTTTTTAGAGGTTGATAACTCCTCTAAAACCACTGTATGAGGTGATTTCATGCAAATGATTATAACCATAATTTGTTATCTAGTAAAAAAACCACCTTATAGCTATGTTGAGATTAATAATTTTTAGTGGATGTTATATTTGAATGAAATGAAATAGTAATTGGATAAATAAAATATTTTGACATTTAATAATTTATGAATGGAATTCTTTATTAAATCAATTAAATGGCATTGATTCATTTATTTAAACATATACCTCGTTATTAAATTTTAAAGAAATTATAAATTAATTGATAATGATGGATCATGTTGTCTATAATGGACTTTCCTCATCACCATTATATATTAAATAATTATTAAATGGTTGGGAGACTATCCCTTGGATAACATTAAAGTATCAAAGGAAATTCCTAATTATTATTATTACTATTATTATTATTATTAGATCATCGATATTAATTGTTGTCCCATAGTTAAGTGATGTATTGGACATGATGCTTCATTCTCCCTTGATATGAGACATTGGGAAAAGCATCCATTACCATTTATAGAGACATTTAGCAAAGAATCCATTATAATTTTTGTGACATTGGGCATGCAATTCCCTATCATTTATTATTATATTTGGGTATGATATCTATTATTAAAAAATGTGACTTTTATTATATCCTTATGAGGATTCCTGGGTATTAAGCCTTGGTTCCTAGCTAGTGATTATATATTTTTATATACATCATCATGTCTATGTATAAATATTTTGTCATGTCTAGAGATATTTCAGCTTAGGCTGAAGAAAGTATGGTATTTTGGGGTGTTCCATGGGGAACCCAAGCCAACATGTTTTATATTTTATTCATTACACTACTTATCATTATATAATCACTCTTCTTCATTTTATATGCATATAATTGATATGAAATAGATGTCGTTGGTGATGGCCTACTAAGTTTTACTCACACACTAATTAGGTCATTGATTGGTACCTGAATAGATCTCTGAATGTAGGTTAGGATCCTGAATTTTCCCTATTTCCTTTACTACGAGATAAAACTTGACATAGTGTTGGGGGATGATTATATACCCAGACTACCTACAAGAGTCAAATCTCTTTATTTATTTATTCATTATCAGACTAGTATTGTTGTATGTATATATAATATGTGGTATGTCTTGTATTTATGAAATACCATTTCATGCATGGATGTTTACTGTAATTTATATGTTATATGTTTATGATTAGTACTCTTGTTATATTATGGTATTTATTCTATTTATTTATCTATTATTCATAAAATATATTTATTACTAATCCAAAGGGATAGTTTCTCCACTTTTCTACCATTAGACACAATTTTTTAGTCAGCAACCTCTGGAATATGGGGAGGCACCCTCAAGGCCATGTGACTAACTAGATCAAGGCACCATCTTAGTAGATCCTAGGATGGGATGTTAGAAGTGGTATCTGATCCTTTATTTCTTATTTGTATTATGATTTTGGGATGATAGGTATGATAATGGAATGTGTCAATGCATGGTAAATCGCTCGTGTCTTGGTCCAACCAGCCCACACATGTGGGAAAGATCATGTTTCTAGGGAAGGGATTGTTGTTCACGATGGTTATCTATTACAATTGATTATTATTTAACATTGTGTAATTTTTTTATATTATACTGGTTATTTATTTATGGATTTATGGTATTTACCTATTGGCCTAATATGGAATGAGATGGGGTGTGTTCATGCATCATTTTAGGAACATAGGTTTCAAATTTCATTAGGATGATTACCTATATACCATGCATGTGTGATTATTTTCTATTATTGACTCTATATAATGTTTTGTTAATAATTAGCATGACCATTTATATA
Source organism: Viscum album (assembly GCA_963277665.1). Lineage (NCBI taxonomy): Eukaryota > Viridiplantae > Streptophyta > Magnoliopsida > Santalales > Viscaceae > Viscum > Viscum album. The sequence goes on along the minus strand of OY728120.1, from coordinate 1,870,273,999 downwards.
CCATGATTTTGTGAAAATTTAGATTTCTTACCAGTATAACATGATTATGTGATAAACTTCCTCATGTATGAATACTATTTGTTTATGTACTAGCTATACAAAAGTATTATTTCCATTGATTGTGGTAGAGTTCCTTTTTATGGAATAGTATATGATTGGTTATTAATGTGGCTATATCAAAATAAATGGTTTTTATTATATATCTATAAGGTGGAACTTTAGTTAACAAATTATTACATGCCTGATCCATGAACCATTGGTTTCATGGGATGAAATTTTGTTGATTTTAATTAAATAGACTCTAAAGAAAATTTATAAAGAGTATGAGAATTTTTAAATTGGAAATATTGTCCCATATAATTGAATCATCATATATAAACTTGATATATTCTGATTCTAAAGGTAAAAACCTGGATACAGTCACATGAATTCCAACTATAACTTATAAAGTAAAGAACATTTATAATTTGGGAATGGACAATGAATCTTATTGAACCATGATATATGAAAAATTTTAATTATTCAAGAAAAGGGTTTCATTTAAATGAAGGTGTAAAATTGAAAATTATGAATCCTAGTAACTCTATAACTTGGGAATAATGACCCGTAAGACTAAATCCAAGTATTATTTACTCATCCCTTGCAGGTGAGTTTATAAATATATTGTAGTATGAAAAACCAATTAACTGTGTTTTATTGTTTTAAATTTTTATAAAGTTAAATATAATGGGTTTAATTAAAATGGGATGGAAATTGTAATTTATCGAGTGTTGGATCCATAAATTTGTAACTTCTACCCATATAACTAAACATAGGATAGCATGATAGGACCAAAGTTGGAATCCTTTTCTTCCTTTATGATTTGGTGGCTAACCCATGAGGAAATTTTTCTAATATATATATATATATATTGAGATGTATATTTAAAGTTTCAATATCCACTTATACAATTTATAAATGTATAGTGAAATATCCTCAAACTTGTCCCCCTTAAATGATAAAGACTTTTGGTTTCTTTTTAAGCTTTATTAATATGAGGTGTTAGTTAATTAAAATTCCAATTACAATGTAAAGTGTATTTTCCTCTATACCTTGTAATTTAAATATTATTTAACTAATTACTATTTTGGGAACTTGTGAATGAAAAATAAATATTAAAAAGTAAATTATGAGATAGTTTACCAAGAATACTATATGGATCCAGCTAAATTATATTCAAAGTATAGTTGTAAAATGTTTTTCTTTATAATAGGAACTTATTAAATCATATATTTTAATTTATATAATTATTATAATAAATGTGATGTTATGAAATAGATTAAATAAAATCATAAGGGGTTTTGATCATGAAGGGACCTCCTATAAGGGTTAGTTTTTAATGTTTCCTAGAAAAGATACATTGAATGGGAATGGGGATGTTTTATTAGGTTTCTATAGCCCTATTATGTTTCTATTGATTTAATGGATAAAAGGGGGAACCTAGAGACCTTTTAGGTGCGCATTTAGATCAAAAAATAGATCCCTTGGATGGATGAGGGGTTATCCCATTGTGTTAATGGCATTAGAAATGAGAAACTGGAAAACTTTTGAGTAGATTTTCAAGGAACGTTGAACGATGTATGTTTGAACATTTTAGTTAGGTAAGGCTCTTAGATAATAAAAAAAACCATAGGTAGATGGGTGGTTGTCCAGTAATTTTATGCTCAAGGGGTTATTACCGTATATAGATACTCGGTGTGTATCATCTTTTTTACTGTTTTACATTAACATCATGAACATATAGGGGATGTTCCTTATGAAGATGATCAAAGAGGATCAAGTCCATATAGCCTGATGCATGGAAGGTAGGTTCATTACACATATGTTGACTGGTTTGACCCTTGTAGGTCAGTGATCTATTTACCATTTATCCTATTTTAACTCTTTTTTAGGGAGTTTCTAGGTGAGTTAGACACTGTGTAATGTATTCCATAAGTGGAATTTGTTTCTCATGTAAGATATATTGGGGATAAGTGGTTGAACTTGAGACCCTTATTTTTATTCTTACCCAAGTATGTTAGGAATGAGACTATTTTTATTCTCATTTCTATTCCCATTCATAATAGGTGCTCATATTTTACATTATAGGATTAATTATTCCTCTAGTTTCTAGAAATCACTTAGAGAGCTTGAGTATTGAGAATGGATTCGATGGGAAGGACTATTTAGTAGAATAACATATTTGAGCAGTGGTTTTTCTATTTTTATTATAAATTATGAAGAAATGCCATTAGGTGGGTCCTCATTAGATAAATCATGGCAACAATAAGGTTCTCAATTTTGAAGAGGAGTTCCAATGTAAATTGCTTAATAATGGAACTGAGATTTCAAGTATCATGGTTAGATTAGTCTTATTTGTGGATGATTCAAAGGGGAGTGATTTATGTCTTAAATCGGTTTTTATGAGATTATAAACCCCTTGTTTATGGAAAATTTGGTGAAATCATGTTGTATGTGGGAACTGTTTAATGTGGAACAATGGTGAGTGGTCGATTATAGTATGAGGATCAATGATTTCAAATATGATACATGTGGGAAAGAAATCCATATTTATTGTATAGAATTAAAAGGGGAATATTTTATGAGGGCTATATTAAGGAAATAAACCATGTACCATAAGATGGATAACCTGTGGTTAGACCTGGACACACATCATGTGGATATTTGGTGTTAGGAGTTGGTTAAGGGAAAGTACAACCTGTTTTAATGTGATAATGTCTTTGAGAGTGCTAGATATGCATGTTAATGGATTCATAGTGTAATCATGGTTTAGAGGAGATCATTAATAGTTTCTTTATATCATCTTGATTATGCTAATAGAGTATTGGATATATGTCAAGATACCTAAATACCTCTTTATGGTTGGATAGATAGACTCCTAGTGAGTCACAAATAGGGAGTGGTTTAAAATAAGCCATATGGTGGGGAGTACACCTTTGGCATTTTGAGTTTGGTGATCCTCATTTTGAGTTAAATTTTAGAAAATTCCATGAGATCCATTCTGGGGGGGGGGAATGGGTTTTGGATTACATTTACATTAGAGATCTTGAATGAGTGTGTTCTTAGCCATGCCAATCATTATGACCAGGAATTGAAAGATCACGAGCTAGTGAAATCATGATTTATTTTTTCAGATCAATGATAAAGATTATCCTAAGGCGGGGTTTGAGAAAATGGTCACTAGTGGGAGACCCTAATGTGAGTAGGGTCATGATACCTTGAGACAAATTATGTGACGATCATTATGGAATTCAGATGTTGTTAAATAAATGGAAAAATATACTACTTGATTTAATAGTAAATTCTAGGAAGTATACTAGCTTTTTATAATTATCTATGGTCATGGATCTAGATCATTATATAGGTGTGTTTTTCATGAGTGACACTTGTATTCCAAAGTAGGAATGACTAGGACATACATAAAAACACTAGTTGATTTTTGTAATTTGACCACCAGTTGAGGTGACAACATTGGTCTCAATTAGTAGTTATAATTTGATGACGTATCAAATTTGTAATATTTTTTTATTTTAAAACATCAGATTATATTTTGGAAAGGATAAATCACCAAAGGTCTGGTATGATCTTCAGTGATCATGCTCAAAAAAAAATCTAATTATACCTAGGGATAAAAGCTTTTATAACCAAATAATGGTGAATTGTTGGATATTGAAACTAATCATTTTGAAAAAAGAAACAATTTTCATACAAAGGTTGATAAACATCAGTTCTTAAAGAATATGTATGCAATTGGTTAGGAACAATGTATAACATCCATTTGGATGAGACCAGTGTGGTGTAAAGGTTACTTGAGGATTTTTAAGGAAACACATGTACAACAAGGTTAAGTGCTGTTGATTGGAATTCGACCACTAAAAAAATCAAGACAGTGTGTAGAGTCATAATATATGATTGGGTGTACCATGTTGAGGTTTTTTCAAAGATCATCATTAGAATTATATGGATTAGTTTCAATAGAAAATTTTGATCATGGGAGTACCGTGACTCAAAATTTTCATTCAAGGCTAGAACATATGGTGGGGAGTTCCATAGTTCAGATGATAAATGTTATAGTGACATGATCATTTATTGGGGTTAGGCAAGCTTGGGTACACACCATTGTGATATTTCTTCTATGGTTAATATCATTGGATATAGTTTTCACAGTTTAGATATCATATTCTTAAAATGATTCTTGGAGGTGTGTTGTGTGTTTGAAAATGAAACACAACCATTTGATTGGAGATTCATGAACTAGATAGGTATGTTTGTGCTTTCATTATTCTCCAAAGATTCTTGGGGAGGATAATTTCTATAGCGGGGAGTTTGTAACATCCTGTGCTTTTAAAGGGTTGAAATTTTCAAGGGAATTTGAGTTTTTCATTTAGTGGATGAACCAAAACTTAATACAATCTTCAAAAAGTAATTTTGTGAGTTGTAACATTTAAAACTATTGTTTTTATAAGGGGTTTAAGGACTGATATGTGCCTCAGGTATTTAGTTGATTTTTGAGAATTCCAGGCTTTGAAAACTCAGTTTTGGGAGAAATAGACTAGGGCACATGGTTGGAACATAGTTATTGAAAACTGTGACGCCCAAACCATGAATCCTATATGTACAAGTGTACAATTGGTTGAAATCATATAGCCATATCCGGGAAATTTTGTACATGGAGAAGGTACATAAGGTGACCCACATAGACGGTGTATAGTTTTTCAAAATTTTCACTACAACCATGTGAGGGGGTGTCCATTTTTATAATGGAACCAAATGTTTGGTGCATGGTTTTTCAAAGCCCAAGGACAAACCACGAGGTTCTTTAAATGTAAAATTAACATTTTCCACTCACACCCTTAAGGGGTTTTACACACATGTCCTCCCTCATTTCTCCAGGAGCTCCTTCTATGTGCTCCACCTCTTCCTCCTTCCACCATGGGAGGTTAATACTTAATTCTTAACCCATTTAATGTATTTTTTTCATGTTGGAAGCATAGAGGTATGGATAAGACTCATGTTACCTCATTTTTATTTATTATTTTCCATATTGGATGTTATATTCATGTGATTTCATAAGATCTATTTTCAAGGAATTTGATGATTCATATAATTTCACACGTTTAGGATAAAATCAAATACCATCATTGGGTGGGTGAATAATCCTAAGCACGAGATAGGTTGTCTATATTATTTCCCATAAAATTTGAATTGTTTTAAAAATGTGTTACTATGACACATGTTTTAATTTCCATGTGTCACATATAAAATGTAGAATACCTAAAATTAATCGATTTGACTATAACCTTGATGTTTTTAGAACTTTGGAAGGGTTGGAGGATGATGTCTCACCCTGAACCTCCACTTAATGTGAGTTATATTAAATGATTATTACCACCATTGGTTGTCTTATGACCAAACCAATATGTGGGTGTGTTAAACTTTCCACATGTTATTGGAAGTAATATTTGAATAAAATGAAATATTAAATGGTCTAATACCATATTTTAGTCATTAATCATATAAAAATGGAATTTTTAATTAAATAAATTAAATTTTATTGACCCATATATTTAAACATATCCCTCCTTATTACTTTTAAAAAAATTTATAAAATACTAAATCATGATGAATCATGTTGTATGGAATATATTTTACTCATGGAAATTGTATATATCTTAAATGTTAAATGGCTGGGAGACCATCCCTTGGATTATTTTAATTTATTAAAGGAAATTAATTATTATTATTATTATTATATCATGGAAAGTGGTTTTTTTTCTATGGTTAAGGGAAGTGTAGGACATGAAACTTCATACTCCCTTAGCATGAGACATTGGGCACGATGTAACTTACCATTTGTGGAGACATTGGGAATTGAGTCCCTTAAAAATTATTGATACATTTTCCATGGAATCCCTTACTATTTATTAGGACATTGGGATGGATTCCCATACCATTTTTTTGAGATAATGGGCATTTTGTCCCTTATTGTTTTTTGATATCTCTGGGAATTGTGTCACTTGTTTAATGTATGATACTTGTATGATATCCTTATGAGTATTAATTGGAATTTAGCTTCAAGAACTCTCTAGTTATTATATATTTGTATATAAATCTTCATGTATATTAATATATATGACTAAATGTCTAGATATATTCCATATTAGGCCGAAATAGATATGGTCTATCAGGTGTTCCATAGGGAACCCGAGACGACATGTGTTACATTTCCTTCATTACACTAATTATAATTATATCTACAAAATGATTAATTTTATATGAAATGACTAGATATAAATTAGACATCTTTAGTAGTGTTCTACTGATGTTTACTCACACCATAGTCAGACCACCGATTGGTACTCAAATAGATCCCCTGACTGTGGGTTTAGTCCCTGTATTATGCCCCTTTGCTTTACTATGGGCTTAGACATGACATGGAGTTGGGGGTCGATAATGTACTAGAGCTGAATATAGAAGTTTGTTCTATTTATTTATCAATTCTTTTAATTTTACACCTGTTTTATGTATAAGATTTATGCTGTCTATCTTGTATTTATGGAATAACATAACCATGCATGGGTCTTTATTAGAATTTCTAGGCTATATGTTTATGATTACATTTATTATTGAATTATTATATTTATTCCGATATTTTATCCATTATTCATAAACTGTATTTATTGTAGATCTACAGGGCTATTCTCCCCAATGTACCACCTTTATACCCTATCTACTAGCTGGAAACCTATAGAGTATGAGGAGGCATCTTTGAGGTCATGTGACCAACCGGCTCGAGGCACAATTTATGGGGATCTTGGGTCATTAAGTTACATAAGGGTATGAATTTAAGTAATATATTAAATTTAAAAGATAATAAATATATCATGAATATCATATATATTTATTAAAATCATCATAATCGCCATCATTTTGATGTGGCGATAAAAAACAGATTGCTTATTGAAGGTGGAAGTCCACACATAGACTAGAATAATTTTTTCATTCGCCATAATATGTTAATGTATATGAATAAGGTTATTAAATAAACATATAATCATATTAGTATATGGGTGATATGGATATTATTATATTGGAATATTTAGGAAAAAATTAAGGGGTAAAAGGAAGAAGTAAAATGAAAACACTTGGTTAAGATGGTTACCTCCCCTTAGAAGAAACTCATTTAGACCCCACCTTAAGGACCCTAGGCATGACATTTTAAGATGAAAAACACCCCATAAATTTTGAAAAGGAAATTATGTAGAGTTTTTGTAATGTTTTTATCAAGTTAAGTGGCTAAAAAAGTGTGAGGAAGAGTGGAGTGTGGGAGTCCTTATATAAGAGAAGATAGGTGAACCATTGGAATTACATAAACTATTAAATTAATAAAAATAAATTTTAATTTTCATGTGGATTTTTTAAATATAGGATGGATATAAGTTATAATAAATTCATCCAATAAAATTTAATAATTTTTAGGTGATGTTTTAACCCTAATCACTTAGTTATAATCTCTATTTAACCCTTTTAACGATTATAGTGATAACTATGTTTTTTACTCTTTAGGGGTCAATATAGTTACAATAAATTAATTTATGGTAGATGATTACACAATGGTTGATATTATATAGCCTATATCATTCAATTTTCTAAACATAATATTTCTATGAATTTTAAATTATTTAATTATATATCATTTAACATAAAATACCACTAAAGTCATTTTAGGGATAATTCACATGGTTTGCATAAAAAATATCATGATAGTAATGTATTTATAATATAGACTTTTAACACAAAAATAATACATTATATTTATCTAAAAAATATTTGTAACACCATAAATCACCCAAAAAAATATTTCTTTGTATGTTTTTTAAATCATATAATTGATTTTTCTATTGCTTGCACATGCACTGTAGTGATGTTGTGTGAGAATTTAAAGTACTTATTTCATCATTAAAAATTTAAAAAGTTACTGTAATAAAAAGTTATTAATATTATAAATATAATTTTATAACCATTAATAGATTTTTTTATCCTTATGAAAACATATTTTAGGAATTAAAATATATAAATTGACATTTTGGAATTATTTATTACATAAAATAATATAAATGAATTTATTAGGGAGAAATGGGGCGAAATTGTAATATTTTTTAATATTGGTGAGTTATGGTCGAATTATAATCATATCATAGATTAAAGTAAAGTGTTAAGGTGATTTTAATATCTTTTACCAATAGTCCAAGCCCCATTTAACCCAATTTACCCTTTATTGCGGTGATAAAATTTTACCATTATTACTAGTAATTATGACCAAAAATATAATTGAACTATTTAAAAAATTTGTAAATACTAATTATAAATAATGAATCCATTTTATCATAACCAATTACTACAAGTATTATATATTACTTTTAAAATAAACATGAAAAATGTGATAAAAAACAATTTTCCAGAAAAACACATTTTAGGCTATAAAACAGTTTTTATATAAAAATTAAGAATAATATTGATTAAAGTGAAATTAACTGGATTATATTTAGTAAAAAATAATAATGATATTTTAGAACAAATTCAGAATAAAATGGATCATTGTAAGAAATTCTAAAGAAATGACAGTTTTCTATAAAATTAGTATTGATAAATGTTCAATGGAAAATATTTTTTTTTTCTGGAAAATCCAAAATATTTACCATAATTTTTTTTGAAATGATAATTTCAAAAAATATATCTTTAATGAAATAAGTTTTTTAAATTTTGAATAAATTAATTATATTATTCTCTCAAAAAAGAAAATAAAAAACATTTTTGAAGCATAAAATGACATTATTCTCATTTCTCTCCAAACAAACATAATTAAATTAGTACTAATTCATTAGATATAATATACCATATATATATTTCATTAGAATCAAAATATAAATAGTGATTAATTTAATCTATTAATATAAAAATAAATTTTTCACATAGAAATAGTTTTATGAAAATTATATCTTCTTTTATTAATATATTTCATATTTAATTCAAACCATTTTATGTTTAATGTACCTAATGTATATATATCTTATATATATATATATATATAATTTTTTTGTTTCTAATGACTATATGTGTATAATGTTCATATCACATTCCTATATATATCCTTATATGCTTCACTAAATTTTATTCATTTACTTCTCTCTCATTATCTATTGTATTCCTAATTACTCTCCTCGTTTCCATAGTTACAATTGGGGTTAAAGTCATAAGGTGAACCATAAGGGTAAGTAATTTATGTTTCTATATTATATATATATATATATATATGTGTGTGTGTGTGTGTGTGTGTTTGTGTTAATTTAATCCACTTGTACTTTTCATCATGTTGTTTCATATTTAAACCTTATAATGTATTAATGTATATCATGCATTGTAAAATTTTATTTCAATAAAAGTATCATGGTTAATTTTAGTTTTATGTTATGTGTATCATAATATATCAAACATAATATTAATTTAATGTATAAATACATATCAAAATATCAAGTTGTTATATTCTCCCACACTTAATAAATTGGGACCTTTTAATTTTATATTACACTCGATAATCAAGGGTTTATCATTTAAAATACAATTTTTTAAAGCCTACATCAGTTAATCAAAATTCATTTTGAAAATAATAAACCTTTATATGAATAAATAATACATTTAACTACAATATTTACACAATAAAACCAATATTTCAACTTTTATCCTTCTTTAAATAAATAAACCTATATCCCAATTATCCTCAATTACATAAATATTGAAGAATGTTTTAACCATTAAGGTTTTCTAATAACATTTAGATTACTTAAAATCTCATCACTTAAAACCTCAAAAGGGGTGTTTATCCCTTTGAACTTATGATCAACCTTAAAATTATATACCCATACTGGTATCTAGAAATTTTAAGTTAACCTCATTTGAAAACATCTTAATATCAAATAATATCTAAACCCTACCTTGATACTAACTATAATAGCCCCAGACTTACACTCCCATATCTAATAAAAAAAACAAAATATTTACATCACTAGAATTGTTGAAGATAAATATGACCCAATTTTATCTTTCCAAAATATACAATATCAAATATAAATATTTTATCACTTACATACCCATTTACCTTTTAGGATTATATTTTTAGAGAGTTATGGAAAAATATTAAATTAAAAAACCCATTAATTTGGTGAGTATCTTTTAAATTATACCTAGAATTTTTTATTCCACTTTTTGTCATTATCATCACCTGTATGAAAACCTTCTAGGAATATCTTACATAACATATTTCTTAATAGCCTGTGGAAAATAAACATAATAAAGGTGATCTCAAATATATAATAATGATAAAAATATGCATTGATAATTGAATTTCATATGTTTAGAATATATTTTTGAGAAAATATTCAAAATTAATAATCATTATAGAATATATTTCATACCCATCAAAAGATGGATCATTAATTAGTGGGTATGGAATAAATCTCTAATAAAGGAAATATTCATAAGAATCAATAATCACGATCCATGTGATGTAAATATTAATCAAAGGAAGAATTAAAAAATCATAGAAAGAATAGAAAAAACGTGTTGTTATCATGGAAAATTACCTTCATTACTCATTTTCACTATTGTTAGATATAATTGTAGGCGAGTTAAGTCCATAGGAGAAACCTCCATGGTTACCTTCCTTCATATTATATTTAAATACATAAAATATTAAATAATGAATTAGTGATCTATATCAGGTCCACCTACCATCATGATCTATATCAGCATCAAAAATCATCATAAAAAGTTTCCAATTACAATAAATTAATATAACACATGGAATATTTCATTTTCAATATCAAACATTAAAAATATTGTTCTATTATTTATTTATTTTCCAATGGAGAAGTATCTTGTTTCATAATAATCTCATTAAAAAGTCATTATAACTAATCTAGATAAATAAGATATATGGTTTCATAATATAAATTTACTAGTGAAGTTAATGAATCATTTATGGATGTTTAGATAGATAAAAATACCATTAAAGGTACATTTAAAACATTTCATTGAAAATTAGGGAAAATACACTTTTCTTTCTGTACCATTCGAAACTAAAAATTATAAAAAATATTAAGAAAGGGATTTTATTTTAAAATAATAATTGAAATAAGAAATTCAATATTCAAGTCAATCAATAGATATAATATTAATAAGATATGGATAATGAATATAGTTAAAAATACATTCCTTTTACAATTTTTAAATAAGGTAAAAATTGTGCTCATAATAAATTATAAAAAAATTATTTTGTAAAACCATTAATAGAAAATAACAGTTAATAATTATTTTCAAAAACTTATTAGATTATATTAAAGAAATTTTATAATTTTTTTTGAAAACATGGCTATGTAAGATAAAATATTCCCAACCAAAATGCAAATAATATCGGTTTTTCATAAAAAACTTTTGAACATCTTGAGTAACAAATAGAGGAAAGTAAAATGAAAATATTTAAACCTAATAAATAATTATAGGATAAAAAAATATATGTGGTTTAAGAAAATAGGATTATTTAGTTTCCTCTAAAGGAACTTTGAACATAAATATTCACAGAATAAAATTAGACTCTCACTTAGAACCTTTTCCACTTTTGTAACATTCATATAACAATACATTAGATGAAATAATGTAACATGGATATATAAATACAATAAATTTAATGAATTAATATGTAAAAATTTATTCATGGGGTAGTTTGTAAACAATACCAAGAAATCATGGTGCATGACATGAAATATGTCTCAAGAAAATGTGACTTAGATAATAAAAACCCTTATAAAGATCTTAAAATTTGATGTGATAATTAATCCATGAATTTATTTTGTGAAAATATTTAAACCCAAAAAAATAAATTCTTAATACATCATAAAAAATTTATATATTAATTTATAGATAATCATGGCATAATAATGTCAATGAATAAGTTTTATAACCCAATGAAGAGAAATTTATTTATGAAACCCCTTACCAGGAGTCCCAACCAACCATGTATGTACTTTAATAACTATATAATAATATTATATTAATTATTTACCTTTTTATTATTATGTTTTATTACATAATATTTATCCATTTTTTAAATTTAATTTTATTTCATATTTAATCCCTTAATCTGTTAAGTCTACGTCAGGTGTTTTGGGGATGTTTGGTTTGTAATTGAAAAATTAATTTTTTAAGTTGATCATGGTTAAAGGGTTATTTTTCCATAATATCTATAATATTAATAATGAAATAATTATAATTTTAATATATTTAAATGTATTTTAGAATCATCCATGAATGAAATATGTGAAAAATGAATCACATCTTTTCATAGAGGTGGTATTCCACACATACAAAAGGGCAATGTAATAATTTTTAATGGTGAAAGGGAAAGAAGGTAACTAATATAACATATTTAATTAATCATAATTATGGCATCAATATCATATATATTTAATAAATCTATCATAATAAACATCCTTGTGATTTCGTGATGAAAAATGAAACAGATCGCTTCATGGATGTAGTAGTCAACATGTATGTATGAACAATGATTTTATTCCCCATATGATAGAAAATGAGATGAATGAGGTTATTAAATTATCATAATAATATATATGTATATGGTAGATACTTATGTTTTTTTTATTTTAATGTTTAGTATAGAATTTTAGGTGGTATATAGAGAATTAAAATAAAAATACTCAGTTAAGAAGACTACATCCTCTTTGATTATCCTCCTTTGGATCTATCCACAAGGACCATAGGGTTGGTCTATTAAGAAAACCCAAACAACTATAATTTTTCTTATGATGTTAGTAAATGGTTTTGGCATGGTTTTATGATATATTTTTATCAATAAGTGAGAGGAAAAGAGAAGAGTTAGTGTCCATATGTAATATAAGAGAGAGGCACCCTTGGAATAATTTAATATATAAAATTAATATAAATTAATATAAATTTTCAAGTGGATCTAAACTGATATATTTTAAATAAAGTATGGTGTAATGTTTATATCATCTAATACAATAAAATTTAAAAAATTTAGGTGATGTTTTAACCCTTATCATTTAGTTTTAATATACTATTAACCCTTTTATTGATTACCATGATATTTTTTTAACTCCTTTGTGGTTAAGAAAGTTACATAAAAAAGAAAACTAACCCATGAATGGAAAATGAATGATATTATATACCATATATCATTCAATTGAGAAAAACTGATATTTTTATAAATTTTCTATCATTTCATAAATTTATTCTACAAAAATATATCAATAAAGTCATTTTTAGGACTATTCACATTGATGACATAAATAAAAATCAAGATAGTAATTTAGTTCAAATATTATAATTAAAATAATAGATAATAAAAAATATGTATTAAAAAATTCATTTAACACCATAAATCTTCCAAAAATATATTACTTTGTATATTTTGAAAATCATGTACATGATTTCTCTATGGCTTGCACAAGCACTACATCAGTATCGTGCAACCATTTAAGGTAATTATTTCATTAATAAAAGTTAAAAATAAAACACCATCATAAATAATATTCATTTTAAAAATAAATGTTTAGAAAAATTCATATCTTATTTTTTCCTTAGGAAAACAAAGTACAACTATTAAAATAATGAAAGTGACATTTTGGAATTATTCTTTACCTTAAAATAATATAAAGATATTTATAAAGGAAAAATGGCACAAAAATAACATATAATCAAATATTAGATTTTTTTGGTCAAATTACACTCATTCTATAGATCAAAGGTAAGTGTTGTGGTGATTTTAATTCCAATTCACAATAATTTTAAACCTAGTTATCCCAATTTACTTTTTATTGTGGTAATAATTATTTTCCATGGTTACTATTCATTATAGTTAAAAATAATGTTAAACTATTTTAAAAATTATAAAATAATTATTCTAAATTTGGAATCCATTTTTTAAATTCAATTCCAATAAATTTCATAAATTACTTATAAAATAAATCCTTAAAAGGCAACATAAAATAATTTTCCAGAAAATTTTATTTTTAAGTAAAAAAATGTTTTATGTCAAAATTTATCATAATTTTTACTAAAATTAAATTAATTGAATTATTAATAAAAAAAATAAAAAAATACATTTAAAAAAATATATAAAAAAATTGGGACCATGTGAATACTTGACAATAAATGATTGCATTTTATAAAATCAAAAATTTTCATTATTCCCTAAAAAATCATTATTTTCAAAAGAAATACAGAATTTAATATTAAGAAAATATTGATATTATTATTTTAAAAACGATATCAATTTTATGAAATTATATTTCTTGTTGTGTAAGAAAGTAATTATAATATTCTCTGACCATAATCAATAAAAATTATTTTTGAGGAAAAATAGTTTTCAAGTATTAAAAGACTTTATTTTCATTCCATTCCTAATAAAAATAATTTAATGAATCTAAATTAATTAAAATGAATATATAATCTAATAATTTCATTAAAATAATTTATAAATAGTTTTAATGAGTAATATTCAATTATAGTAACTAAATTTTCTTTATAAAGAAACAGTTATATAATCCCCATAGGTTTTTTCAAGAATATTATTAAAAGAAAAATTCAAAAATTTTATAAATGTAATTTGAATAAATGAATTTAAATTTTCAATTAATCATTTAAAAAGTATATAATATTTTTTTATATTATTCAAAAATAGATTCTTTTTTAGGTGAATAGTTAAAAATACTGATTTTACAAAACTGTCACATTTATGACATTATAATGGTATAAGAATATTTTTTAGGTCTATGAACCATATATGTTGGAAAAAATATATATTTAAAAATTAATATAATTAATATAAAATACTAATTTTTAATTTATAATTATATACTAAACATTTTTGAAATGAAAGTAATATTTTTGTTCAAATAAAAACAATTTCTAGATCATATATTTTATCAAAGAATTGAAAAGGATTCTTTATATTTTTATTTGGTTTTAAAGATAAATAAGGCTCATTTAATTTATGATAATACAATTAATTAATTTTTAATCAAAATTATACTTTATTTTCATTATAATATAATTTTTATGATTAAAGAAAACAATTTTCTATAAATTATTTTCATTGCATTTTGTGAACTTATATAAAAGAAATAATTTCTTACATTTCTAGGATTTTAAGAAATCAAAATGGATTATATATTTGGAATATGTACAATTAATATTAGGTAATTATTTCAACTTAATTTTTGTTCATAATGCATAGTAAACATGGTAAATATTTATCACCTCATTTAAGTGTAAAATGAGTTAAAAAGTTTGAAAATAAAGTGATAAAGTTTAAAGATAATGCAATAGAATTTATTAAACACCATTGGATGGTATTATATCAATCATAAAATTTTCACATTCAATGTTGATTCATTTCTGATCCATTTGGCATGAGTAAGGAATTAATATATTTTAATCTTGAGAAAAGAATCCAATAGTGACCTCTCCCTCACTTATAAAAGGACAAAACTACCCCTATTTTAGTCACACAACATGAGCATCCTAGATCAAAATATTCCAGAAAAAAACCTTCCTAAAATATATATAGATTTTCTATAGGTATTTTATCAATAAAAATATAACCCTAATAAGGATTTTGGTATGAACACATGGAGGTTTTCTAATGAATAAGTATAGTTCATCACAAAGTGTTTTCATTTTATTTCTTCTTATACATAATTAAATTCAATTATAAAAATGATGATATAATAAAAAAATATCTACCATATATTATGATTTAATTATGTTTATGGAAAAAACATTATTCATCTTCTCCTCTATCAAATGGTAAATAAAAGAATAATTTTTGTATATGTGCTGACTACCTCCTCAGGAAGCGATGTATTTGTTTCGTCACCACCATTCATGGATGGTTATTAAAAAAAATATAATTTTTATATATTACATTCATAAAAAAATAATGATTTTATAAATTTAATATATCATTATATTTACACCCTTCCACTCATTAAAATATTATAACGTTGCTCATGATTTTTTGCGGACTGCCACCTCCTCAAAGAAATATGACTCATTTTTCATGTTCACAATTCATGGATTATTCTAAATATGTATATAATTAATATTTATGATATTTTTATTGTTATTAAAATTCTGTATATAATGTAAAAATTTGACATATGAAAGGATCAACACTACTAGAAGGAAACATATATGAAAAATGAAATAGTCAACACTCAAAAATAATGATTTTAATAAGGATTTTTTGATAAACGGGTGTTAAAATGTTATAAGTGGATCATATATTTTATTATAAGTATGTATATGGTTTTTAATAGAATTATAACAAATTAAAATTTAATATATTAGATGTTAAAAGCACTTATGGGGAAATTTGAACATTAGGTAAGTGTTTATTTCACACTCTCAACCTTATTTAGGATTACTTATGTTTATGTTTTCATTAAAGTAAATATATGATATTAATATCATAATACCCATATATTATCATCCACTATTTTTATATCTATTTATTTAAATTATTAGTTTAATTTCTACACTATTTGGAACTCAAAGGACAAAATTATTGTTTTTATGGAAAACAAAATTTGTTTTTAAAATCAGTTAGAATTATTTTTCATTAATGTCAATAATTTCATTAAAAAAAAATTCAAGAATGTTTTTAATATCTTACAAAGATTTATTAAATAAAATTTTATCATTTTGTATATTTTTTATTAAAGTTTTTAAAAATTTATCTTCTAGTCATTTTCTAAATGAGGTAATTTTTACAAAAGGTGTGAAAAACTAATTATTTTAAAATAAACTACATTATCAATATTTTTAGCCTTCATGACTACCCTTTTCTTTGATGTTTTCTCTAAAATATTCCCTATTAATTTTTAAATAATATTTTCCATAATATTTTGTAAATTTTTAGCTTTTATCTAAATTATTTTAAAAATTAAAATGTTATTTTTCTTGATAAATGATACTATGATCTTTTAAATAAATTTTTATCTATTATAACACCCATTTCTATCATTGTGGGTATAATCTAATGATATAATCTTTATTATTTTTCTATATGGTTTTTTATTATGATTATAAAATATTTATGTTACATATTTTTTATTTAATATAGATAATTATTTATTCATATAGTATTTTGAGAATGATTTGTATTGGTCATTCAAAATATGTGTAATGCATAAGACATTAATTTTATTGGTGGGATCCAATTAGAGGAATACCCTATATAAATTAACATATATCATGAGAAAAAAATATCCATTTAGTATTAGATGGGTATCTGGTTTACACTTACCTATTTACAAATAATTATATCCTGGTTGAGTGGTCTTTATGGTAAGATTCATTATATCTTGTTTGGGAGGCCTTGAACTTGAATGTCTAGAATTATACACCTCCTTTATTGAGAATTCATTTTTTAATTATCCTTGTGTTTTATATATTTATATTATCCAGGTAAGTTCATTAAACTCGAGTTATTGATTGAATGGAATGATTTTTTATTATCCACTTCACCATATTGATTATTCCTTATTTACTCATTATAACATCCATTGTACATAACCATTACATACCATCTGATCTTACCCTTTACATGTTTTACTTTACCTAGGATATTAATAAGGATATCATGAATGACATCAATGATGGAAGAATTTTTCTTATGATATATTTTATATTTTCAATGTATTATGGGAATCATGTATGTATCTAGTTTACTATGAATACTAAATGAATGTTCCTACATGTTGCAATCTGTTATATCTTATAACAATGTAACAAAGTAAATACAAAAACAGGGTCAATGGAGTTAGTTTTTTTTATAATAGTAATTAATTTAATATATATAAATAAAAATAAACGGTGCACATAAAAACAATTTTATAAATAATATATCTTTTACAATAAAACATTTTTATATTCATTTCAAAAAAATTGAATTTAAATATACCATATGGATATATATCTTTAGATATATATATATATCTATGTGTGTGATGATTATATTTCCAAAAATCATATATATAACATCCTTATTATGTTACAATATATAGATTCACTTTATTCACTAAAAATAATTCATTTACTTATCTCTCATAATGTTTATTGTATTCTTAATTCTATGATTTTCATAAATAGTAGTAGTTGCAGTCACAATATTTATAGAGAACACTATGGATAAATATTTTATTTTTGTGGTATTTATATATATAGGTTCATTTACCACACTTTTAAATTTCTTTATGTTGTTTCATATTCTAACCTCATAATTTTTTAGTTTTTATCTGTCATTGTAATATTTTATTTCAATAAAATATCATTGTTCATTTTATTTTTTCGTTTCATGTATCACAAGCTATAAATTATATAATTCATTTAATGGATTAATACATATTGAAATATATGGTTGTTACATTCCACCCACCATATTTAATAAATTTCATATATTAAATTTTATATTGATCTTGGTAATCAGGGGTTTAACATTTAAAAATTATTATTTTTGAAATATGACATTGTTAAAAGGGTTGATAAATCCCCCTTATGAAAAAAAGGAAAAGGGAAATACAAAGGTCATATAGAATAACATATAACACGGTTTCCAAATAGGTTATTATTTTTGGGAAGTGTATATATGGACATTGAGGTGAAATGTAATGGCCATGTAATAAAGGGGAGTGATAGTTAATGTGATCATAGAAAATCTAATAACAAAAAAAGTCAAGAAATAATAAGAGATAAAGAATACCATCGATTTCTCAAAAATGATTTAAAAAATATATCATTTTTAATTTATGATATATTCTTTTAATATCCATACTAAGAACATTAGAAAATAAACTTACATGATTTTTTTTTCAAATCCATAAACACTATTTCATCATTTAGTTGTCTGTTTTAATAGGTTTCAAACTCCATCACGTCCCATATTACAAGTGATGAGTATCTATAATGAATCATTACGATTATTAAACCATCACCATTTAATTTATCCTAGGATTTATACATGGATAATAAGACAATACTCTTGTATTTTCTAAATGGAAAATGGTTAGAACATGGTAAAATAATACTTAAATGAATAAGTCATCATATAAACAAATAATGCATTTAAATCCAAAATTTCAACAATAAAACCAATGGTTTAACTTAGATCATACCATAAATAAAAAACCCTATATCCAAATTACCCTCAATAACTTAAATATTAATTAATTTTTTATCCTCAAAGGTTATCTCATAACATTAATCATATATCCCTAAAAATGTAATATCATTGTTCTAAAATAATCCTTGACGTTAAACATATGAGATACATACACATCAAATAAATAAAACATCTCCCAAAATATCATTATTAGCCTAAAAATACCACCACTTAAAACCCTAAAAGGGGGTTTTATTCCTTTTAACATATGATCAACCTTAATCTTATAAATCCATGATGGCATCCATAATAATAAACTAAACCTCACATTAAAACATTATAATATCCAAAGTAATCTACACCCCTCTCTGATACCAACTATAACAACCCCAAACCCACAATCCTAGATCAGGTTCCAAAAATATAATCATTATAATTTTGGATTTGATACTGATAAAAATGACACAATATTTTATATACAAAGCATAAAACATAAAAATAAATTATTGGATCACTTATATACATAAGGTAATTTTGTGTTTAGAGCCTTAGATAATTCAGAAAAACTCTTATACAACATCACCCATGTATTTATGTACAAATCTTTCCCACTATTCCTATATTTTCATATTACAAACTATGTATTCATCATCAACAATATTAAACCCTTCTAGGAATATCTTACATAACATGTTTATTTTTATCCTATGAAAAAATGACATAAGAATGTTTATATAAAATTCTCAGTAAGGGTTAATATAGGAATTAAAAATTAAATATCATAATTTGAGCATAAGTGGGTGAGAACATATTCAATGTGTATGAGAATTACATAAGAGAATTCATTAAAATAAAAAACTAGATCATAAAAAAGGAAATTGAATAAATATTTAACAAGGTAACGAGTCATAATTATCAATATTCATGATCCATTTCATGTCAATCATGATCCAAGTAACCAATAAAAACTCTTAGTATATTTAGAGAAAACATGTTGGTATCATGGACATTATCATCATCAATCATGGCTAGTCATGTTATAAATAACAGGATCCAAGTTAAATCCATAGGAGAAACCTCCCTAGTTATTTCCCTCCTTATTTCCTTTAAATACAAGGAATATTACTCAATTTATTAGAGAGCTATATTGGGATCATCCGTCTTATAAGATATATCGAGATCACCCATAAAAAAATCTATATTTTAATCACCCATAATTATTGATAATTTCCATGTACTCTATATGAAAATAACACATGGAATATTTCATTTTCATCATTGATGTTTTCAAAAAAAATTGAATTCCTTTATAATTGGATTAACCTATTGAAAATAAATTATTTTTTTGATATTGGAATTAAAAAAATCATTGTAATCCATCCAAAGAAAAAAAATATGGATTGTATCATAAGATTATATTCCCATTTAAGTAGATGAATCATTAAATGTTTTTGACGTTGATGAAAATATATTTAAAAGAAAATCTAAAACATTTCTTCTAAAATAGGTGAAATACTCTTTTCTTTCCATACATTTAAAAACTAAAAATTCAAAAAAAAAATTGATGAATGGTTATTATGTGAATATAAACATTGAAATATATAAATTATGCTGGAAAGAAAAGAATAATTATGATGGATAGAAAAGATAGTCATGCCATATACATTAAAAATATCCCTTTCACACATTGTTAATGAAATTAAAAATGTGATATATAAGAATTTTTTAAAAATTATTTTTAAAAACCATTTTAAAAAAAGTTAAATGTATCTACAAATTATTGTTAAAAAATAATGGGAATATAATAAAAAAATTCTTGAAAAGTTTTTGAAAATAGTTATATGGATGAGGAAATATTCCTGACCAAAATGAGAAGTGAGATTAGTTTTTCATAAAAACATTCTTGTGATATTCTTGAGTAGAAAAAAGAATAAAATTAATGAAAATAATATAATTTAAAAAGTTAATCAGTGGATAATAAAATATATGTGGTTCATGAAAATAACATCATATAGTTTCCTCCAAAGGAACTTTAAACATAAATAATATTGAAATAAAATGATATTGTTACATAAAAAACTTACTACATTAGTGACATTCAAATCAAAATCCATTGGAAGTAAGAATGTGACATAGATATATAAATACCATTAATTTCATTATTAATTATATATAAATTCATTCATTTGGTAGTATGTAAACTATAAAATGAAATTGTAGTGCATGACATGAATCATGTCTTAAGAAAATTAGATTGAGACCAAGGAAACCCTTGTAATGATCATAAAATTTTATGTTGTAATTAATCCATGATTTTTTATGTGAACATATGAAGATCCACATTAAAAATTGGGAAAACAAAATAAAAAATGAATGAAATTAATTTTCAAAAAATCTTTTCCTAATAATGTTAATAAAGAAATTTTATAACCCAACGAAAGGAAATTTAGGTTAAAACCCCCTTAAATTGAGTCCCAAATTCCTATGTACATCCTTTAACTACAAAATAATAAACTTATATTAATAATTTTCATGCTTGGGAACATTTTAAAGGTATATTTCCTTATCATTAGACCATTTAGTTTATTTATTTTGATAAAATATTTAATTACTTAATTTTTTATATTGTCACATACTCAATTTTTTATGGTAATAAAACCCTCTTACTAATAATTTATGAGTATTTTTATGTGTAAAATGTAAATTTTCAACACAAAATTTATAATAAATAATTTAAAATATTTAAAAAGGGTAAAATCTCACTTAAACCCTTTGGAATATACTATAAATTATTTTCAGAGTTAGGTGTTGAGTTAGTGTGAGATTCCAAGGTCTATAGAGCCTCAAAACATAACGAAACAAAATATTTAATATATTATATTACACATGAATTATTTTTCGAAAAAATGACCTATATCAAAATTAGGGTATCATATGAGAAAGCTGAGACCTTTATTTGGTCTATCATGAAAGGTTTGCCATAGTTTTATTATAACATTTATTGTATCAGGTGTTTCGTCAAATCACATGTGAGGGTAATTTATTTAATATTTTTATAATATATTTTCCCAAAAATAATTAAATATCTACCAAATGGTTCATCATAAGATAAATATGAGACCACCACTATGTATAATATATGATATTTAACCTAGGAATACCATAAATTTTGTGTACGTTGGGAATTTAGCAACATCACATACAAGGGTAATTTACTTTAGCCCCTTTTAAGATATTTTTTTTAATATATTAAATTATTTATTTTTCTATCTTCTTTCATGCCGTTTTCATCCATTATAAATGCAGAATCCATCATAAAGCATCTGAATCAACATTATTTTGACCAATTTCAATTTCAATGCATTAATAGGGTGAAATTAAGGACACTACAATGAATTTTTGGTTGAATCATGAATTAGGTTAGGTGTTTAAATTTAGATATTTAAACTTTGTGATTTTGGGGTTCTAAAAATATGAATCATTACTCCTTTGTTATTGATTGATTTATGCATGTTTTAGAGAACCTAGATCATTTTTTTATATGATCATATGACTGAATTTTGGTATGTTCATCTGGTTCATCAACTAAGATCCTCCTGTTCATCTCTTAGATGCATTATGCATAGGTTTTGTCCATGTTTTTTTTTCATTCTATTTATTTAATTTTTTTTAAAATTCTAATGACAAATAAAATATGGAAGAAATAAAATAAACAAAATGAATAAAAAACCTGGAAACAATATGTTCACATCACCTCTAAGAGATGAAATAGAGTAGATCAGGCATATAACTAGGTGAAAAAATCAGTATCAAGTAATCTAATCACATGTACGGATGATATGGGTTCTCTCAAACTTGATAGAATCATCTAATAACAATTCTGTAGTGACATGGTTATTTGATTACCCAAAATCATGGAATTCAAAACCCCAAATTAAAACACCTAATTTAATTTTTGATTAAATAGAAATATCATTGAGGTATCATTAATTCCTACCCTTTAGGGTTTTGCAAATAAAATGAATCAAAACAGTGTTGTTTTGGAAGATTTTTTAAGGATTTTGTGTCTATAATGGAGGAAAATGGCATGGAGGATGATAAAAAAATAAAAAAATAAAAAAATAAATTTATTATATATAATTAATAATAATATATTAAAAAGGGGTAAAATAAATTACCCTCATGTGTGATGTTACTAAACACCTGACGCACAAAAAAATTATATTTTTCATAGGGTAAAACCCATGTTTTGTAAATATTGGATGTATCATATTTCTCATACAATACTCTGTTCATGAAATATTCCATTATTTCCACAAAAATATATATATATAAATATTAAATAAATTACTCACACTTGTGCTATTACTAGACACTCGATGTGAAAAAAAATTATGTTTTTCATAGGGCAAATCTCACATACCTAACCTAAAAATGGTCTCAAATATCTCATATGAGTCATTGTTGGGTAGATATTTTTTTGAAGAATCACACATGTGTAATATAATATATTTAATATTTTTATTCCACCAGCCCTAATTCTATATAATCCTTATAATCTCACACTAAAATATTTCTTGACTCTAAAAATATTCCAGGGAATATTCCAAAGCGTTAAACAAGGTTTTACCCTTGAATAAATACATTAAATAATTTATCAATTTTTTTATTGAAAATCTTATTTTTCACATAAAAAATAATAAATTATTAATGGAGATGGTTTTATTATCATAAAAATCTAAAGATATTAAAATTATCCCCATTTAAATACTTCTTATCCTAGAGAAGTAGCTAAAGAGGACTTGGTAGAACAACTCAGGACACTATTCTCAAACATCAAACTCTAACTCTAAAATTTCCTCTTGGGTCAATCTGTCATGACCCATCCTAGAGGGGAATATTTTGTGACTACCCCAAGCTTACCTACAATAGTCTAGGGGTTGGTAACTAGCATCGAGTGGGTATATCCCACAAATGGGAGGCATTAGCCTAAGTACCAATACACATACACACTTCTCCAAGCCAAAAATATGTAAATGTATAAAAACTAAGAAAACAATGCATGAAAACTACTATGTCCCACAACCAGAGTACAATATTAAAAGTATTAGAAAGTAAATAGGGTTAAAACAAGCCCACAAAAAGAAAAGAGTCTGCAACCACAAGTCCAACCTGTAAAGTAAGAGGTACTGGGGATGTCATCTAAAAAACTACCAGAACACACCTCGACTTATCTTGTCTCACAAGGAACTGCCTGGTCCTAGTCTACCTAGAACTCTATCAAAGGGTTTATCATCTACACAAGACATGAAACGTGCAGGTAAAGCCCATGTAGGGGTGAGTAAAACAATACTCAGTAAGAAACCCTGAAATCACAAAGGAATACCATAAATGAAATACCATTAAGTAATATATAGTTGGCTC
The DNA here is from genome assembly GCA_963277665.1 of Viscum album. Taxonomy (NCBI): domain Eukaryota; kingdom Viridiplantae; phylum Streptophyta; class Magnoliopsida; order Santalales; family Viscaceae; genus Viscum; species Viscum album. The sequence goes on along the minus strand of OY728120.1, from coordinate 1,870,249,278 downwards.
CACACATATATGTGTCTACAATAAATATATCAAAAACATATAGATATACTCAAACTAATAAGACGCATAGTCTCAACAAGACGCATAGTCTCAATAAGACACATAGTCTCCTTAAGACACATAGTCTCCATAAGACACACAGTCTCTATAAGACACGTAATCTATATAAGACACATAGTCTCTATAAGATAAAAAGTCTCTATATGAAACAAAGTGTCTAGGTCACAACCATCCAAACAAATGTTTTCTCAAAGCGCACTCGTTCTATGAGAAATCACTCCTAGATCCATTAGGTCATATGAAAACTCCCACAAAAACCAACTTAGGATATCTCAAAATGACCATCTTGTCATAAGGGTCCCAACGCTGTAGACGACTCATCAAATAGACTTTTGGTTTGAAAGTTATGGCCATTTAAAAATTTCAGAAGGGGGTTCACAAGGATGTGGAAAGATCGTGGTGGTCGACTTCCCCACTGTAGCTCGAGCTACCGTGGCGTTCAACCACACCCTAGCTACCATGGCTATGTGGCAACATGGTTGGACGTGGCTCACAACCGATTGTTCCCCAACTACCATGGCCGCGTGGCAGCTTGGTTGAATGTGGCTCACGGTCAACTGCCATGGTCGACCGTGGCCCGGTCTGGTCTCCTGGGTCTGACCTGGGTCTGCCCTAACCCACGTGGTCTACCCTGACCCATGGGGTCTGACTTGGTCTGTTGGGTCGACCTGTCCCACCTCGTCGGCCTGAACCGCTATGCCAGGCCGGCCCGATCAACTGCTACGTTCCACACAGCCACCAATGCCGGTGTGTCCGCGGACCACTCTACAACATCCCATGTGGACCCACTGGCCGAATCCACTATTTCTACCTCGTCGTCCTTCGCAGCCACCGCCTATGGTCACCATGCCACTACTGCGTCGTCTCACCAAACTGCCTCATCGGATCTGCGCCAGTGTTCCCATATGCAGATCACTGATCCATCTCTGATGCTCATATTTTTGAAAAAAAGCATATCTATGATGCTCGATTCCCAATATACACTGATCTGGCCTCTGATTTGGTTTTCCTCTAATACGGGGGTCCGATTATGTTCAGAGCCTCCTGACAAGTCAAGTTGCAACCACAAGGATCCAATAGAGAAGAATTACAAGAACACGGGAGATAAAAATCACAAAGAACACCCTGAGGAATGTACCTCAACCTTTTTTCATGTTAGCCTCAATCTGTTCTCATGAGAACAAAGAATGAAGAATAATTTAAAACAACTTCCTGTTAATAAACCCCACAATTACCAACCGTCCCTCAACGATCAATCCACGAGTCAATTTGTTCGTGGATTAACCCACATTCATCATGAAAATAAAGAATGGGGAAATAAAAAAGAAATAGCCACCCTACCTGGGATATGAATCGTTTGCTGTTGATGATGGATTGTCATTGAAAATTAATTAATAAGGATCTCTGATCCCAGTGTTTGTTGTCGCTGTCGAGAGAATTATCTAAGGATTCTCTCGAGAGCCGTTAGGGAATTTCTATGGTTATAATCCTAACCTTATGTCCCTACTTATCTCTTCATTTAAAATAAATAGTGTCACTACATCAACATAATGTTAAAATAAAATAAACTCACCATTTATTTTATTCATTAAAATATCCAAAAACTATTTTTCACATTCAACCTGCGCTAGCCGATGTTAGGCCTCACCTAGGGAAAAAATCGCATTACAAACTCAATGGTGGTCTTAGATTTCTAATCTGAGTAACTATTTATGAGTTATTAAGATTTTAAAATAAAATAATTTTATTTAATAATTTTATTTACGGTTACACCCTTGGTGACTTTTTTCGTCAGAGGACCCGTGCTAACCAAAGTTAGGTCATGCCTAGGGTAAATCCACTATTCTGATCTCAACAGTTCCCTTTGATTTCTGAGTTAGGAACTTGTTTAAAAGATATTCCACTTTTTCAAGAAATCTGTAAGCGTGTGTCATAAAAAACTCACCATTTTTCAACTAATTATTTTAGGAATACTGAGACTCAGAATTGAAAATTATCTCAACACCCAGTCTTGGAATTTTCCCAAATAATTTCTAAAAATAAAATCGTGAAAAATATGAGTCATTATATTCTCCCCACCTTAGGGATTTACATCCCCGAAAAGCTAAAACAAGGGCTACTCAAACAAATGAGGGTACTGAGCACGAATCTGAGCCTCCTGCTCCCATGTGATCTCCTGGTGATTCTTGTGCTACCACTGAACATGCACCAGAGGAATTGATTGCCCATGAAGGATCCTCTCTTATCAATCCTTGATATCCATCAAGTAATCAACAAAAGTCACCCCATTATCAATGTACAACTTTCCCCAGTCAATGACATGCAATGGGTCATGCACATACCTCCTTAGTTGTGATACGTGGAATATGTCACGTACACGATCTTGCTGTGGTAGTAGAGACAAGTGGCACACCACCTCTCTAACTTTAAAAAGTATCAGGAAATGTCCGATGAACCTCATATATAGCTTTTGGCCCCTGCCAAATATTCGTAATTCGTGTCGAGGTGAGACCTGGAGGAATATGTGGTCTCCTTCCTCAAACTCCAAAGGCCTCCAGCGTCTGTCAGTATAAGACTTCTGATGGCTCTATGCAGTCTTCATATGATCCTAGATGATCCGCATCTTCTCTATAGTCACCTACACCAATTCTGGCCCATGAGTGCTGACTCTCCTAGGTCTGTCCAGTAAAGTGGTGACCTACAATGTCGCCTGTACATGGCCTTGAATGGTGCCATAATGATGGTGGAATGGTAGCTGTTATTGTACTCAAACTCCACTAGGGGTAGGTGATCCTCCCAACTATGGCAAAAATCTAACATGAAATCCCATAGCAAGTCTTCTAGAACTTGTATGGTTCGATCTGTCTGGCCATCCATCTGGGGGTGAAACGTTGTGCTCAAGCATAACTGAGTCCCAAATGCCTCCTAGAATCCCTTCCACAAATGAGATGTAAATTGAGAATCAAGGTCTGAAACTATTTTCGATGGAACTCCATGGATTCGAACTATCTCCTACACATAGATGCATCCCAAGATCTCTACTGAACACTGCTCACGAATAGATAGGAAGTGGTCTGACTTAGTGAGTTAGTCAAAAATCATCCAGATGGTATCTTGTCCCCTAGACATACATAGTAATCCTATCACGAATTCCATTGATATCCCATCCCACTTCCATTATGGTACCTCAAGGGGTTGAGTCAAACCCATTGGAACCTGGTGATCGTTCTTCACCTACTGATAAGTGAGGCATCGAGAAACAAACTCTGAAACTCCCTTCTTTATCCCTGGCCACCAAAACTGACATCGGAGGTCCTAGTATATCTTCTCCAAACTTGGATATACCACCAAAGGGGATGTATGGAACTCCCTCAAAACCTCCTCCCACAATGCCACTGGTACTACTGTGTTCCCTCTAAAAAGAATGATGTGCTCCCCAACTTTTGAATACCCATTAGGGGCATGCCCTATGGATATCTGAGCACGTAAAGTCTCGTAGTTGGTATCCCCAAGTTGTGCCTACCTAACATTATGTAAGAGTGGAGGGGTAAAAACCATTTACTAGAGATAATATGCTCCATCCCCATCCAAAAAGGATATCTGCAACGAGGCCAACTACTCTGATGCCTTGTTCAACAACTGCAAACTGGATCTCCTACTGAGATAATCTTTCACCATGTTCTCTTTCCCAGGAGAATATACAATCTCAAAGTCATAGTCCTAGAAGAATTATAGTCATCAACTTTGTCTCAAGTTCATATCCTTATGAGAGAAGATATAATTAGGACTCTTATGGTCAGAGTATATGATAAACTGCTCACCCATCAGGTAGTTTTTCCACATATTCAAAGTAAAGAATACCACTACTAACACAAGATAATGGGTCATGTGGTTCTACTTGTATGGTCTCAACTTGTGTGAACCATAGTAAATCACTTCTTTCCCCTGCATTAGGACACAACCAATCCAAGTTACTGATGCATCATAGAACACTATGTACTCAGTACCCTCCTCTGGAAATCTCAATATGGGAGAACTCATCAATCTTTGGATCAACTGCTAAAAACTCTCCTGGAACTTCTTCCTCTACATGAAAGGATATCCCTTTCTTGTAAAAGCTTTCAAATATGTCTCCACTCTAGAAAAGTCAGGTATAAAACTTTGATAGTACCCAGCTAAACCAAAGAAACTTCACACCTTGGTAACACTCTTGGGTGGCTCCCAAGAAAGCACCGCCTCAATCTTCACTAGATCCATTGCAACTCCAGACTCTGAAATGAGGTTTCCTAAAAAATGGATCTCCCGAAAATAGAACTAACACTTCAAGAGCTTACCATAAATCTGGTGCTCTTCGAGTGTGTCTAGGTCCATCCTCAAGTGTCACGCGTGATCCTCTTCAGATTCCGAGTACACTAGGATGTCTTCAATGAAGACCACCATAAACTAATCTAAGTAAGGATAAAAGATATGGTTCATGAGTCCCATGAACACATATATGGAATTATTCATGCCAAACAGAATCACCAAGTGCTCATAGTGGTAGTAACGATAACTAAAGGCCATTTTTAGTATATCCTCACCCTGTACTCGTAGATAGTGATAACCAGATCTAAGGTCAATCTTCAAGAACCACCGTACCCCTTTCAACTGATCAAAGAGGACATTGATCCTCAGCAGTGGATACTTATTCTTCACGATTACTTGGTTCAGAAGATGGAAGTACACACATAAAATCAATCTCCCATCTGCCTTATTGGAAAACAAAATTGGGGCTACCTAGGGTGAAACACTAGGTATCATGAATCCATTCCTCTGAAATTCCTCAAACTACACCCTTAGCCCACAAAGATTTTCGGAATAAATATGATATGAAAGTGTAGATATTGGTATCATCCTGAGGTATAGATCAATGTATAAATATACCTCTCTATGGGGATGTAATCCTGGAACATCCTCAAGAATGATTTACTCATACTCTTACACCACTGCAAGAAACTATGGACTCAAATCATCCACTGCATCGAGGGTTAGGCTATCCAATTGATGAGTGTTTGGCTACACCCTCCTATGTGTGAGTCCATCATGTGATTACTACATTTACTTTCCACCAACAAAAGAAAACCTGGTCCCATCATTGTGAACACACCACACTTTGTTCCTAAAACAATCAATTTGAGCATGAACTGTGGATAACCAGTCCATACCAATAATGACATCGTAAGGCCTCAAAGCCACTACCAAGAGATCCCACATGAAAATATCACCAAAAAGAGTATGGTCACACTATCAAAACCAATTTTTTATAATTTAATCTCCTCTCATAGGAGTCTCTAAGCATAAGGGTCGAGAAAATGTTTTAATCGGAATCTCAGAATCTCGAACAAGGTTCATGGAAAGAAAAGAATTATTGGAACCTGTGTCTATCAAAAATATAGATAAGGTGGAAAAGAAATAGATCGTACATGTAATCATCCCTAGAGCCTTGGGTTCATAAGCCTTCATCGCCTGTAGCTGGCCTCATCCCTATCCACCAGCTCCCTGAGCCTATCGTGGACCACCTGAGGGTGGTGGTGGTAATAGCTCAAACCTGCGAACACCTCCTACCGCCATGCCTACCCTCTAACACTTATAAAACCCTATGGACCACCTTACTCCTACCTCTGCCTCTACCTCAGTGGCCCCTAATCCATCTCCTAATTGGTTGAATGATGATTTGGGTAATCTTATGCTAGATGTCCCTAACCGCCGCACGAGTAACAAAGCATGTCCCTCAGCTAACTCCAGATGCCTTGGGATACCTGCACCATTGATCTTGTGTCCTAGGATCATCTCCCAAAGTTCCTGAACTGATTGGGTCCCTTTAGCTGCTGTAGGCTACCTTCTATTGAGGGCTCAGCTTCCTGGTTCCTACTAGTAGCTCCCACTGCTGGTTCCTGCTCTGCTAGAAAGTTCTCCACTAGCAAGGCTCGCTCAAGTACCCCAAAATAAGTAGGAATGATAAGGGATTTGATGAATTCCATGATCTCCTTACATAAGACCTGTTCAAAGGTCTGAGTCCTACAGAACGGGTCTCATACCATATCCATAGAGTATCATGAAAGATTGGTAAATCTTGCCAAATACCACCCCACAGTCTTACTACCTTGCTACAGATACAGAAGCTCCTGTATGTGCACCGACCACAATGTGGCCATAAAGAACTCCTCTTTTAAGAGACTCTCAAATAACACCTAAGGGAGAGTCATCTCATCATGTTTTTGGGTCACTAATCTCCACCATATCCCCACAAATACCTAAAAAAGACTCACAACATGGAATTCCATCTAGTCAAAAGTCATCCTCACAAGGCAGAAGACACAGGTAACTACTGCTAGCTAATCCTCAGCTACCAAGGGATCTGGCTCACCCAAAAACCTGGGAGGTCTCTACCTCTGAAACTCATGCAGTGTGCTCAGTCTGTGTGCATCGTCAACTAGTAGTATTGTTAGTAGTTGCTTCTCGATGGGTGGTGGTATAACTGGTAAACCACCTAGAGGTTCTATCTTTAGTACAAGCCCCTGTACCAATACCTCATCACTAGGTGGATCATACTCGTGATCATGCAATAGAATCCTGGATGGCTGTCTTCATGGAGGAATCCTGTAATAAAACAAGATGTACCACGATCAATAGAGTATATCTGGAAATCTGACTCAAGAAGGACATAGAAGACCTAACCCATTCCTATATGATGCATGTACCATTATTTTCCCTATAACCAGTCTTTTTATATACCTTGTTGAAAAGTTGGTTCCTAGAGTCCTGGTGTATGGATACATTGGTCGCCGCACCAACACCGGATTCCCTAGTCTAAAATACAAACTTGAAACACTTAACACTATTTCCCCAAACCAACCTCACAGACTCCTAGTCCTAAAGTACAATTGAACTTCTCTGATTGAACTTTATCACAAACCATCCTAGAGGGGCCCATGTCATGACTACCGCAAGCTTGACTCTAATAGGACATGGGATGGTGACTAGCACCGAGTAGTAATATCCCACAAATGGGAAGAATTATCCTAAGTAACTTTACACACTCACACTTCTCTAAGCCACAAATGCTGAAATGTAAAAACACTAAGTAAATAATGCAAGCAAACTACTATGTCCCACAACCAGAGTACAACAAAAAAAGTACTATAAAGTAAACAGGGACAAAAAAATCCCACAAAAAGAAAAGAGTCTGCAACCACAAGTCCAACCTGTAAAGTAAGAGGTACTGGGACTATCGTTTGAAAAGTTGTCGGAACACACCTTGGCCTGTCTGGTCTCACAAGGAGCCTCCTAGCTCTGGTCTACTTGGAACTCCATCAAAGGGTCGATCATCTGCAAAAAACACGACAAGTGAGGGAAAATACCATGCGGGGGTGAGTAAAATAATACTATGTAGGACACCCCAAAACCAAAAAGGAATACCACAAAAGAAATACCATAAAGTAATACGTAGTTATCTACACAAAGATATATTTCTACAATAAATATATCAAGAACATCTAGATATACTCAAACCAATAAGACACATAGTCTAACCAAGACACATAGACTTAATAAGAAAAAAAATCTCCTTAAGACACACAGTCTCTATAAGACATATAGTATCTATAAGACACAAAGTCTCTATAAGACACACAGTCTCTATAATACACGTAGTCTCTATAAGACATAGAGTCTCTAGGTCACTGCAAGACAAAAAATGTTTTCTCAAAGAATTCTCATTATAGGAGGAGTCACTCCTCAAGCCATTAGGTTATATGAAAACTCAAAAAAAAACCCACTTAGGATATCTATAAATGACCTTCTCATAGTAAGGGTTCCTAACACCATAGAAGTCTTGTTAAACGGACGTCCGGTTTGAAAGTTACGGTCATTTGAAAATTCTATTAGGGGGTTCATTGGGCCATGTAATGACTATGAAGGTCAATATCTATGGCTGACCACCCAGCCTGATCACCCTATGGAAGCTCATGGTGTTCAACTTCACCACAGATACCATGACCACATGATAGCTCAGTCGTGTTCAACACGGTCACCAATGTATTCCTCGGCCAGCTTCACAACATCCCATGTGGCCCCACCATTGTGCCACCTATGTGTCCCCATCTCCGCCATCGTCATCTCACCATCCTCTGTACCCACTGCCTCTGTTCTCCACACCATTGCCGTACCATCTCGCTAAACTACTACGCCGCCTCGTCGGACCGCTACACTAGACCTGTGTTGGTGGTCCCTTCTATGGACCATAGAGCCACCTTAGATGGTCTAATTTCTAAAAGAAAATCATATCTATGATGCTAGGGTCCCGATCTACACTGATCCAGCCTCTGATTTGATTTTCTTCCATTATGGGGGTTTGATTATGTTCAAAGCCTCCCGAAAGGTCAAGCTGTGACCATGAGGATCCAATGGTGAAGAATTCCAAGAATGGGGTAGATAAAAAACATGAAGAACACCATGAGGAATAGACCTCATCCTTTTTTCATGCTGGCCTCAATCCTTTCTCATTAGAATGAAGAAAGAAGAAGAATTTAAAAAAATATCCTGTTAATAAATCCAATAATTATCAAACATCCCATATTGATCAATATGTGGATCAATTTGTTCATGGATTGACCCACATTATTCATGAAAATAAAGAATGGGGAAATCACAAATAAACAACCACCCTACCTAGGATATTGATCATTCGCTGTCAAGGATTGATTACCATTGGCAATCTGTCAAGAATGATCTCCGATCCCGATGTTTTTCATCCCTGCCAAGCGAATTCTATAAGGATTCTCCCTAGAGCATTCAGAGAGTTTCTAGGGTTATGAGCCTAAACTTAGGTCCTTAAAAGTCTCTTCATTTAAAAGAAATAACATCACTGAATCTAAGTAACTTTAAAAGAAAATAAACTCATAGTTTACTTTATTCAATAAAATGTCGAAAAACTATTTTTCACAGCCAACCCACACTGGCTGATGTTAGGCCTCACTGAGTGAAAACACCACATTATGAACTCAACGATGGTCTATGATTTCCATTATGAGTCACCATTCATGAGTTTTTATGATTTAAAAATAAAATGATTTTATAAAATGATTTTATTTACGATTACGTCCTTGGTGACTTTTTCTTCAGATGACCCGCACCGACCAATGTTAGGTCACACCTAGGGTAAAGTTACCATTCCAAGATAAATGGTGCCCTATTATTTCTAATACAAGAAACTGTTTAAAAAATATTCCACTTTTTCAGGAAAGCTGTGTGCGCGTGATATTAAAAACTTTAAAAAATTCAACAAATTTTTGCTGGCACACTGGGTCTCAGAATCACACACTGTCTCAGCATATGGTTTTGGAATTTTCCCAAATAAGTTTTAAAAATAAAACCGGAAAAAATATGAGTCATTACACAATCCATGATGCCACTAAATCTGAATAGTTGGTACCATCATTCCTTATTGAACTTTCTCACTCTAGTACATAAACCACATTGTATACTCCTTATAAGATGAATCAATCTCCAACTCTATATCTTTAATATCAATGACACGAGTATGATTAACCACATATATATGAATCTGTGAATATTGAAACACATCGTGCATAGAAATAGATCTACAAGGAAGATACATTTGATATTACACTATCCTAAACAATTCAATGATCATGAAGAGTACCAAATTTTGTAGTGCTACTTTCCTTGCTTCCTCAGATGTTGATGGATTAATAGAGGAGTCACTCTCAAGAAATCATGATCACCCAAAACAAACTTCAATGGTCACCTCCTACATTATTCAAATGATATCGACATGATTTTTGTAGTGATAAACCTCTTTTGATTCAATTGATATCTCTCAGATGTCTCTTGAACCATACCAGGGACAAAAAGTACTGCCTAAACTGCCTTAGTATGGTATGATCTACACAAGTGAGGATTTGATTCGTAAAGGGGCACAATACATCGATCACTGATCATTAAAATCATCCATCCCACTGTCGGCCTATAAGATCATCAAGCACCAATCTTACTCTAAAGGAATATCAAGAAGATACTCCTCTTTCTATGTCTTATTCCTAGGAGAATACACAATTATTTTAACCTTCTATGATGTATAATCCATCTAGAAGTCAAAAATTGTAGACACACAAACCAACACCTCTATCTCATATTTAGGTAACTCTATGTGAAGATATATAAAAGGAATATGTGGTCCTTGTAAAAAACCAATATCTCTCTAAATAGATAGTTCTAGAATAAATTCATATCCTGAATCACAAATATCATCTCTAATAATATGTAATGTCATTCCACTCATGGGATCATAGATGATGAGAACCATAGGCCACTAATTTCTCCCCTATAATAGTTCTTCTCCTAGACTGAGATGTGATGATTCATAGTACACTGAGTAACCAATATTGGGAACAGATAGTGTTAGTAGTAGATATAAATTCATATTATCATAAGTTCAAGGAAATAATCTTCACATGAGACTGGAAACTGGAATCCCACTACCTCGTTTGTCAGTGATTTCATTAGTGCTAATAGTTAGGAGAAATATTTGATAAATCATTTGTAAAACCCTGGTATACCTAAGAATCTTCTGGTCTCCAACACATTCTAAGAACATGTCGAAAACATTATTGACTTTACTTTATATGGGTACATGGAAATTTTTCACGACCCTCCTTCCTCAAGATGAGGGAAGGGACAACAAAGTGACATGCCCTTTATTCTATAAATTGAAGGAGAGATAATGACCCCCTGAGTCCCACCTAAAATAGGCCCCGGAGTGGAGAATAGAACCAAGGGTATATAATCTCACAAAAAATGGAAGGCATTACCCTTTTTAATGAAAATAGGATCCAGAGATAAGATGGTATACATCCCTAACAACACCAAACATTTATATAAAGGAAACCAAAATCCAACCCCTACATGGTTTAAATGTAAACTATGAAAAAAGTATAACCAAATTACTAAATCAAGTACCAAAACAAAATAGACTAAGAATCATCACAACAATTATCATGGAATCCGAGATAGTAAAGTCTAGTATGGTTCTCAAATTCCTCCTGGAAACTTGAAAATAGTTTTACAGACATAGGGTGAGTATACAAGTATACCCAGTAGGAAAACTAAATCCACCCATGCACAAGTGGGGGAACATACTAATTCCCATATGATAAAATAGTAGAACCTCAAATCACCTACCAAGGAATACTAACTAGACCAACCTCAAAAAGGCACACTCACCAAATAATGCAAGTTAAGTAAAGTAGTAGTATAAGCACATTGACATTTAGGTACCCTCCAGCACTTTCCCACTAGTTAACTGATCACTCATAATGGATAACATCTTGATGATAGAACTCTTCCAAATTTAGTCCCACTAGCACAACCTAACCATACACACTTGGGAACAAAACCACACACAAACCCCACCCACAGACACCTGGGCTACAACAACCATGCCCTCACCCAAAGACACCTGTGCCTCATCTTGAAGACACTTGGGAAAGAAAAAATAGCCTGCAAACACATGATCCCCTCATCCGCAACAAACATGCCTTAAGGATCTTGGACTATGGAAATTCTCAAGACATTAAAACCTTCTTGGATACACTCAAGTGGTAAGAACCCGGAAGATGGTGATAGGAAGAAATTCAGTAACCAACCATCCATCCTCCCACCAGGATGTTGGGAAATAAACCCCCCTGAATGGGAGTTTTCATCACATGGTGATCAAAAAGGGTGGGATGCATATATAAATCACAAGGAACTAAAATTTGTACATATAAGTAAAAAAACACTCAACCCAGCCTATGGGTCCCAAAATAAACAACCAGCCCGCCAGAACCACTTCTGCTACAACCCCTATATCCATAACCACACAAACAGCCACTACCAAAGTGTAAACCCAACCCATTTTCATTTGAAAACTTTACATTCATTAATTAAGGGGTTTATTTTAATTTATTTCAGAAATACTTAGTGAAACTACCAAGTGCAATATATTCAACCGTCTTAGAAGGTGAAAATCTAGATCAACTAAACACACAACAACCAACCCACTACCAAATGTCATTCTTCAAAGTTATACTTCACAATCCTACCCTCACAACCAAACCCACAGGCCTACTACCCAAAAAATTCCCAGATTGAGTCTCACTACACAAAAATCCCATAACCACATTGCAGTCCCACTACTTACAAGTCCATCCATTCCACAATCAATCAATCTCTCAAACTGGGATACCAACACACCTCCTATACCACCCCATACAGAAATACCAAAAAAACCAACCAGAAAACATAGAAAATAGCCACACCTATCCATCCAAGTGTATTCAGATTTATCCAACATAGGTTCCTTAATTCCTCTTTGTTAATAGGGGTGATCACAGAATAGGTTTTATCCTGGGGATTTCATTTATTTAACCAAGTATATGTAATTAAACATACTTTCATGTTACATCCATTAAATCATGAGAATAATAGGAAAACAGAGCATTACCAGTGCACAAGAAAATACCACCAATATTCATGATTTTGATAATGCAAAAGACCACAACAAACCATAACAAAAACAAATAAAATAGGCGATCAACATCAAACCAATCCCATCCCATTATTTCATTGACCTCGTTATCTTTTGATCATATTTTATCACTCTTTTTAAGAAAATTATTCACCCATTATTCACAAGGAATCATTAGTACACCCAACCCACATGATGAACAATTAAATAGAGTCATAATAAATACCTACTTAAAACAACTAGTGACCAAAGCTCCTCTTTGCGCTAAGAACATGGGTTCCCATGAGTAGTAGGAAAGAAATTCAAGAAAACTGAGTGTGGGCTCTAGCACAGGTGTGCGAATCATCTAGAGATAAAGTCTTTAGGCACACCAAGAGGGAATGGAAAACACACTAGGAAGGGAAGATCTTAGATTTGAAGATCTAGATCCTATATTAAAGGAATAAAGGATTCAAAATCAATTAATGTGGGATCGTGGTCAATATCATGCGATTTGAGTATCTCAAAGTCCTCAGGGCATTAGGATATTAAATATATACTTAATATCCTTTGAAACTCCCTTTAAAACGCCCAAAAACATCTTTCAACTCAATTTACAGCAAATAAAATGTAAGAGGGGTGAAACTAGAAAAGTAAAAAAAACTAAAAAAACTGGGAAAAACTGGAAAAATTGGAAATGAGTCACCAATGGGTGAGTCACTGATGCTGAGCCACTGATGGGTGAGCTACCAAATTTACCTACCAACATTGATCCACTAACACTGATCCACCGATAGGTGAGCTACCAACACGACCTACCGATGCTGAGCCACTGACACCGAGCTACCGGCACAATGACTCACTAATGCCGACGCCCCCCAACTCACCGATGCCGGCACCCCTAACTCAGTGATGCCAATGCCCCTGACTTACCGATGCTGATGAACCTAACTCACCAATTTCGATGCCATTAACTCATTGATGTCGATTCCCCTGACTCACTGATGAAAAAACTACAAATTTGGAAGACTCTTGAAATGTCATACCATTGCCTCCTATAACACCCTAAACACTGGATTTTCACAAAGGAATGGCCTAGGAAAATCTAAGTCATTACATCAGATACCTCTCAAAATATTCTCATACCAGAGAATTTAAAACCAAACCCAAGAAAAGAGAGGTCTGAATGACCACCCGATAAGATACCTCTCAAGGATTGAACCACCTTATGTTGTTCGAAAACTAGAGTGAAAACCTCAACATCCAAGGAAAAATCATTTTATTCTATCTCCTAAACAACTATAGAAACACTAAGGCCCCACTTCCCCCAAAAAACCACTTAAAAACCAAATTCATACTATCTAGACATGTGGATTAGGGAGATAATTCCTCTATGTCAATATACTATCTACTTTGGGCGGCACTGACTCACCCGCGCGGGTTTAATCACATCCGTGTTAATGAATCTTGATTAGGGATCAGGTCCTCCCCTCCCCAAAGTTAGAACTTTTAACACACATTTAGAGAATAGGGAAACAAATCATTCGATAATGAAAAATGTCAAGAATTACATTGTAAAACAAAGAACAAAATTAAAACATAGAAACAAAACTTAGAACAACTATGGGTACTGGGAACACATCTATGCCTCCCTCTCCCAAGTACTCTCCTCGAGGCCACCATGCTTCCATAACACACAGACCAAGGAATGGTCCATCCATGAAGCACATTATCCTCAAAATCCTCAATTCTTACTAGTTTCTCTACGAAAATCACGTCTTCCTCGCTATCAACTCCCCCCAGTGAAGGACATGGGAGTCATCTTGTAGATATCGAGGGTGGTGAGAGATATGGAAGAAATCATGGATCCTATCCAACCTTAGTGGAAATTCTAGATGATATTCCACCTCACCAACTCTTCCCAACACCTCCAAAGTTCCGATGAACTTGGGAGAAAGATTTCTCCCTTTTCCAAACCTTCACTGCCCATGCTGAGGGGAAACCTTCAAGAACACGTGGTCCCCAACCTTGAACTCCAAGGGCCTCCTCCTATGATCAGCATATGAATTTTACTGGTCCTATTCTTCCTTCATCCTCTCATGGAAAATATACACCTTCTCTGTCATACTTTTCACCACATCCGGACCAAGAATAGCTACCTCCCCAACTTCCATCCAACATAAGGGTGAACGACAGGGCCTTTTGTATATAGATTTTAATGGAGCCACACTAATTTAAAAGTGATAGATATTATTTTAATAAAACTCTACCAAGGGAAAATGTCTCACCCAATACCCACTAAAGTCTAGAACACATGCATGTAACATGTACTCCAACGTCTAGATGGTCCTCTCTATCTGCACATTCGTCTGAGGGTGGAAAGAAGTGATGAGGTGTAACTGAGTGCCAAAGGAATGCTGTGATCCCTTCAAGACTCATAATGTAAAACATGTATCCCAATCCTAGAAAATGGATCTTGGAACTCCATGCAGCCGCACCACCCCATCCACATACCTCTGTCCTAATAGGTCCACTGCGCCTGACTCCTTGATCGCGAAGAGGTGATCCAATTTTTTCAACAATTCCACTACAACCCAAAGAGAATCGCATCCTCTCTAAGTATTTGGAAATCCTATGATGAAATACATCTAGATTTCATCCCACTTCCACTTGGGAATGTCTAAGGGATGAAACAGACCATTTGGAACATGGTGCTCAACCTACACCTTCTGACACACTAAGCACCTTTCCACAAACTCCGCCACTATCTGCTCCACCCCAGGTCACCAAAACTATTCCCTCAAGCCTCAGTACATTTTAGAAACTCCTGGATGCACCAACATGGGTGAGCTATGGAACTCACAGAGAACTCCCTCGTGCATCACCACTGGGACAAACAGCTTCCCACTGAACAACATCTGATTCTGACTATTCTCCAACCATCCCTCTAAAGCATCACCCTGGACAACGTGATCAAGCATCACTTTAGTCTCCGAGTCTCCCCACTAGGTCTCCTCTACTTTCCACAATAAGGAAGACTAAATTATCATCTGAAACAGATAGCCTCTGCCATCATCCACTCTCGCATCCAGATGCAAAGCGGCCAACTCCTCCATCACCTTCCAAGCATCTGTGGATTTCTGAACTACCTCCTTCTATGAATTCATACTTAAGGAATAATCCAATAAATTCCCCTTTCTTGGGGTGTAATATATCTCAAAGTCATAGTATTAGAGAAACTCCACCCACCATCACTGCCGCAAGTTCATGTCTCGCTGGAAAATGATATACCTCAAGATCTTGTGATATGTGAAGACCACAAAGCACTCCCCAATGAGGTAATGTTGCTACAAATTCAGCATGAACATGTCCAATTCAAGCTTCAGATCATGTGTGGAATAGTTACGTTCATGAATACATAACCGCCTAGACCCATAAGAGATCACTCCCCGCTGCTGCATCAGTACACATCCCAATCTTAGACTAGAAGCGTCGAAGAACACCTTGAAATCGACCCCTCCTTTGGTAACCTAAGAACTAGAGAACTAACCAAATTCCCCTTAAAATAGTTGTAAAATGCCTGACATTACTCACTCCACATGAAGGCCTGGTCTTTTCTAGTCAAAGATTTCAATTGAGCTACAAATCAGGAGAAGTCTAGCATGAATCTCCAGTAATATCCCACTAGACCTAGGAAGTTGCGAACAAATACCACTTTATTGGGTGTTACCCAAGAAACAATCACCTTGACCTTTTATGGTTCCATTTTTATCACTTTCTAGGACACCACGTGTACAAGGAAGTGAACCTCTCGCATCCAGAACTTACACTTGGATGACTTCTCATAGAGCTGGTGGTGTCGAAGGATCTCCAAGATAGTCCTCAGATTCTTGGTGTGATCCTCCTATGACCTTGAGTAGATCAATATGTTTTCTATGAACATGATGACAAAATGGTCCAGAAACTCATGGAAAATAGAGTTCGTGAGCCCCATGAACACAACTGGCATGTTTGTAACGCCAAACGACATGACCATGAATTCAATGTTCCCACAAATGCACCTAAAAGTAGTCTTCAAGATGTCTCCCTCCTTCACCCTTAAATTGTTATATCCAGACTATATATTTTTCTTGGAGAACCAACCTGATTCTTTTAACTAGTCGAAAAGATCATCTATTCTTGGAAGAGGGTAATGGTTCATGAGCGTTATCTAGTTCAGTCTCCGGTAGTCTATCCATATCCTTATACGACCATCTTCCTTCTTTGAAGAAAATACTGGAGCACCCCATGGAAACACACTTAGATGGATAAAACGCTTCTTCCTTATGTCATCAACCTGAATTTGTAACTCTCACAACTCGGAAGGTGTCATTCGATAGGGATCCATAGAAATTGGACGGGCACTAGGTTATAAATCTATTTCGAACTCAACATCACATCGAGGGGGTAGAGTTACAAACTCCTATAGGAATACATCTATGAACTATTTGACAACCCCCAGAACCTCCAACATCTATGTGTTCATTAATCATACTGACATCTTGGATATCAAGGAGAGAAGAGGCTCTACACACCAACTACCCATCTGATAGCCCCACGCACCAACGAAAACTACACACTGGTCGTCCACACATGAAAACACGACTCTTCTTCAGAAGCAGTCGATAAAAGCATGCACAAAAAAACTAGTCAATGCCTAATATGACATTATACGACTTCATCTGTAGAAAAAGAAGATCCCCACTAGACTAATACATCCCCAACATCAGTTTACATCCCTGACAAAAATCAAACAAACTGGTCTGACCTCCAACTAGCATACTAAACACTAGGGGCATATGATGTCTCTCTATATCTAGTCCCAAGGAATGGGATAGACTGGATGAAAAAAAGGAGTGTGAAGCTCCTAAATCAAACAAAGAACATGCAAGAGTGTGAAACAGACTGATCGTACCTTGAACAACCTTTGGCCCTACTAGAATTGCTGCCTTGATGGCATGAAACTTCCCACACCCAGATCCTCTACCCCTTTTTTGTCGACCGATTCCATGACCATGACCTGGTTGATGTCCCTAAGGATCACCCTATGGTTGGCCTCCCCTAGCACTATCTACCCTTGGTGGAGTGGGGACCCGTTTCCCCTACCACTCGAAAGGCTTGACTAGCAACTGCTGCTGCTGAGGTGGGTGCTGAACCTACCCACCCCCACTATACTATTCTCAAATTGGCCATTATTTAAAAATATTTCCATGGCCTCCATAGAAAATGCACCTTAGTTCCAGGACCATAGGGAAAGGGTGAGGACCAGGAGATTAGAACTGGAACTGCTGGGGCCTAGTCCCCACTGGCCGAAAACTGGAAGGCTCTGACGCCGGAGACCAGTTGTTGACTTCCTTCCTCTTTGATGAAATCAGATGGATCCCCTCTCATGGTACACTCCCCTTTGAGCGAATCCTCTCCACTAATTTAGCCTTATTCTAAACTTCTATGTGTGTTGGTAGGGTAAAGGGAGTGGCATCATATTGAAGAGAAGGTCAGAGTGCCTCCTCCAAGCGTCTCGCCCATGACTCCTAATCCAGAAAGAGATCTGGTGCGAAATGTAGGAGATACTTGAACTTAATCCCCATTTCCCTCACCAACATACTCCCCTGCTGGAGGGAGAGAAGCTCTTACCTCTTTTCAGCCTTTATCATCGAGGGAAGGAACTCTACCTAAAATTCTTTCTCAAATTTATCCCATGAGATGTCGGTCTTATTCCTCTCCCTGAGGTAAAGCGTCCACCACTGATGTGTCAATCCTTACATCTGGATCACTGCCAGAGGAACATAGTACTTCCTCAGAGCATGGATCAAGGTAAATGTCATTATCATCTCCTCATGCCAACCCTCCATCTACGAGTTTGAAATGCGGCCTTCATACTTCCCTAGGGTCTACCGCTGGAAAGAACGAGGGGTCTTCTACCACAAGTCATCTTCCTCCTCTCAATCATCCCTCTACTGATCAACCTGGCCAGCCTATTGGGCCCCAACTGCTCTTACCACACATGGGTGACGTCTGGGTTCCATAGTTGAAAAAGTAAACAAGGAACTCCTAAGCCCGATTAGTATAGAAATTTCCTTTTAAGATTTATTTTAACTATTTATTTAAACTAAATTTCCAAAATTCCCAAGACAAATCAGAAAACCAGTCATTATGATGCATGTACCTTCCCTAGGGTCTTTACCCTATAATCAGTGTAGCCTCACTTGGTCGTTCAGTAGGTATAGAGTCCTTGCATTGAATCATGGGGTCCCTAAAATCCAGTGTCCTAACTGGTCTTCTCTGGCCTATTTCACACACCAAGAGTGCTTAACACTATTTCCATACCTTCCCATGAAATCCTCACTATTCCTAACTCTGAACTCCATCCTATCCCCAAAACTCTCAACTGATACCATTCTGTCACAACCCACCTTTATCAAGATGAGGGAAGGGGCAACAAAGTTCCACACCCTTCATTCTACAAGATTAAGGAGATATAATGACCCTTGAGTCCCGCCTTCAATAGGCCCTAGAGTGGTGACTAGCACTAAGGGTATAAAATCTCGCAAAAAATGGATAGAATTAACCATTTTAATGAAAATAATATCAGGAGACAAGATTGTATACATCCCAAACAACTCCAATCATTTATATAAAGGAAACCAAAATCTAACCCATACATGGTTTAAATGTAAACTACGATAAAAGTACAACCAAAGTACTAAAGAAAGTACCAAAAGAAAAGAGACTAAGCAATAGCACATCAACTATCCCAGCATCCGAGCTAGTAAAGTCCATCATGGTCCTCAAAGTACTTTTGGAAACCTAAAAATAGTTTCACAAATATAGGGTGAGTATACAAGTATACCCTATAGAAAAACTAAAGCCACCCATGCACAAGTGGAGGAATATACTAATTCCCCTGTGAGAAAATAGTAGAACCTAAAATCACCTACAAAGGAATACTAACCATACCAACCTCACCAAGGAACACTCACCAAATAATAAAAGTCATGTAAAGTAGTAGTATAAGCACAACGATATTTGGGTACCCCACAACATTTTCCCACTGGTTAACTACTCACTCCTAAATGCTAAATTCTTGATGCTACCACTCTTCCATATATAGTACCACTGCCACAACTTGCCAACACACATGTAGGACTCAAAACACATACAAAACCCGCCCATATACACCTGGGCCACAACAACCATGCCCTCATCCAAAGACACCTGGGTCTCATCCTAAAGACACTTAGGAAAGCAAACCTGGACCGTAAACACATGAGCCCCTCATCCGCAAGAAACCTACCCGAAGGATCTTGGACTATGGTAAGCCTAAAGTCATTACAGCCTAACGAGATACACTTGAGCAGTAAGAACCCAGAAGAGGGTGCGAGGAAGAAAGTTATCAACCAACCATCCATCCTCCCACCAGGATGTTGGGAAAGACACCCTCCCACATTAATGGGGGTGTTTCGCACATGGTGCTCAAAAAGTGTGGGGTACGTATAGAAATCACACGGAACTACAATTTATACATATAATTAAGAAAACACTTAGCCCAACCTATAGGTCCCAACACAAAAAACCAGCCCACCAGAACAACTTCTACTGCTACCCCTATATGAACAACCACACAAACATCCACTACAAAAGTGTAAACCCAACCCCTTTTCATCTAACTAATTTCCATTAATTATTTAAGGGGTTTATTTTAATTTATTCCAGCATTACTCGAGGTAAATACCTAGAGAAACATATTCAACCATCTCAGAAGGTGAAAATCCTAATTAACCAAACACACAACAAATAACCCACAACCAACTATCATTATTTAAAGTTATACCGCACAATCCTACCCTCGCAACCAAACCAGCAACCCTTCTACCCAAAAAATTCCCAGATTCAGTCGCACTACACAACTATCTCATAACAACATTATAGTCCCACTGCCTACAATTCCATCCATTCCATAATCAATCAGTCTCTCAAGTTGGGATAACAACACACCTCCTATACCACACCATACACATATCCCACAAAAACCAAATAGAAAACACTGCACACAGTCACACCTATCAATCCAAGTATATTTAGATTAATCCAATAGAGGTTCTTTAATTCCACTTTGTTAACAAGGGTGATAAAAAAAGGTTTTATCCTGGGGATTCCATTTATTTAACTAAGTGTGCATGATTAAACATACTTTCATGTTACATCCATTCAATCATGAGATCAACAAGAAAAACAGAGCCTTACCAGTACACAAGCAAAGACCACCAATAATCATGACTTAAAAAAGGCACATTACCAAAACAAACCATAATAGAAACAAATAAAATAGGATATCAACATCAAACCACTCCTAGCCCATTATTTCGTTGACCGTGTTATCTTTTTCACATATTTTATAACTCATTTTAAGAAAATTATTCACCCATTCTTCACTAGGAATCATTATTACACCCACCCACATGATGCACAATTAAAGAGAGGTAGATAAAATCCCTACTTGAAACAACATGCGACCAAAGCTCCTCTTTACGCCAAGAATAGGGGATCGCGTGAGTAGCAGTAAAGAACTACAAGAAAATCAAGTAGGGGATCTAGCATAGGTGCATGACTCATCCAGAGAAAAAAAATTTAGGTTCACCAAGAGGTAATGGAAAACACACTAGAAAGGTAAGATCTCATCTTTGAAGAGACAGATCGTATATTAAAGAAAGAATGGATTCAAAATCCATTAACATGGGATCATTGTCAAGATCACGTGGTTTGAGTATCCCAAAGTCCTCAGGGAATTAAGATATTAAAGATATACTAAATATCCTTTGAAATTCCCTTCAAAACACCCAAAATATCCATTGAAAGCATCCATCCTACTGTCAGCCTACAAGATCATCAAGAACCACTCTTACTCTGAAGGAATATCAAGAAGATACTCCTCTTTCTATGTCTTATTCCTAAGAGAATACACAATTATTTTAACCTTGTATGATTTATAATCCATCTAGAAGTCAAAAATTGTAGATACACAACCCAAGACCTCTATCTCAGATTTAGGTAACTCTATGTGAAGATATATAAAAGGAATATGTGGTCCTTGTAAAAAACCAATATCTCACTAAATAGATAGTTCTACAAGAAATTCATATCCTGAATCACAAATATCAGCTCTAATCATATGTAATGTCATTCCACTCATTAGATCATAAATGATGAGAACCATAGGCCACTAATTTCTCCCCAACAACAGTTCTTATCCCAGACTGAGATGTGATGCTTCTTAGTACACTGAGTAACCAATATTGGGCATAGATAGTGTCAGTAGTAGATATATATTCAACTTTATCATAAGTTCAAGGAAATAATCTTCATATGATTCTGGAAACTGGAATCCCACTACATCGTTTGTCAGTGCTTTCATTGGTGCTGATAGTTAGGAGAAATATTTGATAAATCATTTGTAAAACCTTGGTATACCTAAGAATCTCCTGGACTCCAACACATTCTAAGCACATGTCAAAAACATTACTACCTCTACTTTATATGAGTCTGTGGAAATTTTTCACGACCATCCTTCCTCAAGATGATGGAAGGGACAAAGAAGTGTCATGACCTTCATTCTATAAATTGAAGGAGAGATAATGACCCCCTGAGTCCCACCTTCAATAGGCCCCAGAGTGGAGACTAGAACCAAGGGTATATAATCTCACAAAAAATGGAAGGCATTACCCTTTTTAATGAAAATAGGATCCAGATATAAGACGGTATACATCCCTAATAACACCAAACATTTATATAAAGGAAACCAAAATCCAACCCCTACATGGTTTAAATATAAACTGTGAAAAAAGTATAACCAAATTACTAAAGAAAGTACCAAAAGAAAATAGACTAAGAAGAATCACAAAAACTACCATGAAATCCAAGATAGTAAATTCTAGCATGGTTCTCAAAGTCCTCCTAGAAACTTGAAAATAGTTTTACAGACATAGGGTGAGTATACAAGTATACCCAGTAGGAAAACTAAATCCACCCATGCACAAGTGGGGGAACATACTAATGACCATATGATAAAATAGTAGAACCTAAAAGAAAATACCAAGGAATACTAACTAGACCAACCTCACCAAGACACACTCACCAAATAATGAAAGTCAAGTAAAGTAGTAGTATAAGCACATAAACATTTAGGTACCCTGCACCACTTTCCCACTTGTCAACTGATCACTCATAATGGATAATGTATTGATGCTACAACTCTTCCAAATAAAGTCCCACTACCACAACCTAACCATACACACATGGGAATAAAACCACACACAAACCCCACCCATAGACACCTAGGACACAATAACCATGCCCTCACCCAAAGACACCTGTGCCTCATCTTGAAGAGACTTGGGAAAGCAAAACTAGCCCGCAAACACATGATCCCCTCATCTGCCACTAACATTCCTAAAGGATATTGGACTATGGTAAGCCTCAAGACATTACAACCTTCTTGGATACGCTCAAGTGGTAAGAACCTAGAAGATGGTGATAGGAAGAAATTCAGTAACCAACCATCCATCCTCCCATTAGGATGTTGGGAAATACACCCCCCATGAATGGGAGTGTTCATCACATGGTTCTCAACAAGGGTGGTATGCATATATAAATCACAAGGAACTAAAATTTATACATATAAGTAAAAAAACACTCAACCCATCCTATGGGTCCCAAAATAAACAACCAGCCCATCAGAACCACTTCTACTGCTACCCCTATATGCACAACCACACAAACAGCCACTACCAAAGAGTAAACCCAACCCATTTTCATTCGAACACTTTACATTCATTAATTAATGGGTTTATTTTAATTTATTTCAGAACTACTCATGGAAACTACCAAGTGCAACATATGAAACCGTCTTAGAAGGTGAAAAGTTTGATCAACTAAACACACAACAACTAACCCACTAGCAAATTTAATTCTTCAAAGTTATACTTCACAATCCTACCCTCACAACCAAACCTACAACCCTACTACCCAAAAAATTCCCAGATGCAGTCTCACTACACAAAAATCCCATAACCACATTGTAGTCCCACTACTTACAAGTCCATACATTCCATAATCAATCAATCTCTCAAAATGGGATACCGACACACCTCTAATACCACCCCATACACAAAGCCCACAAAACCCAACCAGAAAATATAGAACACAACCACACCTATCTAGCCAAGTGTATTCATATTTATCCAAAATAGGTTCCTTAATTCCACTTTGTTAATAGGGGTGATCACAGAATCAGTTTTATCCTGGGGATTCCATTTATTTAACCAAGTATATGTAATTAAACATACTTTCATGTCACATCCATTAAATCATGAGATCAATAGGAAAACAGATCATTTCCAGTTCACAAGAAAATACCACCAATAGTCATGATTTTCATAATGCACACAAACACAATAAACTATAATAGAAACAAATAAAATAGGCGATCAATATCAAACCACTCCCATCCCATTATTTCATTGACCTCGTTATCTTTTGATCATATTTTATCACTATTTTTAAGAAAATTATTCACCCATTATTCACAAGGAAGCAGTAGTACACCCAACCCATATGATGAACAATTAAATAGATTCATAATAAATCCCTACTTAAAACAACAGGTGACCAAAGCTCCTCTTTGTGCTAAGAACAGGGGTTCACATGAGTAGTAGGAAACAAATCCAAGAAAACTGAGTGGGGGCTCTAGCACAGGTGTGAGAATCGTTTAGAGATAAAGTATTTAGGTGAACCAAGAGGGAATGGAAAACACCCTAGTAAGGGAAGACCTCATCTTTGAAGATCCAGATCCTATATTAAAGGAAGAAAGGTTTCAAAATCCATTAATGTGGGATCGTAGTCAATATCATGATATTTGAGTATCTCAAAGTCCTCAGGGCATTAGAATATTAAATATATACTTAATATCCTTTGAAACTACCTTCAAAACGACCAAACACGCCTTTCAACTCAATTTACATCAAATAAAATGTAATAGGGGTGGAACTAGAAAAGTAGGAAAAACTGGAAAAACTATGAAAAACTGGAAAAATTGGAAATGAGTCATTGATGGGTGAGTCACTGATGCTGAGCCACTGATGGGTGAGCTAACAACTTTACCTACCAACACTAAGTCACTAACACTGATCCACCGATAGGTGAGCTACCAACAAGACCTACCGATGCTGAGCCACTGACACTGAGCTACCGATATAATGAATCACTAATGCCGACGCCCCCAACTCACTAATGTTAGAGCCCCTAACTCAGTGATGCCAACTCCCCTAACTTACCGATGCTGATGACCCCAAATCACCAATGTCGATGCCATTAACTCATTGATGTCTATGCCCCTGACTCACCGATGAAAAAACTAGAAATTTAGAAGACTCTTGAAATGGCCTACCATTGCCTCCCAGAACACCCTAAGTACTGGATTTTCACAAAGGAATGTCCTAGGGAAATCCGAGTCATTACATCAGATACCTCTCAAAATATTCTCGTACCAGAGGATTTAAAACCAAACCCAAGAAAAGAGAGGTCTGAACAACCACCCCATAAGATACCTCTCAAGGATTGAACCACCTTATGTTGTTCGAAAACTAGAGTGAAAACCTCAACATCCAAGGAAACATCCTTTTCTTCTATCTCCTAAACAAATATAGAAACACTAAGGCCCCACTTCCCACAAAAAACCACTTAAACACCAAATTCATACTATCTAGACATGTGGATTAGGGAGCTAATTCTTCTATGTCAATATACTATCCGCTTTGGGAGGCACTCACTCACCCACGCGAGTTTAATCACATCCATGTTAATGCATATTGATTAGGGATCAGGTCCTCCCCTCCCCAAAGTTAGAACTTTTCACACACATTTAGAGAATAGGGAAACAACTCATTCGATAATGAACAAGGTCAAGAATTACATCATAAAACAAAGCACAAAATTAAAACATAGAAACAAAACTTAGAATATCTCTGGGTACTGGGAACACATCTATGCCTCCCTCTCCCAAGTACTCTCCTCGAGGACACCATGCTTCCATAACACACAGACCAAGGAATGGTCCATCCACGAAGCACATTATCCTCAAAATCCTTAATTCTTACTGGTTTCTCCATGAACATCGTGTCGTCCTCACTATCCAACTTCCCCCAGTGAATGAAATGGGATTCATTGTGTAGATATCAATGTAGGTGAGAGATATGGAAGAAATCATGGATACTATCCAACCGTAGTGGAAATTACAGATGATATTCCACCTCACCAACTCGTCCCAACACCTCGAAAGTTCTGATGAACTTGGGGGAAATATTTCTCCCTTTTCCAAACCTTCACTGCCCATGCTGAGGGGAAACCTTCAAGAACATGTGGTTCCCAACCTATAACTCCAAGGGCCTACTCCTATGATTGAAATATGAATTTTACTAGTCCTGTTATTCCTTCATCCTCTCATGAAAAAGCTACACCTTCTCTGTCATACTTTGCACCACGTCCGGACCAAGAATAATTGCCTCCCCAACTTCCATCCAGCACAAGGGTGAATGACAGGGAATTTTGTATATAGCTTGGAATGGAGGCACACTAATGTAAAAGTGATAGATATTATTTTAATAAAACTCTACCAAGGGAAAATGTCTCACCCAAGACCCACTAAAGTCTAGAACACATGCCCGTAACATGTACTCCAATGTCTAGATTGTCCTCTCTGTCTGCACATTCATATGAGGGTGGAAAGAAGTGATTAGGTGTAACTGAGTTCCAAAGGAATGTTGTGATACCTTCTAGATTCATAATGTAAAACATGTATCCCAATCCTAGACAATGGATCTTGGAACTCCATGCAGCCGCACCACCCCATCCACATACCTCTGTGCTAAGAGGTCCACTGCGCTGGACTCCTTGATCACTAAGAGGTGAGCCAATTTTTTCAACAAGTATACTACTACCCAAAGAGCATCGCATCCTCCCTGAGTCTTGGTCAATACTATGATGAAATACATCGAGATATCATCCCACTTACACTAGGGAATGTCTAAGGGCTGCAACAGACCGTTGGGAACATGGTGCTCAACCGTCAACTTCTAACACACTAAGCACCTTTAAACAAACTCCGACACTATCTGATCCACCCCAGTTCACCAAAACTGTTCCCTAAAGCCTCAGTACATTTTAGAAACTTCTGGATACACCAACATGGGTGAGATATGGAACTCACAGAGAACTCCCTCGTGCATCACCACTAGGACAAATGGCTTCCCACCAAACAACATCTGATTCTGACTATTCTATAACCATACCTCTAAAGCATCACCCTAGATAGCGTGATCATGCATCACTTTAGTCTCTGAGACTCCCCACTGGGACTCCTCCACTTTCCACAATAAGGAAGACTGCACTGTCATCTGAAACAGATAGCCTCTTCCGTCATCCACTCTCGCATCCAGATGTAAAGAGGCCAACTCCTCCATCACCTTCCAAGAATCTGTGGATTTCTGAACTACCTCCTTATATGAATTAATGCTTAAGGAATTAGCCACTACATTCCCCTTTCATGGGGGTGTAATAGATCTCAAATTCATAGTCTTAGAGAAACTCCACCCACCTTCACCGCCACAAGTTCAGGTCTCGCTGGAAAATGATATACCTCAAGATCTTGTGATATGTGAAGACCACAAAGAACTCCCAACATCAGTTTACATCCCCGAAAAACATCAAACAAACTGGTCTAACCTCTAACTAGCATACTCAACAATAGGGGAATAGGATGTCTCTCTACGTCTAGTCCCAAGGAACGGGATAGAATGGATGAAACAAAGGAGTGTGAAGCTCCTAAATCAAACAAAGAACACGCAAGAGTTTGAAACAGACTGATCGTACCATGAACAACCTTTGGCCCTACTGGAATTGCTGCCTTGATGGCATGAAACTACCCACAACCAGCTCCTCTTCCCCTTTTTTGTCGACCAAATCCATGAACATGACCTGGTTGAGGTCCCAAAGGATCACCCTATGGTTGGTCTCCCCCATAACCATCTACCCTCGGTGGAGTGGGAACTCATTGCCCCTGCCGCTGGAAAGGCCTAACTGGAAACTGCTGCTACTGAGGTGGGCACTGAACCTACCCACCCCCACCGTATTGTTCTCAAATTGGAAATTGGTTAAAAAGATTTCCATGGCCTCCATAGACAAAGTAACTTAGTTCTGGGCCCATAGGGAAAGGGTGAGGACCAGGAGATTGAAATTGGAACTGCTGAGGCCTACTCCCCGCTGGCCGAAACCAGGAAGGCCCTGACGCTGAAGACCTATTGTTGACTTCCTTCCCCTTTGATGAACTCGAATGACTCCTCTCTCATGGTACACTTACCTTTGAGAGAATCCTATCCACTAATTCGGCCTTATTATAAACTTCTATGTATGTCGGTAGGGTAAAGGGAGTGGCGGCATATTGAAGAGAAGGTCAGAGTGCCTCCTCTAAGCGTCTCGCCCACAACTCCTCATCTGGAAATAGATTTGGTGCGAAATGTAAGAGATCATTGAACTTAATCCCTAGTTCCCTCACTGACATACTCCCCTACTGGAGGGAGAGAAACTCTTACCTCTTCTCAGCCTTCATCATTGAGGAAAGGAACTCTACCTAAAACTCTTTCTCAAATTTATCCCATTAGATATCGGTCTTATTCCTCTCCCCAAGGTAAAGTGTACACTATTGATGTGCCGATCCTTACATCTGGATCACTGCCAGGGGAACATAGTACTCCCTCAGAGCACAGATCAAGGTAAATTTCATTGTCATATCCATAAGACAACCCTCCATCTCTAAGTTTGAAATGAGGCCTTCATACTTCCCTAGGGTCTACCGCTAGAAAGAATGGGGGGTCTTCTACCACAAGTCATATTACTCCTCTCAATCATCCCTCTACTGATCAACCTGGCCATCCTGTTGGGCCTCAACTACTCTTACCACACATGGGTGACGTATGGGTGCCATAGTTTAAAAAGTAAACAAGGAACTCCTAAGCCCGGGTAGTATGGAATTTTCCTTTTAAGATTTATTTTAACTCTTTATTTAAACTAAATTCCCAAAATTCCCAAGACACATAAGAAAACCAGTCATTATGATGCATGTAACTTCCCTAGGGTCTCTACCCTATAATCAGTGTAGCCTCACTTGGTCGTTTAGTAGGTCTAGAGTCTTTGCATCGAATCATGGGGTCCCTAAAATCCAGTGTCCTAACCGGTCTTCTCTGGCCTATTTCACACACCAAGACTGCTTAACACTATTTCCATACCTTCCCCTGAAACCCTCACTATGCCTAACTCTGAACTCCATTCTATCAAAACCCACATTTATCAAGATGAGGGAAGGGGAAACAAAGTTCCACACCCTTCATTATACAAGATTAAGGAGTTATAATGACCCTCGAGTCCCGCCTTCAATAGGCTCCAGAGTGGTGACTAGCACCAAGGGTATAAAATCTCACAAACAATGGATGGAATTACCCATTTTAATGAAAATAATATCAGGATACAAGATGGTATACATCCCAAACAACTCCAAACATTTATATAAAGGAAACCAAAATCCAATCCATACATGGTTTAAACGTAAACTACGATAAAAGTACAACCAAAGTACTAAAGAAAGTACCAAAAGAAAAGAGACTAAGCAATAACACATCAGCTATCCTAGAATCCGAGCTACTAAATTCCATCACGGTCCTCAAAGTACTCTTGGAAACCTAAAAATAGTTTCACAAATGTAGGGTGAGTATACAAGTATACCCTATAGAAAAACTAAAGCCACCCATGCACTAGTGGGGGAATATACTAATGCCCCTCTGAGAAAATAGTAGAACCTAAAATCACCTACAAAGGAATACTAATCATCCCAACCTCACCAAGGAACACTCAAAAAATAATGAAATTCATGTAAAGTAGTAGTATAAGCACAATGATATTTGGGTACCCCACACCATTTTACCACTGGTTAACTACTCACTCCTAACGACTAACTTCTTGCTGCTACCACTCTTCCAAATATAGCACCACTGCCACAACCTGCCAACACACATGTAGGACTCAAAACACATACAAACCCCACCCATGGACACTTGGGCCACAACAACCATGCCCTCATCCAAAGACACTTGGGTATCATCCTAAAGACACTTGGTAAAGGAAACCTGTAATGAAAACACATGATCCCCTCATCCGCAAGAAACCTGCCCGAAGGATCTTGGACTATGGTAAGCCTCAAGTCATTACAGCCTAACCAGATACACTTGAGCGGTAAGAACCCAGAAGAGGGTGCGAGGAAGAAAGTTATCAACCAACCATCCATCCTCCCAATAGGATATTGGGAAATACACCCTCCCCCATGACTGGGGGTGTTTGGAACATGGTGCTCAAAAAAGGTGGGGTGCGTATATAAATCACTAGGAACTACAATTTATACATATAAGTAAGAAAACACTCAGCCCAACCTATAGGTCCCAAAACAAACAACCATACCACAAGAACAACTTCTAATGCTACCCCTATATGCACAACCACACAAACATCTACTTCCAAAGTGTAAACCCAACCCCTTTTCATCTAACCACTTTCCATTCATTAATTAAGGGGTTTATTTTAATTTATTCCATCACTACTCGGGGAAAATACCTAGAGAAACATCTTCAACCATCTCAGAAGGTGAAAATCCTAATTAACCAAACACACAACAAATAAACCACTGCCAACTATCATTCTTTAAAGTTATACCGCACAATCCTACCCTCGTAACCAAACCTGCAACCCTTCTACCCAAAAAATTCCAAGATTCAGTCCCACTACACAACTATCTCATAACCACATTATAGTACCAATGCCTAAAAGTCCATCCATTACATAATCAATCAGTGTATCAAGTTGGGATACCAACACATCTCCTATACCACACCATACACAGATCCCACAAAAACCAAATAGAAAACACTGCACACAGTCACACCTATCAAGCCAAGTATATTTAGATTAATCCAATAGAGGTTCTTTAATTCCACTTTGTTAACAGGGGTGATAAAAAAGGTTTTATCCTAGGGATTCCATTTATTTAACTAAGTGTACATGATTAAACATACTTTCATGTTACATCCATTCAATCATGAGATTAACAAGAAAAGCAGAGCATTACCAGTTCACAAGCAAAGACAACCAACAATTATGATTTAAAAAATGCACATGACCAAAACAAACTATAATAGAAACAAATAAAATAGGAGATCAACATCAAACCACTCCCAGCCCATTATTTCGTTGACCCTGTTATCTTTTGCACATATTTTATCACTCATTTTAAGAAAATCATTCACCAATTCTTCACAAGGAATCATTATTACACCCACCCACATGATGCACAATTAAAGAGAGTTAGATAAAATCCCTACTTGAAACAACATGCGACTAAAGCTCCTATTTACGCCAAGAATAGGGGATCGTGCGAGTAGTAGTAAAGAACTCCAAGAAAACCAAGTAGGGGATATAGCACAGGTGCATGAATCATCTAGAGAGAAAGTATTTAGGTGCACCAAGAGGGAATGGAAAGCACACTAAAAAGGTAATATCTCATCTTTGAAGAGCCAGATCCTATATTAAAGAAAGAACGGCTTTGAAATCCATTAACATGGGATCATGGTCAAGATCACGTGGTTTGAGTATCCCAAAGTCCTCAGGGCGTTAAGATATTAAAGATATACAAAATATCCTTTAAAACTCCCTTCAAAATACCCAAAATATCTTTTAAACTCAATTTATGTCAAATAAAATGTAAAAGGGGTGAAACTAGAAAAATAGGAAAAATTGAAAAAACTGGAAATGAGTCTCTGATGGGAGAGTCACTGACGTTGATCCACTAGAAGGTGAGCTACCAATGTGACCTAATGATGTTGAGCCACCGATGCTGAGCTAGTGACATGTGAGCTACCGATATAACCTATCGATGTTGAGCCACCGGCACTGAACTACAAACATAATAACTCACCGATGTCGATGCCCCTAACTCACTGATGTCGATGCCCCTGACTAACTGATGCCGATGTCCTTGACTTACCAATTATAAAACTCCTGAATCATCGATTCCAATGCCACTGACTCATTGATGCCGATGCCCCTAACTCACCGATGAAAAAACAAAAAATTTAGCAAACTCTTGAAATGACCTACTGTTGCCTCCCCAAACACCCCAAACACTCGATTTTCACAAAGGAATGTCCTGGGAAAATCTAGGTCATTAAAAAATTCCAATATTGGACATCACATGACTAATTAATATCACCTCCCATATCTATAAATCACACTTTGATAGCTTGGAGTAAATATGAAATTCTTGTAGCATGATGCAGACTATCTTGAGGTATCTAGATTTTTGATCCATTATTAATGAATATTTGAGGATTTTTTGATGAGAACATTGAAGAATATATCCATGTATTTCTGGAAAATATTTTTCATGGGGTCCATGAAATCTACATTCTTGTTCGTCAACCTGAATGATATCACCAAGTAATCATACAACCCTTACCTGCTCTATAAGACTATCTTAGGAATTTCATCATCTCTAACTCACAATTATCGATATCCCGATCGAATATCAATATTGTAGAAACACTGGTCTCCTCATAACCGATCAAAAAGATCATATATTCTTGGAAAGAGATATTTGATATTCATCGTCACTTGGTTCAACTTATGGTAATTGATGAATATTGAAAGACTACCATATTATTTTCAGTAAAAAAATTGGTGTACACCATTGTAAATTACACGGCCTAATGAATTCCTTTCACACATATGTCAAGTAGTTGAACCTTGATCTCCTTCATCATAGTTAGTGTCATATGATACGGGGGTATCAAAATAGTATATGCACCTACCATGAGATAAATCTCAACATAACTTTATAATCCTTCAGAATATCTACTGGATTAAATACTCCACCAAAATTTCAACCCATTCTATAATATACTAAGGACCTCTGATTCCCAAGAAGGGTGAAGAATTATATATTTGAATTCAGATAATATTTGAACATAGTTATGAGATACAATTCCTAGGATATATAGTAAGATAAAGACATCTAGTTGATGTATCCCAACTGCCAAATAAAAAAATAAGGTGTGGGAGAATTCTCAATAGAATTTTTATTCATATTTAGTGGAAATGTAGAAACATACTCCTTAGTAGGATTGTTTTTCTTCTTCCCAAATAGTCTCATAAGACTTCATCATGGTGATATATTCTATAAAATGATGAAAAAATTAAAAAAAAACATGGACATTAATATATACCCTAAGTGGTCTATGGATTGAAAGATGGTTTTCATAGGAGTATACCCTTATCCCAGGGTATAACCCTCATAACACTAACCTCGATATCCATCCTTTCATGTTAGTCAAAATCATCATATATATACAAACAAAAATTAATCCCTAGTTTAATAAATTATTACCAATAAATATATATTACAATGACATGTCAATATAGATAAAAAAAGAGAAACTATATTGAATAAATATAACCAATAAATACATTTAATTAATGAACTATTATCCCAAACAATAATAGGTATATATATGGAATGTGATCCTACTTTCCAATCCATGATGCATGAACGGACCTGAAATCCCATAAATCACATATCAAAACCATGTGCATCACCCACCATTAATTTAATAAATTATTATAATAAAAAATAATTTCCAATATTATGGAAACA
This sequence comes from Viscum album, assembly GCA_963277665.1. Classification (NCBI taxonomy): domain Eukaryota; kingdom Viridiplantae; phylum Streptophyta; class Magnoliopsida; order Santalales; family Viscaceae; genus Viscum; species Viscum album. The sequence goes on along the minus strand of OY728120.1, from coordinate 1,870,215,832 downwards.
TGGTGATCCACTATACAGTGTTGGCTAGACACTATCATAGCTCCCCTTCCTGAGTCCCAACTCTCCAATATCATGTCTACCCTATCCCAAATAATTTCAAAGAGAAGAAATAAAATAGTGATTATTGGTCCTCAGATACCATCTTGTAACATCCCGACCCAAACCATCAGGTCTGATCTAGAAGGTAACTTAACCTCATACACCCATCCCCATATACAAGAGGCAGTAGACTAGCAGCGAGGGTCTAAGTCCATCAAAGGGGATACTATACCCTTAGTATTATATCATGGGATAAAAAATAACAATAAAAAACATAATAACTGGTGAGAGTAAATATCTAGAAACTAAATAAATTTTATATATTTCATGTAAATAAAACACCTCCCTATGTGGAAAGCCATTCCAGTGTAATAAGTAGCATTAAATAAACAAATAACAGCACTACACGGGCACATTAGAGTCTTTCCTGATCTTCCACTTTCTCCATGATCCTCTACTCAACCATCCACCATAGGGTCCTTCCCTTCATTATATCCCTCATGAAATCTATAAGAAAAATGAAATTCCTAAGTATAGTGAGAATATAAGACTCAATATGACACAAAAAATGAATCCATAAATTGATGTGCTGATGTATAACATTTTCATTCCATAATGATAATAAATTAATAACAATCATAATCATACAATCCAAAAATAAGAAGTACTGTGAAAACCAAGATTCCATAAACCCTTGGAAATACCTACTTTAGCTTTATGAAAAAAGATAACAAACTTAGTTGAAATAAGAAAACCATCCCTTTAATGTTTCCATGGAGATGATACTTGGGGTCATCTATTCCAAAAGAGGACCATGTCACCTAAGTCCTTTGTATGAGAGTATCTAGTACTCACATCAACCAGTATATCATATGGTGAGTGGAACTTGGAAAATAAAGGCTACCATGATCACACCCTCAACACTACCCCATGGATACCTTGTACCTCCACCCATGCTCAGGTTTATCATCACCGTCATCGCAATCATGCACACTCCCCCACTAAGGGATAATAATTCAAAATGATCTACTAATCTCAAGTACCAATCACAACTTCCAAGGAAATGGTATCACACATATAGGGTGTGAATAAAATTAGACATAACATATAATCATGAGTATACAAAAGCATATATAACATTATGTAATCAAAATAAAACATAGAAAAAGATACATTAGTATCACTCATGGAATTAAAATGGTATCAAGAATTGGTCTTGTGGGATACAAACACACCCACATGCGATCTAAATCATGTAGGCCATAAAAATAATAAAAATTACATTTAATATGGAACCAAGTGTAGATATGATTCAAAAAAGTTAAGGAGATTCCTACATCATAGTTTTCAATGTTAAAGGTAAGAATAAACCACCCTATGTAGTTCAAAATATCGAGTGGAAGCCTCGACAATCAGGAACACCGCCTCATGGGCCTTATTATAATAGTATTCAACACATCAATATTCAAGTTTCACCAAGGTATCATAGAACAAAAAGAAACTATTTTATTTAAAAAATAAATAAAATATCACATGTGATGATACTTTCTTCCTCCTATATAATTTTTGAATAATTATTTTATGTCAACACTTGAACTCACAATATTTTCTTAGAAAAATTATAAAACCAAGTCTGAATAACATAAACTCCCTATATTAAATTATGAAAACATGTGGTAGATACTTATAACTATTCATTTAATGACTAAAATAATTATCCTTTGATAAATTTCATAAATTATCATCTTAAAATTAAATTATGATAATTTTTACAAATTATCCTTTAATAAATGATGCGATAATATTTTTGATAATTTTTATATAAATTATCCAAGGATAATTTAGTGAAATTATATCTCAATAAATCATGAAAATTATCTTTCATGAATACACATAGCTATACTTTGATAATTTCAATATTCATTATCACACGACAATTCCCCTATAAATATCTATTCATAATTTATATAGTATTGTCTTCAATAATATCATAGAGTTATCATTCGATAATTCATTATAACTATCACTTGATAACTCTTTAAAATAATCATTTGATAATTATTACTTATTATCCTTTGATAATTCATTATAATTATCTTTTTTTAATAATGAATAAATTTCAAATGATAATTGAAATGAATTATCAAGTGATAGTTACAAAAAATTATCAACGACTAATTTCACAGGATAATCAAATATAATACTATATGAATTATAAAAGTATATTGATAAAGGAATTTCGATGAGATAAATATTATATAAATTATCAAAGGATAATTACTAGTATTCTCAAATGATTATTATTCATAATTTTCATGATATAATTTCACTAAATTATAAAAAGAGAATTTATAGAAAAATTATAGAAAGATAATCACACCATTTATCAAAGGATAATATGTTGGATATTATAAAGATATAATTGTAAAAGGATAATTTATATAATTATTTTATGGATAATTATTTTATATTATCAACAAATAATTATAAAGGGATACCACATGTGTTCTCAATTTAATATAGAGTGATTATGTTATTATGATTTTTTTAATAATTATTCTAAGTAAAATATTATGATCTTGTTCATGGACTTGAAATGATAATTCAAATATTATCCAGGAGAGATAAAGTGTCATCACATGTTATATTTTTTTATTTTTGAAATAAAATTTCTATTTTTGGTTCCATTAACCATTGGAGATCCTAGAATGTTGATTTTTTGAAGACTATGATAATAAGGAATGCGAGGAGGTGTTATTGTTTGTTGCGGTTTTCACTCCATATTTCAAACCAAAATAGATAGTTTATTCTTTCTATTGATGTTTATGACTTTGACATAGGAAATTACTTACATTTTTGGGATTCTATAAATACATTTATCCATAATGACTATATTTAGTGGAATTTATATTACCATTCTTGATTGTGACTACATGTGGGTGGGTGGGTGTAGCGCATGAGATACATTGTTGATTTTTTTTATTCAACCTGTGATACTAGTGTAGATTTTTTCATGGTTAATTTTTATCGCATGTCATTTTATATATTATTATATAATTATAATGATATGATAAGTCTTATTATATTCTAACCCTGTTTGTGTGATACAATTTACACAGAGGTTGTGAATGGTACTTGAGATAGGAGGATTGTCCTGAAGGATTATCCCTTTATGGAGGATTGAGATTGATTGTGATGATAGAAATGAGAGTCTTATGCATAGGGTTAAGGTACAAGGTAGGAATAGTGAAGTGTCGAAGGTATGATCAAGGTTGTCTTGATGTTCGAGGTTCCATTCACAACATGATTTCCTAGTCAATGTGAGTAATAGATATTATCATACAGAAGACTTGAGTGATATGGCCCACTTGATGGATAGATGATTCTGGTTATCATCTCCATGATACCATGAGGACACCATACATGGCCTGGTTGTATTCATCTAACTCACTCAATTATCTTCCAACATGGAGATGATAAAAGTATGTTTAGGTGTTTATGGTGTCTTGGTTATCACACTACCAAATAGTTTTTCATTTTCTGTTTATGATCATTGAGAATTTATTATAATTATGAATTATGCATGTTGTAAATGAAAACATAATGTGGTAGTGAATTGGTGGTTTCATACTGAGTCTTTTACCAAAAACCTACGTTTTCATTTCAGTGAACTTGTAGATTTCATGAGGAATCAGATAAAGTGGAAGGACCCTATGGTGGATGGCTGAGCAGTGGAGGATAGAGAAAGTGGAAGACCAAGATGAACTCCAAAGGACCCCCACAGTGATATTATTTATTTATTTCCAACTAATTATTAAACTTTATAATCTTTCAATGTTGGGATCTATTTTATTTATATGATATGTATTCAATTTATTTTTTCCTCCATGTTTACTCTAGTAATTTATTATATTATTTATTCTTTTTTATTGATCCTATGATATGATACTGAGGATATATCCTCCCCAAAAATATATTAATACCCTTGATACTATTAATTAATATCTTTCAAATGGGGAAGCATGAAATGGGACATGTGACCTTCCATCTTGGACTTGGTGGTTCGGGTCAGGATGTCACATTAGTCCACATCGGGTGTTTGAGGATGTTTGATTCATAATTTTAAAATTAATTTCATTGTTTGGACATGGTTTATGGGGTTATAATTCCACTTTCTATATAATAATAATCATGAAATAATAATCATGTTTATAAATTTAATAATATATTTTAAGAATCTATGAATGGAGGACATCAAAGAAATAAACAAATCGCTTCATGAAGGTGGAATTCCACACGTACACATAAGGGATGATATTATTTATTAATGGGTGGAAAGGTAAAAAGGTGTTTAGAACATTATATTTCAAAAAAATAATTATTTCATTGATATATTATATATTTATTAAATAAATCATAATAACTAGCCTTATAAGGTGGTGATGAAAAATAAAAAACATCACTTCATAGAGGTGGGAGTCCAAACATACACACAAATGATGTTTGCCTTCCTCATAGGATATAAAAGTAGATGAATAAGGTTATTAAATTAACATAATAACATCTTATTTTACGAGACATAATTTTTTTATATTTTAATGGTTGGGATATAATTTAATGAGGCATAAGAGTAAGTAATATGAAAATGATCGGTTAAGATGATTACCTCCTCTTTGAAAAAACACATTTGGATATATCTTTAAGGACCCTAGGGAGAGTCTTTTAAGAATAAAATAATATATATAATGCTAATTATAAATCTAAGAATATATTTTGGTATGATTTGGTTGATCTATGTGTCTTGAAATGTGTGATGAGGAGAAGCGACGTGGTGTCCTTATATAATAATGGAGAGGTGCCCCCTTAGAATTATTTATGTTATTAAATTAAAATAAATAATTTTTCATATTCAAGTAAATAAAAAATGATATATTGTGAATATAAAATTTTTATAATTTAAAATATTCTCATCCCATAAAATTTATATAGGATTAAGTGATGTTTTATCCTTTATATCTTAGTTTATCCTCCTATTTACCATTTTAATGATTATCATGATAACAATAATTTTTATATGTTAGGGGTTATAAAATTTAAAATAAAAGGAAAATTGGCCCTTAAATGGGAAAAATATTATATGATATACCATATCCCATTTATTTTGAAAAAAATATCATTTTTATGAAATTTAAATTATTTAATAAAATATTATTTAACATAAAATAACATTAATGTCATTTGTGATACTATTCACATAGTTGACATAAAAAATATCCAGATAGTATTGTAGTTACAATATAAAAATTTTATACATCACTACTAACTTAGATATATCTAAACAAATCATTGATCCACATAACTCACCCAAAAAATATTGCTTTATCTATTTTCAAATTCACTTACTAGATTTTTCTACTCCTTGCATAAGAATTATGCCATCCTTATGTAAGAATTTAATGAGTTTATTTCATCAATAAAAATTTATAATAAAATGACATCATAAAAAAATATTCATAATAAAAATAAAAATTATAATTATTCCTTACAATTTTTATCCTTGTGAAAACCAACTAGTGATATTAAAATTAAAAAATTGATATTTTGAAATTATTCATTACTTAAAAAAACATAATGGTCATTATTAAGGAAAATAACACCAAAATGAAATATTTTTTTATTGCATGGGGATGGTAAAATTCAAAATATCCTATAGATTAAAGAAATGTTTTATTTTTATTTTAACACCTTCAAACATTACTTTTGACACCTACTTAACAAGATTTATCATTCATTATGATGATAAATATTTACCATGGTTAATATTCATTATGATAAAAAATAGATAATATATTAATTTTTTTTTGAATTTTGATTACCACTACTGAATCAAAATTAAAAAAATTAAATTCTTGTAATTGAAAGAAATTACTTTTAAAATATCCCTAAAAAACACGAGGAAAAACTGTTTTCCAAAAAAAATGAATTTTTAAGTACCAAAATGGATTATATAAAAATTAATATTAACTTTGATTACAATAAAATTAATTGGATTAAATTTAATCCAATGTAACTAATAAATTTTTTTAAAAATTCTTTTTTTTGGATTTGTAAATACTTAAATATAAATGATATTTTTCAATAAAATCATTAATTTTTTTACTATTCACTAAAAAAATGAATCTTCTCATAAATAAACATAAATTTTACATTAGGGATATTTTGATATAGTGATTTAAAAAATGATATCATTTTTATCAAATATTTTTTTTTTAAATTTTTAGAAATTATTTATAATGTTTTCTCACAAAAAGAAATAAAAATATTTTTTGAAGAAAATATGTTTTTGAATCATAAAATTATTTTATTCTCATTTCATTCCTAATAACTAGAAATTAATATATGACAATTCAAGTTATTTGATATATAATATACTTAATTCATTAGAATCATTTATCAATATTAATTAATAAAATATATTAATATGAAAACACATTTCACACATAAAAATAGTTTTATAAAAATATTTGTTCTAACTTCAAAATATTTTATATTCACTTAAAAATAATTAAATCTAAATATATATAATGGCTATATATATACTATAAATATATATATATATATAAACTATATATCTAATGTTCATATATATAATGATCATGTTATATTCCTATATATTACCTTACAAGTATCACTAAAATTAGTTTTATTTTCTTCTCTCTCATCATGTTTATAATATTCCTAATTCATTTCCATGTTTCCATAGTTTTAGTTTGGTTCATAATCATCAGGGTGAATCATGAAGATGAGGATTTTAATTTCATGGTATTTTCAGAAATATATATATATATATATATATATATATATATATATATATATTTAATTACTACACTTTTACTTTTCTTCATGTTGTTTCATATTGAAACTACATAATGCGTTAGTGTTTATCATTTATTATAATATAATTTTTCAGTAAAATTATCATGGTTCATTTTATTTTGATTTCATGTGTATCAAAAGTTATGAAAAAATATATCCATTTAATGGATTAATACATATAAAATACTAGGGGTTTATAATAGTTGATTAGTGGCCACAAAGGAAAATAGTAGTCCCCAAATGAATGTTGAATAGAGGAAGTGTCAGTTAGCTAGTTGGGTCCCACTATAATGGTGAAATGGACAAACATGTACATGTGTTCACATTATTATGTGTTAAAAAAATATTCTAAAATCAGTGGTTGTTATCAATTGAGATGGTAAATATGTGTAAAATCAAATTTAATAGAAATCACAGTAGTGTTCTATAATTGATTTATGACTCATGTCTAAACCAAGTAAAATAAAGTATTCATTTCATTGATTTTATTTTTCCTACTTGAATTTTTGGGAGTGTGATGAATGTGTGTGAAGATCTATTCTAGTGTGGTAATTTAGGGTTTAGTGAATCTTCCTATATTTTGGTATATTGGTATGAGGGGTGCTTCTATTAATTAATGTTATAGAGGTTTTTCCCTACTTCTTGGTATATTTCGAAGGATAACATCTAGTTTTTCAATGTGGAATAACCTGAACAAGTGGTGTGAAATTATTTTCTTACTTCTGGTGACTGTACACTCTCAGCAGTAGAATCAAGTAACATCAACTCTTTCCTTAGATATTATTTTTGATTTATTTGGATTGTACTATATTCAATTTAATGAATTTAGAAGAAGGTATGTTCTAAATATATAAGTAAAATAGAATGGATTTTAGCTTCTAGATAATGAAAATAAAAGACAATATCGTTTATAAATACCTATAAGTTCTTTTGTATCAATTCAAACTGAATAAAATGGGGAAAGGGGAATGGGAATGGTGGATAAAAAGGTGTTTGGGTTGATTCAAATTTCATTAGATCAGAATTTACATTTTAATATCATATATATTAACATAATAGTAGATCTTATAAATGCAAGATATGATATGTATGAGTACCTGAAAACATTTAATAAAGTGTTCATAATGCGGGGGGGGGGGGGATTTCCTTGCAACAAGGGGAAAATCATATGATTTATTTCATCATATTCAGGTTAAGATCAAAACCATGAATATTATATTTGTGGATAATGTATCAGGTCTTCTTTTTTATTATATCTAATGAATAGTTGGGATGTGATGGTAAATTTCATTGGAAAATGTATAATAAAATCATACCACATGTTTGTTTATTCCAAATAAATCATATTTAATGAATAACTAAGATTAAGGGAATTCCATGGAATTAATAGAAATATTATAAACATTACAGGTAAAGGAAATTATATAACACAACCTATCTTAGGTAATTAACCCTATATTTATGTATTTTAAGTATATAAATAATTGATATAAATTTTGGGAGGTAGGTTTTTAGGATTTTGGAATATTTTTATTTCTTTTTTGAATGTTCACGGTCTGATCATAGTAAGTATAAATTGTGAAAAACCTCTCAAGAAACCATGGAACAGAAATAGAGGGCACTGGGTAGGAGCACGATTTGGGGAAACCATGCAGCCACCAAGGAGAAACCATTCAATTTTGGGTAGATGGGTTTATCATGGTTGTAGAACGATTAGTCTAACCATTTTATTCAACAATGTGAGGGGTTTTTGGAGGCAGTTTCTAGAGAGTGGTTTTACCTAACCATGAACCCTAACTATGATTCATTAAAAATGATATCCAAAAATTTTATATCTCATTCAGTTTACCCCCTTAATGACTTATTTCCCCCTAATATGACACTAACTTGAATTAGACTCCCTCCAAAGGCTGTGGATACCATTCCCTTCAATCCAAGAGATATCTTTTTTCAAATCTAAGTACATTGGTGGCCCAAAATCAATGATAAGTTCTCGTTCATGGTTGTTTTCATTAGATTTATTCTTCTTCCCTACTTGGATTCATGTATCTAATCCATTGAGGATATATTTATGTTTTTATTTCAATAATGATGAGATATGGTTATGGTATGGACAATAATAAGATCTATGGTTGTTTTTGGAGTTTTAAGTAGAGTTTTTGATGTTTTTTGTCATTATTTAGTTTGGAAAACATTCGAGAGGTAGATGGATTCACTCTTGAATCCTATTATTAGAAATTGAAGGATTGATTTAAAATTGACTGAATTGGTTAATTATAAAGGTGAAATTGATGTGAAAATATTGATGGAAACCCTCTTAAGTGGTGGTTTATGAAATTGTGGAAATTGGGTGTTTTATTGAAAGTACTTTATTCTTGATTTTAAAATGGTTATTTTAAAATATGGTCTTGTTTTCATGCATAGTAAAGTATTTAGAATTTTTTTCAATAAAATTATTGTTTTATTAAAATGAGTTAGATAGAAAATTTGGTTTTCATGGTATTTGGGATAAATGGTTGGTGTGTGTTCATTTCCATTGACATAGACTTGTAGAAGGGGTGTGTTCCATTAGGGAATACGATATATGGTTACCTTGGTATGGCTTGGTAGATCAATGAGAGACCACTCATGAGTATGGAACTGTCACCTATACATTCATGTGTGGATGTTTGAAATGGAATGGTTTATTCCAAATGGAAATGTGAAATGGTTAAAAGAATTGTTTGGTTGCTTTCCATGGAAATGGTTTGGATTTTAAAAACTCTTTTATGATTTGATATAAACTGAATCAAATTTCGATTTAAAATATTTAATATAAATTTCCTAACATGTTTTATCCTAGTGGCATGAGTTGGGAAGTCATTGGGGGGAATCCGACTGAGTTTTATACTCACCCCCTTTTAGGGAACTTTAGTTAATTTTATAATTTTTTGTATTGAGATATAAATATAGGGAAGGTATCTCATATATTTAGTAATGAATTGTGATACCTTAGGCATAAATTCTGGAGTTGGTGCTTTGAGAATGTTGTTAGTTTCTAAGTTGATGACTTTTGTGTCGTGAGTTTTATTGGTTTTGGTTTCCTGTTTTCACTCTGATATTTTGGGTTGTCTTGGTTATACATTGAGTTGTATTATAATGAACTCATGCATCATATAGTGGGTTTTTGGTTATGATTATCTTGGATTATTTGTTTTATTTAGTAAGGAAAAATCATCCCCCAATTGTTTATGAATACCTTGAAATTTATTTCTAGCATTTGGTGTCTTGGGGATGTCACCAAAGGCCAGTAACACCCTTTTAATCTTCCCAATACAATGGGTGAGGGGTGGGATGTTACAAATTTTATCAAATTTTTTCGATTTGGTAGTTGAAAATTATTCTTTTTTATTCCTTAAGTTTGATTGTTAGTAAGGATTTGGATCATCAGAATACAAGATATAGATCATAAAGAGGCATAGATAACCTGTCTATAATGAAATTCATATTACCAGGGAGTTGGGTTCATAAGTGTTTTGAGATAATTATAGGAGTTGTAACCACATTTTCATTGGATTATCTAATGATAAGATCATGGAATGATTTGATAGTAATGACTTCCCACTATGAGTGAATAATTCCATTAGAGTATTGATTTATGATTTTGTGAAAAAGTATTTATTTTTAAAAATAGTTGAAAATGGTTTTGATTTTCATATATCATGGTGGAATTTTCAAAAATGGTTTGAAAGAAGAAAATTGATGAATTTTGGAAAGCCTTGTTGTGATATGTGTGTTGTGGTAACTTTGAAATTTATAAGACTTCAATTTCCAGGGAGTAAGATTAAATGGTATTTCCTTTTGGTTATAGAAAATGGAACACTATAGGTGTTCTTGAAACTAATATGAAGAGGCTACAGAAAATGTGATTTCACATGATCCATAGGTGAACCAATAGCTGGATTAGAGTATTTTATAGGCTTTTTAGGATGTTTATAGAGGGAAAAGAAGGGATGAACCAAGGTATGTGGTTAATTCCATTTTGTTCTAATAGAAGAATCCTCCAATCATTCTTGGTGATTTAGAACCAGAGATTGTATAAGTGTGTCTGAATTGGATGAATCAAATATTTTATTTTCTTAGCATAATAGATGATCGAAAAGTGAATTTGGAAATATAAATTCTTGAGGATATATCACTCCAATGGTGGGATTTATCAGTTCATTATAAATTAAACCAAGGTTTTTCAAGGGAGTATTTTGAATAGTTTTCCAATAAACAATTCTATCCACACAAACTTAGAATTTATAGAATAATATACTTTTTAGCATGAAGTAGGAGAACCTCACACTAATAGATTACGAGACTATAATTATGAATTTAGTCATCTTTTTGCATGATGTTTTTGGAATTGATTACTTAAAGGAACACATTTTTGAATCAGGTTTGAGGCTAAATATACATTCAATGTTTACAATACATTTTATATTAGATTATAAAGATATGTTCAATAGAGTAATAGTGAAAGAGATGGATATCTCAGGTAATATGAGTGGAGGAATAATTTTGATACCTATGGGAAATGGTGGGAATTCTATTGATAGGAATAAGTAGAAGAGGGACACCTATTTCCAAGTTAGTGGTATAACTTAGAATCATATAACAGGATCAGTGAATCTTCATCCTAATCCAAATAGTAATCCTGGATTCTTTTAGTGTGGTTCTTTTTACAATTATTGTATGACACCTTCTAGGTCATTCCACAATTGCAACCATATAGGGAATATTCATAACTATTGTTGCAGTGATCTAAGGTTGGGTGCTAGTGACATATATCATGCTTATCAGACATCACATAGGTCGATGGGATGTGTGCCTCATAATATCTCTCATTAGTAGAACCAAGGAAGACATGGTGATTCTAAGAATACCATACCCCCTCAACCAGTGAAATGTATATAGGGTAATAAATAAAAAATTACAATGAGTAAGAAATTGTATGGATTTGAGAAAATAATCATGGATAACCCACATAGACCATCAATGGTGAGAGGTATAATTATTTTAAATTCCACCCTTATGCACGATTTTTTTTATATGAGTGAATCCCATTCATTTATTACTTCTTATGTTTCTGATCTTATAGGTTTACATTTTGAGTTGATACCTTGGGTTTTAAAACATCAAAATCCTCATAGATAAAGATAATTTCAAGCCTTTAGATGAAAATCATGTTCTATAACTATCTATCATGATATATTGATACATCACTTATCTATGAATGATAGGTATTTCTATGATATAATCCTCATTAAGGATTGGTTTTCAATGTTCAAGGATCACATCGACTATTAAACTCGAAGGGTTAGTTTTTCAAATGATGATGGAATCAATAATCTCTCCAGAGGATATAGAAAGGAAAACGATAGTGGAACATGATTGTTGGAACCAAAAGTTGGAAATATATCATACTAGTTGGTATCTTTGATGTTGGTATCTATGATGAGATTAGGGATAGCAGTTTTCCATAAATTTTCGATCAGTTTCCTGATGTTTTTTCCAAAAATTTATTGGGGTTTCCACCCACAAGAGAAGTAGAGTTTATGATTGATCTATTATCAGGGAACATCCCTATCTCACTTCCATCTTATCAGATGGAGAAAAAATGAATTATGGGAATTGAATGACTAGTTGGAATAGATGAAATAAAATTCTTCATTTAGTCTAGTACGTCTCTATGGGAAGCACCCGTTTTGTTTGTGAATAAGGTGGATAAAACTATTCGGATTTGTGTGGATTATCGTAATCTTAAATAAGTCACAATAAATAACTAGTATCCAATTTCATGTATTTATTATCTTTTAGATCAATTTAGGGGAGCCCAATGGTTCTATAAATTTTTTTTATGTTTGGGATATCACCAATTATGGGTTCATAATGAGGATATTCTGAAGACATATTTTAGAAGTAGATATATACAATTCGAGTATGTGGTTATGCCTTTCAATATTACAAATACACCAACCATATTTATATAATTGATGAATGAGATATTTCAAAGGTATATATAATATTTTATGGCATTTTTTGTGGATGATACGCTGGTGTAATTTAGGATAACTGTTGAGCATGAAAAACACTTAGTGATGGTATTGGATATATTTTTAGATCATTATCTGTATTATTAAAAACATTCAAAGTGTGATTTTTTTAAAGAGTTACATTTCATTTCCCATGTGATATTTGAAAAAGGGATTTTTTGGATCCAAAAAAGATAGAGGCTATTATATCTTGGAAATCACCAGAGACTTTCTTTAAGATATGTAGTTTCCTTGGCCTATATATTTATTACAGATGTTTGTTCATGACTTTTCTTGACTACCTTCACCAATAATCACTTTTACAAGGAAAAATGTTCCATTACAATGGAATGATGAATGTCAAAAGTATTTTCAAGATCTTAATGTTTGAATTACATCAGCACTAATGTTGATATTTCCAAAATCAAGACAAGTTTATGTGGTTTATTGTGATGCTTCGGGATCAGGGTTGGGGTGTGTTCTCATTTAGGGAGATCATATTGTTGCATATGGTTCATAGAATTTATGGTAGCATGAGAATACATACCCAAATAACAATTTGGAATTAGCTGTTGTTGTCCATTATTTGAAGACATGGCATCATTACCTTTTTGGTTATAAATTTATGGTGTTTATGGATCAAAAGAGTTTGAAACACATTTTCTGAAAAAGATATTTGATTCTGAGACAAATAAGATTGATAGAGTGTCTTCAAATGTTTAACATCAATTTAATTTTTACACCAGGTAAAGTAAATTTAGTGTTGGATGCATTAATCATAAATTCAAATAGTCATTTGGTGAAAGAGGTTTCAAATAAATGGAAGATGATGTTAGTGATAACCGACATGCACTTGGATTTTAAAGATAGAGTTAGTGTTGTGATTTTCTTTCTAGTTTCTTTTGTTCCTAGTTTGGTTAATAAGGATAATGATGCATAAAAATATGATTTTGAATGTGTTTTGATGAGGAAAAAACTCAACTATGGGGAGACCATCAAGGGATGGAGGCTTGATAGAGGGTCATTTTCATGGTTTCATGATTTGATGGTCATAACATTGGATTATCATGAATAAATCCTTCATTATTATCACCAATAAAGATAGATTGTTCATCCTAAAATGCAAAAGATGTATAAGGATTTGAAAGAACAATTTTGGGGGGTTTCCATGAATAGAAGAGTAGCTGAGTTTTTTTATAATATTCATCACATTTCACCAAGTTAAGGTAGAGAACCATCGACCAATGAGTATTCTACAATCATTACTGATTACTATGTGGAAATGGGAGAATATAACTATATATTTTGTAATAGGTCTACTAAGGACAATTCAGAAACACGATTCAATATGGGTTATAGTGGATTGTACCACAATGTTGGCCCATTTCATCCCTATTCTTGAATCTCATATGGAGGATGAGTTGTCATAAATTTATATTTGGTAAGTGTTAAAGAGGCATGGATTACCCGTTTTGATGGTATCAAACTAAGATCTGAGGTTTAAGTCTAGTTTTTTGAAATACTAACAAAAATTCCTTGAGAATCAGATGACTATGAGTTTTGTGCATAATATTTAAATGTATATACAATCATAAAGGATGATACAAACATTGGAGGACATGATTAGGGCTTGTGTGATAGGTTTTAGTGGTGTATTGGAGGAGCATATACTGTTAGTGGTATTCTCATATGACAATAGTTATCAATCCTTGATATAAATGTATTGTTTTGAATCATTGTATGGGAATCCTTATCATTTTCCACTTTTTAGGTGAAAATATATAAGACTTATATGTTTGGAATAATCCTTGTAAAAGAGACAATGAAAAAAATATTATTGATTAAAAGAGAATGAAGATGGATCAGAGTCGTTATAAATCATATGTGGATCATCATTGATGTATATTTTCATTCAAGGTGATTGTTCATGTGTTCTTGAGAATCTTTATAATGCTCGAGAATCATTGATTTTTGAATCATGGAATGTTATATCCTCGATATATAGGCCCTTTTGAGACACTTGAATAGGTTGGCGAGGTGGAATATCAGTGTTATTTTTCACTAAAGTTCAATTCATTACATAATGTTTTTAATTTATCTCAATTGAAGAAGTATCAACCTGATCCTAACCATGTGATTCAATGGGTTCATGTTTACTAAGATCTGGATAAAATATTGGTTCATGTGTCAGTATGAATTATGGATAGGAAAGAGAAAGTATTACACATGAAAAGCATTAGTCTAGTGTGTGTTTTGTGGAAAAATGGTCATATTCAGGAAGAAACATTGGAGCATGAGAAGGAAGTGGTTGAGAAATGGCTCGAGTTCTTTCAAGAAATGGTGTTTTTCTACTTTCTGGTGATGGAATGGTTATTGGAAGGGATAATGTGTCACCCCTAGTTTTGGATAATTAACCATTAATTTATATATTTTAAGTATATAAATTTGTTTGGTTAAATTTTGGAGGTTTATAGGAGTTATGGAATGTTTTTGGGAATTTTATAGAGGTTTATGGTTTGAGCATAGTTAGTAAAAACTATGTAACACCTCCTAGGAAACCATGGAACTGAAATAGTGTGAACCGATTAGGCACATGGTTAGGTGCATGTTTTAGTCAAATCGTGCAACCACCCAAGAGAAACTATGCAATGTTGGTAAAAGGGTTTATCATGGTTGGAGTGTATTTTTTCTAACCATTTGAGAAAACCATGAGAGGAGTGTTTATAATAAGTGTCTAGTGCATGGTTAGTGCACGCTCTTTCTAACAGTGTTCCCTAACCATGCACTGTTAAAAAAATATTTGAAAATTCTATATCACACTAATTTTACCCCATTAATTACTCTTTTTTCACCTAATATGACCAAAAAAATAATTATACTCCTTACAAAGTCTAGGGAGACCCTTCCCTTCAATCCAAGAGAGATACATAATAGAATCTATGTGTGTTGGAGGCCCAAAATCCTTGGTATGTTCATGTTCTTGGTTGAATTCCTTAGATTTTATTTTCTCTCCTCTATTGGATTTAGGTTTCTAATCCATAGTGGATATATTCATGTTGTGTGATGTCAATAATGATTATATAGGTTTTTTTGATGGTAAGGAACAAGATCTAAGGTCGGTTTTTGGAGTTTCAAGCTTATTTTTTGTATTTGTTTTTCCATTATTTGGTTTCTCTAACCTTTGAGAGGTATGTGGATTTGAATTCTACACCACTAATTAGAACATAAAGGATTTATTTCAAATTGATTGAATTGATTGATTTTAAATTTCAAATTTAAGGGAAAATATTGATGGAATGGGCATGTTCCATTGGGGCACTTCATATATGGTTGCCTTGTGACATCTTGGTACATGAACAATAGATCGCTCATGAGTATGGAAGTATCACCTAGGAATTCATGTGTGAATGTGTGTAATTGAATGGGTTGTGACAAATGGAATGTGAAATGGTTTAAGGAATTGTTTGGTTAATTTCCATGGAAATGATTTTTATTTGTATTTTTTTTTCTTTGATATCAACTATAATTTTTTTATAAAAAATATTTAATATAAATGTGCTAACATGTTCTACCTAGTGGCATGAGTAGGGATTTCATTAGGGAAATCCTACTGAGATTTATACTCACACCCTACATTGGTACTTTGGTGTGTTTTCATATGTTTTATATTAAGAAACATGTAAAGGTAAGGTATCTCATTTCATTAGTGACACATCGTGATATCTTGTGAATGTCTTGTGGAGATAGTGTGTGGAGTGTTTTTGGATTTATTTAGTTAATGACTTTGGTTTCTTGAGTTTTGTTGGGTTTGGTTTCCTCTTTGTAGTATAATATTTTTTTCTTGGTTATACTTTGAGTTTTATTACGCTATACTCATACATCATATAGTTTTTTTATGGTTATATTGGTTTAATTATTTTATGTATAAAGAGAAAATCATCCCCCAAATGTTTATGAATCCCTTTGAATTTATTTCTAACCTTTGGTGTCTTCGAGATGACAATGAAGGCCAATGACACCCACATCCTCTTACTAATCCAATGGGTGGGGGTAAGATATTACAAATTTACCCCATTAGAATGAAAATTTAAGGTAATAAATTAGATATTGGGAGATGATTTGAGGTAAATAGATTGGACCTAGACCAATATTTTGGCATTTTAAAAATACAATAAATTTCACAAGTGATTGAAATATTCATAATGAGAACTCAAGAAGGAAATATTTTAGTTGTTCTAGTTTTGTAAAATAAATAGATGATGTATGTATAAATCTACTTCTATGTGTTAATGTTATGTTGGATTCTTCAATTATTGATATTGAGAATTAATTCTAAACCATGAAGTAAATGATATCGATGGAAAATTACATATCTATGAACTCATAAAGGTACACATATATGATGATGAAGCAATGGAAATTATGTTTGATGGGCACATTAATTTTCATAAAGAAAAAAGATACTTGAGAATATAGGTTTTCAAACACATTATTGGTTTACTAGGGAATATTTCTTCCATTGAATAGCTGGATAAGGTATGTTTTGGAACAACATTCATGAATATAGTGTGAAAGATCACTCAAGGATCCTGGTTCATGGAATGAGGTGTAAAAGATGGTATGTTATATATGGTCGTAAGATCAGATGGATCAATAATTTCTTGAACAATAGATTTTAAATGTTCAATATTTTCAAACTATCATTTGGGTCATCTTAGTGATAAGAGAATAAATTTTTTAATCATAATGGGTATGTTGATATTTGACCACACAATCATAGAATGTTGTGAGAGCATCATACTCAAAAATTAGATGATGGGTTGATTTTACTTGATCAAAAGAACACCTATGAGATGAATTATAATGATTTTACACATAAGAATTTGAAATATTTCACCTATTTACTCTCATAGATGGCGATTATACTTTTTTAATTACATTTATTATTCAAAAAAGAATTTATGGTATTACTTAAAAAATATAATGTATTTAGAGTGTTTTATCAATAGTAGTCCATAGTGATTAATGACATAAAAATTGAGATAAGACATTTATTATTAGAAAATATTAGTGTGAATAGTAGAAAGAATTTCTAGATAAAATGTAAGAATAAATGAATTAGTCTTGAAAGATTATTACTTGAGATACCAGAACAAAATTTTGTAATTGGGAAAATGAATCAGATATTAATGGAGAAGGTAGAGATAATGTGACTCAATTATAAAATATTTAAAACAATTTGGGTGGAAGTGATCAATTGTGAAGCACTCATAGTTAACTGAATTACTTAAGTGTTATTGGGGAAGTAGATTTCAAAAGATTTATGGTCTATAAAACCAGAAGAAAAACCCTCCTCGATGTTTTTAGAATTTTATCCTATATTTTTTTAATAGTTTGGTAAAACTTGAAGCTAATTCAAGGACATTTTTATAGATGAGATACATGAATGTAATATTTGGTTTCATAATTTTTAATGACAACTAAAGAAAATTTATTAGATTTTGAAATGTTATCTTCAATGAAAAAAATGGAAATATTGGGACATAGAAGAAAATAAATTTGAGATAAAATAATCAATTGATCCTGAAAAAGTTTATCTAAATGAATAATTCATATGGACATAAATTTCAGTGAGGTTAGAGCATACTAAATATTTCAAAAGAACACATGTTGTGAATGGTAGTTCAGGGGGAATCATATATAGTCCATAGAATAGACTAGTGAAATAAGTACATGAATTCTTTATGATAATGGGTTATTAGGTTCGTGTATTTGAAGGATTTTTTTTTTGAAAATTATTTTTTTTAAAGGGTATAGTCATAGGAATAATTTAGCACATATACTATATATAGATGGTTGGTATAAAGGCTCAGATATGACTTAAATTACATACATCTTATAGATGTAGTAGAACCTAAAATCCTAGTAGAAGTAGCTACTCTAAAATTTAAAAAAAAATTAGGGTTAAAAATGAATGGTGAATTATAATAATTTCAATCCAATTATACAAGGGAGATAATAGAGTTCCCAAAAGTAATGAATTTTTTAGAGAATAAATGTATATTACATTTAAAGAAGGAAAATTCTGGTAGAATTAAGTGCAAGGTGTAGTTGTTGTTCATAGGAATTTTTCTTAATAAAGGGACTAATTTCTCTGAAATTTTCAAAAAAAAATCACACTTTCATCTAAATGTAATGATCATGGTTTATTATAAAATATTACATCTTTATAAAATGGATATAAAAACATTTTCCCTTCATAGTAGCTTAAAAAAGGAAATCTATATGAATCAACTTATTGGTTTCATGAAAATAAAAATCCTATAATTTATGTGTAAACTAAATGAGATCCTATATATATTGATGTATATATCAAGACAATGATAATGGAAGTTAAATTTTTTCATGGAAGACAATAATTTCTTATAGATTATCTAGGATCATTATTTCTATTTAATGGTGTACTAGGATAGGAACTTTAACATTATTTTTGTGTATATGGATTTCATGCTTATATTGAGTCCAAAATTTATGCTGACATAGAGGCTAAATAATGAATTGTCAAATTTTTTTGAGATGATTGATCTCAATACATCCAATAAAATCTTCGGTATGTGATTGCATCATGAATCAATATTCTATTCAACCCTTATATGCTTATTTTTTAAAAAAATCATTTTAATTTACTAGAATACTAATTATTTTCAATTCACATTTATTTCATATATTTCATGTTAAATACCGTTTAAAAGGAAAATTTTACTTTTTTTGTGTGTATATTGTAAGTGGATGTGATTTGGAGATCCCATGGTGAAATTTGAGCAAAACAGTATGAAGGAATGTGAAATAACTTGCTGACATGGGGGATAAAATCCAAATTTTGCCTATTTTTTCAAAAATATTATGTTCAAATTTGGTTTACACATCCCTGAAAATTTGGGATAAATTGATAGTGATGATACAAAATCTGAATTGATCCATTTTCAATCTCAAAATGTTGAAACATTAGATGGAATCTTTAATATTCATAGTCTCATGAGTAATTAAATAATTCAGATATATCTAGTGTTATATACTAGAAATTGCGTAAAAATATTGTGTGGAGAAACTCATTTCATGGGGAAATTTATTTTAATATTTTAAAAAGTGAGATGAGACTTTCTTGTAACTTGAATCTATGTTCAATGTGGTATTATGAATAAAATTTGTCAAAACCACATTCCACTTTCCCTATAAATTAGCACCTAGGGTGACTCATAAAAATTTGAATATGATTTCATTAGATAATGAATAAATTAATTTTTAAGGTAGGTTTACATAATGGTTATAACCTATTTCATATGTGATGGAGTGTTTAAGATTTTAAAGTTTTAATTTTTAATAGGTTTTATAACACAAAGCTCAATGTGTGGGTGTTTAGATTGATGTTTTAAAGGAAAATAAATTAAAAAAATAACTATCAATCAAATGATATTTTTGGAAAATATATTGAGATTTAGTATATATCTAAGAATTAGATCATCACTTGATTTATATATATGGTTTAATTTTCATTGTTCTCAAAATTTGAATTTTTTTTCTATAATTATTTGGTGGAGGTTTATCAAAATCCTAATTACCCTCTATCCCACTCTGAGATAAAACATATTGATGTGAGCCTTTAGATAACTATAATATATAAAAGTTCCACAACATATATGATATTTAAGTAATACCAAATTAAATTTATATCTCGTATACATGAAAAAATATAGGGTGTCTTATGTTTTCTAATCAGCACAATACATGTTTCCCCACTCAAGAATCACAAAACCAATCAGACATAGTCAGATAGTGAATTTCATTCAACATATGAAAACATTATCATAAAAATAGACAAACATTTTATAAAAAACTCATTACATGTTTTAAAACCCATATTATCGAAAATCAGTGGAAAAAAAGATTCAAAAAATCCTTCCCTGAGTGAGTATCTCCTTTACAATGATCAAACCCTATTTAGATAACTATATAGAGGAGGAGGAATCTTGTATTAAACTTTTCCTTCACCATTGAACTACCTATGAAAACATAGAGCTTAGGAAATTATAGGATTATTAGAGGAACCCCAAAAATATATAAAATGTTAAAACATCACCCTCATGGAATAATGAATAAATGAAGCACACAAGGTCCCAATTTATAGATAAACTCGTAGGTGGTTTGGAAAATTGTTTTCAAAATAACACATAGAACAAAAATATAAGCTTGGAGATGTTTTTATCTTGAGCTGAACCAAAAAGTAATGTTAGTACTAAGGCATGCAGTGGAAGATGGTGGGCTAGGTATTTAAATTTTTTCCATCACCAAAGCGATGAAAATCTATCGTCCTCGGCGATGAAACCCTAATATAGTCCTAGGATCTCACATGGTTTAATAGGAGTACAAAAAAATTAAAAGAAAAAGTGTATTTGTTTCAATTTGTAGCGTGCACATCCATCATAAGTCACTAAGGACCATTTCTCAAAGGATCTAATTTTAAATCCATCTAAATCATCCACAGAAGCTTCTAGATTCTATTCATATACAATTTTTTAGATTTTAGGAGCTGTCACAGAGCTCAGATGATCAATTTGATGCCATGTCGATCACCAGAATCCTTTACCTTCGATTTGAAAAGTAAAACTTGGATCGTCCGATCAGATTGAGTGATTATCACTCTAGGATTTAAGAGGTGATATAAGCTCTCAATTTCTAACTAATGATTATTTTTTTGGAATGAACATATCTCTATGTATATAACAGATGTCAAAATACTCAGATAGGGATCCCCGATCCCCATGCATTAAACGACCACTAAATAATTGACACATATAATTAACTATGATGAGATAACTAGATTATAAATATTATTTATATTTTATCAAATATCTATAATATATACTTAGAATATTACATGATAAACCCATGCCATTAACCTGAATTGTAACTCCTTATAATATTAAATGAACCAGGAATATTGAAATAATATTCGTTCGTGCAATATTAATCCTCATATTTACTTAATCACTTGTAAAAAATTTTAGTAAATAAATTAAAGAAAATTATTCTTTACATGAATAATAATGAATTTATTTATTTATTGGGGATAAATTAAACATAGAAAACATTCATACCCCATGGGGGGCCCACCATGTCATATATACGTATTAACCAGAATACAGAAGATTCTTGAATTCAATATTTTGTGTGACCCTATAGGCCCCTATCTTGATAGTAGTTAATAATATTTATAGACCATGATTAGTGTCAAGAAACCCATCAAGGACCCTAAATAGATAAACAATAGTCATAGCAATGAAAACCAACCTACGAACATGCACTGTGTAATTTACTCTATTTGTCATACGATATCTCATAAAGAAGGATGCACACTTGTGTCATCGTCCTTCCTTACTTTTTTATTTGTTGATATCCCTAGATGGATTTACCTTTTACTACCATGGCCAGGGATTTATGAAGGTACTACCATCTTGATCAACTAGGACAGAGATATCACATCCCTACATAAAAAATGAAAAATCCTATCTTGATAATTCAACCAATGTCATACCACAAATGAGGCACTCACTATGAACTACCTCTCCTTGACTTCATTATCATCATTTTCACCTAGCATAAATGTATGAGATCAAATGGAACATATTGATAATGATAACATGACAGTATAATAATTCACATGTCTGTAGATAGGAACAACCAATGACACCTAAAACATATGATGTTCTTATTGGTGGGTCTATCCTCATGAACTCAACTACTATAGATCACCAAGTGTGGAATTAATGAGAAGAAGTCTCAATTATTATGTTCCCCCATCACCTGATATTCACACATCATCTTTGTCCTATAATTATGATGTATTTGGACACTATGACATTACTTTAAGATTAATTTCATAGTGTCTTTAGGTTATCATTATAGTCTAGGATCTTCTATAACCCTCAGATATGACATGTAATCTAAGGAAATTACCATAAATATAGTGTAATTAGAAGTATAGACACTATCATGGTAAGATAAATGCATGTATTTATATAAAACTGTATACATGCAGTGGTAGTTAATGTAAATCACTAATTGGGTGTTGGCCACCCTCTTTTAAAACCCCCACTTGCATTAGATCCAACTGCTAATAACTATTAATACACTATCTATCACATGAGAATCATGTTTCTACTGAGATATGGCTTTAGTTAGGGGGTCTACCACATTTTCCTTTGTAGATACTCTATTAATTGTGAATTTACAACTCTGAGTAAAATCCCTCAAGATATAAAACATCTGAAGAATATGTTTTTTCCTCTATTTGACATCGGATACTTGTAACAACCCAAAATTTTTAACAATATTTATTTCCTAAATTTGTGTGTTATTATTTTTTATACTCAACAAAACTATATCCTTTAATTAATGAAGTGAGTATAATTAAATGAGACTATTGGGTTTCGACTTTTATATGGACATTGGTCAATATGATCATTGGAAACTAAATTATTAACGTTATAATAATTGTTTATAAATTCAAATGATCTTTGTTAATTAATACAGAAAGAAAAGTCGATGGCATCATCCAGTAGACTCGGGCCATATGAAGCCCATTTGTTAGAGCTTGGAAAGGAGGTAGCATCACATGGCTTTACTCTGGACCAAGCCCAAGCCGAACTTCAACATGTGAAGCTTGAACAGAATTGACTAAGGGAGAAGTTCAAGCTGATAGAAATCACCACTCGGGCAATGTTGTCCAAGACACCCCCATATTTAATCACCATAGCACACCATACACTTAGGTCCTATGTAGGTGTTATAAGAGGCTATGTAACGAAGCCTTAATTAATTTCAATAATCCTTTTGTATAAATAAATTTTTTACTTCTTATTATGGTAAAATTTGTGAATTTCAAATGTCCAGATAAATATAGGATGAATTTATATAAGTTTCATATAATTGATGAATTTTGGAAAAGGGGGTATCTTAAAATATTTTTGTATTCTTTAAATAATTAATAATGTGAATTGATTTTCAAAAAATGGTCTTCTACAATTGTTTTCAATAGGAAATTTAGAGTCTAATAAGATCAACTTAATTTTTAGTGAATAGTAAAGTATGAATAGTAACATACATGTATGAATAGTAATGAATAGTAATGAATAGTAAATCGACAAAAAAATAGAAACTTCACCCATGAATGTATAAATACATTTTAGACATCTTAAAAGTGAAAAAATGATCATAGTTTAAGTTTTGGTATTTTTGTATGTCATAAATATTTTATTTACAATTTTATAATTAATTTAATAATTTAAAATAGAAATGTATTTTCATAAAATTTAATCATAAATTGTTACTTTATTTTATTATGGTTATATGATAATTTTATGGGACCTTGATTAATTTCCTAAGGAGTTACAAAACGAGTTATAGTTTTAAAGTTGTATTTTTGGAATAAATAATGATTTTATTTAAAAATTAAATTAAAAATATTTAGACAATTATTTTCATAAAATGGAGTTCATTTTTTAATTCAGATCATCTATATTAGGTTAGAGTGAATTTTTGGGTTTTTCTGAAACAGTTGAATTTTTGATGAATAGTAAAAATACAGTTTTGAGTTTCGGGTGTTTAATGACATCAATAATGATGTAATAATGATGTAATATTTATGGTCAACTTATGAATAGTGAGATATTCTATGAGTTATCCCAAGTGGCTAATACCATGGGCAAGCCCATGGTTTTGAAAATACCACTGATGAGGTGTCCCTTGTAAATTAATAATTTATTCCCTCACTTTTCCTATAAATACCATGCCATTTCCTCATTCATTTCATTCCAAAATTCTCCTAAATTAAGTTCTGGTCTCTTTACCTCACAAGGAGTCCTCCCAAGGTTCAATCAAGCCTCCCAAGGTCCCGAACTTCAAGCTTTCAAAGTTACTCTTCAAGGTAAGGGAATCTTTCACCATTCTCTTTTAAGTCATGACTTCCTTTATATTATGTCTTCTAGTTTCCATCTTATTATTTTGGGATATGTTCTTGAATATCCTTATTATTATCCAATTCATGTAAAAATTATGAGATACCCTTTCCACCATCATCAATTTATTTTCTGAATTTTTAAGTGACGTCGTTAGGCTGCCTAATTTTTCTTCAAAGAAATCACATTTTCTATTTTCTTTCAAGTTTCCTTTTCATGTGGTATTTCATTCAAATATCCACACCAAGATCTTATTTCTTTTTATTCTATACCTCTTCTTAAAATGATTCATTTATTTATGGGATACCCTTGTCACCTTTCTTTTTTTTTTATTTTCTAAAAACCATGATATATAGCCGTTATGCTGCAGAAATTTCGTCTCAAAATTTCTCTCTCTTTCTCTCATGAAATTATCTTGTTTTATTTATGAAAATACCCAAACTTATTTCATTTATATGGGTGTTCATAAATTCACAAAAATGATATATTTGATTCTGTAATTGACATACATAACCCTCACTCCCTTTCCATGGGTTATAATTGACATAATGATCTTGTTTTTAAGAACTTTTAAAACGTCACGATTTTGAAATGAAACCCATTTCTTTTATTCTCTATGGGTTATTTATGAAATTTTTGATTTTGATCTATGTGGATCACATGAAAAAATGACATATTAAGGGTGCGCCCTGATAGTGCTTCAATGCATTGGGTAAATAATTAATCTCTAGAGATGACAAGTTTCATGATACCTTTGTGAATAACCTTGGTAATTTTTATGACACCTCGGGGATAAAACTTGGTGATATGTTCATGAATTTATAAATGAAATGTTGTATCTAGATATTCAAGTTATGATTCAAGTTCTTTTTATTATGCTATTCCTATTCTTCCATTTCTCATGCCTTTATGATTTTTATCATGTTCTTATTAATATTTCTCAAGATCACATGTCAACTGTTTCACTTGTTTTCCTTACTGTGCCTTCTACTCACCCTTTCCTTTGATGTATTTCTCCAGGTTATGAGATGCAATAATTGTACTTAGGATGAACCTATGATGAAGCCTTAAAAGTGTATTAGAAGGATTTTTTATGTTGTTTTCATGTATTATGTTCCTGATTTCTAAGACACTAGACTTTAAAGATCCTCTATGTGTAAAATGTAATGAAAAGTTGTGTAATAAAAAGGCAGGATGCTATAGTTGGTATCAAAGGATAGTTTAGTTATTTATGGAAATTAGGATATTAAAACATTATGAATAACCCTATAGACAAGTTTAAATATAGGAAAACTTCTTGGTATTTTGGTGAGTATTGAGTAAGTGGTTTATCAAGCAAATACATCCCTGTCTGGATATGAGCCGATAGAGGTGGCTCTGGCACATATGTACATAGGGTTAAAACCTGAAAACACCAAAATGAGCTAGACTCGAACGAGAATTGATACATGACAACGTGCCTTTCTGCACTCTTGGTTACAACACTCATGGGGGATATGTCTGGTTAATCACAAGATTTTTATGAATCATTATGAAGGAATTATAGAGAAATGTAATCGTTTAAGAATAAATTTTTAAGACATAAAATACTTTATAGTTAAAAGATTCATAAATTAAATAAGCTTCTCACTAATATTTTATTCTTTCAGAAATTGCGGGAAATAGGAGGAATCGTGCAAATGGTGACCGCAATGGATCATGCGCTGACGGACCTCCGATGGAAGCTAGAATGGAAAATTTCATGAGAATGATGAACCAACTGACTGAAGTTATGGGAAATAACTTGAATCAAGCTGAGAGACCGATCTCACCGTGAAGGGAGAAACATTCTCTCGAGTCCTTTATGCATAAATGACCACCAAACTTCAGTGTATTGACAGACCCATTGATTACTGAACAGTGAATTAACTCTATAGAGAGGATCTTTTCTATGCTCTGTTGTTCAGAGCAAGAGAAGGTCACCCTGGATATCTATCACTTAGAGGGAGAAGCTGATAAGTGGTGGGAACTGATTAAAAACATGAGGCCAAGAGTGGATGTTGAAGCTATAGAGTGGGAAGAGTTCAAAGGGATCTTCTTAAGTAAGTATTTCCCTTGTTCCATGAGAACAAAAATGGAGGAGTTTCTCGAGCTGAAGCAGAAGGAGAATGAATCTGTGGGAAGCTACGAGATAAACTTCACAAGGCTTTCATATTACACCTCTAGCTTTTTCATGGATCCAAGTGGTAAGGTTGATAGATTCTTCGGTGGACTGATACCTCATCTGTGGAAGAATCTATCCAAACAAGACTATGATAGATATGAAGAGATTGTGAAGATTGCGATGAAAGTCAAGCTGGAGTTTGGTGAGGTGAAATGGTCTCATAAATTCAACGACAAGAAGAGATCGATGGAGCCCGGCTTAGGGAGGACTTTTGATCAGGGAAGAGGAGGCAATCAAGTGCAACATCCCACATGTAATAAATTTGGGAAGAATCATTTGGGGAACTTCCTTCTCGGGAGAGGGAAATGATACAAGTGTGGAATAGATGACCATATTGCGAGGAATTGTCATAATGAGGTGAAACCTCAACTTCCAAACACTAATAACAAGGGGAAGATGGTGCAGGACCAACCTGATGTTCAGTTCTTTAAGTGCTAACAACTTGGGCACTTCGCCAATCATTGTCCAAATCCGAGGGTAGTGTAAGAGAACCACCATCATCCTTAAAAAAGGCCAAGGGAGAAAGGTAGTGCTTTTTCTATCATGACAACTAAAGTTGAAGCTCTGAATGATGTGGTAGCAGGTACCCTTGTTGTTCTTTAAATGCTAGTAAGCAATTTGTTTGATTCTGGTTCTATGCATTCCTTTTTTTCCAAGTTTGCAAAGAATTCAGAATCAACTCCCGATTTTCTAAAAGTAGAGTTATCAGTCAAGACTCCTGGTAGGATTATCCAAGCATCATCAGTGTTCAGAAACTATAGTATTTACTTTAGTGAGCACAAACTTATTGCAAATCTAGTATTCATTCCCATGTTGGAATTCGATATTATACTAGGGATGGACTGGATCTCAAAGTATAACGCTAAGATCAAATATAGAAGCAAGGAAATCTCAGTAGTCTTGAATGGAGAACCTATAGTTATCTTCCAAGGAGAGATATCTCAATCTAATATTTGTCTAGAAGAACCTCATATATCCTTCTTTATGGAGTTTATTAGTGAATAAGAAGAAGTAAATGAGGGTTTGAGGATAGAAAATTACCCCATCATCTAGGAATACATTGACGTTTTTTCTAAGGAGTTGCCTAGACCTCCCCCAGAAAGAGAGGTAGAGTTCTCTATTGAACTCATACATGGATCTCATCCAATATCAAAGACCCCGTATAATATGGAAAATGTAGAGTTGGAAGAATTAAAGAAACAAATCCAAGATCTTTTGGAGAAGGGGTTTATCTGACCAAGTGTGTCTCCTTGGGGAGCACCTGTTCTCTTTTTGAAGAAGAAGGATTGATCGATGCGACTATATAATGATTATAGAGAACTGAACAGGATCACAACAAAGAAAAAATAACCTCTTCCAAGAACCGATGACTTATTTGACCAACTTCGTGGGGATCAATTCTTCTCAAAGATTGATCTTCGATCTGGTTATCATCAATTGAGGGTGAAGAAAGAAGATATTCCAAAAACTGCCTTCTGAACAAGATATAGGCATTATGAGTTTTTTTTATTCCTTTTGGATTGACTAATGCACCTGCTATTTTTATGGATATGATGAATAGAGTCTTTAAGGACTACCTTGATAACTTTGTGCTAGTTTTTATTGATGATGTTCTGATATATTCCAAAAGTCATGAGGATCATGAAGATCATCTAAGGGTTATTTTACAAACTCTACAGAAGGAGAGGCTTTTTGGGAAGTTTAATATATCTGAATTCAGGTTGCAACAAGTTTCTTTCTTGGGGAACATTTTAACCAACAAAGGAATCAAAATTGAACCTTCAAAGAAAAAATTTGTAGAGGAGTGACCTCATCCTACAATAATAATTGAGATTCTTAGTTTCCTTGGTTTAGCAGGATATTATAGGAGGTTTTTGAAAATATTTTAATGATTTTCTAATCCATTAACCAAGTTAACTTGAAAAGGGGTCAAGTTCATATGGACAATGGAGTGTGAGGTAAGTTTCCAAGAGCTGAAGAAGAGATTGGTTACTACACCCATGTTAGATCTGTCCTCAATTAGAGAAGGATTCATTATTTTTAGCGATGCATCTCAAAAAGGTCTTGGGTGCGTCCTCATGAAAAATGAAAAAGTCATTGCTTATGAATCTCTACAGTTGAAGACTCATGAGCAGAAATAACCTACGCATGATCTAGAGCTGACTTTAGTTGTTTTTGCTCTGAATATATAGAGGCACTATATTTATGGGGAGAAATGTTATATATATACAGACCATCAAATTTTGATGTAACGCCCCGACCCTAGTTACCCAGAGTCGGTGCATTATTACATAACATTGGCATGATCACAAGAAATATCAAGTCTCGAAAGACCGATTAGTTTAGTAGCCTTGGAATAACTAGATACATTAATAAAGTTTAACATTACATCGTAAAAATGAAAACTACAACAACATAGTCTCCATAGTCCACACTCTTATCCCCTCATACTATCCCTGCAGGTCATTCATAAATTACTTCTTCACATCCTGGGAAAAATAAAACACAGAAAAGGGGTGAGCTCAAATTCCCAGTAAGGATAACAATATAGTGGAAAATTTCATAAATAAGAATAAAAATTTAAGGCAATGTATAACTAAAACAAAATCCTTTTAAACTTGAACTTCAACATAGTATGGAAAAAATAAAATGAAATAATTCCATTTACTTATTC
The DNA here is from genome assembly GCA_963277665.1 of Viscum album. Classification (NCBI taxonomy): domain Eukaryota; kingdom Viridiplantae; phylum Streptophyta; class Magnoliopsida; order Santalales; family Viscaceae; genus Viscum; species Viscum album. The sequence goes on along the minus strand of OY728120.1, from coordinate 1,870,185,967 downwards.
ACATGGATATTCTACTAATTGAATAATCACATGCAATATCAATAACCACTTTCATAATGATAGAATGCATAATGCCATACTATCATAACCACATAGCCAAGGAATCGTGCCAAGAATACAAATAAGATTTTGTCAAGGCCTTGTGCCAAGACACTAGTTTGTCTCATAAGACCTACCGATGCATCGAGGAGCTATAGAGGGCTCTTCCCGTCACATATTAAGTCCAATGCATTCCCATATGAAAAGATTTAAACATAACATTAACATTCGTATTAAAACTAGCATACGAAATGTAAATACTTCATCCATAAACCATGAATGGTATAAAAATAACACATCCACAGTCAAAAATATCACAAAACATTCAATACAATATAGAAGTTTTGTATCATAACAAATCAACTTCAAATAAGCGTAAAATCCATCAAAGGATGTTGACATAGATGAAATCAAAACTCTTTTTAGAGAAATATCTCTTTCTATTTTGAAATCATTTAAGAGTCATATATTTATAAAATAAAACATTTTCTTTGAAAATATTCTTATAAGCTTGTAAGGGAAGCTTCAAAATTTTTATAACGGTAGAAAATAGCTGCACCCGCCGTATAAGTTGAAAAAAACATTCTTACCTTAATTCTGTCGAAAAGGTTAAAAAGGACCTTGTTTGGAAAACTACGGAAAGATTCCTTTATAAACCACTTATAAAAGTCAACAAGGGTATAAATGAATTTAACCCATATTCTAGTAAATATTAAAAATTATTTGAAATACAATTTTTAAGAAACATGGATATGGATGATAAAGAAATCCCAGTAGATTATTACGTATAAAAAACCTCCGATAATGAAGAGATTGAGAAATAAACCCTTACCTTGTACTTTTACTTGGTTGAGGGTAGTTTAACCTCATATATAATGGTGAAATAATTGTTATTAAATTATACAAGAATCATATATATTAATATGATATCATATATGATCTTTTAACATTTCTTTGTTAATAATATCTTAGTATTATCGTCGTTTCCGGTGTTAACTTACTCGTTTTCTTTGATATGTTTTGTTACATAAGCCATGTTTGTCATGGATAGGATGTATCTTATTCATATAAATAATGATATCAAGTCCTTAAACATTATTTTTAAATCATAAAATGATAATTATACTTGAATGGATACGATGGAGAATGAATCTCATCGCGTTCGTGGAGACGGTAGTCCGTACGTACGCATGGGCGACAATATCATTCCTTTGATATTAAAATAATATATAATTGGATGGTATATCATATATAAAGAATCATTATAATGTTATATTTATTATTTACATGAATTAAAAATCATCATTATACCCATCCAAATAATAATATATTGTATAACAATTACACCACGACGTGGAGACGGTAAGCCGTACGTACGCACGTATGGTGAAATATCATTCAAAAGATGGATATAATACTGAATATAATTTTAACATATTTATAATAATATTACAGTATATAGGAGATACTGGATTCATTATTTTAGAATGGGAATAACAAAGAAAGAAGAAGTGGAAGAAGAAAGGAACTTGGAAAAGGGTGGTGAAATCATTACCTCTTCTTCGGGTTCTTCCTTTTGATTTGATCAAAAGGGATCCTTAGGTTGACTTTCTGACTAAAGGAAGGCCTCTAGGATGAAGTTAGGTAAGTTGAGAGAGTATTTGTTCAGGGTTTGGCCGAACCAAAAATCTTTTATGGTGTGAATTAATGATAAGGAGGAGTTCCCTTTTATTAGAGGGGTGAGGGGCACCTTTGGAAAAGCTAGAAATATTATTTTATAATAAATTCATATTCGGTTTATAATGGCTCCAAAGTGGATTATTTAAAGTTTAAGGTAAAGATAGGTTGAAAACCACTCAACCAATAGGATTTATACAGGTTTGGGTTACTATATTAGCCTTATCTTTAAGTATTAACTCTTAGTTAATTAGTTTCACTTTTACAATGTCTCTTTGTATTTTTATATTATATGGTTAATAAACATACTATATACATCCAAGAGACCCCTAAGTGGTCCATTAATGATAAAAATATCATTATATAAGTCTATTGGCTGAACCTTAGATTTTTAGGAATTGAATATCAATTAATAATATAATATTTTTTTTAAAAACTCTTTTATGTCAATTTTGACACTATTTGGAAAATTGATTTTTGTGAAAATCATAACAGAATGATTACTTCGAAAAAAGTTAATTAAATCTATCCTAATATTTAATATTATCCTATAAAATTAGTTCAATTCATTAAAAGTCTCAAATTATATTTATTTGGGTATTTATAATATCAATTATTTTAATTTTTCACTATTATGGTAATTACTGCATCATCATTGTGTCATAAATAAATTAAATTATTTAATGTATAAAAATTATAAATAAACTATCATTATGTAGGAAATCTTTTTATATTTCTAATGAATATTTATAGTTGAAAATCCAACATATATAACCCTTTGTAAAAATTGTTTTTCTAAAAGATATATTCTTTTGTCATTTTTGTATTTATTTTAACTTAATTAAAATAATGTGTCCCTATCACCTACAAGTGGCTCCATGAGGTACCAAAATTGACCCAAATATGCCCATGGTCGGAAATGTATCCACCAATAATGTTAGGACACATTTTAGGTTAATTTAGTATTATTATAATATTATTTTTTAACCCTTATTTACCGGATTTACCCTTTAACTGTCGTAAATAAAATATTTACCGAAGTAATTATTCAAAATGTCTAAAAATAAAAGTTACCTATTTAAACAATTTTTAAATCCTAATTCCAAATATGGAATCAATTTTTCCAAATTCAAAACACATAAGTGGCAGAAATTAATTTAAAATTAATTCCCGCTGTCAAAACAAAAAGCGTGTTTTTAAGATATAATAACTATCAAAAGATTGGTACTTGTTTATGTTCGGTTTAATTGTGAAATTATGTCCAATGACCAAAATTGTATTAAATGGTAAAAATATATTATAAATATACTTTAAAACCACTAAAATTCATAATTTATCACTATTAATTATTTTGATTAAAAAAGTTGTTTTTAATTAAAATTTAGTAATTTTCACTATTCATCAAAATGTTAAATTATCCGAAAAGTACCAAAATTTCACCTTAGGCTAAATTCGATACTCCGAATCCAAAAATGAAGTCCATTTTGAGAGATAAAATTTCTAAAATTTTAAAAATTAGGTATTACTATTCATAACAGCTAGTTTGATCAGTTGTGGTGTGTGTTATAACTCGATATTGCATACAACACACACTATTGCATTATTCAAAGGGAAACGTACCGTAGAAGCTTGGGGTGTTACATTCTACCCTCCTTCAAATAATTTCTTCCTCAAAATTTCTAGAATACTACCTCATGAAAAGACTCGGGTGGTTCTTCATCATAAGTTCCTTAGGTTCCCACGTTGCCTCTTCCATCTTATGGTTTCTCCATAAGATTTTTACCAGACTAGTCATCCGGTTTCTCAGTACTTGTTCTCTCACATCAAGAATCTTGACGGGCTCTTCGCAATAAGACAGATCGGGTTCCAGTTCTAATTCCTCATAGGTGAGTACATGCGTTGGGTGAGGCATGTATTTCCTCAATAGAGATACGTGGAACACATCGTGAACTTTGGAGAGACTTGGCGGCATTGCCAATTGGTAAGATACATCCCCAATTCGTTCTAGAATTTCGAAAGGTCCAATGTACCTGGGACTCAATTTACCTTTCTTACCAAAATGTAGGACTCCCTTCCATGGAGATACCTTTAGGAAAACATGATCACCGACTTGAAATTCCAAATCCTTCCTTCGATTATCAGCATAGCTCTTCTGCCTACTTTGAGCTGCTTTGATATGGTTTTGTATTAACTTCACCTTTTCCATCGTTTCCTCCACCAGTTCTGGGCCTACAAGTTTTCTTTCACCAACTTCATCCCAACAGGTTGGTGTGCGACATCACTTTCCGTATAACACTTCATATGGTGCCATCTGAATACTTGAATGGAAGCTATTGTTATAGGAAAATTCTAATAGAGGTAAATATTGATCCCACATACCCTGAAAGTCAAGTGAGCAGGATCTCAACATGTCTTCCAAGGTTTGAATAGTTCATTCTGATTGTCCATCTGTTTGAGGGTGGCAGGCAGTGCTCAAATGAAGTTCAGTATCCAAGGATTTCTGAAGACTTTTCCAGAATCTTGAAGTAAAACGGGGATCACGATCAGAAACAATCGATAGGGGTACTCCATGAAGTCTCACAAATTCATCAATATATAGTCTTGCTAGACATTCCAGTGGTAGATCTTCTCTTATAGCAAGAAAATGTGCTGACTTGGTAAGACGATCAACAATAACCCATATTGCATCGTTCCTTCTAGGAGTCTTTGGTAGTTCCATGACAAAGTCCATCATGATATTATCCCATTTCCACTCAGGTATGAGAAGAGGTTGCAGTACTCCACCAGGCTGTTGCCTTCCAGCTTTCACTTCTTGACAAACCATACATCTTGACACAAAATCAGCAATCTCCCTCTTCATGTTGTCCCACCAAAAATGTTCCTTCAAATATCTATACATTTTGGTGCTCCCATGGTGTATAGAGAAATTGGAACTATGAGCATCATCCAGAAATTCCCTTTTTAGATCAGGTATATCGGGAACACAAAGTCTCTTCCCAAATTTCAAAATTCCATCTTCATACACAAAGTCTCTCAATCTCCCATCATTCACAGCTTTAATCTTCTTTTGAAATTATTCATCATCGGTCTGAGAACTCTTAATCCTTTCTAGTAAAGATGGTTTGGCAACCATTTGAAAAAACATTGATGTTTCACCTTCCCTGGTTATTCCCATGTCCATCTTCACTAGATCCATGAAAATTGGATCCCTTTCAATTCTCATATTGTTCAAAACTCCATGATATTTTCTGAACAAAGCATCTGCCACCTTGTTTGCCTTCCCCGGGTGGTAGTGTATCATGAAATCATAATCCTTGAGTAATTCAAGCCATCTCCTTTGCCTCATGTTGAGTTCTTTTTGTGAGAAAATATACTTCAAACTCTTGTGATCAGTATAAATCTCACATTTTTCACCATAGAGGTAGTGCCTCCATATCTTCAAAGAAAAAATCACAGCTTCTAACTCGATATCCTGAGTAGTATAGTTTTGTTCATGAATTTTCAACTATCGTGATGCATAGGAAATAACCCTATCATTCTGCATAAGGACACAACCAAGTCCTTTCTTCGATGCATTACTATAAATAACGAACCCATCATTCCCTGATGGTAGAGTCAATATAGGAGCATTGACTAATCTTCTCTTCAGTTCTTTGAAACATTCTTCACACTCTTTTGTCCAAACAAATTTAACCCCTTTACGTGTGAGCTTTGTTAATGGGTTATCCAATCGGGCAAAATTCTGGACGAAACATCGATAATAACCTCCTAAACCAATAAAACTATGTACCTCAGTTATACTCATCAGTGCTGGACATTCTTGGATTGCCTTGGTCTTATAAGGATCAATAGAGATTCCATCTTTAGAGACAATATAGCCAAGAAAAGAAATCTCATGAAGCCAGAATTCACACTTGCTAAACTTCCCATATAATTCATGTCTTCTCAGAGTCTTCAGGATAATGCGCAAGTGATTTTCATGATCCTCATAGATTTTGGAGTATACCAAGATATCATCAATAAATACCACCACAAATTCATTGAGATATTCCTTGAAAACTATATTCATCAGATCCATGAATACAGAGGGTGCATTAGTCAATCCAAAAGGCATTACTGTAAACTCGTAATGCCCGTACCTGGTTCGAAATGCTGTCTTCGGAATGTCTTCCTTCTTCACACACAACTGATGGTATCCAGATCGAAGGTCAATCTTTGAAAAGTATTGAGCTCCATGCAGTTGGTCAAATAAATCATCAATGTGAGGTAGGGGATACTTTTTCTTTATTGTTATAGCATTGATCTCCCTATAGTCAATACATAACTTCATAGATCCATCTTTCTTTTTAACAAAAAGAACAGGGGATCCCCATGGAGAAACACTAGGGCGAATAAATCCCTTATTACTCAGTTCCTCTAGTTGTTTCTTTAGTTCAACTAATTCTACAATGGCCATTATATAATGGTTCTTCGATATAGGCCTTGATCCAGGAATTAAATCAATGTAAAACTCAACTTCTCGTTCTAGAGGATGTCCAGGTAAATCTTCCGAAAACACATCTACATATTCATTCACAATAGGTACATCCTCTATTTGAACATTACTTTCCTCACCCACTATAATTTCATCCTCTTCCTCCCCAATAATTGAATTTATTTGAGCTACTGGGGTGGATCTAGATAATAATTAGGTGGTGAAAATTCTTCTCTAAAGATAAGGTGTTCCTTATCATCATCATAAAAAATCATAACCTCCTTCTTCTTACAATAAATCTTCGCATCATGGTCTGAAATCCAATCCATATCGAGGATTATATCAAACTCAATCATAGGTATGACGATGAGATCTGCGGATAAAGAACATTTATGTGCTCTAATGGGGACTGATTCACAAAACTTTGTTGCAATGATACTTCCCTTAGGAGTTTTAACTGACAACTCCCTTGTTAAATCAAATTGGAAATATCTAATTTTCTTAGAAAACTGGGAAGATATGAAACAATGCGATGATCCAGAATCAAATAATGCATTTTCTAAACTTGAGGAAACCATTAAATTACCTGCCACCACGTCTTTCGGAGCTTCTACCTCAGCAGTAGTGATAGCATAAGATTGGGCTTGATCCCTTGGAATTTTTTGAGGTAAGTTCCCCTGATGCTTAGGACATTCATTTTCATAATGTCCCATCTCCCTGCAATTGTAGCACTAAACATTGGTAGCTTCCTTCTTCCCTTTGCAATCACGAACTTGGTGGCCTTTTTCACCACACTTGTAACAGACACCCATTCCCTTCAAGCAAGTACCAGGGTTTTCTTCCCATATTTACCACAGGATGGATATTCAACCTTTCCCTTCTTCCCCTTATTTCCATTCCCATATTGATCAGCAAATCTCTTCTTCTCTTGATTTTCTTTAAAGTCATAAGACTTAGAGAATTCATTTTCTGTCTTGATAGCACATGAGACAATGTCTTCGTACGATGAGAAGGATTGTGAGACTAATGCTCGACAGAGAAATGGTTTTAACCCATCAAAGAAACGATCAATCTTACTGCTTGGTTTATGTATATAATCTCCAGCATACCTTGCTAACCTTGTAAAGTTAGCCTCATACTTTGCGACATTCTCATCCTCCTTTTGTCTCAGACTCAGAAATTGCCTTTCCATATCTGCTCGATGGTCACGAGGAAAGTATTTTTCTAAAAACAGATCTTTGAACTCCCTCCATTCCATATTTGATACTTCATCATCTTCCTTCATGTTTTGAATCAACGACCACCATTGATCAACATCTCCAGTGAGGCGGTAAACTACCATGATAACTTTTTCCCTTTCACTACTTCCCAAAGCCTGAAATATTTTCTCTAGGGAACTTATCCATTGCTCAGCCACCAATGAATTTGTACTCCCTTTGAACGTTGATGGTTTTTCCTCATGAAGCGATCTAACATTGATCCTCCACGCTGTGGATCAGGGTTCTCCATACAGGTAAGGTTATTATTCATAACCTGAGTGGGTTGTCCCAGTATGGTGATTAGCTGATCGACACCAGTTGCATCACCAGCTCCACTATAATTATCTTGAGCAGGAGGGAAATCCCTACATGGAGTACATGCATTGATACAGTTTCCATTTCTTCCACTAGGTGCCATTTCTAAACAATATCATAAACTAGATCAGTTTATGAATCAAAATACATAATTTCATACTTATAAAACACTTAACATAAATTGAACTATTTATGGATATAATCCATAATCATAAAAATGTTTTCTTTGAGGAAGTATATACTCATAAACCCTTCATAATGATTTGTAAAGAAAATGAGAGTTATCCTAAGCATATCCCCCGGGAGTGTCGTAACCAAGAGTGCAGCAAGGCCCGTTGTCGTGCACCAGTTCCCGTTTGAGTCTAGATCAAAGCGGTGTTTTTGGGTTTTACCCCTAGGTACATCTGTTCTAGAGTCGCCTCTACCTGTTCGTATCCAGACAGGGATGTATTTCTCGGAAAGCTCACAAAATCTCTACAATACCAAAATTCTAGGAAGTTCTTATATACTAATCCTCAAAGTCCATCTTAGGTCTATGTGCTCTAATTAGATTTTATCTAAATCTAGCTTCCAAGTTTTGTACTAAACATCCTCTGATACCAACTGTAACAGCCCGACCCTAGTTACCCAGAGTCGGTGCATTATTACATAACATTGGCATGATCACAAGAAAGATCAAGTCTCGAAAGACCAATTAGTTTAGTAGCCTTGGAATAATTAGATAAATTAATAAAGTTTAACATTTCATCATAAAAATGAAAACTACAACAACATAGTCTCCATAGTCCACACACTTATCCCCTCATACTATCCCTATAGGTCATTCATTAATTACTTCTTCACATCCTGGTAAAAATAAAACATAGAAAAGGGGTGAGCTCAAATGCCCAGTAAGGATAACAATATAGCAGAAACTTTCATAAATAAGAATAAAAATTTAAGGAAATGTATAACTAAAACAAAACCCCTTTAAACATGAACTTAAACATAGTATGGAAAAAATAAAATGAAATAATTCCATTTACTTATTCACATGGATATTCTACTAATCGACTAATCACATGCAATATCAATAACCACTTTCATAATGATGGAATGCATAATGTCGGACTATCATAACCACATAGCCAAGGCCTCGTGCCAAGACTACAAATAAGATTTTGTAAAGGACTTATTCCAAGACACTAGTTTGTCTCATGAGACCTACCGATGCATCGAGGAGCTATAGCGGGCTCCACCCATCACATATTAAGTCCAATGCATTCCCATATGAAAAGGTTTAAACATAACATAAACATTCGTATTAAAACTAGCATACGAAATGTAAATACTTAATCCATAAACCATGAATGGTATAAATATAACACATCCATAGTCAAACATATCAAAAAACCTTCAATACAATATATAAGTTCTGTATCATAATAAATCAACTTCAAATAAGCGTAAAAGCCATCAAAGGATGTTGACATAGATGAAATCAAAACTCTTTTTAGAGAAATATCTATTTATATTTTGAAATCATTTAAGAGTCATATATTTATAAAATAAAAAATTTTCTTTGAAAATATTCTTATAAGCTTGTAAGGGAAGCTTCGAAGATTTTATAACGGAAGAAAATAGCCGCACCCTCCGTATAAGTTGAAAAAAAACATTCTTACCTTAATTCTGTCGAAAAGGTTAAAAAGGACCTTGTTTGGAAAACGACGGAAAGATTCCTTTATAAACAACTTATAAAAGTCAAAAAGGGTATAAATTAATTTAACCCATATTCTAGTAAATAGTAAAAAAAATTTGAAATACAATTTTTAAGAAACATTGATGTGGATGATAAAGAAATCCCAGTAGATTATTACGTATAAACAACCTCCGATAATCAAGAGATTGCGAAATAAACCCTTACCTTGTAATTTTCCTTGGTTGAGGGTAGGTTAAAATTATGTATAATGGTGAAATAAATTTTATTAAATTATAAAAGAATCATATATATTAATATGATATCATATATGATCTTTTAACATTTCTTTGTTAATAATATCTTAGTATTATCATCGTTTCAGGTGTTAACTTACTCGTTTTCTTTGATATGTTTTGTTACGTAAGCCATGTTTTTCATGGATAGGATGTATCTTATTCATATACAGAATGATATAAATTCCTTAAACATTATTTTTAAATCATAAAATGATAATTATACTTGAATGGATACGATGGAGAATGAATCTCATCGCGTTCGTGGAGACGGTAGTCCGTACGTATGCACGAGCGACAATATCATTCTTTTGATATTAAAATAATATATAATTGGATGGTATATCGTATATAAATAATAATTATCATGTTATATTTATTATTTACATGAATTAAAAATCATTATTATACCCATCCAAATAATAATATATTGAATAACAATTACACCACGACGTGGAGACGGTAAGCTGTACGCACGCACGTATGATGACATGTCATTCAAAGGATGGATATAATACTGAATATGGTTGTACCATATTTATAATAATATTAAAGTATATAGGAGATACTATATTCATTATTTTAGAATGGGAATAACAAATAAAGAATAAGTGGAAGAGTAAAGGAACTTGAAAAAGGGTGGTGAAATCATTACCTCTTCTTCGTGTTCTTCCTTTTGATTTGATCAAAAGGGATCCTTAGGTTGGCTTTCTGACTAAAGGAAGGATTCTAGGATGAAGTGAGGGAAGTTGAGAGAGTATTTGGGCAGGTTTTTTCCAAACCAAAAGGCTTTGAAGGTGTGAATTAATGATAAGGAGGAGTTCCCTTTTATAAGATGGGTGAGGGGCACCTTTGGAAAAGCTAGAAATATTATTTTATAATAAATTAATATTCGGTTTCTAATGGTTCCAAAGTGGATTATTTAAAGGTTAAGGTGGGGATAGGTCGAAAACCACTCATCCAATAGGATTTAGATAGGTTTGGGTTACTATATTAACCTTATCTTTAAGTATTAACTCTTAGTTAATTAGTTTCACTTTTACAATGTCTCTTTGTATTTTTATATTATATGGTTAATAAACTTACTATATAAATCCAAGAGACCCCCAAGTGGTCCATTAATGATACAACTATCATGATATAAGTCTCTTGGCAGAACCTTAGATTTTTAGGAATTGAATATCAATTAATAATATAATATTTGTTTTAAAAACTCTGTTATGTCAATTTTGACACTATTTGAAAAAATGATTTTTTGTGAAAATTATAACAGAATCATTACTTCAAAAAAAGTCAATTAAATCAATCCTAATATGTCATATTATCCTAGAAAATTAGTTTAATTCATTAAAAGTCTCAAATTATATTTATTTTGGTATTTATAATATCAATTATTTTAATTTTTCACTATTATGGTAATTACTGCATCATCATTGTGTCATAAATAAATTAAATTATTTAATGTCTAAAAATTATAAATAAAATATCATTATGTATTAAACATTTTTATATTTATAATGAATATTTATAGTCTAAAATCCAAAATATATAACCCTTTGTGAAAATTGTTTTTCTAAAAGATATATGATTTTATCATTTTTGTATTTATTTTAACTTTATTAAAATAATGTGTCCCTATCACCTACAAGTGGCTCCATGGGGTCCCAAAATCGACCCAAAGATTCCCATGGTCAGACATGTATCCACCAATAATGTTAGGACACGTTTTAGGGTAATTTAGTATTATTATAATATTATTTTTTAACCCTTATTTACCGGATTTACCCTTTAACCGTGGTAAATAAAATATTTACCGAAGTAATTATTCAAAATGTCTAAAAATAAAAGTTACCTATTTACAAAATTTGGACATCCTGATTCCAAATATGGAATCCATTTTTCCAAATTAAAAACATATAAGTGGCAGGAATTAATTTAAAATTAATTCCCGCTGTCAAAACAAAAATCGTGTTTTTAAGATATAATAACTATCAAAAGATTGGTACTTGTTTATGTCCGGTTTAATTGTGAAATTATGTACAATGACCAAAATTGTATTAAATTGTAAAAATATATTCTAAATATACTTTAAAACCACTCAAATTCATAATTTATCACTATTAATTATTTTGATTAAAAAAGTTGTTTTCAATTAAAATTTAGTAATTTTCACTATTCATCAAAATATTAAAGTTATCCGAAAAGTACCAAAATTTCACCTTTGGATAAATTAGATACTATGAATCCAAAAATTAAGTCCACTTTGAGAGATAAAAGTTCTAAAATTTTAAAAAGTAGGTATTACTATTCATAACGGCTAGTTTGATCGGTTGTGGTGTGTGTTTGAACTCGATGTTGCGTACAACACACGCTATTGCATTATTCAAAGGGAAACGTAACATAGAAGCTTGGGGTGTTACATTTGAAGTATATTTTCACAAAAAAGGAATTGAACATGAGACAAAGGAGATTGTTGAAACTTCTCAAAGACTATGATTGTTCAATTCATTTTCATCCCGGAAGAGCAAACAAAGTCGCTGATGTATTAAGCAGGAAAGACCCAGTTGTTCTTTCCATGATGAGGATTCAAAGAGATACTTTGATCAATGAACTAGTAAAACTGGACATGGGAATTATTAGGGAAGGGACATCCTCAACCCTAACCCAAATGGTTTCTCAACTGTCATTACTAGAGAAGATCAAGAAAACTCAGAAGGAAGATCCTTTTTTATAGAAGAAGTTTGAGGTTGTGAAGGATGGGAAGTTTCCTGAGTTTAATATTGATCAAGAAGGTGTACTAAAATTTCATACAAGACTATGTGTTCCATATATTTCAGAAATAAAGAAGGATCTGATGGATGAAGCTCATAACTCCACTTTCTCTATAAATCTTGGTAGCACAAAAATGTATAGGGACCTTTGTGATCATTATTGGTGGGATAATATGAAAAAAGAGATTGCTGACTACACTTCAAGGTGCCTGGTATGTCAGCAAGTGAAGGAAGAGCGACAACTTCCTAAAGGGGTATTGCAACCACTACCCATACCAGCATGGAAGTGAGACAATATCACTATGGACTTCTTCACTGGTCTCCTAAGAACTTCCAAAGGAAACAATGCGATATGGGTTATTGTGGACCATCTCACCAAGAATTCCCATTTTATCTCTATTCGGTAAGATTTATCTTTTGATCAAATTACCAGGATTTACATAAAGGAAGTGATAAGGCTGCATGGAGTTACACTTTCTATCGTATCTGATCATGATCCAAGGTTCACATCAAAATTCTAGAGAAGTCTTCAACATGCTCTGAGCACATCATTGAATTTCAGTGCGGCCTATCACCCCCAAACTGATGGCTAATATGAAAGGACTATTTAAACACTCAAAGAAATTTTGAGAACATGATCAATGAAATTTAAAGGTGGATGGGATCAACATCTCCCTTTATTTGAGTTCTCTTACAACAACAACTTCCACTCGAGCATTCAAATGGCACCCTATGAAGCTCTATATGGGAAGTGATGTAAAAATCATACTTTTTGGGATGAAGTTGGTGAGAGAAAGCTTCTTGGGCATGATCTTGTGCAAGAGATGACATAAAAAGTCCATGCCATCCAACAACATATTAAGGATGCTCAAAGTCGGCAAAATAGCTATGCCGACAATCGTCGAAGGGACTTGGAGTTTGATGTCGGTGACAAAGACTTTATTTGGATTTCACCTTGGAAGAGAGTCATGAGGTTTGGGAAGAAAGGGAAGCCAACCCTTAGGTACATTGGACCCTATGAAATCCTTGATCGCGTGGAAACAGTGGCCTATTAGCTTGCACTTCCTCAAAATCCATCACAAGTTCATGATGTCTTCCATGTATCCCTCTTGAGGAAGTACATACCTGACCCTTCATATTTACTAAACCCAGAGGTGGTATAACTGAAACATGAACTCTCTTATGAGGATCAGCTGGTGGAGATCTTGGATCGTGGGGACAAGGTTCTATGCAACAAGACTACTCACCTTGTTAAGGTGTTGTGGAGGAACAACAAATGTGAGGAATCCACATGGGAACCAGAGGAGTCTATGAGGTAGAAGTACCCACACCTTTTCTCTTCTTAGAGTATGAGTTAAAATTTTGGGGACAAAATTTCTTAAGGAGGGAAGAATGTAATGACCCCAACTTTTTAATAATATTTATTTCCTAAATTTGTGTGTTGTTTTATTTTATACTCAACAAAACTATATCCTTTAATTAATAAAGTGAGTATAATTAAATGTGACTGTTGGGTTTCGACTCTTATATGGCCATTGGTCAATATGATCATTGGAAACTAAATTCATAACGTTACAATTATTGTTTATAAATTCAAATGATCTTGGATAATTAATATAGAAATAAGAGTCGATGGCATCATCCAGTTGACTCAGGACATATGAATCCCATCTGTCGGAGCTTGGGAAGGAGGTAGCATCATTGGGCTTTAATTTGGACCAAGCCCAAGCTGAACTTAAACATGTGAAGTTTGAACGGAATTTCCTAAGGAAGAAGTTCAAGATGATAGAAATCACCACTCGGGTAATGTTGTCCGAGCCACCCCAATATTCTATCACCATAGCACACCTTACACTTAGGTCCTATGCAGGTGTTATAAGGGGCTATGTAACGAAGCTTGAGTTACTTTCTGTAATCCTTTTGTATAAATAAATTTTTCACTTCTTATTATGTTAAAATTTATGAATTTAAAATGTCCGGATAAATATACAATGAATTTATAGAAGTTCCATATTATTGAAGAATTTTGAAAAAGGGGGTATTTTAAAATATTTTTGTATTATTTAAATAATTAATAATGTGAATTTATTTTCAAAAAATGGTCTTCTACAATTTTTTCAGTAGGAAATTTAGAGTCTAATAAGATCAACTTAATTTTTAGTGAATAGTAAAGTATGAATAGTAACATACCAGTATGAATAGTAATGAATATTAATGAATAGTAAATTGACCAAATAAATAAAAACTTCACCCATGAATGTATAAATACATTTTAGACATCTTTAATGTGAAAAAAGATCATAGTTTAAGTTTATGTATTTTTGTATGTCATAAATATTTTATTTACAATTTTATAATTAATTTAATAATTTAAAATGAAAATTTATTTTCATAAAATTTAATCATAAATTTTTACTTTATTGTATTATGGTTATACGATAATTTTATGGTACATTGATTACTTTCTTAAGGAGTTACAAAACGAGTTATAGTTTTAAAGTTGTATTTTTGGAATAAATAATGATTTTATTTAAAAAATAAATTAAAAATATTTAAAAAATTATTTTCATAAAATGGAGTTCATTTTTTAATTCAGAGCATCGATATTAGGTTAGAGTGAATTTTTGGTTTTTTTCTGAAATAGTTGAATTTTTGGTGAATAGTATAAATACAGTTTTGAGTTTCAGGTGTTTGATGACATCATTAATGATGTAATAATGATGTAAGATTTCTGGTCGACTTATGAAAAGTGAGATATGCTATGAGGTCTCCCAAGTGACCAATACCATGTGCAAATACCATGGGAAAGCCCATGGTTTTTCAAATACCACCTATGAGGTGTCCCTTGGAAATTAATAATTTATTCCCCCACTTTTCCTATAAATACCAAGACATTTCCTCATTCATTTCATTCAAAAATCCTTCTCAATTAATTTATGGTCTCATTACCTCCCAAGGAGTCCTCCCAAGGTTCCCTCAAGCCTCCCAAGGTTCTGACCTGATGCTTTTGAAGTTACTCTTCAAGGTAAGTGAATCTTTCACCCTCCTCTTTTAAGTCATGACTTCCTTTATGTTATATCTTCTAGTTTCCATATTATTATTTTGGGGTATGTTCTTTAATATCCTTATTACTGTCCAATTCATGTTAAAATGATGATATACCTTTTCCACTCTCATCAATTGATTTTCTTAATTTTTAAGTGACGTCGTTAGGCTACCAAATTTTTCGTCAAAGAAATCGCATTTTCTATTTTCTTTCAAGTTTCCTTTACATGTGGTATTTCATTCAAATATCCACACCAAGATCTTATTTATTTTTATTCTCTACCTATTCTGAAAATTATTCATTTATTTATGGGATACCCTTATCCCCTCTCTTTTTTTATTTTCTAAAAACCATGTTATATAGCTGTTATGCTGCAGAAATTTCGTCTCAAAATTTCTCTCTCTTTCTCTCATGAAATTCTATTGTTTTATTTATGTGAATACCCAGACCTATTTCGTTTATATGTGTGTTCATAAATACAAAAAATGATATATTTTATTCTAGAATTCACATACATAACCCTCACTTTCTTTCCACGGGTTATAATTGACATAATGATCTTGTTTTTAAGAACTTTTAAAACGTCACGATTTTGAAATGAAACCCATTTCTTTTATTCTCTGTGGGTTATTTATGAAATGTTTGATTATGATCTATGTGGATCACATGAAAAAAAATGACATATTAAGGGTGTTCCCTGATAGTTCTCTAATGCATTGGGTAAATAATTAATCTCTAGAGATGACAAGTTTCACAATACCTCGGTGAATAACCTTGGTAATGTTTATGACACCTCAGGAATAAACCTTGGTGATATGTTCATGAATGTATAAATGGAATGTTGTAGCCACATATTCAAGTTATGATTCAAGTTATTTTTTTATGATATTCCTATTCTTCCATTGCTCATGCCTTTATGATTTTTATCATGTTCTTATTAATATTTCTCAAGATCACATGGCAATTGTTTCACTTGTTTTCCTTACTGAGCCTTCTGCTCACCCTTTCCTTTAATGTATGTCTCTAGGTTATGAGATGAAGTAATTTTACTTAGTATGAACCTATGATGAAGCCTTAAAATTGTATTAGAAGGATTTTTATGTTATTTTCATGTATTATGTTCCTGATTTCCAAGACACTAGACTTTAAAGATCATCTACATGTAAAATGTAATGAAAAGTTATGTAATAAAAAGGCAGGATACTATAATACTTGGATAACACCACTAATAGAGTATTATCATGATAAAATTGAAAATGTTATACACTACATGGGAAAACACCAATTTCTAAGAAAAATATGCATATCAAACTACTACTTTGTGGCTTCAGAAACCACTATATACTCGAATTCTGCTGTAGAATTGGTGATGACAGGTTTCTTATAGATTTTCCATATCACTACACCACTATTTAGGAAAAGGATGTATCCTTACTATGATTTTAGATAAATATGATCTATTTGGAAACTAGCGTCAATTTATCCTCTTAATACTAGTTCCTCATCTTGTCCATACACTAGGAACATATCCTCTGTACATCTCAAGCACTTCAAGATTGTTTTGACAGGTTCCCAATGTAGCTCTCTTGGATCAGATTGATATCTTCCCACCATTATTAAATAAAATGAAACATAAAACCTAGTACATATAATGACATACATGATAGATCCCACTGCCAATGCATAAGGTATATACTCATTATTTTAATCTCTTCCTATGTTTTTGGACAAATTTTCTTAGATATATTGATATCACATGACATGGAAAAAAACGATATCTTGGATTGTTCCATACTATAATTTTTAGTACCTTTTCAATATATGTATTTTGACTTATACCAAGTATCCTATTATATATATCTTAATAGATATTGATCCCCAAAATGTAGAATGTTTCACCTATTTCTTTCATGGAGAAGAATTCATTTAACCATGTCTTAACAGATTTTAAGACTTTCACTTCATTTACCATAATTAATATTTCATCAAAATATAATACTAGAAAAATGATGGAATTCACATTAACCTTATTATAGACACAAGGCTTAATTTTTTTCTTGATGAAACCAAATTCTCTTATGGCCACACCAAAATGAACATTCCATGACCATGATGCCTTCATTAGCCCATAAACAGATCTCTGTAGCTTGCATACTTTATTAGCATTCATTGACCTAAAAAACCCTTCATGTTGAGTCGTATAGAAATCTTCAACCAACATTCCATTTAAAAAATAAGTTTTGACATCCAGTTTTCAAATTTCATAATCATAGAAGGATTATATTGCAAGAAATATTCTGATTTATTTTAGCAGTGATACTGTTGAGAAGGCCTCATCGTAGTCAATTCCTTGATGTTGGATAAATCAATTCACTACCATTTTTTCCATATAGGTATTAACCTTTCCATCCATGTATATATTTTTATTGAATACCCATTTCCACCCAATGGGTTTTACATTAGCTGGAGGATCTACCAAAACCTAAACTTCATTTTGATATATAGACCCCATCTCAGAATGCATGTGATTTTTCCATTTAGTAGCATCCTTTCCCTATACTTCTTGATTGTAGGTTATAGGTTCATCATCCTCTAGTATTAATGTTTCACCAATCATGGTAACAAGAAAAATAAAACATTCTGGTTCTCTAACCTCTCTGGTTGACCTACATAGTATTTATGTCTCAGGAACTTCTTCATCTCTCACTTTCAATTGTAGAGATTATTTCTGTACCAACTCATGTGCATATGAAGAATTAAAATCATTGAAGTCAATCTTCTTACCACTATTTCCATTTTAAATTTGTTCCATTTATAGAAATTTGGATTATCTCCCCATAGTCACTTT
The DNA here is from genome assembly GCA_963277665.1 of Viscum album. Lineage (NCBI taxonomy): Eukaryota > Viridiplantae > Streptophyta > Magnoliopsida > Santalales > Viscaceae > Viscum > Viscum album. Next base: position 1,870,167,567 of record OY728120.1, on the reverse strand, counting down.
CCTATATGAAGGGTTATATTGGTAATATTATTTAGTTTCATTAGGATAACCTATAACAATGCACTATATGATTTTAGATGCTAACTTTTCACTTGGTATTGTCTTGAAAAAATCATCGCATCCCCATAAAAATATATATGACATACTAGATTTATTTACATACCAAAACACATATGGAATTCCATCTATAGCTTTAGTTGGTACTCAGTTTAGACTATATATCGTTTTCTACAAGGTGTATCCCCAAAAGGAAAATGGAAGAGTTTCCTGAATAATAATTAGTATAAACATGTATATCAGTGTCTGATTTCTCTTTTCACTAACACCGTTTCACTGTGGTGTGCAAGGAGGAGTGATTTGGGATACTATCCCATGCTCCTTTACATGATCAATGAAATATTAGTTAAGATAATCTACACCTTGGTGTGAGAAGAGTGCATTAATCATCTTACCAAGTTAGTTTTATACTTCATGTTGATATTCCTCAAAATTTAATAAGAATATCACTTATATTTCATTAAGTAGGTATATCCATACCTACTATATTCATCTGTAAATGTAATGAATTATGAAAACCCATCCCCTTTCTCTATAAGAAATGGGCCACATATTTCAGTATGAATTAATTATAGTAATTCTTTGGCTCTTTCTCCCTTCTCAAAGAATGTTTCTTTGGTCATTTTTCTTTATAAATAGGTGTGACATACATAAAAGGGTTTTAACTCAACCGAGTCTAAATACCCTTCTTGGTGTAATTTCTGTAATCGCTTCATGTTTACATGACCAATCCTAATGTGCTATAGGTGGGTGTTATATGAGTCATGTTCACTGGTTTTGGAATTCATTTTCATTATCATGTTTTTGAGTTTATATATATATATATAATCCATTGTTAAGATAACACATGTTATCCTTATAAAATAGAAAACATTTATTTCCAAACATGAAATAAAATTCCATAGTGTCCAAACCAGACACTGAAATTATGTTTCTGGTTATAGAGGGTACATATTATAAATAATTTATTATAAGTACCAAACCACTAGGAAATGTTAGGTGATAATATCCTACTTCCAAGGCTTCTATATTTGAATCATTTTTAGCTCATAGATTTAGTTCACCCTTTTTAATCTTCAGAAAAAATATTAGGTTCATGTATATGAATACATATGTGTGATCCATGTGTCATATCCAATAGAAAACTTTTAGATAATGAAATATTTAATTCAAGAAAAATAATAGTTGAAGTATAAGTGTCACCTTTCTTCTTATTCATAGCTTTTCAATTCTTCTTGTAGTGTCCTTTCTTTTCAAATTGAAAGAAAAAATCCTCCTTCTAATTTCCCTACCTCTGTATCCCTGGATTCTTAGAAGGATGGTGCATTGGTGACTTCAACTTGGACATGGATTTAGACCCCTTAGCCTTGACCTTCCTCCTATCATTGTCCACAATGATTGAATAATTGGTATTCTTCATATCCTTCCAAACATGGAGAACTAAATCCAAAATATCCAAATGTGATTTTTTCATGTTATTCATATTATAATTGACAATTATCGTTTAAAATCTTGATGGTAAAGAGGAAATAATGAGATTTGTCACTATTTCATTGTTCATTTTGAACCCAAGGGCATCAAGTCACTCAATGTACCCAATCATCTTTAGAAAATGATGTTCTTCTTGATTCCCTTCTACTAGCATGCGCCTTACAGTTCACTAGAAATATCATACCTCTCTTACACTGCTCTCTCCTAATATAATTCTTAGAGATGAGTAAGCATCTTGTAGGAATCATCATTATCCTGAATTTATATAAATTGAATAGAAATATATGATAGCATGATACATTGTACATCTAGTTCTCCATCTCCATGATTTCTCTATTTTTCTTTATCATCATTGCTTTATCTGTGAGGATGATTAGCAATAATTTATGATTATAGCACATAAAGCTCCATTTATTGTTGTAGTATTATGAACAAGTTCATATACCACTCATGGAAGTTATATATGGCCAAGATATTCTATTTATCCAATATAGATCGTAGTTATAATGTTATGGCGACATTAGTGATTTCCAGTTTTATCTACAAAAAAAAGATTTTAGTAGTCAGTATTTTATCTTGATTACTATTTATACATTTTTTATTAATTAATTATTATCTCATTTAAATGTCTCCCACTATTTTATTAAATCACAATAGCCCTCACTATTAGATTTGTAATACTATATCACTTTATTATTATAGTGGAAAGGATACCTAAAACCTCTCCTCATTTTCTACAAGCTATGGATAATACACTACTCATAGAGTTTCAAGGAAGGATCTAGGCTATAAAACCACTTCTACTTTTGGTTCCTTGATATACTGAGTAAAGTCTCATATTAATGGAACTGTAACCTTGATTCCCTCAATGACTTTCCTCTAACGTGATAGGAAGTTAGATATGGATAAACCTTAACTACCAAATTTAGTTAATTAATTCCATTAATCTCATAAGAACTCCTCGATAGTAGGATTCACTCTCAACTATGGATGAAAAGAACCCCAAACTCTTGGTGTTGTTCAAATTTAAGAAACGAAAGGAATTATGACTTAATATATGTTTTAGGTATGTTCTTATTTTCTTGATTAATGTAATTCATTTCTATTATACAATGTTCAATCTATGTTGTCGTGCTCACAACTGAATGTGCAATAATAGAAAAATCATATGTCACATCCTTATGTATTTTATCTTTATTTTATTTTATGTGATCTCATAGTAAACATAGATACACAAAAAGTAACAAATAATGCATAAAGGAAATAATCTACCTAAATAGTCTTCAACATCATATTATGATTGATCCATTTTAATATAACTAATCAATATTGACATAGGGGGTTTCATACTTTAGTTGACTCCTAAATCATATCATAGTATGTCCCCAGTCTAGTGTATTCCCTTCTCGTTTAGAGTTCCTCCTTATCTTGGTGGGATCTTAATCTTAAAACATCATCATCCACGTACAAAAATACTCTCACACAGTAAAGGGGGTCTAGGGGTGTAATATACAATAGATACATTGGACATGCATGCCCTTATACATATTGAATGAAAATAAGATGATGCACAAATCATCATTTAATTACCTGCTTATTACAGTCATCAGACACAATAAATAATTAAATAATCTAGACATTAATGGGGTTGGTAAATTTTATCCACACAAGTCTGCATAAAAATAAACACGCGATAAACATTAAATTAAGTATGAGGTCATTCAAATAAATTAAATGAATTTAAATAAATTAAATGAATTTAAATAAATTAGAATAGTTTATTTTATTCGGTCAAATTTTTAATTATTTTTAAATTCAAAAATTAAATTAAATTATTATTTTGGATTATTAAATTTTTTTTAAAATCAAACCAAAATTAATTTTAATTAATTTAATTTAAAAATAAATTTAAATTAATCAAATTATTTAATTTTGATTATATGAATTTGACTTGGTCCCTTAAAACCATGTATAGTCTCCTTGTAAGCTTAGCCATAACCCCGTAGGCCTGTTAGGGCTAAGAAAACCCTATATAGGGGTATTATGGGCTAAGACGGCCTGCCAAGACCCATTTTGGGCCAAAAAGACCCATCTTGCCCCATAGTGGGGCTGTTCGGGTCTGGATGAACTTGTGTTCGGGTTAACTCGTGTGTGTGGACCTCGCCAAGGTGGTTTGTGGATCACTAACAACGCATACTATGCGTAGAAAGATGGAGTTGGTGAGATATACTAGAGGGGGTGCTACTGGGATTCTCTAGCTGGGAAGGAGGCTCAGCCATGGGGCCTAGTGAGTGGTGACCAATGGTCTTGATTGAGCCAGTGTCAACATCCAGTGGATTAACATGCATCCGACTGCAAGCATTGCTTGCAGTGATCCCTATGTTGTACGGTGTTCGGTGGTGGAGTGACCTAGAGAGAGGTGGTATAAGAAAATGGATTTGGCTATCATAGGAGGATATGACAGTGAACCCTTGGTAGTCAGTAGTCTTGATTTGGCCGGCAGATTCCATGAGCAGTTGTGATCCTTGAGAGAGGTGGTAGTTGAATCTCTCGAGATGTGGGGTGGCACTTGTCTGATAAGTGAATGAGGGAGAGGTGGGGGGGGGGGCTTCTGGATTTTATACTCATATGAGAGGAGAGGGAGTCGATGTTCTTGATCTAGGTAGGGGATGGATAATGGGAGACACCCATGAGAGAATAGGGAAAGGTGGGAGGTAGATCAGTTCACCCAAGGGAAGGGGAGGCCCAGTGTAAAGGGAGGAGGCCAATAGTGGGAAGAAGTATCCCACTTTTCTGTTTACATTTTATTAACATTTAATTTTTATAAATCTAAATCTTGACCTTTTTAAAAACAAAGATTTCATTACACTACATGCAAAAATTTTCTACATCCACATACAAATGTGTTTTTTTTTCTTTGTCTATTTTTTTATTTATCCATAAATCTATGTCTAATTATGCCTGCTCAAAATAATTAACCCCATTAAAACCTTATATCAATTATTATTGCTGAAAAAATTACACTGACAGGAACCATGACTATAAAGTTTGCGCATCACCTAAAAAATAAAATTAATATATATATATACATCATTTTCTATAAAAACACAAAATTCATTTTTTTAATATGATAAAAAAGGCATCGATCTATAATTTTTCTTGGATTTCCATATCTTGGCCATTCTAGAATGGATCGATGTATGGTTGAATTAATTGGGACCTATTTAAAACCCTCTACTTAAAATTTAAATCAAAATAATTATCTTTCCATAAAAAGCCATGTGTTCCCTCTAAAACAAATTTTTGGTATTGGGTCGCACAAAGGAAGCCAGTTGGTGGAAGATATAAAAAATTTCCATCTACTGAGTGATGAAACATTATCATCTCCAGGAATGCAGCCCCTGTGCAGTCTGAGGATTCTATATGGTTTAATAATAGCATATAAAAATCAAAATAACAAGTACATTTGTTCCGATTTGAAGTGCACACGTCAATTTTATGTCGATGATGACCATTGCTCGAACGATCATATTCTGAATCCCTATAGATCATCCACACAAGCTTCTTGAATCTGCACATGTAACATTTATAGGATTTTGGGTTCTAGAATGGAGCTATGATTATCACTTTAATGCCTAGTTGATCACATGAACTTTTGCCTTCGATTCTCAAAGAAAAACCTGGATCATTCACTTGGATTGTGAAATCATCTCTATAGTATTTGAGAGGAGATTGAATATCTAAATTATTTACTTATGAATATTCCATTAAAATGAGATTCTCTCCAATTATATAATGTATTTCAAAATACTCAATTAGGTTTCCTCAACCCTCATGCATTAAACATCCACTAAATAAGTGACATGAATAATTAATTATGATTAGATAACATTGTAATAAACCTTATTTATCTTTTATAAAATACCTTTAATATATATTAAATATATTACATGATAAAATAGTTCAATTACTAGAAATTTATCTCCCTATAATATTAAATAAAACTAAAATATTAAAATAATTTTTGTTTGTATAATATTAATCATTTTATTGACTTAAAAACTTATAAATACATTGAATAAATAAATTCAATACAATTATTATTTTCTTAAATAACAATTAATTTATTTATTTATCATTGATTAATAAAACATGGGAAACACTATGACCCCATTGGTGGGCCAAACATGTCTTATATACCTATTCACCTAAATATGGAAGATTTTAGAATGTGATATTATGTTTGACCCTTTAGGACCTTATCTCAATAGAAGTGAAGAATATTCATAGAACAATAGTGGATTCTAAAAACCCATAAATTCACCTAAAGAGATTATGAATATTCATAGCAATGAAAACCAACCTATGGACACAAAATTTTTAATATAATATCTTCATCATATGATATCGCATAAAGCAGGATGCACACTTATGTCATCTTCCTTTCCTGATTTATTATTTTTTTATCTATATGGATACATTTACCTTTGACTACCATAGCCATGGATTTATGAATTTATACCATCTTGATCAACCAATATAGAGATATCTCTTTCTCAACTCAGAAAAAAAATCCTATCATGATCATTCAACCAATGTCATACCACCAATGACATAGCATACACAAACTTCCTCTTCATGACTTCATTGTCATGGGTTTTCCTTGTATAAAATTACATGATAAAATGGAACACATTGGTAATGATATCAAGTCAGGAGACCAATACTCATGTCTATAGATAGGAACAACCAATGGAACCCGAAACATGTGGTGTTTCTATTGGTGGATATGTTATCATGATCTCAACTACTAGAGATCACCAAGTGTGAACTTCATGATAAGAAGTCTCTTTTATTATGATCCCCGAGCACCAAATAGTTACATATCACATGTTTATTATCAGTATGATGTATCTAGACCATAGGAAATCACTTTAAGATTACTTTCATAGTACCTCTAGATTATCATTATAGATTGGGATCTGCTATAATCCATTGATATGATATGTAATCTAAGGAAATTTCAATAAATATCATAGACACAGAAGTATTGACACTATCATGGTAAGATAAACACATGTATTTTTAACATACTTTATACATGTAGTGGTAATCAAAGTACATCATAAGTTGGGTCTCTAGAACCCAATTTTAATTACATACACAAATAATATATCATTTTAGATGAATATTCAATACATATCATTATAATACATTACCTTTAATCATAAAGGATTAGTGTATTTGGGGAGTAGAGATATAATCATCTTAATTCATTAATAAAGTTCACTATCTCCCATGAAGTTATTCTCACATAGTACACTTCTCAGTCATACACTATTAAAAACCATTCTTCATAACCTAGGGAATGGAAAATAATAGAGGGTCAGATCAGATTCTCATTAAGGGTAAAACTTAGAGATATCAACTAATGATCATATGTAGGCATAACATAAGCATAATAGAATGAGGATATGAGTATAAAATTTGAAAAAATAACCAAAAATTGATAGATCAAAATCATAGAGTAGGGATTTGGAAATTAAAAAGATATGAATCAAAGAATAATTGAAGATCATGGGCCATGAGATAATATCATAAGTATAAGAACATTACATGTTGATCCGAATAAGAATAGTAGAATAACCATAATCTTATAAATAATTTATCAATGCTATATAATAATACATTCATCACATGTTATAATTTAGATGAACACTTATATAACCTCTTTGGTAATTTGATATACTATGTGTACCATCTTTTAGGCTTTGGATTGTTAGGACCACTTTAATAATTGAGTTGTATTTGTTGTCAATGAGTTCAATGAATGTCATGATGGATAAAGACACTCTCTTAAGTGAAATGAAGAATGTAAATTAGACGATTGATTCACTGATCTTGAAAGTTCAAATAACTTGTATCATGTTTGATACAACGTTTACAACATTGAAGGAGCATCCTTTTAAGGATGATTGAAGTAATTTGGATTTGATAATCCAAAAAGGAAAGGAGGAAGAAGAATTTTGAAGAAGAGTATTGGACTTTAAGGTGGCCATGCATGAGGTTGGTTGGTGTTTAAAGATGTCCATGCATTTTTTTGAATACATGGTTTTCTACCAAGTATTTTTATAAGGATTAATTAAAAAATGGGGCCAGCCCACAGGCTTGCTACCCGGCCTCAACCCGAGGCTCATGTGGGGCCACAGTGGTCAACCACGCCCATGGGGAAGCCAAGGCAGAGCCGGCCTGCAAGAGGTTCATAGGGTCCATGTATAATCCCCCAGGGTGTGTAGAGTGGGCTCTAGGTGTGTGCTTGAGGAGGCAGAGTGGGTGCTAAGAGCGCACCCGCAGAGAACCGGTGCGAGGTGACACTAGATGGGGGAGAGGAGAATTCTGAGTGGTTGGCAGGGGGAGTTGATTGATAAACCATGAGAAACATGAATCTCGATTTTGATGTGGGACAAAATTTTAAAAACATAGATATAATATCCACCTTCCATCCAATCCCACGTCTCACCCTACCATTCAATCAATCTATGATAGATGGATCTAATCTCTGTCATCCATCAATCCCACGCCGCGTGAGTATGAACCCAAGCTTTCCGATCCTCCTACGGTATTTTAAGAACCCCGTCATCATCTTCCTCTCACCAATGCATGTCACCACCACTGCATCTCCCTAGAGATGAAGACCAACCACCATGGTTGATCCCTTTCCATTGAAGAAGAGTCTCATAAGTGACCTGAGACCATGCATGAAATTTATGTCTTGCATGCATGTGAATATCTTGAAGGAGGCTGAAGAAAAAAGAGTTGTGATGCCTTAACTTTCATCCTAGATTCATGGATGATCCATGTGAGATTCATGCACAAGATTCATGCATGAGAATCGTGCATACGATCTTGAATCCATGCATGAAGATAGGAGCCTGCATTCAAAAAGGAAACATCCACAAATCCCAACATATCTCAAATGCGGTTTGAATGTTTTAAAGAACCAGAGATCTTGGTTATTTGAAGAGCGAAACTTGTATGATTCAGAGGAAATATTTTAATGTGAAATAGGATTTTCCCTTGATTATAAAAGGAGGATCCCAAGCCGAGAGAGGCTACTGCTCGTGAATACCCGAAGTGCTTCTATTCCAAAAACCTATCATACTCTTTGAATAAGTAATCCATGTCCCACAGACCTTCAACAAGTTCCATGTACTCTTGAAGAGATACACAAATAAGAATAGTATCCACACTCCCTTTTACGAAGAAGAAACAAGAAAAAATGCGATAGGTTTACCCAAACCCTCGCGGTGTTTTTGTGAAGGAAATCTCGCAGCTATGCAATTGGTGAAATCACACCTTTACTATGATTTGTGAAGAAAACGCCATGTACTAACCTCTCTATTCTACGAAGGAGATTCATGCACACTCGTTTCATAAGAAAGAGACCCATGTGAAATTTTGGTTTTACGAAGTAAGGTGAGTACCCTCCTATTTGCACACTTATCTTATTGTTTGTAGGGGTCCGAGTATTTGTGAAGAATGAGAGTACAAGAAATAGAAGGGAAATACATGTTGTATGCACCCATGTGCATGGATTGAAGAAATCCCAAGACCTTAAGTGGTTTCACCATTCGGGTTTGAAGAATAGAATAGATGAAACCCATACACTTATGTGTATGATGTAAATACACCTAAACCTAGTACAAAGAGAAGAAGAGAAAAGGAGAAAGAAAAGGAAATAAGATGTGAATAGGTTGTGTGTGTTTTCTCAAAGAATCATACCCATTCGGGTTCTTACACAAGAAGAGGAAGACGTGAATGCATGCATTCACATGCACACATGAAGTGACTTAAATAAATAATAAAAAATAAGTGTGTTCACGTGTGTAAAGAAGAATAATATAGAAAGTAAATGAAAGGTTCAACCTAAATGCCATATGCATGTTCACATGCATTCATGAACAATAGAGAATAATTAATTTAGATTATGCTAAGTGAGTTGATCCTCGTTGTTTGAACAATCACATTGGTATATGTGATTCTAGCTAAAGAAAGAATAAGAGTGCATTTGGTTATTGCACTGAAGAAGAAGAAGAATAAGTCTAGTGAAGTTGGTGTTGCACTAGAGAAGAATAGAAAGAAATAAAGGGAGAATTGCTTGACTAATGCTTTGTAAGTAATCAAGTGAAGAGCACTAAATAAGATCAAGAGTAGAACCTACCTTTGAAGAAGGAAGAAGACTATCTTTACAGGTAGTATAAAGAACCAGATAGAGGCTGAAAGTTAGACTAGGCTATCACCAGTCTAGGGAAGAGGATTATTTCCCACCCCCTCCAAAGTTTAGGGACCCACACTAACTAGAGGATTATTTTCCTAGTCACTCCACTATAACAGCATATCACATTATAGTAGAGAATCCATTCACTGGTCATTCCCATGCATGGAAAGCACATAGCTACTCTTATTCAGTGTTGAACCTTGTAAAAATATCGTGTGCATATTTTTACTACTTTCATATTATTGTATGCGACAGGGAAAAGAGAATAAGAGAATAAAGATCCTAACAGGTCAAGAGGTATAGGGATTAGAAGTTGGAATTGGTTTAAAAAGTCCCCAACAATGATTTACCCCCCACTCTCAGTGTTAGGTATATCCCAAACCGGTCCTCTAAATTGGTATCAAAGGGACAAGTTCAACTATTTTAGATTCTCTACAATGAAGTTATTCTCTTTTGAAGACTTGAGTTTCTTTTCCGAGTTATCAATGAAGTGCACTTTCAGTGAAGATTCAGTTTTCTCTGAGCAGAAGGATATATCTACCAAGACCATGATGAACAGGAAAAATAAGGAGAAGATAAAGTTAAATAAGAAGTCCCTCTTATCCAAAGATAAAGAAGAATATGGTTCGTTATATCTGGATGACATTGAAGACACACCAGACTTGGAAAATAATGAGATGGTGTCTCAAGTTCCCACCAAGAAGATGGAAAACCTTCCTACCTCAACTGATCAAGAGGTATGTGTTAGTACATTTGGAAATTATTCTCATGATGAAAATGAAATCACAAGTGGTGATGATCAATATAAAACATCTCAAGAAATATAATTTGATAGATTAAGAATGATACTTCATGGTATTCCAAAAGAAAGTACATCCCTATTTTGTGGATTATTTCAATGCATGCAGAAAAATATCACTTAGCTGGAAGAAGAAACCAATGTTTTGGATAAAATCTTACAAGCAAAAATTGTTGAATGTTTAAAGATCTCTAGACAGGTTGGAGACTTTAAAGCAACAAAGAGGGGATTTTAAGTAAGTTCTTCAAAGTGGATCAAAGATGTTGAAGTAAAGGAGGGAGTCAACAAGACTCTAGAAAATAAGATCCATGCACTTGAAGATGATATGAAAAAAAGAAATGAAGTCAAGGAGGTATATTTGGAAGAAGACTCCAAGAAGATCAAAGAACTTTAGTCTTTGTTACAAAAAAAAGTAATGATGCATGAAGATGAAGTTGAAAGATTAAAGGAGGCTTGTGAAGAGAAGATGAATATGATTTAAGACTAAGAAGTAATCCTTAATATTAGATGTCTAGAATTGGAATTTGAGTTGACCAATCTTGAGAAGACACATATTTAGTCTCCACAAAATAATTAAAAAGTTATTATGAGTAATCAATGCTCAATAGAAGATTATACTGTCAGAAGACCTCCAACGTGTGACATGAAGATCATTTGTTCACTCATTGATTTATCACAAGTAGTTGAGAAAGTAAAGGTACTATCCAAACAAACTTGTACTGATGTTTCTATAATTTCTTTTACCAAAAGTGTTGGTTGGAAGAAAAATTATAAACAAGTATGGATGAATAAAAATGAGAATAAACCTACCACCATGGATAGGGTGGATATAGGAAAGGGTGTGGAAGATGATCCCCACATAAAGCACAACAATTCAAAAATAAGACTCAACAACCTTATAAAGAAGCTGTCAAGAAGTCAAGGTTTGTTGGTAAATGTTGGTGTTGTAATAGATTTGGGAATTATGCACTAGATTGTTGATACAATCCCTTAAATGAAAAAGAAAATAGAAATCCCATATCAAGGGTGAGAAATCTTGATAAGAAGAAGCAACATCCATAGATCTAGAAGCATATGTGTACTACAAACAGATTTGGAATTTTAGATAACATTTGTGATGTATGTAATAGGTGTGGTCACATGAATGGTGCATGTTCATTTCAACAGGTACCCAAATCTGATAAGAAAAGAAGATCACATGAGCTAGTAAGAAAGAAAAATCATCATTGGGAAGTAGTCAGAAGAATGTTGAAAAAGAAAACACTCCCAAGAAGACTCTAAGGAGGAAATTTTATAAGATATTGAATTATAATTCCAAGAAATTGAAGGGTAGTGCATCCAAAAGAACTACTAAAAAGGATGACACTCACAAGATGCCATGTAAGAGATCCAATCTTGATTCCTCAGCCCCTAACGATATATTTTTGGTCTGACTAGAAGATTTGGAAAGAATGAGAAATATGGAAGATGCACAGGCTAAGGCTAGTGTTAAAATCAAAAAGTAGAATCTACATGAAGACAAAGAAGTTATGTGTGTGAGGTGTAATGAGGATGGTTATACTGTTAGAAGATGCTTTGAATTTACTCCATCCCAAAAATAATTCCTCAAAAAGATGAATGCTGCACCATGAGATTCTAGTGCTTTGAAATCCCTTGAATAAAGAAGATTTACACACAAAGTTATGGAAGAAATAGTAAGGTCTACACAATCACAGTCAGCATTGAAGTGCAGTTGTGAAAGTGTGAAGAATGGAGCATCTGGGTTGAGAAAATCATCTCAACCTTGTTTTTCACATTGATGGAGCAAGGAGGATCCACCTTATTCCCTTAAATATTTTTGTATTGTATTTTTTCTTATATTACAAGGAATTGAAGGTGAAGAAAACTCTCAGGGGGAGAACCTGAGAGTCAGTGATAAGAAGTGTTCCCTTGAGGGGGATACAAATTAAGATGCTAGAGTTATTATTATAATTATTATCAACTTCAGTAGGTATCAAAATTCAATTACTTTGAAGATTGTTTAAAGATCATGTCATTGTAAAAGGTATGTCATTTCCCAATCTCTCATCATTGGTTACTCAAAGTAAATATTATTTCTCAAAGGGGGAGTAACTGAATTACTCGGTGACATAAGAAGAATGGAAGTGTTCCAAGGTCACTTATCCTGCCTGTTGCACTTGAATTTTTTTGATCCATTTGTTAAAGTGAGTGTAGGAGTTTTAGGTTGATTATTTCATACACACTTATTATCCTAAGACTGGAATGAAAGTGAGAATCTATTGAAGAAAAAGTACATGAGTTATCATCTCGTGAGGTATCATGATCAGTGGAGAATGGACAACTTTGTTGTCTAAATAAAATCCTCTTGTTTTCTACACCGAGAATTTCTCAAGTAGACTTAGAGTGAAATGATTAATGTCACATTGGTTGAGTAAGGATTGATACCCCTCTTCCCATGAACTTTGTATTTCTTATCAATAAGTGGGAGAGAAGTTAAATTAAAGATTAAGGGAGAGAAATAAGTGAAGACTCACAACTCACATTGACACATTCATTTTGAAGAAAAACTTTGGGTATTTCCAATAAGTACAAAGGGGGAGATTTTGGGGACCACTTTAGTAATTGAGTTGTATTTATTGTCAATGAGGTCAATGAATGTCATAATGGTCAAACACACTCTCCTAAGTGAAATGGAGAATGTAAATTGGATGATTGATGCACTAATCTTGAAATTTCAAAGAACTTGTATAATGTGTGATACAACATTTATAACATTGAAGGAGCATCCTTTTAAGGATGATTGAAGTACTTTGGATTTGATAATCCAAAAAGGAATAGAGGAAGAATAAGGTTACAGAAGAGGCTTGGCCTTTAAGGTGGTCATTCATGAGGTTGTTTTGTGTCTAAAGATGGCCATGATTTTTTTATACTCTGTTTTCTACCAAGTATTTTTATAAGGTTTACTTAAAAAATGGGGCCAGCCCATGAGCTAGCTACCTGAACTCAACCTGAGGCTCATGTGGAACCACAGGGGTCGACTGTGCCCATGGGAAATCCAAGGAAAAGCTATCCCACAAGAAGTGCATGGGGGCCGTGTATAAGCCCCCAGGGCATGCATAGTGGGAGCTAGGTGTGCGCCCAAGGAGGCAGAGTGGGTGCTAAGAGTGTGTCCGTAGAGAACCTGTGCGGGGCAGTACTGGAGGGGGGAGAGGATAATTTCAAGCGGTTGGTGGGGGGATTTGATTGATAAAACACCAGAAACCTGCATCTCCATTTTGATGTGGGAAAACATTTAACAAACGAAGATGTAATCTCTATCGTCCATCCAATCCTGTGACCCGCCCTACCATTCGGTCAATCCATGGAAGATGGATCTAATCTTCACCATCCATCAATCCCGCGCCGCGTGAGTATGAACCCGAGCCATCCGATCTTCCCACCATATTTGAAGAACCTCCTCATCATCTTCCTCCCACCAATGCATGTCACTGCTACTACATCTCACTATAGATGATGACCAACCACCATGGCTGATCCCTTTCCATTGAAGAAGAGTCTCATAAGTGACTCGAGACCATGCATGCAATCTACGTCTTTCATGAATGTGAATATCTCAAAGGAGGACAAAGAAAATGGAGTTGAGAGTCCATAAATTTCATCTGATATTCATGGAGGATCCATGTGAGATTCATGCACGAGATTCATGCATGAGAATCGTGCATACGATATTTACTCCACGCATGAAGATAGGATCCCATGTTCGAAAAGGAAACATCCACAAATCCCGGCGTATCACAAACATGGTTTGAATGTTTTAAAGAACCAAAGATCTCAGTTATTTGAAGAGTGAAACTCAAAAAATTCAGAGGAATTATTAGAATGAAGAATAGGAGTTTCCCTCACCTATAAAAGGAGGATCCCAATCCGAGAGAGGCTTATGCTCATGAATACCCAAAGTGCTACTGTTACAAAAATAGAGCACACTCTTTGAAAAAGTAATTTGTGTCCCATGGACCTTCAACAAGTGACATGCACTCTTGGATAGCCTCATGAAGAAGAAGAAGAGGGTATGCAATCCCTTGTGTGAATAAGAAACCACAAAAAATGTGATAGGTTTACCCAAACCCTCACAATGTTTTTGTGAAGGAAATCACGTGGCTACGCAATTGATGCAATCACACCTTTTTTTTCTTTGCGAAGACAGTGCCATGTACTAACCTCTCAATTTTTTGAAGGAGATTCATGCACACTTGTTGCATAAGAAGGAGACCCATGGGCCATTCTAGTTTCACCAAGTAAGGTGAGAACCCTCCTATTTTTACTCTTATCTTATTGTTTGTATGGGTTAGAGTATTGGTGAATAAGGAGAGTCCAAGAAATATAAGGGAAGTACATGTTGTATGCACCCATGTGCATGGCTTGAAGAAAGACCAAGACCTTAAGTGGTTTTCCCATTTGGGTTTGAAGAAGAGCATATATGAAACCCATACACTTATGTGTATGATGTAAAGACACTCGAACCTAGTACAAAGTGAAGAAGAGGAAAGGAGGAAGAAAAAGGAAAGAATAGGATAATAGGTTGTGTGTGTTATCTCAAAGAATCATACCCATTAGGGTTCTCACACAAGAATAGGAAGAGGCGAATGCACGCATGCATGCATGAACATGCACACGTGATGTGACTTAAATAAAGAATAAAAAAAGTGTGTGCACATGTGTAAAGAAGAAGAAGAAAGAAAGGGAAGAAAAAGATCAATGTCATGACCCGTCCTAGTGGGGCTCATGTCGTGACTCCCCAAGCCTGCCTCTAATAGGCCAGGGGTTGGTGACTAGAACCGAGTAGGCATAATACTAACATGGGAGGCATTGCCTAAGTATCTACACACACACACACACACATCTCCAAGCCCAAAATGATGAAATGTAAAAAAATACTAGGGAAAAAATGCATGCATACAACTAAACCCAAACAACAGCGTACGATAGAAAGTAAAGTACTGAAAGTAAACTGGGCCAGAATACAAGCCCACCAAAAAAACAAGAGTCTGAAAACTAAAAAGTCCAACCTGTAAACACAAAGAGTTATTGGGACTGCTGCTCATAGCCATAGGAACAACTCGGCCTGTAGGTAACTCAGAAAGCTCGGTCCTATCCTGGTCCACCCTGGACTATGTCAAAAGGCTGCTTATCTGCAAAAGACATGACACATGCAGGAAAAGACCGTGCAGGGGAGAGTATAACAATACTCAGTAGAGGACCCTGAAAACCCCAAAGTAAGACACAAAGTAAAGGCACAATCATCTCTACATAGTATATGTATACTGAACATATAATAAGAAAAAAAATCCAGATATACTCAAATACAAAACCCGTAGTCTAGGGACAAGTCACTCAACATAATACCACCACTAGGGATTCAGTTCGAAGATTCCACAAAGAACTCACATGGGAGAACTCACTCCATGAGTCTGATAGCTCTGATGATGTCCGTCCGAGAAGTACTGTCCATCGGGAAAGGTCACGAGATATAGATGCACTCATTCCGGGAGAACACACTCCTAAGTGGGAAAGATCTCGATACAAAAATGAGGATCACTACCAGGGCCTTGGAGGATATCGTGACTCATCCAGATTCACCTGCTAGTTAGAAGATCGGCACCCTGTGGAAATAGTCACGTAGAAACTTGACTCTACCTAGGGTAAAGAATGGATAGAGGATCTAGCTTCGGGACTCTCGGAGGGATACCTGACTCTATCTAGGAAAGTCCTACTGAAGGGATTATACTCCTGTAGAAGGAAACAATACCTGAACTTTAGAGGAATGAGAAAAGGGGGAACTTACCCAAAAAAAACATGTCCAAGATATGGTGGACAAGAATATCAAGCGAGGTACTGAAAAGTACATGGCGTGTAGAAGTTCCACAGGTCGTGTCTTCTAACCACGGGTACTTCCCGTGTACTACGGACTACATCACAAGGCTGGTCGTGTAGGAATGTTAGTACATGACATGTAGTAAAAATCACATTCCATGTCTGAGTAGCTGGGGTCGGCTCTGTGTACGCGGCCATGTGCCTGTACATAGCTTTATCCTATGTGCACCATCCCGTGTAACCGGTACATGAGGTAACCCATGTTGCCGGCCTGATCTGGCTGTGTGGTGGAGTACACGGTCCTGTACTCCATCCCCTATATGTCTACTTCCCAGAATAAAAGTCGAGATTTGAGGAAGGTCCAACATGCTGTGTGACCAGGGTCACACGCCGTGTGATACCTGTCTGACCCCCGAAACCCTATCCACTGCTGCCATTACCACAAAGCGTGTTCATCAGGATACATTCCGTGTATTGCGGAAATTTCTAGAATCACGAATCTCCATCATCGCTCCTCCCGTGCTGCCTCGTTCTTCGATCCAACAATTTGATCGCCATGAAAATCAAGGGTTTAGGCCGCCCCGACATCATGAAGTCGATTCCATCAGTTTCGGGCCTTCGATCGGCCCCGAAAATGCATTTTGATCATCAATATAAAGAACGGTCTAAGAATAATAATTCCCGAACCGTGTCGATTCGTCTACCACCATCGCCATCACACCTTCGCTAGGTCTCCAGGATGTCGGATCTCCACTTTGGGATTGTTGCATCATGAAAAGGATGCACAACGATCCGTTTTTCATCGCCCTGTGAAGAAGACGAAAAAAGAGGAAGAAAATCCAACACACCAAAATGAGGAACAAACATCCTCTTTCATTCATCATGACGTTGATCCACTCCCGTTATAAGGATTAAACAAGGTGAATAAAAACGATAATCCTACAATTATCACAACTTAAAATTCCAGAATCAAACCCCAAAAGAAACGAAAAAATAACACCCTCCTGCAGGAACGCACGATCTGTGGATCAACATATTCGTGGTTGATTTGTGTTCATCATTTAAATCCAAAAATGGGAAAAGATGAATTGAAATAAAAACCCCTAACTCAATCCGGTTGAAGAATGATCACCGTGTCGCGTTCTTTGGTGAGGTTCATCATATCCGAGATGCTTCGTCGCCGTCCACCAATGGGTTCTCCTCTAAAGATCCAAGAGCCTCTCTCTCAATTCGCAGGGTTATGAGGCTAACCTTGTGAACTTTCCATAAATAGGTATTTAAAAGGGTGGAATTCAGTCACTATGAAAAAAGGAAATGAAATAAAATAAATTTTTATTATATTTTATTTACATTAAAGATGCCCTGAAACCAACTCTTGTAGTTGACTCGTGTTGGTCGATGTTAGGCCTCGCCTAAGGTAAAGTCACTACTCTGAATGTAACGGTGCCCTCAAATTTCTGATCTAAGAACACATTTAAAAGATATTATACTTTTACAGGAAAACCTCTCACACACATTGTTTAAATTTTTAATTTATTTCAAACATTTATTTCGGGCACTCCAGGCCTCAGAATCGCACACCGACAAAAGGTCTAGTCTCCAAATAATTTCATATAATATTTCAAAATAATTTACGGAAAATACAGGACATTACATTCTCCCCACCTTGGGGCTTTGCGTCCCCGAAAATCCAAAACAAAGGCTACTAAAAAATATGTGGGTACTGGGCACGGATTTGAGCCTCCCAATCCCACGTGCTCTCCTAAAGATTCTCGTGCATCCACCGAATGCGCACCAAGGGAATTGATTTCCCATAAAGGATCCTCTCCTACTGATCCTTGATCTCCACTGGGTACTCAGCAATGGTCACTCCATCATCGATGTCCATCTCGCCCCAGTCGATGACATGCGATGGGTTATGCATGTACCTCCTCAGTTGCTACACATGGAATACATCATGTACCCAGTGTAACTGTGGTGGTAGAGCTAGGCGGCACGCCACATCACCAACTCTGCACAGTATCTGGAAAGGTCCGATGAACCTTTAGTTTTCCGCCCCGGCCAAATCTCTACAACCCTCATCGAGGTGAGACCAGAAGAAAGACATGGTCTCCCTCCTCGAACTCCAGAGGTCTCCGTCGTCTATCAGCATAAGAGTTCTGCTAGCTATGTACAGTCTTCATCCGCTCCCGGATGATCTGCACGTTCTTGGTGGTAGCTCGTACCAACTCTAGACGCATGAGTGCGGACTCTCTAGGGTTGGTCCAGCAAAGTGGTGACCAGAAGGGTCTCATATACAAGGCCTCGAACGGAGCCATACCAATGGTGGAGTGGTAGCTGTTGTTGTACACAAACTCCACCAGTTGTAGGTGGTCCTCCCAACTATGACCAAAGTACAAGATACAGGCCTGCAAAATATCCTCTAGAACTTGAATAGTCCTATCCATCTGACTATCAGTCTATGGATGAAACACCGTGCTCAAGCGTAGCTGAGTCCCAAAAGCCTCCTGCAATCCCTTCCACAACTGGGATGTGAAGCGGGTGTCTCGATATGAGACTATTGTCAAAGGGATGCCATGAATCCAAACTATATATTGCACGTAGAGGCGTCCCAAGCTCTCTAAAGAACTCTACTCCCTGATAGCTAGGAAGTGGGCCGACTTGGGGATTCGGTCAACGATCACCCAGATGGAATCATTCTCCTTGGATGTCCATGGAAAGCCTATCACGAAGTCCATCGATATTCCATTCCACTTCCACTCTGGAACATCTAGGGGTGAGCTAATCCTGCTAGAACCTGGTGCTCAGCCTTCACCTACTGGCATGTAAGGAATTGAGAAACGAACTCTACTACTACCTTCTTCATGCCTGACCACCATAACTGTCATTGGAGATCATGGTACATCTTCACCACTCCAGGATGTACTGCCAAAGGGGATGTATGAAACTCCCTCAGGACCTCTTCCTGCAACGCAACTGGTACAATCATGCATCCCCTGAAAATAATTACGTGCTCCCCAACTTTTGAATATCCATCAAGAGCATGTCCTGTGGATAACTGAGAACATAAAGCCTCACAGTAGACATCCCCAAGCTTCACCACCATAACTCGATATAAGAGTGGAGGGGTGACAACCATCGACTATAGGTAAGCTATATCCTCGCTGTCCACGAAGGATAACTGCAACGTGGCTAACTGTTCTGTCACCTTGCTCAACAGTTGTGAGCTCAAACTTCTGCTAAGAGAATCCGCCACCTTGTTCCCCTTATCAGGAGTATAGATGATCTCAAAATCATAGTCCTGGAGAAACTCTAGCCAACACCTCTACCTCAGATTCAGATCCTTCTGCGAGAAGATGTTTTTGAGGCCCTTGTGGTCAGATTAGTCGATAAACTGCTCACCCATAAAGTAGTGTCACCACATCTTCAATGTGAAGACTACCGCTACCAACTCAAGATCATGGGTCACATAGTTATGCTCATATGGCCTAAGCTGGCGTGAACCATAAGAAATCACTTCCTGTCTCTGCATCAGGACATAGCTAAGCTCGGTCCCTGATGCATCGTAGAAAACTATGTACTCGACACCCTCCTCCGGTAATCTCAATATTAGGTCACTCATCAAACTCTGTCTCAACTGCTTGAAATCTTGCTGGAACTTCTCCATCCATATGAAGGGTTTCCCCTTCCTAGTCAAGGCTGTCATTGGTGTTGATATTCGAGAGAAATCAAGAATTAATCTTTGGTAATATTCTGCCAACACAAGGATGCTTCACACCTCTCTCATGCTCCGAGGTGGCTCCCATGCTAACACTGCCTCAACCATGGTTGGGTCCACAGCTACACCATCTACTAAGATGAAATGTCCCAGAAAGTGGACCTCATGAATCCAAAAATAGAACTTTGAGAGCTTCCCATAAAGCTGGTGCTCTCAGAGTACGTCTAAAACCATCCGCATGTGTCTCACGTGATCCTTCTCTGACACCGAGTACACAAGGATGTCGTCGATGAAGACCACTACGAACCAGTCTAAGTACGGATGGAAGATCCGGTTCATCAGTCCCATGAACACTAAAGGGGAATTTTTCATGCCGAAAGGAATCACCAAGTACTCATAGTGACTGTAGCTGCATCTGAAATCCATCTTCAGTATATCCTCGTCCCATACTCGTAACTGGTGATAACCTAATCGAAGTTCATCCTTGAAGAACCATGGTGCCCCTCTTAGCTGATCGAAGAGGTCGTCAATTCTCGGCAGTGGATACTTGTTCTTCATCGTTACCTAACTCAGGTGCCGATAATCCATGCACATCCTCAAACTCCCATCTGCCTTCTTGGAAAACAAGACCGGAGCCATCCAGGGTGAAATGTTGGGTCTCACGAAACCCTCACTCTGCATATCCTCCAACTTCACCCTCAACTCGAGAATCTATGTGGGATCCATCCGATATGATGGTGAGGAAAATAGTGGCATCCTGAGGTTTAAGTCGATGCAGAAGTCAATTTCCCAGCGGGGAGGTAGTCCTGGAACATCTTCAGGAAAGACGTCCTTGTACTTCGCCACTACTGCTGGGAACTGGGAGCTCATAACATATATTGCTCCAAGGGAAAGGCTAGTGATTGGATACACCCTCCTATGCATGATCCCATTCTGTGCTGCCTGAGTATCCTTTTCTTTGACAAAAGAAAACCTCATCCCATCACCGCGGACACACCACACTCTTTGCCTAAAATAGTCAATCTCGACAAGGACCAAAGATAACCAATCCATACTGAGAATGACGTAGTAAGGCCTTGGTGATACCACCAAGAGTTTCCAATTGAAACTCTCGACTCCAAGGGTAATATCACACTGTCTAAAAAGGTGCGTGATTGTTGAGTCTCCTCCCGTAGGTGTCTCTAAGCATAAGGATCGAGTCAACGACTCTACCGGAATCTCAAGGTTTCACACAAGACATGTGGCGAGGAAGGAATGACTGGAAACTGTGTCTATAATTACGGAAGATAAGGTAGAGAAGACGCATATTGTACCTCATATCATCCCTGGAGTCCCTGGGTCATATGCCTTGACTGCATGCAGCTGCCCCCGCCCCTATCCCCCAGCTCTCTGAGCCTGGTGTGGACCTCCTGGGGGTGGTGGTGGAAGTAAATCAAAGTGTCTTCCACCACTTGCAGCTCTCCCAGCTCCTATTCCATGTCCTCCACCTAGAGGGTCTGTCTTATCCATTATCTACCTTTGTCTCAATGGTTCATCCACCGCCTCCCTATCAACAGCTCGACAGATCAGAAAATCTCTAGTGAGATGTCCCCTACCATCTCAGGAGTAGAACCACCTCTTCCTAGGCTGATTGGATCCAGCATGAGAGCCCTGGACTATCGATCCCCTATCCTAGGTCCTCCTATGATTTATCCCATGTCCCGATCCCTATTCCTGACGTCGGATTCTTGTTGCCGAGGTCTCCGCACCTATCTGCCTGCTGCTGATTGTCGTCGGCTGTCTCTGCTCCTCCAAGAAGCTCTTGATCACCAAGGCCTGCTCGGGAAATCCAATATAAGTTGGAATTCAAAGAGGCATGATAATATTTTGGATGTCCTGTTGTAGACCTCACTATATGTTCCGAGATCTGAAATAGTGATCCCTGACCATATCCATTGAGTACTGGATGAGGTTGGTGAACCTCGATGAATAGTCAGCTACCGTCAAAATGCCCTGCTAGAGCTGAAGAAGCTCCTGGATGTGCACTACTCTCAATGTAACAAGAGAGAACTCCTCCCTAAAGAGTCGCTCAAACTACGCACTCTAAAGAGTCTCCTCATCATGAGTCAGTGTGGTCAGACTCCACCATCGTCCTACTGAACTCTAAATAAGGCTCACTCCTAGGATCACCATATGGTCCGCTAGTATCTTCATGAGATGGAAGACTTGGGTCACCGCCTCAAGACAGTCCTCAGTTTCCTGAGGGTCGGACTCACCTCAAAACCTGAGGGGTCTCTGTCTCTAGAACTCATGGAGCGTGATCAGCCTGCGCTCCTTATCGGTCGGTAATGCAGGTACCACGGGCTACTCCACTAGTGGTGGTATAGAAGGTGCACCAGCTGGTGGAAACTCCTGGGGAACTGGTCCCGGTATTGAAGCCTCATCACTGGGGGGGTCATCCTCATGATCATGCTGCTGAATCCTAGCACGTATTCTTTTTGGAGGCATCTTGTAAGGAAACAATATGTACCATGGTTAATGAGTTTATCTAGATAACTTACACAAAGGACATGGAAAACACAACCCATTCCTATATGATGCATGTACCATTATTTTATTTCCCCACAACTAGTGTTTTCATGTACCGAGTCGAAAAGCATGTTATCAGAGTCCTGGTGTATGGATACGTCAGCCACCCACACCAACACTGGAGTCTCTGGCCTAAAATCTGAGATCAAAACACTTAACACTATTTCCCCAATCCAATATCATAGAATCTTGGTCCTAAGGTAGAACCGACCACCACTGATATCACTCTGTCACAACCCGTCCTACTGGGGCCCATGCCGTGACTCCCCAAGCCTGCCTCCAATAGGCCATGGGCTGGTGACTAGCACCGAGTAGGCATAATACTAACATGGGAGGCATTGCCTAAGTACCTATTCACACACACACATCTCCAAGACCACAATGCTAAAATGTAAAAAATTACTAGGGAACAAAAATGCATGCATACAACTAAACCCAACCAACAGAGTACGATGGAAAGTAAAGCATTGAAAGTAAACCGGGCCAAAATAAAATCCCACAAAAAAAACAAGAGTCTAAAAACTAAAAAGTCCAACCTGTAAACACAAATAGGTATTGGGACTGCTGCTCATAGATGTAGGAACACCTCAGCCTGTAGGGAACTCAGAAATCTCGGTCATGTCCTGGTCCGCCCTAGAATCTGTCAAAAGGCTGCTCATCTGCACAAGACACGACACATGCAACCAAAGCCCATGCAGTGATGAGTATAACAATACTCAGTAGAGGACCCCGAAAACCCCAAAGTAATATGCAAAGTAAAGGCACAGTCATTTCTACACAGTATATGTCTACTTAATATATAATAGGAAAAAACAACCCAGATATACTCAAATCCCAAACCCGTAGTCTAGGGACAAGTCATGCAATAGCATACCCCCACTAGGGATTTAGTTCGAAGATTCCATGAAACACTCACCTGGGAGAACTCACTCCACATGTGTGATAGCTCTGATGATGCTCGTCCGAGAAGTACTATCCGTCAGGAAAGGTCATGAGAGATAGATGCACTCATTCCTGTATAACACACTTCTGAGTGGGAAAGATCTCCATACACAGATGAGGATCACTTCCAGGGCCTTGGAAGATACAACGAATCATCTGGATTCACCTGCTAGGTAGAGGATAGATGCCCTGTGGAAATAGTCATGTTGATACCTGACTCTACCTAGAGTCAATAATGGATATAGGATCATGCTCTGGGCCTCTTGGAGGGATACCTAACTCTATCTCCGAAAGTCATGCTGAAGGGATCATACTCCTATAGAAGGAAATGATACCTGACCTTCAGAGGAATGAGGAAAAGGGCCACTAACCCAAATGAAACATATACAAGATATGGTGTACAAGAAGATCAAGCCATGTAATGAAAAGTACACGATGTGAAGAAGTGCCACATGCTGTGTCTTCTGACCCCGGGTACTGCCCGTGTACTACGGCCCGTGTCGCAAGGTTGGTCGTGTAGGAAAGTCAGTACACAACGTGTAGTACAGATCATACGCCGTGTCTGAGTAGCTGGGGTCGGCTCCGTGTATGCGGTTGTGTGCTTATTCATGGATTTATCCCATGTGCACCATCCTATGTAACCGATACACGGGGTAACCCGTGTTGCCAGCCTGGTCTGGCCATGTGGTGGAGTACACAACTGTGTACTCCATCCCATGTGTGTGTACTTACTAAAATACATGCCGAGATTTGAGGAAGTTCCAACATGCCATGTGACCAGGGTCACACACCGTGTGATACCTATCTGGCCCCCAAAACCCTAGCCGTTGCCACCCTTACCACATGGCGTGTTCATTGGGATACACACCATGTATTGTGGAAATTTCCAGAATCACGAACCTCAGTCATCGCACCTACCGTGCTACCACATTCTTCGATATGGAAATCCGATCGCCATGAAACTAAAGGGTTTAGGTCTCCCCGACATCATGAAGTAGATTCCGTCAGTTTCGGGCCTCCGATCAGCCCCAAAAACGCATTTTGATCATCTGTGTGAAGAACGGATGAAGAAAAATAATTTTTGAACTGTGTCGATTCTTCTGTCTCCATAAACGTCGCACCTTCTCTAGGTATCCATGATGTCAGATCTTCAATTTGGGATTGTTGCATCACTAAACAGATGCACAACGATCCGTTGTTCATCACCCCGTGAAGAACACGAAAAAAGAGGAAGAAAACCCAACACACCAAAATGAGGAATGAACCTCCACCATCATTCCTCATGAAATTGATATGCTCTCGTTAGAAGTATTAAACAAGGCGAATCAAAATGATAATCCAACAATTATCACAATTTAAAATTCCCAAATCAAAACCCGAAAGAAATAGAAAAATAACACCCTCCCATAGGAACGTACGATCCGTAGATCAAAATGTTCGTGGTGGATCCATGTTATTTGTTTAAATCCAAAAACGGGGAAAGAGGAATTGTAATAACAACCCCTACCTCGATATGGTTGAAGAATGACCACCATGTCGCATTCGTTGGCGAGGTTCGTCGAATCTGAGATGTGTCGTCATCGTTTGCCAACGAGTTCTACTTCAAATCTCCAAAAGCCTCTCTCAATTTACAGGGTTATGAGGCTAACCCTATGAAATTTACATAAGAAGGTATTTAAAAGGGACTAATTAGGCCACTACACAAAAAGGAAACGAAATAAAATAAATTATTATTTTATTTTATTTTCATTAAAAACGTCCTGAAACCAACTCTTGCAGCTGACCCACGCCGATCGATGTTAAGCCCTGCCTAAGGTAAAGTCACTACTCTGAATGCAATAGTTCCCTTGGATTTATGATCCAGGCACCTATTTAAAATATATTCCACTTTTACAGGAAACCGCTCATGTGCGCTATTTAAAATTTTAATTTATTTCAAACATTTATTCTGGGCACTCCGGGCCTCGGAATCGCACACCATCGAAAGGTCTGGTCTCAAAATAATTCCATATAATATTTAAAAATAATGAAATGAAAATCAAATAAATTTCATTCAACGTAAATTCCATATGCATGTTCACATGAATTCATGAATAAGAGAGAATAATTAATTCAGATAATGCTAAGTGAGTTGGTCCTCAGTACTTGAACAATCACATTAGTATATGTGATTCTTTCTAAAGAAAGAATAAGAGTGCATTTGTTTATTGCACTAAAGAAAAAGAAGTCTAGTGTATTTGGTGTTTCACTAGAGAAGAAGAGAAAAAAAGAAGGGACAATTTCTTTCCTACTGATTTGCAAGTAATCAAGTTAAGATCACTAAATAAGACCAAGAGCAGAACCTACCTTTGAAAAAAGAAGAAGACTGTCTCCACATGCAGTATAAAGAACCATCTAGAGGCTGCAAGTTGGATTAGGATATCACCAGTCCAGGGAAGAGGATTGTTTCCCACCCCCCTCTAAAGTGTAGGGACCCACACTAACTAGAGTATTGTTTTCCTAGTCACTCCACTAACATCATATCACATTATAGTGGAGAATCCATGTACTGGTTATTCTCATGCATGGAAAGGACATAACTGCTCTTATTGAGTGGAGAACCTTGTAAAAATATCGTGTTCATATTTTTACAGCTTTCATATTATTGAATGCAACGGGGAAAAGAGAAGAAGAGAATCAAGATCCTAACAAGTCAAGAGGTATAGGGATAAGAAGTTTGAATTGGTTTAAAAAGTCCCTAACACTGATTCACCCCCTCTCAGTGTTAGGTATATGCCAAATTGGTCCTATCATGGATAAAATCATGTGTATGCTCTTTTGGTCTTGGAATTACCTCCCATATACCCACTTTTAGGGCTAGGATAACCTTAGATGAACCCTTAGAGCTCATAATCATTAAACATTACCATATCAATGGATGGCTATAACTTACCCACCCATCAAGTCATCACAATCCATTTATATGTATGCCACAATATTGTGAAAACAATTATAATTTCATCATAAATTCTCTAATGAAAAATAAAATTTAACACCCCAAGATTTTATGGAATGTTTTTTTAAAGTTAATCTTTTTGAAAGCTTATGTAGCACACAATACCCAGTTTAAACGAACAATGAAATATAATTATAACCAAGATATTAAATTGGTAGGAATAAATGTTATTTACCAAATTATGAAAATTATATAGTATATATTCAATACAATTTTTTTTAAATTCATGTTATGTATTTTATGTACATGATATAAAAATAAATCCACTTTTACACATAAAAAAGAAATATTTTTCTAAAGGTAGTTTTCCCCCATTTGATGGCACAATTTTTTTAAAACTAAATTTTGGAACTTTTATAAATTATATTTGAAAAAATAAACTTCATTTTTAAATCATAATTTCAAAATTTACTTTGGTTGAATTTTTGGAATTTCTCTATTATAATATACTTTATGATGAACAGTAAAAAATAATGCATTTTAATTGAAAACCGACATTTCATCAAAATAATTTATGATGTAAAATTATATTTTAAATTTGTTTTAATGTAAAATTAGATAAAAAAATAAATATTTTAATCCAATAAATGTCATTATAATATTTTTTATATTGAAGGAGGATATAAATTTTTTTCAAAATTTGCATGTTTTCACTTTAAAATCTCATTTTCTCACCCTGTCTATGGGATTAATTTTAAATTAATTTAAGCCAATTATGTGTTTTTTAATTTTGAAAAATGTATTCCATATTTTAATCACAAGTTACAAGTTCAGTAAACTGTTCACTTTTGTTTTCCAATAAGAATAATGACCTTAGTAATTTTAATTACCACAATTAAGGGTAAATTATTTAATTAAAGGTAAAAATAATATAATAAATATTATAAAATACCCTAAAATTTGAACTAATTTTATTAGATTTGTAAATTTAGACCAAAATAATCCTTTGACCTATTTTTTTATCTCTTGGATCCGCTTGGATTACTTTAATCCATTTATAGTATTGTGTTTTAAAGAAAAGTCAAGGATATCATAATTTATTTTTAACAGTTTAAATATTTAAATATAGGGTTACCTAGGGGATATATTACACTATGAATAGTATTTGAAAATATAAAATTCTTTTATTAATCCTGGTAATTTATTTTTTATTTTTATGAACTAAATAATTAAATTAAAGGCTTGCACAATGATGTTGCAATAATTTTTTAATTAATTGAAATATCAAATAAATGATATAAAAAATATTAAGATAAATATAATTTGGTATAATAAATGTCATCCAATAATTTTATAGATAACTATAAAATGTTAATGATATTTAAAAACAATTTTTTAAAGATATGTTATTATTATTATTTTTAAAAGTCAATGTAATGAATAGTGTCAAAATTGAGATTAATTTTATTTTGAAATAAATAATATTTCATTAAATGATATAAAATTATTAGAAAAATAAATTTAATCCAAATGATTTATAAAATGTTGAAAATTTCATTATTGATCCTTTTACGATTCTTCGATCATTTTATAGTAACAATATTGAACCTCAAATAGTAAATATCCATGTTTTCATGCCAAAAGTTAAAGGGATTAAAAAAGAGTTAAAGCCCACAGATATGGGTAATAATGTGACCTAAAATTATTTAAAAATTATTGGATAAATTAAATTAGACCCTTATCACCTTAATATATAATTGAAGTTGTTTAATAGACACTTTTCCATGAAAATAACTAATATATTATTTAAATTAAAGAGAGTTACAAAATTACACTCTCTTTGTATTTAATATCATTTAAATGTACACATAGTGAAAAATTCAAGATATGAATGAAAATTAATTTCAATTTTGATCCTAATGAAATTATTTTCATTATAGAAATTTATATTTTATTTTTATAAATTATATAATTACTGTAAATTCCTCTATAATGCTAATACAATATTTATTTAATTAAAAGAAAAATAAAATGATTGATTTTAAATGTATTACTTATGATATATTTGGGATGATTTAATTTGTATAATTAATTTCATATATCTATAGAATATATTAGAGATATTTTAAATCATTATATTCTAATTATCACTTTTATGATGTATTTTAAGTCAAATTAAAAGAATATTATAAAACTTGACAATAATGATATTTTATTGAACTAATATTTTATTAAAGTATTTAAAAATACCTAAAATGTTAAATAATAACAAAGGGGATAATATTTGGTTGAAAATGTATTCCTATATTAATTTATATACCATTTTGAAGTCTTTTTCACTAGAATATCCTTATTATATTTTCATATTTTGTGGATTTTCGAAAGTGCCCATCGCCTCAATTATAAAAGAGCATTGCCTCCCTAACTTCATTATAGTAATTTGAGCCATATATCTTGACCAAAACCTAATAATTTATCTTTTAAACATCCTTAGTTAATTTCTAGAGGTTCCGGTCCTTCCCAAAGACCTACCCTTGATCACTTAATAATAGATTAAAGGAAGTTTGTCGAAGAAGAGGTAATCATGTTTATTGACTCTTTCAACTTTGTTTCTTCTTCCACTTACTCTTCATATGTTATTTACATGATAAATTAATAAATATAGTATCATATATATTATAATATGTTATTATTATTATGGGAAAACCATATTACATATTTTGTCTATCCTATGAAAAATGAAATCACTGAGCGTGCGTACGTACGACTTACTATCACCACACCTTGATATAATTTGTTTTTCATCACTAATTTACTTATATTGGTATAATGATAGAAATAATGGATATATATATAATAAATATGAAATGATATTTATTTTTAAAAAATGAATATACCATACACTTCCTTACCCTTTCACTATTAATGGAATGATATCATCACTCTTGCATACGTACAACCTACCGTCTCCACGACGCGATGCAATTCACATTCCATGTTCACCATTAAATAATGATTATAAGAATGTATATAATGAATAAATATGATATATATGACCATAATATAATTCTGGATATGAAGGACATATATCATATTCACATGAACCAGGACTTACATTACAAAACATGTATAAAAAATGAGGCAGTTAACACTCGAAACAAGGGTAATAATGAAATATTATTCCCAAACGGTTGATAATATGGTATAAGGGGATCATATATAATATCATAAATATTTATGTGGTTTTGTTATAAATTAATTACATGATTTAAACTATGATATAATAATTTAAAATATGTTCAACTAAAGGGAATTTCAAGGTAGTAGTTTTTCTTATCTCACTTTTATTTTTGTGAGATATGCCTTATTCACCACTTATTTATTTTGTGTGGTGAAATGACCCTTTTATATCTCATATAATGAATCTCTTTATCATCATGGTGTTAATTGTTTCATTTTATAACTATTTACTTTTATGGGGATTATGATTCAAATATTTCAAAGTGGTATGAGACACTTTTATTTAAAAATATCTTTTTAAATCGATTATTAGATATATAAGGAATGATTTGGACATGCAATACATGGGTTTAGAACTTGTTAATGAAATCCCTAATATGCATTGGTAGTATCTTAAGATGAAATAAGTTGGTGAAAAAACTTTCACATTTGTTTCCAAGAATAATTAAATGGGTTTTTACCCACAAACTTAATCTGGAAAGAGGATTGATCTTGATAATAACTTTCTAGAGGATATATCATGATATTTAGGATGTTTGAAATTATGTATTTCCTTAATTTCAGTTATTACTATATAGAGGATTTTCACATTGAAAAAATATATGGATGAATTCTCATTCCCATTTTATTTATTACATATAATGTTTTTTCAATTATTTACCTTTCTATGATCATTATTCTCATTGATTTGAGTTACCTTCTGTGGTACATTACCCTTAGTGAGTATTTGAGCCAACCCATTTCTTATGATTTATTTTCCCCAAATTGTCAAGAAGTTTATTATGACTGATATGTAGGGTTAATATAGAATAATAATGGTGTTCTCAAAGAAAATACTTTTTTTTTAATTTTATGTTTAAAATGTAATTTTTAATTTCAAATATATATCTTTTTTACCAAGACTAATAAACTATTCGGTCCTTTGGGATGCAATTTATTATATCTTATGCTAATTTAATAATGTAAGGAACTAGCTCTAGGCTATTCAGGTCAGGGTATTTATAGTTAGTACCATAGGAATTTTAGTAAAAACCTTATGAACTGGATTTAAGAAAACATAGATTATATAATGAAACCCTATGACAAAATTTGGAAATATTCTCAAAGAAACCAATATTATTATACATAGATTAGTTATACCTAAATTTTCAATTTAGGTTATGTGATTCAATATTTATGATATTATAACTTATGTTTCATAATCTTATGATCTAATATAGTGTATTCTATCTTTTATAAATGGTGCCTAGTAAATGGAATGAGAACAGTATCAATTCACATATCCAAATAGTAATAATGATCATACATTATATGGGTTTAAGACAATATTTAAAAGGGAACAAGTCTATCAAACATTCTCATCATATGAGGACATAGTATCATGTGCTATTGAGATAGAGAATGAATTCTCTAAGTATTATGTCTTCGGAGGGGAGCATGAGAACCCGATTACCTCATGGAAAAATACAGATAAAGGAAATAAGAGAAATAAGAATTTTACTACATGTGATAATTTTGGAAAGAAAAACCATGGTACTTGATTAAAAGGAATTGGAGTTTTCTATAAGTGTGGAGAGAAAGGATACTATGATTTTGATTTCAAGGGTAATAAAATGGTTTCTAATGTACAATGCTTCAACTTCAAAGAGATAGGACACTATGAAAATCAATGTCTCAAGCATTAAATATATATACCTCAGAAGAAGAAAAGGGATTAAGCTAAAGATTATATTGTTACCATAGTCAAAGTGGAATAATTAAATTATTTGTTTTTTTGTTATAAGAATCATAAGATATATAAGGATTTTATTATAGTATTTATTCTTTAAGTATTTTAAATAATTAATTCCTTCATTAAGGTTTTAAGGTGATTAAGTTATTCATATACATGGTATGTGACAATAAGATCTACATTATCAGGTTTGGGGAATCTATTTTTAAGTTTATTTTGGAAATTTAGTGACCTTCATTATAAATTTTTCGTCTTTGAATTTATACAGAGGTATTTTGGATGAGTATTAAGGTAACTACTTATGAAATGGATTAAGTTGAACTTTGGATATTATTTTTTGAGGTTATTGATTGATTTATCATATTGAATAACCTATGCTAACCATTTTGGTTTTTATAATATTTAAAGGTCTGTGGAAGGACCTATGGATCTTTTGTAAAGTTTGTTCAAGTATAAAATTTATTATGAATATCCATCTCTTGGTTTAAGAAATGAATTCAAAATAGATTGAAGAACAACCAAAGGATGAGATTATGACATAGAAAGAAATAAATTAAGTTTTCTTAAGTGATTTATCTTGATAGAAAATAATCCTTTAATTCTAGGAAAATTATTTTTGAACTACAATATTTTTTTTACATTTATTTTTGAGAAATCAATGGTCACTTAACTGATCACAAATTTATGGTTTTGTGATGGTTACATTTCTAATGACCATGTTCTATATTAGTCTCAATCAGAACTTGATAGATTTATTTTTCTTCCATGTCTATGTTTTTTCTTTCTAATAATTTTCTACTTTTCAAAATCCTAATTTTGTGGTGACATTTACATTTCCCTTTCCCTCTTATTAAGAGGATGTTTTATTAATCCCATCACTGATGTGGGTTTCCAATAAAGTAATTTTCAAGTATCTTCCTTTTATTTTTGAAGAGTAATTTAAAATTGAGAAAAAAAATTATTTAATGAGGAGAGAATGTAACACCCCAAGATTTTATGGAATGTCTCTTTTTAAATTTAATCTTTTTGAAACCCTACGTTGCATGTAACACCCAATTTAAATGAGCAATAAAATATTATTATGATCTAGTTGTTAAATTGGAAGAAATGAATAGTATTAAAAAATTATGATATTTATATATTATTATATAAATATAATTTTTGACATCCATCTTATGTCTTTTCTAGAAATGATATAAAAATAAATCCTATTTTACACATAAGAAGTTATATTTTTCTACTACAGTTTTTTCATCATTTGATTCCACACTTATTTTAAAACTTAATTTTAACACTTTTATACAATATATTTTATTTTTTTTGAAATTTTATATCAAAATTTACTTTTATTTTAATTTTTGATATTTTTTGATATGTTTTATTTTTTGATTAATAGTAAAAAAATATTTCATTTTAATTGAAAACTAACTTTTCATCAAATTAATTTATGATAATAATTTATATTTTAAATTTTATTTAATGTAATATTAGTTTAATAATAAATCAATTAATCTAATTAAGTTTGTTGGAATATTTTTTATATTGAATGTGCATATAAAATCATTTCAAACTTTTGCACATTTTCACTTTAAAAAATCATTTTCTCACCTCTTCTATGGGATTAATTTCAAATTAATTTTAAGCAATTATATGATTTTAATTTTGAAAAAGTAATTCCATATTTGAAATAATAAGGTCGAAATTTAGTTAATAGGCCCCTTTTATTTTTTTCAATATAAATAGTAACTTTAGTAATTTTAATTACCACTATTATGGGTAAATTAGGTAATTAAGGGTAAAAATAATATTATAAATATTATATAATTACCCTAACATTTGTCATAGTTTTATTAGATGACTAATTTTCAACCAAAAACATTTTTTCATTGATTTTATGAGCTCTTGGATCCACTTGGATGAATTTAATCCATTTATATAATTTTATTTTAAGGAAAAGTCAATGATGCCATAATTTTATTTTTTACAAGTAAAATATTTTAATTTGGGGTTACCTAGGGGATATATTTGACTATGAATATTATTTGTAATTCTAAATGTTTACCTTAATCATGATAATTTATTTTTAATTTTTACGAAATAAATAATTAACAAAATGACTTTCACAATGGCGATGCATTAATTTTTTAATTAATGGAAATATCAAATAAATGATATTTTTTTAAATAAGTATAATTTTATATAATAAATGTAATCCAAAAATTTTATAAATACCTTTCACATGTTAGTTATGTTTAAAAATAGTTTTTAAGAAGATATTTTTTTATTGATTTTTCTAAAAGTAAAAGTAATGAATTGTGTCAAAATTCACATTAATGTCATTTTAAAATAAATAATGTTTTATTAAATGATATAAAATTATTAAAAACCTAAAATTAGGCCTACTTACTGGTATAATGTTTAAAATTTAATCAATGATCCATTCTTTTATCATTTTATAGTAACAATATTGACCCTCAAAGAGTATTAATCCATGTTGTCAAGCTAAGAGTTAAATCAGTTAAATAAGGGTTAAGAAAAAAAGATAAGGGTAAGAATGTGACCTAAAACTATCTAAAAATAATTTTATTAGGATTATTAAACCCTTATCAACATAATAAAAAATTATAGTTATTTAATGGACACTTTTCCTTGATAATTACATATATATTATTTATATTAAATATAGTTATTGAATGTCACTCTCTTTGTATTTAATACCATTTATGTATTCACATAGAGAAAAATGAAGATAATAATTAACCAAAATATCCATTCTTATCTAAATGATATTATTTTCATTATATAAATTTATATTTAATTTTTATTAGTAATATAATTACCTTAAAATGTAGTTAGGTTGGTAGATGAATGGTTAACACCCCCCGTAAACCTGTATTAAACCCATGAAAAAATCATGGTGGAGGAATATTTCTATGTTTCTATATTAGTACAATAGTATTTATTGTAGCAATACTATAGCAGTCAGAACTATTCATCTATTTGGGCCTTCAGACCACCAATTTGGGACTACAAGCCACAGGGCCTTCAGACCACCGAAGGACTTCGGGCCACCCAAGGACTTTGGGCCATAGTGTAAAGACCCGTAAAATTCAAGGGAAATTTTTTCTTAATTTTCTTTGGAATTTTTACAAGAACACGGTTTTTGACGGCACCTGATTCTGAGGCCCGGAGTGCCCGGAATCAATTTCCGAAGTTTGACTCGGGTACGTTTAGTGAACGAACGAGCGGGAATTTCTAACTTTTGAACTGGTGCCCGGAATTGAATTCCAAGGGCACCGATGAACTCGCAATGCCGATATTCGCTTAGGGAGACCTTTTCCGAGGTTGTGTTTTATGCGGGTTGAGAGTTAGTTTTGGGGATTTTAAAAAGAAGTTAAATAAAATGTGGAAACACATTTTATTTTTATCCAAGTTGGTTATATCCTCCCAAAGGGAGTTAGGGGTGGGACCCACATCCACTTAACCTCCCTTGAGAGTATTAAGTGTGGTGGGGCCCACATGAACCCTAATACTTCATCTTCCCTTTAAACTCCCTATAACTCCTCTTTAATTAAACTTGACAACTTGGGTTATTTAATTGAGTTGAGTTGTTTTAATTTCAAACTTATGAAATTCAAGTTGTTTAATTGTGTAAATAAAATAAGCTTTAAGCTTATTTTATTTTGGTTGGTATCCTTTGTCCCTTGAGAGGTTTTGGGAAGCTCTCTCTCCATCTTCTTCAACCTTGACGAAGAACACGAAGAACACTTAAGCTCCGAAGAAGAATGCCGCTTCTCTCTCCATCTACTTTACAGTTGATGTTTTCCCTTTCGAGTTGTACTTTACTTTCAGTTTGGGTTTTTATACTGGCCCATTTACTTTTCCACACTTTCAGTTGTACTCTGTTTTTACTTAGTGTTTACTTTTCCACTTGCTTACTCGGTGGTGCTTGTTTACTTTACAAAGGCAATGCCTTCCCTTTTTATCAGGATTTACGCCTTGGTGCTAGTCGCCAGCCCCTGGCCTATGGAAGGCGGGCTTGGGGTAGTCACGGCACGGGCCTCGAGGGCGGGTCGTGACAAATTGGTATCAGAGGAGTTCGGTTCTACCGCGAACTCTGATCTTTTCTATGTGAAGCAATAATTTTTAGCGTATTGAGTGGGGTTATCAGTCTAGGGAGTCTAGTGTTGGTGCGGTGGCCGACGTATCCGTACACCAGGACCCTGACATCTGATTTCCGACTTAATGCACAAAAACATTGATTGCGTGTGTGTTTCAAGTTTTCTTTGTGATTACTTTGTATCAGCTCACCAGGTATACTGTTCTAACCGTGGTGCACCTGTTTCCTTTTCAGGATGGCCCCACGACAGCAGCCAGCTAGGGTTCCGAGAGTCGAGCGTGACGACAGCCCACCGAGCGACGAGGCCTCAGTGCAGGGCCCTTTGTCAGCAGTGGCACCGGCGGTAGCACTACCCGCCAAGCCACCGATGCTTCCAGCACCAGCCGCTGATGATGCACGTCGCCTTGGAGCTCTGCACGAGTTCCAGTGCCAGCGACCGCCAAGGTTCCGTGGGGAGACGGACCCCCAGGCAGTAGAGGACTGGCTGGAGGCAGTGGTACGAGTTTTCAGGCTAGTGAGGACACTAGCAGACCTCATGGTGATCCTCGATGCGAGCCTACTGCATGCAGCAGCGGGCCGATGGTGGAGCTTGATGCTCTAGGTGCACGATGAGGCATCTCTACTTTGGACGGACTTTGAGACCCTCTTCCGCTCGGAGTTCGTCCCAGCCACCCTTCGTGCGGTGCGCATTCAGGAGCTTCTTCAGCTGCGGCAGGGCAGCATGACGGTCGCTCAGTACTCGGTGAGATTTACCGATCTCTCGCGCTACTCGACCGACATGGTACGGGACCCATTCTTCCAGGCCCGGACCTTCGGGCAGGGATTGAGACACAAGATCAGGGCATCGCTGATCTCCCTCAGCATTCCGACTCAGACGGGAGTACTGGAGTGGGCCCTTTTGATCAAGAGCTTTCTTGCTGAGTCTACACCAGCGCTGAGACCCACCGCAGGGCGACATGTGGCAGAGTCTTCTGCAGCTGGCAGTCGACGGATGACTCAGGGGTCTAGGCAGACTAGACCTTCAGGCAGACGACCTCAGGACACTGGCTCAATAGTGCAGGGCACATAGCTCGGAGCCAATCTTTCGAGAGGAAGACGATGCTACTCGTGCGGCAAGCAGAGCCACATGGATCGTGACTGCCCGACCCGCCGTGCCGAGGAGCAGCAGACGGTTGAGGTACCACCAAGGTAGAGGCAGAGGGTCGACCGTGGTGGTCCGAAGGGAGGAGGCGGACGAGGCAGAGGAGCTGGCCAAGCAGCAGGTGGTGGGCGACGCTTTGAGGCTCTACCACCACCACCACCAGGAGGTCCACCCCGACCACAGGGAGCTGGCGGGCAGAGACAGGCACAGCTCCAGGCAGTAGAGGCCTACGACCATGGCGCGTCCGAGATGATTCGAGGTACTATCTGTGTCTATTACACCCTTGCTGCAGTACTTATAGACACAGGAGCGAGTCACTCTTTCATAGCCGCTGCCCTTGTTCGGAGCTCGGAGATTCCGACAGAGCCGTTGGCTCGATCCTTACAGCTAGAGACTCCTACGGGAGCATACTCGACGATTACGCACTGGTGCCGGCAGTGTGAGCTTACTCTAGGAGGCGAGAGCTTCGGCTGGGATCTTCTTGTAGCAGCGTCGAGGCCTTACGATGTCATCTTGGGCATGGATTGGTTATCTATGGTACATGCCCAGATTGACTATTTTAGGCGCAAGGTGTGATGAGTACGCACCGACGGGAGTAGGTTCACCTTCACCGGTGAGAAGGGAGCCTTTGCAGCACAGGATGGACTTCCGCGGAGGAGAGGACAGCCCATCACTCATCAGTTGGCTAGTCTCATCCTAGGAGTAGTTGACGTGCGGAGTCCTGGATTTCCTGCAGTGGTGGATCAGTTTGCAGATGTTTTTCCCGATGACGTTCCATGGATACGTCCTCGCAGAGAGGTAGAATTTTATATTAATCTGTACCCCGGGACATCCCCGATATCGACTCCAGCATATCGGATGGCCCCCGCCGAGCTTCGAGAGCTACGAGTACAGTTGGAGGACTTGTAGGGCAAGGGGTTCATCCGACCCAGTGTTTTACCCTGGGCTTCCCCGATATTGTTCGCCAAGAAGGCGGACGGGAGATTGCGACTTTGTGTTGACTATTGTCGCCTGAACCAGGTGACAGTGAGGAACAAGTATCCACTACCGAGGATTGATGACCTCTTTGATCAGCTCAAGGGAGCACGGTGGTTCTCGAAGATAGACCTCAAGTCAGGCTATCATCAGCTCAGAGTCATAGACGAGGACGTGAAGAAGACGGCCTTCAGATGTCGGTATGGCCAGTATGAGTTCTTGGTTATGCCTTTCGGCGTAACCAATGCTCCAGCAGTGTTCATGGCCCTCATGAACAGGATCTTTCAGCCATACCTCGATCGATTTGTCGTGGTCTTCATCGATGAAATTTTGATTTACTCGACGACTGAGGAGGAGCACGCCTACCACTTGCGGGTTGTACTAGACACACTCCGAGAGCAGCAGATTTATGGTAAGCTCTCGAAGTGCTAGTTCTGGATACTTGAGGTCCACTTCTTGGGACACGTTATCTCTGAGGCGGGAGTTTCAGTGGATCCTGCGAAGATCGAGGTTGTGTTAGCTTGGGAGCCGCCTAGGAGCGTGACAGAGGTGCAGAGTTTCTTGGGACTAGCTGGATACTATCAGAGATTCGTTCCAGACTTCTCTAGAGTTGAGGCACCACTCTCAGCTTTGACGAATAAGGGGAAACCCTTTGTATGGTCAGACAGATGTCAGCAGAGCTTCCAGGAGCTGGGACAGAGATTGACCAGCGCACCTATCTTGAGGTTTCCTGAGGAGGGAGTAGGGTACGTAGTCTACTGCGATGCATCAGGGACCAGACTCGGATGTGTTCTGATGCAGGAGAGGGAAGTGATCTCCTATGGATCACGACAGTTGAGGCTGCATGAGAAAAACTACGCTACCCATGACCTGGAGTTAGCAGCAGTGGTCTTTGCTCTGAAGACATGGAGACACTACCCGATGGGCGAGCGCTTTATAGTCTTTTCTGATCATCAGAGTCTCAGGTATATCTTCTCGCAGAAGGACCTGAACCTGAGACAGCGGCGATGGCTCAAGTTCCTCCAGGACTATGACTTTGAGATAGTCTATACTCCTGGAAAGGGGAACGTGGTAGCTGATGCCCTCAGCAGGAGGACGGGCATTCAGCTACTTGAGGAGGCGACGGAGCAGATAGACTCTTTGCAGATATCCTTCGTAGATAGGGACGGAGCATCCTTCCTTCAGTCTCTCACAGTCTCTCCTCCACTTATGCAGCGGGTCAGAGAGGCACAACGTGGGGACGCTGACTGTGAGACGCGACGTGCACAGATATCCTCGGGACAAGCACCTGATGGTTTCTCCCTTGGAGCAGAGCACGACGTCCTTTTCAGAGGACGTACCATGGTACCAGTCGCTTTGCGAGAGTAGGTGCTGAGAGAGTTTCACACTTCTCCTTTGTCGGTACATCCTGGAGTGGCGAAGATGTACCAGGATCTCAGACGACAACACTGGTGGATGGGCATGAAGAAGGCTGTGGCAGATTTCGTTTCTCGATGCCTCACCTGCCAGCAGGTGAAGGCTGAGCACCAGGTACCAGCAGGCTTGGTACAGTCCTTGGAGGTCCCAGAGTGGAAGTGGGATGGGATATCTATGGACTTCGTGACTGGACTTCCACACACTTCCAGAGGTCATGACTCCATCTGGGTGATTGTCGACCGACTCACCAAGTCGGCTCACTTCTTACCCATCAGAGAGCAGGGCTCAGTGGAGATATTGGGGCATCTCTACATTCAGGAGATTGTGTGGCTTCACGGTGTACCATCTTCTATCGTCTCCGATCGAGATGCTCGCTTTACTTACCGGCTTCGGAAGGGGTTGCAGGAGGCGTTCGGGACGCAGCTACGTCTGAGCACAGCCTTTCATCCTCAGACAGATGGTCAGACGGAGAGGACCATTCAGACTCTCGAGGACATGCTCCACGCATGTGTCCTCGACTTTGGTCGTAGCTGGGAGGACCACCTACCCTTCGTGGAGTTTGCGTACAATAACAGCTACCACTCCACCATCGGGATGGCACCGTACGAGGCGTTGTACGACCGACCTTGTAGATCTCCTTTATGCTGGACAGACCCTGGGGAGTCAGCACTTGTGGGGCCAGAGATGGTCCAGGCCACGACAGAGAAGGTCCAGGTCATCCAGGAGCGGATGAGGACAATTCAGAGCCGGCAGAAGTCATACGCTGACAGGAGGCGGAGGCCACTAGAGTTCGAGGATGGCGACCACATCTTCTTGCGGGTCTCACCTCGACGTGGTATACAGAGATTTGGCCGAGGCGGCAAGTTATCTTCGCGCTTCATCAGACCCTTCCAGGTCCTCAGCAGGATTGGCGAGGTGGCTTATCGCCTGGCTCTACCACCTCAGTTGCACCGGGTGCACGACGTCTTCCACGTGTCTCAGTTGAGGAGATACGTGCACGACCCGACGCACATCATTGACCATGGGGAGCTTGACGTTGACGATGGGGAGACTTTTACGGAGGTCCCGGTGGAGATCGAGGATCGACAAGAGTGAGTCCTACGTGGACGGTCGATTTCTCTAGTGCGCATCAGATGGAAACACGAGAACCTCCAGGACAACACTTGGGAGTGGGAGGCTCAGATGCGTGCTCAGTACCCTCATTTGTTTCCCTAGTTTTGATGTATCTTTACGGGGACGTAAAGCCCTGAGGTGGGAGTAATGTAAAGACCCGTAAAATTCAAGGGAAATTTTTTCTTAATTTTCTTTGGAATTTTACAAGAACGCGGTTTCTGACGGCACCTGATTCCGAGGCCCGGAGTTCCCGGAATCAATTTCTGAAGTTTTGCTCAGGTACTTTCAGTGAACGAACGAGCGGGAATTTCTAACTTTTGAACCGGTGCCCGGAATCTAATTCCGAGGGCACCACTGAACTCGCAACGCCGATATTCTCTTAAGGAGACCTTTTTCGAGGTTGCGTTTTATGCGGGTTGAGATTTAGTTTTGGGGATTTTAAAAAGAAGTCAAATAAAATGTGGAAACACATTTTAATTTTATCCAAGTTGGTTATATCCTCACAAATGGAGTTAGTGGTGGGACCCACATCCACTTAACCTCCCTTGAGAGGATTAAGTGTGGTGGGGCCCACACGAACCCTAACACTTCATCTTCCCTTTAAACTCCCTATAACTCCTCTTTAATTAAACTTGACAACTTGGGTTATTTAATTGAGTTGAGTTGTTTTAATTTCAAACTTTTGAAATTCAAGTTGTTTAATTGTGTAAATAAAATAAGCTTTAAGATTATTTTATTTTGGTTGTTATCCTTTGTCCCTTGAGAGGTTTTGGGAAGCTCTATCTCCATCTTCTTCAACCTTGACGAAGAACACGAAGAACACTTAAGCTCCGACGAAGAACGCCGCTTCTCTTCTTCGTAGCCGGTGTGTTTCCGAAGATCGACGATGCCACATCTTCGATCTTCTTCCCGTGTCAATGAAAGGAGACGCCGATTACTCCTCGGACTTTCTCCGTCAGCTTACGAAGCTTCTCCAACGACGTACCTCTTTGGACACACCTCGACGTCAATGGAAACGACGTTCGATTTCCGCGACGCCCGACCTCTGCGACGCTAGTCTTCCGCGGCTTGTTGACGTGCTCCGCACTTGAAACCGAGGTAGGGGTTTATTTTTATTATTCTTTTGTTCATGATTTATACCCGTGTTTATTTCTTCGTGAAATTTGTCCAATTGTTAGCGAATAATGCGAGGGGTCCGGACCACATGAACACGGCCGACCCTCCTCCTTTTTCATGTTGATTCTATTGTGGATTGAAACGGGTGTGGCGCGGTGCCGTCGCACCGCGCAGGATCATACGGCAAGAAATGTGCGGCGCCGTCGCGCCACGTCGTAAAATAATGCAAGGACGCGACGTCGTCGCGCCGCGTCGAAGAAAGTCGGAGACACCGCGACCGGAGCGGGGCCGCGGTGGAAGGGCGCGACGCCGTCGCGCCGCACCGGACAACGAAGGCCGCGGCTGGTTCCGGGCCACGGCGGAACGAGAAGATCGGCGGCCAGCCGGGCCGCCGGTGTCGGAAGCCGGAAGGGGACCGGCCTTTGCCGGTCCCGTTGAGGAAGAACCGGCTAGCCAGGTCGGGCCGGCCGGAAGGGAGGCAAACCGGGGGGAATTAATTCCCCCGACCAGCAAATAAACGGCCCCCCATAATGAGGGGGGGGGGTTCACAAAGGGGGGGCAGGCGCCCCCCGTTCCAATCAGCTCGGCCTTCAGCCGAGCTGGCAGCGCGCCCAGTGCGCTGCCTTGCGCCGAACCGGCGTGCCAGGCCGGGTCGACCCTGTCCGGGGCAGGTCGACCCGTTTCAGGCCAACTGGGGGGGGGGGGGGGGGGTCTCGGGCCGGGACGGCCCGGGCCTGAAACCCCCGTTACCGAGCGGTTTGGATTAAAATGCCCATAACTCGGGCTACGGACTTCCAAACGATGCGCCGTTAGCGGCGATGCGATCCTTGGATCGAGACGGTCGTTTCGGTATATCGCACTCAAAGTTTCGGAATACTTAGAGTTTGGCCGGGTTGGTTCGTACACGAAACCAATCGGGCCCTCGGAGCGGAAATGCTCATATCTTAAACTACGGACGTCCGTTTGACGTGCCGTCAGCTTTGCTGAGTTCCTCTTAGTGAGAAGGATATTTTGGAATAATCTTCCCGAGGTTTGGACGCAGGTGGAGTACGGTCGGGTTGGTTTTGCCTTAAAAACCAACCGGGCCCCTGGGACAAAAAAACCAATAACTCTCAGACCAGGCGTCCGATTGACGTGTCGTCTGTTGCGTTGAGTTCCTATTGACGATACGAAACTTTTGGATACATCAACTCTGGACTTTGTGACAGTTGATGTATCAGCCTCTCGGCTCGTGGAGCGGACCCTCCTGAACGAGCTTGCTGTGTGCGGGAACCCTAGAGCTGGCTGCGACTGCTACTGTGACTACGACGACGACAGTACAGAGATCCTAAGTGGATTCGACGACGACGACTACAGCACTCAGCGATCCTATGTGGATCAGTGCTACCGATCCTGTGTGGGTCCGATCCTGTGTGGGTCATCGCTCAGCGGTCCTGTGTGAACCAGCGCCTACAGATCCTATGTGGGTCCGATCCTGTGTGGGTCATTGCGGGGGTTAGTACCTATCGATCCTTTGTGGGTCCGACGACTTAGATGGATCAATGATCTTCTCTATCGTCTACTGAAGAAGTATACCTGTGTGAGCTGAATCCTGTTGCTTTCCTGTGTGGATTGTGTCGTTCTATCCTTTGTGGATTTCGTTTTGCTTTCATGTGTGGAATACGTATACTTTCCTGTGTGGACTGAGTTGTTCTTGGGCTCGGAGGTTGGAGCGTATTGGAGTTGATGACTTAGGTATATGTATGGGAATATACCTAAGTAGTGTCGGTTGTTACTTCGTGATTGTATCTTTCCTTTGTGGTTTATCCTTTGTGGATTTTGGGAGACCTTCGGGGGTCTCGGGGTCCCTACTGAGTAGCTTATACTCACCCCTGCACGAGCTATGCCCACACTACGTTGTGTTGGTTGCAGAGGACGGACAGCGTTGATCGTGGTTGAGGCTTGCAGAGCAGGACGGTACCTGGAGGTGGACCACTGGGCGGGACGTGCTCGGAGCAGACGGCGGGACCCGAGGAGCAGTGGAGCTATCTGTACCCACCCTTCAGGTGGGATTTCCAGTGGACAGCTCGATGTAGTGGCTTTTTCTTTACAGTTGATGTTTTCCCTTTCGAGTTGTACTTTACTTTCAGTTTGAGTTTTTATACTGGCCCATTTACTTTTCCACACTTTCAGTTGTACTCTGTTTTTACTTAGTGTTTACTTTTCCTCTTGCTTACTCTGTGGTGCTTGTTTACTTTACAAAGGCAATGCCTTCCCTTTTTACCTGGATTTACGCCTTGGTGCTAGTCGCCAGCCCCTGGCCTATGGAAGGCGGGCTTGGGGTAGTGACGGCACGAGCCCTGAGGGCGGGTCGTGACACATAGGGCCTTTGGGCCACCAAAGACCAGGAAGTAGCCTAGGATGACCACATAGAGAAGGTCCCCTGAGTGGATTTAGAGTAAGTAGCAGTCACCAAAATAGTGGTAACCAGATTAGAAGATTGAGATGGTATGGCAATCGTCATCAATATCAGGTACCGTGCAGCAATACATGGGGAAATTCTAGTCGATTAGAAATGTTAGGTGGGGATCTAGGTGCCTTAAATGATAAAGATTATTGGGAGGGAAGTTCTTGTGTTGTTTTGTTAGGCCTTTAGGTCATGTTATGAGCATTGTGCCTCTGGGTCTTCAGGTCAGGTATGGGCCTTGTGCCACTGGGCCTATAGGTCATGTAAAGGGTTCCCACTCATCCTAGTTAAAAATTATATTATCCATAAATAAATAAAAAATCAAGGCCTTTGGACCATTTAGGGATATAATTAACTTAAAATTATTCTACAATGTTAATACAATATTTATTTACTTAACAGAAAAATAAAATAATTGATTTTAAAAGTATTAATTTTGAAATATTTGGGATGAATTAACGTTTCTAATTAATTTTATAGATCTATAGGATATATTAGACAAATTTTAAAGAATTATATTCAAATTAACACTTTTTATTGATTTATTTTAAGTCAAATGAAATAAATATTATCAAATTTGACAATAATGATATTTTGTAGAATTAATATTTTATTAAATTATTTAAAAATCACAAAAATGTTAAATAATCACAATGTGGATATGTTGTGGTTGAAAATGTCTTACCATATTTTTTTATATGACATTTTGAAGTATTTTGATCTAGAATATCCTTATTATATTTTACCATTTTTAGAATTTTCGAAAGTACCCTTGACCTCAATTATAAAGCGGCATCTCCTCCTCCACTTCTTTGTACCAATTTGAGACATCTACATCAACCAAACTATGACCATTTATCTTATAAACATCCTTATTTATATTCTAGAGGTTCTTTTTATTCCAAAATACCAACCCTAT
This sequence comes from Viscum album, assembly GCA_963277665.1. Classification (NCBI taxonomy): domain Eukaryota; kingdom Viridiplantae; phylum Streptophyta; class Magnoliopsida; order Santalales; family Viscaceae; genus Viscum; species Viscum album. Next base: position 1,870,122,690 of record OY728120.1, on the reverse strand, counting down.
ATCACTTAATAAGAGATTAAGGAAAGACTAATGAAGAAGAGGTAATTGTCTTTATTGACTTTTTCATGTTTGTTTCTTATTCCAAATCCTCTTCATATGTTGTTTACAAGATAATGTAATAACTACAGCACCATCTATATTCTGATATTTTATTATGATTATAGGAAAATAATATTCCACCTTTAATAAATCATATAAATAACAAAATCATCGTGTGTGCATACATATGGCTTACCATCTCCATGCCATGGTGTAATTTGTTTTCATCCCTAATTTACATGGATGGGTATAATGATGGAAATAATGGATATATATAATAAATATTACATGATATTGATTATGGAAAAATTAATATAGCATAAAATTCCTTACCCTTTCACCATTAAGGGAATGATACCATCTCTTGTGCGTAAGTATGAACAACCGTCTCCACGATGCAATGTGATTCATTTTCCATGTTAATAACTAAAGAATAATTATAATGAATAAATATTATATATATGACCTTAATATAATTCTATAAATGATGGAACTATGTCCTATGCACAAGAACCGGAACTTACACTACAAAACATGCATAGGAAAATGAAGGTGTTAACACCCAAAATAAGGGTAATAAAAAAATATTATTAACAAATGGGTGATAAAATTGTATAAAAGGTTCATATATGATATAATAAATATGAATATGGTTTGGTTATAAGTTAATATCATGATTTAACCAATTATATATGAGTTTAGAGCACTTTCAACTAAAGGTAAGTGCAATGTAAGCATTTTTGTTGTCTCACAATTATTTCTGTGAGGTATTCCCTATTCACCAGATATTTATTTTATTTGGTGTAATTTCCATTTGATATATCATATCATGAATATATTTATCTTCATGGTTTTAAATATTTATTTTGATAATTATTTACTTTTATGTGTATTATGATTCAAATATTTCAAAGTGGTATGAGAAACTTTGATTTAAAAATAACAATTTAAATCCATTATTTGATATATGAGGAATTATTTGGAGATGAAAGACACAAGTTGTAGACTAGCTAGTCAAATACCATTAATGCATTGATAGTCTCTTGATATTAAATCATCTGGAGAATAACACTTTCCATTTGTTTCCAAGAAGAATCAGATGGGCTTCTACCCCTAGACTTAAACTGAAAATAGGATTGATCTTGATAGTAAATATCTATAGGATATATATTGATAGTTAAAACTTATAAAATTATTCATTTCATTCATTTATGTTATTACTTTCTATAGTATTTTCCTAATGAAAAAAATATACGGATGCATTTTCATTCACATTTTATTGATTACATGGCATGTATCTTCCGTTATATACTATTCTATGTTGATTATGTTCATTAATTCAAGTTAGATTACTATGTACTTTACCCTTACTGATCATTTGAAATCATCCATTTCTTATGTTTTATTTTCCTCATGTTTATAAGATGTTTATTGTGACTGCTATATAGAGTTATTCTTGGAGAATAATGGTGTTCTCAAACAAAATACTTTTTATATTTTATGTTAAAAATGTAATATGAATTTAAAATATATATCTAGTTTAACAAGCCTACTAAAATATTCAGTCCATTAGGATATGATTTTTTATATATTATTCAAATGTAATAAAGTAATCCACCAGCTACGAGCTACTGGGGTTGGGGTCTTTACTGAAAATGGCTTTCCATAAGGACTCACTATTATAATTAATAATCATACATAGAAAAAATAGAGATGATAAAAATGGATCGTAACCCTAGTAAATTATATCCAACATAAAATGATGTTTTTAGACATGAGAATGATTTTAAAAGATCATTTAACCATTTCTTAAGGAATGTACCATTTTCATTTTGAAACCACTTAATTAAAAAAATAAAAAATTATAGAATATGTGGAAAATAAATTCATTTAAATGACCATGGAAACATATATAGTAAGCTTAAAAAAGGTATACACTTGACCATGGAAATATTATTTCACATGATAAACATTAAAAAAATATTTTCCTCACACCTTTGTTAAAATGTACATCATTTGTAAAAAGAAAGGAGGATTCCTTTTAAACCATTTTAGACAAAGCCAAGCATGGGTAAAAATTAATTTAATCATTCATTTAAGAAGATTAAAACATGTATGAAAACATTTTAATAAAAATATTTATATGGTAAAAAATATTCCTAAGAGAATATAAAAACAATGTCGGTTTTCCTTAAAAATATTCTTTTCAAAATTTTGGATACTTAGAGGGAGGAGAATGAGATAAAAATTTATAATTTATGGAAATATATAGATAATAATAAAATAAAAGATATTTATCATAGATATATCATATAGTTTCATCATCACAAGTTTATTCATAAAAAATCCTTCTAAAATATGAAATTATAACATAAAACCATTTCTGTTGTTTTAACATTTGAATCATAACCATCATGAAATAAATAACATCAAATGAAATGTTAAATACCATTAATATAGTGATATTAATGATATAACATATCAAATGGGTATTATAGATACCCTATGAATGAAAAAAAGTTGTGAATATGGCATATGCCTCACAAAAACAAAAGTGAGATGAGGAACCATTACCTCAAGTCCGAATTGTTTTGTAATTGCTCTAACCTCTTGTATAATAATTTTAAATTTTGTAAAAAAATAAAAGGACCATATTCATACTTATAATACCATAAATGGTTTAATTATAACATATTATCATCCATTCACTAATAGTGGTTCATTTTCATCATTATTTATGGTATTAACTGCTTCACTTATATATATATATATAAATATTCTATAAAAATGGTCCTTGAATATTTACCATGGTTCCATCAACTAAAGAAGGATAATAATGATATAAATATAATATATATTCATTGTATACATATTTAAAACTATCCTTAAATGTCATAAAATGAAAAATTAATTATAATATTCATATAAATTACGATACGTACATTTGTTGGAATATTATTTTAATTTTATAAAAATGGAAAGATAGATAAATAATATTTTTTCCTCACAGAATCAAAATTATATAAAAAATATCATATATATTTATTAAATATTTAATTATATCAATAATGTTTTGACGGTGATGGAAAAATATTTATATCTTTATGTGGATGAGATAGTCCACATATACAGACAAGCAATAAATTCATTTCTCATTTAATTAAAAGGAGGTATAAAATGGTTGTGACATAATAATAATAAAAAATCAATATATTGATGATACTTGAATAAATATTTTATAATAGTTAAAATAAATTTATAGGATTTATAATAAGGAATAATCTATAAATTTGTTAGGTAATACATTACTTCTTCTTTGATAGAGCTCATTTGTCACATGACTTTAGCATTTTTTTGGATGGGCATAGGGTAAGATAATATGATCAAGGATAATGTCTAGGAACTTAAGAAGTATTTTAGGTAGTTCATGGTTGATATATAAGGATCAAAATTTTAAGATACGGGAGGAGAATATGTTCCATTTTATATTGGGGGGGATACATGGAATTACTTATAAGATTTCAATAATATAAGGTTACATTCATGTGAAAGTGGAAATAAATGTAAATTAATTAAAATATTGGATATTTTTAAAATATATTTTAAAAATTAATTTAATCTATTTATGTTAAACTTTTACCCTTATCTCATTGTTTAAACGCCCCTCCCGGTTAACTTGTTCTAACCCTAACTGTGGTAACAAAATTTTACAGTTTTTACCATTCCTTTTGACAAAAAATGAAAGTGACCTCATTAAAATTTATTCACATGATGATTCAAAATTCTAAATCAATTTTATAAAATTAAATTTATATAGGTTTCATAGATTATTTTTAAAATAATGGTGAAAACCCAATGAAAAATGTTTTTTAGAAAAAAATTATTTTTAAGAAAAAACTGAGTTTACTTTCACTCTTAGAATAGTAAAAATTATTATATGAATATTAAAATATTTGATTTAATATTTATTTTATAAATTTAATTGAAATAATTAATCAATTTTTACTTTTTAATTTTTTAAGATAAATATATAGTAGGCGCATTAAAATAGTTTTCAAATAAATAACTATTCCAAACATTAAATGATATCATCATCATTCCAAAGTATTAAATTAATAATATATGAATTAATATTAAGAAATTACAAAAAACATTTCATTAATATATATTTCTAATACTGATAAATATATTTTTTTATATAAAAATACATAACATATAAAAAATATTTTTTTTTGAAAATATGTATGTTAATCAGGAAATGAGTTTATTAAAAAATTAATAACTATTTCAAAGGAATTAGTCTTTGAATTTGAATTAATGAAAAAAATTATATTTATCTCATAATTTTGTTAATCCAATTCATATCCACCAACCTAATTTCTATGTGTTAAGTGTTATAATATACCATGGTTCTTTTAGACAAATGTGTTACTATTATGAAAACAATCAAATACCTCAAATTTAATTTAATGGAATAATTAAAAAATACCAGGGTGTTACATTCTAACCACTATAAAATGAATTATGAACATGATATTCCCTTAATCCAATGAAATTTTTTGAGAATACTTCTACTTAATCATATCCCTGGGTCCCCATGTAGCTTCCTCAAATTTCATATTCCTTTAAATAACAGTAACATAGAGAATAGTTTTATTCAATAGAACTTTATAATTTTCATATGATATTTATACTAGTTATTGTTTATAAGATGGTTCATTATCCACTTGTAAAGCATATATTTTCAGTATATTGGAAGGATTAGGTATTTAAACACTAAACAGAGATACAAGGAACACATTATGAACATGAGAGAGGTTCATTGGAAGCACTAATAGATAAGATATCATACCTAGTCAATAAAAAACTATAAAGAGACACTATACCTAGGGATAAACATTCCCTAAATTATGAATTTCAAAGCCTTATTCCATGAATACATTCAAAGTAACACCTTCTCACCAATATCAGATCATAGATATTGCCGATGATTGTCAGTATAACTCATATGTCAACTTTGAGCTTCCTTGATGTGATACTGAATGAATCTAACCACCACTTACATTTCATCTACTCAACTCATTCCCAATATCTTTATTTCTCAAACTCCAATCAATTTTGTTGGAGTTCTACACTTTTTTCCATAGAGGGTATCATATGGATCGATCTGAATCCTTGAGTTAAATCTTTTTTATAAGAAAATTTGTCAAGGTAATGGTGCTTATTCAAACTACATTTAAAATTTAGATAATAGGATCATAGAATATCCTCAAAGGTTTGAATTCTTATCTCACTATATTTATCTATATGAGGATGATAAGGAGTTCTTAAATAAAACTTTATATCAAGATCATGTTGAATGCCTCAGCAGAATGTCGAGGTAACCCTTGGATCTCAATCAAATAAAACATAATATGGTACTCCACGAAACCTTAACTATTCCTTATTGTATATCTAGTTAGGATGATTATTGGTGCCAAAATGTTGGACGAAAAGAACGAAGAAAAAGAGGCCCCACGACCTGCCTCGCGAAGCCACGACGTGGAGTCCCCCCAAGAAATGCGGATGCCGCAAAGGAAAGGAGGCGGGATGATATGAGAACACCCCTGACGTTTGCGATCCCACTGCGAAGCAAAGGAGGTGGGACGCTCTGCGAACGCCCCTGACATTCGCAAGCCCACCGTGAAGAAAAGGAGGTGGTCCGCTCTACGAACACCCCTGACATTCGCGAGCCCACCGTGAAGCAAAGGAGGCGGTATGCTCTGCCAACACCCTTGACATTCGCAACCCACCATGAAGCAACTAAAGCCCTCTTAGCACCGCGTCAGATCTGCTCCATGGCACCTCTTGCCTATAAATACTGGACTCCCCCTGAGCCCAAAGGACGGACAATCCGACCTTTCGCGTTCCTAGCTCCCAAATCACGAAGTACCCTTTGCTCTGCGAATCATGAGCTACGTGAGGTATTTTTGCTTCGCGAGGTGACTCCGCATTGTCTTGTTTTGATCCCCTCTTCCGAGAGGGATTCCCATCACGAAACCTAAGGGAATTAGTGAAGGAAGGGGATCCCCAAGGGGACCCGGGTTGTCGCGGAGCATTTATGCTTCGTGAAACACCCCTCCTATACATGTGATCCACATTCCAAGGCAGGGTCACTGTACTTCGCGAAGCACATTGATTCACGACACTTTACTCCGCGAGGCACCTATGCTCTACAAGGCAGTGCTCCATGAACACTCTTTCACTTCGCGAAGCACCTCCCATTTGCACCTTCGCCACATGCTAATTCTAAGGCACCCCAATTCGCGAAGCACACCCCTTCGCCAGTGACCTCCACTACGCAGAGCAACTAAGCTCCACAAGGACCCTGCCTATGGACCCCTCTGCTTGGAAATTCCTTCTCCCGTGTGACCCTCCTGGTTTGCGCGATGTGATTTCAAAGTCCCCTAGATGATACCACATGTGGTGTTTCTTCGCCTAATGCTTCTTCGCATAGGCATGCTAATGACTATTGCTTCTTCTCATAGCCACGCTAACGTGGACACCTAAATGGTTCGCTCTGTGACCCCCCTTCACTACGGAATTGCCAGTACCTTCCCTCCCATAAGGAGAAAATGGTACCTGTCATGTAAGTCCTAGGGGTACAGAGTAAACCCACCTCGTCTGAGATGCATGACGTTAAACTACCAAGCACCCTCGTCCTCAACACACGATGTTAAACTGTGTCATCACCCCATTCCTATCACGTGGGGTGCCCCCACCTTGGACATTCTCCATGCCCCCTGGTCTCCACAGGGGATGATATCCTCCTTCTGGGAGTGGAATATTTCCATAGGGAAGGGCAGCCTCCTTGGTGTAAGCCCCTAGCCTTTCTTGCAGGAGGTAACACCCATGCACCTCTGTACTTCCCCTCTCCCTCTGTGCTTTGTCGCCCTTGGGCCTCCATCCTCTAGTAATTCCCAACACCATGGTCCACCCAACGCATAAGCCCCTCTTTGCTTCCCATGGACGCACCCTTCGCGATGTGATCGCCAGGTCCCTAAAACCTCTTGTTTCTCACAACGAGCATGACTCCAGTGATCTTAGAGTAAGCACCGACCATGACACACCCTGGGCCGCCTCAGAGTGTAAGCCACAAATGCCCCCGTCCCGCATGATGCTAAACTGTATAATAGAACTACGAGGACTTTGATCCATGTCAATGCATGGTACGTAGGAAGCCTCCTTGAGGTTCAATCCCAACACCCATCGGACCCTCGGTCCATCTTCACGTCGGTTTTCCGGCACCACCTGAACTATGAGGACTTTGATCCATGTCAAGGCATTGTACGTAGGAAGCCTCCACAAGGTTCAATCCCACCATCCAACTATACTAAGGTCTTTATTCACGTCGGTTCTCCGACATGCCCCCATCCCGCATGACGTTAAACTGCATCCCAATTCAGTGGTAAGCCATTGTGACCCCACCATCCAGTTGTTCTGATACCCCTTCATGTTGGTTCAACATCCCCCACACCAACCTGAACTACGAGGACTTTGATCCATGTCAAGGCATGGTACGTAGGAAGCCTCCATGAGGTTCAAGCCCACACCCATTAGACCAAGGTCCTTATTCATGTCAGCCCTCCAACACACATCATTCTGAACTGCGTGGTCTTTGATCCATGTCAAGGAATGGTACATAGGAAGCCTCACGAGGTTCAAGCCCACCACCCGGTCATTCTGACTGTCCTTCACGTCGGTTCACCCACACCTTGGGCAGCCTAGAGTGTAATCCCCCACACATCCATTCTGAACTATGTGGTCTTTGATCCATGTAAAGATATGGTACGTAGGAAGCCTCTATGAGGATCAAGCCCACCATCCACCTGGACCAAGGTTCATATTCACGTCGGTTCTTCAACACGCCCCCATCCCGTATGACGTTAAACTACATTCTGATCTAGCAGTAAGCTGTTGTGACCCATCCCGAACTATGAGGACTTTGATCCATGCTAAGGCATGGTACGTAGGAAGCCTCCATGAGGTTCAAGCCCAACACCTACCCGTACCAAGGTTCTGGTTCATGTAGGTTCATCGACATCCACTCTGAACTACGTGGTCTTTGATCCATGTCAAGGCATGGTACGTAGGAAGTCTCTTCGAGGCCCAAGCCCAAAAAACCATCTTCCATCCCGATTCTTACCCGGGCCGCCACATCCCGGTGAGATCATGCCACCCCATTCCCCTCCACAAAATTCGGGAAGCCACCCACGCGTTGGACCCAATATCAGTGTTCCCTCAAGGGGTTTCCTCAATCTGATCCACCTTCATCGGTGTTCTGATCAGTCTGATATGTCTCTGCTGGACGTTAAACTTGCGGCATACCCTTTGTTAAACATGGGAAGCTGACGAAAACCTCAGATACATGCCTATGACATATGATTCTCCGTGCCCGATGTGGGATGCCTCGAGATTCCACACCCTCGAGAAACCCTATAATAAGGGGAAAAATATAGACACTCCAATTCCCCAGCATCCAGACACGCCAGTGATGCCTCAACGTGACTAGTCCCCTAATTGAAGGTTGATGCCCTGACCAAACCCCTTGGAATGTCCTGACAGAAGCAGTGTAATTAACCGGAGTCCATGGAAACATGGCACTGGGAAGAGTTTCACGAACAACATATTAAATCTATAAGGGAGACCCGGACTAGGTGACGAGTTCCGAGGAGGAATCCACAGAAGGAAGAACCTAAATCCCATCATCCCGTTTCGATCAAGGAGTAGACGTCCCTGAATAAGGAGCGAATGCCGCCCAACTTTGGAAAGCGGGAATGATGGGAAACAGAGCCGCGCCGACATCCCCCGAACGGGACGGACGCGCACACCCTAGTGAAAGCATCGTAAATAGAAATGGTGAATCTGAAATGAAATTATTCTCCTTAATGTGGAGATTAGTAGCGATCGAGACATCAGTAGAGTGACGTGTCACCGGATCCAGATATCTGGCACCGGGTCTCGCTAAGCAAATAGCGGGACTGGCATGAAACTCACCAAAAGTTGGGGTAGTAGAACGTTGGGCATCCAATTCTAGGATGTTGTCAGCATGGATCCCTCTTACTGTCCACAGAAGATGGAATGACGTTGGGGCACTAGTTGTCGATTTCTTTTACAAGAATTGTTGATGAGTTAATCTCTCTGCTTCTCAGGAATCAGGTTGCTGCCACCGGAACACGATCACCACCCACCCGCCTATGTAGGGGAAGGGGCAACGCTAGCACAGCCACTTCGCATGGCTACACTGCTGCCGGAATGACATCAGCATCCGTGAACGTGGGGCACCCACGCCCCATCTCCCCATCGAAAGTCATCCAATGAAGGGTGATTAATGACCTCGTATGTCATTACGATGAGGAGGGTATAATCCCAACCAGGGATATGGCCCACCTGGACCTGGAGGAATCCAGGCCCTACCATCAACACCACCCCCGAGGTCTGCGTAGGGAGCCGCTGCTCCCCACTCCGACTTTCAACCATTTCGGGAGCCTCTCCACGGAACACCTCAACGACTCCAAACCCTACGCTGATGAGGTAGGGGATGTTCGGGATAGCCCAGCCAAAGTTCCGTCCTAGGGGTTCCCAGTGAGGGCCCCCACTAGGCTGCGCCAATGCCGCCACCCAGTTCCCCGAGCTGAAGAGCAGGTAGACTACCTACCTGCACTACCGGCATCGGCCCAACCGACCAGACGCCAACGTCGGGCATAGTTCAAGGAGGGCGCTCATCAAGGGGAATCAACGTTAGTGGTTACTATGGACCGAGCCACCACCGGCATGCATCATCACCCCCTGCATACGCCAAGTAGGGGAAGCTGTACGCCCAACCTGGATCAAGGCCCCAACCACCCCACGGGCAGGCTGGGTCGACTCTCCTAGTCGCAGGCACTAATAGTGGTGACCGCGAACTAACCTGAAACAGTGCCAACCGGTACGGATACCCTCCCCATGCAACCACCACGGAGGACGTGGGCCTTTCCTGCTCCCTGGCCCAGCTCGGAGGCATGCCTCGTGCCAACTTCGACCCGAATGAGGGTATTCCCCATGGTAGAAACACCTCATATGGGAGCCTCTCCCGTGCTCATTACACTGGGTATGGAGCCATCCCTCCTGCCATGGACCGTCGGGGTAGGGAAGCTATACATCCAGTCACTCTACAATGTGAGGACCTTCCTCACATCCTTGTAGAAGCCAATGGAGGTCCTATTCATACTATCAACCCGAGGGGTGGAGATCAACTTCACTTCACCAACACCCAGCACGGAGGTCCTACCTGTGTTCTGTCCGATCAATACAGGGACCCGCCTCACACTGACGTCACCAAGGGAACCAGGCATGGAGGTCCTACCCGTGCTCCCATCAGTTCCTGCGGGGGTCCTACTCGCACCATTATCCAGCACAGATGTCCTCCCTGTGTCCCCTTTGACATCTTCCCCAGTGCTCCTCGCACCCCAACCCACTTAGGTGGAAGCACTCCCTGCCCCAACACTAGTACGGCCGAAGGACCTTCTCGTGCCGGGAATTGTCCCTTCCCCAAAGAGCCATCCCGGGGTAGGAAGGCGGGTCATCGCTGCCGCAAGAAGAATACCTAAAAGCTTCATATGGAGATCAAACCGGTCTGTTTCTCAGATTTTGAAGTAGAGTACGACTCAGCGGTGGACCCCCCCCCCCCCTCGGTCCTTTGTGTCAAGGACCGGGGAAGGAACAAGGCATATCAGCCTCATCCTTCCAGAGTGTGAAGTACACCAGATTCCTACCTCTCTTCGCAGGTACATCCAGGAGGAGGAAATCTTGGGAGTCCCATAGGTTTCGATCGTACAGTCACCACCATCATCACTAGAAGCGCCCTCTACCTCGACCAAAGATCATGGAGAGCTATTTTGGGGACCGATAGCAGTTGAGCAACGACATAACCCATCATCGGTAACCGTGATCCCTACACCAAAAGTTGTGGCTGTTAGCCCGTCGTATCGTGACATTGTGGTCAGGTCACCACACTCCTCAGAGAATGGCCCGAAATTCAGTGGTCAGTTGGCTCGTTCGCCGTATTCTCCGCCGCCCAGTCTACTATCTCATGGTCTGCTTCAGTACCGCTACCAGTTCCTCAGCCACCTTTGGTTGACGAGTGGGGAAATATGGAGCCAGACCCTGAATCCGAGCCCAAGAACTTATGGAGAATTCTTGTGGCTGATGACTTCCCAGAGAAGTTCTAGCCGGTGGCGGCATCAAACTTCTGTGCGCCGGAATCCCTCACCCTAGAGGAAGTCGAGTGATTCTGTCAAACCCTATGGGAGACACACTTCCATCTTCGTTATCATAGGGTGGTGTACCCCAGGAGCCAAGTTCACTTTGAGGAGATCGGCGAGCAATGTCATCTGGTCGATTTGGCTGCACTCCCCGTGGACTAGTGCCCTAAGTCACCAGGTCACCAGAGGACCCTCCAATGAAGATGTGTTCAGAGCTTCAGGGTACTCCGCAAAATCATCAGGTAGGCTACCCCCACGTGCAATTCTGTGGCTGGGGGAAGTACGTTGCCCTCCTCTTCATCCCTATTCGACAACAGCCTGACTCGATATGCGATATTGAGGAAGTGCCCTCGGGAAGGGTCGTGGTCCATATGGCCAATGTCATGGACAAGGAGGACGAGCTGGAATTTCTTGATAGAGACTTCCCCACTGAGGCTGCGCCACCATTGTTGGACCCGTCAGGGAGGATTACTCATCAGCAGAGGAACCTCCTGGGTCTCCCTATGCCCATCAATTCATTGGTACTCAGTCGGAATGTTGGTAAGGTTAAAGAGAATGTCGGAGTTGTCAAGCACTCCGACCTGTCCGCCTCAGTGGAGAAGACAGAGGAAGACCCCAAGAAGGCCGCGTTGCACAAGAAACTTACTGATTAGAAGAGGATGGTCGATGAACTCCTGGACGAGCATTCTATAGAGCGGCGACCCGACTATGGTGATCCTAGGATGGGGCAGCAGGGGCCGGAACAACTCCCCTCGATGGGATGCCTCTGGGAAACCCTGATCATACCACTCCCGTGGACAGGGTTGAAGTCGGAACTCGTGAAAATAGGGCACGATACGTCTCACCAAACCCTCCAAAACGGCATGGCAATCTGAGGAATCCGTCTCGGGTTCCCCTAGCTGACCCTTGGGCCGCTCCTCCAGTCGCTCCACGAGCCGCTGAACCCATCTACCGTATCGAAGAGCCCGAAAATGCACTCGTGGTTAGGGATCCCCGCCAAGATAGGGACCCCCACTTGAATGATCCTATAATGGCACTCATCGCCTGCCTTGAGGCGTTGGAAATGCGGCAGGTGGTAGTCCCACAAGATGGCAAGCCATATCCCACGTGGGTGGATGATATGCTTGCACCCTCGGGTTTTGGAAATCCCACTTTATTGCCCTTTAACGGGATTGGAGATCCGCCGCAGCACCTGGCCCACTTTTCCTCAAGGTGTGGCCCCATGTTGGGGACCCAACACAGTAGGAAGCTACTAAACTCTGATGTTTTGTGCAGAAATTGGAAGGCCCTATGTTTTTCTGGTACAACCAGATCCCCATTGGATCAGTGACTGGATGGGAGGATCTTCGCCAGCAATTCCTATATCAGTTCTGTTCCACCACGCGAAAGACTAGCATCGCATACCTCTTCAAGTGCAAGAAAAGGCCTGATGAGAGAGTCGCAGACTTTATCACCCGGTGGAAGGGGCTCACAGACTCCCTCGGCATGCCACTAACTGAGGAGAAATTACTGACAATGTGCATAGGGAATGTAAAAATAGAACTGGTTCCTTCCCTGATCACTCAGAACTACCCTGGAGGGTTCTGAGACTTCTCAGATAAGGCTCAACGCCTCGAGGAAGCTCTGTAATAGGCTAGTCAGGCACGTCTACTTCCCCCTGTGATCCCAGCAAGGAGGGATGCCATATCCGAGCCCGCCGCGGTGGCCCAGATAGAAGCCCCTAGGTAGCTAGAATTGTTGCCAGTAGCACCGACTCCACAACCTTGCAGAGGCCCGCCACCGCAGGCGCAGCCTCCTACCCAGCAACGACCACCTCAGAATCGGCAGGTTCCCCCATGCAACGCACCACCGCCGCCTAGGTAGGATAATCAGGCACCACCTACTCGGTAGGATCCTCCATCCCCTTGTCAGGGCTAGGCTCCCAGAGTCCCCTATCTGGAAAAAAGACACCATAATTACTCGTTTAGGGAGGATTAGGTCCCTGGTTACTTCTGTAGTTCCCTAGAAAAGGGGATTGTGTGACTACCTTAGTGCAGAAGGCCGGAAGAGGCGAATCTCACTAATCGCCCCAACTAATGCCCCTATCATAGGATTCTAGGGCACACCCTCAAGAAATTATATGTGTTTAAAGACTGGCTCCAAGATCAGGTCGATAACAACATAGTCAGGCTGGGCCCGACCCCGACACAAGTAGAGGTTGTCTTTGTGAGGTCAGAAAGTGGTAGCGACGACGAAGGTGAGTGGCAGCAGGTTCCCAGCCGCGGGTCCCATAAGTAAGATGACTGGATGGACCATAAAACAGTCGCCCACGCCCATGGTATTATTCAGGCATGCCTGAACCAGCTAGAGCCTTCAGAACCTACGGCCAGCGCCTCTGCATCATAATCTCAGCCGGCCTCTTCCCAGAAGATCAAGCATCAACGACGCAAGAAGAAGAAACGTGCTCCACCAATGTCGTCATCATCCCACACTCTTGGTGACTTCATGCCCCCTGAGATGGGGATCCCTCCCAGAATCCACCCAGTGGTGGATGATTCCTCGAGCGACAACCAAGGGTACACTTCAGTTAATACCATTGAATTGGTAAATCCCTATATGACTCCCGATGAGGGGGAACGCTAGGCGAACCTCCCCAAAATCCCCATTTGATGCCAACGTTAGTGGAACCGTGGCCATGTGGGTTGTAAAGGCATGACAGCTGGTGCTTTTAGCCAGGCTGTGAATGCTACTGAGACCAGATAGCATTCCCAGCGCAGAGCTCAGCACACGCAACCTCCTCATCTAGCATCCTTAGATATACCTCTGCCACCATTCGTGCTACTAGATCAGGCAGAGCTACCTCGTCCATACCACATCCAGTCTCACCCTGCTACATGACGATCTCAGTTGTCTGGTCCTCATCTGACATCTACTCTTCAGACCTCGACTAGTGAGCAACGGGGTGTACCGAGCACAAGCCAGCCCCTAGTCCAACTGGCGCGGCCCGTCATGCCTCTAATCACAGAGCGACCTCCTGTAAGTAGAAGTTAGCACCTGGAACAGAAGTATGATGTTATGAAGCACCTTGTTGGCATCCTAGAGAGGCTTTCTATCCTCAAGGATCTTCTCCTATCATCAGACATGTGTGAGGCGCTCGACGAGGCTCTAAGGAGCCCCCTTCAGTTTGAGACAGAGGTAGCAGCTGCCTAAGCCTTCCATGATGATGCAATTGAGAACGCCGAATGACAAGCAGTTATCTCTTTCTCTGGTGAAGACGAAGACCCTCCCATACAGGGGCAAGTTTTTCCACTATACATAACTGGTCAGTTCAATGGTGTGGATTTCCGCCACTGTCTTGTTGACATGGGCTCTGAGATTAACCTAATCTCGACTCAGACACTGCGGAAGCTAGGGTTGTCTGAGGATGATCTAACTCCCTCCGACCTCAGAATCTAGGGATACGATAGGACCGAGAAAACCCTGGTCGGAAAGATCCATTTGAAGACCCAATTCGGTGGCCTAGTTTCTAGTACCGAATTCATGGTTGTCTCCCAGGACACCATGAACAACGCATTGATGGGCAGGCCATGGCTCCACCTGCACGCGGTGGTCCCTTCATTGTATCACCAATGCCTCAAATACTCCCTCAATGGTCGAGTAGGAGTGCTCCAAGGATATGTGTCTCCTTTTGCCTCTTGTGAAGCCCTCTATCTGGACACTGACTATTACAAGAGCAAGGATAAGCAGATTCTGGCAAGCAAGGTTGAACCCGCCACTGTCACAAGTGATCCCTGGGCAGGTCTGGATGACACCAACATCTTACTGATCCATCAATTGGAGGCCAAGACCCCTGACATGGGGAAATGATTTGTCGTTTCGGGTGTGAGAGGAATGCATATTCCCAAGTCCAATCGATGGCGAAAAATCACCTCGTACTCCTACACCAACCAGGCTCGGGTGATCCCGGAACCTCCTACCCCTATACGGTATCGGGATGTCAGACTCTTGGCAACGGAGGTACATCATACATGTCAGTTTCTCCGAGCTATAATTAACCGGATCAAGACGATGTGCCACTACTGCTTTGATGTTATCAAGCATGGCCCCATGGGCCGAAGACCAGGTGGGATTGGATCAACTGCCTTCATCGCTATGGTCTTAGTGGCGCATGAATTTATTGGTATGATGACCACTGCCGCTCAAGCTGGAACCAGCCTCCCATAAGAGTCTGGTGGCACGGAAACAACTCCCCCCATAGAAGATCCCTCCACAAGTAGAGAAGAGTATCTAGAGGATGCTCCCCCTACCTTTGAAGAAGGTGTCTCTACCACGGTCAATGAACTGGTATAGGTGAACCTTGGTAGCAAGGCAGATCCGAGGCCCACATTGATCAGTGCCGCCATGTCCCTCAAGGAGCAACAATGATACATGAACTTCCTTAAGAAGCACCGTGATGTATTCACCTGGAGTTATGGAAAGATTCTAGGACTAGATCCCCAGGTAGCTGTCCACCTCCTTGGCCTCCCGACAAACCATCGCGGGTTTAAGAATCCTCCCAGAAAGATGCACCCTTCTCACGGTGCCAGAGATGTGGCCAAAGTTGACAAGCTCATCAGAGCCAACTTCATCAAAGAAGTCTAGTACCCCAAGTGGCTATCCAACATTGTGCCAGTGAGGAAGAAGAACGGGTAGATCAGAGTCTGTATCAACTTCCACGATCTCAACCGCCACTGTCCGATTGATGATTTTCCCCTCCCAGTGACAGAGTTGTTGATTGATGCTACGGCTGGGTTCCAAGACCTCTCCTTCATGGATGGGTATTCTGGGTACAACTAGATCCGGATGGCCCCTGAAGACTATGATTCCACCTCTTTTGGGGCCCCCAAGGTACTTTCTGTTACCAGGTTACGCCCTTAGGCCTGAAAAATGCAGGTGCCACCTATCAGCGGGCCATGCACCGCATATTCAAGCCAATTATAAGAAAATTGGTGGAGTTCTATGTGGATGATTTGGTGGTAAAATATCGCCAGCGCCAGGACCATCTCAAGGACCTTGAGAAAGTATTTGACTTCCTCCGTTCCCACCACTTTAAGAAAAACCCGTTGAAGTATGCCTTGGGTTCACCTCCGGGAAGTTTCTTGGCTTCGTTTTCAGATATCGGGGCATCAAGATCAACCCAGAGAAGATCAAAGCCCTCAGCCAGATTCCTCCCCCAAGTAATATTCGGGATCTTCGAGGTCTTCAAGGCCACTTAGCCTACATACGCCGATTCATTGCGAATTTGGCTGGAAAGTGTAAGACATTTTCCCGGCTCATGAAGAAAGGATCTACCTATGAATGGGATGGAGAGTGACAGACCGCTTTCAAGGAAATCAAGCAGTATCTGCTCTAGCCTCTGGTCTTGATGCCACCTATCACCGGAAATCCACTGTTCCTTTATGTGACTGCCCTGGAATGGTCTCTCGGCGCCCTGATCTCCCAGAAGAAAAATGAGGGGACAGAGAACATCCTCTACTACCTCAGCCACATGCTCCTTGATACGAAGACTAGATACCCACCCCCCCCCCCCATAAAAAAGAGTTTCCTTTCACTCGTGTTTTCCATACAAAAATTTCGACATTACCTACAACACCATGAGGTACAGTTGGTCTCTCGGGTAGACCCATTGAAGTACATCCTGAACCACCCCATGTTACTGGCCGGATAGTGGGGTGGGTGGTAATTATCCAATAGTTTGGCATTAGGTTTGTGACTTATAAGGATATCAAGGGGCAGGCATTGGTAGACTTCCTAGCTGCCCATCCAACCCCCACAGATCAATCCCTGGAACTAGATTTTCCTGGTGAGGCAATCCTCTCAGTTGATCATGTCGTCTCATGTTGGAAAATGCACTTTGATGGTGCCTCTCGGAGCCCCACCGGTAGGAGGCTCAATGATCCCAAGATCAACAGAGTGGATCTGGGTATCGTCTTCATCACTCTGGTACAATACGTTCTTCCGTACTCATTCCTGTTGTCATAAGGCTGCACTAACAACGAGGCAGAGTATCAGGCTCTCATCACTGGCCTCGAGCTAGCCCTTGATATTGATGTGCCCCATTTTCAAGTGAAAGGAGATTCCAAACTAGTCATCAAGCAGGTCAATGGAGACTATATTGTTAGGAAGCCAGAGCTCATGCCATTGTTGGAGTGCACCCTCTATCTAATGGCCCATTTCCCTTCTCGACCAGAGGTTACCCATGTCCCTCAGTCACAAAATGGTCGAGCGGACAATTTGGCTGGTTTAGCTGCGTCACTTGCAGAACCCAAGTAGGATGATCTAATTATACATGTGGCACACCTGAGAGTCATTTCCCCCATCATATCAGAGGATAACGATGGCCTGCAAGTAAGCCATCTTACCATTGGATCCTCCATGTCAGGAGCCCCAGGTTCTTTAGGTGAAGTGGTTGAGATGACTACCAATTGGAGATAACCTTTTTCCACATATCTCTAAAATGGTTGCCTCCCGGATGATCGGTCCGAGTGCGATCGAATCTGATGTCGTGCACTGTAGTTTACCCTCCAGAGTGGTCCTAGTCTTGAGAAGATCCTCTATAAGAGTGGTTTTGATGGTGTTCTCCTCTGTTGCATTCAAGGAGTCGATATTTATCAGGTCATGCAAGAGGTTCATGCTGGTTCCTACGGGGCCCACTAGGCTGGGCCAAAGCTGTCCCATCAGATCCAGAGACTGGGGTACTTCTGGCCCTCTATGATCCATGATTGTATCGAGTTCGCCAAGAGATGTCACGCGTGCCAAGTTCATGCTAATTTCCTGCATCGGCCGCCAGAACCTCTCCATTACACCAAGTACTCTTGGCCCTTTGCAGTGTGGGGGCTCGATGTCATGGTTCCGTACCCACTAGCGATATCCCACCAGTGCAGGTTCATCCTGACCGCTACATATTTCTTCTCCAAATGGGCTGAGGTTGTCCCACTCAAGGAAGTTAAGGCTCGATCCATTGTCGATTTTTATGAGATCCAACATCATTTACCGACTCAGAGTCCCTCATGCCATGCTCACCGATAATGGCACAAACTTCCGAGCAGCTGAGCTGAAGAAATTGTACACCAAGTACAATATCCATTAGAACCATACCTCTCGCTATCATGCACATGCAAATGGACAGATCTAGGCGTTCAACAAAACCCTCTCTAAAATTTTGCAGAAAATGGTTGGTCAGAATAAGAAGAGTTTTCCAAACAAGATCCCCAACGCTCTCTGGGCTTATCGGACGATGACTCACAATTCCACCCAGGTGACTCCATATTCCCTGGTGTATGGGGCTGAGGCCATCCTGCCCATCGAGATCCAGATTCCATCGTTACGCACTGCAGTCTATGACCAGAAGGTGCCAGATAAGGTGGTCGAAATCCGTTTAGCTGAATTGGAAGCACCTGACAAGAGTAGGCTCTGTGCCCTGCAGAATCTGGAAAGACATCAGAATAAGATAGCTAGAGTCTTCAACAAAAAGGTTCACCTCTGCTTTTTTCTGCAAGGCAACCTGGTGTTGGGCCTCCGAGCACCAATGATCCCTAGTAGGAAACCACCCAAGTTGGAGACCAAATGGGAGGGACCTTAAATTATTCACAAGGTTTAATCCAATGGAGCATACTCCTTGGTGACCATGGATGGTGAGCGCATAACTCCTCCCACCAATGCCAAGTTCCTCAAGAAATACATTTCCTGAGCCCCTCGGTCCTACATGTCCTTAAATTGGATGGTCTTTCACAACCTTAAACTGTACGGTCCTGTATGACCTTAAACTGGATGGTCCCGCATGACCTTAAATTGTCTAGTCCTGCATGACTTTAAACTACACATCGTCCTGCATGACGTCAAACTGCATCTTGAGAACTACGTATGCCTTCATTCCGATCCTCATGGGATTCGTAGGAATTCTCAAACGACTCATCTTGAGCCCAGCCCTGAGCTCTTCTCTTTGATTTCCCCCCTGGGTATAGTCTTCTCAGAGGTTCCTTGAATTTTTTAACCGAAATATTAGGTCATATCCCATCTTATTAAAAAAGGAAAACAAAAAACAGCATGAAAGATGACGGGATCATACAAGCACACATGCCTGCATACCTAAGGAGAATCAAAGAGAAGAACTCAAAAGTCAAAGTCACATTGATAGGAAGCATCATCATCTCCATTCCAGTCAGACTCATAATCCAGCGGGCCACGCGACCTGGTAACCATGGTTGGCTTTAAGTAAGAGTAATCCCTCCTCAGTCTCGCTTTCCTAGAAGGAGCAGGCTGAGATCCTTCAACATTCACCACAACATTGTTCCCTTTGGAAAAAACCTGACTGTATGTTTGTTTTTTTGGGGAATCATCCTCAACTTCATCCCATCTTCCCTTAATGTCCCGTGTTTCCTTTAGTTTTAGAATTTCCATGCGAGTACTTAAAATCCTCTCACCTTGCTCCTCAAGAATGGGGTCCACTATTTCCTGCTCCTTTCCCAAAAAAACTTCTGGCGTCACGTCACCTTCACCCCCAGAAGGGCACTCCTCTGTTGGATGCGCCAGAGACGCATCCTTATCCACCAAAGGCTCATGGGTAGTATCTTGAGGAGCATCGCCGCCGCTCGTGGTGCATTACCCTACATTGATTGTTTCTTTACCTTCTTCCTAAAAGAAGTCTCATGATGCCATTTTAATGAACAAAAGGCGCAAGAAACATTTTTCAAACGCCTCTCTTAAGCATGTCCAATAACTTGACAACCGTGACAAAAATCAGGCAATCTCTCATACTCCACCTTGAGAGAGATATCATCATCCAATGAAGAAAAGACTATATTATGAATTTGACAAGTACTTAAATCAACTTCCACTAGAAATCTAGCATAATGGCCAAATTTTTCAGCCTCGGTAGTCCGGTCCATTTTAATTGGAATTCCAACCACAGAGGCGATATCAAAAAGAATTTTAGGATGCCATAATATCTAGCCCAAATGCCAGAATCTTTCCCTCTGGTCAAGACATATGGCAGGGTGCATAATTTTTGCCCCAATTCACGTCGATCTAGCCTCGATTCGGCTGTACGTCCCCCTCCCTAGAGATTTTTGCCTCTTTCGTAGGTGGGTACAACTATGCTTCACCCACTCCTTTACTGGGATTCCATCACCTTCCCCATCCGAAAGGTCCCATGAATGGTATGGGTGCTAGGCCTAAGGGCCCTCTTACCACTTTGAGCCAACGCCCTCGAGGATGTCAAGCAACAGGCCGATACAAGTCCCACGTTTCGAATGTAATCAGCGGTCGATGCTCATTTGTTGCTCCCATTTCAGGTCACTATAGGGACACTGTGTTTCGAACATGGTCAACAGTTGTCCTGGATCATTAGGACCCCCCCAAGATGTCCCAAACATCGAGTGTAGTGGTTCATTCTGCCCCGTCATATCTAAGCAACGAACTCCCCTTAGGCGATGCCAGTCTCAGGCCCCTTGGCCTTTCAGGCCCCTGACCCAAGTTCTCTCTAATAGGATTGTACGACATTGTTTTGGATTATGTCCTCATTCACGTCGGGTTACTCATCATGCTATACATATCCCAGGATGAGACCTTCCCCTTTTCCCTCATCCTCACTGCAAGACGTTAAACTGCAAGCTGGTCAGGCCTCCCTGATCGAGGCCCAGCCTCAGGCCCCTCGGCCTTTTAGGGCCCCCGACCCTCGTCCTCACTGCAAGACATTAAACTGCAAGCTGGTCAGGCCTCCCTAACTGAGGCCCAGCCTTAGGCCCCTTGGCCTTCTCGGGCCCTAGCCCAAGTTCTTACCCGGAGGGTACGGTGTGGTGTGGGATTATGTCCTCATTCACGTCGAGTTATTCACTGTGCCGTACACCTCCCTTATCTGGGGTATCTTCCTCCTCTCCTCATCCTCACTGCAAGACATTAAACTACAAGCTAGTAAGGCCTCCCTGACCGAGTCCCAGCCTTAGGCCCCTTGGCCTTTTAGGTCCCCCAACCCTTGTCCTCACTGCAAGACGTTAAACTGCAAGATGGTCAGGCCTCCCTGACCGAGGCCCAGCCTCAGGCCCCTTGGCCTTTTAGGCCCCCCGACCCTCATCCTCATTGTAAGAAGTTAAATTGCGAGTCGGTTAGGCCTTCCTAACCGACGCCCAACTATCAGGCCCCTTGGCCTTTCAGTCCCCTGACCTAGGTCCTCTCTTATGGGAGTGTATGTGGTGTAGGATTATTTCCTCATTCACGATGGTTTATTTTCCGTACCATACACCTCCCATGTCTAGGGAATCCTATTCCCCTCCTCGTCCTCCATGACGTTAAACTACATCTTGAGAAATACGTGTGGCTTGATTCCCATCCTTATAAGATACGTAGGACCACCCAAATTTCTAGGCTTCAGGTCCGGCCCCACCTCCCGGAAATATCCATTTCACCCTGGCCCCTTGGCCTACCCTTCCCTGGAAAGGGGAATATATGGCACGATATGGTATTATGCCCTTGCTTGCGTCGGGCTTGTAATGACCATGCCATGTACCTCTCCCTCCTGAGCATCCCCATCGACCCTTTTGGGCGGTTCATCAATGTGCCTAAGGGTACTCTGGTTTAGTACCTGGAATGCTGGGTTCTTCTCGGACATGTTTTCATCTGCTTTTCAAGCTTCGTGTTCCCCTTCATCAGGGCTTTCATCACCTTCCACACCCGAAGGGACCCCCAAGAACAGCCTGGATTCCACGCCTAAGGGCTCTCCTACCTTTATAGGCCAACGCCCCCAAGGGTTTTGGACAAAAAATTGATACAAATCCCTCATTGAGAATATGGTCAGCGGTCGATGCTCATTTGTTGTTCCCACTTTCAGGATAATGCGATATAGATACTGTTTTCCACCACGACTAACAGTTATCCTCCATCGCCACACCAACCCCATTAAGCCCAAAGTGTCGATTACATGATTCACATCCTTCCCCATCCTCTCATGTCCCAGTAGATCTTCGACACTCTTGATACCATTCCTCAGTGTGCATCTGTGTGTTAGGGGAACAAAGCCGCGGTAAGGGCTTCCTTCAGGGATCTACACCGATTTCCCTTTGATGGATGTCCCAGGTATTGTAAAAGAAATCTTCCTCTCTTATTTCCCACACTGAGTTTGACTCACATGGGATTAGGGATCAGGTCGAGGTCTACACTTACTTGGAAAGATTCCATCCCTCCACGGTCTGAGCTTTAAGACTGTAAACTAAGATCTCCCCAGAACTACGTATGGCTTGATTCCCATCCTGTTGGGATACGTAGGAACGCCCAGACCCCTCATCTATGGGTCCATATTGAGTTCAGATAATTTTCCTTTGTTGTCCCGCCTTCAGGACTTTGACTACCGGACCGCATGACGTGGTGTGGGATTATGTCCTCATTCACGCCGGGTTTGCAAGAGCCGCACCACGCGCACCCCGTTCTAAAAATTAGCCCTCCTGTTTCTTGTCCCGCGTGACATTAAACTGTATGTTGTCCCACACGATGTTAAAAGGCACCCCTAGAAATATGTATGGCTTGATTCCCACTCTTATGGGATACTTAGGATTTCCCATACATCTCATTTTTAGGTCCATCTCAATTGGGAGCTAGTTTCTCTGGCCTCTTTCACTTTCACCCCTATTTGGGCCCCTTGGCCCGAGGTTCCTCTTTTGGAATTTCGTACAGTGTGATGTGGTATCATGTTTCTATTCACATCGGTTATGTTTCATGGCACCGTACACATTCCCCACCTAGAATCATCTCTGCTAAGTTTGCGCTGCATGACGTTAAAATGCATGCTTGGTCCTATCATACGACCCTAAACTGTGACATTATCGTCTTGGCCGCACGACGAAAAATGACACTGCTTTGTGATGACCTCATCATAGAGGACGTCACGTTGGGTATTGGTCATAAAACATGACATTTTTCAATGCCTAATATGGCTTGATTCTTGTGGCGACACCCGGGATTGCTCCCCTAGGCATGTCGCTTCACAAAAAAAACCAAACCACTCACCTTAATGGACAAACATGATTTCTCAAATACCGCTTCTCTTGATGCGAGGGATAGACACGTGTGCCCCTTTCATCCTTTGCACTGGTACCTTACCGTGTCATTCCACCTTTCAAAAACTACGTGTGGCTTGATTCTCATCATTATGAGATACGTAGGAGCGCCCGAGCACTTCCCCACGGGCCCATCCTAACTTTTGTGTTCGATCCTTCGACTCGAGCACTTCCCTAGAGAATACATGGTAAGTAGGGATTATATCCTCATTCACGTTGGGTTTTGTAACCACCTTACCATTTGTCTCCTGCTCTCTTTACCCATTCATGGTCTGAGTTCTAAGACCATAAACTAAGACCCTTTCAAGAACTATGTGTAGCTTGATCCTCATCCCCATGGGGTACGTAGGAACGCCTTTACACTTTTCTTCGGGCCTATCTCAACTCTCTTTTTTGGTCCCTAGACCTAAAAAACCCTCTCCCCGGGAGCACGTGGTGGTTGGAACCCCCAGTTCCCATTCACGTTGGATATTTGAGTTACCCCACCACGTGCCTCCTGTGTTTTGTCCCATCAATGGTCCGAACTCTACGACCCTAAACTAAGATCTCCCTATTGGAAGGGAATCGACTCCATCTATCTAATACGTCTCATTAATGTATTCAGATGCATTTTGACAAAGAGCCCGAAGTGTGGAGTTTTCATGGAGATATTCCCCTTGTTCCATGACCAAGCTTCGTGAGCTCTCCATTTGTATCATCATCCTCTTCCACATCCCAAAGGACCCTCAGACGACATGGATGCTAGGCTTAAGGGATCTCCATGGATGCTGGGCCTAAGGGATCTACTATTGTTTTGGCCCAACATCCCTAAGGATCTCAGACGACATCTGCGACAGGTCCCGTGTTTTGAACATGGTCAACGGTCGACCCTCATTTGTCTGTCCCCATTCCAGTCTAACGCGATATGGATGCTGTGTTTCCTCCACAGTCAATAGTTGTCCTCCATCATCACGCCGCCATCATTGCGATACAAATTTTGAGCATCATGATTCACACATTTCCACTTCCTCGTGTTCAAGTGGAATTCCAACATAATCGGATTTATCTCTTCATGCGTCTAGGTGCACCACATGGACAAGTTAATGTCATTGGGTCGGTATTTTACGAGCATCCCTTAACCCTAACACTCCCCTTTCTGTGTCGGGAAAGTCCCACCACTACTTCTTTTTTCCCACATCGAGCACGACTCACGTGGGCTTAGTAGTTTTGGTAGGATGTGTACCGGTGCAACCAAGCATCTCATCGTCCTACAAGACATTAAACTGTTCCCCAAGAACTACATACGGCTTGATTCCCATCCTCATGGGATACGTAGAGACCCCCCGGTATTTCACCTAGGGTCCAGCCTCGAGAATCATAAAATCTTGTTCTTCCCCATTTCTGGCCCCCTGGACGGACCCCTCATGAGGAACCGTGTAACTGCGACCTTACCCTACACGAGTTCAGGATTCACCAAACTGACATTGGGAAGTGACAGCCCCCCTTGATAGAGAGGCCCTGTCTGAAAGAATGAATGATCCATGATCAAACCGATGCGCCCATCTAGCATGATCCCAACACGGTGGCATAACTTCATGAGTGTTGGATTCTGTTCGAACAAACCATCACTACACATCCCATGCTTCACGTGCCCTTTATTTTGACTCTCGTCCTCTTTCATGTCTAGAGGAACCCCCTAACGGTATGGATGCTCGACCTACAGTCCGCCTTCTATCCTGGGCGAACGTTCCGAAAGACTGGTCATGTCTGGAAGGACCCCCTAACAGTATGGATGCTCGAAATATGGTCCTCCTACTGTCCTAGGACAACGTCCCGAAAGACTGATCGAAGATATTTGAGTTAGGCCCCGTGTTGCGAACATGTTCAGCGGTCGACCCTCATTTGTTGTCCCCATTTCAGGCTAATGCAATATGGATGCTGCATTTCCTCCACAGTCAACAGCTATCATCCATTTTCATGCCACCCCCACAATGTTCTTAATCCTGGGTATCGTGATTCACACCTTCCACTTACCTATGTTCGGACTAATCCCAACGCCCCTGGAGTTACCCCTCTCATGCACCAGAGCACATCGGAAGAACGACTCGTCAATTGTTCTAAGGTCCTAATCCTCCGACCGGGCCCCTCCCATGTCTTCCCGGAAGATCTGGATTGGTTACTTAAACTCAGGATACCCGGATCTTGGTCGACGCGTTATGTTCAGATGGAATATCATGGTGATCACCCCTTGTTTCTCACATTGGGCTCGACCCGAGTGAGCTTAGGAACTGACCACTGGACATTTCACGAATACAACAGACGCATGTGGATCCAACCTCGACAATGAGACTCATGAATGTTATGGCATCAAATAAATCAAAACATGAAAGTATGTTTGAGAGTTTTTGATCCTTACAACACTCGGGGGTTTATTCCTCCCATGTATGGGTTGAACCCATCAAAAGAGAGTTGAAGTTCTGCCACCCTCCAACTTGTGGCATCCAGAAGTTGCTGCCACCAGCTCAGCTCCTGCTCCTTTTCAGCAGCGATGGGGCACGATTCATCAGCCTCAGTTTGGGACTGCTCTACGTCAGCCTAGATGACAACCATTTCTTCAGAATCTTGCCTTAGATGCTCTTCCGCCTCTACCAGATGGGCCTTAAATTGCAATATAGGCTCTGATTGTGCATTAAGAGAGGATGTGTGCTCATTCGCCTGAATCTGTAGCTGTTGGATCTCATCTTCAGCCTCCTGAAGCTTCTTAATTTTCATCGTCTTCCTCCACTGCCATCCCACGCTGAGGCTGCGATCATACTCCCAGATCTTCTCTACCATAAGATCTCAGATGAGAAGGTGAGGGCGCTAGGAATCTACTCCCCCAGCACACAGATCGTGCAGCTGCGAGCGAAGTCCTTCCATCACATCCATCCATAATGCCTGGGGGGTCTCTTTGATAAAGCGCACAATCAGCTTCCATGATCGACGGTGGACTATGTCGCTGTCCTTCTCGTCATAGGTCGTGTCGTCCCAGTCCGCGTGGTTGGTAGGATCGTATGCAGGGTACGCCCTCAGGAAATCTTTAGCAGGATCTACATCAGGAATGGGATCAGGCGCGACATCTAGCGTTGGATCATACACGACGAGACTTGGGTTGACCGGAAGATCCTCATCGTTGGACCCCACCTCAATGACCTTGGGCACAACCCCACTGGTGGTCCCGCTAATGATGGGGGTAGATGCAGCTCGGGTGGGCTGGGTAACTATCACCACGATTACTGGAATGCCTCTAAAAGGGGTGTCACCAAAAATCCCGACCAGCCTCGCCATAGCAGCCCATGCCAGTCGAAGAACTGTACATAATAGAGAAGGGCATGGACATTAGTTGGCACGATCAACGTGTGGCAGTAATGAATTCAGTGGAGAGGACTTACAGAGATTGAACTCCTGGTATTTCTCCTGAGTTGATGTTGACGGGACCCCAAAGCGTGGCCCTCCGTATATTTTCGGAAGGTCTGGAGACTCTAGAGAATACACCTCGGGTGTCCTAGCCCTGCCAGACACAGAACTCTATGCAGCCACAGGTGCGGGTTCTGAGGGTCCTACATCATCACCCATCGATGGGAGAGAGCGAGGTTTGTGTACAAGGTCCTCCTGCATGATTCATACATTGGTAAGAAGTCCATAATGGCATGAGAGCAGACCCTGAGGAAAAAAACTTGGAATGTTACCTCGAGAGCCTCTGCGAAATCATCGAGACCTGAGTCTTGATCGCCAACTTCACCTTCCTCTAATGGGCTCCCTCCACCGGCTCCGTCCTCCCAAGAGGATTCATATGATTCTTTCGGTAGGGGGAAGTGCTCTCTCAGCTCAGCGGACGATAGATGTGGGGGAACCATCTGATCCAGCAGTACCCTCACCCAGTCTATCATTGGACGCGGGGCACCCCTAGAATGCACAAAGTCCTCCAGCTCAGCCAGATATTGCTCTGCCTCCACCGGAGAAAATGAAAAACTATCCTAGACAGGGCCTATACCCGTAAAATCCATCTCGAGACGGTTCAGGTGTTACCACATCTCGGGCTGGATGAGGAACTGCCAGTTGACATCCCAAATTTCCCAGGCCTCTAGCAAAACAGTATTATCTGGCATGTCGATATGGCGCAGATGTTTCCCCAAAGCCTGAGTGGATATCCTACAGAATACCCTTGGTGGTCTCCCCTCTGGATAGACCTGCTCTCCTGGGACCATCGGATCCGCTACCGCTATTGGATCCGCCATTGTTGCCTCACCCTCAGCTAGTGCGGATCTCGCCGCCACAACAGCCCCGCCACCGTGAGAGGCCCTTTCCTCCCTCCGACCCCGACCTCGGGATGGGGAAGGCCCACCATCACTAGCTCAAATAGTTGGTTGCTTCAGAATTTCCCCTGGATAAGCCGCTTCCCAGCTTATGGAATACTCCTTCACCAATCTGAAGGTGGTAGTGGGTGGAGGCAATGAATTCCACATTTTATCTTCCTACCGTGTAAACATGAGCCACAATTTCCTCATCACAGATGGGTTCTACTCGTGGCACACCTCCCAGTAGACCTGTGGGGTTATCCGCTGTAGGTACTGGAATTTCCTTGCAAACCGGTGTGGGGTGTACGGCTCGAAGAAAGGCTCACAGTCCACCCTTGCCACCAAGACTCCACCCCGAAAGGCCAGAAGATTGGCTCATTGCTCCTTCGTCCCCCGACCGTCGTCGGTGAGTACCCTCGTCGGCAATGGAAATGGGTGGAAATTAAACTCGTCCATCTTCCACACCTGGTTTAGTACCAACGGTACAGTTAACTTGGCTGGAATGCTCCCGACAGCATTCAAAATGGATGGAAGGAAGTTTGACCCCGAAGGCGAGATGGGGTTCATATATTCATAAACCCCCCTGACGTGCGCTATGATCCACCCATACAGAAGATGGAATGGCCCGTATATCCTCTGCGGCCTCTTTCCCTCGCCAACATGTCGTAGCATCTTGTACAATCTGGAAAGCATCGAAATACCTAGATTGACCCGCCCTCTTTTTTCCATTATGGATGACATGATTAATGAGCTTGGATGCACCCCCATGTTGGTATCCCTCACTGGTAGGATCCAACCACAGATAAGGTCCGTGATAAACGCCACCGACTTGAATATCGACTGTTGTTCAGTATTGACACTAAAACCCCATGTCTTCCACTGGATATCCTCCAAGATCCACCAATATGAGTGCTCCTTGCCCCGTTGATCCCCCTTTGGGAAAGTCCGAGGCCTCGTAGGAAACTCTCTATCCACTAGAAAATTCAGGAACTTCTTTAACCACCACCTGAAGTGGACGTCCTGTACTGCTTCTTTGTCTTCCCCAAGGACCAGCCCCATCAGTGCCAGCGCCAGCCGCAACATATACTACGGATCCTCCCACGCACTCATGACGGGGAGGAACTCATCATACATATCCCCCAAGATCGGGACTCCCGAAATATGATGGACATCCCACAAACTGATGCCAACCTCCCCATGGTGCAGGTGAAATGTATTGGTCCGGGATGACCATCTGCTCAACAGCTCTGACATCAGCTGTTTCGGTTGATATATGTGGAATTGGGAGGCCCATTCCGCCTCATACAAACCCACTCTACTCATCTCGGCTCCAAACTCCTCTCATGAGGCACCTACCCAGTAGGCCCATGCCTAGTCGTTTGTAAAGTTTCCGCCCTGGCGCAGGTCCCACTCATCAGACCACCCCTTCTTCGAATCCCTCAAGGATGCCTTCAGTATTTTGTGGTACAGAGGAGTAGATGTCTCCGGCTGCAATGGCTGACCATCAATGTTTTTCAGGTGGTTGTATAGGCAGTCAATGACAATGGGTGTGAAGTCCTCTTGCGCATGACCATCAGCCGCCCTAAACCATTGGCGTTGGCACAGCGTGCTCCTAAACAAGCAAGCTGGTTCGTCCCAACTCGCCTCAGGAATGAAGACGTCATCCCTCATCCTGAATCCATACAAGGGCAGCTTCTTTCACAACAGATAGTTCTTTTGTCTCTTCGATAGCAGTTCCATCAGTGAATTATGATCTGAGTGGCTACGGACCAACTCCCCCAGACCCAGAAAATTTTCCATCTCATCCCTTCGGGCGGCGTCTACAAGCACCCCCTGGACATCTTCTTGATGGGCCATTTGGATTTAAAGGCTCGACCAATTTTCATCTCGGATCACGAAGCTTGTTTGTGAAGCTCATCCGCGAAGCCGAATCGCAGAGCCTGGCCTCGGCCTTCAGGCGCACAGTCGCGTAGCACTGTCGCAGAGTCAAAGACTCGCGGTTCGCCGTGAAGGTCGATTCACAGTGAGCAGTCGCAGAGTACGTGGAGCTTCACAAATTGAGAGAAAAAAAGGACAAATTCGTGGAGGAGGGAAAAGAAAAAAGAGAGGTCGGCCCCCTATTTATAGGAGGTGGCCCTCGGAGCTTTGCATCGTGTCCAGACCGCACGGGAGCTTCGTGGCGCATCCGGACCACGCGGCCACTGTCTGCATCCCGCGCCATCTTCGCGAGTCAGCACCGTGAACAACCAATGATTTTAACAATTTCCCTCAGACTTTAAACCTTGATCCCTCTGTGGCTCCAAGTCTGAGGGGGGGGGGGATTTTTTGGTTCCAAAATGTTGGACAAAAATAACGAAGAAAAAGAGGCCTCGCGACCTGCCTCGTGAAGCCACGACATGGAGTCCCCCCAAGCAATGCGGCCGCCGCGAAGCAAAGGAGGTGGGACGCTCCACAAACGCCCCAGATGTTCACGAACCCTCCGCGAAGAAAAGGAGGCGGGACGCTCCGCGAATGACACTAATGTTCTCGAGCCCACCACGGAGCAAAGGAGGTGGTCCTCTTTGCGAACGCCCCGGACATTTGTGAGCCCGCTGTGAAGCAAAGGAGGTGGTACGCTCCGCCAACCCCCTTGACGTTCACGACCCACCGCGAAGCAACCGAAGCCCTCTTTGCACCGTGTCAGCTCTGCTCCACGGCGCCTCTTTCCTATAAATACTAGACTCCCCCTGAGTCCAAAGGACGAACAATCCGACCTTTCTCCTTCCTAGCTCCCAAATCGCGAAGCACCCTTTTCTCTGCGAATCATGAGCTACGTGAGGTATTTTTGCTTCATGAGGTGCCTCCGTATTGTCTCATTTTGATCCCCTCTTCCGAGAGGGATTCCCTTCGCGAAGCCTAAGGGAATTTGTGAAGGAAGGGGATCCCCAAGGGGACCCAGGTTGTCACAGAGCATTTATACTTCACGAAACACCCCTCCTGTACACGTGATTCACATGGAAAGGCAGGGTCACTGTACTTCGCGAAGCACATTGCTTCACGACACTTTACTTCGCGAGGAACATATGCTCTGTGAGGCATATATACTCCACGAGGCAGTGCTCCGCGAATGCTCTTACTCTTCTCGAAGCACCTCCCATTTGCACCTCTACCACACGCTAAGGCTAAGGCACCCCACTTCGCGAAGCACACCCCTTCACCAGTTCCCTCCACTACGTAGAGAAATCGAGCTCCACAAGGCCCCTGCCTATGGACCCCTCTGCTTGGCGATTCCTTCTCTTGTGCGACCCTCTAGGTTTGCATGATATGATTTCAAAGTCCCCTAGATGATACCGCCCGTGGCGTTGCTTCGCCTAATGCTTCTTCACATAGTCATGCTAATGACTATTGCTTCTTCGCATAGCCACACTAATGTGGACCCCTCGATGGTTTTCTCTACGACCCCCCTTCAGTTCTACAACACGCCCCCGTCCCGCATGACGTTAAACTGCATTCTGATCCATCAGTAAGCTGTTGTGACCCATCCCGAACTACAAGGACATTGATCCATTCTAAGGCATGGTACGTAGGAAGCCTCCACGAGGTTCAAGACCAACACCTACCTAGACCAAGGTTCTGGTTCATGTCGGTTCACCGACATCCACTCCGAACTACGTGGTCTTTGATCCATGTCAAGGCATGGTACGTAGGAAGTCTCTTCGAGGCCCATGCCCAAAAAACCATCTTATATCCTGA
The DNA here is from genome assembly GCA_963277665.1 of Viscum album. Lineage (NCBI taxonomy): Eukaryota > Viridiplantae > Streptophyta > Magnoliopsida > Santalales > Viscaceae > Viscum > Viscum album. Next base: position 1,870,091,256 of record OY728120.1, on the reverse strand, counting down.
TTTTTACCCAGGCCTCACGTCCTGGTGAGATCATGCCACCCCATTCCCCTCCACAGCATTCGGGAAGCCGCTCATGCGTTGGCCCCAATATCGGTGTTCCCTCAAGGGGTTTCCTCAATCTGATCCACCTTCATCAGTGTTCTGATCAGTCTGATCCATCTCTGTTGGACGTTAAACTTGCGGCATACCCTGTGTTAAACATGGGAAGCTAAGGAAAACCTCAGATACATGCCTATGGAATATGATTCCCCACGCTCGATGTGGGATGACTCGGGCTTCTACACCCTCGAGAATCCCTATAATAAGGGGAAAAATAGACACACCAATTCCCCAGCATCCAGACATGCTAGTGATGTCTCGACATGACTACTCCCCCAACTGAAGGTTGCTGCCCTGACCGGACCCCTTGGAATGTCCTGACAGAAGCAGTGTAATTAACCGGTGTCCATGGAAACATGGCACTGGGAAGAGTTTCACGAACAACGTATTAAATCTATAAGGGAGACCCGGACTAGGTGACGAGTTCTGAGGAGGAATCCACAGAAGGAAGAACTGACATCCCATCATCCTGTTTCGATCAAGGAGAAGACATCCCTGAATAAGGAGAAAATGCCTCCTGCCTTTGGAAGGCGGGAATGTGGGGCAATAGAGCCGCACCGACGTCCCTCGAACGTGACGGACATGCATGCCCCGACAAAAGCATCAGAAACAATGATCAAGAGATAATTCTTCTCTAATAATAATGAAATTTTCTTACTTCATAAAAATATCAATAGTGACCTATATATCATTATGACATTTAGATGACTTGAAGATCCCTATTAAAGAATATGTGGTGATTTTTTCCCATTGGAATATAATTTTATGTAATGGACATAACAACCCCTTAGGATTCTCTCACTAAGACGTAAATTTTTGGCATACTAAGAACCAAGATACATATTCTGTATTTTTCCTCTTTATGTTATACCACTTAAAATTATCCTTAAGTTCTCTACACATCTTTTTACATCCATTATGAATAGAGAGTGATGTGATATGAGCATCATCCAAAAAATCCTTATTCAATTATTGTATAATAGGGACATATACCCTATTCCCAAGCCTTATAATTCTATCATAATAAATTTTTTACTCAGGAAAATTTACCACCTTCTTTTACATATCTATGTCTTTCATCTGTACCTCCTTAATCATTACAAGGATATATGGTTGAACACTCATTTTATAAAAATAAAATTTCTCCCATTATATAGTTATTTTGATTTCTTCCCTTGTAAAATCCATAAAAATGGGATATTTTTTATCCTCATTATAGATAAGCTAGTATGTTCCTTTTGAATTAAATAAATAAATACCATGTTTACTTTCCAAAGGTGGTACTGTATTGATCATTCATAATCACTAATCAATTCCAAACACATCCTTTGTTTCAGATTCAAATATTTTTGTTGAATATATAATTAATAATTTTATAATAAGTATATATATAACACCTTTCAATATATAGATAATGCCTCAATATCATCAATGAAATTTTTTTCATTGATAACATCAAATCACGAGTCATTTAATTGAGCACATGAACCTTAAATTGATGATAGTAATAGGATATCATCATATAATTATATATAATAACACATCTCAACCCCTTCTGTGATGCATCACTATAAATCACAAACACTTTCACACCATAGATTAGTGTGATTACTGATACATAGACTAATATTCTCTTCAGATCCATGGAATTTTCTTCATATTAATTTGTCTAAATGAGCTTGGTTCCTTTACATGTTACCATGGTAAGTAGATTAGATAGACATGATAAATTCTTCAAAAATAATTGATAATCTTTATCTAATCCAATAAAACTATGTATCTCAATAATAGTGGTTGGTGAGATCCAATATTCAATGTTTTTTATCATTGAAAGACCTATTGATTTACACTTGCTTGTGATCACGTGTCCCATGAATGATCCATTTTGTAACTATAATTCATAGTAGCTATATTTTTTATTTAGTTTCTCCTTTTTATGGTCTTCAATATCATTCTCAATTAATATTCATCTTTTTAATTTCCTTTTGATTATATAAGAATATTATCTAAAAATATAACAACAATTTGATCGATGTAATCTTCAAAGACCCTATTCATTAAATCCAAGAAGATAGTAGGGGAATTAGTAAGTCCAAATGGAATGACGATAAGTTAACAATTTCTATTCCTCATATGGATGAATTTCTTGGGTATATCCTACTTTTTGACCAACTGCGTATGATATCTAGTTCGAATATCAAACTTGAAAAAATTCAGAGCTCCTCACAACTGATAAAAAATAATAAATATTGGGTAAATGAAAATTATTCTTGAGTGTGATATTGATGTGTTCTTGATATTCAATATATAGTCATATTTATCATTATTAATTCTTAATTAAAAGAATAGGTGAAAACCATGGTGAAACACATGGTTAAATGAATACCTTATCAAGATTCTCTTATATATTGTTATTTAATATTATAAACTAAATATGGAATATTATATAAGGAGTACTTAAAATAGGTGTAGCACCAAGAATAAGTTATCATGAAAACTCAACTTCATGATTTAAAGGAAGACTAAGAAAATAATCTAGAAATACATAAATAACTCTTGGAAAATAGATATTTCTTTAATATTGTATTTCTTATAATCCATCTAGTATAAAAATAGCTTATGGAAAGGAATTAAGACCCATAAATTATAATTAATTTATATTGGATGATTAAATTAATTCTCACACTAAAAACTATTCATAGGTTTATTTAGAATATTAAATTTTCCTTCCCATCAATGAAAATTGATACAAAATATATGTAAAGAGAGACAATCCATTCCAAAAATCACATCATATTAAAATATACGATGAATAAGAATATTTTTATGAATAATATTCCCACAAAATAAATTGGTGAAGAATTTTAAAATTCTTATACAATCATCAATCCATTATGATTTTTACATAAAAATTAAAAATTTAATTATTAATGATATGACTTAAAATTTAATGAAAAATTTCACAATATAATGGAATTTAAATTATTAATCTCAAATAATATACATCAATATATGAGAATATGTTTCACCACCTTCACATCATCATCCAATATTCAATTCAATACTAAAACCATAAGGGTTTTTGACGCTATTAAAATTCATTAATCAGAGTGGTCAATAATATAATCTTGAAAATCATTCATAGGATGCAAAAATAATGAAACATTCTTTTAAATCAGTGATACCATGTTTTTAAATATTTTCATACATTATCATTGTCTATTAAAATCCTTAAAATGGTTTATAATGAAAATGTAAATTAACCCAAACATATCCTTTGGGAGTGTCTAGATAGGTGTGCAGTCTTAGGTTCACTTATCTTGCACTCGTGATAGTCAATTTAATACCCAATTCAACCCTTTCAGAGTTATTTATCCTTGGTGAATTTATTCCACCACTTCATACACTTTCCATTATCTAGATACCTATTTTGGTAACCCTAATGATATGTCCAATTATTGGATAGTATCATATGTTATGCTAACATTTGAATCATAACCCCTATGAAAGAAATATTTTCAAATGAGACATAAAATGACATGAATATAAATATATTCATGATATAACATATAAAAGTGGTAGTATATATATCACATTAAATAGAATATTTGTGAATATGGCATACGACTCACAAAAACAAAACATAGATGACAAATTATTACCTTATATCTGAATTTATTCATATGAAATTTAACCTCATTTATAATAAATTTTAAATTTATTATAAGTATATATCATAAATATATTTATAATTATAATAATATAATACCTTGTTTTCTTATAAAAACTCATCATCAATTCATTAACAATCTTCCATTGTCATCATAATTTTGGGTGTTAACTACTTCGTTTATTATGAATATTTCAATTCGATAGTTATGTTACTTGTTTATTGATAATGGTTACACCACCTCAAGAATATTAATAGTGATATTAATATCTTATATATTGATTTTATACATATATATCCTTTCATAAATGTTGTAGAGGGTATAATGAATTACACTGTTTATGGAGATGGTTGTTTTTATATACGCATGAATGCTGTTTTCATTTTATAATAAAAAAGGAATGAAATATATATAATATTTTATCTTTTTAAAATCATACTTATATAAAAAATACCATATATATTTATAAAATCCATCATTATATCAATTAGTGTGGGTGGTTATTGAAAATGATTCAATCACTATGTGGAGGTGATAATCCACATATAAGCACGAACGATAAATTCTTTTACCCTTTGATGGAAAGAAGGTGGAAAATTCTGCCCAAATAATCATAATAACATATAAATATATTAATTATACTGGTAAAATTATTTTATGATGGATAAAATTGATTTATAGGAAGTAAAATAATAAATAATCATTGAATGAGTCAGGTAAGAAGATTACAACTTATTTGATACACCTCATTTGTATGACACGTTAAGCCTTTTTTTGTATGGTCTTAAGGTAAAAAAAGATCAATAATGAAGGTATGGATGGTATAAATTTTTCTTTTTAGGGATTTTTTTCATTGAAGGTTACAATTTTGTGAATATGGGAATAGAAGAGGCACGCTTTTATAAGAGAGGGTAGGGACACACATGGAATTACTTAAAAGATATCAATAATATAAGTTCATTATTCTATAAAATTGAAAAAATTGGAAATTAAGTAAAAGATAAGGCAATATATCATTGAAATATATTAAAATATTATTATTTGTTCATGCTTAATGGGAACTATTACCCTTATCTCTTAGTTTAAACCCATGTTAACCTTTTTAACCCTAACTTTGGTAATATTTTTTTTATATTTCTGCTATCCATTATGAAAAAAAATGAATGAGGACTCATTAAAAAAATTAAAATGATTATAAAAAATATTTAATACATTTTTTAAAATTAAATGTCTATAAGAGGAAAAAATTAATTTTAAAAATGTGAAAATTTCAACGAAAAATATTTTTTAGAAAAAATCATTATAGAGGATAAAATTGAGTTTACATTCACGACATGAATAGCTGAAAATAGTATATATATTTTAAATATTTTATTGAATATATATTATATAAATTTTATTAAAATTATTAATCAATAGTTATTTATATAATTTACTATGATAAAAATAAATTGTGCACATTAAAACAGTTTTCTGTAAAATAACTCATTTTTCTTTCAAATGATTTTACATATGTTCCTAAAAATTATTAAAATAATTTTTAAATGATTACTAATAAAATATAAATAAAATTATTTAATATAAATTTTTAATATAAGTTAATATATTATTTATATTAAAATATATAACATGTAATAAAGTGCATTTATTCAGAAAATATGTCGTTTAATCATGAAATGATTCTATTAAAAAATATAATAAATATATCATAGAGATTAATCAAGAAAAAAATTATATATATTTGATATGGTCTTTAATCTTATTCATACCCTCCAGTCCAATGGCCATGCTTTAAACATTCTAGAATATCATAGTTCTTTTATAATCAGAGTTGTGTATTATAAATTCTATCGAATGTCACAAATTTATTTCAATGGAATACATATAAAATCTATGGACATTAAATTCTATATCTATTAAAATAAAAATTTCCCAAAAAATTACATCACTCTAATGAAAAATATTGAGGGTACCACTACTTCATCACATCCTTTGGTTCCAATGTAGCTTCCATGAATTTCTAATTCCTATAAAGAACATTAACCATGTGAGTAGTCTTGTTCAATAGAACAATAAATCTATGATCCAAGATTCATGTTGGTTTCATTCATATGAATGGTCATTCCATTACGTAAAACCACTTTTTTAGTAAAACTGAATGTTCAGGTATATAATTCCTCAAAATATATACATGGGTCACATTGGGAAAATGATAGATGTTTAGTGTAAGTGATTTCCCTATTAAATCAAGAATCTTAAAGGGGAAAATATAAATAAATCTTATATTTCCATTCATTCTGAATCTCATAACCATATTCCATGGAAAAATTATTAGTAATTCCTTATCACTAACATTGAATTAAAGATCTCACTAATGATTATTATCATAACTATTCAATCAAATATGAGATTCTTTGATGTTCTATTGAATGGAAATTACCTTCTATGAAATTTCATCAACTAGATTAGGTCAGAATAACATTAATTATCCAAATTAATCCTAAAATTTTGGAGTTATAAACTTATTTACATAGATGGATTCATAATAAGCCATCTGAATTCCTCAATTAAAGGAATTTTTATAAAAAAAGCAACTAGATGATGGTGTTGATCCAACCGAACATAGAATCCTAGAGAGAATTATTTTAAAATATCCTCTAAATTTATAATGGCTCTCTTAGACTGAACATATATCTAAGGTTTATAGGTAGTTCAGAAACTCAACTATGTATCTAGATCTTTCTGAACACTTCTCTATAACATTAAGATTACCCTCAGATCTTGATCAGATACAAGAGAATGTGGTACTCCCTGAAACCATATGACTTACTTAATTTAAATTTGGGAAATATGTTCAAGATTGAAATCCTCTTTTATAAAATGAAATTTATTAAGTTTTTAAGGTTATTGAATACAACCCATATAGAAATATGTCCTTTAAATTCCTTAGGGGGTTTGATTTCAAAATATATGGTGACATTTTTTCATTTCTATATAGGTATGGGTGATGGTTTTAACATCACCTTAGACTTATTCCACTCATCCTTAACTTATTTCTATATGAACCAGTGATCATCATACTCTGCAATATCTCTCTTCATGTAATCGCACTATAAATAGTCCTTAAAGGATCTATAAATCTTCCTAAATTAGGGATCAACTATGAAAGATTAGTTATGGGATTCATCTAATAACTCATTCTTTTATTATAATATAAATGGGACACATACCCTATTCCTAAAACAAATCATTCCATCATAATAAATATTTAACTATAGAACATTTCTCAACTTATTTTGAATCACTATATCTCCCTTTTTCACCTCTTTAATCTTCTCATGGATATATGGTTGTACACTATTTTGAGAAAGATATGAATTGTACCCTTCCTTCAAGATTTCATGTTTTATCATTTTAAAATTCATAAATATTGGATATTTTTTTTTACTCATCATTGTTATACTAGCACGATCCATTCAATTCTAATCATCAACCACCTTAATCACTTTCCCGGGGTGGTAATATTTTGATAATTTATAATCATTAATAAATTTTAAAAATGTATTTTGGAACATATTCAACTCTTTCTGTGGGAATATATACTTCAAGATTTTATGATCATTATATATATCACACAATTCAATATATAAATAATGCATCTATATCATTAATGTAAAAATTACAACATCTAACTCCAAATCATGAATTTGGTAAATTTTATCATGTAATTTCAATTTAAGAGAGGAAAAATATATCACCATATCATTTAGTATAAAATACATCACAACTTATTATTTTATGAATCATTGTAAATTGCAAACCCTTTTCTAGTACAACGTAGATTGAGTATAGGTGAAATTTACAACCTAATTTTCACCTCCATGAATTTTTATTCATATTACTCAATCTAAATGATCTTGACACCCTTTTATATTAACATGGTGGGTTCATTAGAAAACTATAATAAATTCTTTAAAAACATTCAATAATATATGTCCAATCCAAGTGAACAATGGATCTCAATCATAGTTGTTATTCTAGTTCAATGTTCTATAACTCCCATTATAGAAGGATATATTGAAATACCATTTATTGTGATCATCTGACCCAATAATGATACTTTTTATGAAAATATTTCACAATTTATGAATTTGTAAAATATTTTCTCTTTCCTCAATATCTTCAAAAGAATACTCATGTGATATTCTTGATCTTCTATAATCATGGAATATATAAGAATATCATCAATAAATACTACCAAAATTTTATCAAGGTATTCTCTAAGGTATTTATTCATCAAATACATGAAGATATCTTTGTAATAAGTAAGTCCAAAATTGAATCACTATAAATTTATAGTGTCCATACCTTGTATGGAAATTTTTCATGGGCATGTCATTTTTTTATCCCTCAGATAATGATATCAAGATCAATAAACAATAATGGAAAGATATAAATATACTCTCACTTGATAAAAAAATAATCAATATGGAATAAAGGATACTTATTCTTGATAATTTTCTTATTAAATTCAAAATAATTAGTGTGAAGTAATGTATATCCATTTTTCTTCCTTAAAAAAAACAGGTGCACCCCACGGTGATGCGGTTGGATAAATGAATCACTTATGAATATTTTCCTAGATATTTGGATTTAATTCCTACAACTCAATAGGGGAGATTTTATATGGATTCATTAAAATAGGTGTAGCATTATATTTCATTTATATTGAAAAATCAACATCAAATTTCATATGAAGACTAGGTAAATATTCAGGAAAGATAAAAAAAATCCATATCATCATCATGTTATCGATATTGAGATTCTCCCCAACCATATAAGACAAACACCACATATGAAAAGGATCATGAACCGTAAAATGGATGTAATTTCCATTAGATTCTCATATTTATCTTCACATTAAAAACTGATTACAAGCTTATTTTAAATATGAATGGTGACTTACTTCAATGAAAATTTATATGGTATCTATATAGAGATATCCAATACATGAAAAACATAAAATCATATTAAACTAAAGGGATAATAAAAATATTTTCATTAAGCACATTCCCTGAAATATAAATCAGAAAAGAATCATATTCTTTTGATGCAATAATTATACCTTTATGAGTTGTCCCTACTAAAACAACATCTAATGATTGAGGATATTAATTAAAATTCTTATATACATTTATGGATATAGATAAATTAATATGAATAATATAAAATAAGATAAGTTAATATTTCATCATACATATCACCACCTTGACAACATCAGTATATCTTTAATACCTTACTAAAACCAAAATTATTTTATAACCATTAAAAATTATTAATCAGAGTGGTCAAACATATAATCGTGAAAATAATTTAAAGGGAGTTGAAATTATGAAACTTTAATTTAAGTCTATTAAACCATAGGATTAACCATGTTAATACATGGTATTATCTATTCAAATTCTTTATAAGAGTTCATAAAAAATAGAATTAACCCAAGAATATCCCGTAGGAGTGTCTAACCATGTTTTGAGTCTTAGGAAAACTCTTTATACACTCATGAAGACCATGTTAATAACCGATATTCCCATATCAGAATTGTTAAATTTAGGTGAATCTATTCCACATCTATATCCACATTACATTATCAAGATAGGGATGTATTTTTTGGGAAAAAACCCTTCGTTATTTACCATAACAGAGGATTTTCTCCTATACTTAGACTTATACCTAAGAAATTCATAATGTTCTCTATTCCTAATATTAGATAATAAATAAATCCAAATTTGATACAAAATGACATGATATGAACATTAAATACATAAATATTACAAAATTTGAGGTGAATTTTCAAAACATATCTTATTAATAAATGCCCTAGAACCATAATTTTTTAGTGTCTTTGGATACTAGATACATAAAAATAATATTTAATGAATTGAATTAAATATCTACCAAATTGATCTTATCATATACTAAATTTCCTAGCAATACCTTCCTTAAAATCTATCATAATAATATAGGGAATGGAAACATAAGAAAATTTGATATCATGTGATTAATAAGGGTAAACCTAGGAGATACTAGTCAATGATCCTATGTAGGGATAACATGAGATTAGGCATAAGTGAATAAGAGATTAAAATTTTAAAATAAAACCCAAAAATTAATAGTTTATAGTGGTGATATATGACCTGGTAGTTAATAATAAAATAATAATATAAGAATCAAATATCATGGGCCATGAGTTCATATCATAATCATAGGAACATGACATAAATATTTGCATAAGTAGTCTAGATTAATCATAATCATAAAAATCATTTTTTAATTATTTATAAAATACAATTCATCATATGTTGTGATATGGTTAACCACCTATAAAACCTCTTTGGTCTTGTTATAACCTCCCATGTACCCTCTTTTAGTCATTTTATAACCTATCATGTACCCTATTTTAATCATGGGATAGCCTACCATGCACTCTATTTTGATCTCAAGATAACCTCCAATGTACCTTTTGATATCATAATCATTAAATAATAACTAATACATTAAAGGTATATAATGGACCCCCCATAACGTAGTCATAATCCATTAATAGGTGTTCCTTAATATCATGAAAACATTTATCATTTTTTATCTTAACCCATGGAAAAGATAATGGTTTTCAAAAATATTTCATGATAATATCAAATAACCATCCAGATAAAGAATAAAGATGGTAATTTTTTTTTCATATTGTTAGTAAATCATAAAAATCATCCAAGTATTTTTTTACATATATAAATTCCATTAAAATACCACAAAAACTTATCTTCATAAAAATAAAATTTTAATTTTTAAATTACATGTCTTAAAAAATACATATTATTAGGAAAAATGTTTTCTTTGAAACCTACTATGGAAACTAGTAAATGAGGCTTCAAGGTATAGAAAATTATTAACAATGGGAAAATAAATTTTTGTGGTTAGCATTAAAATGAATATTTTGTTCACACCTTTGTAAAAAAGTTCCTCTTTCGAAAAATGAAATGAAGATTCCATAAAAACCATTTTATATAAAGTAAAAGAAATGGGTAAAAATGATTTTATTCCATTATTATAGAATATTAAAAACATTCTTGAAATCATAAAAATGAAAATACTTACATGGAACAAAATATTCCTTACCAAATAGAAAAATCGTGTCATTTTTCCTTAAAAATATTTTTTCTAACTTTTTAGTACATAGAAAATGTTAAATGAATGTAAAACAATTAATCTCAAAAAATAACTATATTAGATGAAATTTCATGTTTTTTATGATATATGGATTATATAACTTCATCATTGAAAATTTTGGCATAAATAATCCCAATAAAAAAGTGACATTGTAACATTCAACCCATACCAATATGGAAACTTTTTGATCATAAACCCCATGAAGAAAATATCTTCAAATTAAAATTTAAATATCATTAATATAAATATATTAATGACATAAAATATCAAATGGGTATTATATACACCCCATTAATTAAAAATTTGGTGAATATGGCATGTGTCTCATAAAAAAATAAGTGAGATGAGAAGTCCTTATCTCATGTATGACTTGCTTAATAAGGGCTCTAAAATCCTACATATAAATTTAAATTTATTAAAATATTATACCAGAACCATTTTTATACTTATAATCATATAATTATTTTAATTATAAATTCTTATCACCCATTAATTTTTAATCATTCATTACAATAATAATTTCAGTTGTTAATTGTTTTTATCTCTATTTTAGTTTGAAAGTTACGGGGCTCACAAATTGATCATGGTTACATCAGCTAAATATTTTTAATTGTGAAATAAATATCATATATATATTAATTTATTCATATTTATAAATATCTATCAATTTAAGAGATAGAAAAATGAATTATAATTTTTATGGAGATAATAGTATTTACGTACACATGATCAAAGTTTTATTTTTCAAATGAAAATATTGAAAGAAATTTAAATATTATTTTATCATTAAAAAAATAATTATATAATATTTATAATATTTATTTATTAAATCCATGATTATATCCATAAATGTGATTCAGTGATGGAAAATGATTCATATCACTTTATAGAGGTAGTAGTCAACACATAAGAAAGAGAGATACCTTTTTTTACCATTTCATTGAGAGGAGGAAAATGATTGAACCATATTCACAATAACATATAAAAAATATTTATAATACTAGATTAATTTTATTTTTATTGATATAACATGTTTATAGAAATTATAAGATGAAATAATATTTGAATGATTATGCTAAGATGATCGCCTATTCTTTTAGAGACCTCCTTTGTCTTACAACTTAAGTCATTTTAAGATGGTCTCATGATTATACCTGAAGATCAATAATGAAGGGTAGTAAAATAGGATGGTTTTTTAGGTATTTTTTTTCTAGAAGGATAAAATTGTGTGAGTAATGGAGGTGAATATGTGATACTTTATAAGTGAGGGGAGGGACACACATATAATTACTTAAAATATGTCAATAATATAAGGTAAATTTCATGTGAATGATAAAACAGTGGACTGGAAATTGAAGGTAAGATAATATAGGGCATAAATATATTCAAATAATAATATTTATAAATTATATATGGACCATTTACCCAGATCTCTTAGTTTAACCCCTACCACTGTAAACTACTTTTAACCCTACCCATTGTAACATAATTTTACTATTTTTCTATTAATTATAACCAAAAATGAAAGTGTAAAAATTAAAATATTTGAAAAATAAATATATAAATATATATTACATTTTAATTAATTCAATTTATATAAGTTTTCGAAATAAATTTTAAAATAAATAGGAAAAACACAGTGAAAACTATTTAAAAAATATATTTTAAGAACAAAAATGAGTTTACAGTTAATATTTTCCTTATAAAAACTATTAGATGAATTATAAAAAATTTGATTGAATATATATTTTATAAATATCATTTAAATTATTAATAATTTTTTTTAATTTAGTAAGATAAAAACAAATTATGTGCATGAAAGTATTTTTCTGAAATTTAACTCTTTTTTAGCTTTAAATGAATTTATCTTCATTCCTAACCTTTTGATAACTAATATTTGAATGATTATTAATAAATTATAAATTATTTTAATTAAAATATTATTCAAATAGTGATCAATATTTTTTATATAAAAATAAATAACATTTAAAAAAATACATGTTGTCAAAAAATAGGCCATCTAACATCGAAATAAAATAATTTAAAAAATTAATGATTATTAATTAAAAATTAATAAATACATTTGAAATAAAGACAAAATTTATACACATATTTTCTAATTTTTTATTCCTGTTTATAAATTATTATCCAACCACTAGGTTTTATATGTTATAATATACCATGGTTCCTTTTAACTCGGGCTGCATGTTAGCAAAGTCTATTGAATGTCTTAAATTTATTTCAATTGAATACATATAAAATCATGGGGTATTACATATCTCATTTAAAAAAAACTAAAAACTGGTTTCCCAAGATCTTTACCAACCCACATAATATTTTTTATATATTGGTGTTATAGAACTCCATATATGTACAAATTACTATAATATCCATATGATTGTGATTAGTCAAGATTCACTCTAGTGTTTCAGCACTTTGGAGAATTCCCATAGCATCATACAATCCAGATAATTTTTTTGATTAAAACTATGGAACAAAAAACTCTCAAATATAGAATCATATTCATATGTTAATTGTACCTACAATATCACAAGTAATAAAAAACCCTTGGTAATCATGTAATAATATTTTAGAGGAATATCCCCATATGCGGTAGATATTATATACAATAATATAAAAGAATAATATACCCCAAGTGTCTCTACTATACAACTAGTCTAACAAAATTACCCTGTATAAGCTCTATTTCCATGTAAAGATTGTTATTACCACACACATGACATTAGGTTTTTCTCCTTCCCTAGATCCCATATAGTTAAATATTCTTTCCCTCCAGGGTTTACATGTAAGATGTGAATAATAAATCAAGTAAGACACTATTAATAACCTATTTTAATAAATCCAAAATTATACATGATTAAAAATAATAAATGATCAATAGACTAAAAATATACACACCCAATCATGGTCACAAGGCACTGACCATACATTAATAAACCTCAACCTCACCCACTTAGGAAAATTCTAGGTTAAGAATTATTCTTTATTAAAGGTTTAAAAAATATATCCTATCAGGAATGTGACATGAAATACTGCAAGCCAGTCATAATTTTATAATTTGAATACTAGGAATGTATTAATGTATATTACCCCTTGGGAAAGAACAATACACATAGATAATTTTAATCTATATTCAAACTGTTATATCTAAATGAATATGAACAAGCTACTGAATAATAAAAAGGGAATATTTTAGCCATATTTATTAGGAATTAACCACAAAATGATAATTCTTGATTCTTACACACATATACCTATATAATTTATAAAACAAATATATATCCAAATAATTTTTGAGGCCTATAATATATAATCTGTTGAGAATTAATAGGCATCCATAACAAATAATGCATCTAATCATCAACAATAACTGACAACTAAGCCCAATCACCTTTGTAAATTAGAATACTAGTGCATAACTAATAATCATCATTTTACATGACACACAAGCCTTATAAATATCATAATATCTTCCCACTATAAGATAAAAACCCATAACAACCCAAATCTCTCTCACTAAGAGATTAAGAACATTATCTAACATTACTGCCACACATTACTCACACATCAAATTTACAAAGGACATATAAATATCACCTGATTTCTTCCCACTCCCTCTTAAAGGATATAATTTCCCTAATCTAGATACCAAAAAATATACTTTTATCGGGTCTTTATTATCCCCAAAATTAGTCTTCAATAAATGGGGGTTGGTGACTAGTTTTGTTGATTTTTTGTTATCTTTGGGTAAAAAAAATTCAACTCACGGTATTAATGTGTGTTATTTTCCTTTATATTCTCTATAAAATTTTTCATGAACAATTTATTTTAATATCATATAAAAACCTATGAACACTAAATAGGGATCCAAGAGTGCATCCCAAAGTCCATCATAAAAAACTAAATTCACAAGATGTAATAACAATATCAAAGTAGTGAAATAATGAATATATAATAACTATCATAAACTAAAAATTCATCCCAATAGACATTATGACACTAGAATAATAATAAAAAAGGGATGTTCCAAAAAAAAATCTTGAAAAAAAAATTCTTCATCTTCTCACACCATAAGGATTTTAAACCTTCTAAAAATGTGGGAAATCATAGCCAATCTATAATGAATTAATTAGCTACCAACATATCTATTGTACCATAAATTATAATAAGTAAAGGTTCATTTCCACTAAAGTGAAAATCCAAGATATGGGCACGTAGAATCAATACGACACATTGAATAGAGACTCAAAAAATATGGTGAATAATCTATTTCATGTATCAAAATTTCTATACTAATGTATATATATATATATAATTATAAAATAATTTCATTACAAATATTAAATTTAAGGTTTATACTAAAAATTAAGTGATTTAAAATATCAAAAACATTCATAGAGAGTAACTTTTTATTCTAGGATTATTCAAATATTTGTATATCTACATTATACATATATTTGAAATTGAGTGAAATTAATATAATAGATTTAGGGTGTAATAGCCATCCAGAGGAAATGGAATTTTTTATGCCATGTTTAGGAAATCTTACAGCACATCCTAAGGGAAAGAGGAGTGTCTATATAAAGTTTATAAAATCTTTAAGTTCATTACATTAATCATAAATACTATCTAATATTTGGAAATATACAAATTTATGAGTGTCATAAATGAATAATATCCCATTTTATATATTTAATATATCATGGTAGTGGTATAATAATTTACTCAGTGTTGTTGAGCCTTAATTTCATTTATTTTCAACAAGTCAATATGTGGTAGTTGATGAAGTGGTGATGGTTGAAGAATTGTTTTGGATTCATCTAATGGTGTTGGATGTCACACATAGAAAATTCTTCTTGTTTAATGTGAATTTTTTTGTTATTCTTAAATGACCAAGACATGTGTTAAGGAGGAAAAATAGTTTATAATAGTGTTTAGAAGATTAAATAAGGGCCTACAAATATGAATTTGAAGTTTCCATGGAAAAATATATTATTAGTGCATGAGAAAGATGAAATATATGGGTGAGATGTTGGTTGAAATTTTTGGGCATGATTTTTCAACACATGGAATATATTTTTTGGTATTTTAGTAAATATTATGGGCCAAAGATACAAAACCCGTTGGGTTGTCCCTCAACCACTCATAAGGGGGCCCAATGGGTCAACACCATGGAGATCCAGCCCATGGAGTCAGTGTTTGGTGGTCGGGATTGTGTATAATCCCCAAAGAGCATAGTTACCACTATTCATAAGAAGACTTGTGTGTATGTCCCATTGAGTGTTCATTCCCATAGCTGTGTATAGTGTAAGCTAGTGAACTATAGGTTTGAAGCCCAATGGTGGGTTCATGTAGGTGGAATGGGTGCCAAAACCTATAGCTAACTCAACAGAATAGATGTCACCAATAGAATCAAATAACACACTCTAAACAAATGGGATTTTTTATGTGGGATGTGGGAATCCATGTACTATTCACTGTGCTATTAAATAGATGGAAATAAGGTTGGTTGTTCAATCATGATGATCCTCACCGTCCGCTGTATCCTATACCACATGTGTTTTAAAATCGTCATTTTCTTTAACCTTTGAATGATAAAGATTCTTCCCGCATAAATTAAGACTTTATCCACCATGAATGATCAAGAAAAGTAATTGAGAATGAGTTTGGATGATCAATCTATGCCCATGCATGCAATCATTTTCTTGCATGCATGTATTCTAAGATCAAAGATAGTACATGAATCTATTCCAAGAATGAGTATTATTGCATGAGTATGTCACATGAAGCTATCACATGATGATATTTTGATTAAGCAATCTAATAAAGAAAATCCATTGATGACATGCGACACCGCATAACGGAATATGGAAAATCATTGAATCCATCACATGATGATCAACAACCTCAATAGCCTAAGTGTTTTTCAGCATTTATCAAATGGATTATTCATTTATCAAGAAGATGTAGATATTTTAATATCATCATCGATGATTTGATCATGTAAACCATTCATGTAGTTCATGTAATTTATCCATTGTTATCAAAAAATCTGAGAGTTTCAGTATTAAAGATCCCGAGATCTTTAAGAGTTTGAATAGATCCTCAAAACAACATGAAAAGAAGAGGAACTATCCTCTATAAAAACCAAGTATCGTAAAACCAAATGGATTCCCAAAATGTTGAGATAACAAGAGATATATGTCACAACCCGACCTCAGGGCCCGTTCCGTGACTACCCCAAGCCCGCCTTCCATAGGCCATGGGTTGGCAACTAGCACCAAAGGCGTAAATCCCGATAAAAGGGAAGGCATTGCCTTTATAAAGAAAAAAACACCACAGAGTACGCAAAATGAAGTAAGAACTAAGTAAACTGAGTACACAAGTAAGTGTTGGAAAGTAAATGGGCCAGTATACAAACCCAACTGAAAGTGCAGTATAACTGAAAGGGAAGTACAACAACTGAAAGTAAATCAGCATCCACGAAGTCGTCCTCCGGAACTCCCACCTGAAGGGTGAGTACAGACAGTCTCTTCGTCTCCTCGTGTCCGGCCATCCTCTTCGTGTACGTCCCTCCTGATAGTCTACCTCTGTGTACTGTCCCGCTCCTCAAGCCTCAACTAAAATTAGTGATGTTCATCGTCTGCAACCAACACAACATAGTGCGGGCGTAGCCCGTGCAGGGGTGAGTATACGATACTCAGTAGGGACCCCGAGACTCCCAAAGGTCTCCCAAAATCCACAAAGGAAAATCCACAAAGGAAAGATACGAATACAAGTATCAACCAACACTACTTAGGTATATGACCATACATATACCTAAGTCATCAATTCCAGTTCTGCTCCGAGTCACGAGCTTAAGTACAACCCAGTCCACACAGGAAAGTATAACTCAATCCATACAGGAAATTACATCTCAATCCACAGAGGAAATCAAGTCAATCATATCGAAGATAGTGATTGAAAGTCAAGACTCAGCTCACACAGGTATACTAATCACGAAGAGGGGTGGAGATGATTGATGTAGCCTCTAAATCATCTCCTCTTCCGAACCCATGTGGGATCCAAGTATAGATGTCATCGTTGACGAACCCACATAGGGTCCAAGTACAGTAACCGTCGTTTTCGAACCCATGTAAGATCCAAGTAGAGTCTTCATCGCTGCCGAACCCACAGAGGATCCAAGTACAATTGTCCTCGCTGCCGAACCCACGTAGGATCCAAGTATAGTCGTCATCGTCGTCGTAGTCGCAGCCAACTCTAGGGTTCCTGCACACAGCAGGCTCGATTCAAGGAGGGTCTGCTCCATGAGCCAAGGGTTCGATACATCAACTATCATGAATTCCAGAGTTGATGTATCACAAAGTTCCATCTTGTCAAAGAACTCAATGCAACAGACGGCGCGTCAATCGGATGCACGGTCTGAGAGTTATTGGATTTTTCGTCCCAGGGGCCCAGTTGGTTTTTAAGCTAAAACCAACGCGACCGTACTCCATCGACATCCAAACCTCGAGCGGAGTAATCCAAAAGAACCGTCTCACTAAGAGGAATCCAACAAAGTTGACGGCACGTCAATCGGACGTCAGGAGCTCAAGTTTTTAAGCGTTTCTGCTCCGAGGGCCTGGTTGGTTTCGTGTTCGAACGAACCCGGCCGTACCCAAGGTTCTCTGAAACCTTGAGTTTAATATACCGAAACAACCATCTCGATCCAAGGATCCCAATGCAACTGAAGATGCGTCGATCGGAGGTCCGTAGCCCAAGTTATGGGCGTTTGAATGAATCTGTTTGAAAACAGGGGGTTTGGGCCCGATCCGACCCGGCCCAATACCCCCTGGGTCGGCCCGAACCGGGTTGACACGACCCAGGTCTGGGTCCAGCCCAGTTGGGTGTGGCCCGGCCCGGCGTGGGTGGTCCGGCCCGTGGCTGGGCGCCCGGCTCGTGGTTGAGCGGGGCGCGAAGGGGGCGCCGCCCCTTGTCTCGAAACGGCGGACCTGTGGGGTCCGCCCTAGTGAGCTGGCCGGGGGTTTTGAACCCCCTGACTTCCTAGAAACGGCTGGCCATAATGGTCGGCCGGTGTGGCTGCCATGGGACCCGTCGGTCCTGCCTCCTGTTGTGCCGGCGGCCGGCCGAGCCCGACCGTCTCCTCTGAAACTGCCACGTCCTTAGGCCCTGGCCCCTGTCCAACTGGCGCGGCGCGACGGGGCCGCGCCCCTCCACCGCGGCCTGCCCCGGCTGCGGCCCCTTAGTGCTCTGGCGCAACACTATGGCGTCGCGCCCCTCCACCGCGGCCTACTCCTGGCCGCGGCCTGCTCCTGGCCGCGGCCTCCTTCGGCCTCACCGGCACGGTGTGATGGCGCCGCGCTCCACTGCCGTGGCCCGCTCCGGCCGCGGTCTTCATCATTCCTATGCGGTGCAACGACACCGCGCCATCTTCACCTCAAACTCCATTGTTAATAAACAAGAGATGGGGAGGAGAATCTTCTGTGTTTGTGCGGTCTGATTTCCTCCCGTTACGTTGGTAACAATTGGAAACATTAAACGAGATATGTCAATGTTAAATCAAAGCCAATCTTAATTCACCAATAATGAATTTAACCCCTACCTCAAATCAAGAAGGTTGATCACTTGACGAAGGAAGGAAAATCTTTCTTTGTTCTGTTGACGTTTCCGCGGGATGACGACATAGCTTCATCAACGTCGAGAAAAAGGAAGCCGAGGTTGGCGCTGATGTTCTTTGCATTCTTCAATGAAGAAGATGAAGTTCTTATCTCCTTTTACACAAAATCTCCCACCCCAATTCTCCCAACCCAATATGTGCTAAAGTAAACAAAATAATAGACTATTTCTATTATTTTATTAACACAAGTAATTTCAATTCAAAATTCAAAACACTTAATTAAGTTAATTAAAGTGATTGAATTCATTAAATTAAAAGGGTTGGAAAGTGTTAATAAGGGGTAGAGAGGGAGGTGAGTGGCTTCACATTAAAGGGGAGTTAACAAAATAAACGGAAAGTTATGGAGTTAAGGAATGTGAAAATGTGGGGGCTCGCGTGGAACCCACCTCCCTCATAACCACACATGGGAAGTTGGGTGGTCGTGGCCCCCACCAACAACTTCCCATGAGAGAGTTTAACTTCCATGGATAAAATAAAATTGCACACAATTTTTATTTTACTTAACATTTAATCCCCAATTTTTTTACAACTCCTCCCAAGCAAACACAACTCCAGTAAAGGTCCTCCTAAGCAATTACTGCTGCTGCGGTTTCATCGGTGCCCTCAGATTTCGATTCCGAGCACCAGTTCAAAAGTTAGAAAAACCCGCTCGTTCATTCACTGAACGTACCCGAGCTAAACTTCCGAAATTGATTCCGGGCACACCGGGCCTCGGAATCAGGTGCCGTTAGAAACTGTGTACTCGTAAAATCCCAAATAATTTAATAAAAAAATTTCCTTGAAATTTACGGGTCTTTACATTACTCCCACCTCAGGGATTTACGACCCTGTAAAGATACATCACAAACTAGGGAAACAAATGAGGGTACTGTGCATGCATCTGAACCTCCCGCTCCCAAGTGCTCTCCTGGAGGTTCTCGTGCTGCCACCTGATGCGCACTAGAGGAATCAACTGTCCACATAGGACCTGCACTTTTCGATCCTCGATCTCCACCAGAACCTTCGCAAAATTTTCCCCGTCATCGATGTCCAACTCCCCATGGTCGATGATATGCGTCGGGTCATGCACGTATCTCCTCAGCTGAGATACGTGGAAGTCATCATTCACCTGGTGTAACTGTGGTTGAAGAGCCAGGAAATAATCCACCTCGCCTATTCTGCTGAGAACCTGGAATGGTCCAATTAAGCACGGAGATAACTTGCCACCCCGTCCAAATCTCCGTAATCCATGACGAGGTGAGACCCGTAAGAAAACTTGGTCACCATCCTCGAACTCTAGTGGTCTCCACCTCCTGTCAGCATAAGACATTTGTCGGATCTGAGATATCCTCATCCGCTCCTGGATGACTTGTACCTTCTCCGTCGTGGCCTGGACCATCTCTGGTCCTACGAGTGCTGACTCCCCAGGGTCAATCCAACACAGAGGTGATCTTCAAGGTCGGCCATACAATGCCTCGTATGGTGCCATCCCGATGGTGGAGTGGTAGCTGTTTTTGTATGCAAACTCCACCAAGGGTAGGTGATCCTCCCAGCTGCGACCAAAGTCAAGGACACATGCACGGAGAATTTCCTTGAGAGTCTGAATGGTCCTCTCCATCTGACCATCTGTCTGAGGGTGAAAGGTGGTGCTCAGGCATAGCTGCGTCCTGAATGCCTCCTGCAACCCCTTCCAAATTCGGGAAGTAAAGCGAGCATCTCGATCAAAGAAGATAGATGATGGAACACCATGAAGTCGTACGATATCCTGAACTTAGAGGCGTCCCAAGATCTCCATTGAGCTCTGCTCTCTGATGGGTAAGAAGTGGGCCGACTTGGTGAGTCGGTCGACGATCACCCAAATGGAGTCATGTCCTCTGGAAGTACGTGGAAGTCCAGTCACGAAATCCATAGATATCCCGTCCCACTTCCACTCTGGGACCTCCAAGGGCTGTACCAAGCCCGCTGGTACCTGGTGCTCCACCTTCACCTGCTGACAGGTGAGGCATCGAGAAACAAACTCTGCCACAACCTTCTTCATACCAGGCCACCAGTGCTGTCGTTTGAGATCCTGGTACATCTTCGCTACTCCTGGATGTACCGCCAAAGGGGAAGTATGAAACTCTCTCAGCACCTCCTCATGTAAAGCAGTTGGTACCATAATATGTCCTCTGAAAAGGATGATGTGCTCTCCTCCTACAGAAAATCCATCAGGTGCCTCTCCTATGGAAATATGTGCACGCCGCGTCTCACAGTCAATGTCCCCACACTGTGCCTCTCTGACCCGCTGAAGAAGTGGAGGTGTGACTGTGAGTGACTGTAGAAAGGTTTCCCCATCTCTATCCACGAAGGATATCTGTAAAGTGGATAACTGCTCTATCGCCTCTCCAAGTAGCTGTATGCTCGTCCTCCTTCTGAGAGCATCAGCTACTACGTTCCCCTTTCCATGAGTATAGACTATCTCAAAGTCATAGTCCTAGAGGAACTTGAGCCATTTCCATTGTCTCAAGTTCAGGTCCTTCTGCGAGAAGATGTACCTGAGACTCTGGTGGTCATAGTAGACTATAAAGCGCTCGACCATCAGATAGTGCCACCACATCTTCAAGGCAAAGACCACTACTGCTAACTCCAGGTCATGGGTAGCGTAGTTCTGCTCATCCTGCCTCAACTATCGTGATCCATAGGCGATCACTGCCTGCTCCTGCATCAAGACACACCCGAGTCTGGTCCCTGATGCATCGCAGTAAACTACGTACCCTACGCCCTCCTCTGGTAGCCTCAAGATGGGTGCACTGGTTAATCTATGTCTCAGCTCCTGGAAGATCTGTTGACATCTATCTTACCACACGAAGGGTTTCCACTTCTCCATCAAAGCTGAGAGTGGTGCTGCAACTCTGGAGAAGTCTGGAAAAAATCTCTGATAGTACCCTACCAGACCTAGGAAACTCTGCACCTCCGTCACGCTCCTCGGTGGCTCCCAAGAAAGCACTTCCTCGATCTTCACAGGATCCACTGAAACTCCTACCTCAGATATAACGTTCCCCAAGAAGTGGACCTCATGTATCCAGAACTGACACTTCATGAGATTACCATAAAGTTGGTGCTCTCAGAGTGTATCCAGTACAACCTGCAAGTGGTAAGTGTGCTCCTCCTCAGTAGTCAAGTAAATCAATATGTCGTCGATGAAGACTATGAAAAATCGATCGAGGTAAGGCTAGAAGATCCTATTCATGAGACTCATGAACATTTCTAGAGTGTTGGTTACAATGAAAGGCATAACCAAGAACTCATAGTGGCCATACTGATACCCGAAGTCCGTCTTCTGCACATCCTTGTCTCGAACTCTAAGTTGATGATAGCCTGACCTAAGGTCTATCTTCGAAAACAATCGTGCTCCCTTGAGCTGATCGAAGAGGTCATCAATCCTCGGAATCGGATACTTTTTCTTCATGGTCTTCTGATTCAGGATACGGTAATTGACACACAGTTGCAAGCTCCCGTCCGCCTTCTTGGCGAACAAAATCAGGGAAGCCCAGGGTGAAACATTGGGTCGAATGAATCCCTTGCCCTGCAAGTCATCCAGCTGTACCAGTAGATCACGAAGCTCAGCAGGAGCCATCCGATATGCTGGAGTAGATATCGGTGATGTCTCAGGGTACAGGTCGATGTAGAAGTTTACCTCTCTACGAGGAGGTAGTCCTGGAATGTCTTCAGAAAAAACGTCCGCATACTGATCCACCACAACATGGAAACTCAGACTCCACATGTCAAATGCTCCTAGGATGTGGCTAGCCAACTGATGAGTGATCGGGTGTCCTCTCCTCTGCGTTAGTTCGTTCTGCACTGCAAAGGCTCCCTTCTCGCTGGTGAAGGTGAACTTGCTCCCATCGGTGCGGACACACCGCACCTTACGCCTAATATAGTCGATCTGAGCATGGACCGTAGATAACCAATCCATGCCCAAGATGACGTCGTAAGGCCTCGACGCCGCTAAAAGAAGATCCCAGCCGAAGATCTCACCTCCTAGAGTAAGCTCACACTTCCGGAACCAGTGCGTAATCGTTGAGTCTTCTCCCATATGAGTCTCTAGCCGTAAGGATCGAGCCAACGGCTCCATCGGAATATCCGAGCTCCGAACAAGGGCAGCGGTAATAAAATAATCACTCGCTCATGTGTCTATAAGAACTTCATAAAGGGTGGAGTAGACATAGATAGTACCTTGAATTATCTCAGGTGCGCCATGGTCGTAGGCCTCCACTGCCTGAAGCTGAGCCTGCCTTTGTCCGCCAGCTCCCTGTGGTCGGGGTGGACCTCCTGGTGGTGGTGGTGGTGGTAGAGCCCTGAAGCGTCATCCACCACCTGCTGCTCGACCATCTCTTCTGCCTCGTCCGACTGCTCCCTGCAGACCACCATGGTCGAACCTCTGCCTCTGCCTGGGTGGTCCCTCAACCGTCTGCTACTCCTCTGCATGGCGGGTCGGGCAGTCACGGGCCATGTGGCCCTGCCCGCCTAATGCATAGCATTGTCTGCCTCTCGTATGACTGGCTCTGCTGCGTGTTCCCCGCACCTCTAAGCCATTATCCTGAGGTCTCCCACCTGATGGTCTGGTCCGCTTGGACCCCTGTGACATCTGTCGACTGCCAGCTGCAGAAGACTCCGCTATGTGCCACCCTACGGTAGGTATCACTGCTAGTGTAGGCTCAACAAGAAAGCTCTCTACAAGAATGGCTCACTCCAGTACTCTTTCCTGCGTCAGTATACTGAGGGAGATCATCGAAGCCCTGATCTCATGCCTCATTCCCTGCTTGAAGGTCTGGGCCCGGAAGAATGGGTCTCGTACCATGTACGTGGAGTAGCGCGAGAGATCAGTAAACCTCACAGAGTACTGGGCTATAGTCATGCTTCCCTGCCGCAGCTGTAGCAACTTCTGAATGCGCACCGCATGGAGGGTGGCTGGAACAAACTCCGAGAAAAAGAGGCTCTTGATGTCCGTCCAAAGAAGTGATGCCTCGTCGTGCACCTGGATAATCAAGCTCCACCATATACCTGCTACCGCGTGCAGGAGACTCGCTGCAAGGATCACCATGAGATCTGCTGGTGTCCCTACTAATCTGAAGACTCGAACAATAGCCTCCAGCCAATCCTCGGATACCTGAGGGTCCTTCTACCCGTGGAACCTAGGCGGTCTCTGATTCTAAAACTCGTGCAGTGCACTAAGGTGACGTGCACTCTCAGCTGCTGGGGCTGGTGGCATCGGTGTCTCGGAGGGTAGAGGTACCGCTGGTGCATCCGCTGTAATGGGTACCTACACCGAGGCCTCGTCGCTCGGTGGGCTGCCATCTCGCACAAAGCTCGGAACCCTAGCTGGATGCCGTCATGGGGCCATCCGAAAAAAAAACAGGTGTGCCACGGTAAATACAGTATACCTGGTGATCTGACACAAAGTAATCACAAAGACAACTTTTGAAACACACATGCAATCAATGTTTTCGTGTACTGAGTCAAAAATCAGAAGTCAGGGTCCTGGGGTATGGATACGTCGGTCGCCGCACCAATACTGGAATCCCTGGACTGATAACCACACTCAATATTCTTAACACTATTTCTTCACATAGAAGAGAGATCAGAGTCCTAAGTTCTGTGGTAGAACCGAACTCCTCTGATACCAATTTGTCACGACCCGACCTCGGGGCCTGTGCTGTGACTACCCCAAGCCCGTCTTCCATATGCCAGGGGTTTGCGACTAGCACCAAAGGCGTAAATCCTAATAAAAGGGAAGGAATTTCCTTTATAAATAAAACATACACCATAGAGTACGCAAACTAAAGTAAGCACTAAGTAAACTGAGTACACAAGTAAGTGCTGGAAAGTAAATGGGCCAGTATACAAACCCTACTAAAAGTGCATTACAACTGAAAGGAAAGTACAAAAACTGAAAGTAAAGAAGCATCCACGAATTCGTCCTCCGGAACTCCCACCTGAAGGGTGAGTACAGACAGTCTCGTCAGCTCCTCGTGTTTGGTCGTCCTCTCCATGTACGTCTCGCCTGATAGTCCACCTCCGTGTACCATCCCGCTCCTCAAGCCTCAACTACAATCAGTGTTGTCCGTTGTCTGCAACCAACACAACGTAGTGCGGGCATAGCCCGTGCAAGGGTGAGTATAAGATACTCAGTAGGGACCCTGAGACTCCTGAAGGTCTCCCAGAATCCACAAAGGATAATCCACAAAGGAAAGATACAAATACAAGTATCAACCAACACTACTTAGGTATATTCCCATACATATACCTAAGTCATAAATTCCAGTTCTGCTCCGACTCACAAGCTCAAGTACAACCCAGTCCACAAAGGAAAGTATAATTCAATCCACACAGGAAAGTACGTCTCAATCCACACAGGAAATCAATTCATTCATACCGAAGATAGTGATTTAAAGTAAAGACTCAGCTCACACAGGTATACTAATCACGAAGAGGGGTGGAGATGATTGATGTATCCTCTGAATCATCTCCTCTGTCGAACCCAGGTAGGATCCAAATACATATTTTATCACTGTTGAACCCACGTAGGATCCACGTACATTAACCGTCGCTGCCAAAACCACGTAGGATCCAAGTACAATCGTCATCACTTCCGAACCCATGGAGGATCCAAGTACAGTCGTCGTCGCTGCCGAACCCACGGAGGATCCAAGTACAGTCTTCATCGTTGTCGTAGTCGCAGCCAGCTCTAGTGTTCCCGCACACAGCACGCTCGATTCCAGGAGGGTCTGCTCTACGAGCCAAGGGGTCGATACATCAGTTGTCACGAAGTCTAGAGTTGATGTATCACAAAGTTACATCTCATCAAAGGAACTCAACGCGACAGACGGCGAGTCAATCGGACGCCCGGTCTTAGAGTTATTGGCCTTTTCGTCCTAGGGTCCCGATTGGTTTTTAAGCTAAAACTAACCCGAACTTACTCCAACTGCGTCCAAACCTCGATCGGAGTAAGCCAAAAGAACCGTCTCACTAAGAGGAATCTAAAAAAGTTGACGGCACGTCAATCGGACATCCGGAGCTCAAGTTATAAGCATTTCCGCTCCGAGGTCCCGGTTGATTTCGTGTTTGAACCAACCCGGGCATACCCAAGTGTAAGAACCCGGATCTTCTTTTCAGGTGCGTTTTCCTTTTTCTGGAGTTTTTTTTGAGAAAAATGAATTTTATGGAAATTTCAGAAGTACACGCCGTGTACTTTCTGAGTACACGCCGTGTACTCTTCCCCGGCTCAAAGCAGTGTGTTGGCCGTGTCCGGGCCACACACACGGTGTGTAAGGCTGAGGTGGAGGCCGGTTATTTCGGAGTATGGAAAATTCGAATTACACGTTGTGTACTCAAAAATTACATGCCGTGTACTTTATTTTTTTTCATTAAATGGACCGGGGTCACGCCTAACCCCCAAATACGTCTTCTTCTTCAGTTTTCGACCGTCTGGAAGAGACCGTACGACCAGATCTTCGACGGGCTCCCGCCTTGCCGTCCGTTCTCCGATTCGAGCACGGTCGATTATGTTGGAAGCACAGCGGTGAGTTCTTCCTTATGCTTGAGCCTTGTTTCTTGATTTCTCCTTGTTTTCAAGTTATCATGGGATAAACGTTTTGTGTGTTTTCTCAGATCTACGTCGTTCTAAGGGGAATCTGTCGTCGAGTTTCACGTATATCGATCTCCTAGGATAGAGGTAGGTGGTTTGTGCCTTTCCGTAGAAAGTTGATGGATATTTTGTGAAATTTACATCAATACCCTTGAACGGGGTATTGCATGTTTCCTGTTTTGCCTTGTTACTTGCCTTCTTTGCTTGATTGCTTTAGTAGAGGTTATTGCTTGTGATTAGAGTATTTTGTTTGTGCTCAGTTTTCTTGCCATGCTTGTTCTGCATGTTTGGTGTTTTTCCAGTTACCATGCCCAATTGTAGGATTGTGGACTGTTGCCTTGTTTTGCTGTTGAGCCTTAGTTGATAGCCAAGTAGTTCTTGAGGTTTACTTGGATGATATGTATACACGCGCTGAGCATGTTTAGTTATACTCAGGACTGTGAGAACCTAGAGTAGTAGACCAAAGGGAGAATTGACAGAAGGGCTTCTCCAGAGTGTCTTTTAATTACGATGTGAGACCAAGGGGATAATTGATGGAAGGGATTCTCCAGAGTGTCTTTTAACTACGGCGCGGGCCACAGGGGGAATTGACATTGAGTGCTTCCCCAGAGAGCCTTTAGCACGATACGAGACTATAGGGGGAATTGACGGTGAGTGCTTCCCTAGAGAGTCTGCTTAATTACGTAGCTGAATAAGAGGGGTGAGATTGTGTGTGCCTCCTAGAGGGTTTCTAGTACTTAGAGGTTGAACCATAGGGGCTACACTGTGAGAGCCACCCAGAGGGTTACCTGTTTTCTCTTTTGTTGGTGGCTGTTTACTTGTGTGCTATACTTGTTAGAACTGTGGATTGTAGTTGTTTGTGCTTTTCTGTTTACTGCTTCTTGTTTTAGTACTACCATGTATTCATTGACTGTTTGGCACAAATCTTTGGGTGATTGCCTACTGGGATTGTGTCTCACACCCTATTTGTGCCATGCTTTTGGGCCCAATCAGACTATGTTTCTGCTGGTATAGACAAGGGCAAGCACCCTTCTACTTCAGGATCTTGATTGCACCAGGAGCTGGGGAGCATGGGACCGAGCCGTGGCTTGCGATGCTGAGAAGATTATTTTGTTTTTCTTTTGCACTTGGTTTTAGTTGTATTCCAGCACGTTGTTGTGTTTGCTGCTTTCCATGGATACTTGTACCAGCTACATTATTATCATCATTGTTATATATCTGCATTGTTTCCGCTGTTTGGTTTCTGTTGTTATGCATGTTGGTTGCTACTTCCGCTGTTTATTTTAGTTTTCTTACCTTGTATACCTTACCGAATGAGGGCATAGTTTCCCCACCGACTCACCAAGGCCCTCACTGCTAGTCGGAAGCCTCTGGCATTCGGGGAAACGTGCTTGAGGTCATGTGGCGAACCGGGTACGAGGCACCAGTAGAGGGGCTCCGAACTCGGGATGTTACAAAGTGGTATCAGAGAGGTTATTTTATCTTGTCTTACTGTTTGGAGACCTTAGCCAGGGATAGGACAGATTCGGCACTTGGAATTAAGCTGTGCTTGGGATTAGCTAACCCATGTACAGGGAAAATCCATACTACCTCATTAATTGCAGTTTTCTGGTTTTTGAGATTTTATGGTTGGTATGTTTTCACCTAGAGTGATTCGTATGACTTGTGCGGTTATTGTTTTGATATTTCGGTTCTATTTCTGTTGCAACCCGATGAGATGAGGGTATTCCATCTCATGCATCATATAGGCACTTGTAGAAATCACATGTCATGCATTCTTGCCATTCCATCTAGGGTGCATTAGCGATTGCATGCTGTTGTGATAGGCTCTGTGTAGATTATGCATGATGTTGTGATAGATGATTGATAGATTCTCTGATTTTATGTTAGAAAACTGTTTTTGTTGTTCTTTGCTTAAAAATTAACGCCGAATTTTGGGTTCTTGAGGTGTTATGGGCCCTCACGGATCAGAATTCGACACCTTTTCCCTTGTTTTAGTGTTTCTGTAATTCTACGCAGTTTCTGAGATACTGCCAAGAAAAACCCAGAATACACGGCGTGTACTTTTTAGATACACGCCGTGTAGTTTTCAGGCCGTGTCACTGACTGTGTGAGAAGAACACGGTGTCATAGGAGTAACTTCGGGAACACGCCGTATACCATTGGTACACGCCGTGTGAGTTCGGAGCTGTGTACCCGGTCGTGTCACTAACAACACGGGCTGGGGAAGCTCGGGTAGAACACACTGTGTCCATAGGGAACATTCCGTGTAGTCCTATCCAGGTACCCGGCCGTGTCACGACCAACATGGACCGGAGTGACCTTCTTTTCCACACGCTGTGTTTGTTCGGAACACGTTGTGTAGTCTTTCCCAGGTACTCGGCCATGTCACGAGCAACACGGGACGGTGTCACCTTCACCTATACACGTCGTGTTTGTTCGGAGCACTCAGTGTAAGGTTCAGCTCTGTAGACGACCATGTACTCAACAACACAGACCGCTAAAGCCTTGTCTAGTGCACGCCGTGTTTGTTTCGAACACGCCGTGTAGTCTTGGGTTGATTCGGACCGTGTGGGTTAGCCGTGTAAGGAGACTCGGGCAGGGGAATAGTTTTTCAAGTACACGCCATGTGTGGGGGTCAACACGCCGTGTAGTTTGTAGTGTACACGACTTGTAGGTCAGGAGTACACGCCCATGTCAGCGGTTTAAGAAGACACGCTGTGTAGTTTTATAAACGCCATGTAGTGGTGTTTTGCAATCTTGCGTGTTTTTCTTCCCCTGTCCCCGTTTTTGTACTCTTGTGTTCTCTGTCCTTGTTTTCCTGATCTAAGGTGTGATTTTGATCTTTCAGAGCTATGCCTTAGAGACGTCCTCTGGTCGTACATCTGTCATCAGGTAGTGATCAGACGCCAGACAGGGAAGATCAAGGACTTCCTATCGATCCCCCAACAGAGCTAGCCTTGGAACCGGTTGTTATTCCAGTTGCGGGCGTTGATGTGCAGTTCAGGGAGGGTTTCGTGAGGATGATGCAGGCCTTCCAGAGAGCATCGCCTCCTGCCTCGTCTATGGAAGACTTGACGTGGGTCTTTCAGTAGCAGCATCCTCCCACGTTCTCGGGGGAGGGAGAGACATGGCTAGAAGCCATGCTGACTATATTCGAGCATCTGGAGATGCCTCCAGAGAGGCGGGTCAAGCTCACCACCTACATTCTCCGAGACTCCGCCAAGAGGTGGTGGGACATGATCTCACAGGCGGGTCAGCAACAGGATATGGCTTGGGAGGAGTTCCAGTGCGTGTTCTACGACTACTTCTACCCGGAGACCCAGAGGGCCAATCGAGCTCGGGAGTTCATGTGCTTAGAGTAGGGTACTCTATCTATCATGAAGTATTTCTCTCGTTTCACTAATATGTAGCGTTTTACACCCCTTTGGGATGGGAGTGAGGTGTTCTTGTCCTGGAAGTTTGAGGATGGACTTAGATGGGAGATCCGCTCGCAAGTGAACATTTTCCACCGGACTTCCATTACTTCCATCGTCAACCAGACACTGATTGCGGAGCGCAATCTGAGAGACTTTGGAGCTACGAGCCAGGGTGGTTCTTCTTCCAGAGCTAGATTTCCTTCAGATGATAGTAAGAAGCGTCGTAGGGAGCCTACGCGCGGTGATTCGAGGAAGTGAAACGCCTCATCAGGCATCCAGGTGACATGCTATCAGTGTGGCCGAACAGGTCACACAAGGCCGCAGTGCCAGAGGGACCCCGTGGAGTGCCGATCTTGTGGCAAGATGGGTCACCTTCAGCATTTCTGCCAGGTTTTCTCACCAGCAGCTGGTGATCGGGGTTCTTCTATGACTCCTCGTTTAGGAGCAGCACCACCAGCTTCTCACCAGTCAGGGAACTGGAGTTCTTCCGGCCGTTCGGTCCGAGGTGGAGGTCGAGGCCGTGGCGGTCAGCCACCAGTTCCTCAACACCAACAGGGCGGTTCAGCTCAGAGTGTTCAGCCAGGGGCACAGGGCCGCGACACGGGCCAATCTTTCACTGTGGAGCAGACTTATCATGAGCAGGATCCTGACCCTTCTACTGTTCGAGGTACGATTTTAGTAGCCTCAGTTTTATCTTTATCCCTTTTTGATACTGGTTCTACACATAGTTTTATCTCTATTTCCATTGTGGAGAGCCTTGGAATCTTCATCTTTTCTTCTGCCGACTCATTGACACTAGACATGCCTTTGGGAATGAGGACATCTAGTGTACGTCAGTGTAGAGAGTGCCCTCTCGAGGTTGCAGGGTATCAATTCTTATGGGATCTGTATGTCCTAGATATGGCGGGATATGATTTCATCCTTGGCATGGATTGGTTGATTCCCTTTTAGGCAGTTGTCGACTATTATCACCGCAGAGTCAGTTTCATTTCACCAGAGGGTGAATCCTTCCTTCATAGAGGCGAATGGGACGTTCGGGCGAGTCGGGCAGGACTCGAGCATCTTGGGCTAGGAGGAGTGACAACCCAGATTGCTAGTCTTTATCTGGATGATCAGGGGACTCCACAGTTGGACTTTCCTCCAGTGGTGGATCACTTCAAGGATTTCTTTCTAGAAGACTTTTTAGGGTTGCCTCCGGAGCGTGAGGTAGACTTCTCTATTGAGCTCGTTCTAGGAGCGGCACCAGTGTCCATTCCTCCCTATAGGATGGCCACACCTGAGTTTCAGGAGCTCAAGAAGCAGTTGGAGGAGCTACAAGCTAAGGGTTTCATCCGACCCAGTACTTCTCCTTAGGTTTCGCCTATTCTATTTTCAAATAAGGAAGAAGGTAGCCTTCGGCTTTGTGTGGATTATCGGAATCTGAACCAGTTGACGGTCAAGAACTGATATCCTTTGCTGAGGATTGATGACCTTTTCGGTCAGCTTCGAGGAGCCCAGGTGTTCTCGAAGATCTACTTAAGGTACAGTTATCATCAGTTGCACGTTAGACCATCAGATATACCTCTGACAGCCTTCAAGAGCAGGTATGGTCTATACGAGTATACAGTCATGCCATTCGGTCTCACAAATGCACCTGCAGTTTTCATGGCGCTGATGAACCGAGTGTTCCATCCTTACTTGGACTCCTTCGTCGTGGTCTTCATGGATGATATCTTGGTGTACTCTCACACTCAACACGACCATTCCACACATCTTGAGATCGTTCTAAGTTCAATGAGAGAGCATCGAATTTATGATAAACTCTCGAAGTTCCACTTCTGGATAGATCAGATTCACTTCTTGGGTCACGTCATCTCGGAGGTAGGAGTATCTGTGGACCCAGAGAAAGTGAGAGCTGTAGTTTCTTGGGAGAAGCCGAAGAACATCTTTGAGGTATGGAGTTTCCTAGGGCTATATGGATACTGCAGACGCTTCATTCAGGAATTTTCTCATCTAGCAGCACCTCTGACAGGTCTGACCAAGAAAGGGGCGAAGTTCTTATGGTCAGATTCTTGTGAGTCAGCCTTTCAGGAGCTGAAAGGGAGGTTAACGTCAGCACCGATACTAGTCTTTCCAGATCCAGGAAAGATCTACACTTTTTACTGTGATGCTTCAGGTTTCGGTCTAGTAGTTGTTCTTATGCAGAGAGATGGAGTCATTGCATACGGGTCTCGGCAGTTGAGGCCACATGAGAAGAACTACCCTACGCATGACCTGGAGTTGGCAGATGTTGTTCATGTCTTGCGCTGTTGGAGACACTATCTTCTGGGAGAGCACTTTTCGGTCTTCACTGGACATAAGAGTCTCAAGTATATCTTCACTCAGTGTGATCTGAATTTGAGGCAGCACAGGTGGGTTGATTATCTACAGTATTTTGATTTCGAGCTTGCCTATATGCCGGGAAAGGGCAATGCCGTGGCTGATGCGTTGAGAAGGAGAACTCAGATTCAGGCAGTTCAGGAGGCCGGTAGTGAGTGGAAACTGATGTCTCTGTTCTCTGAGATGCATCTGGAGGTGCACGATAGATGGGGACAAACCTTTCTATCTTCTGTAGCTGTTACCTCCATGCTACTTGATCGGGTACGGATGAGGCAGCTATCAGACTCGGAAGGCTTAGTCCTACAGGAGAGTGTGTCAGGAGAGGACCCTCTTCCTGGATGGACAATGGGCGAGGATGAGATATTTTGTTTCCAAGGACGCGTATGGGTGCCAGTAGACATACGTGAGGAGCTGATGCGGGATTTCCATTCCTCAGTTTGGGTAGTTCATATTAGCGTCACCAAGATGTATCAGGATCTTCATCACCAGTACTGGTGGCCAGGTATGAAGAAGGATGTTGCTGGTTTTTTCATGAGATGTTCTACTTGTTAGCAGGTGAAAGAAGAGCATCAGTGACCAGCAGGCCTTTTACAGCAGATACCCATTCCAGAGTGGAAGTGGAACGATGTCGCGATGGACTTCGTGACTGAGTTGCCGAGATTACCTCAAGGGAACGATGCTGTTTGGGTTTTCGTCGATAGACTTACAAAGGTTTCTCACTTCTTACTGATCAAGGAGACCTTCATTGTTGGTGATCTGGGACGACTTTACATCAGGGAGATCGTTCGTCTTCATGGAATTCCGCGCTCTATTATTTCAGACAGAGATGCGCGCTTTACCTCTCGGTTCTGGAAGGGACTTCAGAAGGCCTTGGGTACACAGGTACTTTTGAGTACAGCATACCATCCCCAAACTGATGGCCAGTCCGAGTGCATGATCTAGGTGCTTGAGGATATGCTCCGATCTTGCATCCTTGAATTTGGAGGTTCTTGGGAGAAGCATATTCCTCTGGTGGAGTTCGCCTGCAACAACAGTTTCCAGGCAACCATTCAGATGGAACCATATGAGGCTTTGTACGGTAGGCCATGCCGATCACCCTTATGTTGGCTGGAGGCAGGAGAGGCAGCTTTGTTGGGACCTCGTCTTGTTCAGGAGACTTCAGAGCAGATAGAGCTGATTCAGAAAAGGATGGCTACAACACAGTCTTGAAAAAAGTCTTATGCTGATCAGCGGAGGCGACTTCTAGAGTACGAGGTCGGTGATCAGGTTTTCCTACGTGTCGCACCGAGGTTGGTACACAAAAGGATTCGGAGACAGGGTAAGCTTTCACTGCGGTACGTCGGGCCATTTTAGGTCTTGGAGAGAGTGGGGTCGGTCGCCTATCAGTTGCAACTACCTTAGAGGTATCGGGCCATGCACGATGTCTTCCACATCTCTCAACTCCGACGTTACTTTTCAGACCCTTCTCACGTCTTTCAGCCCGATGAAGTCGAGCTTGAAGTGGATGCATCATTCGAGGAGCATCCTATCCGGATTTTCGATCATAGTACGAAGGTTCTCTGCGGGTGGTTTGTTCCTTTGGTACGAGTTCTATGGCAGCACAGGTGAGTACAGGACGAGACCTGGGAGAGGGAGGCCAATGTACAATCTCAGTGGCCGGAGCTGTTCGGGGTTTCTTCTTCTCCGACTCGTTAGGGAAATTCGGGGATGAATTTCTTTAAGGGGGGAAGTTTGTAAAAACCCGGATCTTCTTTTCAGGTATGTTTTCCTTTTTCTGGAGTTTTTTTGAGAAAAATGAATTTTCTAGAAATTTCATAAGTGCACACCATGTACTTTATGAGTACATTCCATGTACTCTTCCCCGGCTCGAAGCCGTGTGCTGGCTGTGTCCGGGCCACACACATGGTGTGTAAGGCTGAGGTGGAGGCCGGTTATTTCAGAGTACGGAAAATTCGAAGTACATGTCGTGTACTCAAAAATTACACGCCGTGTACTTTATTTTTTTCATTACATGGACCGAGGTCACGCCTAACCCCCAAATACGTCTTCTTCTTCAGTTTTCAACCGTCTGGAAGTGACCGTAGGGCCGGATCTTCGACGGTCTCCTGCCTCGCCGTCCGTTCTCTGATTCCAGCACGGTCGATTGCGTTGGAAGCGCAGTGGTGAGTTCTTCCTTCTGCTTGAGCCTTGTTTCTTGATTTCTCCATGTTTTCAAGTTATCATGTGATGAAAGTTTTGTGCGTTTTCTCAGATCTACATTGTTCTAAGGGGAATCTGTCGTCGAGGTTCACGTATATCGATCTCCTAGGATCGAGGTAGATGGTTTGTGCCTTTCTTTAGAAAGTTGATGTATATTTTTTGAAATTTCCACCAATACCCTTGAACGGGGTATTGCGTGTTTCCTGTTTTGCCTTGTTACTTTCCTAATTTGCTTGATTGCTTTAGTAGAGGTTATTTCTTGTGATTAGAGTATTTTGTTTGTGCTCAGTTTTCTTTCCATGCTTGTTCTGCCTGTTTGGAATTTTTCCAGTTGCCATGACTAGTTGTAGGATTGTGGACTGTTGCCTTGTTTTGCTGTTGAGCCTTAGTTGATAGCCAAGTAGTTCTTGAGGTTTACTTGGAAGATATATATACATGCGTTGAGCATGTTTAGTTATACTCAGGACTGTGAGAACCTAGAGTAGTAGACCAAAGGGAGAATTGACGGAAGGGCTTCTCCAGAGTGTCTTTTAATTACGATGCGAGACCAAGGGGAGAATTGACAGAAGGGCTTCTCCAGAGTGTCTTTTAACTATGACGCGGGCCACAGGGGGAATTTACGTTGAGTGCTTCCCTAGAGAGCCTTTAGCACGATACGAAACTATAGGGGGAATTGACGGTGAGTGCATCCCCAGAGAGTCTGCTTAATTACGTAGCTGAACCAGAGGGGTGAGACTGTGTGTGCCTCCCAGAGGGTTGCTAGTACTTAGAGTTTGAACCATAGGGGCTAGACTATGAGAGATACCTATAGGGTTACTTGTTTTCTCTTTTGTTGCTGGCTGCTTACTTGTGTGCTATACTTGTTAGAACTGTGGATTGTAGCTGTTTGTGCTTTTCTGTTTATTGCTTCTTGTTTTAGTACTGTCATGTATTCATTGACTGTTATTCACAAATCTTTGGGTGATTGTCTACTGTGATTGTATCTCACACCCTGTTTGGGCCATGCTTTTGGGCCCAAGAAGACTATGTTGCTGCAGGTATAGACAAGGGCAAGCGTCATTCTACTTCAGGATCTTGATTGCACCAGGAGCTGGGGAGCATGGGACCGAGCCGTGGCTCGCGATGCTGAGGAGATTATTTTGTTTTTATTTTTCACTTGGTTTCAGTTGTATTCCATCACGTTGTTATGTTTTCTTCTTTCCATGGATACTTGTACCTGCTGCATTATTATCATCATTGTTATATATCTACATTGCTTCTGTTGTTTGGTTTCTATTGTTATGCATGTTGGTTGTTGATTTCGCTATTTATTTTAGTTTTCTTAGCTTGTATACCTTACCGAATGAGGGAATAGTTTCTCCACCGAATCACCAAGTCCCTCGCTGCTAGTCGGCAGCCTCTGGCATTCGGGGAAACGCGCTTGAGGTCATGCGGAGAACCGGGTACGGGGCACCAGTGGAGGGGCTCCAGACTCGGGACGTTACACTGAGGTTCTCCAAAACTTTGAGTTTAATATACCAAAACAACCATCTTGATCCAAGGATTCCAACGCAACTGACGGTGCGTCGATCGGAGGTATGTAGCCCATGTTATGGGCATTTGAACGGATCTGTCCGAAAACAGGGGGTTTGGGCCCGGTCCGACCTGGCCCAATACCCATGGGTCGGCCCGAACTGGGTCGACCCGACCCGGGTCCGGGTCCGGCCCGACCCAGTTGGGCATGGCCCGGCCCAGCCGGTGTGGCCCGGCCCGACGCGGGTGGCCCGGCCGGGCGCGGGCGGTCCGGCCCGTGGCCGGGCGCCCGACTCGTGGCCGAGCGGGGCGTGAAGGGGGCGCCTCCCCTTGTCTCGAAACGGCGGACCTGTGGGGTCCGACCTAACGAGCTGGCTGGGGGTTTTGAACCCCCGTACTTCCTAGAAACGGCCGGCCATAATGGTCGGCCGGTGTGGCTGCCGCGGGACCCGTCGGTCCCGCGTCCTTGTGTGTCGGCGGCCGGCCGAGCCCGACCGCCTCCATTGAAACTGCTGTGGCCCGCTCCAGACCGTGGCCTCCTTCGGCCTCACTGGCACGGCGCGATGGCGCCGCGCTCCACCGCCGCGGCCCTCTCCGGCCGCATTCTTCATCGTTCCTGCGTAGTGCAACGACATCGCGCTGTCTTCGCCTCAAACGCCATTGTTAATAAACAAGAGATGGGGAGGAGAATCGGCCGTGTTTGTGCGGTCCAATTTCCTCCCGTTACGTTGGTAACAATTGGCAAAATTAAACGAGATACGTCAACGTTAAATCAAAGCCAATCTTAATTCACCAATAATGAATTTAACCCCTACCTCAAATCAAGAAGTTTGATCGCTTGAAGAAGGAAGGAAAATCTTTCATTGTTCCGTTGACGTTGCCGTAGGATGACAACGTCACTTCGTCAACGTAGAGAAAAAGGAAGCCGAGGTTGGCACCAGCGTTCTTCGCATTCTTCAACGAAGAATATGAAGTTCTTATCTCCTTTTTACACAAAATCTTCCTCCCCAATTCTCCCAACCCAATATGTGCTAAAGTAAACAAAATAATAGACTATTGCTGTTATTTTATTAACACAAGTAATTTCAATTCAAAATTAAAAACACTTAATTAAGTTAATTAAAGTGATTGAATTCATTAAATTAAAAGGGTTAGCAAGTGTTAATAAGGGAGAGAGAGGGAGGT
This sequence comes from Viscum album, assembly GCA_963277665.1. Taxonomy (NCBI): domain Eukaryota; kingdom Viridiplantae; phylum Streptophyta; class Magnoliopsida; order Santalales; family Viscaceae; genus Viscum; species Viscum album. The sequence goes on along the minus strand of OY728120.1, from coordinate 1,870,053,285 downwards.
GAGTGGTTTCACATTAAAGGGGATTTAACAAAATAAATGGGAAGTTATGGAGTTAAGGAATGTGAAAAGGCGGGGTCTCGTGTGGGCCCCACCTCCCTCATAACCACACATGGGAATTTGGGTGGTCGTGGGCCCCACCAACAACTTCCCATGAGAGAGTTTAACTTCCATGGATAAAATAAATTGCACACAATTTTTATTTTACTTAACATTTAATCCCCAATTTTTTTACAACTCCTCCCAAGAAAACGCAACTCCAGTAAATATCATCCTCAGAAATTACTGCTGCTACGATGTCATCGGTGCCCTCAGATTTCGATTCCAATAACCGGTTCAAAAGTTAGAAAAACCCGCTCGTTCATTCACTGAACGTACCCGAGCTAAACTTTGAAAATTGATTCCGGGCACACCGGGCCTCGGAATCAGGTTCCGTTAGAAACTGCGTACTCGTAAAATCCCAAAGAATTTAAGAAAAAAATTTCCTTGAAATTTATGGGTCTTTACAATATAGATCTCATGAAAACAAATTATCCATGGGATTTATGTGAAGGAGAATAGTTTTCCTATGATAAAAAATATGCAAATGTGTTTCATGTGAACCACAATGGTTGCATGGAAGGTCATAAGGATACACCCATTTGGAATAAAACCTTGTCACATGAAGGAGATCATGGAAAAGCTATTTCTTATGTGAAGAGGTCGAGATAGAAACCAGTGGACACACCCAATGTCACGTGAAAGATAACCGGTGAGCCATCTAGGCCTCTAAAAGGGGATGAGAAGACACCCATAGATACAACATGTGTCATTAATAAGTAACTTGTAAGAAATCTTGGTCCAGAAAAGTTATTGAAACAAATCTCATAGACACACCTCTTATCTTGCAGAGGTCATTGTGGATAGAAACTAGTTAATTTGAAGCACTTATTTTTTCAAAAAATAATTGATATCATGTGATCACATTATGTGAAGGAAGGAGGAGTACCTACAAGTATAACTTGAATTATGTGAAGGTAGTAAGAAAATAAAAAAAACTTTTATAGATCATGAACTTAACATGATACAATGAAGAAATAAATAAGTATAAAGTTTCATGTAATAGATTCAACCCATTAAATCCATGCATGCATACATAAATAAAAATTCCTTGAGAAAAAAAGGTGGACAGTGAAAGTGCACATTCACACATTCATAATCACTTGAGATGTTGTGTGCACTAATTTCACATATTTAATGAGGCCATGAATTAATCAGCATAAGGAAGCACAACTTCAGAAAAACTTTCACTGAGGAAACTGATCAAATATAGGTGATCAAAGATTTGTCTACAAGAATAAAAAGTTTTTCAATAGTTCTTGAAGAGTATATAGAAAAGTGTTATCCATAAAGATTGTGGAGGATGATAAAAAGATCAAATTATAGTGGATCAATATTTGAAGAAAGGATAAATTATTTTGTGTCTTTAGGAGAAGTATCTTGTGTGAATCAGGAGCAAAAATCTCTATTATAGATTCTAGAGCAAGTCAGTGTAGATTCTGGTAACACTAGGGGATGTAGTATAATGAACCACCTATTTGTATTTTAGAGAAATATAGTTTGACTATTTATCATCCATTGAAATTTATTATAATATTATAGTGGATAATTTATATTTGGGAGAATAACCAACATAGAAAGGATTATGTCTATGTACCAAACCTTATAAATCCTTTTTTATGTGCCTTTTTATTTACATCATTATTCTAGGTAAGGATAATATAACCAAGAAGATTGTATTTCATCTTTTACCAACAAAAGAGGATTAATTTAAATTAAATAATTTTTAAAAATAAAAAGGGATCATATATTCACACCCCCCCATCAGCGATCTCACACTAATCTGGGCACTTCAATTGGTATGAGAGCGAAGGCCACTTATGAAAGATCCCAAAAAAAATCAGAGGATGGAAAATATAAATTTTGTAAATAGATGTGTTATTACCTTATTTAATGGTGATAAATATCATGGAAAGAAAAATAGGATGGTATTGTTTCTCCTATGACTTTGGGTAGAAGTGATACAAGTAGTTATAGTGGGATATCCACCCTATATTGAGAATTATACTATGAATATTGATGATAATAATAACATGGATGTGGAATGTAAATTCTCAAAATGAAATCATTATGGATTTATCATAAAAGGTATACACTTAAGTTATGGGTCACAAACCGCCATGAAAATCTTGGATAAACTGAGAAGAAGTTATGAAGGAAAACATAAAGTCAAATAATAAGGGCTAAAAATATGGAGAATGATATTTGAAGATATTAAAAAGGGTGATAATAAAAGTGTTTAACACTACTTCACAAGTAAAAAATGAGATTGTTAATAGTATTAGTTGTTTTGGTGAGAATATATATGACTCAACCATTATGAATATGTTGATGAGAAAATTTCTAGATATATTTGATGAAAAAGTTTCTACACTAGAAGACCAAGAATATCTATCATTGGATGGACTCTATAAAATTATTATAGCATATAAAATGAGAAAAATACCTACTTTTCTGAATAAAAAATGGATGAGATAGATTTTAAATACATGATAAAAGGTAAATCATGAGTAAAAGAGAAAATAGAATCAAGTGATTCTAAGGATGAGGAAGCTAAAGAGAACTACAATAATATGGGGTCTATGTTTACAAGGATTTATAATAGAGACAGAAATTAAAAAGGAAAGAATTCAATAAATTTTTTCAACTATCATGGGATTGTACATTTTTTATATGAATATCAAAATAATAAATATAATTCCATATAATCTGATGAATAATAAAACTATAATAAGAAAAATTATAAGAATTATGAAAACAATTACTATGAGAGTAAAAATAAGTACTCAAAGAAAAATAGAATGAATCTGATTAATAGAGAAATTGATGAATCTTCATCATCAAGAAATGTGACATAAGTTGAATGACCTTCTAAAAATCATATGTGTTTTATGGGAAATAAAAAAATAGCTAAATACATAATCGACGGTGTATAAGGTTAAGATATAACTTATTTATAATGTTATATGAAAGATAATATATAATATACTCTTGAGAATAACATGAATCTCAAAAGGGAGAAAATAAAACTGATAAATGAAAATGAAAAATGATTCAAGAAAGAAGTGACACCTCATACTGGAATAAGTGTATATGTGAATAAGGTATCTGAGAATGAAAGGAATCTAAAATATTCTAAAGAAAATTCACATGGAAGAAAAGAATTCAATAATAAAGTTTCTGATTTTATTAAAGAGAACAAAAAAATTAGGTTGAAGATAACTGAAATTTATTATATGATGAATGATATTAAAGAAAAACTTGTTGTAAAATTGGTATAATTATTTAATACATAGTATTTGTGTCTTTTTTCTCAATGTTAGTTGAGGATTATGAAATAATATTTCACCAATGTTGTTAATATTAAAGGATATTATTTTAAAGCTATTGAGTATAAGGGTTTATAGAAAAGGGTTTCTTCTATACCTAATGAATCTTAATGTAAAAAAAGTTATTTATAACAATGAAGGCCTGAGAGAAAATAATGAATCTAGATTGACCAAATGATCAAAATAGAAAACCCCTTCCACAAAGGAAGAAGAGAATAATTGATCAAGAAGGTTTCCTCCTAAGAATAAATACCCATATTCTATAAAAATACAGAAAAAACAATCTTCAGTGAAAAATTATTATCAATATGAAAGTTCAAGGATCAGAGGCTACTACAGGTGTTGTGAAGCGTTTGTATATAAAGCTCATTCATAATATAATAACATGTAACTACCTATAATGAGTCAGGAATCAAGGGGGTAAAATTATTAAAAATGATGTCAAATTATCAGAAAGGAAATACTATGACCAAGATATCATCCGAAATTCCAATAGAGAAAAAAAAATCAATGCGTGAAAGAAGTTTGTATCAGATGTGGTCCATAAGGTCACAAATTTGAGAAAATAAATTTTGGAACACCAAGTGAAATTTTACAGAATGTAATTATGAAGAGAAGATAGTTAGTTAAGGGAGAAACAATCATCAGTGAATTATGTAAGAAAATAAAAAAAATCTAATGAAATCAAGAAAGGATTTTTAGTTATATAGCCTGACCAACTAAAAAAGGATAAAAAATGGGGAAAGATCAAAAATATTCTAAGGAAAAAATTAAAACAAGTGGTGATAGTTGATGAAATTAAAGATGTAAAGAAGTCATCTATGTGTGAATAACTAAAAATAATTATGTGTGAAAGTTGTAAACAAACTAGGTATGAAATATGATATTGTATGAAAATTCAAATAAACTTGGGAGAAATCTTAAAGAATATTTAGAATGTAAAAAAATGAATCTGATACTAAAATGGAATTTACATCCTCATTTAAAATTTCAACTAATGAGGAAATATCAATCAAACCTTCTAAGGAATATAAGAATAAGAAGAAGTATAGTTTGAGAAGAAGTTCTCAGTTTGAATGTTATTTCTTAGAAACTTAGATGCCACTCATTATTCCCTTATATATGAATGCTTCTATACAAACATTTTGGTAATTGAAGGATATGTATGTATCCCTTAAGGGGGAGAATTGATGATATGAGGTTATTAAATATTCAATACATATTCAATGGGAAACTTTAAAATATATTCAAAAAATAGAAAGATGTGTTATACCAATCACACTTTAATCCCTTGTTCTTTATTGTATTAGTCATATCGATTAAGGGGAGTTATTTGTTGATGATTGGATTGGAATAATGGGGAAATTTATCTTTTCTTCACAAGAACATTCTGATATGTTTTTTGAAGTATGTGTAGGATTTATAATTTCAATGAATATTATGATTATTTATAATCAATTTAATGATAATTGAGAATTTAATTTTATGATTCCACATGAATGATATTTATGGATTTATTATTAATACTTGGTTGTATCTCTACTATTTTCTACGTTGGGTAAACCCACATAGACTTAGATTTTATTAACTAATGTCACCTTTATAAGAGAACCATGTGAGATCATTCATCTCTTTGAAGTGATCATGAAATTTTTATATAAGGGAGATGATCATATTTTTTAAAATAATTTGATTTAAGAAGGCCCAATTTTTCTATTTCATATTGATTGTGAATGAGGTAGAGAAAATTAGAAAGTATGTATTGACTTATATTAAGAGATGAAGTTAACAATAAAATTCAAAGGGAGATATTTTCAAGACATAATTTCATTTTTTTTAAAGAGTTCAGTATATAATGGTGGATGAAGTGGTGATGTCTATATAATTTTTATGGATTCATATAATGGTGTTGGATTCCACACTTGGAAAATTCAACTTGTTAAATGTGATGATTTTTTGTGTTGTTATTATATGACCATTGAGGGTGTTAAGGTGGAAACGTTGATTATAACAATGTTTGGAAGATTAAATAGGGCCATGAAATATGAATTTGAAGTTTATATAAAAAATTAAATTATTAATGCATGAGGAAGATGTTGTAGATGGTTGAGATGTGGGATGTAATTTTGGGACCTAATTATTCTACATGTGGAATTTATTTTTTTTGGGATTTGACTAAAAATTATGGGCCAAACACACAATCCCCATTGGGCTAGCCCATAACCACTCATAGGGGGGGCACAATGGGTTAACCCCTATTGTAGTGACTTCCCAAGGAGGTAGATCATGGTGTCCAGGGCCATGTATAATACCTGATGATCACAGTTCCAACAATTCATAGGCAGACCCATGTGTAAGCCCTGTGGAGTGTGTCTTCCCACATGCATGTAGAGTATTGGATAGAAGCATGCATGGATGAAGCTCGATGGTGGGTTTGTGTGGATGGAACATGTTCTAACCCCTATATCTAGATCTATGGAACATCTATCACTAATTTAATGATATAATGAATCTAGACAAATCATATTTTCAACGTGGGATGGGGGACTCCACATACCGTTCACCCATCTATTAAAGAGATGGAAATAAGGATGTTCTTCTGATCATGTAGATCCTCATCGTCAGTTATATCTCACATGATGTGTATTTGAAAAAATGCTCATCGTCTTCACCCTTCAGATGATGATTTTTATTCCCCCATGAAAAAAGAAATCATCCACCTTGAGTGATCAATCCAAGATAGTGAGAATGAGTCTGGTTGATAAATTTGAGAACATGTGGTGATATTTTGATCAAGCTACTAAATGATGTTAATACATTTATGACACATGATATCACGTGATTTCATGTAGAAAATCCATGAATCCATTTCATGAAGATCAATGATTGCAATATCTTTTGTATTTTTCAGGAATTATTGCATAAATAATTCGGTTATTAAGAGGATGTTCATAGGGGAATCACATGATCAAAAAAGTAATAATGAAAAACATTCACCCACTTCATATGATTTCTCAAGTGTTGTCAAAGAAACCAAGAGTTTCAACATTAATGATCCTGAGATCTTTTCGAATTTGAATAGGTCTATAGAATTACATGAAATGTGGTGGAATCTTGTAATGACCTAAGTATTTATAGAATAATACTTTTTATTTTCTATTAATATTTATGAATAAGATATTAATTTTACGTTAAAAAGAATGATTTTTCAGATAGCATACTCAACACGCAACAACGGGTTTCTCTGAAATCTTACGTTGCACACAATGTTGAGTTATATCGAAAAATATTACAATAATTTTATAATTATTTTAAATGGTAGTTAACGCCTAGTATTTTTATTGGAGGGAATTACGATAATTAACTATATTATGATTTTACATGTTTTTTAAATGTTTTTACATTTATCCAATGAATATTAGAGACTTAAAATGATAAAGAATCCAATTTTAAGCATGCAATACTCTAATATTTTTAAAAGGTCGGTTTACTACCTTTTGATAGAGAACCCTTTTTAAATATAGTTTTGACACCTTTGTATGTTATATTTGAAAAAATAAACTTCTTATTTATAATCATAATATCAAAATTTACTTTGGTTTAAATTTTCATGTTTTTTTATGAAATTCATATTTTAATGAATAGTGAAAAATATTGTATTTTAATTCTAAACTGCATTTTCATATAATTTATTTATATAGTTATATTTTACTTTTAATTTTGTTTTAAAGTGTAATTGGATTATGTTTTTATCATTTAATCCAAATTTATTAATTATAAGTAATTTCACAATGAAATTGGATATAAACACATGTTGATCTTTTGGTAGTTTTTACTTCTTAAAAACACGCTTTTTGGTTTTGACAACGGAAATTAATTTTAAATTAATTTCTAAAAATTATATGTTTTTAATTTTTAAAAATTGATTCCATATTTGTAATCATAAGGTCCAATTTTTTTTAATAGTTACCTTTCATTTTTTAGACATTATGAATAGTAACTTCAGTAATTTTTTTATTTACCATGGTTAAAGGGTAAATTATGTAAATAAGAGTAAAAAATAATATTATAATAATATAAAACTACCCCAAAACATGTCCTAATCCTATTGGATGTGATATTTCAGACCATGTGAATCCTTGGGTAGATTTTGGGACCCAATGGTGCCACTTGGTTGTGAAAATAACATTTTATAAGAATTAATTTAATGTAAAGAGAAATATAACATAAACAGGTATATTTTAATAAAACAATTTTTATGTTGGGTTATAAAAGTGGTATTTTATACTATAAATAATAAATATAAATATAAAAAAATTCCCTACATCAATATATTTTATTTATAATTTTTAGAAATTAAATAAATAAATTTAATTATGACACAATGATGATGTAGTGATTGCTTCATTAATAAAGGATTCAAATAAATGATATTATAAATATTAAAATAAATGTAATTTGGATATTTTGATTCCATAAAAAAAATTTCTAGATGATATTAACATGTTATATTTGAGTTTATTCCTTTGGTTCTAAGGAATAATTTTTTTTATGAATTTGTAAAAAAGTCAAGTATGAATAGTGTCCAAAATTGACATAATTCATAACTTAAAACATAAAATAGTTTATTAAATGATATTAAGTTACTAAAAATATAAGATTCAGTAAAATGGTTTATATAAGTCCAAATATGTCATAAATGAATTTTTTGGGTCTTTTTACATGATATGGTAATTACAATAACCCAAAATGTGTAAATAATAAGATATTACTATAAGATTTAAAAGGGTAAAATAAGGGTTTAACAAGAAATATAAGGATAAAAAATATATAAAACCTGTATAAAAATTATTGGATGATGTTAATTCAAACCCAAAAACATATTATCTTCTAATTAAATTATTTTTTGACTATTTTTATTCTAAATTGAATTTATATTAAATTAATATTTCAAGACTTTTCTAAAGTTCCCCTCACCTCTTCTATAAAAGCGAACTTATTATTATCTTTATATCACACTTCAAAAGCCTTTTAATTTAGAAAAACTTTATCCAATACTCTTCCTAGAATCCCTCCTTTACTCCTAGAATCCTTACCTTGGGAATAAGGAAATTCAAGAAAGAATTTTGGCTCAAATCAAAGGGAGTTACATGTTTTAGATGTAGCATCTTCTCTAAAGTTATGTTCCATTATTTGTTATTCACTCCATATTATATTCTTATTATTTAATTACATAACAACACCAGTATCCTCAATATACTAGGATTTTTTTATGATAATTATTTTAACTACACTTACACACACCTCCATCTAAATGATATGAACATACTGTTTCTATGGACGGTGAACTACTGCCTCACAAAATGACGATTGTTCAATTTTCTACTACAACCTCTCATGGTGGTCATTATGATGGAACTAAATTTATATATGATATATATTGTATTTATATTTTCTCTATTCTTCTGTTTTTTTATTTAAATCATACCTTTATTCTTTCCATAATGTGTAAATAGGATAATTTCATTTGAGGAAGTGAGGACTACTGCCCCCTCAAAGTGACATGACTCATTCATTCCATACATGAAATGTATAAAGGATGGCATAAATAAACTTATGTAACATATTTAAAATATTCTATTATACTGTAATTATAATATACCTATTTATCATTTAGTTTTCATTCCTTTAAATATGAAAAAGAAATGAAAGTAGTCTTTATTCCAACGTACGACTTACCGTCTCCATGAATGGTGCATTTCATTTATTATCTCCAAATGTTATGGACTATTATAAATACATATATACTAGATATAAATAAATATATACTAGATATATATTATACTTAAATAATTAATAATATTCTGGTGATGATGGAATTTTGACTACATGGACAATTTACATCAAAACAAGTTTATTTTCGACTCAATTACGGAACATCGACAAAAATGACTGATATGAACAGGAATAATTATATAATTGTTATAGAAAGGTAATAAGTGATATTAAAGGAATAATAAACTTGAAAAATATTCTGAAGCAAGTATAAATTAACTTAAGTTTATTATTCAGGGAGGTAAAGAATGAACAAGACAAGTCAGACTTAAGGTAAGGGACTTCATCTCAATATCTTTCCATTGAGGGATATTTTGATTTATACACGACCTTATTTTATATGGGGTATAAACCCCTTTTACTTTTAATTACATTCAATGGTGATCTTTTTTCTACAAAGTGTTTTACTAAATGACAAAAGGAATGTTTCTTTTTAACGTACCTAGCAATAATGACCTTTTCACCGCCGTGGGCATTATTTGATATTTGGATTCCTTAACAATCCGTAATGTTTTTAAAATGAAAATGCATACCATATAATCTTTTAATGTATTTTGGTATTGAAAATAGTTTTTATAAATTATTTATTTTTTCAATATCTTTAAATGATATATTGTGATTGTAATGTGGAAATGTTATCTTTTCCTTTATGCTTGTTTTATGTGTTATGATTATGTTATGGTTCTTGGGCATTGTTTACATATATGGGTGGTTCTGTGATAAACCAAGGGAGTTTGAGCCCGAGATAGCTCTCCAATTAATTGGGTAACGTGACAGTGGTAAGCGTTAATGTTTCTAATAAGATATTTAAAGAATATACTGTGATGGGTATTCCAAGCATAACTCCCTATGTAGCTGTGAAATCTATAGTGTAAGTATGTTATGGATTCCACAAGTTACCTTTATGATTTATGATTTCTATGTGTTATTCATAAATCTTATTATTTCATGAGGTATGATAAAGAGCTTATGTTTTGTGAGTGAAAAATATGATTTCATTGATTTGAATGTATTGATAGACTAATGTTTTCTTTCCTTATTTTATAACCCGTACTGAGATTTTTATGATCATCCTATGTTTTTTAAATGTTTTCCACAGGGTATAAGGAAGTGTAAGAGAAAGGAATAATTCAAGAAGATTTATATCAATAAAATAATTTTTATTTTAATTAAGGAGTTTTATTATTGTGAAAAGAAATTGTATAGAGTATAAGTGTCTACTTTGTAATTTTTGAGATGTAATGTAATAGTTATGGAATAATTCTCTAAAAATCCAAACTTGAAAAGATCCTCAATGTCGAATTCTTGAATTAACTCAAGATTATGTAATGTTTAGGGATGGGGCCTTATAGTTGGTATCAGAGGTAGGTTTAGACAACTTTAGAGGTTAGGGTGTTATTTAATCATAAGTGACATAACCATAATGGTTAGAATATTTGAAAGAGTCACTGTTATTTTTGTAAGAACCCGAGTTTTTTTAGAACGGGTCAAATTCCGCCCATGTTTGAACTTTTTGACTGGGTTCTGAGAAGTCTGGAAAAATCTGGGTAGTTTCTGGAAATTTCTAGACTACACACCGTGTACTTTACGTACACTCCGTGTATGTGTTAACCGAGTTACCGACCGTGTGCTCACTGAGTACATGTCGTGTGATGACCGTGTAGAAAAATTATTACTACATGGCGTTTATTTATAGACACACTGTGTACCCTTACTCGTGCGAGGTCAAGTACATGTCGTGTGATTCCCAGGTGAAAATTTCTATCTACGCGGCGTGTAGTCTTCCTTGACACGCCGTGTAACCATGTTCCGTGTAGTGGTTGAGTCCCTGGCCGTGTGTTGACCGTGTACTCAGTCCAAACCGTGTGCTGGACTCCACTTAAGTCGGAGTAAGGAAACCCATCTACACGGCATGTACTTTGAAAATACACGCCATGTACTTTTATTTTTATTTGATCATTCGAGACACCGTCGCTTCTTATTTCCAGAAAACTCTTCTTCTTCCCCATTGGACAAACCCTTCATCCAAAAACCTCCGAAAAATATAAATCCTCCTAGATCCACCATACGACCTTCGTTCTTTGATCCGTCGGTGGCAACATGACTGCATCGGAAAGGCTAACCCCACACACCCTTCTTCGTCCTTGACCCCCCACCTGTTTCTCCGTAGATTCCATCTAAACAGAATTGCCAGGATTTTACAGAAACATAGATCTACCATGATTTAGACCGAATCAGAGGCTGGTGTCAAAGGAGTGTCATCGTACGAGTACGAGGTGGGTGGTGCATACTTTCTTTCGTGTTTTCGTAGACAATTGGGGGGTTTCGACCTTCGGGCGCGATGTTGGGTATTGAGAGAAACATTGTTTAATTGTTTTTATTTAATTATCTTCATTGTGGGATGCCTCTGGGTATTCCTTGACCCTGTTGTGATTGAGCGAGGCCAGGTTAGAGGTCGTTGCTCATTTGGGGAAATTCAGTCGGGGGTTCCGAAATGCATATGATTGGACCATTGTTTAAACTGATGTGTTTAGACTGCTTATTGAATGTCTTGAGTTAAAATGTTTAGTTTAAGTGTTAAATTATGAATGAGTTAGGTGTTGGTATGGGACAACACAAGTTAGTAAAATTTTACTGTTTAGTAATTTCCTGTTTAAAGTGATGCTTTGAGTATAGTTATGCAATGTGTGATATTGTTATTTCTGAACTGCTGAGTTGTGCTGGGCATGGCTCGGATATACTGTTGAGTGATGGGAATCACAGGTTGGGGATTTTCCCGGTTTACTTTGGGTAGTTTCTACCATGGGATTGGGCATCATGGACGTCAATTGAGGCATTTGGACTGTCGGGTTAGGCTTGGCTCGGGTTACTTGGTTGGCGAGGCCATCAGACTTGAGCGATAGGTTCGCAGGGACACGAGGTGTCGGAGATGTTGTGTCTTGGGAACTTATTGAGGTGATTACCGCTCACCGGGTACTTTTGAGTAGTGTTCACACAGATAGACTCTGATATGAGGTGGTATGACCACTTGCTGGGTAGAGGCCCCTAGTAGATGCGGTTAGGTATTTTTGGTTTGGGGGTGCTTGCCATAGGAAGCCACGTGGAAGGTGAGGAGCCTTCGGGAGATAGCTTTGAGGCGGTCAGGTTGGGGGCAGAGGCTCGCTGTGATTTGAGGGGAGATATCTCTATCCCTCTGGTTATCATTTGAGGATAGGTATCATTGTTCCTCCGGATGTTGTTCTATGGGAAGGTTGAGCTTTCAAGCTGGGTTACGATTGTTGGGCGTGCCTTCGGGATTTCGGTACTTGAGACACATGTTGTCAGTGGAACGAGGTTCCGGGCTACAGACCAGAGATTCTGGCGTTGGCCGAAGAAGGTGACACTTCTTGGTGGCTTCTAAGAACTAGTGAAGTTGTGTTTACTTTTGGGATTTGTATGGTTTACTATTTTTCTTATATAATCATGTCTGCTGAAACACTTATATTAGGTACGCACCCTTGGGTGGTATCCTACTGAGACTTGTCTCACACCCTACACGGGCCCTTCGGGATGCGTGTAGACTTTATGAAATTACGTGCAGGTAGAGGGCCATCCTCAGGAGCTGGACTTTAGTGCTGTAGCATGGAGACTGGTATGGACCCTGAGGTCTAGCCTTACTGGAGTTACTTTGTATAGTTTTCCTTTTCGTATCAGTATGTTGTCTTTATTTTGTAGCTACTACTGTTTAGCCATTAGCACCGTTATATATTGATCTGTATGACTTTCTTTAGATGCATGCCTTGTTTGGTTGTAGTAGTAGTTTCTTGTATTCTTCAGCATGTTGTTCTGTTTACTTTCCGCTGTCGTTGTTTCTATATTTCTTCCACTGGTTTATTGATATTGGATATGCTTCCATTCTGCGGGTCTGGTTTGAGTTTGCTGAGTCATTTATTTCCACTGCACATTTTAGTATTATACTCAGACCAGTACCATTTTATTCCTCCGAGAGGGTATAGCCTCCCCACTATACCTATTCAGACCCTCGCTGCTAGTCGGCAGCCTTTGGCGTTCAGGAGAGGTGCGCCTAAGGTAGTGACACCCAACCCGTTTGGCACTGTTCGGGTGGCTGGACGGGTCCGGGTCGTTACAATTTTAGATGAATTTAATGAGTTTAATATAACATTAATAATTATATCTTAGTGTATACCCTCCTCATAAGATGTTATATGATGATTTTACATATATACTCACACTGACCTTTTTTGTTTTATTAAATGGCTGGATCTAGCAGGCACCAAAGTAATAATGGATGTGGAATAAATTGTGGTGGTTTTCTGAATAAGAAACAGAATGAAATGGGAGCTAAAATGAGAAATCTTGTGGTAATTATTAACTAACCATCTCGAGTCATGATTGAACACTTGAACCTTAGTGATATTTCTAAGGTATCATATATGCAAGAAATGAATCCCTATGGAAGTTTAGGTAATAATCATAAAGGTAAGTATATTCAAAAACCTATGTGTCAAATATGTGGAAAGAAACACCTAGGAAAATGATTCAAAGGGAAGGGAAGATGTTATAGACGTGGTAGTGAAGGTCATAAAGCAATAACCTGCCATAGAAAAAGGAAGCGTTCAGTTGACTCTAGGAAAGGGAAATAAGTTCTTTCTGAGGGATCAATTGAATGTTTTAAATTTGGTGTGCATGGTCATTATGTAAAGAGATGTCCTAAGAAGATGGTTTGGGAATGAGATCAATAGGACTGTACAAATATATGTTTACCAATTCCTAATTCCATTCCAATTGAAGATGTGGAAATTGAAAATAACCTATGAAATGTATGTATTATTTCATAGCTCATGTTTTGACATTATTGAATCTTAGGACATTATGCATGATTTTGTTTTTAGGAAGGAAGTATAAAATAATAAGATGAAAAAACATGGATAAAGGATCATGAAGAATGTTCTATGATTAAGATGTATACATTTTATGAATTGAAGAGTTATGTTGGATCTATAGATGATGATATGTTTAAATGTATTAATGATGGGATTACTTTGGAATACTTCTAGTATTTTAACACTTAAGTTGTTATATAAAAAAGTTAATTGAGGAAGAATTATCTTTTCTTTTATGGATATAGTTATAAAGAACCATTAGGGTTTTTATGATCCTTGAATTTGATGAAATTAAAAGTTATTACTTTTTGGGATGAAAAATGCGAGGAATGAGATAATATTTAAGGTTAAAATATGTTATGTTTATTTTTGAGGAATTTATCTCATTTTTTGGAATGTTATAAAATTATATAGTTTTTGAAAAAGGAAAACATGCAGACCATGTGAAAACTAATCGCGTCAGATAAAGATGTGGGAATAGAACCCATAACCAAAGTGCAACTGGGATTTATCACAGACCACTGGACTACATGAAGTCCTTGATTGGTATGACTTATTCATTTTAGTTAAATGATTTTATGGATCAAGAATAAGTTGATTTTGGGAAATTATGTTTTACCAAATGAATATCCTTAGTATAGGAAAATGATTTGGCGATTAAGTTATAAATGTTATTTTAGAAGACGTTCGCTCATTTGAGAACACTATATGCCTAAGGAAAATAGAATAATATGGGATTTCATTTGATAGGTAATGATTGAATTTTATTTTGGAATAATCTATGTTTTTATTATGGATATATGGATATTTGGATTATTTATGGAAATGATTAACCTATCATAGAGAATATGTGATTAGGTTAATTACTTTTCAGTATGAGAATTTAATAGTAGTCGATGTTATTTGGAGATAAATGTTAAAATTTATCATGGAAGACTATGTGATCAAATATTTCTAAATTTTGGGTTTAAATCTCATCTTTGGATAATTTTGAATAATTTTAAGGATAATTGTGTATTTAATGGTATTTGTTGAACTTTGGGTCTTGTTTGTTGAATTTTGGAGATTAAGAGTAGTATTTATTTTTATAATGGATTATCCTTTTTGGGGATTATCTGATCTTGTACTAACCATTTTGGTTTTGTTTAATGTCTAAATATAGGGAAAATATATAGTTCATCTTTGGTGTATTATGTGATTCTCTAGAAGTTGATTCTAGTGCATCAGGCGTGACTATGCCATCTTGAGTACTCATTGTCTGGAGAAAATATGAGTTTGCGATAGAAATTTAATAAAAGACGAAACACTGCTTTTCAAGTAAGTATATTTCCTTATGATCTTAGTCTAGGTAGTAATAAAATTCCTCAACTTTATGAAAAGGACCACAAAACAAAAATATTGTCTGTATACTTTTCCTACTGGGGAATCAAAGATCATTTAACACATCACAAGTTTGTGGTTTTCACATTATTAACTTTCTCGTGATCATGTTTTATATCACTCTCCATCAGAACTTGATGGTTATTTTTTCTTCCATATCCATGTTTTCCTACACAAAACCCTATTATGTGTTATCTCAGGTGATCTTTTAACTTCTCTTTCTTTCTTTTAAAATGACAGTTTTATTGACTCTTTTTTGATGTGGGATTTTCAATGAAGTTTCCAAGCCCAATTTTAAAATTGTGAGGATGCTATTTCCAAAAGGGGGAATGACGTAATGAACCAGGTATTTATAGAATAATACATTTTCTTTTTTATTAATATTTATGAATAAGATATTAATTTTTCATTAAAAATTATTCTTTTTCTGATAGTGTACTCGACACGCAACAACGAGTTTCTCTGAAATATTACACTGCACATAATGTTGAGTTATACCAAAAAATAATACAATAATATTATTATTATTTTAAATGGTAGTTAATGACTAGCTGTTGTATTAGAAAGAATGAACAGAATTAAATATATTATTATTTTACATGTTTTTTAAATATTTTTACATTTATTCAATAAATATTATAGTCTTAAAATGAGAATGAATCCAATTTTAATCATTAAATACTCTAATATTTTTAAAAGGTTGGTTTACCGCCTTTTGATGGAGAACCATTTTTAAATATATTTTTTTGACACATTTATATGTTCTATTTGAAAAAAAAACTTCTTATTTAGAAGTGGAACATAAAAATTTACTTCAGTTGAAATTTTGGTATTTTTTTGATGAAATTCATATTTTAATGAATAGTGAAAAATACTGCATTTTAATTCAAAATTGTCTTTTCATCTAATTTATTTATATAGTCAGATTTTCCTTCTAATTGGTTTAAAAAATATGAGATTAAGTTTTAATCATTTAATCCAATTTTGGTCATTGGAAATAGTTTCACAATGAAATTGGACATAAACACATGTCAATCTTTTGGTAGTTTTTACTTCTTAAAAACACGCTTTATGGTTTTGACAACAAGAATTAATTTTAAATTAATTTATAAAAATTATATGTTTTAAATTTGGAAAAATTGATTCCATATTTGAAATCACAAGGTCCAAATTGTGTGAATAGGTACCTTTTATTTTTTTTACATTATAAAGAGTAACTTCAGAATTTTTTTTTTACCATGGTTAAAGGGTAAATCAGGTAAATATGGGTTCAATAATAATAATATAACAATATAAAACTACAATAAAACATTTAATAATCCTATTTTATGATATATTCCTGAACATGGGAATCCTTGGGTTTATTTTGGGACCTCATGGATCCACTTGGTTGTGAAAATGACAATTTATAAGAATTAATTTAAAGTAAAGAGAAATATTACATAAACATATATCTTTTACTAAAACAATTTTTATTTGGGGTTATAAAAGTGATCTCTTCGGCTATAAATATTCATTAGAAATATAAAAAGATTTAATATATTATGATATTTAATTTATAATTTTTAGACATTAAATAAATAAATTTAATTATGACACAATGATGATGTAAATATTGCTTCATTAATAAAGGATTCAAATAAATGATATTATAAATATTAAAATAAATGTAATTTGAATATTTTGATGTCATAAAAAAAATTTCTAGATGATATTGACATATTATATTTTATTTAATTCCTTTTTTTTAAATTAATCAAGTTTTTATGAATTTTTAAAAAATCCAAGTATGAATAGTGTCCAAAATTGATATAATTCATAACTTAAAACATAAAATAATGTATTAAATGATATTAAATTATTAAAAATATAATATTCATCAAAATGGTTAATATAAGTCCAAATATGTCATAAATGACTTTTTTGGGTCGTTTTACATGATATGATAATTACAATAACCCACAATGTGTAAATAACAAGATATTACTATAAGATTAAAAAGGGTAAAATAAGGGTTAAACCAAAAAAGATAAGGATAATAAAATATAAAAAACTTGTCTAAAAATTATTTTATTATGGATATTTGAACAAAAAACATCTTATATTCTAATTAAATGAGTTTTGGACTATTTTTAATTGAAATTGAATTTATAATAAATTAATATTTCAAGACCTTACTAAAGTACCCTCACCTCTTCTATAAAAGGGCACTTATTCTTCTATTTATATCACACTTCCAAATCCTTTGAGTTTGGAAAAAATCTATCCAATACCCTTCCTATAATCCCTCCCTTACTCTTAGAATCCTTACCTTGGGCATAAGGCAATTCAAGAAAGCCTTTTGGATCAAATCAATGGGAGTTACAAGTTTTAGAGGTAGCGTATTCTCTAAAGTTCCTTTCCATTATTTTACTTCTTCACCCCCTATTTTATTTTCATTATTTTATTACATAAAAACACCAGTATCCTCAATATACTAGGATATTGTTATGATAAGGATTCTAACTACACTTACACACACCTTCATCTAATGGATATGAATATACTGTTTCTGTGGCCATTATGATGGCACTATATATATATGATATATATTGTATTTTTATCATCTCAATGCTTCTATTTTTTATTTAAATCATACCTTTATACTTCCTATAATGTGTAAAAAAGATAATTTCATTTGAGGAAGTGCAGACTACCGCCCCCTCAAAGTGATATGACTTGTTCATGCCTTACCTGGAATGTATAAAGGATGGAGTTAATGAACTTATGTAACATATATAAAATATGATATTATACATAAATTATAATATACCTATGTATCATTTAGTTTTAATTTCTTTTAGTATGAAAAAGAAATGAAAGTAGTGTTCATGCGTACGTACGACTTACCGTCTCCATGAACGGTGCATTTCATTTCTTATCTTCTAATGTTATGGGCTATTCTAAATACATATATACTATGTCTAAATACATATATACTGGATATATATGATACATAAATCTTGGAAAATATTCTGGTGATGATGTACTTTTGACTACATGACAATTTACATCAAAATAAGTTCATTTTCGAC
The DNA here is from genome assembly GCA_963277665.1 of Viscum album. Taxonomy (NCBI): domain Eukaryota; kingdom Viridiplantae; phylum Streptophyta; class Magnoliopsida; order Santalales; family Viscaceae; genus Viscum; species Viscum album. The sequence goes on along the minus strand of OY728120.1, from coordinate 1,870,034,688 downwards.
TCAAGTACTGAACATCGACAAAACAACTGATACGAACATAAATAATTATATGATTGTTATAGAAAGGTAATAAGTGATATAAAAGGAATAATAACCTTGAAAAAGGTTCTAAAGCATGTAGATATTAACTTAATCTTATTATTCAATGATATAAAGAACGAACAATACAAGTCCGACTCAAGGTAATGGACTTCACCACAATCTCCTTCCATTGAGGCATATTTTGATTTATACACGGCCTTCTTTTATACGGTGTATAAACCCATTTGAATTTTAATTTCATTCAAAGGGAATCTTTTTTATTTGAAGTGTTTTACTAAATGAAAAAAAGAATGTTTATTTTTAACGTATGTGGTGGAAATGACCTTTCTGCCACCGTGAGCATTATTTGATATTTGGATTCCTTAAAAAGTGGTAATGTTTTTAAAATGAAAATAAATAACATACACTCTTTTTATGTATTTAGGTATTGAAAATGGTTTTTATAAAGAATCTATTTTTTCAATATCTTGAAATTATATATTTTTATTTCAATGTGGAAATATTATATTTCCTTTATTCTTGTTTTATGTGTTATAATTATGTTATGGTTTTTGGGAATTGTTTATATATATGGGTGTTTTTCTGATAAACTGAGGGTGGGTGAGCTCGAGATATCTATCCATGCATTGGGTAACATGATATAGGTAAATGTTAATGTTTCTCCTAAATGATTTGGTGAATATACTATGATAGGTATTCCAAACACAACTCCTTATGTAGATGTGAAAGCTACAATGTAAGTATGTTATAGATGCCACAAGTTACGTTTATGATTTATGATTTCTATGTTTTATTCACAAATCTTATGATTTCATGAGGTATGTTAAAGAGATTATGTTTTATGACTGAAAAGTATGATTTCATTGATTTGTATGTATTGATGGACTAATGTTTTCTTTCCTTATTTTATAACACTTACTAATCTTTTTATGCTCATCCCAAGTTTTGAAATGTTTTTCACAGGGTAAAAGAAAGGTTAAGAGAAAGGAATAATTCAAGAATATTTATATCAATAAAATAATTCTTGTTTTCTTAAGGAGTTTTATTATTGTGAAAAAATTGGAAAGAGTAGAAGTTCCTACTTTGTAATTTTTGAGATGTAATGTAATAGTTATGGACTAATTATCTGAAACTCTAAACCTGAAAATATCCTCAATTTTGAATTCTTTAATTAACTCCATATTATGTAATGTTTAAGTTTGGGGCCTTATAGTTGGTATCAGAGTTCGTTTTAGATAACTTTAGAGGCTAGGGAGTTATTTAAGCCTAAGTGAAATAACCATATTGGTTAGCTTATTATAAAGATTCATAGTTATTTTAGATAAATTAAATGAGTTTAATATAACATGAATAAGTATATCTTAGTTTATGCACTCCTCATAAGATGGTATATGATTATTTTACTGATATACTCACAGTGACCTTTCTGGTTTTAGTAAATGGCTGAATCTAGAAGGCTCCAAAGTAACAATGGATGTGGAGGAAACTATGGTGGTTTTCTAAATAAGCAACTGAATGAAATGGGAGCTACAATGAGAACTCTTATGGTAATTCTTAAACAACTATCTGGAGTCATGATTGACCACTTGAACCTTGGTGGTATTTCTAAGGCATCATATATGCGAGAAACAAATACCTATGGAAGTTCTGGTAATAATTATAGAGGCAAGTATACTAAAAAACCTATGTGTCAAGGATGTGGAAAGAAACAACTAGGAAAATTCTGCAAAGGGATGAGAAGATGTTATATATGTGGTAATGAAGGTAATAAAGCAATAACCTACCTTGTAAAAAGGAAGCATTCAGTTGAATCCAGGAAAGTGAAAGAAGTTCTTTCTGAGGGATCAACTGAATGTTTTAAATTTGGTGTGCATGGTCATTTCACAAATAGATTTCCTAATAAGAATGTTTGGGAATGGGATTAGCAGGACCGTAAAAATATATTTTTACCAATTCCTAATTCCATTCCAATTTAAGATGAGGAAATTGAAAATAACCTATCAAATGTATGTATTATTTCTTAGCTCAGGTTTTGACATTATTGAATCTTAGGATATTATGCATGATTTTGTTTTTAGGAAGGAAGTATAAAATAATAATATGAAAAAACATTGATAAGGGATCATGAAGAATTTTTTATGATTAAGCTGTTTACATTTTAGGAATTGAAGAGTTATGTTGGATCTATGGATGATGATATTTTTAAATGTATTAATGATGGGATTACTTTGGAAGAATTATAGTATTTTTAACCCTTAAGTTGTTATATAAAAATGTAAATTGAGTAATAATTATCTTTTATTTTATGGATATAGTTATAAAGAACCATTAGGGTTTATATGATCCTCGAATTTGAGGCAATTATGGGTTATTACTTTTTTTAATGCAAACTGCGAGGTATGAGATAACCTTTGAGGTTAAAATATGTTATGGTTATTTTTGAGGAATTTATCTTATTTTTTGTAAGGTTATAAAATTTTATAGTTTTTGAAAAAGGATAATACATGAACTGTGTCACAACCCATCATGTTGGACAAATCTGCAGGAATCGAACCCACAACCAAAGTGTGACTAGGACTTATCGCCTACCACTAGACCATATGAAGTCTATGGTTAGTATGACTTATTGTTTTTAGTTAAATGGTTTTATGGATCAAGAATAAGTTGATTTTAGGAAATTATGTTTTATCAAATTGATATCCCTAGTATAGGAAAATGATTTTGTGATTAAGTTATAAATGTTATTTTAGAAGACGTTCGCTCTTTTGGGAACACTATATGCCTAAGAAAAATAGAATACTATGGGATTTCATTTGAGGAGTAATGGTTGAATTTTATTTTGGAATAATCTATATTTTTATTGTGGAAATATGGAGATTTGGGTTATTTATAGAAAATATTAACCTATCATATAGAATATGTGATTAGGTCAATTACTTTTTAGTATGAGACTTTAAGAGTAGTCGATGTTATTTGGAGATAAATGTTAAGATTTATCATGGAAGAATATGTGATCAAGTCATTCTGAATTTTGGGTTTCAATATTAGTTTTGATAATTTTGAATAATTTTAAGGACAATTGTGTATTGAATGATCTTTGTTGAACTTTGGATATTGTTTTTTGAATTTTGGGGATTAATAGTAGTATTTATTTTTATAAAGGATTATCTTTTTTGGGGATTATCTGATCTTATACTAACCATTTTGGTTTTGGTTAATGTCTAAAGATAGGGGAAATATATATTTCATCTTTTTTGGATTATTTGATTCTCTAGAGGTTGATTATAGTGCATCAGGTGTGACCATGTATTCTTGAATACTCATCATTTGGAGAAAAGATGATTTTGTGGTAGAAATTTAATAAAGGATGAAACACTACTTTTCAAGTAAGTATATTTCCTTATGATCTTAGTATATGTAGTAATAAAATTCCACAAATTTATGAAAATGAAATTAAAAAAATTGTTGTTTATTTACTTTTCCTACTGGGGAATCAAAGACCATTAAACCCATTACAAGTTTGAGGTTTTGAGATTGTTAACTTTCCCCTGATCATGTTTTTTATCACTCTCCATCAGAACTTGATGAATAGTTTTTCTTCTATATCCATGTTTTCCTACATGGAGCTCTTGTATGTGTTATCTCAAGTGATATTTTAACTTCTATTTCTTTCTTTTAAAGAGATAGTTTTATTGACTCTTTTTCTGATGTGTGATTTTCAATGAAGTTTCTGAGCCAAAATTTAAAATTGTGAGGAGGGAATTTCAAAAAGGGGGAATGATGTAATGACCCAGGTATTTATAGAATAATACTTTTTATTTTCTATTAATACTTATGAATAAGATATTAATTTTAAGTTAAAAATTCCACTTTTTCTGATAGCATACACAACACACAACAACAAGTTTATCCAAAATCTTACGTTGCACACAAAATTGAGTTATACTGAAAAATAATACGATAATAGTAATATTATTTTAAATGGTAGTTAACACTTAGCCATTGTATTGGCGAGGATAAAAAAAATTAAATATATTATTATTTTACATATTTTGAAAATGTTTTTATATTTATCCAATGAATATTAGAGGCTTAAAATTAGAATGAATCCAATTTTAAGCATGAAATACTCTAATATTTTTAAAAGGTTGGTTTACCACCTTTTGATGGAGAACCCTTTTTAAATCTATTTTTTGACAAATTTATATGTTATATTTGAAAAAATAAACTTATTCTTTAGGATGGTAACATCAAAATTTACTTTGGTTGAAATTTTGGTATTTTTATGATGAAATTAATATTTTAATGAATAGTGAAAAATACTGTATTTTAATTCAAAACTTCATTTTCACCTAATTTATTTATATAGTTAAATTTTCCTTTTAATTGATTTTAAAGTTTAATTTTATTAATTTTTTATCATTTAATTAAATTTTGGTCATTGTAAGTAATTTCACAATAAATTGTACATAAACACAAGTCAATCTTTAGGTAGTTTTTACTTCTTAAAAACACGCTTTTTGGTTTTGACAACGGGAATTAATTTTAAATTAATTTCTGAAAATTCTATGTTTTTAATTTAGAAAAATTGATTCCATATTTTTAATCACAAGGTCCAAATTTTTTGGATTGGTACCTTTTATTTTTTGGACATTATGAATAGTAACTTCGGTAATTTTGTTTTATTTACCATGGTTAAAGGGTAAATCTGGTAAATAAGGCTAAAAAATAATATTATAATAATATATAACCACCCTAAAACATATATTAATCCTATTGGATGAGATAAGTCAAACCATGGACATCCTTGGGTCGATTTTAGGACCCCATGGAGCCACTTAGGTGTGAAAATGACATTTTATAAGAATTAATTTAAAGTAAATAGAAATATTACATGAACATGTATCTTTTACTAAAACAATTTTTATGTGGGGTTATAAAATTGATATATTAGACTATCAATATTCATTAGAAATATAAAAATATTTCCTACATCATGGTATTTTATTTATAATTTTTAGACATTAAATGAGTAAATTTATTTATGACACAATGATGATGTAGTGATTGCTTCATTAATAAAGGATTCAAATAAATGATATTATAAATATTAAAATAAATGTAATTTGAATATTTTGATTTCATAAAATAATTTTCTAAATGATATTGACATGTTATATTTGAGTTAATTCTTTTTTTTCGAAGGAATAAATTTTTTATGAATTTTAAAAAAAGTCAAGTATGAATAGTGTCGAAAATTGACATAATTCATAACTTAAAACATAAAATAGTTTATTAAATGATATTAAATAAAAATATAAGATTCATTCAAATAGTTAATATAATTCCAAATATGTCATAAACTACTTTTTTTTGGGTCTTTTGACATTATATGTTAATTAAAATAACCCACAATTTGTAAATAACAATATATTACTATAAGGTTAAAAAAGGTAAAATAAGGCTTAAACCAAAAAGATAAGGATAAAAAAATATATGAAACTTGTATAAATATTATTTTATGGTGGATATTCGAACCAAAAAAATCATATATTCTAATTAAATTAGTTTTTGACTATTTGTAATCAAAATTTAATTTATAATAAATTAATATTTCAAGACTTTCCTAAAGTGTCCATCACCTCTTCTATAAAAGGGCACTTCTTCTTCTCTTTATCTCGCACTTCCAAATCCTTTGAGTTCAAAAAATATATTTCCAATACTTAGAATCCTTCCCTTACTCATAGAAGCCTTACCTTGGGTATAAGGCAATTCAAGAAAGCCTTTTGGCTCAAATCAAAGGGAGTTACATGTTTTAGAGGTAGGGTCTTCTCTAAAGTTCCTTTCCATTATTTTATTTCTTCACTCTATATTCTGTTATTATTATTTTATTACATAAAAACACCAGTATCCTCAATATACTAGGAATTTTTTATGATAATTATTCTAACTACACTTACACACACCTCCATCTAATGGATACGAACATACTGTTTCTGTAGACGGTGAACCACTGCTTCACGAAACGATGATTGTTCAATTTTCCCCTACCACCTCTCATAGTGGCCATTATGATGGAACTATATATATATATATGATATATATTGTATTTTTATCATCTATATTCTTGTTTTTTATTTAAATCATACCTTTATACTTTTTATAATGTGTAAAAATGATAATTTCATTTGAGGAAGTGCGGACTACCACCCCTTCAAAGTGATATGACTCGTTCATGCCATACATAGAATGTATAAAGGATAGATTTAATGAAATTATGAAACATATATAAAATATGATATTATAATATAATTATAATATATCTATGTATCATTTAGTTTTCATTCCTTTAAATATAAAAAAGAAATGAAAGTAGTGTTCAAGTGTACGTAGGGCTTACCATCTCCTTGAACGGTGCACTTCATTTATTATCTCCAAATGTTATGTACTGTTATATATACATATATAATGGATATAAATACATATATACTGGATATATGTGATACTTAAATCATGAATAATATTCTAGTGATGATAGAATTTTGACTACATGGACAATTTACATCAAAACAAGTTCATTTTTGACTCAAGTACCGAACATCGACAAAACAACCGATATAAACATGAATAATTATATTATTATTATAGAAAGTTAATAAGTGATATAAAAGGAATAATAAAATTGAAAAAAGTTCTGAATCAAGTAGATATAAACTTAAGTTTATTATTCAGGGAGATAAAGAATGAACAAGACAAGTCAAACTCTATGTAAGGGACTTCATCTCAATCTACTTCAATTGAAGAATATTTTGATTTATACATAACATTATTTTATATGGTGTATAAATACATTTGAATACTAATTTCATTCAAAGGTAATATTTTTTCTACGAATCATTTTACTACACGACAAAAGGATTTTTTTCTTTTTAACGTACACAGTGACAATGAACTTTTCACCGCCGTAAAAATTATTTGATATTCGGCTTCTGTAACATGTCGTAATGTTTTTAAAATGAAAATAAATACCATATACTCTTTATACATATTTTGTTATTGAAAATGTTTTTTATAAAGGGTTGATTTTTTCAATATCTTGAAATGATATATTGTGATTGCAATGTGTAAATTTTATCTTTCTTTTATGCTTGTTTTATGTGTTATGAGTATGTTACGGTTTTTGGGAATTGTTTATGTATATGGGTGGTTCCATGATAAACCGAGGGTGTGTGATCCCGATATATCCCTACAATGTATTGGGTAATGTGACGGAGGTAAACTTTAATGTTTCTCATAATAGATTTAGGGAATATAGTGTGAAGGGTATTCCAAACGTAACTCCCTATGTAGATGTAAAATCTATAATGTAAGTATGTTATAGATGCCACAAGTTACCTTTATTATTTATGATTTATTTTTTTTTATTCATAAATATGATGATTTCATGAGGTGTGTTAAAGAGATTATATTTTCCGAGTGAAAATTTTGATTTCATTGAGTTGTATGTATTGATGGTCTAATGTATTATTTCCTTATTTTATAACCCTTAATAGGATTTTTATGATCATACCATGTTTTTTAAATGTTTTTCACAGGTTATAAGGAAGGGTAAGAGAAAGGGATAATTTAAGAAGATCTATATCAAGAAAATAATTCTTGTTTTATTTATGTAATTTTATTATTTTGAAAAAAATGGATAGAGTAGAAGTGTCTACTTTTTAATTTTTGAGATGTAATGTAATAGTTATGGCCTAATTATCTAAAACTCTAAACCTTAAAATATCATCTATGTATAATTCTTGACATAACTCAAGATTATGTAATGTTTAAGGCTGGGCCTTATAGTTGGTATCATAGGTCGGTTTAGAGAACTTTAGAGGTTAGAGTGTTATTTAAGCATAAGTGACATAACTATAATGGTTAGCATATTTTAAAGATTCATTGTTATTTAAGATAAATTTAATGATTTTAAGGTAACAATAATAAGTATATATTAGTGTATACCCTCCTCACAAGATGGTATATGATGATTTTACTAATATACTCACACTAAATTTTTTTGTTTTAGTAAATGGTTGGATCTAGCAGGCACCAAAGTAACAATAGATGTGGAGGAAACTATGGGCTTTTTCTGAATAATAAACTGAATGAAATGAGAGCTACAATGAGAAATCTTGTGGTAATTCTTAACCAACTATCTAGATTCATGATTGACCACTTGAACCTTGGTGATATTTCTAAGGTATCATATATGTGAGAAATGAATCCCTATGGAAATTTAGGTAATAATAATAAAGGTAAGTATATTCAAAAACTTATGTGTCAAGGATGTGGAAAGAAACACCTAGGAAAATGCTTCAAAGGGACATGAAGACGTTATAGATGTGGTAATTAAGGTCATAAAGCAATAACTTTCCATGGAAAAAGGAAGTGTTCGATTGACTCCAGGAAAGGGAAAGAAGTTCTTTATGAGTGATCAATTGAATGTTTTAAATGTATTGTGCATGGTAATTGAGAAAATATATGTCCTAAGAAGAAGGTTTGGGAATGGGATCAGTAAGACCATACAAATATATGTTTGCCGATTCATAATTCCATTCCAATTGAAGATGAGGAAACTAAAAATAACCTATGAAAGGTATATATTATTTCTTAGCTCATGTTTTTCCATTATTGAATCTTAGGACATTATGAATTAGTTTTTTTTAGGAAGTAAGTACAAAATAATAAGATGGAAAAACATGGATATAGGATCATGAATAATGTTTGATGATTAATATGTCTACATTTTAGGAATTCTAGAGTTATGTTGAATATATTGATGATAATATGTTTAAATGAATTAATGATGGGATTACTTTGGAAGACTTATTGTATTTTTAACCCTTAAGTTGTTATATAAAAATGTTAATTGATTAAGAATTTTCTTTTCTTTTATGGATATAGTTATAAAGAACCACTAGGGTTTATATGATCCTTGAATTTGAGGCAATTACAGGTTATTACTTTTTGGGATGCAAATGTGAGGCATGAGATAACCTTTGAGGTTAAAATATGTTATGGTTATTTTTGAGGAATTTATCTCCTTTTGGGAATGTTATAAAATTATATAGTTTTTGAAAAAGGACCACACATAGACCGTGTAACAACCCATCATGTCAGACAAATCTATGGGAATCGAACCCACTACCAAAGTGCAACTGGGATTTATCACCTACCATTGGACTACATGAAGTCCCTGGTTAGTATGACTTATTTTTTTTAGTTAAATGGTTTTATGGATCAAGAATAAGTTGTTTTGGGAACTTATATTTTATCAAATGGATATCATTTTTATAGGAAAATTATTGGGTGATTAAGTTATAAATGTTCTTTTAGAAGACGTTCTCTCATTTGGGAACACTATATGCCTAAAGAAAATAAAATACTATGGGATCTCATTTAAAGAGTAATGGTTGAATTTTATTTTGGAAGAATATATTTTTTATTGTGGACATATGGTGATTTGGGTTATTTAAGGAAATTATTAACCTATTATAGAGAATATGTGCTTAGATTAATTACTTTTCAGTATGAGACTTTAAGAGTAGTAGATGTTATTTTGAGATAAATGTTAATATTTATCGTGAAAGACTATGTGATCACATCCTTCTAAATTTTGGGTTTTAATATTAGTTTATATAATTTTGAAGAATTTTAAGGACAATTGTTTATTGAATGGTTGTTTTTGAACTTTGGGTATTGTTTGTTGAATTTTCGAGATTAAGAGTAGTATTTGTTTTTCATGGTTTTGGGCGCAGCAGAAGCTCATGGGTGGATGTGCCCACTTGTATTTTTGTCATTAGCAATGATGAATCCAAAATCAATATGATGATAAATGCTAGACTCCATGGATCGAATCGCAGAAATAGACAAAGAAGAATAATAGTCCCGGAGCCACAAATGAGGATTGTCACAATTTGATTATAATTAATTTAATTAATTGACAATAAGTACCTTTTACAACGTTCTTTCTTAATTGATATTTTTGATCACGTTCCGATGTGATTCTTCATTGCATCGTAGAAGCCAAGTGTAGACTTCCTCTAGAGGTGATCCACACGTGCACCACGTATCTCTGGACGTTTCCAAAGGAGTATCGAGGTGCTAGCGTGGAGAAAACTTTGCTTGCGTTGTTCGCCTTAGATCGCGTTGATCCAATGGAGGAGGATCTCTCTCAGTCTTGAGAGCATTCTTAGAGGAAGGAATTCTTTCGTCCTTGATATAATTATCCAAAATTTTTGTGCACAATGATTCTCTCTTTGGAAATGTGTTGGGGTTGTGAGGATATTTAATATCGGGGTTGAGGTTATAGAGTTATGACAATAAATAAATGTGTTACGCATTTTATTTATTTCATTAAATCTTATTGAAAACCCCCATGTCGAATCATTAATTCCTTGACATGTTCCCATGCTGATTATAATAAATATCATTTAATAAAAAAATATTATTTCCTCAAAACCCCGACTGGAAAAGCTACACGGCGTGTAATCATTAATACACAGTGTGTACTTATTTTTCATAAAACTATACGGTGTGTAATCATAAATACACAACGTGTACTTGTTTTTCATTTCCTTTCCAAAATAAAAACTACACGGCATGTAATCATTAATACACGATGTGCATATCTTGTTTTAATTTTATTCTTCCTCCATCATTAAAATGATTTATGCTTCCTTGAATAATTATTAAACCACGTACGGGAATAATATTTATTTTACTTGAGATACTTGGATACACTTAGTGTGTGACCCTCTAGGCCTCTTTCTCGTTGGCATTAGGCAGGTTTTCCTAAAGTCCAAGATTATTGTATAGCAATAGGTCAAGGCACCCAAGAGAAATAAGTTGATGCCGCATTGACATGTCACCTCATACAAATGCTTACTGTGTAATTTAATCCCTTTGTCTTAATATCTCATCAAGCAGGTTTCATGGAAATGTCATAAACCTATATGCTTGATCTGTCATTCTTTGACTACCAGAAATAAACTCGTCGTGACACCATGGACATGGAATTTGGGTGATAGTTCTATTTCAATCAAAGGGCCCTTGATATCTACTTCCATAAATATGGAAGGGGCAAATCCTTCCTCAACTTATCCATTAACAACATGTCATTCGTGACGCACCCAACGTACCCTACTTCCTGCCAACTGTCTTCGTGATGGTTTTCGTCAGAAAATCTAAGTGTGTGATTCATGACATGATTTAATGATAATCTTACAATCTAAGGACCATTACACATGCTCATAGATAACAATGTTCGATGACACCAAGACATGCAGAATTACTATTGGCAGGTCTGTTCTCGTAATCTCCCATCTTGGAGATTACCAAGTGCGAACTCCATGAGAGAGAGTCTCATCTTTTTACGAGTACTCGCACATGACGGTTTGTATACTATGTGTCCTATCATAGTATGTCATCTAACTATAGAACTTTATTTAAGAATATTGTTATATAATTTCAAGGTTCTCATCATAGTGGGGATATACCATGAACTTATTAATGTAACAAATATTCCAGGACATTATTATATTATAGTCATGCAGATCAATGAATAATATATAATAAGTTCACATTCATGTAATCAAAGTATAAACAGTTGGTTCTCAGGACACCAACCCTAAAAAACTCTCACTTGGACTAGAGACAACTGCCTATGACTTTTAGTCCACTAGACCTCACCTGATGATCATGTTTCTATTAAGTCAAGGCTTTAGTCAAAGGGTCTGTCGCGTTGTCTTCCATGGAAATACTGCTCACTACAACTTCACCTCTCTAAGAAAAATTCCTCAAGAGATGATACTTCCAAAGTATGTGCTTTGTCCACTGATGTGACCTTGGCTCTTTTTCAAGTTCCACCTCTATAGTATTATCACAATAGAGTGTGATATGATCATTACTGATAGGTACTACATCCATCTCTTAGACGAATCTTCACATCCATATTACTTATTTAGCTGCCTCAAAAGCTACGATATACTCGGACTCTGCTGTAGAATCTGTGACCACACCTTTCTTTGAGCTCTTCCAGTTCACTACACCTCCATTCAAACTGAAGCTGTATCCAGTCTGCAACTTCATGTCATCTTGATTAGTCTGGAAACTAGAATCTACATGTCCTATCATGACTATTTCCTCATATCCTCTATAAACTAGGAACATATCATTAGTACGCCTTAGATACTTAAGCATAATGTTGACTACCATCCAATGGTGGTCTCCTAGATCAGCTTGATATCTGCCTACCTCACTTAATGTATAAGCAACATCTAGCCTTATATATAGCATATCATACATTACTGACCCAATCAAAGATTCGTATGGGATCCTTGAAATTTTCTTTCTTTCCTCATGTGTCTGAGGACACATTTTCTTGGAAAGATGAATTCCATGTGAAACTGGAAACAATCCCCTCTTGGATTGTTCCATACTAAATCTCTTCAGTATCTTATCAATGTTTGTACTTTCACTCAGGCCCAATATTCTCTTGGATCTATCATGATTGATCTTGATCCCAAGAATATATGCTGCCTCACCCAAGTCTTTCATAGAGAATAATTTATCCAACCATGCCTTAACTGATTGTAAGACATGTACTTCGTTTCCAATTAGTAATATTTCATCAACATATACTATTAGAAAAAATATTGCACTTCCTCTAAACCTTTTGTACACACAAGGCTCATATTCGTTCTTAAAAAAATCCAAATTTCATTACAGCTTCATAAAAACGAATGTTCCATGACCTTGATGCTTTCTTTAATCCATAAATGTATTTTTGTAACTAGCATACCTTGTTGGCATCCTTTGGAGTCACAAACCCTTTAGGTTGTGTCATATTGACATCTTCCTGGATTTTCACATTAAGGGATGTTATTTGACATCGATTTGACAAATTTCATAGTCATGGTAAGGGGAAATGGTCAATAGGATTCTGATGGATTTCATCATCACAATCAGTGAAAAGGTTTCATCATAGTAAATTCCTTGATGCTGTCTAAAACCTTTTGCAACCAGTCGTGCCTTATAGGTGCTGACTTATCCCTCCATGTCCAATTTCTTCTTGAATACCCATTTATTACCAACATGCTTTACATCAACTGGAGGATCTACCAAAATCTAGACTTTTTTTGGTACATGGAATCCATTTCAGAATTTATGGCTTCTTGCCACTTGGCAACATTTGTGCCTTCAACTGATTCCTTGTAGGTAAGAGGATCATCATTGTTAACCAATAATGAGTCACCATCCTAGGTGATAAGAAAACCATATCGTTCTGGTTCTCTCACCTCTCTCGTGCTCCTATACAGTTTTTGTGTCTCTAGAATAGATTGTTCCATGGGGCTTTGTGGAATCTGTTCTTATACAAACTTCTATATATCTTGAGCATTGACTTCATCGAATTCTATCTTGCTCCCACTATCTCTTTTGGAGATGTTCTCCCTCTCAAGGAATATGGAGTGTCTTGCCACTGTAACCTTTTTATCTGAGGGTTTGTATAGGTAATATCCCCTTGTTTCTTTGAGATATCCTATAAAGGTACACTTTGCACCTCGGGGTGCAAGTTTGTTACCTGAAGAGGCCTTAACAAATTCTTTTCTACCCACACATGTAAATTTGATAACATGGCTTTGCTTCCACTCCATAACTCGTATAGAATTCCATTTATCGATTTAGTTGGTACTTGGTTTAGTATGTGTGCTACTGTTTGTAATGCATATCCCCAAAAGGATAATGGAAGACTCGCATGACTCATCATTGATCTCACCATGTCCAACAGGGTGTGGTTCCTCCTTTCACTTACACCATTCCACTGAGGCGTGTAAGGAGGTGTGAGTTGAGATGGAATCCCAAATTCCCGTAAGAAATGAATGGATCCCTAATTAATATATTCTCCTCCTCTTTCTGAGTGGAGTTTCTTAATCTTCTTACCAAGATAATTCTCAACTTCATTCTTGTATTCTTTGAACCAATCAAAAGAATATGACTTATACCTCATTAAGTAAATATATCCATATCTACTAAAATCATTAGTAAAAGTTGTTAAGTATAAGAACCCACCCCTTGCATCAACTGGAAATGGTCCACACACATCTGTGTGAACTAATTCTAGAAGGTCTTTAGCCCTTTTACCTTTCCCACTAAATGGGGATTTGGTCATTTTTTCCTGTAGACATGCATGACATACACCAAGTGGTTTTAGTTCGAAAGAATATAAATACCCATCTTGATGTAATTTTTTCAAACGTTTCTCATTGACGTAACCTAGACAGTGATGCCAAAGTTGGGTGTGGTATGAGTCATGTGAATTAACTTTGTCATAGATTTCCATTACTTGGTTTGTGTAGTCTAACACATAAAGTTTGTTATATAAATGTGTCATACCAAAACAAATGTTATCTTTTTAAAAGTAGCAACATTCCCTTCTAAACATGAAGATGAATCCATAAATATCTAATCTGGATACTGAAATAATTTTTTTGGTTACAGAGGGTACATAATAACATAATTTTAATAACAAGACCATCCCAATAGGCAATGTGAGGTGGTAGTCTCTGATAGCTACAGTGGCGAGTCTGGCCCCGTTGGCTGCTCGTAGATCCACCTCACCTCAGTCAATCTTTCTGAATATACTTGGTTCCTATATTTGGATACAGATGTGAGCACCACAAGCAGTATATAATACCCAATTGGTAGAAATAGATATATTTCATTTGATAACAAATACACCTGAAGCTTCCCCTTGCTTCCTTGGTTGGGTGCAGTTTTTCTTCCAGTGGCCTTTTCTGCCACATGCAAAACAAACAGCCTCATGTTCTCTTGCCTCCCTTTTGAACTTCCTTTTATTGGAAGGCCTTGAAGAAGCTTTGGGATTAAATCTCTTCACCTTCCCTTTCCTTTTATTCACCATAAGTACAGAATGCTTTTCACGCTTCATATCATTGTCCACTTGGTGAATGAGGATAAGGAGATCAGATAGAGACTTTTCAATGTTGTTCATGTTGAAATTTACAACAAAGTTAGAGAAGCTCTAGGGGAGTGATGCAAGAATGAGATCAGTACCTAGTTCTTCAGGGAGTTTAAACCCTATAACCTCCAAGCACTCAATGTAACTAATGATATTGACTATATGAGGCCTAGTTGGGGCACCCTATCCAAGTATGCTCTGAAATAGAACCTTTGATACCTAAAACCTTTTCTGTCTTGGTCTCTCCTGGTATAGACCATAGAGGTGCTCGAGCATGCTATTGGAATCCATGTCTTTATAAGAATTCATGATCTCACTAGACATTTATGATAGCATCAAACATTTAATGTTGAGTGCATCACTCAAATGTTGAACATAGACCAGTAAATCTTCATCACTTTCCCCTTGGGCAGGTAAATCAGGAAGTGAGGACTCCAGCATGTAAAACTTTCGTTCAGGGTGTAGGATAACCCGAAGGTGCCTAAACGATTCCTGAAAGTTATTGCCGGTAAGGATATTGTCTTTATCCAGAATTGATCGTAGAGAAAATGTGGTTGACGAGTTTGTCATATTGATTCTACAAATTAAAATATTAGATTTATCAGTACTTTCTTGATTACATTTTATGAGAAATGATAAATTTTATTAAGTCTCCCACTATTTTATCAAGTCCCAATGGCCCTCACCATTGAACTCAGAATGTCTAGTTTCTTTGAAATTCTAGTGGCAAGGATCCATATTCCCCTTCTCATAACCCCAACAAGGGTTGGTCAAGCTATTTAAATGTATTTAGGTAGGTAGGTCTTTGCCAACTGTGAGCTTATAGTTACTTGATCTGTTGAGTGGACTCCCCAATCTTGAAATCCTGACTTGGATTTCCTCAACACTTCCTACATTTTAAAACAATTCTAGCATAGGCTACTCCTCTTGATGTAAAATGTTTAATTCAACCCGAAACTTTCATAAGAGCTTACTTTATAAAAGTAAGTTTCCCAACAAGGGTTGGTCAAACACATAGTTTTATTATTGAGTCATTCCCTTAATAAATTAAAGGAAGGCTTGGTCTGACTTAATATGGTATTTGAGGGATTTTAATCCTTTATGTGTAGTTTTTCATTATCACATGCTTTTTAATATTAAGTGATGCTTGCTTAAGTGATTAACCATGTTTTGATAATGTTTACACATAGTCCGGTTTTTAGTTTATTCCATCTTTGAATGCTTATTTATTTCATTAACAATGTGATCGCGACAAAAAATACATAATAAATAAACCATGAAATCAGACAAAAATAAAATAAGATGGCATGATCATTAGTTTCTATTGGTAAGCTTATCTAGTAGTTTTTATAATCTAACTCTGACCTAGGGAAAACACCTTGAACCCGATGGTTCATGTTTTGCAGCTCCCACCTATCCACCTTTGTATCTTCTTGGGTTGGTTTTGCCTCAGATTTGGATTTTGAACCGTCTTCTCTGGCTTGGGAGATCCTCCATTACATGGGGTTTACATTAAAGAAACCATGGGAAAGCAGGCCCTACATTTTATTGGAAGAAGGATCGTAGGCCAATTAATTTAAATTAAATAAATTTAAATGAAACCATACACATACAAAGGGTCTTTGGTCTAGCTCATAATCATCCATAGCATGCAACTACATTTACACATATTTAGCATTCAAATTATTTTAATCGTTCTCTTATTTAAGATAAGGCGCTCTCGAATTCAATTAATTATGTTCTTATAATTAATCAATTCTTTATCTTAAATTCCTTTCTGAATTTCCTTGAGATTCTTCTCATTCATATTCCTTGTACGGGTCTTTGTAATTTGGAGGAAACCTAGTGAAATTCCATTTCTATAAAGTACACAACGTGTAGGCTATATTACATGGCGTGTATTTATTTTCATGCTTTATCCAAAGTACACACTGGGGGATTTGGCGTGTTCTCTGTACTTTGGAAATTTTGGAGTACACAACATGTAGATTAATCTAACATAGCGTGTACTTATTTGTTACATGGTAACCGGCTTGGAAATCCCGTGTACGCAATACGCAGCTTCTCCTTGTACACGGTTTCACCTTGGCCGGATCGGACTACATGGTGTGTTGATTCAAAATACACGCTGTGTATTCTGGTTTCCACATGCCATTCAATTTTGGTCAACATGGTGTAATAAATACTTAGGTATACTCAATTCACATGGTGTGGTTTGGCGGACTAGTACGGGTTCGTTGAACCTAAGTACACGGTGTGTAGTTTTCACTACACGTTGTGTATTCTTGTGTTTTACAGACAGAAAGAGTGGATCCTCCAGATGAGTTCCTCATTTTTATTTTAATCAAAATTAAAATTAAAAGTTCATTTCTGTGGTGTGAATCAAGAAACAAAGGAGGAAGAACATATCTCATTCATTTAGATTTATAGAACGATTTATCTTGAATTGAATAAAATATAAATGCGTAAATTATCAACGAAAATTAAATAACTATAATCAACGTTGTAACCTCCCTCTGATACCTTTTGATGGTTCTGAGCACAGCAAAAGATCATGGGTGGATGTGCCCACTTGGATTTTTTTCATTAGCAATGATCAATCCAGGATCAATACGACAATAAATTCCAAACTCCACGGATCGAATCACAAAAATAGACATAGAAGAAGAATAGTCCTGGAACCACAAATGAGGATTATCACAAGTTGATTATAATTAATTTAATTAATTTACAAGAAGTACCTTTTACAGCATTCTTTCTTCATTGATATTTCTGATCACGTTCCGATGTGATTCGTCGTTGCGTCACAGAAGCCAAGTGTATACTTCCTCGAGTGGTGATCCACACATGCACCACATATCTATGGACATCGCCAAAGGAGTTTCTGGGTGCTAGCGTGGATAAACCTCTACTTGTGTTGTCTGCCTTAGATCACATTGATCCGATGGAGGAGGATCTCTCTCAGTCTTGAGAGCGTTATTGGAGGAAGGAATTCTTTCGGCCTTGAGAGAATTCTCCACAATTGTTGTGCACAGCGATTCTCTCTTAGGAAATGTGTTGGGGTTGTGAGGATATTTATAATCGGGTTTGAGGTTATAGAGTTATGAAAATAAATAAATGTGTTACGCGTTTTATTTATTTTATTAACTCTTATTTAAAACCCCCATGTCGGATCATTAATTCCTTGACATGCGCCCATGCTAATTATAATAAATATCATTTAATAAAACAATATTATTTCCTTAAAATCATGACTGGAAAAACTACATGGCGTGTAATCATTAATACATGGCATGTAATTGTTTTTAATAAAACTACATGGCGTGTAATCATTAATACATGGCGTGTACTTGTTTTTCATTTCCTTTCCAAAATAAAAACTACACGGCGAGTAATCATTAATACACAGCATATATATCTTGTTTTCATTTTATTCTTCTTCCATCATTAAAATGATTTAGGATTCCTTGAATAATTATTAAACCACGTACGGGAATAATCTTTATTCTACTTGAGATACTTGGATACACTTAGTGTGTGACCCTTTAGGCCTCTTTCTCGTTGGCATTAGGCGGGCTTTCCTAAAGTCCAAGATTACTATCTAGCAATAGGTCAAGGCACCCAAGAGAAAGAAGTTGACTCTGCATTGACGTGTCACCTCATACGAACTCTTACTGTGTAATTTAATCCCTTTATCTCAATATCTCATCAAGTAGGTTTCATGGCAGTGTCATAAACCTATATGTTTGATCCGTCATTCTTTGACTACCAGAAATAAACTCGTCGTGACACCATGGACATGGAATTTGGGCGACAGTTCTATTTCAATCAAAGGGCCTGAGATATCTACTTCCATAAATATGGAAGGTACAAATCCTTCCTTAACTTATCCATTAAAAACATGTCATTCGTGACGCACCCAACGTACCCTACTTCCCGCCAACTGTCTTCGTGACTGTTTTCGTCCGCAAATCTAAGTGTGCGAGTCATGACATGAGTTAATGACAATCTTCCAGTCTAAGTACCATTACACACGCTCATAGATAGCAATGTCCGATGACACCAATACATGATGAATTAATACTGGCAGGTCTATTATCATAATCTCATATCTTGGAGATTACCAAGTTTGAACTCCATAAGAGAGAGTCTCGTCTTCTTATGAGTACTCGCACATGATGGTCTATATACTCTGTTTCCTATCATAGTATGTCATCCAACCATAGAATTTTATTTAAGAATATTGTTGTATAATTTCAAGGTTATCATCATAGTGGGGATCTACCATGACCTTATTAATGTAACAAATATTCCAGGACATTATTATATTATAGTCATACAGAACAATAAACAATATATAATAAGTGTACATTCATGTAATAAAAGTATAAATAGTTGGTTCTCAGGACACCAACCCTAACACTTTTTATAAAGGATTATCCTTTTAGGGGGTTATATGATCTTGTACTATCCATTTTTTTTTGGTTAATTTATAAAGATAGGGGAAATATATAGTTCATCTTTTTTGGATTATGCAATTCTCTAGAAGTTGATTCTAGTACATTATGTGTGACCATGTCATCTTGAATACTTATCATTTGAATAAAATATGAGTTTGTGGTAGAAATTTAATAAAGGATGAAACACTACTTTTCAAGTAAGTATATTTCCTTATGATCTTAGTCTAGGTAGTAATAAAATTCCTCAACTTTATGAAAAGGACCTTAAAACAAAAATGTTGTCTATTTACCTTTCTTATTGGGGAATCAAAGACTGTTTAACCCATCACAAGTTTGTGGTTTTTATATTATTAACTTTCTCCTAATCATTTTTTCTATCACTCTCCATCAGAACTTGATGGTTAGTTTTTCTTCTATATCTATGTTTTCCTATGTGGAAACCTAGTATGTGTTATCTTGGGTGATATTTGAACTTATCTTTCTTTATTTTAAAGTGATAGTTTTATTGACTCTTTATCTGATAGCGTACTCGACACGTAATAATGGGTTTCTCCGAAATCATACGTTGCACACAATGTTGAGTTGCACCGAAAAATAAAACAATAATATTATTATTATTATTTAAAATGGTAGTTAATGCCTAGCCATTCTATTGAAGATAATGTGGAAAATTAACTATATTATGTTTTTACATGTTTTTTAAATGTTTTTACATTTATCCAATGAATATTAGAGGCTTAAAATAAGAATGGATCTAATTTTAAGCATGAAATACTCTAATATTTTTAAAAGGTCGGTTTACCGCCTTTTGATGGAGAACCCTTTTTAAATATATTTTTTGACACTTTTATATGTTCTATTTAAAAAAATAAACTTCCTATTTAGAATCGGAACATCAAAATTTACTTTTATTGAAATTTTGGTATTTTTTTGATGAAATTCATATTTTAATGAATAGTGAAAAATACTACATTTTAATTCAAAACTGCCTTTTCATCTAATTTATTTATATAGTTATATTGTTCTTTTAATTAGTTTTAAAGTTAATTGGATTATGTTTTTATCATTTAATATTATTTTGGTCATTGGAAGTAATTTCAAAATGAAATTGGACATAAACACATGTAAATTTTTTGGAAGTTTTTACTTCTTAAAAACCCACTTTTTAGTTTTGACAATGGGAATTAATTTTAAATTAATTTCTAAAAATTATATATTTTTATTTTGGAAAAATTTATTCCATATTTATAATCATAAGTTCCAAATTTTTTGAATAGGTACCTTTTATTTTTTTACATTATCAATAGTAACTTCGGTAATTTTTTTATTCACCGTGGTTAAAGGGTAAATCAGGTAAATAAAGGTAAAAAAATAATATTATAATAATATAATACTACCCTAAAACAAGTCTTAATCCTATTTTATGATATATTTCCAACCATGGGTATACTTGGGTCGATTTTGGGACCCCATGGAGCTACTTGGGTGTAAAAATGACATTTTATAAGAATTAATTTAAAGTAAAGAGAAATATAACATAAACATGTATCTTTTACTAAAAAAATTATTTGGGGTTATAAAAGTGATATCTTTGACTATAAATATTCATTAGAAAGATAAAAATATTTCCTACATCATTATATTTTATTCATAATTTTTGACACATTAAATAAATAAATTTAATTATGATACAATGATGATGTGATGATTGCTTCATTAATAAAGGATTCAAATAAATGATATTATAAATATTAAAATAAATGTAATTTAATATTTTAATTCCATCCATGAATTTTATATATGATATTGACATATTATATTTTAGTTAATTCCTTTTTTTCGAAGGAATCAATTTTTTTATGAATTTTGTAAAAAGTCAAGTATAAATAGTGTCCAAAATTGACATAATTCATAACTTAAAATATAAAATAGTTTATTAAATGATATTAAATTCATAAAAATATATGATTCATAAAAATGATTTATATAAGTAAAAATATGTCATAAATGACTTTTTTGGGTCGTTTTACATGATATAGTAATTAAAATAACCCAAAATGTGTAAATAACAAGATATTACTATAAGATTAAAAAGGGTAAAATAAGGGTTAAAGCAAAAAAATAAGGACAAAAAAATATATAAAAATTGTTTGAAAATCATTGTATGATGGGTATTCAAACCAAAAATATATTTTCTTTGAATTAAATTTGTTTTGGAATATTTTTAATAAAAAATTAATTTATAATAAATTAATATTTCAAGACTTTCCTAAAGTGCCCCTCACCTCTTCTATAAAAGGGCACTTCTTCTTCTATTTATCTCACACATCCAAAGCCTTTGAGTTTGGAAATAATATGTCCAATAATATTACTATAATCCCTCCCTTACTCCTAGAATCCTTCCCTTAGGTAGAATAGAATTCAAGAAAGCATTTTGGCTCAAATTAAATAGAGTTACACGTTTTAGAGGTAGTGTCTTCTCTAAAGTTCGTTTCCATTATTTTACTTCTTCACTCACTATTATATTATTATTTTTTGATTAATTAACAAAAATAATATCCTAAATATACTAGGATTTTGTTATGATAAGTATTCTAACTACACTAACACACACATCCATCTAATTGATATGAACATACTGTTTCTGTGGACGACGAACTACTCCCTCACGAAATGATGATTGTTCAATTTTCCCCTACCACCTATGATGGTGGACATTATGATGGCACTATATTAATATATGATATATATTGTATTTATATTATATCTATGATTATTTTTTTATTTAAAACATACCTTTATTCTTTCCATAATGTTTAAATATGATAATTTCATTTGAGGAAGTGCGAACTACCCCCCCCCTCAAAGTGATATGACTCATTAATGCCATACATGGAATGTATAAAGTATGGAATTAATGAAGTTATGTAACAAATATAAAATATTATAATATACATTAACTATAATATACCTATGTATCATTTATTTTTTATTCCTTTAAATATGAAAAATAAATGAAATTAGCATTCATGCGTACGTACGGCTTACCATCTCCATGAACGGTGCATTTCATTTCTTATCTCCAAATGTTATAGACTATTATAAATACAAATATACTGGTTATAAATACATATACAATGGATATATATGATACTTAAATTGTTAATAATATTATGGTGATGATGGACTTTTGACTACATGGAAAATTTATATCAAAACAAGTTCATTTTCAACTCAAGTACCGTATATCGAAAAAACGACCAATATGAACATGAATAATTATATTACTATTATAAAAAGGTAATAAGTGATATAGAAGTAATAATAAACTTGAAAAAGTTTTTTAAGAAATAATAAATTAACTTAAGTTTATTATTCAGGGAGATAAAGAATGAACAAGACAAGTTAGACTCAAGGTAAGGGAATTCATCTCAATCTCCTTCCATTGAGGCATATTTTGATTTATACCCGACATTATTTTAAAAGGTTTATAAACCCATTTTAATTTTAATTTCATTAAAAGTGAATATTTTTTCTATGAAGCGTTTTACTAAATGACAAAAGGAATGTTTCTTTTTAACGTACGCGACGACAACAACATTTCTTCCATCATGAGCATTATTTGATATTTGGCTTCCTTAACAAGCCGTAATGTTTTTAAAATGAAAATAAATTCCATATAATCTTTTTACGTATTTTGGTATTGAAAATAGTTTTTATAAATCATTTATTTTTTCAATATCTTGAAATGATATATTGTTATTGTAATGTGGAAATTTTATCTTTCCTTTATACTTGTTTTAGGTGCTATGATTGTATTATGGTTCTTAGGAATTGTTTACATATATGGGTGGTTTCGTGATAAACTGAGGGAGGGTGGGCCTGAGATATATCTCCAATACATTGGGTAATGTGAAGTAGGTAAACATTAATGTTTCTCCTAATATATTTAGGGAATATACTGTGATGGGTATTCTAAATGTAACTCCCTATGTAGTCATGAAAGCTACAATGTAAGTATGTTATAGATGCCATAAGTTTTCTTTATGATTTATGATTTATATTTTTTATTCATAAATATTATGATTTCATGAGTTATGTTAAAGATATTATATTTTACGAGTGAAAATTATGCTTTCATTGATTTGTATGTATTGATGGACTAATGTTTTCTTTCCTTATTTTATAACCCTCACTGATCTTTTTATGATCATCCCAAGTTTTTGAAATGTTTTTCACAGGGTATAAGGAATGGTAAGAGAAAGGAATAATTCAAGAATATTTATATCAAGAAAATAATTATTGTTTTATTTAAGTATTTTTATTATTGTGAAAAAAAATTGATAGAGTATAAGTGTCTACTTTGTAATTTTTGAGATGTAATTTAATATTTATGGCCAAATTCTCTAAAACTATAAACTTGAAAAAATCCTCAATATTGAATTATTTACTTAACTCAATATTGTGTAATTGTTAAGGATGGGGCCTTATAAATCTCTTCTATAAAAATCAAGGCTCATTCTAGATAAGGGGATTCTGGAATATTGAGATAAATTGAGAGTGTTCTCTTGTGAAAACTGAGTAGCCATGTGATTTATTAACACAAAGGAAAATAGTTCTTTCCTGATCCAAAAATGTGAAGGTGTTTCTTGAGAACCATGATGGTTGTGTTAAGGATACAAGTGTAATCCTATAGGAATAAAACTATATCACATGATGTAACTTGCAGATAATATCTTTCTTACATGAAGAGCGTGATACAAAAACCTGTGGGCACATCCAATGTCACGTGAAGGACCACCCATGATCCATCATGGCTTCATAAAGGGACTGAGTAGAAACCCATGGGCATATCATGTGTCACACAAATGTAACATGCATGATATCTAATTATTGATAAGTGATTGAAAAATAACCCATGGAAACCCCCACCTATCTCATAGAGGACACTGTGGACAACACTTGGATCTTGTGAATCAACTTTTTGTTTTTGTGAAGAATACTTGATATCATGTGATGATGTCATACTAAGGAAGTATAAGTACCCACAAGACTCATTTATCTTATGAAAAGGCAGTATTTTGATATCATAAACACGTATATATCATGTGCTTATCATGATAAATTCAATTAAGGAAAAAGGAAAAAGTTTCCTACAATACACGCAACCTATGAAATCCATGAATGCATACATAAATAAGAATTACTTGAGAAATAATGGTTTATATTGAATGAGTGCATGAACATGTGAAAATCACTTAAGAATTTTTTTTCACCACATGTACACATTTTTTGAGTTTGAAAAATCATCATTATAAGGAATCATAGCCCATGCATTTGTTTCCCTAAGGTAATTGAACAAATACTGGTGATCAGATATTTTTGAGCAAGAGAAGCAAGATTTTCAAAGGTTCTTGAATAATACATGAACAAGTGTAATATATAAATATTGTGTAGGAATATCAATAGGTAAAAAAACAATGGATCAATATTTGAATAAATTAGGAAGTATTTCATGTATATTCTAGGGTAGATGTCTCTTGCGTGACTGAGGAGAAGAAGTATCTTGAGAAGATTCTAGAGTAAGTCAGCGTGGATTCTGGTAACACTATGAGATGTAGTATAAATTTCATCCTATATAGATTCAAGAGAGTTATAGTGTGACTTTTTATCAACCATTGTAATTTATTATAATATTATAGTGTATAATTCGTGTTGGGGAAAATAACAAACACGACACATAGTAGGTCTTCGTAGCAAACCTTGTAAATAATTATGCTCTATGCCTTTTGTATTTATAGTATTATTCGAGGTAAGGATGAGAGACATAAGAAGACAAGATATAGACTTTAACCACCCATATAGGTTTAATTGAAAATCAATAATTTTTTAAAATAAAAGGGATCACAAATTCAACCCTCCCTCTCTCAGAGATCTCACACAGATCTGGGTACTTCAAGAACTAAACATAATTATAATATATTAAATGAGAAAGCCAAAAGTTTTTTAAATACAACATATTCATAATCAATAAAATAAAAATGGGATATTCAATCATGACATATGGAATAAAACAATTAAAATCATGCATATTTGTAAATCCCAAAATGGATTAATGTATAGACTAAAATGTAAGTTAGAATTTATTACCAATAATCCATACAATGAAATGAAAATTTAATAAGAATAAGTTATTACTTTATTAGTAGAAATACAAAATGGAAATAATAATGGAATAATAAATAATGGAAATTTTTTATATCGAAGGAAAAACATGGCACTAAGAGTGTAATAATAAATAATTAACACTTTATTAGAGATAATACAAATATGAAAATAAACATCCAAAAATTCATTTTAAGAAAAATAAAAACAAATAATGAATAATAATTTATTAACTTAATCATGTAAAAAATTATTAATATAATAAGTAGTGTAAATACCAGTTTAATAGTAGAAAATTACAAAAAATACAATATTTTATAAAGATAGTTTAGATAAAATCAATTTCATAGTAAACACGTTATTAAAAAAATATAAAAATCAATGTAAAATTGGTGTTTTGTTTTTATACCAACATAATTCTTATCACATTGTGAAAACTATTACAACCCATGTTTGAAAAATTAAATTATTATTCCTAAACAATTTCATAATCATTAATTATTGGTGTGTGGTCAAGAAATATAATTAATCTACTTCACATGTATTCCTACTAAAAAAATATAAATGAGTATGTTCAATAAATTATAAAAAAATCTAGGTGTTTTGATATAAATTGAACCAAACAACACCAATTTTTTATCACTAAACAAATAAAACTTTTATAAAATATTCCAAGAATAAATTAGGGTGATGAAAACATAGACTGGATATAAATTCACATAGTTTACTTGAGGAAGGAAATCATCTCATCTCAAACTCAAGGATTATATCAATTCTAATATATGCACATCAATAAATAATAGTTCATATGGATATATCACAAATTCATGGAAAGAAACATGTAAACCCCATAATAATACTTAATATCCTTTAAATAAACTATGAACTAATAAAGAAACAACATATAATATATGGAATAAAGAAATTAACTTATATAAATCCTTTAATAATTCCATATAAAAAATTTTAATAAATTTTATAAAATAACCTAATAAAACACCAATTTGATAACCCAAAAAAATTAATTGTTTATTAATTTAATTGATAAAATGGAAAACATGTACTTTGAAAACCCTAATTATAAAAAATTAAGTATATTTGAAGACACTTGCCTAAACTAATCATTCATGAGGTCAAAAAACCTAGTTATTTAATAAAATATTGGTAAATATTAGTAAACACAAATTAATGATAATTTAAATCTACCATAGCCAATTCCAATAATAATTGAACAAAAAGAATAACCAGAACCACTATAGATCACCTAAGAAATAAACCATGATATATTTTAATGAAAATAGTTGATATTTATAATCTAAAAAACCTAAAATATCATACTAAAAAAATATAAAACCAAAAGAATCACAAACCCCATCGGAACATGAATTATTACCTAAAAATATATAAATAAACTCAATGATTTCTATTGAAGAACTATGATATATTCCATTTTCTCTATTTAAGATAAATATAGATGAATCCCCATTTCTAAACTACATTTTCCTATGAAATTGTTTAAATATAATCTAAATCCATAAATAACTCAATTAAAAATGAATATAAGTAAAATTAATTACATATAAATTGCTATTTTCATCATTCTCATATATTAAGAAATGATAGGAGAGGAGTAATACACCAAAATAAGTGGATGAGGAAGCTAATTTAACCCCTATAATTATGTTCATTGTGTAACACAGTGGAAAACCAATAGGGGGTGTTTTTATGTTTGATAATTTTTCTTCCCTTCCTATGCTTAAGTAATTTATTAAGGGGTTTTTTATGAAAACATCACACCCTATTATACTTTGTGTCAATGTATTGGGTATCTTATAGAAACATATAGATCCCATATATTCTATGTTAAATATGATGGAACTTTTGATGTCCTAAAAATTGTTGGATTTGAAACAAGATATGTCCAAGATTAAAGGTGTGAACTCTATGAGGAAGAAGAAAACAAAGACAAGAATACATATGATCGTACAAGATTCTAATGTTGTAAAATAATTAGGGGTATTTCTTCCCCATTACTACCTCGATTATAGGTAAAATAAAATATTTTTTTATAATTATCCATCTGATATAAATTATAAAAATTTAATGGATACAAAAGAGACTGAAACCCATGAATTTCAAGGGTCCTTTATAGACATGATTAATGATTTCAATATTAAATAGAAGGATGATTTGAATTATATTATTTTTGGAATTATGATCCTTGGAACTAATCATGTTGGGGATGGATCTCATTTAGGATTAGTATTTGGTATCAATGATACCTTCCTTTTATTTGAATCAAATAACCTAGGGTATGATGTTTGAAAACATTGATGATATTTTCCATTAGAAGGATGTTTCTACTCAAGATGAATGTTTTTATGGGTATATATGTGAGATAAAAGAAATTATAAATAATGATATGTTTTTTTGTTTCCCCTTAGATTAAAACTATTTTTATATAGGATACTAAAAAAAATTAGTTGGTCCATGATTCTTCAAAAATCGTGGGACAATTGCATATTAGGGATAAAGAATGTGATCTTCATTTATAACCCATGGAATATAATGTGAATATGTTATATAATTAAATCAACTGAAAGGGGAAGAATATTATAGTTAATTTTAATGGAAATAGTATGTATAAATCAAATAAATAAAAATAATTTAAAAACTACATCTATTTGAAATATTACATTATTACTAGATCTATCAACAATTAACAATATATAATGTCATAGGTAAAGTTGAAATTAAGTTCCCCATATATGATTCCCCTTCTTAATTGGATTTACTTATCATGTTAGGATTAGAAAGGGAGGTTCAAGATTCAATTTAATTTCATAGATCTATATAGGAAAAGAAAATATGGGAGAACTATACAATATTTTCATATAATCACTCAATCAAACATAAGTCTTAGTTCCACAAGCAATTAAACTTTCTCACAAAAGGTATGATATTAATTGGATTAACATAGAATAAGTCTTATTAGACTAAGTGATTTTTTTTAATTCTTTATAGGCCTTATTTTGACAAACATGGATTTGAATTTTGAATATTTATATTGATAATTTCACTTGGATTATAAAACTAATCAACTATTATTCGATGGGATGAACAATGATCCTAAATGTATTTTTTTGTCTCTTCATTAACTCATTTGAAACCACTTTATTTTTAGGAATTCCACCAGCAAATGTGATGTACTTGTTTATTTTAATTATATATATATTTATATATATATATTCACACACCAATGATATTACTAATTATGGTTATATTAATAATTCATTATGTAATTTCATATCATGGAAGGTTAATAATAATAATAACATTTCAATTTATTATACAATAAAAATAATAACCAAAATATACCTAAAAATCATAACATTGCATACACATATATTTTACATATCATAATAACAATAGTACATACACTTTATAAAATTATTATAATATTTAATATAAGAGTAGTACATATTAATTTATTTCCCTAATTGTTATATTATTCATATCTACATTAATTACACACATATTTTTTCACCCAATTAAAAATAATTTTACATGTATGATTAATTCATAATTCAATAATATTTATACATATTTATATAATGATATAATAATAAATACATGTTTATTTATTTTGTTGCATAATTATAATAATCACATGTATTTTCTAACGTATTCATCATTTAAAAAACACATATTAAAATGATATACCAAAAAAATACATTAATCTTTTAATTATTTATCAATGCCAATAATAATATTATAGTCTACCTCTTTAATAGAATAAAAATTTTAAATTATATTTTATCAAAATATTTTTTTATATTGTATGTGAATTTCTCATTTCTACTCAAAATTCATAACATTATTGATTTTCCAAAAAAATACCATCTTTTAAATAAATAACTTATTTTAATCATTTTCCTCTAAAACTACTAAACTGTAATATTTTACTTTAATAATCCTTTATTATAAATAATAATAAGATATTTATAAACATGATAGTCTTATAAGTACCTGGAAACCCCTCAATGAGTAGCTGGTTTTATTCCCAAAGCATCTTCACCGCTATCACCTTTACTATGAACCTTTTGATCCCCTACTAGGTACAGGTTCTATTTTTAGCAAAATATTACATATGGAAAACCCTTCAACATTTACCTCGCCTAATATCTACCTCTGAGGCCTTTAGACATATGAAACAATAATTTTAACTTTCATTTTCTTACTAGGAATTCATGACTAAATCTAAATGCAAAAAAATGATCCAATATGTTCATTTATTTATTTCTATATTTCAATTAAAACCTATTATTTTATTAACATTATTAGGACATGGGTCACTAAAAACTCTCCCCAATTTGACTTCTTTTCCTTCATAACCCAAACCAACCATTTTCTAATGAATCTCTATGAATATTGATTACATATTCATTGATCAAAATCTACACTCAGTCCTGAGAAATTCAAAATTATTTTAATGAAAGACTACTAACAACAATGCATACTACTAAATACTCAAGAATACTAATAGTTTAATGGAAACAATAAAATACTTGTACATCCCCACTATAATATTAAACTATGGTTTTCCTAATATTTTTTCCATTAAATTTCCAATTTACTAAAAATATTCATCATTTGAAATAGTTTTTCTGAATATTCTGTTAAATTTTAAAAATAATAATTCAATATCAATTTTAAAAAATCTAATTTTTAAAGAGATGGTTTATTTATAAATCCATTTTGGAAAAGAGGAATAATTTAATAGTTTTCCTTCCAACAACATAACATTTCTCATTTACAAACATATTTCAAAACCCACATTTTTATTTTAAACACATTTCTATTTTAAACACATTTATATGAAACTATTAACTTTTTATATATAAAATTCATGATTTTATTTCAAACTATCTGTACATCAAAGTCATGAAACTTTATTATCATCTTATTGTTAAACATTCACACTAATCAATAAAGATTAAAAATATTTATGTATCATTAATTTCACTAATTTTAATGATGAAGAAATATTCCATGAATAGTTTAAATTTTAAAAATGAGAAACATTCTTAATTATAAAACACATAATATTAATAAATGTAACAATCACAATATAAAATTCTATGTCAGTGACTTTAATTAGTTAAATATAACCAAATATGTTATTTAGGAAAGAACTGATTACTTTTCAAATTGCATTTAAATTAATTAAATCTATTCAAAAATACACAAAATATAAAATAACATACATATTTCCTAGTGTGGAACTATTCAAATGATACTATAAATACTGAAAAATTGTGGCTCTCATTTAAGGATTATGATACTTCTTGTGTCATAAAATATCACTCAAAAAATTTAATTAAAATAATCGCACATAGCTATAGTTCCTAATCAATAGTCAAACATCCCATGGTAACTCATGATTGATCCATAAAGTGGAATATACAGACTTTTTAAGGGTTAATTCTCATTCTTGGAAAATTATTATCTCTTATCATTGAAATACCAATAAACCACAAACACTTATCTTGTAATGACCCTAATCAGGATAAAAAAAATAGTAGTCTTACTAGGTCTTTACTAACCCTTATAGTTTTCCCTGATCTTTAATGGATTTAGAATGGCACTATGGGTCTCTATTTCTCACAAGGAATTATTTTCTTATTTATAGTATCAAAATGGGTCAATTATATATTATAGTAAATATCATGTATGATATTCCCATGTGACTAAACCCATGGGAAAAAACTGGGATCCTATAGTGCATCTGACTATCGATAATATAAAATTAAATCTATTTGAAACAAAAACATAATAATAACTCTAGAATTACAATAAAATAAAATTATATACCATTGATTTATCCAAATAAACCCTAATACAAAAAAACAAAAACAATATGGTGATATTATAAATCAACTCCTTCCAAAAATGTCTTCTATACACCCATGCCTCTTAAAAATTGAACCTGCAAAGATAGAGGACATTATAAACTAATTTTAAACACATAAATAATCTACCAGTATACATGTATTACCTAAAATGAAAATAAGTGGAAATGTATGCCTATTAAAGTGCACATGTAGGGTGTGATCACATGGACTATGAAGATCTCAAAAAATAGTTTCTCAACCTACATGTTCAATGATTAGGTGCATGAATATAAACTTATGACTCATTTATATATAAAATAATAAAATAGTTTCATAAAAAACTTTTAATTGATAGTAGAAACTAACATTATATTGATATGAAATATCCTGAATAGTCATAGGAAGTAATTACCTATATGGGAAGGACCCAAACATGTGTATACGTGATTCGATCCAAACTCAATTTCTTTGAAAAAAATTATAATAGATTCATAGTGAAATACTCTTCCTAGAGAAAGGTAATATGCATACTACGTTAGGATATTCTTGTAACCCATCTTAGTGGAGAATGTGAAGTTGTATAACATTTCATAGAGATTGTATATCCCTTCCTATTTCATTATTGATCCATCAACTACTGGCTAGGATTTTTCTTTATGAATATAATAACAAGAGAATATCACCTTTCACATGATAAATATATCAAGGATGTTATATAAACATGAATTCATTACTAATCATCATCAATCTATATTAAATGAAAAATACAAACCTTGAATATGGATGGAATTTCCATAATCTAATGAATCTAAATCAGTAATAAAAAAATTACATAAATAATTATATAATTCAAATCATGAAAAATGGGAAAGAGAAACATTTTATAAGTCTAAGAAAAATTTAAATCATATTAAATATTAAATAAAAAAATGTTGTAAAGAATGACATATAAAATGATTTAGACACTATTATTAGTAATACAATAATGTAACTAGTAATAACATAAGTAATAATCAAAACCAATTCAGTAGTAAGTGAAAATTGATAAAAAAATATTATAACAATCAATCAATTCATTATTATAGGAAATAAGAACATAGAAGTAAACGTCCATAAATTAATTATGATATTAAAAAATATAGCCAATATTTTATCAATGTAAGCATGATTAATTTTTTTCTCAATTCAAAGTGTAGTGTAAATTTATATTAAAAAATAAAAATTCCGAACCATTTATATATTTAATTTATAAATAGAAGGTTTAGATAACATCATTTCATAATTAAAACTTTATAAAATAAAAAAAATTAATTCTTGGGAAATATTTAGTTTTTTTATAAACTAACATTATAAATAACACATAAAATAATTACAAATCTTATTTCCAAATTTAATGTATAGTACAAAAACAATTTCATACTCACTAATTATTAGTCTCTGATGGAAAAATAAAATGAAACTAGTTGAATTGTCCTCCCACAAAAGAATCTAATTTAATGGGGGTGTGTGAATAATTAATTATATTAATAATTATAGTTTTATGATATAAAAATGAACCAAACATACCCTATTTTTAAATCATAAAATAAATATCATTTTATAAAACAAAACATTTTTGAATAATGTTAATGGACAATTTAATCAACTAAAAAGACTCGTAGTTTACCAGAAAATGTCAAAAATTCATCACATACTAAAGGAATGTATAAACACAATGTAAGGATCTCCAAAAAAGTTAAAATTGA
Organism: Viscum album; assembly: GCA_963277665.1. NCBI lineage: Eukaryota > Viridiplantae > Streptophyta > Magnoliopsida > Santalales > Viscaceae > Viscum > Viscum album. The sequence goes on along the minus strand of OY728120.1, from coordinate 1,870,001,363 downwards.
TATATCTCAAATTCATGGATCTAAAAAAAGTGAAACAATATCCATTATTAAAATAAATTAGATAAAACATGAATATATAAGAAAATATATCAAAATACATAGAATTAATAACAATTAACCAAAAAATACTTTAATACTTATATAGAAAACAATTTAATAAAATAACCATAGAAAACTCCAACTTGACAGTTTAAAAAAATATTTTTAAACATTATTATGTTAAAGTAAAATATAGAACAACATATTCACAGAACATCATGATTAAAAGTTTATAAGGAGTGTTTTGAACAACTACTTAAACCCATATCCAAGGATCTCACATAACCAATGGATTCAAAAAGGAATTCCTAAAAATTAGTAAACCCAAAATAATAATCATTTCAATCTATAATGACCAATTTCTAAAATTTAACTATATAAAATTTAAAACACAACCATAGAACCCATATGAAATATTCATGGAAATAAATTTATTAAAATACTCAGAATATCCTCTAACTTCACACATAATGTAAATAAGACCCTAATATTCACTAATCCCATAACAAAATATATCCCATATTGAAAAATAAATAAATCTACCCCAAAAATCTGATTAAAGATGTGTGATAAAATCCATTGGGACTATATATGATATATAATTAAGAAGGAGTATGTATAAATCTGATTTCACTATGATATTGGTGAAATAGAATTAAAATTTATATATTCCATAATGTCAAATAAAGAAGATAAATAAGAATTATATATAAATTATGGTTATTCATGGATCTTAAGAATTGATTAAGGGAGGAAGAAGATCCAGTGTAAGAGGAGGAGTAATCCCACTCGACCCCTTTTTAGTCTGTGTATTGTGTGGCACAGGGGGCCTTTTAGAGGATTTTCTTTTTTTTCCTTTTTTTTCTTCCTATCCCACTATTATGAGTTTTATTACATCTATAAAAGAGTAATAATTTCATTATTATTACATACATTATATAAAATGTATATTAATATTATAACATAATAATAATGTAACACACACACATATATATATCATCACACACCAATGATATTACTAATGATAATAACATTAATAATTCAATATCTATTTTCATATCATATAATTTTAATACTAATAAAACAAATTATAATATAATAAAAATAAAAATAATACATACACAAAAATCATAATAATTCTTGTACACATATTTCTTATGTCACTATGAAAATAATACTTACATGTTATAAATTAAATAGACTATTGACTATATGAGTTATAAGAGTGCACTTGTTAATAGGAGTGATAATAATAATAACTACATAAATAGTTCATATTTATTTTTTCATCCAAATAATAATATTATAATAGTTATTATGGATCCATAATTCAATAATAATATATATTTTATGATATAGTAATAATAACCTGTATATGCATTTCATCATAAATTGATAATAATAACATTTATTTATTTATGTGATCATTATTTAAAAACAACACATGTTATGATGATATTTCAAAAAAATACATTAATAAATTAATTATAAGTCAATTCCAATAATAATATCTTAATCTACTTAATTTATAGAATAATAATATGAAATCATAATTTATCATAACATTTATGGTTTAATATCACATTAATTTTCTATTACTAATTCATAATCATAACACCATATATTTCCAAAATATTATCATTTTTTAAAAATAAATGCCTCATTTTAATAATTTACAATAAAAATTGTAAAACCATAATATTTTGTTTAAATAACCATTTTATTTGAAAATATATAAAATAATATAATTTTATAAAGATGATGGTCTATCGGGTACCAGGAAACCCACCACCGTGTATTTAATGATTAATCCATATTATTATCACTATTTTCATATTCATAAGGTACTTAGTGATCCCCCACTAGTTACCTAGTGACTTCTGAAGTAACATACTACATTAGAAAATTCCATAAACCTTTATTGTATATATTAACTAACTCTGATGCCTCTAAACATAAGAAAATAAATACACAATTTCATCCTCAGTCATAGAATTCATGATAGAAAATAAATTATACAAAAAATCGTATGATTTCACTAAATTAATTATATTTTTAAATGAAATTTAAGCCTTAATTAATATACATTAAATATGAGGCACTACTAAGGAAGACTCTAATCTATAGAAAGGGCTTAAATAAACACATTTACTACCATTTAGAAGATCTAATAACCAATTTAGAGCCCAATATTCTGAGTGGAATATCCCTTCTATATGATACCTAAATACCTTATAAAGAGGTTCTAACCCAGTAGAATACTATTATACCTGTTATTGGTGTTCATTCCCAACTCATTTAATCCACCCAACTATCTTATTATAATAGTAAGTGATAAAACACACATATTCATAAAAAACACACAAATATATATATATATATATCAGTTCATGTAATACCATATAATAGATACATATCATTAAGGACCATATACCTTTACCCAATTGAATCATTCATTCTTTTGGAATCTTCCACATCCAAGCTCAATCAACCAGATTCTAATAATCTGACATAAATACTCAAATTTAGGGACATTATATAGGGGAATAAGAAATAGTGAATAAGTTCTAATATTATGGATTCCATGGATTTATCCATACTTAGAGAAGAATATAATATATAATGACAGTTTTTTCAAGAACTAATAAAAAGTGGGAGAGTAAATGGTGTGGGAAAGAATCAAGGGGATGGGGAAATGTGTGATGGGGTTAGTGAGTAAAAATGATGTGTGAGGGGCAGATAATAATAATACCCCTAATTGAAAGTATAGGTTGGTCTTCCCAATGAGAACCTGATGGGGTCCCATCTAAAACACAATGGGGGTACTAATGGAAACCCAATGGAGTCCCACTAGACCAAAAACCTAGTGGTATCCTACTATAATATTGGTGTATCACCTTGATACTTGTTGTTCATCACTGGGTGGTTACAGGGGACTAGTTGTTGGACCCTAATTCTCTTATAAATATTTTGGTAGGATCCCACCGTATTCTGAGAAGGATTTTTCTACAACTCATTATATTTTTTTGGTTCTCATTCCGTCCCATTTTCAATTTGGATAAAATCTAAACTTTATAATCATTAAAAAATTATAAACCATATAAAACCTCAATAAGTTGGGGAATTACTATAAAGCTATCATTATAATGGATTTTTGGTTTTTTTATCATGTTCACACTAAAATATTGATATATAATTATGTAATGGGTTCAATAAGAATAAAATATCCCTCTAATTAATTCATAGAATCATTATATCCTCTAAAATGAAATATATTAGACTTTAAAAGTTATACTAGTACATTATGTTATTAAACATGTGAGGTTATCATAGTCCAATAAGTTATTGACATGTTTTTACATTATGTCATGATGGTCTTGGAATAGGGAATTGACATATATTTGGATTTTCTATTCTTATTCATGTGTGAACATCCTATGTTATTACACCATGTTTTAATATTATTGATTAATTATTCCACATTTTTATTCAATGGTATATAATAACCTTTATTAATATTTTTTTTGGTTTTATGTTTTTATTATTTGAACAACAACTATGTTGTTATGCCTCATGAAGACTCTATATGATTTCAAAATCTCATTTAATTAATCGATAAATTTCTCTCATGTTAATTTTTTATTTAACAATTATAATTAACTAAAAAATCCTTTATGACCTATTATTATTTTACCCCTTAATAGGTTTTAGCTCAAAATTTTCATTTTTATATGGTTTTACCCAAAACTTCCAATATAGTAAAGTGTCTCATAAGGGATAACCCATAAAAATATTATGGAAGTAATTATTACTATATTATATAAGAATAATGATATAAAGATAATCACTAAAAAATATAAAAATATGGGTTATATTAGTGTGTTTTTATTTTGAGTTATTGTGTATAATAATGAAAAATGGGGTAAAATATATATATATATATATATATATATATATATATATATATATATTTTATTTGGGGTTCATATCACATAGGGACACAGAAAATGTTGTGTTACTGAAGAATGTTATTGATATAATGTTTTCACTATGAATTAAGAGTATTTTTTATAGTTTCTATAAATAAGTTTAATAGGTTATCCAAAAGTTTTTTGGATATGGTTTCATAATTTTCTACATATAATGTGACATAGGGTGAAATTTTTTAAGATGAATATAAGGAATTATTTCATGTGAAAAAATTTTATATTTATGTGAAATAAATCCATATCTCATCCAAGTATATGGCCATATCATTATATATAATATAGTGATTGTGGAATTTTGAATGGTTATATTTAATTTATCAATAGATTAGTTTAGTATATGTATCATGGAGTGATATAAATGAAAATGCATTCAATTTGGGACAATTCATATTTAATTGTCATCTCTTCTAATAAATCTATTATATATTTTGTTTATAGAATAAGGGGTCATATTTAATAGGAAAATAATGTATCATAATTTTTTTATGCATTAACCATTAATATTTGGTATTGTTTTAGTAATGACTATATAAAGTATAAAAATTGTAATTAGTGGAGTTTTGTGAGATACTTAAATAAATTTATTGATACTTGGATGATTCAATGTTTTATATATTATGTGGATGAAATTGAAAGAAATTATAAGGGAAATGTGATTTATTTTTATATAATTACCACAAATTTTATTATCGCTTCTATATTTCTCAATTATATTAGAAAACAAACATTCTATGGAGTTTTGGTAGATCCTTTCAAATATTTTTTAAATTTACATTACTAATGTAATCCTATAGAAATATGAGTAATTTAAATACTATTCAAGAGGTCTTCAGTAAACATTTACTAAATGGAGGAATTTTTTAACTATGATATGTTCATTAACATGAATATTTGTAATGACCCGCGTTTTTAATCGGACTAAAACTTGAAGGAATTTGAACTTTTTCGATTACTGAAAATTTTGTTTTTAAAACCGAGATTTGGAATGGAATTCCGAGAGTGGTAACGCTTTGTTGTTTTGGTTTTGGTATTGGGAAAAGGCCCGCAAAGTTTCCTTAGTATCTCGACGGGTCTTGGGAGCTTCGGTCCCGAGAGAGAGTCTGGTTTTTAAACGGAAGAGGAAGGTGCACGGGCTGCGCACGGTTTTACCAAACTGTGCGGACCATTGTAGGAAAATCGTACAACCTTATTTAAGGGGGCATGGGATTGAGAACATGCTGCGCACAGTTTCCCAAACCGTGCGCCTAGCCCGTGTGAGGGATCTCTCTTAAGTAGAGGGTGTCGCACAGTTTGTGCACGGTTTTCCAAACCGTGTGGGCCGGTCTGTTTAAATAATTTTATTAAATTTAAAATAAAATAAAATAAAAACTTAAAAATGAATCCCTCCCTCACTTCCTCTCTCGCTAGACCTGCACACAGCACCCATGGATCTCCCCCTTTGAGTCGCGCGACACCCTCCTCCTACAGCCTCCTCATTCCTTCTTTTTCTTTGTATTTTCTCTTGGTTTCTTCTCTAATCCTCCGTGGAAAGTTCCCTTCCCTCTCCTCTTGTTTTCCGGCCGGATTTTGGCCTCTCTGTTGACCCACAGGATTCAGTCAAACCCTAGGTATTGGGGGTTTCTTAATTTCTATTTTTCCTTCGTTCTAGGGTGGTACTAAGGTTTTCTCGAGACCCTTGAGTTCGAGTTTCGACATCCTTCGCCAAAGGTGAGGTGGATTCGGGCAGTTTTGGTTGCCAGCTTTGGTTCGAGGTGTGGTTTTTGTTACGTTTTTGGTTTCGCAGCACCTAGAATGGTTCCTTTAAGTGTTTTTAGGTTCCTTGTATTTATCTGTTAGTGCATTGAAGGTTTTGGCATGGTTTCGAGTCGCCAAAGTCAAGGCGACTCGCCTGCGTAGGCATAGGTGTTCCTATGCTCAGTGGGGGAGCAGCAGCGGCTCTTAGTTAGAATGCGCCAAGATCCAGAGTGGACAGATGGATCCAACTAGAGGTAGGTTCCCTCTCCTTTCCCTTTAAATTAAAGTAAAGTATTAATCAGTTTAATACTACAATGCCTTAGTATTTTAAATTTTTCAATTTGGTTTTGATTAGACGCTGCTTGAAAACGAGTGTGAAATGCAGGACAAGATAAAAGAGTTTCTTGGTCACTAAACTAACGATTTAATAATAAAACCCCTAGATCAGAGTTGTGCTATCTTCAAGGTAAAAAGTAGTGATAGACTTTTTATGCTTTCCTGTTGGATGGTTTTGGTGCTTCTTTGATGCTTTGTATGTGAACTTGCCTTGTTGAGACAAATAGAATGATATGGCTATGATACTTGTGTTTGGGTCAATTCTCCATGTTTAGGAAAATTGAGTAAGATGATAACCATAGTGGGATGACTTAAGACTAAATGACTTGTTACCTATAGAAGGTATCAAAGGGTTGAAGAATGATAAACGTATCCTTTAATATGGAATGGTGAAACTAGGAAGGAGCAGACTAGTGTGGTACGACCATGCCTTGGGATAACATAATGAGAACGGATTATGTTAGTAACATTAATATGTGAATATCTTGATTTAGATACTTAAGATGGTTTTCCTTAAGTATGAACATGAATGTGTTCACTTATGTGTATGTGGTACGATTATTTGAATGATTATGAGGTAATTACATAAGAATTATACTATAGACGTGTTTTTACCATGAGTGTGCACATGCTGATGCCACACAATGAATGATAATAAAGGTCAATGCATGGTAAGGACACCTAGTGACAGATTCGTGGTTGGATGGGGGGCAGTTATACCCCATGCTATTGTGAAAGTACATGTCTGTAAGGGAGGCATTCTTACCCCTTTCTAGTTGAGTTCTATTGATGATTACATCTCTGGAAGGGAGGCATTCTTACCCCTTCCCAGTTGACTTCTCTTGATGATTACATGTCTGGAAGGGAGGCATTCTTACCCCTTGCCATTAGACCTATAGGGACGAGAGGCATTCTTACCTCGTGCCCACTAATCTCGAATTATGTAAAGGAGGCATTCTTACCCCTTTCTAGTAGACCTATAGGGACGAGAGGCATTCTTACCTCGTTCCCGATAATCTCAAATTATGGAAGGGAGGCATTCTTACCCCTTTCCAGTTGACCTATAGGGACAAGAGGCATTCTTACCTCGTGCTCGCTAATCTCAACTAATGGGTGGGAGTAATTCTTACCCCACGTCATCTATGATCTAAATGTGTTTGTGTGTGTGTGTGTGTGTGTGTGTGTGTGTGTGTGTGTGTCTGGTGACATGATCAGGTTACTTTACCGGCAATGAGCTGAAGCTGGTATAACCATCAGGTGTCCCTTGGGAACCTAGATGGGTGTTTTTACTTATGTAATTCTGCTTACTTATTTCTCCATACTTTCTCACTGTTTAATTATTATACACTGTATGGATTTTGTTTGACACCGGTGGTGCCGGCCTACTGAGATTTATATCTCACACCTGACTTAGGCTGCCATTGCACTGGGGTACCCGAGTAGACCTTCTTGCTTGTAGGACCTAGGTTGTGTGCTATGCTGTTTGTACCTAAGGAGTTAGGAGAAAAGGACCAAGCGGGAGCTTGGGATGCTCAGGGGATTTCCATCGGGCTTTGCTGTCCTTTATTTTTGTATTGTTTGTAAAGCATGTTGTATTGATTCCTACTTTCATAACTGTATCATCATCTGTACATGCATGCATTGTAAACTGGTTTTTGCTGCCTTTTATAAAATGGTTATTACCTGTCTTTTGCTTCTGCCTTTCAATTGTTTACTGCTTCCTCTATTGAATATTATTTACTCAGATATGAGGGTATAGTCTCCCCACTATCACCTCATGAGACCCTCGCTTCTAGTAGGTAGCCTCTGGCATATGAGGAGATGCGCTTGAGGCCATGTGACCTACCGGTCTGGCCACCGGTTTGATGGTAAGCTGGGTCGGGACATTACAATATTTATTCTTAAACTAATCATGGCATTATTAGTTGTAAAATGGTTTTTGTTTGTTGATCTATTGAATTTTTAATTGTTTAAGGACTATAAAACCCCATTATAATTCAAATAATGTTTACATGTATGTAAATTGATTATATTTCATATATATGATTTTAAATATGATTTTATTAAAAAATAATATAAAAATATTTTTTGAAAATATATTTATTGATTTAATGAGTTTTTACAAAAAAATGAATGGAAAGTACAGTTTATCATATATGTATACTAATGTGATTGATTTTTGAATACTAATTTGTGTGGGTTTTATTGAGTATAAAGTCCATTTTTACAGAATATGGATTAAATGATATGTTTCAGTATTTATGGTTGATTTTCAAGAAATCATAGCAGAATTAAAAAATTGTGTATGTTTTCAAGAAACGTTAGTGACAACATGGAATGTATGTAATAAGAATAGGTTTTGTACAATTAGAAGTGTCACAGATTGACCAAATTGAATACATTACTGAGTCTTGAATCAAAGTTCACATGTAATGTGTACCTACACACATGTTGTGTACACAAATTCAAGAAGCTTTTAGTGGGAAATTTAACAATACATACCATGTGAGATGTTTCACAAGACATCTACTCTCACAAAATATTATCTAACACATTTTAATTTAAAGGGGAAACATGGTTAACGACTTAACGGTGGAGAAAAGCTGGAAAAATTATTTGACCTAAGAACACTTTGTGTAATTATACCACCCACCATAAAAGTTAATTTTCTATAAATATAGAGGGATACCTATGAATTATGGTTCGGTAAATGAATTTGGAGGTTCTTACATTCTATATACTTGATCTAACCCTAAATCCAATATGTGTTTTTCATTCATTTTATTTCTTTTATTATCCCTTTTTCCTCTTCCCATCTCATATCCATGGAAAGAGTTGAGTTTTTTTATTGAACCTTGCACCATTTCTATGGACATAATGGTGTATAAATTCTACCTTGGGGTTGTAATGAGTCTGTGGGTTCATTGTAAATAATGTTATGGTGTCTTTTATAATTTTTACTTCTATTTTATAATTCATTTTTTCACATTAATTCTAAATCACTACATCAAAATCGACTGATATCGGTATTTTTTTTTTTGATTTGTTGTTGGTTTAAACCGCCACTATATGGTTCTATGATTATTTCCAAAAACCACCACTAAAGTTGGAATATTTATCCAACTCACATCATATCTTTCCATTTAGTATTGGTTTCTAGGAACCATCACATAACATTTTTTTAAGGGATAGTTTTTTTGGTTTTAGTGGTGGTTTCCCCTCCAAAAAAATGTTGGGGACAAAATGGTTGTTTAAAATGCCGCTATCCCCTCTGATTTTTTTGGGAGGGGAAACCTTCGATAAAAACATTTCAACATTATATAGTAGTTGTTTAAACCACTACTAAATAATAATTTGGCATATATAGTTGAGGTTTAAAATGCTGCTATATATCACTTTTCAAAAAAGAATACAACTTCAGAATCTGGAGCCCCAGAACAGCCAAACAAAAAACACAATGCACAATGGGAATCCAAAATATAATATCATAAAAAATGAATAGGTATAATTATAAACTCATTAAATCCTAATATTATACAATCTCATATATATAATTATATAATCAACTACCATCCTATGTTTAGTTAATTAATTATACCAACAACAGAATCAATCTCACTAGGGGAACTCCCCTAGAAATAGAACAACCTACACTAAGGGAGAAATATCTAGTTCTTAATCTAATATAGTATTCCATAAACTTTATATGTAACTTAGTTATTTATATATCCAATCATATGGAAAAATTTTATATGAGTAATTAAACAAGCATGTGATCATCATATAAATCAATAATAAATATAACAAATAACCTCATATCACATTCAATAATGTCTTAATAAATAGTATAATTCACTTCGTAAAAGCATCAAATAATAATTCAAATCAAATCCCATAAATTTAAAAAGGTCTATATAAAATCTCACACAAGGGGATCTCAACAAGTTTGATCAAATCATTAAGAAAAATAATTCTATATAATTCTATATAGACTATTGAAATAAACCTATATGTCCCTGTTACAAAATCATAATTGGAAAACAATTATAAATAAACACTTTTAAAACAAGTTATTCCACCATTATGAGTTGATTTAAAACCAAAACATATCTTTTAATGAAAATAAACCCTTAAAATGTGTTAAATCATTTAGAAATAAAAAAAAGAGAAAAAACCCCATCTTTTTGTCTTCAAATTCATCAAAAAATGGACTCTTTGTTTTTTGAATAAATATTTGGAATAAATAACATCTAACATCAAAAATAAAAATTGATATTCATTTAAAATAATCAAGGGAATATATAAAATGCCTTGAAAATATTTCACAACCCCATCATGGGTTACATATATAGGTATATATTAATTTGAAAATAATTTTTTAAAATCTTATTAATTTCATGAAAAATAAGAGAAATGATTTTCACAAAAACACCTACCTAAATAAACAAGAAACCACTCGCCCAAATTGGTTGAAGCACAAAATATTAAGTAAAATACCTCTACAAGCCTTATTCAACTAATTCCCTAAAATAAGATCCTCACATACCCTATATTCTACCATCACTAATATTTGGGTTTATAGGGGAACAACAAATCAAGAGGAATGGGAATGAGGAAGGATAAAGAAAAACTTTAGGAGACTGAGAATTATTATTATAAGGTAAAATTTTCAATAAAACATACAAAATGAACCAAGAATATATATTTTCATGCAATGTTAGGGAAATACATATATCCCTACTAAAAACCACAACATGGTTTTTGAATCACTATATTAGTGTTATTCTATTATATGATTAGTTACACATCATATCTAAATAAAAAGTGAACCCTAATCACTATCCAATGAACTTTTATTTACACCCTATTTGTATCCATCTCCACTCCCTACTACCAGAATCTACCTAAAATTTCATTAAAAATTAAAAAGTTTTGTATATTTAAATTTAAACCTCAAAACAATAAATGTTTATGTATAAATGATCTTTAAGTTGTGTGATTTACCTTATCACTTCCATACATCAATGAAATTTCACCTAGGAATTATCCAGTCATTTTTTTTATAATTCAATAAATAATTTCTACATAGAAATGACCTTTTCATCTTGTATCTTTATATGATCCCCCTATTCCTAAATTGTGCATTGCATTGCAAAAAACTCACACTAAGCATAATGAGGTAGGGAGTAACTAAAACTATAGGTAGAGGATTCCTAAATCCCCAATGGGCATCCAAAGTCCTCAGATGGTAATGGTCCCAAACCCATCTAGCAAACTCGACCAGGATGATCCTTCCTAAGGACTTGACCAAGTGGATATTTCTGGGAGACTAAAAAGGACTGTATAGGATTGGCATCCCATTGTTCATTTAATTTTACATATGAATAAAATATTTTTTATATTTTAAGAAATACATACTAACATAGTGGAAACTGATAATAAGTTCTTTCAATGAAAAAGGAATTCATACCCCCAACTTCTTTGGTGGGATCATTAGCATAATTTTCATCAGATTTTGTATGAACATCTAACCAAAGTTTTTTTAGGAGACTTGGTTCCCTAAATTAGTTAACTACATTAAAAAAATATAAATCTTCAATTTAGTATATGAAATAGATAATTATATCTTATAAATATTTAAACTAATGAAAATATTACTAGAGTCAATCTATTTCTGGAAAAACTCTTTGACTTGGTAGTGTGGGCTAAGATTTTTTTAGCTCAACTTGATGCTTATTTCTTGAAAACATCCTAAAATAAATAAAATTTAATTTATTAGTAATATATATAATGTAATATACTTTTCATATTCATTTATATAAGTAAAGTGATATTAATATAACAATATATATTTCAATACCAGGTGCTTCACATGATGATGGATATCAACAAAAATCTTCCATTTCTATCTAGGTACCACTTCAGGTACCTTATCAAACAACTGCTAAGTTTTTAATAAAGAATCATTGAATTCATTCCAAAATATCCATTTAAAATCCTTCAATTTCTTTCCCAATTTTTTCAATGTCCACTTTAAGGTGATAAGATCAGCAAAAGTAAAATGGAATAAAAATTTTACAAAGAGAATCATTTTAAAAAATTAAAATTTAATAACATAATGACAATCAATGACACCATAATGTATTAAAATTAACTTTATCTAGGAATTAAATCCTTTATTTTTCCAAGATTTAGGCTCATTACACAAATTAGAAAAGGTAATGGGAAGGGTAACTAGCTCTACCACCAGTTGGCCTAGAATCTTGATAAATAATCTTGTAGTATCATTTGTGGGGACCCCATAATAGTCAAATGGGACAGTTATCTTCAATACCATTAGATTCCATATATCTGAATAGTTAATATTTCTCTCCTTAGTAAAAAAATTTGTATCTTTTATGAAACAAATGTTTGTAGTGTAAAAAATGTGCAATAACTTTATTCACATTAAAATTTGTACCTATAACTATCAACCACCAATATACTCATGAAGAAACAAGAGTAATGACCTATTCCCTCACTGATGAACCTGCTGAATGGGGAGGCACTATCTTAGATGCTGGTGGGATAAAGAAGGAGGGTTTTCCAGATGCTAACAGAATGGTGGGTGTGAGAGATGCTGAAGGTGGGAAGACAGAGGGTATCTCAGATGCTATAAGGAGGGGGACCAATGGATCATCATCTGTTATTGTGGTTGGGGGGATGTCAAATTGAAGTTGAATGGGATTTATGAAATGATTCATCCTTTTCATTCATGTCATTTAATCAAATAAAATTATCTTCAAAAAATATTTTTCAAAAAATATTATACATAAAAAAATTAGAAATCATAACAGGTGAATAATACTGAAAAACGAAATATATATAGATATGATAATGAATGGCTACTCATATAACATAATTGGTTGATAAATTAATGTATAACTACAAATACAATCAATTTTTCCTTCAATCGTGTCATTTTCCTACTCCATCATTACTTGATCTACTTCATCCACCCGTACATGACTAATATTTTCAATATCATGACAGAAAAATATGTTTGTTTCATGTTGTGGATGGGATTCAATGTTAGATGAAAAATATTCCACTCCACCACCCATATCATACAAGTCTCTTCTTTTATGTGAAAAACAACATTGAACCCTTCATCCCTGACATCTTCCATATAATATACCATTTTCTATTATGATGAGAAGATATATTGATCATGTAATTCATGGTCACTGACATCCATCAAGAAAGAGAAGGTCACATAAGTAAATTTTAAGGAATCTATTTTAATACCCCTAGTAATATAGAACCACTTTAATTTGAATAAAACAACTAAAAAAATCCCATGGTAGTTTAATTCGATATTATCAGTCAATTTTCTATAATATACTAATTTGGAAACTATAAATTTACCACTATTCTATATTTTAAAACTCTATCCCTAATAAACTATACAAAATTTAAAGTTATCGATATAATAAGAATCAAATTTTATATCCTTTTTTAGAGGACCTCAATCCAGAAACTTCAAATCTTCTGATAGCTCATCCTTAGTATTAGTATTCATGATCTACAAAAATATTCATTATTAGATTAACAAAATATGTGTCAACCTAATATCTGTATTGATTGAAATATTTATGAAAGTACATGTTAAAACCATTATACAAGATCTTTATAAACATATTTTGTAATATATTTCTCATTTGATGTTTGGCCTCTCACATGTCTCTTTTTTGTATCTTGATCTCTTCAATAAATGGATCTGTAATTTCAGGATTAAGTAGCACATATCTATATTCCTGTAATAATTCCATTTCTGTTAGTGTAATATTTGAGATCCTCTCAACTTATTATCCAATAGTAGGAATGATTTTTTATTTCCCATATAGTTGAGACTGAGTCGATGTGTCTTCATCACATCCAACTCAATTTAATCTTGTCTCAATATCATAAATGTATCTAGAACAAAATCTAGGTCACTCCTCTTCTAAATATCCTTTATAAATTTATCCTTCAAGCTAAGATTTTTGTTTAATGTATGATTTTAAATGACCAAGATATTAGTGAAATAAAATTAATAAAACATAATTACGTATTTAATGAAGTTCCAAGAATTTATTACTTGAGATGAAAAACATATAAATAAATTACCACTCAATTGGATACATCTATTGATAATGTACGGGGCCTCCTAATTTACTTTTCACAACCAAATTCAATGTTAAATTAGTCATGATAGTAAAAAATTACAAAGGAATGATCAACTTTATTAAACAAAGTGTTAATACAAATATCTCCTAAAGGTTTCCAAAATCATATGGTTGTATAATTTTCTCACAAATTTGTTTGATGAATTTGTAAAATTATAGTAAAACGTTAGTAACCTTTTAAGGTAATAATGTATGAAATTCCAATGGTAGTAACTATTGTAAAAAAATATATGAACCATGACTTTTCAATCCATGTAACCTATAATGATTTAAGTCAAAACACATTGAGATGTTACTTGAATACACATTATATACCTTCAAATGTTATAAAATTTGAAGGAATGTATCTTTATCCCTATTTTCATTTCAAAAAATTCTAGAGAATACTTTCCATTCTCATCTATCCTGAGATCACACTTTATATTCATTTTTTATATTCCCTTCCAAGAATTGAGATGGTCCTTTGATTTTCCATGCTCATTAAAAATTGTAAAGATCAAATATTCACAAATATTCTTCTCAATACGAATAACATCAAGATTATTCCAAAAACAATTTACTCCCCAATACATAAGTTTAAAGAATATACTTTTTTCTTCCATTATTTCATTCAAATTTCAATTTATGATGCACTTAGAACTCATTTACCACTATCATTCAAATTATGAAATTTCCCAAATTCTATTCCAACATTTCCATGTTGTGCAAATCTTTCAAAACTTGTCAACAACATTGTAAGAGGTATTCAATTAATAGAACAATTTAATTTTGACTTGTTCAAACGAATTCTATGAGATGCATCGATAAATATTTAATGACACAATAACAACCATTTTTTACTATAATGTAGTAATTTGGGCTCAAAATCAATGTAACAAACAGGACAAGCCAACCCCATATAAGTGTTCCAACTAGATAAGTTCCCATGTCCAGGGTAGTCACTAATAGTCCACATTAGAGCAATATGCATTTTGAAAATTTTTCTAGAATATGAATCACATGTCTCATCACCGTTTCTTCATAACTCCTATATTTCTTCGATTAGAGGATGAAATTATACATCAATATCATTTCCATACATTTTTTTCAAGTAATAATCATCAAAATTATAAACAATGTTTATTTCATACACATGTATAGAGATAGCTTTTAAGTGATCAAAACAATCGACCAAATACTATAGTTAGTGCTCAAAGTCCCAAATGGGATAAATCTATCAGTAGCCATTCCCAATCACGCATTCCCAAAATTAGATGATAAATATGTATTTAATTAATCCAATGTATTTCATGACTATGAATCTCTTGTATGTTGAATTAACCCATCATTTTTATTATCTATACTTTATGTGATCGGTGGATTTTGATGACATGAATAATATTTTCAATTGAGGATTTAAAGGGAAGTAATGCAAAAACTTTACAACTATGTTCTTTTTATTATTATTTATAGTACTATGTTGATTCATACTTCCATCATCAATCAATATATTCCATCTATAATAAGAGCATTTTTTTAGTCCTATCTTCTTGAATCATCTCCCTAAAAAAGAATACAATCATTGGGACAAGTATGTATTTTTTTTATAATTTAGACCAATCTTGTTAGAAAATTTTTTCATATCATAAAAATGATCAAGGATCATAGCTTTAATAAATTAATCTCACAAAAAATTCAATTTCATGGAAATTTATTTATTTATAATTCCACATAGGCATTTTTTATGGTAAAACTTCAACAGAAAATAATTTTTTGAATATATCAAACATCCACCATATAGGTATTGATTTCCATCGTCAACTTAATATTAAAATGAATTTTATTCTCAATGAAATTTTCTTTTACATTATTCTCTTTATAATCAAGAGAATGATCCAATGATATGTTATAATCTTGATCAGGTTTTCTTGTTGTCCCAAAAACATCACTTGTCAAGTTACTATTTGTTTCACCCCCAACTGGTTGTTCTGATATTTTTTTATGTTGATGTTTTTATCTTAAAATTCTTAAATAATCATTTATAAGGTTTTTCATTTCAGTGTATACTGTTGAAGAATTTGGTATCTCATTCTGTTGATTAACTTAAGTTATCAATCACTATATAAAATTTGATTATTTATGACAAATACCATACAAATACTGAGTAGGAAATTGCATCAATATCAATTATTCATAAACATCATGTTTCTTCAACCATATTCTAAATTTATATTTATTATATGGACATGTTATTGTCTCATTAATAGATCGATTGGAAATTGAAAAATCTAAAAACTCCTCCAAACCCTTATCATACTGAGGTTTCTTCCTCGGTAATGTGATTATATTTTATCCATATATATCATAATTTTACTACACTTTATTAAAAATATTAAAAAACAAAATTATTACTAAGTAGTAAAATAGATTAATGGAAGTAAAAAAAATAACCCAAGTAGTTATAAGAAGATTCATATATATACTAAAGAGTCCAAGTAAAAAAAAGGAAATCAATAATGGATGGTATTATATAAAATAGAAGCAAGAGAGAAATAATACAATAATTAAGAAAACAATATTTCAAATGTTTTTTGAAAATCATTTATAAAACCACACATTTAAAAAAAAATTATAAATCTAACTATTTCAATAAAATAACCTTTTTAGGCAAGAAACCCCTCTTTAAAGGATGTTAATTGGTGTCAAGTACCCATTTTTCAAGAACAAACTTTCACCTTTTAAAAACATTTCAAGCCACCATGAGACTTATGGTCTCATAACCATTTAAAAAAATATTAAAGTTCAACTACCTTAAATTCCTAAAACATTCCTCTAAAATAACACACACATATTTCAAATATGACATTATTGTCGAACACCCCTTCAAATAGTTAATTACCATTATAAAATCCACTAATAATTTTAATAACTACTTATCATGTGACCAAGTTCTACACCAAGTCATTAAACCATTTGAATCCAATTAAAGACCAAAATAGGAATTGATATATGTTTTTAGTATAACTCTAAGTATAAGTTATGTAATAACTAAAAATAATGCAATACTATGAGAAATATAAAAAAATAACCAATGCATGATATAACTAACCACATAAAAATATTAATTTAAATATAAAAAATTAAAATGGAATTGAATAACCAAAATCTAGGTCGTACTAATTGTAATCCATGAAAAGTGTAAGAGGTAAGATAGGGAACACCTGATTCACATTAATAATAATCTAAAAAAAGTATAAGAGATGTAATATGAATCAAATAATTCAAACTATTAGTATGATAAAAGGATGTAAGAGATGGAAAATGAGACAAATTAACATAGTAGTAGAAAACTAAACAATGGATAAGAGATTTCATAGGAAATTTCTAATTCATACTAGTACAATTCCAAATGAATAATAAGATATTGATTAGAAAATAACCAATTCATACTTGTAGGAAACCAAAAAAATATTAGATATTCTAGATTCCATTAAAAATATATACTAATAGCTTGAAAAACATTTTATAAGATATGGTATAAAGAATATGAATACAAGAGGTTTAGGTTTCATAAACAAAAACATATATGTATTCAACATGCTCAACATGTCCAATAAGTCAAATGGCATGTTTCATGATAAAATTATCCAAATAATTTTTTTTTATTTTCATAAAAGGCCAATTTAAGGGAAAATTCAGAACCGTGCCAGTCTGATTACACAATACATATTCAAAATTCAAAATGGGCCCAAATCAAAATTCAAATCAAAGTCCACCATCACGAAAACCAAATCCCTCAAACTAGTAGTCATCATCACACCATTGTTATCCCTACCAAACATTGATCTATCATCTTCTGAGTCACCACCTCACCGGTGAGAACAACCCACTGGAGCACCTCCCACCATCGCGCACCCACACCATCTTCAAAAACCCTCGTCGCATTGAGCTGGGGTAAACCATAGCGCCTTGTATGAAACCCCCATCATTAAACCCATCATCATCATCATCACTAGAATGGTATTATAACTCATCGTCATTGATCGATCATCATCACCGTCTACCTCCTGAAGCCGCCCACTCAACCTCACTTCCCAAAGAACCTTAGAGACCACTGCATATCTCTACCTCAGAGAGAATGGTGCAAGCCTGGATCCAGAGAAGAGAAAAAATGGGATTTTCAGGACAAAATAGTGGAAAGACCATCACTATTCGGGACCATGAACTAGGGAATGCGATAACTAGAAAAGAGACCTGAACAAAACCACCTGCAAAATAGACCTCCTTGAGCAGGCACATTGATGTGACCGTCAACACCAGCCCAAGCCACAGAAATGTTGGAGAACTCGAGAAGGAATCCACCAATACCCACCAACACCGTGAAACAAAGTCCAAAAACCAGAGCCACCAAAGAAGCTTAAGAAAGGGAGAAAATTGTCCAGACTCCCATCAGTCGATGCTCGCCTACACCGCTGCCAGCCACAGCACACCACAAAATTTCCCTATGCCAACACCACACCACCAACACTCCAACGTTGAACCAAAAATATAAATATGAAAACCCCAACTTAAAAACAACCCAAAATCACTGAGATCATGAAAGAAACAGAGGGATTGGAACCCTAGGAGGAAGAAGAGAAAATACTTAAAACTAAAAGAGATGTGAGGGGATAAAACCTTATAGAGAACTGGGGGTTGAAACCCTAAAATAAGAAGACTAGAGATGCCAAGGGGAACCTCAATTGCCAAACTACAATCCCAAAACCTCATAGTACCCTCCACTCCAGATCTGACCTGGATAGGAGTAGTGGGATTCGAGGCAAGGGTGTAGTAAGTTGACCCGAGAAGAGAGACCTAGAGCGCAGAAAGGAACCTAAGAAACAATGAAAAAGAAAGAGGAGAGGACCTAGACAGATCGCAACACCACTGGGGAGGATGATGAAATTATAAATTATAGAATGGAATAAAAATATGAGATCACTTTAGTAAATGATGAACAATATAAAACATAATGAATATATATCATTTTATACTTCATAATGCATTACAAAGTAGTAAACATTCTGACCAAGTATATGATATAGAGAAATAAATTTAATTTAATTAACATATAATGATAAACATGTAAAACCTAGTAAATATACACAAAAACAAATCATTTAACCATGAATGGTTCTGGGAAAACATTTACTAGTTTTAAACTCTTAGTCTCCATATGGTTCACCCCACCCTATACCATTTCAAGGTTAACTCTGTCTAGATATGATAAGAAGAAGGGGGCACCTAAAAATTTATTTGTAGCCTATCACTTTGAGGCCTCAGAAAAAGAAATATTTTATCCAAAACCAAATATCAACCACTTATCAATAGATTCGAATTAGGCAAACATTATTGACACATGAAGAGAACAATTCCATAAAGAAAAATCCAGTTCTTACCTTATATTCACCTATATAAATCATCTACAGCTACTATCATGGAAGCAATCCAAGTGATTCAAATATTTTATCATCCATGGATTAAGAGATAGATTAAATGAAGTTAATAATTAAATCTCGTTACCTAGAATTTATGGGGGTACCTAGTCTAAGTGTTTCCAGATTACCTTCTAGTAGGGATGGATCAGGAGAGATGACGTTTCAGGTAGTGAGGATGAGAAAGAGGGCTCCGGGGGTCTCATAAGAAATCATAAAGCCAATGACGGTGAGAGTGATGGGCGCTCAGGAGATACCACAACACTGGAGAGGACGAGGGTGAGGGTTTGGGGGATCTGGGGAAACTGTAGTTGTAGAGACCCAAATCTTGACGTACATGGACATTACCTTACTTTTGCGGAATACTTAATACATAACAAAAACAGACACCCAAATATCGTATTAGTTTAGTGTCTTTGGAAAATCAGAACGTAATATTCTAATCATGGTGAAAGATCTTCAACATCTCCCATAAAGATCTTCTCCTTTTTGGTTTTCTTACCTAAAACCTTTCTTTATATCTTGGGGAAAAGAAAACATAAAAAGGGTGAGCTCAAATTCTCAGTAAGGGTAAACATAGAGAACATAAAACAATCCATAAACATTTGAATGCAAAAACTTGAACATAAAATATAAACATCAAAATCTTGAAAAAAGACATAAATCTTGGAAGTACGTAAGGCATATATCATAAAGGAACATAAATCATGATAAAATAGCATGGGAATAAAACATGTGATTGTGGCAACCATTAAGCACATGATATTATTTCCATAGTAGCCAAGGTATTTCTACCAAGACCATCTTAGTGGACAAAGTCCCTTTCTGAATCGAGTTCACTCCTCATTCCAGTCTTGTATCACTGAACTGGATTAACTTACCATTCCATCCATGTCTATCTCATGAGATATAAATCTGTAGCCAATGCATTTGAGGGAGATATAGGTCTCACCCATCTCATAATGAAACCATTCTTAAGTGTACCACAAAATAAACATACATCATTCATAATAACCCAACAAATAAAATGGGTTTCATAAACATCATCCCATCATAACATAATCCATATAAAAGAAATGGATATCATTTCATAATAAGAATAATCAAACCATGTAAATAATAGAGAAATTATACTTGAAACATAATCATACTAAATAATGTCATCTTAGATGGAAAATAGTTTTGATAAAACACTTGAAATGAATTCTTAAGGAAAATATCCTTTCGTCTTCAAAATCATTTTCTTTTCTCAAAATGACATGAAATTTTAAAAGAAAATTATTTTTTAAAAAATAATTATGAAATTTTGTATAGGAAGATTAATTGAAATAAGTCATTATGAAACTGTAAAAATCTGTTCATGCTGTATAAGTTAAAAAACCATTCTCCTCGTACTTTTTTCAGAAAAGTCAAAAATTTCCTCGTGTGGTAAACAAAAGTAAGATTCCTTTCATAACATGTGGTAAAATTAAAAAATGGGTAAAAGGACATTAAACATACATGAAAACATTTTTAGAAAATAGGGACATGGATGATAAAAAAAACCCCAGTAAATACTTACGAATAAACAATCTCGGATAAGAGCGAGATTGGAAAAGTTATCCCTTACCTTATGTCTGATATGCTTCGTATGTATCCAAACCTCCTGTATAATGATTTAAATAATGTCATTGACTTATTAAAGAATCATATTAATTGTTATGATATCATATATGGGTTACTTATTCCTTTATATTACCCGTTCTTTTGTAACTTCGATGTAAAAGCAGCGATTTGGGTAAAATCGTTTCATTTATTGTATGTGTTTCGACATGTTGTTCTTGATATTATTACTTATATCTTGATTTAATTAATTTCAGAATTTAAAACATGATTTATATATAATATATATTCATAATATACACATATATATATGATATATTGATAAATGGAATGAAATACATTGTTCATGGAGACGGTAGGCCGTACGTACGCATGAACGCTGTTTTCGTTTCCTTATTAAATTGAATGGAATTAAGTATATGAAATACATATATATATATATATATAAATACAGTATCATTATTATGTCATATATTTCATTATTATTCATTATATATACTTTATAATCATTCATGAATGATTAACATGGAGAATGAATCTCATCGCGTCGTAGAGACGGTAGTCCGTACGTACGCATGAGCGATGATATAATTCCCATGATCGTGGAATTGTATTGAAGTGTGTGTATAATATTTCAGAATCAATATCAATTTAAAATAATCATATATAGTTATTTATTTACACCATTATACCCATCCAAGTAAGGTGGTGGTTGAAAACAGATTACACCACGGCGTGGAGACAGTATTCCGTACATACGCACGCGCGGTGATTTCGTTTTCCGTAGGATGGATAGAAGGTGAAATAGGGTTGTTTCATATTTATAATAACATATAAGTATATAAGTAATACTGATGTTATTACTTTATAATTAGACAACTAAAGAAGAAGAAGTAGAAGAAGAAAGAAACATTAAAGAGTCGGTAGAAGAGATTACCTCTTCCTCGACTCACCTCCTTTAAACTTCTTCCTAGGGAACTAGAGTTGGTCTTTTGAGAAGACCAAAACCTCTATGATGTAACTATAGAGGCTTAGAAGTGTAATTGGCAGGTTTTGGCCGAGCTTAAAGGCTAAAAATGGTTGTAAGTGAAGAGGGAAGGGGTTCCCTTTTTATAAGGGAGGAGAGGGGCACCTTAGGAAAACTTAAAATATTATTTTATAATAAAGTCATATTCGGTTTTTAATTGCTCCAAATTGATTTATTTAGAATATAATATGGGTATGGGTCGAAATCCTCTAAACCAATAGGTTTTAGACAAATTTAGGTTACTATTTTATCCTTATCATTTAGATTTAACTCTATGTTAAATAATTTAACTTTTACCGTGTCTTTTTGTTTTCTTACACTATATGGTTAATAAACATACTATAACAAGACAAAAGAACCCCAAGTGGTTCATTATTAATATATAAATCCTTATCTAAGTCATTTGTACAAACCTTAGATTTTTAGGAATAAAATAACAATTAATAATATAATATTTGTTTTAAAAACTATTTTATTTTAATTTTAACACTATTTGGTACTTGATTTTTTTGAAAATCATAACATCATTATTAGTTCAAAAAAAATTTATTAAATCAATACTAACATGTCATATTAACCTAGAAAATTATTTTAATTCATAAAAATTCTAAAATTACATTTATTTGGGTATTTATAACATAAATTATGTTAATATTTCATTAATAAAGTAATTATTGCATCATCATTGTGTCATAAATAAATTAAATTATTTAATGTCTAAAAATTATAAATAAATTCCCATTATGTATGAAATATTTTTATCTTTCTAATGAATATTTATAGTCGAATTTATCTTATGTATAACCCTATATTAAAAAAAATTTAGTTATTAAACTTTGATTTTAACTATTTTAATTCTTCTTTAAATAAAATAATAATAAATGTCTTAATCTAATCCTAGTGGACCTAAAGGGTAATATTTTATCCCTAAGGTTTTTTTTGGCCGAACTACACTTATCCAATATAATTATGACATGTTTTAGGGTAATAATAATATCATTTTTACCCTTAATTACCCTATTTACTTTTAACCGTGGTAAATAAAAGTAAAAGTTACTATTCACCAAAAATTATTTTTATCTTATTGAACCACATTTTACTCCTTGATATTAACCATGTCTCTCGTATTTTTGAAATTCCACTCACAGAAGCGGTAAAATTATGTTTTATGTAAATTTTCAAACTCTCCTAGGAGGTGGGTAAAAGACGGTGAAAAGTTCAATAAAATTTTTATATGTCTAAAATTATTATAAAATGACTCCAATGAATTACATTGAATTTATATAGGTATTATGTATCAATTTTGACCTAAAATAAATTTAAATAAAATAAATAATTATTTATATAAAAAATTTGATTTTTAAATAGTAACCCAGTGTTTTCACTATTCATCAAAAATTTAAAGTTTTCAGAAAAATACCAAAAATTCACCCTAGGATAATTTCGATATTCCAAATCTAAAAATGAAGTAAATTTTTAAAGATAAAATTCATAAAATTTCAAAAAGTGGGTATTACTATTCATAACGGCTAGTTTATATAATATTTTAATAACATATCATTGTTTAGTGAAACTCAGTATTGCGTACAACACACGCCATCGTGGAAGGTCGCGATTGCGTGTAATGTAATCTAAGTTAGGATTGCGTGTAGTGAAAGACTCCTTTGTTGTTGTGTATAACAGAATCCAACCATATTTCATTTATACATTGAATATATATATATATATATATACACTCAATGTTGTGTAGAATAACTACTATCAAACGAACTTGAAATTGTGTGTAACACGATCCAAGAATAGTGTTGCGTATACTGCAAGCTGATACGGTATTGCATATGGCACAAGATAATATTGGTGTAGCATACAAAAAAATACATCAAAGAAATTAAAAATAATAATTCTCATAAAATCTTGGGTTGTTACAGTAGTTCCAATGATGACATGGGCTGGGGGTCGGGGAAAACAGGAGCACCAGTGAGGGCTTGGGGGTAGGGGCTCTTGGTAAACTGTAGTGCCAGTGAGGGGGAAATAATCAGAGCGTCGATAATGGTGGGAATTCCATAGTGGGGAGGGATCAAGGTAGGGGGTGCTTAGGGGGAAGTAGGGGTGATGCTCAGGGGAGAATGGGGCATAGGAGAAAGGGGGTCTCAGGAAAAAGTGTGTTTTTGTAATAAATGGTTAAAATTTAGTGGTTGTTTTTAAAAAATCATTTCCAAATTATTTTAATTTTTTTAGTGAATGTTTAATAAACTAGTGATAAGCTATAAATTTTTAGTAGTGAATCCACTAATTTTGTTTTATCATACCAAGAATGACACAACCCCAAAAAAAGAAAAGGAGATATAGCATGTGATCCCATGACCCTTATTGGATTTTGTTTCCAATGTTTTGTGTTTTTTTGTTAAAAACACTTTTTTAAAAAAATTAATCACTAGAACAAGGAATTAAATGATAAATAACATAATTTTTCTTTATTAATCTAAGAAGTGATGACAGAATTGCAAACTCATGGTAGAGTAATTTCAATAATGCTTTCTGTTACTAATGAATGACTTTATATTTAACAAAATTTGAAAATAAAAAATTGACACATTTTTCATTTCATTTCATTCCATTTTTTATTTATTATTCTTCTATTTTCCAATGATTACCTTTAAAATATTAGTTATTATTTTCCCTCAACATCCTATATTCACCTAAATAATTGGCTAAGACTCATTGACTCATGACTTGATTCGTTTCACTTGTTTCCTTATAGATTAACCACAATACACCTCTTCTTCAATATAGTGAGGGAAATCAACTTTTCTATGCCTCACAATGGGAAAGTTTATTTTTTTTGTAATTTTTACTGGGGAATAATCATGTAGTGGTATTAGTTTTTGATCTGAAACTGATTAATTCATGTTCTCCTTTTCCATTTCATCTATCATTATTGGGTTCCTAAATCTTACTTCCAAATATATTCATATTACACTGGATGTTCTTGTTATTAATCTAGATATAATTTTTATGTGTATGAAATACTAATTCCATACTCATATAAATAAGAAAACTACCCATAGATGAACTGTTTTCAGTAAGTGTATATCCCATGTATATTTGTTAACCCATATTTTTTTTAATTAGAATATCCAACTAATTCTATTAGATCTATAAAATTATTATTAATATGAAAGATTTCACTGAGTTCTAGTCAAACCATCTCTAAATGTTGGAATGATGTGGGATTTTGGGATAAAGGGTCATAGAGATGATAACCATCAACGAATTCTTGGTTCATTATAAAATTTAACCATTTATTGTTAATTTGACTAAGGAATTTTGTTTTGATGTGGTCACGAATTATTTTGAATTAATTTTTTTTGAAAATTACTTTATAGGTATTTAATTTGAAAATAATGACAAATAATACCATGATAGTATTGAAATTAGATATTTTTTCAATTATGATAACATAGTTGATACATTACATTTACCAGAGACTCTCTATGATGCTTTTCAAGTATTCATTTGTATGGAGATGGAACTTAATGAATTGAATAACATGAATAAACATTTTGATATAAAAGTCAACCTATGTAACCTAGATGACATGGATAGTGGATAATTTAATCCACCACATTTCTCTCCTAGATAAAAAGGAACCAAAATAAACAAGTAGGGTGTGTCACGCTTGTGGTGGTTTGTGAACAAAAATCAGTTTCCACCTTCAGACCATGGCTAGTTTTTTTCAATTAGGTTGAGAAAATTTCATAAAACAAAGGTTCATTGTAGGGGATTACATAGAGTCTTTTATTTTCCTATTTCCCCTTTTTTTATTAAATAAATTACATGATGTTAGTTATATCTAACTAGAAATGTATATAATTTTTCTACTTATCTCTCTTCTCTATCACATTACATGTATGAATTTGAGAATACACAATGTGTAATATAAATACATGGAATGTGTTAATTATTTTATATGTAAACCATATATATTAGTTCGTAAATATAAATATTATTTTGGTAAATAAACTAAAATAAATCTTATGCCAATGGAAGCGTCACTAGAGGGTATTTAAGTCATTGTCGGTTCGAATCCCTATATACCCTCCATAGACACATGACTCATTTTTTCTAAAAATATTTTTTTTATTTGTTGTGTGATATATTATATTATATATTAAAAACATTAAAAAAATAAACATCATGATGGGGTTGGATTAGCCAACATGATTGCAACCCAGGGTCCAAAAAATCCTTAATCGAACCATTCCAACCAACTAAATTCTATCATTTTTCACTTAAATAAAACTACACAATGTTTATACTCATATATGTAGTGATTCATGTGTGTTATATATTCCTAAATATAAAAATAATATAGAAAAATTTAAACTAAATGTGGGTTAGTGTGATGGGATAAGTCACAAAACACTGTCTAAAAGTCCAATGTTTTAATCCTTCCAATCTCCCAAACATAATATTTTTTCAGGGATAAAATCACATGTCATGTATAGTTTATTTAACCATGTAATGGGTAATTTTTTAATAAAAATGAAAAAAAATTAATAATCTATCATATTTAAGAAATCCACCCTTGTGGTTGAGGGTGATCCATAGGATCAATCTAGTTAACAGTTTGAACTTCGATCAGAGAACTCGGGTGAAACATGTCCTTCTCTATTTTAGTATTTAAATATCTCTTCATGTATATCCAAATACACTATGTGTATTGGTATATATATATATATTATAATTAAAAATAAATGAATGAATTGGTGAATTCATATATATTTTTAGTTTTGAAAAACATGCATTTACATTATGTGTGGTCATTTTTACAAGTCATGTATCAAAATATTAAAATCAATGAAATTTTCAATCATCTAGTACACATACCTCATCCTCCCTATCATCTTATTTCCTCTAGAGGAAGACACTATTAAATTCTTGAAAATTATTCATCCCAAGGAGTTTGTACATCTGATTTCTTCTCTATTTCACTCTTTAATCCATGTTTGTGAATATATGCCCCCTATTTTGGTGTTTTATTAGAGTTTTAGTATTTTTAGAGAATTTTGGTAGTGTTTGGATAAAAACTCTGGTAATAAAATTGCATTCATTAAGGACACACAATGTGTATTATTAAACATGATTAGACTTGATTAATAAAACACATGACATGTTCATTCTGCACAAGCCATGTACACTTTCCTCTGCCAAGGAAGAGAGAAAGCACATCCAAACATCTACAAGGCTGGGGTGCCCATATTCTAAACCATAGTGTGTGTGTTTGTGTGTGTTTAATGCTTTTCATGTACCTTTTTACATCCAAAACATGGATATATGTGGCCTTTCTCTAGTGAACATGGGTTCATGTTAGGCTTACATTGCACGTTGTGTAATCTAAATAACATGCATTGTACATTTATAAAACCGATTGTATTCTCTTTTATTCTCTTTTATTTTATTTTTAGTTATATTTTATTTAATTTTAGGATTATGGTATACAAGTAATTATCATGTAGGAATTTTTGTTCCATTTCAGTTGCATCACCTGCTCCATGACGATATTACATTGACACACCACAAGTGCATCTCGGGGTGAACCTGTAACCCATCTAGTCATAGGCACTAGATGTAGTACATAATTCTATACTATAATCATAATTCACTCTATAAAATCATTGACTATTGCACCAACTATTTTTCTAGCAACACTTCCACCCCCACATGCAACAATTCTGTTAGACCATCAATATCAGTGGATAGGGAAAAACCATGACCATCACCCACAACTCCAGCACCACATCCCTCTCCATGACTTATTTTTTTATTGAGATTAACTTTACCAATGTTTGAATACATTTATTTTTATGTCTTATTATCTAGTTGATCATCTGGTTCATCAAAAGAAGTATTTTGGAGAGGGTGGGACATTTGGAGGAGATGTAGGAGATACTGGGCCACACCCATTTTATAATAGTTCTCCATCTCATCAATATGAATTTTTTATATATTTAATTTTTATACCATGTTTGAGTTTTATTGTCCAATGTATCAAGATAAATTGAGTGAAACAAAGGCATCGATACTCTTCCACTTTGGGGAAAACACTTTTCACTAACCATGACTAAGTTTGGATGAGGGTTCTTCCTTTAACCCCATCCATCCACCCACCGCATGTTTATACACTCACTCAACAAGAACAGTGAGACCAACTCATTGTATCGTGGGATATTGTTGGACCTAATGTCTGCTTCACTACTATATCACAAAAGAATACTCTGATCATTTCACCTCCTTTTTGATTCATCCATCGATAATTATTCTATATCCTATTTCCACACATTAAGGATGGAGTAGTTGTGTTTGGGAGGGACATGGGGCTCCTTAATTTCATTTACTAGAAATACTACCTTTATATAACTAATTTTACATGATCATTTTTCTATTCCATGTTCACCAACCATTAGGGAAATTGGAATGGTGATTTTTACACTACCTGGTTGGAAAACCAATGAGTAGTTTTTAAGCCCTCTTATGCTCACAACAACTTTGGTTCCCCCCATTGGATGGAAATTCTTATGATATTTCACATGGTTATGATTCAAAGGTGGGGGATGACCTATAGGATCATATAGGGGCACTGGACACCTGGTATGGTGAGAGAGGACCCTTATGCCCCTAAGGATGTTCCTGCTTTGGTACATCCACTAGGTCTAATTGTGGAACTCTCACCACCATAATTTTCCCCCTCTTAGGTTGTTTCATATTATTCTACCACTATCCCCCCAATAACCTCTAATCCTTCCACTTCACACAATTCCATATCCCCACCACCCCTCATACCCTCAATGGATCATTTTTTTCATTCCCATCTAGAAACCACAGACCATTAACTCAATATGATGGAGGTTTAATTGTATAACATTATGAAGTACTAATTCTTATCTTTTAGAATTTTTCCTTATAATTACATCATCATTAGTAGTTTGTCCAAATCTACAGTCATTGGAACCCCAAAACACATATCCCCCCAGTAGTTGAGGCCTTCGATCTCACATTCTCTTATTTGGGAAAGAATATTGATCTTCCATACCATGATCCCCCCACTAAGAAAATATGAAAACCAATATAAAACACAGCTTCAATACCCAATGATGATTCTCCCCCCTTTTATGATCCCTATATTTTAGGCACTACCTTTCATGAGGCTACTTAGTGACTATTTCTACTACATACTCAATATAATATTTATTTTGGTATTTAAATGTGTTTCTTTTATTGTATGTCATCTATATTTTCCATTGCATTGATCTTGATAGGTATCCTAGAGCATTCTATCTTTATTTATATCTTCTATTACTTGGAAGTGTTCTCTAGATTACTTCATAGTGTTCTTATCCCTTAACAAACCTAGGTAGTATTTTTTTTATCATACCTTCTTTATATTTATTAAATTAAAGTCTTTATTATCCTAAAAGTTTGGTCTCTTTAATGTCATGTTATATCACCATTCTCTTACTTTATGTTACATAAGGTAGACCATGTGCAATATTAATTTTTGGGAGTGTAACTCAACACCACACAAGTAATTTTTCCTTTATCTAGTCTAAGACACACCATCAATTAGAATAAATATTTTATCATGTTGGATATTATTTTTTAATAATTATAATTAAAAATAAAAATATAGGTGGAAATTTTGAGGGTGTCATACTTATTTTAGTTTTAAAGTATTTTAAAATGGATACTTGTATAATATTCACTTTTTATATTAATTCATTAAAATTTGATTTTAGTAAAATGATTTTTTTATTCATTACATGATTTAGATAATCTATATTTTTATTCCCATTCCCATAAGGTATTATTATCACTTTAAAATACTTTTTCATATACTCTATACATTGATAGATTCTTAATATATGTATAACTACTAGAAAATGATAGTATATCCAACAAAAAATGATGATTTTGATTCTTAATGTATGGTTTTTCTTAGTACAATTGAGGCATTCAATTAATATTTTTATCCTGATTTATCCTTTAGACCTACCATGCATTTAATATTATGTGAAACACCTAAAAACCGAAAATTTTATTGATATTAATCTACATTATAATATTAAATATCCTTAATAACATATTTAATATTATTGAATGAGTTTTCATTTCTTATTTATATAGGAATTTTGGTTTTTCATAGTATGGTTTGGTGAGATAACATGACTTATGTATAAGGGCAGTTCCTCTTGTTCATCTAGGTGAAAAGGGTTCAAAAAACCATAATTGTTTATATATATGTTGGTTCCTTAACTTGGATAAAAAATTAAATAATTGTTTTTAATGAAAGCAAGAGGAAAAAAATCATTTATTCTACTAAAAATAAGTTTTCAAACCCAAGCATAAAATGAAGAAAGTATATATATTGTATTTTTTTGGACACTTGAAAGGGGTGTATTTTCATTAAGTCATATATTGATTAGCATGATCTTAATTTAACAAGTTATTCACTCCATTTCAGGCCTTTGTGTTTATTTTTACATCATTACCCACCTAACATCAGCCTCAGATATATCAAAGACATAACACAATTCACTCTTGATTTTTTTGATTTAATTTATAGGTTTATATTTTTATTTCTTCTAAGACTATACATAGAATTCATATGCCTGAGATTGATCATAAATTCAATTATATGATCTTGACTAATGATGGAATTTTTTTAGGTGAGGAAGATTACAAATACACTAGATATTTATTAAATGTTTAAATATAGGAATGAAATAATTTTTTTTAAAATGATATAAATATAATGCATATTTGGAATACATTAAAATTGAATAGGTATTGTTATTTTTGAAATATTAAATTCTGAATTTATTTTTATAATTATAATTATTTGGGTACACCCACACCCTATTTGTGTAATTTATTTTTTTAATTAGATGTTGAGGTTCTAAATAAGGTAAAGAAAATTTATATGTGGGTGGGATTTGAATGTGTACAATTTTTACATACTAATTTGGGTGTCTTTTATTGACTATTAAGTTTATTTTTACAATATTATATAGATTAAATGATTCATTTGGGTATTTGTGGCTGATTTTTAGGATTTCATAGTGGAATGGACCCATCAAAAAAGTTTCTATGAAAAATTAGAGACTACACAACATGTATGTAATAAGCCTACAATATGTAAAATTAGAAGAGGCACGGATCAACTAGCTGGAGTACATACCTGAGTATCTTATAAAATTTCACATGCCATTTTTTCTATATTTCCATTATAATAGTGATTTGTGGGGTATTTGACACCATACACCATATGATATGGAACCACATGATATGTACTCCCACCTATTGATTTTTAATTAATTTTAATTCAATGGGGAGGCAAGGTTGATCACCCACCAGTGAAAAAATGAGAAAAATCCAGTTGACTAGAGTGCATAGTGTTTAATTCTACCATGTTTCATGTAAGTTATTTTTATATAAATATAAAGTTATGTCTCAGAATTAAGGGTTGAATGTTCAAGGGTAAGATACTTACATTCTTGATCCTCCCCTAAAGCCTATAGGTATTTTTCCATTCATTTTCTATTTGTTTTCACTATTTTCTTATCCCCTTTCCCTCTTCCCCTCCAGTATCCATGGGAAGGGATGAGATCTTGCTTAACACTTTCACCATTATTAAGGAATTTAGAGGGTATATGTTCTATTATGGTGTTGTAATAAGAGGTTGGGTTCATTGTAATTGAAGTTCTATGAATTAAATTGTTGTGTTTTTTATTTTCTAATTCCTTTATAAACCATAATTCTAAATCCATTTGATCTTCCATATCATATTATTATTGAAACAATAATCTAAATCCAAATGAGTTACATTCAGTGATTCAATGAATGTTAGGGGATCCTATTTTGACTTTTTGGGGGTTTTCTTTTGAAAAATCATTTGTAATGAATTTAATCACTAAACTAAGGGATTAAATATTAATTAATGAAACCATTAAATATTATACTAAGAAGAAGAAATATAATTTAATCCTTAGGTAAGAGTAATATCATTACAACATTAGGATAATAATGAGTGAATTTTATAATTCACCCTAGTTTGAAATACATCTTAGACACATTTTTCATTGTATTTATTTCCCAATGTTAATTTTTCATTTTCTTCTAATTTTCATTATTTCCCATATCATTATTCATTTTCCTTTTCCCTAACCATCCCATATTTTCCTGAATAATAACCTAAGACTCTTTGAATCATGACTACATTCTTTTCACATGTTCATTTTAGATCGACCTTGATACTCTTCTTCTATTTTAGAGTGATGGAAATAAATTTTTGTCACACATCGTGATGAGAGTGATAATGAACCAACATTTAATACATTAAAAACATTATATAAATCATATTATTTACATGATTGATAATATATCATAGGATATATTATTTTAATGAGGGTTTTTTGAATTTATATAATCTATCATGGGGGGTATTATTCACTAACAAGGATGATTTTTTGAGAACATAGGTGATAATGTTATACATCATCAAATTTTGAATATATTTTTTCATTTTTTATAAGTGAATTAATAGTAAGTGAAAAAAGATTTGATTAAATATATTTTTAATCCATAAAATTTCAATTGTAGAATGATAAAATTGTAAAGAGATATTTTTTAACTCAATAATATTATAATGATTGGAGTTGATCAAATTTATATTGTAATTTATATATACACTCAAAATCCATATATAATTTTTTGTTAAATTATTTGACTGGTGGACCTTATTGAAGATGATGGGACATAGCGATAGAATCCAACATATCTGACATCCATATATAGATAGAATTTTAGAAACTATTAAACTAATATATTTGTCAATATATATTATGGTTGTTAAAATTGTGAGTATTTTTAGATCATAGGAAGGTAACAATGTCTATTTTTTTAATATTCTACTTTTTAAGTCTAGTTCAATGATAATATCTTTTTTCAAGGGTTTTCAATGTGATTGAAAACTAATATTCAACTGATTTATTATACCTATATAGAGGGTTGTTTTAATAATGTGGTGATGAACAAGGATAATGTCATTGAATCTAAAGGTAAAAGTGATTTTATTCCTTCAGTAAGTTGGGGTCATAATTCTTTCAGGGGTTAAAAAATTTGGCTAGATGTATTTTTACTATACAAGTAGTTTATAGAGATATATTGGTATTTAATCGAATATTTATAATAGAATTAGTTAGACATAGTATTTCTAGTATGGAAATTTTTTATAGAATAATTCAACATATCAGTTGAACCATTAACATGCCATTTATATGGAAGTATGGGCCATAAACAAGGCACTTTTTTATATTTTTTATTATAATTCAGTATTATATCATTTACCTAAATATAATAATCATGTATTCTAGTGGATAATCTCATGTTAGTTAGATCTATATATTATGTGAGGATAGGAAAACACCCTATGATATGGAATATATCTCTCAAAAGTATTAGTTTCATATTATTATAGTAGATTATACACAAATACATTCTAAGGTTGTACCTACTATTTTACTTGGTACCATATATATTAAAACAAACATAATTTTTTTGGAACTAGATAATCTAATTATTTTATTTCTATCTGATTGTTTTGTAAATTTGGAATATATTTAGAGATAACTATTTATTCTATCTTTATTAATACAACATTAAGAGAAATAAGTGAAAGGGGATTTAAATTCCTTTAGTGTTTCATTATGTTTAAAAATATAGAAATATTAGTTGACTTTTTGGTTATTAAGATAGATAGTTTTGATATTATCATTTGGATTTTTTATATGATAGATAAAAGGATCATATTTATTAGAAGAGTAAAATAGAATAATTTAATTCATTTAAAAAGAGATTTCACACATTCTGAGAAGAGTGAGATGTTTGTGAAAATAAGATAGGCTATAATATTTAGGAAAATAGACCTGTGTCTAGAAAAATATCTAGGATTTATCTTTAAACATTATATATAAATTATTATTCTAGACTTTTTATTATGGTGGAAATTTATTATATGGTATTTTAAAAAGAATATTCAATACTACATTAAAAATGGGATTTATATTTTCCAATTAACATGATACCAAGGATAAATTTGATTCATATTAGTTACTATTGAGTAAAATATACTGAATTGGGATTGATAAAAATGATGGTTTTTATTTAGTGAATAAGTTAATTATTCTATAGAGTGTTTGATCTTGGGAAGAACCAGTAACATTTTATAATAAATAAAATAGTATTTTAGACAATTTCATTAATCATACAATTCTCAATCTAGTAATTGTTAAAAATAAATATGATAATCTTCATACTCCTTAACTTTTTGAAAATCTCAAGGATAATGATTACCTTCAAATATTTAATTATAGTATGGATTTAAATTGTAGATTGAGAGGGAGAAAGATAGTACAAAGATGGATTTCAAAAATTTATATGTGTTTAACTAATTTTTAGTGATTTTTTCAGACTAAATATAACACCCTAATATTATATAATATATTACTCTTCAAATATTTTTTATGTATACCTAGCAATACACACAACAATAAGTTTACTGAAACTATGATTAGATATTAAAATATTAATATTTATTGTGATAGTTATCACCAAGCCATTGGATTAGAAGGTATTAAACTGAATAAAAAATTTATAAAAAATGTATTTTTTATATATGTATAAGATGAAATTATTGGAAATGTTTTAATTATAAATAAAATAATAATAATTTGAAAATAAATTATATGTTTCTTTAAAAAAAATTACGCATAAAATGTGTTCATAACATAATAATTTAAATTAATAACTATTATTGATTGGTTTTAATGAAATATTTCTATCATATATTAAATAAAAAAAATTAACATTCATTTAAGGTTTTTTCTATGTATGGGATTAGAATAAATATATTTTTGTAATTAAAAATGTTTTTGTCATGTTTTGAGTACTTATATTAAAATTAATTTCTAAAACTTATAGAAATTGAATTTTGAAAAATTTATTCCATATTGGGGATCATGAGGTCCAATTATTTTTAAATATAATCCTTTTATTTTTGGCAAAATTAATAGTAATTGTGGTAAATTTTATCACCTCGGTAACTGGTAAGTCCAGTAAACCTATGTTAAAAAAAATATTAAGGTCACTATTTTTCAACTTAATTATTATATAATGAAGGTAATTCAACCCTTATAAACTTAAGATCAAAATTTAATTTTTCATGGGACACTTGACCAAGAAAATTACCCATATAATATTCAAAGAAAAGAAACATTCAGAATGACAGTATCTTACTTTTAAATATAAATTATGTGTTCACATGGGGAAACAATCATGTTGTGGATGAATATTTATGGTCAGTATGGGAATAATTAAATTATTTTCATGATGGTAATTTATTTCTAATTTTTAGAAATAACATAATTACATTAAATTATTATAAACCATCAACACAATATTTCTTCAATTAATATAACAAAATAAATTATTTTAAAAATATTAAAAATAATATAATTTGATTGATTTTTAGTGTTATATAAATTTTATTGATGAACAAAAAAATATTATTTTTGTGTTAAATGATAATATTCTAATTCCATATTTTTCTTGTTGTCCCTTAAGTCAAATTAAAGGAATGGTTTCAGAATTGATAATAAATATATTTTATAATAAATTATAATTTATTAAATGATTTAAAATTCATTCAAATATTATATTCATATAAGTGAATTAAATTTATTTTATCATATCAACCATGTTCCATATATGTAAAGACACAGAAATTTTAAGGAAATTTTTTTTCTTAAATACTTTGGAATTTTATGAGTCTGTGGCTTCTGATGGAACTTGATTCCGAGGCCCGGTGTGCCCGGAATCAAATTCCGAAGTTTAGCTCGGGTACGTTCAGTGAAGGAACGAGCGGGTTTTTCTATCTTTTGAACTGGTGCTCGGAATTGAAATCTGAGGGCATCGATGAACTCGTAGCGCCAGTAGTTGCTTAAGAGGACTTTTACCGTAGATGTGTTTGTGTGGGAGGAGAATTTAAAAATTATGGATTAAATGAGAAGTGAATAAAATTGTGGGACAATTTTATTTTTGTATATTAAGTGGTTATATCCTACATGGGGAAGTTTGGATGGGACCCACAAGCTCCTAACTACCCATGTGAGGATAATTGTGAGGTGGGGCCCACACGAGCCCCAACCATTCACATTCCCTAAACCCCTTAAACCTCCCATTAAGATCATTTGTTTAATTTTGACACCTACCTTGATTTTAATTGAGTAACTCCTCCTCTCCCCTCTCTCCCTCTTTTAAACATGCCAACCTATCACTTAATTAATTAGACAACTCAGGGTTTAATTAATTAAGTGAATTGGAATTTGAATTTTGTAAATTTGAATGCATGGTATGATTTAATAAAATAAGAAGGAGCCTTATTTTATTATATTGGTTGGCTTGTTGTGTGGAGATTTTGGGGAGAGAGCTCTTGAGTTTCAAAAAATGCTCCATCTCCTTTGTTGAAGAACGCCAACTC
This sequence comes from Viscum album, assembly GCA_963277665.1. Lineage (NCBI taxonomy): Eukaryota > Viridiplantae > Streptophyta > Magnoliopsida > Santalales > Viscaceae > Viscum > Viscum album. The sequence goes on along the minus strand of OY728120.1, from coordinate 1,869,964,380 downwards.
TATGACGAAGAACATTGACTCGGTGACCCCGGATTCTCCATCCCCTTCTTCCTCCGCGACAAGTGAGGAGAAACCGATGCGGGATCTCGCCAACGACGTCTCGCCATATAATCTTCTCTCAGTGACAAAGGGGAGACACCGCTTCCTCCTCGGGCGCACTCCGTCGTCGCTTACGGAACCTCAACCCGCGATGCCGTCTTCCGCGACGCCCGACATTCGATATCTCTTTTTGAGGTAGGGTGTTTTGTTCCAATTTTTATTTGAATAAAAATTGTTCGTTGTGCTTCGTGAAAGCTTGTACATCTTCAGTCGAATGTTATCGCCTAATGCAGAGGGCGCGGGCCGAACAAACACGGCCCGACGACCCTCCGTCGTTTCTTGATCTTTTTGGAACTAGAAACCGAAGGCGGGGAAAGAACGGCGTCATCGCGCCATGCCGTAAACGTGACAAAGAAAACCGGTGTGGTCGCATCGGTTTTGCGGGAAGAACCGTGGCCCGCTACACGGGCCGCTTCGGCGGAAGAACCGACGGCCCATCAGCCGGCCGGGCAAGGAGGAGCCACCGCGCCAGGAGGGCGCCGTGCTAGAGGACCGGCTGGCCGATTGGCCGGCCGGGCGGAGCTGGACCATGGCGCCAAAAGGGTGCCGCGCTGGAAGACTGGTGGCCCGCCCATGTGGGTCACGTGCGCTGAAGGTCGGCCGGTCTAGCCGACCGGTTTGGGGAAGGGCGGCGCTGCATGGCACCGCTGGTGCGGAACCCCCCCCCCCCCCCCCCCCGGAACCCACTCGGCTTCGGCCGAGCCAGCCGGGCCACGCGCCGAGCTGGGCCGTGCCAGGCCGGGCTGAGTCGGGCCGCGCCAGACCGGGTCGGGCCGCGCCCCCGCCAGGCCGTGCCACGCCATTTCGGGTCGGGCCGTGCCACTTCGGGTCGGGCCGCGCCCCTTCGGGCTGAGTTGTGTAATTATTCGGACCGGTCTGACACCCCTTCTGGGTTGGCCCCATCAAACTGGGTCAACCCAACCCGTCGGCCCACTGGGCTAAACGGGTCGGGCCCGTTATTCACTTAAACGTGAATAACTTAAGGATCGCGCGTCCGATCAACACATTGTCTGCGAAATTGGGACTCTTTCGATGAGACGGTCCTTTTGAGATAATCTAAGTGAGTTTCAGATGAATTTGGATATCATCCGGGTTAGGAACGATTGTATTTCTAACCGGGCCCCTGGGACGGAAAAGCCATTATCTCTCAGACCGGCCGTCCGATTGACGCGCTGTCTGTCGCGTTGAGTTCCTATTGACGAGACGAAACTTTGGGATACATCAACTTTGGTCTTTTTGAGAGTTGATGTATCGACCCTATTGGTTCATGGAGTGGACCCTCCCGGAATCGAGCGTACTGTGTGCAGGAACCCTAGAACTGGTTGTGACTGCAACGACAATGACGACTGTACTTGGATCCTACGTGAGTTCGGCAGTGAGGATGACTGTACTTGGATCCTACGTAGGTTCGGCAGTGATGACGACTGTACTTGGATCCTACATGGGTTTGGCAGCGAGGATGACTGTACTTGGATCCTACATGGGTTCGACAATGACGACTTCTATACTTGGATCCTACGTGGGTTCGGCAGAGGAGATGATTCAGAGGCTACATCTATCATCTCCACCCCTCTTCTTGAATAGTATACCTGTGTGAGCTGAGTCTTGACTTTCAGTCATTATCATCGATGTGATTGACTTTCTTTCCTGTGTGGACTAGGTTGTGCTTTCCTGTGTGGATTGGGTTGTACTTGGGCTCATGAGTTGGAGACGAACTGGAATTGATGACTTAGGTATATGTATGGGCATATACCTAAGTAGAGTTGGTTGATGATTTGTGTTGTATATTTCCTTTTTGGTTTATCCTTTGTGGATTATGGGAGACCTTCGGGGGTCTCAGGGTCCCTACTGAGTATCGTATACTCACCCATGCACGGGCTATGCCCGCACTACGTTGTGTTGGATGCAAACGGCAGATAACACTGATTGAGGTGGATTCTTGTGGAGCGGGACGGTACCTGGAGGTGGACCACTTGGTGGGATGTACACGGAGCGGACGGCCGGACCCGAGGAGCTGAGGAGACCATTTTTACCCACCCTCCAGGTGGGATATCCGGAGGATGACTCAGTGGTTGTTGTCTACTTTTCAGCTATTGTACTTTCTTTCTCAGTTGTACTGTACTTTCAGTTAGGTTTGTATACCGGCCCATTTACTTTCCATCACTTACTTTTTTACTCAGTTTACTTAGTGTTTACTTCATCTTGCGTACTCTATTGTGTTTCTTTACTATTATAAAGGCAATACCTTCTCTTTTATCGGGATTTATGCCTTTGGTCCTAGTCGCCATCCCCTGGCTTATGGAAGGCGGGCTTGGGGTAGTCACAGCATGGGCCCTGAGGACGGGTCATGAAAAATTGGTATCAGAGGAGTCGGTTCTACCGCAGAACTTAGGACTCTGATCATTCTTTCTCTGAAGAAATAATGTTAAGAGTATTGAGTGTGGTTTTCATTCCAGGGAGTCCATTGTTGGTGCGGCGGCCGACGTCTCTATACAACAGGACCTTGATCTCTGAATTCCGACTCAGTGCACGAAAGCACTGATTGTGTGTGTCTTTCAAGAATTTTTCTTTGTGATTACTTGTGTCAGATCACCAGGTATATTGTTTAAACCGTGGAGTACCTGTTACTTTTCAGGATGGCCCCACGAAGGCAGCCAGCTAGGGTTCTGAGTTTTGTACAAGATGGTAGCTCACCGAGCGACGAGGCCTCGGTGCAGCGCCCCATCATAGCGGAGGAACCAGCGGTATCACTACCTGTTGGGCCACCGATACTACCAGCCCCAGCAACAGAGAGTGCACACCGCCTGAGTGTGCTGCACGTGATTCAGCGAAAGAGTCCACCCAGGTTCCGCGGAGAGATGGACCCTCAGGCAGTCGAGGATTGGCTGGAGGCTATTTTCAGATTCTTCATATTGGTAGGGACACTAGAAGATCTTATGGTGATCCTTGCAGCAAGTCTCCTGCATGTAGAAGCAGGTAGATGGGGCAGCCTGATGCTCCAGGTGCACGATGAGGCATCTCTACTATGGACAGACTTTGAGAGCCTCTTTCGCTCGGAGTTTGTTTCGGCCACCCTCTGTGCGGTGCGCATCCAGAAGTTACTACAGTTGTGGAAGGGAATCATGATAGTATCTCATTACTCAGCGAGGTTTACCGACCTCTCATGCTACTCCACGGACATGGTACGGGACCCATTCTTCCGGGACTAGACCTTTGAGCAGGGACTGAGGCATGAGATCAGGGCTTTGATGATCTCCCTCAGCATTCTGATACAGGTAGGAGTACTGGAGCGAGCCCTTCTTGTGGAGAGCTTCCTTGCTGAGCCTACGCCAGCAGCGAGGCCTACCATAGGGCGACACATAGAGGATTCTTCTACAGCCAGTAGTAGACAGATGTCGCAGAGGTCCAAGCGGACCAGGCCATCAGGTGGGTGACCTCAGGATACTGGTTCGGAGGTGCAGGGCACACACAGTAGAGCCAGTCATACAAGAGGCAGAAAGTGCTATGCATGCGGCGGGTAGGGCCACATGGCTCGGGACTGTCTGACTCGCCATGCAGAGGAGCAGCAGATAGTTGGGGTACCACCTAGGCAGAGGCAGAGGTTCGACTATGGCGGTCCGCTGGGAGTAGCCGGACGAGGCAGTGGAGCTGGCCGAGCAGCAGGTGGTGGACGGCGCTTCGAGGCTCTACCACCACCACCACCAGGAGGACCACCCCGACCCCAGGGAATGGGTGGATAGGGTAGAGCTCAGCTTCAGGAAGCTGATGCCTATGAACATAGTGCTCCGGGATCAGGTGGACAGGAGAGGGACTAGCTCCAGGCTTAGAGACATTTGTTCTTGATGTCGTTGTTTGTAGTTTCTTTGTGTCTTTTTACTTTGAGCTGCAGTGATAAAAGAAACTTGTACTTGTGATGTTTTTTCTTCTGCCTTTTTGTATGGTTGATACTGAGAGGTTTTGGTTAAAACTGTTGACTTGACCCTCACTTTCGAGATTCCTACTGGATGATACCTAGTGACCACACATTGCTACCGACAGTGAGACTCGACCCTTGGAGGCGAGAGTAGCGGTTGGATCCCTTGGTAGTAGCGTCGAGGCCTTACGGCGTCGTCCATGTCATGAAATAGTACCGTTCATGTTAGGATTGACTATATTAGGCAAAGAACGTGGTTCATCCAGGGTATGAGACTGGATTTATCTTCTCAGCAAAGGAGAAATATTAGCTGCTCTTGAAGGACGTAAGTGAGAAAAGGGCGTAGTCGAGTTCTTTACAAATGGCTAGTCACACCCACAGTTCGTTGAGCGAACGTTTTATAGTTTACTCTAATCTCAAAAGTCACAGGTATGTCTTCTCATGGAAGGAATTGAACTTGAGACACTGGTGATGGCTTGAGTTCCTCCAGGACTATGACTTTGAGATAGTCTATACTCCTGGGAAGGGGAACGTGGTAGCTGATGCTCTCAGCAGGAGATCAGGCATTCAGCAACTTGGAGAGGCGATGGAGCAACTAGACACGTTGAAGATATCCTTAATGGAATGAGATGGAGCATCCTTTCTATAGTCACTCACAGTCACACCTCCACTACTTTGGCGGGTCAGAGAGGAACAATGTAGGGACATTGACTGTGAGACGCGATGTGCACAGATATCCACAGGACATGCGCCTGATGGATTTTATGAAGAATTAGAGAACTTCATCCCCTTTAGTGGATTTACCATGGTACCAGTTGCACTGCAGGAGGAAGTGCTAAGGGAGTTTCACACTTCTCCTCTAGCAGTACATCCAGGAGTAGCGAAGATGTACCAAGACCTCGGATGACAGTATTGGTTTCTAGGTATGAAGAAGGCTATATCAGAATTTGTTTCATGATGCCTCACTTTCCAGCAAGTAAAGGTGGAGCACCAGGTTCCGGTAGGCTTGGTGCATCCCTTAGAGGTCCCGGAGTGGAATTGGGACGGGATATCTATGTATTTCATGACGGGACTTCCACATACTTCCAGAGGACACGACTCCATCTGGGATATTGTCGACCAACTCACCAATTCGGCCCACTTCCTACCTATCAGAGAGCAGGGCTCAGTGGAGAGCTTGGGACGCCTCTATGTTCAGGAGATCGTACATCTTCATGGTGTTCCATCGTCTATCGTCTCCGATCGAGATGCTCGCTTTACTTCCCGGCTTTGGAAGGGGTTGTAGGAAGCTTTTGGGACGCAGCTACGCCTGAGCACTGCCTTTCATCCTCAGAGGGATGGCCAGTGGGAGAGGACCATTCAGACACTCGAGGACATGCTCTGTGCATGTTTCCTCGACTTTGGTCATAGCTGGGAGGATCGCCTACCCTTGGTGGAGTTTTCATACAACAATAGCTACCACTCCACCATCAGGATGACACCATACGAGGCACTGTATGGCCGACCATGCAGATCACCTCTGTGATGGACTGACCCTGGGGAGTCAGCACTCGTAGGACCAGAGATAGTTCAGGATACGATGGAGAAGGTGCAGATCATCCAGGAGCGGATGAAGACTGCACAGAGAAGACAGAAGTCCTATGCTGATAGGAGGTGGAGACCACTGTAATTTGAGGATGGTGACCACGTTTTCTTACAGATCTCACCTCGACATGGATTACGGAGATTTGGCTAGGGCGGAAAGTTATCTCCGCGCTTCATCGGACCATTCTGGGTTCTCAGTAGGGTAGGCAAGGTGGCTTATCACCTGGCCCTTCCACATCAGTTGCACCGGGTGCACGATGTCTTCCACGTATCTCAGCTGAGCAGATACATGAACGACCTAACGCATATCATTGATCATGGGGAGATGGACATCGATGGAGGGATGACATTTGCGGAGTTCTCGGTGGAGATCGAGGATCGACAGGAGCGGGTCCTACATGAATGCTCGATTCCTCTAGTGTGCATTCGTTGGCAGTACAAGAACCTCCAGGAGAGCACATGGGAGCGGGAGGCTCAGATGTGTGCTCAGTACCCTCATTTGTTTCCCTAGTTTATGATATATCTTTATGGGGACGTAAATCCCTGAGGTGGGAGTAATGTAAAGACCCATAAATTTCAAGGAATTTTTTTTCTTAAATACTTTGGAATTTTACGAGTCTGTGGCTTCTGACGGAACTTGATTCCGAGGCCCGGTGTGCCCAAAATCAATTTCCGAAGTTTAGCTCGGGTACGTTCAGTGAAGAATGAGCGGGTTTTTCTATATTTTTAACCGGTGCTCGAAATTGAAATCTGAGGGCACCGATGAACTCGCAGCGCCGGTAATTGCTTAATAGGACTTTTACCGTAGATTCGTTTGCGCAGGAGGAGAAGTTAAAAATTGTGGATTAAATGAGAAGTGAATAAAATTATGGGACAATTTTATTTTTGTATCTTAAGTGGTTATATCCTACATGGGGAAGTTGGGATGGGACCCACAAGCTCCTAACTACCCATGTGAGGATAATTGTGAGGTGGGCCCACACGAGCCACAACCATTCACATTCCCTAAACCCCTTAAACCTCCCATTAAACTCCTTTGTTTAATGTTGACACCTCCCTTGATTTTAATTTAGTAACTCTTCCTCTCCCCTCTCTCCCTCATTTAAACATGCCAACCTATCACTTAATTAATTAGACAACTCAGGGTTTAATTAATTAAGTGAATTGGAGTTTGAATTTTGTAAATTTTAATGCATGTCATGATTTAATAAAATAAGGAGGAGCCTTATTTTATTATGTTGGTTGGCTTGTTGTGTAGAGATTTTGGGGAGAGGGCTCTTGAGTTTCGAAGAATGCTTCATCTCCTTTGTTGAAGAATGCCAACTCTTTGATGAAGAACATCGACTTGGAAACCTCAGATTCTCCATCCCCTTCTTCCTCCGCGACAAGGGAGGAGACACCGACGTGGGATCTCGCCAATGATGTCTCACCATATAATCTTCTCTCCGTGACAAAGGGGAGACGCTGCTTCCTCCTCGGGCGCACTCCGTCGTCGCTTACGGAACCTCACCCCGCGACGAAATCTTCCGCGATGCCCGACGTTCGATATCTTTTTTTGAGGTAGGGTGTTTTGTTCCAATTTTTATTTGAATAAAAATTCTTCCTTGTGCTTCGTGAAAGCTTGTACATCTTCGGCCGAATGTTATCACCTAACGCGAAGGGCGCGGGCCGAACAAACACGGCCCGAAGACCCTCTGTCGTTTCTTGATCGTTTTGGAACTGGAAACCAAAGAAGGGGAAATAATGGCGTCATTGTGCCATGCCGGAAACGTGACAAAGAAAACTGGCGCCATCGCGCCAGTTGTGCGGGAAGAACCACGGCCCGCTACACGGGCCACTTCGGCGGAAGAACCGGTCGGCCAATCGGTCGTCCGGGCAAGGAGGAGTCATGACGCCAGGAGGGAGCCATGCTAGAGGACCGGTCGACCGATCAGCCCGTCGGGCAGAGCTGGACCGCGGCTCCAGGAGAGCGTCGCGCTGGAAGACCGGCAGCCCGCCCATGCGGGCCGCGTGCGCTGAAGGTCGGCCGGTCTAGCCGGCCGATTGGGGGAAGGGTGGAGCCACCTGGTGCCGCCGCTGCGGAAAACCAGGGGGGTCATGCCCCCCCCCCCCTGGAACCCACTTGGCCAGCCGGGCCGCGCGCCGAGCCGGGTCGCGCCAGGTCGGGCTGCGCCAGATCGGGCTGCGCCATTTCGGGTCGGGCCGCGCCACTTCAGGTCAGGTCATGCCCCTTCGGGCAGACTTGTGTAATTATTCGGAATAGTCTGACACCCCTGCTAGGTCGAGCCCGTCAAACTGGGTCAACCCGACCCGTCGGCCCACTGGGCTAAACGGGTCGGGCCCGTTATTCACTTAAATGTGAATAACTTAAGGACTGCGCGTCCGATCGATGCGCCATCTGTGGCACTGAGACTCTTTCGATGAAACGGTCCTTTTGTGATACTCTAAGTGAGTTTCAGATGAATTTGGATATCATCCAGGTTAGAAACGAGCGTATTTCTAACCGAGCCCCTGGGATGGAAATGTCATTATCTCTCAAACCGGGCGTCTGATTGATGCGCCTTCTATCGCGTTGAGTTCCTATTGATGAGAAAGAACATTGGGATACATCAACTCTGGGCTTTGTGACAGTTGATGTATCGACCCTTTTGGCTCATGGAGCGGACCCTCCCGGAATCGAGCGTGCTGTGTGCGGGAACCCTAGAGCTGGCTGCGACTGCGACAACGATGACGACTGTACTTGGATCCTACGTGGGTTCAGCAGCGAGGACGACTATACTTGGATCCTATGTGGGTTCGGCAGTTATGACGACTATACTTGGATCCTACGTGGGTTCGGCAGCGATGACGACTGTACTTGGATCCTACGTGGGTTCGGCAGTGAGGACTTCTGTACTTGGATCCTACGTGGGTTCGGCAGCGACAACTTCTGTACTTGGATCCTATATGGGTTTGGTAGAGGAGATGATTCAGAGGCCAAATCTATCATCTTCACCCCTCTTCGTGAGTAGTATACTTGTGTGAGCTGAGTCATGAAATTCAGTCATTATCATCGATGTGATTGACTTGATTTCCTATGTGGACTGGGTTGGGCTTTCCTATGTGGACTGGGTTGCACTTGGGCTTGTGAGTTGGATCCGAACTGGAATTGATGACTTAGGTATATGTATGGTAATATACCTAAGTAGAGTTGGTTGATTATTTGTGTTGTATATTTCCTTTGTGGTTTATCCTTTGTGGATTCCGGGAGACCTTCAGGGGTATCGGGGTCCCTACTGAGTATCGTATACTCACCCCTACATGGGATATGCCCGCACTACGTTGTGTTGGATACAGACGACAGACAGTACTGATTTAGGTGGAGTCTTGTGGATCGGGACGATACCTGAAGGTGGACCACATGGCGGGATGTACATGGAGCAGACGGCCAGAACCGAGGAGCTGAGGAGACCATTTGTACCCACCCTTCAGGTGGGATATCTGGAGGACGACTCAGTGGTTTCTGTCTACTTTTCAGCTGTTGTACTTTCTTTCTCAGTTGTACTGTACTTTCAATTGGGTTTGTATACCAGCCTATTTACTTTCCCGCACTTACTTTTGTACTCAGTTTACTTAGTGTTTACTTCAGCTTGCGTACTCTGTTGTGTTTCTTTACTATTATAAAGGCAATGCCTTCCCTTTTATCGGGATTTACGCCTTTGGTGCTAGTCGCCAGCCCCTAGCCTATAGAAGGCAGGCTTGGGGTAGTCACGGCACGGGCCCCGATGACGGGTTGTGAGAATATATAAGTCTCTTTTCCCTTTAGGGTAACATTTATAATCATTAAGAGTGAAATAGTTATTAACTCAATTAAGGTAAAAATGGTAAATGAATGAGTTAATAAAATAATAAGTTTTAAATGACAAAAAACTTGTAAAAATTTCAGTAATTGATGATATTTTTACCTTATTATTATTTTATTCCCATATCATTCAAATTTGAATAATTTTTCAAGATAATAATTTAATTATATTTTAATATTTTTAGTAATTCCACATCTGTCCATTCCCTCTCAGATAAAAGGGAAACCCTCCTTTCTCTTAATTAAATAACATTGATCCATATTAATCGACCAAAACCTACAGAAATACATTTTAAACATACTTATCCATAGTTTATATGTTTTATTATTCAAAAAATACCATTCTTTGGATCCATAAGAGAAGATCTAATGGTGTTTATTCAAAGAAGAGGTAATCATATTAACCGATCACTTTATTTTTTTACATCTTGTTTTTTCTTAAATAAATATGTTTTTTTACCATAAAATATTAAATATAGTATCCCAAATATTATAAAATATTATTATGATTATTAATCCACCATTATCCATCCTCTACCCTGTCAAATGTGATATAAAAGTATCGCTCGTGCATTCATAATGCTTATCATCTCCACGTAGTGATACAATTCATTTTTCATCACCATATTTTATTCTTGGATATTATGAAGGGACTAATATTTATATATTATATTATGCCATATTATTGTTTTATAATTATAATATCATATCTTCCTTCTTACCCTTCAATCCATTCAAAAATTATAATGTCTCTTGTGTGTACATGTGTACTACCATCTCCACGAAGTGATGTCAATCGTTTTCATTTACACATTACAAGGATGGTATTAAGGATGAATTTTATGAATATATATGATATATATGACATCATAGTTATCCTAGAATAGTTATTTATTATGTTTATTTCCATTGTTCCATCAGTTGAAAATTGAAAATAGTGTTCATGCATATATATGACCTACCATCTCCCTGAATGGTGTGATTCATTTTTGAATAACTTTTCTAATGGAATAATCTAAATATATTTATATTGAATATAAATATATAATTTATATTATTATTAATATTATAGAAATTATGGAACCATTCTCAAAGTGTAAGGACCAAAACTATAGACCAGAACTACACATGAAAAATGAAGTAGTTATCACCTAGAATAGTGATTTTAACAAAAAATTATTAATAAACCGGTGATAAAAGGTTATAAGTTAATAATATATGGTATGATATATATGAATATATTTCTAGAATAAAATCCTATTGAATCTATATTTATTATAAATGAGGATTGAACATGTATGAATGATTTCAGGCCTGAGGTAAGGTTTTGATCTTACATTTTCATTGTTTGCTGGGATTGATTAAGATCAACTTTAAAATGAAAATATTATGATATAACTATAAATACACTCAATAATTTTATTTTAATATTATTATTTATATATATTAAATGTTTTATTTTCATTATCCTCTTCTTATGAACTCAAAATACTGAAAGAATGATTTTATGGAAAACTGATTTCATTTATCTATTCAGTTGGGAATCCTATTTCTTTTTAACCATGATTTATAAAACTATTTACAAGAATGTTTTCAATATTGTCCAATTGTTTTTTAAATCCATTTTTATCCACTATTGTATTTTAAAAAATGGTATGAAATTAATCTTATCATAATTTTCCAAATGAGGGACTTTTTAAAATTTTATAATAGTGTGAAATGAATTTTTTATTTTATCTTATAAAACATGAATGGAATTTTTTTCCATCATGGTCGCTCAATGATTTAAAGACTCCATTAATTTTTTAAAAGGTTATAATAAAATAAAATAAAATTCTTAATATTTGGGTAATTTATATATTTTATATAAGTGATTTCATAGTGAAAATTATATTTTCCTCGAGAAATATTCCAAGTGATCTTGAAATCCATTGTCATATAAGATGAAATCCTTTGATGTTATTGATTCATATTGAGGATATGATCCAATGAAACAATTTTTATTCATTCAATGTATGTTATAGTAATATGATGAAAATATTCCTATAAAACCCTTTCCATTTACATAGGTTATTCCATGTTGAATTGAGGAAATTTTTATGAAACCCATTTCTTTTCCATAGGTTATGCCATGATGGGGTTTTTATGAAACACATTTCATTTTTCAGGGTTATGATATGATGAATGTTTTATGATATTGAGGCACACATCTGTATGAATTTTATTATGTGATGTGTGGTTCTAGAATTATATATCCCTCCAATGAATTAGGTAAATGTAAAAATATAAAGATATAAACAAGACTAGAATGGGGATTCAACCAAGTTCGGTATGGGATATTTTCCACTATGATAGTCTTGGGAGTTAACCTTGACTAATATGAAGGAATGGGGTGTAAACCCAATACACTATAATAGTCTTGGAATTCATCCTTAACTACTAAGGAAATTATTTTCATTTCTTATGTTTATTCTAAAAACTTATGTATTATTCAAATTTTATACTCTCATGGATCATACTACTTTTTCTATTATGATTAATGTCTTATAAAGTACCAAGACAATTTCCATGACTCAAGATTGTGATTTATGATATGTAAGGTATGGTCATTAAATGAAATTATCATGTTATCAAACCATAATTATCATGATATGTTTAAGTGATAATTGGTATCTCCCATATTTACCCATACTAAGCACGTGAGATTACCCTTTCTTATATTTCATTTCCCCAAGTTATGAATAATTTTATTAATTCTGATATGCCTAATAAGGGTTCTAGTAATGAAGATCTTAGTGTTATATGATGTAGTTAACTTCTAAACTAGTTATTTATATATCTATGTTTCTATAGCCACTAGACCTATATGATTCTGTAAAGGGTCATTATGTTATCTAATGAATATCTATCTAATAGGATATAATATCTACATATTAAAATTATGGGTTTATATAGTTATAATAAGAGAAAGTTTTAGTTGACCCCTGGTATTTAGGATGAGACAACCATAGTGAGAACCCTTAGGATAATACTATGTATTTGAGAACATCCTAGGTTATTTTAAATAATGGTTTTTGTTTTTCCTAGAAAAAAACCAACAAGTTGGCATGGTTTTGGAAAAGATACATGTAGGGGTAAAAACCCTAAAAATAGTTGATTGATTATATCTTGTCCATCATTATTTTCTACAGCGAGTGTTCCCTTACTAATAACATGGTTTTACACTCTCGAGGTTTGTTCTTGGGATAATTAACATTTTCATTACAAACCATTCTAATTTATTTAAATAGATGATAACCATGAATGACCTTGTTTAAACCTAGGGTTTCATATATAGAAACTATATTACATGATTTATCCATACTATAAATTATTTTTCATGATTATATGGTTTCCCACTATTATTGTTATTCATAAAACTATTCCTTTTGGTATTATTCAATGGATGAACCTCAAGGGAATCATGTTAATGTTGAATGTGAAGGAAAATGTAATGATTTTCCTCGTGAGAAAAAAATTTTACAAGAGAAATAATTAAAAATAAATTTTCTATGATTTCAAAAATTTCTCATGCTATGAATCATGTTGATCTTCAAAACTAGAAAATTGTGGAACAAATTTATATTGATTCCATTATGAGGAAACACCTACCTTATTTTAGTGGGTCTTCTAATCCACTATGTACTAAGAAATGTATTAATACCACTGAAAAGATATTTTCCATTATCCAGTGTTCATAATATAAAAAATTTATTTTAGATATCTATAATTTTTAAGGATAATTATATCAATGGTGGAATCTTATCAAGAGCACGAGGAAATGGGAATAAATTAACACTATAGAGTGGGATGTGTTTAAGATATTATCTATAAATAAGTACTTTACTCATATTCTTTGTATGAAAATATTGAAATGATTACCTAATTTAAAATAAAAGGTTTATTTATTTATTAGAAATTATGAGGAAACTTTTACATGAATTGCGAGGTGTGATTTTGGTATTATCATCCAACATGAAATTAAGGTTGATAGATTCTTTAGTGGCATAAAAATAGGTCTCTAAAGGGTGTTGTCCATAAGATAATTTAGTATCAAGGAAAAAATACATTGATGTGATATAAATTTGGAAATTGATATTAGAGTTACATATCTATATCTATGTTTTAATAAGAAAATAATGATTAGATTTAACACTAATTATAAAAATAATAGAGATAAGAAGATTAAATTTCTATTATACTCGTTGTGTGGAAGGAAACACAATTTATGGTATATTAAGGAGTCTGGTAAATGATTTATGTCTAGAAATGAAATTCATTGGATAATTGAATTCAAAAATTATATGAAGAAACCCTTAAATTAAAATGATAATGAAAAATATCAATTTAATGAACCACCAACACCCTAGTGTTTCAAAGGCTTGGTGTATGGGAATTATGCTAACTGGTGTTAAAATGAAAATGATAGTGATGATGGTCAATTTTAAAAACCTCTTAATCCAAAAGACAAATAGAAATACCCTATGATCTCAATTTCTAATGATGGGTACAATTTCAACATGTTGATAGGTACACATACCATCCACTCTAGAATTACTGATGTCTTATTTGACACTAGATCTACCCGCACTTTTATATTTGAGGAATCTATTAAGGGAATCATAGTACCACCATAATGATTAGATTGTGAATTATAAATGAAAACCTCTAATGGTTTGTTGATAACATCATAATTATATGATTCCTCTTAAATTGAAGATTGTGTGAGTGTGATTCTTGTGAATCTAATTATTCTCCCACAATTTGATTTAAATTTTATTCTCAGTATCAAATGGATCACATTAGATAAAGGGAAAAATAATTACTAATTAAATAAAGTCTTTTTTTATATTTATAAAAATCTTTTGATCATATATTGGTGCAAAAACAAATATAAACTTCCAATTAATATTTCATCCATTGTGTAGGCCTTATTTCTTGTTAAAAATGGGTTTTTATCTTAGATGGTTGGGGAGGAACTCAGCATAAATGATACACCTATTGTGAGGGATTTTTTTAATTTCTTTATAGAGTAATATCCCAATATTATAATTAATCATGAAGTTGAGTTATCAATAGAAATCATACATAGTGTTATGACAATTTAAAACAATCCATATAGAATGGCCCTATTAGAGTCACAAGAATTGAATAATAATCTCCAATAGAATCTTCACAAGGTGATTATTTGGGAAAGTTCATCACCAAGGGGTGTAGCTGTTATTTTTTATAAGAATAAATACAAATCAATGAGATAATTTATTGAATATTGAGAATATAAAAATACCATAATCAATAATAAGTATCATATACCTCGTATTGATGAATTATTTGATCAAAATCATGGATATCAAATTTTTTTGAAGATTTATCACCATTCTAGATATCATTAATCTAGGGTTATCAATGAGGATAGAAATTTCCTTCATTTTTGACATGCTTGTGATGAAATAATATGGTTAATAAACTATGTAGGTGTTCCTTCTAAATTGGGTTTTAAAAATAATCTCTTGGATGAGTCTCACAGTTCATCATTCTCTATTTATCCAGGAAGTACAATAATTTATATTTATCTGAAAGAGATTTTTCAAGTGGGAAAACATGAAGAGAGATATTGTGAAGTATGTATCTCAGTGATTTTTATGTCAGAAGGTTGAGGCTAGGAAACATAATCCTATGGTTATGTTAAAATATTTTCCCATACCAAAATAAAAATGGAAAACATTAAGGTGAATTTTTTCATCAGACTCCCCAAATCATCTAAATTCCATAATTTTATTTGGGTTGTAGTTGATTACCTTATGAATTTACCACACTTCACTAATTTTAGAGAATATTTATCTATTAATAATAATGTTATAAAATACATTAATTAGTAAGGTTACATGGAGTACCATATTATATTTAATCTGATTACGATATGAGGTTTACATCAATATTCAACATGCTCTGGATACATAGTTGAGTTTTAGTACATCCTGTCATCCACATAGATATTATCATTATGATAGAACAATTCAAACCATGGAGGATATTATGATATTTTATTCTATGTATTTAAAAGGTATTTTGGATCATCACCTTCCTCTTATTGAGTTTTCATACAATAATAGTTTTAACTGGAGGGTTCTGATGGATCCCCATGAAAACATAAATGGAATAATTTTTATACCTATAAAATAATGGGATGATGATTTAGATATAAATACATTGGGACTTGAGATATATTAGTAAATGGAAGATAAATTTAAAAGATCTTCAATGGAACGCCAAGGCCACTTAGATTCAATAGAAAAATTATACTGATAATCATTGGTGAGATCTAGAATTCTATGTTAGTGAGAAGTTAGTTCTATGAATTTCTCCATAGAAGAAGGTTACGAGATTCAAAAATAATGTAATGTTAAATCCTATGTATATTTACCCCATAGATATTATTTAATTAGTAGGGGATATAGCTTATTTATTGTCTCTTTGATCGAACTTTTCTCAAGTTCACAATATGTTCCATGTATCTCTCCTGTGGAAGTAAATACCTAATCCATCACATGTAATGAACTCAAAGACCACACCACTCAAGCATGATCTTTCATTTAAAGAACAACCAATTGAAATATTTGATCATATAGAGAATGTTCTATGGAAAAAGACTACTCACCTAGTAAATGTTCTCTAGAGGAATCAATAATTATTAAAAAACTATTAGGGAACCAGAGGATGTAATGAAATAGAGATATCCTCAATTTTTATATCTGGTGACATAATTTTGAGGAGAAATTTAATTTCATGGGATCAATAATGTAACAGCCTGGTATTTTTATTTATATTAATATTCAATTTATTTTTTTATTGATATCTTTTGATAATTGCAACATCGAGTTTAAAAAAACCATGATATAGTATTAAATTATTTTTATTTAATGTGATAGTTATATCCTAGACATTTGATTGGCTGGTATGAATAGAAATAACAAAATTATAAAAAAAACTTAATATTTACTTATGTATAAAATTAATTCTTTCGATATCAATTAATTAGAATTCAAAATAAATATCATTTTAAAATAAAGGCATTGTTTTTATGAAAAAAATCTATATAAGAAATGTGGTTTTATCTAAAAAAATTAATTAATCTCTATTAGTGAATTATTTTAATGAGATGTATAAATTATACTTTCAATAAAATGTTTTAACATTCATCTATTTTTTTCATGGAATGTGATAGGAATAAATCTAGTTTTGTTCATAAAAATTATTTTTCTAAAAATGGTTTTTGTTCCATTTTTCACAATTATTTTAAATTAAATTTATACCAATTATAGAAATTGAATTGTTAAAAATGGATTCTATATTTTTAATGAGTATGTCCAAAAAAATTTAAATTTCCCTTTAATTTTTAGGCATTGTCAATAGTAACTATGTTATAATTTATCACCTCGATAATGGGTAAATCATGTTAACCTAGGTTAAAAAAATGTTAGGTTCCCAATTTTTTATCTTAATACTTATTAGATTATGTGAATTTGGCCATTATCATATTAGGCTAAAAAATTAATTTTTTAAGGGATACTTGACCATGAAAACGACCTATTTGACATTTAGTGTAAGGAAAAATACAAAATGTCACTCTCTTACTTTTAAATATCTCTTATGTGTTCACATATATAAAAATGAACGTTGTGAATTAATATTTGTGCTTATTTTGAACATAATGAAATTATTTTATAAATAGTAATTTATTTTTAATTTATTGTAATTATAATATTACATTATATTCTTATGAAATGCCAACAAAGTATTTCATCAATTAATATAAAAATCAATTAAATGATATTAGAAATATAAAAAGTAATGTAATTTGAGTGAGTTAAAGTTTTTAATGAATTATATAGTTGAATATAAAATATTGGTAATTGTTTAGATGATTATATTCCAATTTCATATTTTTCCAGGTATCTCTTATGTAAATTTAACTGAATAGTTCCAAAATTGAAATTAATGATATTTTATAGTAACTAATATTTTATTAAATTATTTAAATTTCATAAAAATATTATCATTAGAAAATTGAATTTTATATAGTTTAAAATATCAACTATTGTCCATTTATGAGTCACTTTTCCATTTATGGTTACATTCCAGGTTTTTAGAAGTAAAATAGTCATTACTGTGATGAAGGTCAAAAATTGTTAATAATTGGTTTAATCCAAAAGGTAAGGTTAAATGTGATAGAAAAACCTTTATAAATTTAATTGGTTGATGATATTTCTACTACATACACTTTTTCTTAAAATCTATGTCCATTTGGAAGCATTTGTTTAGAATTACTTAATTATATTTTAATCTTGTTAGTAATTCAAACCATTTCCTTTCCCTCCCTTATAGAGGCACAACCCTCCTTCCTATTCTTTACACCGCTTTTAGCCTTATAGATTTACATAAAACTTATAAACTCCATTATAAAAATTCTTAGTATCATTAAATAGGTTCTTTTCTTCCAAAAATATCAACCCTATGATCATTAAGAGAAGATCTAAAGGAGTTATTTCAATGAATAGTTAGTATCCTTAAGCAATCAATTCCTTTTTTAGTTATTCTTTTACCTCCTCTAAATATGTGGTATTTATGAAAAAATAATAACATAAGAATAATCAATATAAAAAAATGATATTATTATTTTGAAACCACCATTATCCACAATCATTCTAGTTATTTGAGAAGTGAATGTATCGCTTGTGTATACATATGACATACCATCTCCATGTAGTGATACAATTCATTTTTCATCAAAATATTTATTGGATGGGTTTTATAAAGGGTTTAATAATTATATATTATATTTATGAAATTATTATTCTTATATTATGATAATATCATATCTTCCTTCTTACCCTTCAATTATTTGGAAAACAATAATGATGCTCGTGTATGTGTGTGGACTACCACATCCACAAAGCGGTGTGATTCATTTTCATTTTCACATTTAATGGGTGAGAATAATAATGTGATTGATAAAAATATTTTATTTTAATGGTATAATAATTATTATGGAATGGTGAATTATTATTTACCATTATTTTGTTCTATATTTTGAAAAGTGAAAAATGTGTTCAAGCATGTGTATGGCCAGCCATCTTGATGAACATTGTAATTCATTTTCATATATCTATTTTATGGATGAATAAAATTATATATATGTATATATTTAATAAATATATATATATATATATATTACATTTATATTATCATTAAAATTATATAAATTATGGAACTATGATAATAAAACATTGATCAAAACTACTTAACCAAAACATACATGAAAAATGAAGTAGTTATCAGCATGAATAATGGTTTTAATAATGAATTGTTAACAAATAGGTGATGAAAGGTTATAATTAAATCATATGTGGTATGATGTATATTATTATGGTTCTATAATATATTAATATTAAATGTATATTTATTATATATTATGTTTTAAAATGTATGAAGGAAGTCGATTCAAAGGTAAATATTTTATGTTATAATCTCTTTGTTTATCATGATTGTTTAAGGTCATTTTTTCAAGGATAAAATATTATAATCTACCTTGAAATCAACCCAAAAAAATTCTTGTAATCTAGTTATATCTATAGATGACATATTTTTTGTTAGTTTTACTCCAATTATGAATACAAGATACTAATAGATTTGTTTTATAGAAAACTGACAATATTTACCTCTTAGGTAAAAAATACTTTAACTTAAATATTTTTTTTGTCTAAAAATGTATTCAATAATTTTTTAAATATTTTAATTTGGGTATTTAATTTAATTTTTACCCATGATTGATTTTTTTACAAAGTTTTTTAAAATGAGTCTTCTTGTAGTTTATCCAAATGAGGTACTTTTTTTCTTTTTTATAAATCTATGAAAAGAATTATTTCTTTAAACCAAAACGATATTAAGGTAATTTCATGTCATCATGACTATTAATTCCTTTGAAAATTACTTTACAATATTACAATTTTTTTATCAAATAATTATTTTCATTACATTTTGCGATATTTTTTTATTTTATAGAAGTGATTTCAAAGTGAAAATAATATTTTCCTAAATAAATATTCCATGTTATATTAAATAATATTTTCATCTATGATGTCATCCTTTGATGTTTTTTATGATTTTTTAGGGATATGATCTAATGATATTATCCTTATTCATTTTCTAGATGGTTTATGATTATGATGAAATTATGTTTATGAAACCAATTCCATTTTAATGGGTTATGCCATGATCAGTTGAGATATTCTTATAAAACCTGTTTCTCTTCCACGATTATTCCACGGTGCAATGTTTCTGAAACCCCTTTCTAATTCATTATTTATGTTATAAATAATATTTTATGATATTTTGGAACACATTGTATATATTTTATTATTTTATGGGTGGGAACAAAATTATATTCCCTCTAATGCATTAGCTAATGTTGGATCTCTTATTAGATAAATAAGACTAGAATGAGGAGTGAGCCTAGTTAATTAAGGAAATATTTCAATATATCCACTATGATTTTCTTTGGAGGGAACCTTGACTATTAAAAAATAATGGTAATTGAACCCAATATACTGTGATATCTTCTAAGTGAACCTATACTACTATGGAAATTATTTTAGATTCTTATACTCATTCTAGAAACTTAGCTATTTTTCTAATGTTATGCTCTTGTGGATAAAATTATTTGATTCCATTATGATTCATGTCTTATTAAAAACCAAGATTCATTCCTTGGATTTATATTATGATATATGATATGTAGGTTATTATTATTAAATGTAATTAAAGTGTTATTATACCCTTATACTCATGTTATCCTTAAGTGATAATTGATATCTCCCTTTATTACCCATAATGATTATCTGATCTCACCCTTTATATTGTTTACATTCCCCATTTTATGAAGAAATTTCTTCAGTATGATATTTTTAATAAGGGTGATAGTTATGAAGAACTGGTGATTGATTATGTAGTTCACCTATAAACAAGTTGTTTATTTATCCATGTTTCCAAATGTAACATCCCAAGTAAGTAATGAATAATAAATATTTTTATCTATGTCTATTAATGATTAAGATAGTGTTTTAGAGGCTTAAAATGAAAATAAATACAATCTTATGCATGGAATACACTAATATTCTTAAAAGATTGTTTTACTGCCTTTTGATGGCAAACCCTTTTTAAATCTATCTTTTGACAATTTTATAAGCTATGTTTGTCAAAATAAACTTATTATTTATTATTGGGACATCAAAATTTACTTTGTGTGAATTTTTGGTATTTTTCCGATAAAGTTCATTTTTTAATGAATAGTGAAAATTATTGTATTTTAATTCAAAACCTCTTTTTAATCTAATTTATTTATATGATTAGATTATCTTTTGAATTGGTTTTAAAGTGAAATTAGAATATATTTTTACCATTAAATCCAATAGTGGTCATTGGAATTAATTTCACTTTGAAATCGGACTTAAACTAATGTCAATCTTTTGATACTTATTGTTTCATAAAAACACGCTATTTTCTCTGACAGCGGGAATTAATTATTAAATTAATTAATGCAACTTATATGTTGTGAATTTTGTAAAATAGACTTCATTTTTGAATTCGGAATATCAAATATAGCTTACGGTGAATTTTTGGTATTTTTTCTGAAAAACTTCAATTTTTGATGAATAGTGAAACCACTAAGTGATACTTATAAAAACTGATTTTTCATTTAAATGAAATTTTACCACTTCTGTGTTTTTAATTTCAAAAATCTGACATACATGGTTTTCATTAAGAAGTAAAATGTGGTTCAATGAGATTAAAATAATTTTTTGGTGAATAGTAACTTTTAAGTTCTTAATCGCGATTAGTGGTAATTAGTGTAGTTTAAGGTAAAAATAATGTTTTAATAATATGAGATGAGCTTGACACATGTCCTACCCTCATTGGATGTGTCATGGCTGACCAAGACAATACATGGGTCAACTTGGGGACCCCATGGAGCCACTTTGGTTGGGAAATGAAATAAATAACTTTTTATTTAATGTTAAAGTAAAATTGACACAAACATGAGTTATTTTACTAAAATAATTTTTACATGGGTTTATACAAGTCATATTTTTGATTATAAATAGTCATTGTAAATCTAAAAATATTTCCTACATCATAGTATTTTTTTTATAATTTTTATACTTTAAATAAATTAAATTATTTATGACATCATGATGATGCAGCGATTACCTCATTAATAAAGGATTTAAATAAAATGAAATGATAATGTAAAATCTATGGCCTAAACATGTCCAAAACCTATTGGATGGGTGGATTTAGAACCATTATCACCTTACCCTCTAATTATATCAATGTGGAACCTTTTGAATCCTAAAATCATTTTAAAATAAAGTAACATTTCTTTACTTTCCAAGAGTGCCCCTCCTCTCCTCTTATAAAAGGCCCCCACATCTACCTCCTTACACACACTTCAAAAGCCTTTGGCTTGGCCAAAACCTTCCCATTTTGTCTCTCCACATCCCTCTATTACTCCTTGAAGCCTCACTTTGGGCAGAAGTCTTCCCAAGGAAGCCTTTGAGCTCAAACCAAAGGGAGTTACCCGATTTTAAGGTAATGTCTTCACTTGAGTCCTTTTGTTTTATTTTACTTCTCCAACCCCATAAACTCTTTTTATTCATTTATTTTGTAACAACTTCAGTGTCTTAAATATACTAGGATGTTTTTATAAGAATTATTCAAGCTACACTTACACACACATACATCTAATGGTTAAAGAACATACTGTTTCCGTGGATGGCGAATTTCGGCCTCCCGAAACGATGATTGTTCAACATTCTTTTAACACCTTAAAAGGTGTCCATTAAGATGAAACTATATTTATATATGATATAAAATATGTTTATGTTTTCCTTAAGCTTCTGTATTTTTTATTTTGGGCATACCTTTATGGTTTCCATTATGGGTAAACGCGATATCTTCATTTAAGGAAGTGCAGACTACCGCCCCCTCAAAGTGATTTGATTCGTTAAATACCATATGTGGGACGTATAAAGGATGGATTTATGATATTATATATTATATTACACTGGAATTATAATATACCTTTATATCATTATGATTACATTCTATAAAATACGAAATAGAAATGAAAGTAGCGTTCATGCGTACGTACGGCTTACCGTCTCCATGAACGGTGCATTTCATTTCTTACCTCTAAATGATTATGTAATATTATAAATGCATGTATATACTGGATATATATGATATATATGATATATACATCATGATTAT
Organism: Viscum album; assembly: GCA_963277665.1. Taxonomy (NCBI): domain Eukaryota; kingdom Viridiplantae; phylum Streptophyta; class Magnoliopsida; order Santalales; family Viscaceae; genus Viscum; species Viscum album. Next base: position 1,869,941,575 of record OY728120.1, on the reverse strand, counting down.
AATTCTGGATATAATGGATACATGAACAACTTGTAATTATAAAGGGTTTATTTTTTACTCAAGTACCAATGATCGTTAAAACGACCGTTATTAACTCAAATAATTACATAGTGTTCATGACATGGAAATAAGTGATATAAAAGGAATAATGAACTTGAAAAAGGTTCTTAAGCAAGTAGAAATTAACTCAAGTTTATTATTCAGGAGATTAAAGAAGGACCGAGTCAAGTCGGACCCGAGGTATCGGACTTCGTCTCAATCTCCTTTCATTGAGGCATATTTTGTTTTATACACAACCTTCTTTTATACGGTGTATAAACCCCTTTGACTTTTGAGTTTATTCCAAAGGAATATTTTTTATACGAAGCGTTTACTAAACTACAAAAGGGAATGTTTTTTTGTCATACTTATGCGGCGACAACGACTTCTCCGCCGCCGTGACCATTATTTGAGTTTCGGCTTCCTCTACAAGCCATATATTTTTTTTAAAAAGAAAAATAATTACCATGTTTTAATTTTATTTTATTTTGGTATTGAAAATGGTTTTCATAATTTTTTTATATCATTGTTTTTTATTGATATCTTGTGATTGAAAGGTGTAAATGTTATGTTTCCTTTATGCATGTTTTATGTGATATGATTATGTTGAGGTTCTTGGGCATTATTATGAAAGGTGTAAATGTCAAGGAAGTGTCAAGAATGAATCCATGTTTTATTTTAAATATGTTTCCATTGATGGGAAAAATGAATACTATCTTTATGTAATCACTTTGTTTATATGTGGAATGTAATGAAAGTTTTATGTTCTGATTCTCTAAAACTCTAAACCTGAAAAGATCCTCAATGTGTAATCTTGTAATAACTCAAGATTAAGTAAGGTTTAAGGTCGGGGCCTTATAGTTGGTATCAGAGGTCGGTTTAGATAACTTTAGGAGTTATAATTCTATTAAATGATTATCCAAAAATATTTTTTTATGGTCAAATTGAAATGATATAGCATTTGAAGATTACCATGTTGCTTCATCTAAGACATGTTTGTTCAAAATGGTTTTCCGCAGAGGAAACAGGGAAGCAGTGCTAGGAAGGCATACAGAAGGAAATAACCTTCCAAATCAGCATCCTGAGATGGTCGGAATTGGAACTGAATATTTTGTTTCAGTAATGGTGCATTTGACTCAAGTGATAAATGGTGGTGGTATCCATGCATGAGATTAGCCAGATCAACCGCAGAGGAACATGTCAGTGGTGGAACATTTTATGAGGCAACATCCCCCATCATTCATAGGATCATCTGACCTTGTGTTAGCTGAAGGGTGGATTAAAGCACTGGAGAAGATTTTCGATGGCATGGGGTGTTCAGACAATCAAAAGGTTAATCTTGCTATTTACCGTTTGGAGGGTGAGGCAGATCAGTGGTGGTATATGGTTAAAAATATTAGGGACGCCGATGAGATTGATGCTCTTGACTGGGATGAATTCAAAGGTATGTTTCTTGAGAAGTATTTTCCTAAGGCTGTTCGACTTAGGATGGAAAATCAATTCTTGGAATTGAGGCAAGAGGAAGACTCAGTGGCTACCTATGAAGAAATGTTCACTCGATTGGAAATGTATTCTCCAAATTTTATCCGAGACCTTGATAGTAAAATCAATCATTTTTACTCAGGATTAAAGCCAAAATATCAAAGGGCATTAGCTTCTCATGATTTTAAAAGTTATGAAAAGATTGTTCGATGTGCTGAGAAGGTGGAAATGGAGTTTTTCGATGATCAAGTGTTCTATAACAACCAACAGAAGAAGAGACTGAGGTGTCAGGAGAAAGGTAAGAATTCTTCAAAAAAGTCTGATGGTAAGAAAACTAAGTTTCCAGTTTGTGATAAATGTGGCAAAAGGCATGTTGGGGAATGTCTTCTGAATTCTGTAAAGTGCTACTGATGTGGTAAGATGGGACATAAGGCTCGTGATTGCATTGAAAATTATCAAGGTGAAGGTAAGACCAAATTTGATTTACATTTAGTGAAATGTTATAAGTGCAATGAGATGGGTCACTATGCAAACGAGTGTCCGAAAAAGAGCTTGAGTGATGGGAAGCAGTTAGAATACAAGCAGAAAGGGGTGGTGAAATCCTTTGCAACTACTTCAGCAGATGTCGGGCCATCAAATGAAGTTGTATCAGGTACTTTTTTTGTTTTTTCATATTATTCCAGTGTGTTGTTTGATTCGGGGTCTACACATTCTTTCATCTCTGAAAACTTTTCTAGTAAAATGGGAATACCATCTCAAGAAATTACTCCTGAACTTGTGGTAAAAACACCTGGGGGAAATGTTGAGGCAAAAAGAATTTATAAGAATCTTCCTATCCTTATCTGTGGAAAGAACCTACTTTCAAACCTTATTGTTCTACCTCTAGTAGAGTTTGATGTTATCCTGGGTATGGATTGGCTCTCTATTTACCATTCTAAGATTGACTGTAGATCTAAAGAAGTTTCTTTTTAGAAATACTTTCAGTTTGTGTACAAGAATGAACCCTTACTGTTGATAACTTATCAAGAGGCCGAGAAACTTATAAAATATGGAAATTAATGTTACCGTGCACACATCGTTGAAAATAAAGGAACTGTTCAGATTAATGATGTGCTAGTGGTAAATGAGTATCCTGATGTTTTTCCTGATGAGTTGCCTGGAATAATACCAGATCGGGAAGTTGAGTTTACAGTTGACTTAGTTCCTGATGCTAAGCCAATTTCAAAACCCCCTTATCGAATGGCTCAAATTGAACTTTTAGAGTTGAAGGAGCAATTGAAAGATTTATTAGATAAAGGTTTCATTCGACCTAGCACATCACCATGGGGTGCTCCTATTTTATTTGTTAAAAAGAAAGATGGTTCAATGAGACTTTGCATTGATTATAGGGACTTGAATAATATCACTATTAGGAACAAATATCCTTTTCCTCATATCGATGATTTGTTTGATCAGCTCCAGGGAGCTCAGTATTTTTCAATGATTGACTTGAGATCGGGGTACCATCAGCTGAAGGTAAAGAAAGCAGACGTTCCGAAGACTGCGTTTCGTACAAGATATGGCCATTATGAATTTGTAGTAATGCCTTTTGGGCTAACCAATGCACATTCTTTATTCATGGACTTAATGAATAGAATTTTCCATGAGTTCTTGGATAAGTTTGTGGTGGTTTTCATTGATGATATTTTGATGTTTTCTAAAAGTAAAGAAGAACATGAAAGACATTTAAGGGTCATTTTTTAAACCTTAAAAGAAAAGAAATTGTATGGGAAATTCAGAAAGTGTGAGTTTTGGTTGCAACAAATTTCTTTCCTTGGTCACATTGTTTCAAAAGATGGGATAACTATTGATCCTGAAAAAACAAAAGTTGTGGAAGACTGGCCAAGACCCACAAATGTAACTGAGATTCGTGTCTTCCTTGGTTTAGAAGTCTACTACCAGAGATTTGTTAGAAAATTTTCACGGTTATCTATTCCAATGACTAAGCTAACTCGGAAGGGTGTTAAGTTTATCTAGACAAAAGAATGTGATGATTATTTTCAGGAGTTGAAAAGAATATTGGTGAATGATCTAGTTTTGGCACTACCTTCCAGGAATGGTGAGTTTGTTATCTACAGTGATGCTTCATTGAAAGGACTTGGTTGTTTCCTAATGCATAATGATCAGGTAATTGCTTATTCTTCATGAAAGTTGAAAACTCATGAGGTAAATTACCCTACACATGATTTGGAATTATCTGCTATTGTTTTCGCTTTAAAAATTTGGAGGTATCATTTGCATGGAGTAAAGTGTGAAATATATACCGATCAAAAAAGTTTAAAGTATATATTCACTCAGAAAGAATTGAACATGAGACAAAGGAGATGGCTAGAATTAATCAAGGATTATTATTGTACAATTCATTACCATCCGGGAAAAGCAAATAAAGTGGCCGATGATTTGAGTTGAAAATGTAATTCTTCATTAACAATGTTGCGTTTGGAACGTGATCCTTTGGTTAAGGATTTGATGAACTTTGGCATAGAATTTGTTGGAGTAGGAAGTTCTTGTGTTTTGTTTCAGGTATTAGTGAGATCATCTCTATCAGACAGAATCAAGAAAGCACAGAAGCAAGACAGTGAGTTGCAGAAAAAGGTAGAGCTGGTTCAGAAGGGTAAGTTGCCTGAATTCAACATTGATAATGATTGTGTTTTTAGATTTGGGAAGAGATTGTGTGTGCCTTGTGATTCACAGTTTAAGAGAGAGTTGTTATGTGAATCTCATAGTTCTCCGTTTTCAGTTCATCCTGGCAGTACTAAGATGTACAGAGATCTGCGGGAGTATTACTGGTGGGATGGAATGAAAAGAGATATTACTAATTTTATAGTTAAGTGTTTGACTTGTCAACAGGTTAAAGCAGAGCGGCAGTTACCGAAAGGGATGCTTCAGCCTTTACCAGTGCCAGAGTGGAAATGGGAGAATATATCCATGGACTTTGTTGTGGGATTACCGAAGACATCTCGAGGTAATAATGCAATCTGGGTTATTGTTGATCGCTTGACTAAATCTGCTCATTTCCTTTCTATACGAGATACTTTCTCTGTAGATCAACTTTCCCGTTTGTATCTTAAAGAGATAGTCAGGTTACATGGAGTTCCTCTCTCCATTGTATCCGATCGTGATCCCAGGTTTACTTCTAACTTTTGAAAGGGCCTTCAGAAGTCGTTGGGTACTGAATTAAATTTTAATACAGCATTTCATCCTCAATCAGATGGGCAGTCAGAACGAATAATTCAGACATTGGAGGATATGCTATGTTCTTGCTCTATGGATTATCAGGGAAGTTGGGACCAACATCTTTCTTTGGTTTAATTTTCATATAATAACAGTTTCCATTCCAGTATATAGATGGCACCATTTGAGGCGTTATATGGGAAGCGGTGTTGAACTCCAACTTTCTGGGATGAAGTGGGTGAAAGGAAGTTGATGGGACCAGAATTGGTAGAAGAGATGGCAGAAAAAGTTCAGCTGATTCAGAAACACATGAGAACAGCTCAGAGTAGGCAGAAGATTTATGCAGACAACAGGAGGAAGGATCTAACTTTTGAAGTAGGTGATCATGTTTTTCTCAAAGTCTCACCATGGAAAAGTGTGATGAGATTTGGTAAGAAAGGAAAGCTGAGTCCAAGGTTCATTGGACCATATGAAATTCTGGAGAGAGTTGGATCAGTTGCATACCGGGTGGATTTACCTCTGAGTTTATCTCAGGTACACAATGTTTTTCACATTTCGATGTTGAGAAAGTATATGCCAGATCCATCTTATGTTTTGAGTCCAGAGGTAGTTCAGCTGGAAGAGAACCTATCTTATGAGGAACAACCGGTCCAGATTCTTAACCACATGGAGTAAGTGTTACGAAATAAGGTGATTAATCAGGTAAAGGTTTTGTGGAAAAACCACATGATGGAAGAGGCAACATGGGAATCTGAAAATGCATTGAGGGATAAGTACCCCCATTTATTCGATAAGTAAATAAATTGCAGGGAGGCAATTTTCTAAAGGGGGGAAGGATGTAACATCCCAAGTAAGTAATGAATAATAGATATTTTTATCTATGACTATTAATGATTAAGATAGTGTTTTAGAGGCTTAAAATGAAAATAAATACAATCTTATGCATGGAATACACTAATATTCTTAAAAGATTGTTTTATTGCCTTTTGATGGAAAACCCTTTTTAAATCTATCTTTTGACAATTTTATAAGCTATGTTTGTCAAAATAAACTTATTATTTATGATTGGGACATCAAAATTTACTTTGTGTGAATTTTTGGTATTTTTCCGATAAAGTTCATTTTTTAATGAATAGTGAAAAATGTTGTATTTTAACTAAAAACCTCTTTTTAATATAATTTATTTATATGATTAGATTATCTTTTTAATTGGTTTTAAAGTGAAATTATAATATATTTTTACCATTAAATCTAATAGTGGTCGTTGGAATTAATTTCACTTTGAAATCGGACTTAAACTAGTGTCAATCTTTTGATACTTATTGTTTCATAAAAACACGCTATTTGCTCTGACAGCAGAAATTAATTATTAAATTAATTAATGCAACTTATATGTTATGAATTTGTTAAAATAGACTTCATTTTTTAATTCAGAATATCAAATATATCTTAGGGTGAATTTTTGGTATTTTTCTGAAAAACATCAATTTTTGATGAATAGTGAAACCACTAAGTGGTACTTATAAAAACTGATTTTTCGTTTAAATGAAATTTTACCACTTCTGTGTTTTGAATTTCAAAAATCCGACATACATGGTTTTCATTAAGAAGTAAAATGTAGTTCAATGAGATTAAAATAATTTTTTGGTGAATAGTAACTTTTAAGTTCTTAATCGCGATTAGTGGTAATTAGTGTAGTTTAAGGTAAAAATAATGTTTTAATATTATGAGATGAGCTTGACACATGTCCTACCCTCATTTTATGTGTCATGGCCGACCAATACAATCCATGGGTCAACTTGGGGACCCCATGGAGCCACTTTGGTTGGTAAATGACATAAATAACTTTTTATTTAATGTTAAAGTAAAAATGACACAAACATGAGTTATTTTACTAAAATAATTTTTAAATGGTGTTATACAAGTCAGATTTTTTATTATAAATAGTAATTGGAAATCTAAAAATATTTCCTACATCATAGTATTTTTTTTTATAATTTTTAGACTTTAAATAAATTAAATTATTTATGACATCATGATGATGCAGCGATTACCTCATTAATAAATGATTTAAATAAAATGAAATGATAATGCAAACTCTATGACCTACACATGTCCAAAACCAATTGGATGGGTATATTTCTAACCCTTATCACCTTAACCTTGAATTATATCAATGTAGGACCTTTTGAATCTGAAACTCATTTTAAAATAAAGTAACATTTCTTTACTTTCCAAGAGTGCCCCTCCTCTCCTCTTATAAAAGCCCCCACCTCTACCTCCTTACCCACACTTCCAAAGCCTTTGGCTCGGCCAAAACCTGCCCATTTTGTCTCTCCACATCCCTCTCTTACTCCTTGAAGCCTCACTTTTGGCAGAAGTCTTCCCAAGGAACCCTTTGAACTCAAACCAAAGGGAGTTACCCGATTTTAAGGTAATGTCTTCACTTGAGTCCTTTTGTTTTATTTTACTTATCCAACCCCATAAACTCTTTTTATTCATTTATTTTGTAACAACTCCAGTGTCTTCAATATACTAGGATGTTGTTATAAGAAGTATTTGATCTACATTTACACACACCTACATCTAATGGTTAAAGAACATACTGTTTCCGTGGATGGCGAATTTTGGCCTCCCGAAATGATGATTTTTCAACATTCTTTTAACACCTTCAAAGGTGGACATTAAGATGAAACTATATTTATATATGATATAAAATATTTTTATGTTTTCCTTAAGCTTCTGTATTTTTCATTTTGGGCATACCTTTATGGTTTCCATTATGGGTAAACGTGATATCTTCATTTAAGGAAGTGCGGACTACCGCCCCCTCAAAGTGATTTGATTCGTTAAATACCATATGTGGGATGTATAAAGGATGGAGTTATGATATTATATATTATATTACACTGGAATTATAATATACCTTTATATAATTATGATTAAATTCTATAAAATATGAAATAGAAATGAAAGTAGCGTTCATGCGTACGTACGGCTTACCGTCTCCATGAACGGTGCATTTCATTTCTTACCTCTAAATGATTATGTAATATTATAAATGCATGTATATACTGGATATATATGATATATATGATATATACATCATGATTATAATTCTGGATATAATGGATACATGAACAACTTGTAATTATAAAGGGTTTATTTTTTACTCAAGTACCAATGATCGTTAAAACGACCGTTATTAACTCAAATAATTACATAGTGTTAATGACATGGAAATAAGTGATATAAAACGAATAATGAACTTGAAAAAGGTTCTTAAGAAAGTAGAAATTAACTCAAGTTTATTATTCAGGAGATTAAAGAATGACCGAGTCAAGTCGGACCCGAGGTATGGGACTTCGTCTCAATCTCCTTTCATTGAGGCATATTTTGTTTTATACACAACCTTCTTTTATACGGTGTATAAACCCCTTTGACTTTTGCGTTTATTCCAAAGGAATCTTTTTTATACGAAGCGTTTACTAAATGACAAAAGGGAATGTTTTTTTGTCGTACGTATGCGGCGACAACGACTTCTCCGCCGCCGTGACCATTATTTGAGTTTCGGCTTCCTCTACAAGCCATACCTTTTTTTTTAAGAAAAATAAATACCATGTTTTACTTTTATTTTCTTTTGGTATTGAAAATGGTTTTCATAATGTTTTTATATCATTGTTTTGTATTGATATCTTGTGATTGAAAGGTGTAAATGTTATGTTTCCTTTATGCATGTTTTATGTGATACGATTATGTTGAGTTTCTTGGGCATTATTATGAAGACGGGTGGTTCCGTGATAAACTAAGGGCGGGTGAGCCCGATATAGCTCTCCAATGAATTGGGTAACGCGAAGGAGTGAAACGTTAAGGTTTCTCCGAATAGATTTAAGGAATATACTGTGATGGGTATTCCAAATGTAACCAAGAGGGTTACTCCCTACGTAAGAATGTTATGAATGCCTCAAGTTACCTTTATGTCTTATGATTTCTATGATTTATTCGTGATTTGATGAGGTATGTTAAAGTGATTATGTTTTATGGGTAATCTATGATTTCATTCTTATGTATATATGAACTTATGTTTCCTTTCCATATTTTTATAACCCATACTGAGCTTTTTATGCTCATCCCAAGTTTTTTTGAAATGTTTTTCACAGGTCAAGGGAAAGGTACATGATATGATGATAGTGTCAAGGAAGTGTCAAGGAAGTGTCAAGAATGAATCCATGTTTTATTTTAAATATGTTTCCATCGATGGGAAAAATGAATACTATCTTTATGTAACCACTTTGTTTATATGTGGAATGTAATGAAAGTTTTATGTTCTGATTCTCTAAAACTCTAAACCTGAAAAGATCCTCAATGTGTAATCTTGTAATAACTCAAGATTAAGTAAGGTTTAAGGTCGGGGCCTTATACCAAACACCCTAGAACTATACGATTCAAGCATGGATCGTTAGGTCATGTAATAAACATTACACTAATAAAATGTAATATCTATGTATTAAAGTTATGGGTTTCAATAATTTTTTGTTCTGTTATGGTTTTCATTTCATTTTTTAATGTAATTTTCAATAGGTATCTTGAAAAATTTGTTAAGGATGTTTTAAATGATACTTTAATTTATTCTCAATAAATGATGGGTTGTTAAATATTTTTTGAGGTCATGCTAAAAAATTTATGTGAACACTATATATATGATAAATTATTCAAGTGTAACATCTAGATTTAAAAATTAAATTTTATATGTCATTTGGTTTCTAAATAGTTATTTCAGTCACCCTCATAAAGGGAAATTTGTGATGTCTTTATAAAGAATAATTTTTTTTCAAAATTTTTTATTTTCTTATGTTGTCTATATATTATAAAATTTTTAAAATTAATTTTTTAAAAAATTATTTTATTATGATATATTTTACATGTAAATATTTGATGATTAATGGGAATGAAAATTTCCAATAATCCAGTGGTAAAATTAAAAATAAAACTTGCATCAGATCTAATATTGATAGTATTTGAACATAGTGATTGTTTTTTTGTGTATTATTATGAATCTTTAATGGGTTTTTTGGGTGTTATTATACAAGTAGAAATATTATTTATTATGTATCAACACAATTGGGAAGTCCAGATGAGTAATATCATACGCATCCTACTTATTTTCTATTTTATCATAGAATAAAAGTAATATCATAATCATGATTTAGAGTTTTTGGTACTAGAATATTCACAAAGTATGTAGAGATAATTCCTCATTAGTGAAGAATTTTTAGATTATAAAATTCATAAAATTATGATATATATTTTCACTTAAGTGTACATTAATTTAAGGAAATAAATTTTGTTCAAATACATTTAGAACATTACTTATGAAGTTTAATATATGCAACAAAAAATAAAATTTTGTAGTTAATTCCTTAATTCAGAATCCATAGAAACAAGTGGTTAGATATTTATAAATTCAATCTTAGATGATGGATATATTTATTGAATGACACCTGAATATAGAATAAGATATAGTTCATATGGTGATAACATGGATACATGTAACCTCTAGGCTTATGGATCATTTAAAATATGGAAACATATATAATTATTAATATAAGGCAATGAGAGATATCTCAAAAAGAGGGGTGATTTTATATTGATATACCCTAATAGTCAACCAGATTCCCTATTTCATAAAATGGATAGTGGTTCCTTGTGATATTAAGGATTATTTTTTAGATACCTCTATCATTCAAGTAGTTTCATTAATAATATAGAGAAAATATATATTTCATGATATTAAAAAAAACTATGGTATCATTGAATTAATAGAGTCGTAGTGTGTTTTTTCTCTAGAAATTTTTCTTGTTAGTTGGTAAAAGTCAAAAATCAATGACCAAAAGTTTTTTCAAAATATTTTCCTCTGTAGATAGGAAAATTGGGGGATATAATTATATAATATTTTTATTCACTTAATATCATTATAAAAAAATATGTTAAAAATGTTTTTATAGATTAAATTTATAGTTTTGACATTTTTGTACGCATTAAAATGACTAATTAATGTTCCCAAACCATATTTAAGGGTTTAGTGACACTAATGAATATATTATATTATGAAAATATAAATGGTACTAAAAATAGTCTATCTCTCAAAGGGGACCTCTTCCAATATACTATACTTATTATCACTTATAATTATTTACAAAATTGTACGAAAACTAAAATTATTAGGGTGGTCTGTATGGTTTAATGAAAAATATAATTGATATATGAAAATGAAATACAAACAAAATTATGTTAAGAAGAAAGGAAATGTACCAAGATTAAATATACCCTATTCTTTCCCACTCAATTTATCCCAATATATTCACAATATCCATGATTTATCAAATATATGGGTTTGGTATTACCTTAGAAATCCCAAGTTCACTAGCCACCACTATCTTCAAGAGTAGTGTAAGGGAAAATAGTTTTTTCATGTATAAATCCATCACTAACATAGTTAAATATAATCTAATGTCCACATGAATTATAATCCTTAGATCCATAATTTAAAATTAGCTCATGTATTTTAAGAGAGAATGGGTGAAACTAATAAAGAAAATGAGATAGGATTATTTTCAATGACTTAACACATACCCCACTCCTCAACTTTCTCAAATTACCAAGTCATCAAATAAATTATTTAAATTATTATGTATAGATATTATATAATGACTTGGATTCATCCATGGAGTCATCCTTGGGTTATACTCTCACCATCAAGAGGGTTTTAGAGATTATAGTTTAGTTTTTGAAGTAAATATGAAAAAAATACTTATAATACCCAAAATGAAATGACAAATATTTTAGAAAAAAAAAATCTAATCCCCTAGAAAGGAACCCTTTACATATTGATAATTCCATAATATTTATATACAATCCCTTTACCCCTATAATTTTAATATCACCTTAACTTCATATCTAATGAACCAAATGTTTCTTTCTCTTGGATGATCTCCACATAACCTTCGCATTGAAAAAATGACAAATTTTCATATAAAATTGATATTGGGGTCTAATAATGTCCCCACAATCTATGTATGTTATCCATGTGGATTATCTATTTTTTTATCAATAAACAAGGTGAGTTCAGCTGTATTCTCATTCAAGGATTCACTATAATAGCTTCATGAGGTTTCATAAAGTGGATGTGTCAGCCCTCAAATGTTTTCTTATGTTGGATTTTGAGGATACATTTAGTTGTGAGAATATTCTCAAGCCAATGACCAAGGAAATATTGGATAGAAATGTGGTCTTGGAATTTAGTTGTCTTGAACTCTAGTACAGAGGATGTAAATACTCATTTTATTATGTGGAGTTTATTTCCTATGTTCCTTTATGATATTATCTTGGGTTGAAATGTATTATGATGTGATTCTATGAGTTTTTTTGGTAGTGTGCGTATTCTTGGAGTATTATACTATTTAATGTTGTGATAAACTTTTTTCTTCATTGAATGATGTAGTTTTTATTTGTAACTATCATATTATGAGTCTTGAGTATAAGATAAACTCTATATATTGATGATTTCTCAAGGTCTATCATAGCCATTATTTTATCTCTTGCATGTTTAATTTAATTTTTTTAATTAATATTTAATCATATAGAACATTATATTATTCACAAGTGACTATCCTGGATTACTATTTCCATTCCTCTAGATTATATTGGAGATGTTCTATAGCCATGGGGTCTAAAAAATCATCTATTGTCATGGGAAAAGATCGTGTGTTGTGATCATTACCACTGGCATCTCATATGATCTCTCAATTTCGTTAGGTATTAACAAACCTCTTCACATGTAGAATCATTAAAATATAAATCTTATGTTTAGATGAGGCATTAAAAATCATTTAATAAAATTAATCATTAAAATAATTCATTTAATCAATTTTTAAATTAATTTCCAAAAAATAAGTCACTAATGAATATTTATTATTTACCAAGATATTGTGAATATAATAGGGATATAAGTAAAGAATTAAAATAAGAAACTACTAAAAAAAAATTTGAATCACTCCACCACACATATTCTTTTTCTCTCTTGGAAAAAATCTACCCCATATCCATGAATAATTCTAAAAATAAAAAGTAGTAGTGTATTATCAACTTTTTGGATAATTTATCATGCCTCATATATAATTCAATCATATTTATCCACATTCTCAATTAATTATATTCAATATATTACTCCACCCATTAGTATTTCCTACTTAACTTCTTCGAAATTAATCTCTATCACTTAATGGAAATTGTGTTTGAAAATTTTAACAAATTCAAGAAAACATTCCAAATTTACATAAGTTCGTTAAACATAACATTACTCCACACACTTGAGAATAGAATAATGAAAATAAAAAGTAATTTATATGGGTTTTTCATGATATTAAGTCTGGTTTCTCAATGTTTTAAAAAATAAAATAGAAGTATTAAGTTTTTAAAGAATAATTCATTTTATTATAGTGTAACCTCATAAGAGTTTCTCCAATTATTTTTTTATATGTCACCAACTATGTTCCTACAATATTTTTTTAATTAAAACACTATACATTGTATAAAAATGTGATTCATCCTCTAGTATCTTTTCCATCATTTAATATATTTTTTAATCGTACATTTTTAATGAATTTGAATATATAGTGAATTTCAATACTTTGTTCCACTCTACTACCCATAGTAATATTTCCACCATGAAAGTATTTATAATATTTTTTTCTTCTAAATACTTTTATGGAAAAAAATTTCAACCCCTACACATGGCATCACTTACTTACCAACGTTTTATATAATCATAGTGTATAATATTATTTCAATTTTTATGTGGATCCTACCAAGTCTATTCATGGTTTCTAAGACATAAAATGAGGTCAGATTCCAAGGTATATTAGTATATTTTAGAAATGGATTTTGAGAAAAAAAAATCCTTAGTCATTTTGACACCACATAGACATTAAGTGTATTAGAATGGAAACTAAAAACTATTATATATTTAAAATAATAATCCAATAATACCTTAGGAATAATTTTATTTTAATGAATATGTTAAAAACATATAGAAAACTCTCATGTGGATGATTTGGTATTGTATAGTTCTAAAATTAATGGCCTTCACATTTGAAAAAAATATTTTGATTCTGAAATTCATAATAAAATAATTAAATCACATCAATAATAACATGAAATCCAATAGGAATAAAATTAAAATTAAAAATATCATTCAAGGTTTAAATTGGTTGTAATATCTAATTTATTTCAATCTTTAAAAAAATGGAAAACAAACTAAGAAATAAAAACATATTCTACATGTGTGCTACTTCCCCTAACATGCCCTACATAGAGTATTCATTAATCTTAGAAATGATAAACTTACGATTAAGGTAGTGATCAAACAAATTTTAATGAAGAATAAAACTTGAGTTTATTTCTATTGGTCTTGAGTTAAGATCATTTCTCTAGATACATATAATAAATACATGAATAAAAAATAAAACATAAGAACCTTTATTCAATTATAATTCTAATGAAAATGAAAGTGTAAGGTGGAGATTTATTATTTTAACTCATAAGTTGATACTAGGATTATATTTCCTATAGCTAGAGGTTTTTTCTAATTCTATAGGGGATTTGGATTATATGATGTGAAAAAACTTATAATTTTTCTTCTAATTCCCATAAAATTTAAAAATATATGGAGAACCCCATAGATAAGGTACTTCTAGCCCCTTTCACTAGAATTATTATTCTCCTCGATTTGAGGATGTGTGCACATGATGAATGGGTGCACCTATTCTTCTTTAGTTTGAGGAGTGGGGGAAACTAGAGATTATTTCTTTATGGTAGGACGTTTCCAAAATTTTAGTCTGGTTTTATAAACTAGATCTATAGTAATGTTAATATTTTTACCATTATCCTCATGTGATCCTATGGAAAACTTGATTGGATCATCCATTTTCCTCCTAACTCGATAACCATTCCAATAGACCAATATTCTACATAAATGAATTAAACCTATGAAAAATAAAATCTAAAGAGTAAAATCAGTAGTATGTGTTTTCAAATGTATTTATTAGAAATAAAAAGTAATGGAATCCAATTTTATATAATCTCTCTTATGTTTTTTACAATTATTTCTTATTTCTCCATGATTGCCTCAGATGGGTTCATGGAATGGTTGGTTAGTGGGAAACTTTCATATGAAAACTCAACATACTTAATCTCTTCTTTAGTTATGGTAGGGATTAGAGGTGGCTATATTTATACTTTTTCAACAAATGGATATTTTATAATGTAATATGAGAGATCCAAAAGTTCACTGGAAACAAATTTAAGGAATTGTGGTTGAATATCTTCATTGATTTCTATAATAAACATCATGAATATCACCTCCTTGAAAACATTTATTTAAACCCCCATTATTAGTTGGTATGAAGTCGCACTATTTCACTAAAATCATGGGGTGGAATCAACACATATTCGATAATATTTTTATTATAATTATAATATGAGATTAAACATGGAGAACTAAAAACAAGAGTGGTTCCTCCCGGATAATGGTTCTATAAAGTGATGAACCCAAACCTTCTTATTTTGTCCCACATTATAATTTATGTTCTAATTAATGAAGTAAGTATGCTAACTATATTTTTTCTCATGAATAGGGACACTTTTATCTATTATAACAATTTTTAATTATTATTTTATAAAAAATAATAAGAAAACATAAATGAGAAAGGTTAAATATTTGGTGGAAGGAAACCCTAAAATAATATATGAAAATTCAATTCACATAGAATGATTATAGGAAGAAAGCAAACATCTATGCATTAAACCAAATTCACTTTATTATCTTATCAAAATCCCTCCATAATTTTTTCTAACTTAATGTACCCAAACATATGAACAACCACCCTGACCACTGAAATGTGCAGTTATGAAATTACCTTAAAAATCCCCTCTTCACTTCTATAACTATTTTTAAGAACAAAAAGATTTAAAAAAACCTTTAATGAGTGTGCATACATAACATCCTTAGTTAATTTTAATAGATAGTCTACACAACAACAAATCCTTGATTCTATTTTATACTAAATGCTTGTGTTTTTTAAGATAAATTCTGTGACAATGAGAAAAAATGAATGAAGATTATTTTTATTCAATATCACCTTACCCACTCCATGAATACCTAAACTTCCTAACACATAAAATAATGGATTTAAATGAAATAGTTAATAGAATCTAGAATCATTTAATTTCTTCTAGGGAGTGATTTGTGGGTTATCTTCTCACTATCATGAGATCTTGATATATTATAGTATAGTTTAAAATATATATAAGGTAAAAATAATATATATATATATATATTAAATAAGATTTAATTAGAAATATAGTAAACAAAAACACATCTAATTTCTATAAAGGGAACCATTTTCATTGTGAGAATAACACCTATTTATTCATAAACTCTCTATTCCCATATAATTCTATATAAACTTGATTCCAACAACCATGAATCAAATATTAATTTTCCTTTGATGATATCCATGTGGCCTTCTCATAGAAGAATTATTTGATTTGGTAAGATAATTGATATGAGGATCCCATATGGTCCCCTCAGGTCATGCATGTTAGTCCTGTGACTTTACTTCTTTTATCAATGATCAGAGTGTGTTATTCCATCTTCTCATTTGTGGATGTACCATGGAATATTAAATAGGTTTTAGTTTGTGGGAAAATGGCCTTTAAATATTATGTTTTATTGGATTGTGATAATTAATTTAGGCATAAACATAATCTCAAGTTGATTCCTAAAAATATGTTTGGTAGAAACATGACCTTGGTGTTATGTTAGAAAATTCTCATGTACAAGGAATGGGAATGCTCACGGTTTTGTGTTTATTTTATAGCATGTGTTTGGTGATGATATTACATTGGGTTAATGAAATAATAAGGGTTATTATATATGATTTTGTTAATAAGTGGACATAATATCAAGGACTTCAACCAAATTACAATGACATACAATGAAATCTCATTTAATTAATGTAGCATAATTGGTCACTTGTGTATCCTAAGGCTTACCTATGAGACAACATCGATATACTGATTCATTATCAATGTATTTTATAGAAAAAAAATTAATCTCACGCATTTTATTTTATCATATTAAAACAAAATTTAATCATATATAGAACCATTTTATTCAAATAAAACTGGAATTTAATAGCCTCATGCAATTCCTAGAGATTACATTTTCATGTTTCATATCCCATGCTCTGATGCAATATCCATTATCAAGGTAATTGATCTTAAATTTTCATAATATTCCTTTATAAAACATATAATCTCAATATTTCTTCATTAGTTCACAACCTATTCAACAACAATATCATTAAAATACTAAAAATAATGTTATTTCATCATATTAAATCATAGTTTATCAAATTAATCATTAAAATAATGGATTTAGTATATTTTCCCATTAAGGTAAAAATTATTCTAGACTACTAATTATATGATAATTACCTAAATATTTTGAATGTTAATGGGATATAAATTATGATTTATAGTTAGAAAGTTTGGAAATTTTATTTTTTAATAACTCATATAGTTTAATATTTTTATTAAATTGTGCATTAAGGATGAGTTTTAACATTAAAAGGATTATATATTTATTAAAAAAATCAAAAATAATGTTTCACTTTGAGATTATCGAAAGAAAATAAAGGTTTCATGGGTATACAGTTGAAGCTAAGCATGAAAAATCACCATCCAAATAATTAAAATCAGAGAGAACGATAAATATATTATATGATATACCCACATCATTATTTTTAATCTCTTCATAATAATTTTATGATCATACTCCATTAGTGTAATTTTTAAATAACAATTGTTTTCATAATTCAATTTTTATGGAATTATTTGATGTGTTGTATGGTATATCATGTTGATACCTATTTTTTTGGACTAAAATGGGAGAGAAGATTCACCTAGGTCATAGTATAGTTTAAAAAAAAATTATTAATTATATAAATTAAAAATTTAATGGTGATTAGTCAAAGATAGTTTATTTTTTTTAAAATCTGTTATATACTACCTCCGGAGTTCTTTATTAGAGATAAATTCTTTCAATGAGTATTTCGTAAATTGAAGAATCATCTATATAGGAAGTTGAGAATACTAAAAAAATGGCATAAAAGACTATTTTTTTATTACAAGTTTTATTTTAATGGTTTAATATTATGTTGGAAAGATATAACAGGGAGTAACGATGAATTTTATTTTTTATAAAAATCAATGTAATTTAATATGACATATCATATCTTTTATAAACCTTCTTTCATGATTTATTACATAAAGATACACATGATTCAACCCCAAATGATCATTATTCCTAGTTTCTTTATTTATTTAGGTACATATCATATAAACATGAAACAAAAATACAAATATATAAAATAAAACTACATATAATTCCCTTATATTTCCTTAGTCTTTTAAAGTTGTACAAGATTACCTAGGGAGAAAAATAAGAAAGGGGTGAGCTATATATCCCTACAATGGAATAACCAAAGAATAACATGATTAATGTAATATATGTTAGTCAATAATAATATAAATTTGGCATAAATGGGGTGATAATCATAAACATTGTCATCAATTCATGATATAAGATGATAATTTAAATGCAACATTAGAATGTGGAATCATTAAAAAACATTAAATCATAATCATAAATCCATACTAACCACCATATAATCATAACATATTATAAATTGGATAGCCTAACATGAACCTGAAATGGAATAAAATGAGATAGAATCATTAACCAATGCATTGGAGGTCTATATAATTCTGGTCCCAACTGTCATAGTCATATCATGTACATGCATAAGTGTGCCACATATATCATACAACATAAGGATGTATTTCTTAAATTTTAATCCCATTATTAAAGAGTGTTGGTTAAATTCATTGAAGTGAAAAATAAATTAAGGATAGGTATATCAAGGTAAATACACTTGAGTGTAAATGGGGATGTTAATTCATTATATAAATTTCGATCATGGAAAATCGCAAGATAATTTCAGCATCATAACAGGGGCGTATAAAGATTCATGGAAGTGTTTAATGAGAGTGAAAGGGAAATCTCATCACATGAAAATAGTAATTTTAGTAATAGGTATTTGTAAAAAATATCCCAACATGAACAATTTTAAATCAAAAAGGCATAATAAAAAAAGTTTCTTGAATAATTTAGAGAAGGAGAGGATCCCTTACCTTGAGAGAGATCTTCTAATAGCTTGGTGAGATCTTATTTAGATATTAGGAACACCTTGTGAGGGACATAGAGAGGGACTGTAAGTGTAAATTCATGCTCTATGGGTTTTTAGTGAAGATTAAGGGGATTATGGGTGGGTTTTGATAGAAAAATATTGGATAATTATTTATTAATTTCTAAAATTAGGTTTTGGACTATATATGAAAAAATTAATCCAAACCACCAAACATCCAATGTTTTTTCCCTTGGTTTCTATTAAAGTGAAGTGGATTTAATAATTCTATATAGATAATATGAAATGTAAAAAAATAATACATGTAGTGATGTGGATATGAGTCATGTCTATAAAGAACTAATTTTAAAACCTTAAAATATAATATAGATTTTTTTATGATTTATTAATGATTTATAAAATAAATCTAATAAATTAAAAAAATATATCTTAAAGGAGAATGATAATGTGAGTAATTTATTATATTTATATTATTTATTAAATCACTTTTGGGCTTTAATGATGTCATAATTTAAATATTATAATTATACCATATTTAATTTTCAGCTAAAGATTCGATTGTCTCGGACAATTAAAAAAATTATCTATTTCATAATTTAGATGTGATGATTTAAAAAATAATATTCATTTTATGAAAATTATAATCTAAATATGAAAATTAAATATTTTAATTAAAAATTACTATTTACTGAAAAATACTTTTTTTTTGACAAAAATAATTTTCAGACCCCTATAACTCTTACATTTATGTTCATAATAATAGTTTTCCAAAAAAATGAATTCCTTTATTTTCAAATAGTTTTTACTTTCATTTTTAAATTTTTTTAAAAGGTTGGGGCTGAAGCCTCATTTCTATTATTAAAGAAAGTACCTCTTTTTTGGGTAGAGGGAGACCCATTACATAGCATGAAGTCCCAAGGCCAAGTGGCCTGAAAAAAAGGCTAGAAATCCAATTTTTTGGCCCAAAGGGACCTTTAGTGAATAGTATTGCTACAACACCTAGGCTGTAAAAGTACCTACTATAGTATTTCCAGTTCCATAATTCCTACAACAATACCGCTGCCACTACAGTTCCACCACTACTATAGTACCTCTACTACTACAGTACCTACTACGGTACTCAGGAATTCCTCCCCTGCCCGGATTTTAATAATATAATATGTTTTGTTTTAACTAAATATTACGTATAACGCAATCTAAACTCGGTTTTGTTTGTAAATCATTCTAAAAAAAGTTTTTTCTGTAATTAAATATAAACTTATTGTTTTCTGTAATGACAAGTATTTAAAATATTAAATTTAAATGAAAAAAATGACAAAATATCAGGGTATTACAATCTACCACCTTAAATGAATTTCACCATAAAAATTCATCTAAGTCATAAAAGGATTAACATTTGAAAATTCATTCAATAAAACCCACATAATATGAATAAATAATAAAAATTCTTTAAAAATGAAAATTTGGAACATAATCTTTACCAATAGTATCTCAAAACTAGGTTTCCACATAAGTGAACATAGTTGGAAAGTCAAAAGATGGATATATAAGAGGAAACTAACACCCAAATACTGATGGAGAGTGACAGAGAACATTGATCATAAGAATGTGGGTGATCTAGAGAATTTTATCAACCATAAAACCATAAATCTTTGATGATTTAAAGGACCATCTGATTAAGGTACTAGGATATCATTTTTTTCAATATCATTTTCTGGATTTTAGGGAATTCCTTTTCCATCTAGACTGAGAACATATGAAAATGAACTCACTTGATATCTTTTTATTTTATAAGCATAAATTCATTCTTTTGATGTTCCTTGATCAATTTTCACTTCATCTCTAACTCTATGAGATGAATTTTTCTTTTTTGAAGAACTAAATATGATATGTAAAAGAATGATAATTCATTCTATCTATTTAAAAATTTTATCACTCATTATACAATGTGGATAAATATTCATATGGTGGAGTAATACATCAATATATAAAAACACATCATAATTTCATCATAAAACATTTTATAAATGGTTAACCTTATGATCCTATAAAAAGATTAAAATCTAAAACCTTAGAAATAAGGTCACTAAATTTCCAATATGGTCTTATAATTAGTTCCTAATTCAATATTAAGTAGATCTTAATTATCACATATAAAACATGTGTTTACCATCATCATGGTAATAACCTAAATTACCAAGAAAACTTATTGAAAACATATAGGTTTCCTTATTCCATAAATAAAAAATATATCTTTGGATATATTCATTAAATCCATAAAAAAATTTAAAACAATCTATGACAATATAATCCACTTTGTTGAAAAATCCTTTATCATATGTAACACCTCGAAAATTCTAAAATATTAACTTTTATTTGATAGCATGTATGGCACCCAATAAAAAACATAGAAATGAATATAACCTATTGAGGATTTATGGTATATTTAATATTATAAATAAATTTATTATATTATAAAGATTTCAATGCACACAATACTGAGTTAACATGTGTCATACACAACCAATACTTCCTTAGATAGCTTGTGTTGCACATAAGACCGAGTTTTACCGCCACTACTGGAAAACGAACATATACCAACGGTTTGGAACTGTTGGTATATGCCTCCAAACCGTTGGTATATCCTATACCAACGGTTTGGAGAACCGTGGCCAAGTAAGCCGTTGGGATAGGTCTATACCAACGGTTTTCCCAAAACCGTTGGTATAGACCTATCCCAACGGTTTTGGAAACCGTTGGTATAATTAATATGAAAATCTTTACCAACGGTTTTGGAACCGTTGGTATATGTATTTCAAAAAAAACATTCGCTGGGATTTGATCCCAGCACCCCTAGTTTATTATTGAACGACTTAACCACTAACCTAACATGACTTTTGTGTATATAATTACATAAATATATATATGTATTCTCATAATTATATTAAATTTTGATTTATATAATGTTCTGGGTAAGATGAAATGATAAAAAATCAAAGGATCTATACCAACGGTTGTCAAAACCGTTGGTATAGACCTATACCAACGGTTTTGACAAACGTTGGAATAGATTTTGAGCCTGGATTTGATTTTGGGTGAAGGTTGATTCATGGGTGACCTTTCCCAACGGTTTTGGCAAACCGTTGGGAAAGGTCCCCACAATGTGGGTTTTCCCAACGGTTTGGCCAAAACCGTTGGGAAAGGGTATACCTTTCCCAACGGTTTGCCAAAACCGTTGGGAAAGGTCCCCACAATGTGGGTTTTCCCAACGGTTTGCCAAAACCGTTGGGAAAGGTGGCCTCAAAGTGGGATTTCCCAACGGTTTGGCCAAACCGTTGGGAAAGGGAACCTATACCAACGGTTTTTATGAACCGTTGGTATAGAAGCGTTGGGAAAGGTTAGATTTCCAGTAGTGCGCTCAATAATATATTATTAAAATATTATTATTTAATATAATAATATATAACCTAGCCATTAAATTATTGGTTATGAATAGGATTAAATAAATTATGAAAACATATGGTTTACACAAATATAAAATGAATTCATTGATAATCAATTTATTAGAAATGAATATAAGAACCAATTAAATATGGAGGAAAAAATTATGCTTACAAAGGTGTTTTATCCTAATAAACTAAATTAGTTACTATTATTGAATTATATTAATGAAATATATATATTATATATTCAATAAAATATTTTTTATATTCATTCAATAGGTTTTATAAGTATAAGATAATAATAAATCTAGTTTTATGCTTCAAATTTGTATATTTCTAAAAAGGCAATTTTTCAGCATTTTAAAAGAGAACCTATTTTAAATACATTTTTTGAACTTTAATTAATTTAATATTTTAAAATAAACTTAATTTTTTAAATAGAAACATAAAAATTAGGTTAGGGTGAATTTTTGGGATTTTTCTATGAGGTTTCATTTTTTGATGAATAGTGAAAAATACTGAATTTTAATTCAAAGCTATTTTTTCCTATAATTTTTTAATAAGGTTAAATTATTTATTTTTTTATTGGATTTAAATTTTATTTAGATAAATTATACATAAGTTAAACTAATTTAGGTCATTTTAATCAATTTCACTTTGAAATGGAGTATAAAACCATATCAATCTTTTAAACATTTTACTTTAAACCCATTTTATCGCCCTGTATATGGGATTAAATTTAAATTAATTTATTACACTTAGGTTAATGGAATTTAAAAAAATTGATTAAATATTTTTAATTATACTAATTTATAATTTATGATAATTTTAACTTAGTTTTCTACCAAAAATATTAGTGGATATGATTAAAATTAATTGCAGTGATTAAGAGAAAAAATAGATTAATAAAGGACTAAACCTTAATATTAAGCCCCAAAATAACCGAGAAACTTATCCAAAATACATTTTATGTTCATATTTAGACCCTATAATCCATTTTATATAATTTTTACTATTATTGGATCCCATTTACATGGTAAAAACGTGGGTGGAATTCCCTTTTCAAAAATTTACAAGAATACCACTCCTCCTCCACTATAAAAAGGAACTCACCCCTCCCACTTAATCACACCAATAAATCCATTTGGATCACCAAAAATAATCCCAAATAATCTCACCAAATCTCTCAAATAATTATATAATCCTCCACTTGGGTATAAATCCAACCAAGTATGTCTTTTGGAATAAACCAAAAGAAGTTAGCCCAAAACAATGTAACATTCTTCAACAATCACTTTCATTTCATTTCCATAAACACGCCCTAAAATATTCTTATTAAATTATTATATAATAACTTTAGTATGATAAATATACTGATATTTTTTTATTATAAGTGTTTACCTACACTTACACGCACTTCCATCTAATGGGTAATGAACTTACCATTCGTGTGTACGGCGGACTACCACCTCATGAAACGATGATTATTATTTCTTCCTTTACCACCTATCATGGTGATAATTATGATGGAAATAATGTTTATATATTATGTATATTATATTTATAATTTATTTATAATTCTATAATTATTATATATCACATACCTTCATGCATTCCATTTTGTTTAAATACAATAACATCATTTGTGGAAGTGTGGACTACCACCTCATCAAAGTGATGTGACTCGTTCACACTATACATGGAACATATAAAGGATGGGTTTAATAAAAATATTTGACTTATATAACATAAAAATTATAATTTAATTATAATATACATATATATCATTTATTTTTCATTTTTTTAAATATGACAAAGAAATAGAAGTAGTGTTCATGAATATTTATGGCCTACTATCTCCATAAATGGTGCATTTCATTTATCCTCTCAAAACATTATGTATTACTATAATTAAATATATAATAAATATATATTATAACTAAATCATGGTTTATATTTTTATATTATGAAATAATTATCTAAGTAATAGTAAAAGCAAGTAACAAGTCAAAATATACTCAAAAAACTGGGCAATTAATACCCAAAATATCAAAAATAATGAATAATTGTTAATAAATGAGTAATAAGAAATTATAATAAGTTAATATATGATATTATAAATATAAATATTGTTCTTTTATAAGTTAATAACTTTATTTAAACCATTATATATGATTTTAAATAATGTTTAACCAAAAAGGAAACGTAATGTAAGGGATTCTTGTCTCACTTTTCATTCCTTGAGGCATAAACCATTTTTACCACTTATTTACTTTGTATAGTGTATATAATGCCCCAATTATATTTTATATAATTAATAAATTTATATTTATTTTATTTAGAGTTTCATTTGAAATTATTTATTTTGGGGGGATCATGATTCAAAAGTTACCAAGTAGTAATGGACTTCGTCTCAATTTCCATTATTTGAGACATATTTAATTTTTTTGAACCTAATTTATTATATATGGTGTTCATAATACACTTTGGAATAAAATATAATGATTCAATCATTATTCATGATATTTTGAGTTTCAAATTGAATTATTTAATCAAATATTATTGTAATTAAGTGTTACCAGGTAGAAAAGAATTTCATAACCCAATTTCTTTTCTTTGGGTTATATTACATCCTTATTGTTGTTAATATTATATGATTATGTGTTTAATCACTTTTTACTATCAATTTTTTTTATTTCCACTTTTTTGTGTGGATTTACATTTGACACACATAATCTATTTATCGATTGATTATCACATCAACATTATAGTCTTTTCAAGGGTTTACTTCACAATCTCATTTTGTTTGGGATTATTTACACTTGAATTCCCAATAGAGTAAATTATTGGATCATTGTTCAATAAAACCAATAATTTTATTCTCCTCTAGTTATTTATAACCATTTTTAAGTAATAGTACTATTTTCCCACTCTTTGGAACTTAAAATGTTTTATAAAATTATTTTAAGAAAACCCAACTTCATTTCTCTCTTTAGTCAGTGAACTTGTATTCTTATAAAAACCATGTTTTCTAAAAAGTATTTAAAAAAATATTACCATTAAAAATGATTTATTAAATAAATTTGTACCCCTTTTTTATTTTACAAATGTTTTAAATGGAATCTTCATGTCTCTTTCAAAACAAGGAACATTTTTAACATTTTTACCTAATAAAAGGAATATTAATTTTACCTTATACTAAATGTATGGAATTACCCACCATCATTTATTTTAAGATTCCATTGTATATATAAAAGGTTAATTTTTAAAGAATTTTTTTTAAAGTCATTTTCAATAAAATTTATTTTCAAAATGAAAATAATATTTTCCTCAAGAATTTTTTTAAAAGACCTTTTTATAGTACTTTCATTCATCAATGACAACAGCCCTTTATTTTATATAACTTGGGATATGTTTTATTAATACCATAATTATTATTCCTCTATATGGTTTATTATTAATTTGGATAAGGATAGTATTGAAATTATCTTCCTTGATTCCTTTTCTAGTCCCCTTGAAATATTCAATTTCCTAGTATCATTGAACATTGAATTTACCCTAATTATACATATCATTTATCATGGATATATTCATTACCTAAACCCTATATCATTTTAGAATATAGTGTTTACTTTTTAATTTTATTTTAATTACTGGGGAAATATTAATAAATCAATATCCTTTACTCAGTATAGATATTTGATAGGGCAAGTTCTTTTTATTAAATCGATTATTGGATATATAAGGAATTCATTGGACATACAGTGATGTGTGGGGCCCATAAATTATATATAACCTAGATAAATCAAAAGGTTATCATGATAAAAATTAGTTACACAAATTAAATAGGTTTCTACCTGTAGTTTTAAACTATTTGAAGGATATATCTTGATAGTAGAGGCTTTCATGTGCCTAAGACATGACGTCCAATTATTAATCATTTCCTTCATTTTGATTCAATATTTATTGTCCATGATATTTTCACTATGAAAATGCCTATTAATGAATTTAATTTTTATTTTATTATTTAAATGGAATTTGTTTTAGTTTATTTACCTTTCTATATTTTGTATACACTTCCTTCTTATTTTATTGATTACATGGAATGCGTCTTCAGTTATTACCTTTCCATATTGACTATTCTCCTTGATTAATTATTGTTTCCTCTATAATTAACTCTTACTA
The DNA here is from genome assembly GCA_963277665.1 of Viscum album. NCBI lineage: Eukaryota > Viridiplantae > Streptophyta > Magnoliopsida > Santalales > Viscaceae > Viscum > Viscum album. The sequence goes on along the minus strand of OY728120.1, from coordinate 1,869,914,883 downwards.
ATCATTTGAGTTCACCCTTATTTTTTTATTTCCATAAGATTCCATGAAGTGTACTAAGAAATATATACAAGGATATTGTAGATTGAATAAATTTATCCTCAAAAAGAAAAAAATTGTTATAATTTTTGTATTCATTTACTACAAAAAAACTCATGTATGTATATGGTTTACCATGACTAAAAAAATCTTTGGTACTTTGGTATTTGATTCCTTGTAATCATGATAATGTATTGGTACTAGACACTAGGTATGGGATTCTGGGGTCAGGTCACTTCATTTATTATCATAGAATGTTTCGTAGAAACCTTAGAAACTATATTTAGGAAAACATATATTAGGGAACATAACCCTAAGATAGAATTTAAGGAAAATTATTGAAGAAAATCCTAGAATTTTTTTAATGTATAGATTATGAGGGTCTTCTTAGAAATATATCCCTATCTAGATACAAAAATTAGGTGTGGTTTTGGCATAGATGTACCTTGGGGTAACAACTCCAAGAAGGTGTGTCGGGCCTAACCCAAGTGTAACCCGGTACATGGAATGAGCCTTACTAAGCACCTAGTTGTACACTCTTAGGGGATATTCATATAATAATTCACATTTTCTTTACAGACCATTATAAAGGATTTAAATATATAATGAAAAATAATATCCTAGTTTAAACCTGAGGTGTATTAGATTAAAAATAATTTGTCAAGATTTAGACATCATAAAAATGATTATATGGTTTTTCCAATATGATAATTGATGATCACACTATGGTTCTTAGTTTTAGGAAATTTCCTCATCTATAGAATAAAATCTATACCAAGGAAGGACCTATCTGGAAATAAATAGATGATGTATTTATGTATTGAGGTTGTATTTAAAACCTTAGTTAAAATTTTATTTAATGATTAAATATCAAGGACATCCATCATAATTTTTTGAAACATTATAGGAATTGTATTAATATGGTTTTAAAAAAATTACAACTTATATGTGGTGTTACAACCGATCATATCCGTAAAGACCTTATAACTTGAACTCATAACCAAAGGATGATATGGGTTTCAGGCCTACCACTGGCCTACACGATGTCCTAGTTAAAGTGAAATTATTTTTAGTTAAACAATTTGATGAATAAATATTAATGATGAACCAATATTATTAGTTTTGAGTTTTATAGATTAATTTATTAAACATATTGGTTTTTTAAAATATTTAGAGACTAACTTAAGGACTAGTTTTATAGATCTTAGGATCTATAAATTTTAGTGATTCAGGCATAGAAATTCATTTTTGGATATTAATTTCTTAGTGTAAAAGTTTGAATTTTGATTTCATTGAATCAAAACCAAAAGATGAAATTGTTCCAATTAAATTGAAATGTACTAAATAATATACTTCCTTGTATTCTTGGTTAATAAAATAATTCATAAACATTAGGAAAAGTATCATAAAACAAAAATGTTATCCTAATACCTTCATTTTTTTTAACTAATGGTCTTTTAAATCATCAAATATTTATGGCTTTGAGACCCTAAACTTTCCATTGATCATTTACTTTTTTTGTGATTTATAACCTCAACACTCCTAATAAATATTTATGATTTTCCTCCATGTCCATATTTTTACTTTCCACTAATGTTCTCCTATATAGAAACCTAGTTATGTGTTATTCCATGTGACCTTTGTACTTCTCATTCTCTTATTAAGAGTAAATTTTATTAAATATTCTCACAATGTGGGATTTTAATAAAGTAATTTTCAAATATCAAACACTAGATTTCTGAGATCAATTTTAAATTGTGAGGATGTAATTTATTTAAGGTGGGGAGAATTCAACACTCCATAAATTCTAAAAGAGTAACTTTTATTTAATAGCATGTATGAAACACATCACCAAACATAGAAAGGAATATAAATACTCAAGAAATTATTGTATATTTAATATTTGAAATAAATTTAATATATTATAAAGATTTTAATGAGTGCAATACTGAGTTAACTTTTATCGCATGCAATCGAGACTTCCTTCAATAGCTTGCATTTCACGTAAGACTGAGTTTTACCATGCAATAATATATTATTATAATATTATTATTTAATATAATAAGATATAACCTATAAATTAAACTAGAGATTATGAATAGTATTAACTAACTGATGGAAATATATTTTTTACACAAATATGAAATGAATTAATTGGTAATCAATTTATTATAAATGAATATAAGAACCAATTGAATATAAAGGAAATGTTTTTATGATTACAAAGGTGATTCGTCCTAAAAAATTAAATTAATTACTATTAGTGAATGATATTAATTATATATATATATATATATATATTCAATAAAATGTTTTTTATATTCATCCAATAGTTTTTATAAGCATAAGATAAAAATATTTCTAGTTTAATGCTTAAAATTATATTTTCTAAAAATAAAATTTTACCACATTTTAATGGAGAACCTATTTTAAATAAAAAATTTGGAACTTTTATAAAATTTATATTTCAAAATAAAATTAATTTTTAAAATTAAAACATTAAAATTAGGTTAGGATTAATTTTTTTATTTTTCTGTGAGGTTTCATTTTTTGATGAATAGGGAAAAATACTGAATTTTAATTCAAAAATTATTTTTCATCTAATTTATTTATAAGGTTAAATTATATTTTTGATATGTTTTAAAGTTTAATTAGATAAATTATACATAAATTAATCTTATTTATGTTATTGTAATCAATTTCACTTTGAAATTGAATATAAAAACATAGAAAGCTTTTGAACATTTAACTTTAAAACCCCGCTTTGTTGTCCCATCTGCGGGATTAAATTTATATTAATTTATTCCACTTATATGATTGGAATTTGGAAAAATTGATTCAATATTTAGAATAATAATAATTTTTAATAAGTTAAACTTAGTTTTTGACCAAAAGGATTAGTGAAACAGATTAAAATTAATTACAATAATTAAGAGAAAAAAATAGATTAACAAAGGACTAAACCTTAAACTTAAGGCAAAATATGACCTATAAACTTTTAAAAAAGACATTTAATGTCAATATTTATAACCTAGACTGAAGTTTATATAATTTGGACCATTATTAGATCCATATTACAAGGGAAAACATGGGTGAAATTCCCTTTCCAAAAATTTACAAGAATGCCACTCCTCCTCCACTATAAAAAGTCACTCACCACTCCCACTTATTCAAACATATAAAGCCATTTTTATCTCCCAAAATATTAACAAATAATCTCCCCACATACATACCCTCATCATATAAGCCTAAAAGTTTTCATAAAGTCAACCAAGGAAGACTATTGATATAATCCAAAAGGAGTTACCCAAAAACAAGGTAACATTCCTCAACGATCACTTTCACTTTATTTCCATCTCAACCCCCCCTCAATTATTCTTATTAAATTATTATATAATAAAATAAATAACCTAAATATACTGAGATTTTTTATTCTAATGGTTCAACCTATACTTTCAAACACTTTCATCTAATGGGTAATGAACATATCGTTTGTGTGTATGTCAGACTATCACCTTACAAAACAATGATTGTCCGTTATTCCTTCACCACCTATCATGGTGGTAATTATGATAGAAATTATATTTATAAATAATATATATGATATTAATAATTTATTAATACTTCTGTAATTCTTATATACCATATACCTTTATGCATTCCATTTTTTGTAAATACGATAACATCGTTTGTAGAAGTGTGGACTACCGCCTCCTCAAATCAACATGACTCATTGACACTATACATGGAACATATAAAGGATTTTTTTAATAAAACTATGTAAAATATATGATATAAAATGATACTAGAATTATTATATATATATATATATATATAACTTTTCATTCTTTTAAATATGACAATGAAATGGAAGTAGCGTTCAAGCATACGTACGCCATACCGTCTTCATGAATGGTGCATTTCATTTCCTATCAAAAAAATTATGGATTACTATAAATACATATATAATGAATATATATGATAATTAAATAATATTTTACATTCTTTATATGATGAAATCATGATCTATGTAATAGAAACAACAAGTAATAACTCAAAACATAGTCTAAAAACTATGCAATTAACACTCAAAATAGAGAAAATAATGAACAATTGCTAAAAAATAAGTGTTAAGATATTATAAGAATTTATTATATGATATTATAAATAAAATTATGGTTCTATTATAATTTAATAAAATTATTAAAACCATTATATATGAGGTCAAATAATGTTCACCCAAAAAGGAAATGCAACGTAAAGGATTTTTTCCTCACTTTACTTTCCGTAAGGCATACAAAAAATTTCCAAATTATTTCTTATGTGTAATTTATATACTGACACTATTGTATTTTATATCATTAATAAATTTATATTTATGCTATTTATAGTTTCATTTTAAAATATTTCTTTTGTGGGTATTATAATTCAAAAGTTACCAAGTAGTAAGGGACTTCATCTGAATTTCCAATCTTTGCGACATATTTTATTATTATGCACATAATTTCTTATATATGGTGTAAAATCTTCCAATTTCACATATAATATCCCAATTAATTCATTATTATTTATATTTTTAGTTTCAAAATAAATTATTTCATCAAATGGGATTTGAATTAAGTGTTACCTAGTGGAAAATAATTTCATAACCTAATTTGTTTTCTTTGGGTTATATTACTTCCTCATTATAATTAATATTCTAAGATTATGTGTGTAATCGCTTTTTTATATCTATTTTTTTATTTCAAATTGTTTTATGTGTTTTTACATTTTACACACGTAATATATTTATCAATTAATTCTCACATCAACATTATGGTATTTTTAAGGGTTTACTTTACAATCACATTTTGTTTGGGAATATTTACACTTGAATTTACCTTAAATGAAATTATTGGATCGTTGTTCACTATACCATTTAATTTTATTATATAATAGTTATTTATAACCTTTTTCATGTAATATTACCATTTTACCACTCTTTGGTACTTGAAATTTTATTGAAATTTTTTTAAGAAAACTCGACTTCATTTATCTCCTTAGTCGGAGAGCCTGTATTCTTCTAAAAATATTATTTTCTAAAAAAAATTAGAAATTTTTTTTAACCTTTAAAATGATTTATTAAAGATATTTTTACTCCTTTTGTTTTTTAAAAATGTTTTCAAATAAATCTTCTTGTCTCTTTTTAAACAATTCACTTTTTTAACCTTTTTACCTTACAAAAGGAATGATCTTTTTAGCTTGTACAACATGTATGGAACTAATTTCCATTGTTTATTTGAAGCTTCAATTTTAATTATAAAAGGTTAATTTTTAAATAATTTTTTTAAAATTTTATTTTCAATGAAAAGTATTTTCAAAATGTTTTTCGATATGAAGAGGATAATTTCCTCAAGAATTTTTTTAAAAGACCTTTTTATAGTACTTCCATTCTTCAATGACAATAATAAATTATTTTAATCCACTTGGGATATATTTTATTGATACCATCCTTATTCTTCCTATAGATATTTTATGATTGATTTGTCCAAGGATGGTATTGACATTCACTTCCTTGATTCCTTTGTTATTCCCCTTGAAATATTCAATTTCCTATGATCATTGAACATTGAATTTCCCTTAATTATCCATATAATTTATCATGGATATGTTTATTGCCTAAACCATATATCATTTTTACATATCGTGTTTACTTTGACTGTTATTTTATTTACTAGGAAAATATTGATAAATTTGTATCCTTTACTGAATACAAATATTTGATTGAGCACAATATTTTTCAATTAAATTTATTTTTCAATAAATGAGGAATGATTTGGAAATGGAGTTATGTGTGGGGCCTAGACTTTATATATCCCCTTATTGAATTGATAGGTTCTCATGAGAGAAATTAGTTTCACAAATTAAATATGTTTCTACTTGTATGTTTAAACTATCAAGAGGATATATCTTGATAGTAGAGGTTCTAATGTGCCTAAGACATGATGTCCAATAATTAATCATTTCCTTCATTTTGATTTAGTATTTATTTTCCATTAGATATTCAAAATGACAAAGTCTATGTATAAATTTAATTTTCATTTTATTATTTAAATGGAATGTATTTCGGTTATTTACCTTCCTATATTTTTTATGAACTTCTTTCTCAATTTATTGATTACATGGAATGTGTCTCTAGTTATTACCTTTCCATATTAAATATTATCATTGAATCATTATTGATTACACTATACTTTACCCTTACTAAGAATTTGAGCTCACCCTTATTTTTTTCTTTCCCCAAGATTCCATGAAGTGTACTATGAAATATATGAAAAGATATCTTAGATGGAATAAAGTTATACTCAAAAGCAAAAAAATATATATATGTTGTAATTAGTGTATTCATTTATAATAATAAAAACTCATTTATATACCTATTTTACCAAGAATAATAAACTCTTTGGTCCTTTGGGGTTTGATTCTTATAATCGTGTTATTTTAGTGGTAGTATACACCCGCTTCAGGATTTTGGAGTTTGGTCACTACATTAGCTCTAAGGTCATCAATACTATCCAATTTTCTTTATCCATATCAATAATCTATTTATCCAAACTAAACACTATTTTCTCAACCTAAAGAACATATTATGTGTTATATTCCCTTAATCAAAATATTACCTTTCCATTAAATTACTTTTATAGTCTAACAGTACCGTTTAACATTTTTTTTAATCCTTATCAAAACAAATAAAATAGAAAATACTTATGTATTTCATGATTCATATTACATAATCCTTTAATTCCAATACATAAATACTTAAATCATAACACTTTATCCTAAAAAACTAAATAGTATTTTTCATCATTTTTTTTAACACTTCTTTAATTTAATATGTCATTTTTATTATCTTCATCATTGGAAGTAAAACCATTACTCATAACACCTTGCTGATTATCTTTATGATATTTTCCCCAAAGACATCAATGTTCATAATGATCAAACTTTAAACATTTAAAGCATTCATCCATTGATAATACCATTGGGAGACCAATATTCCTATCCATTTCATTAACAAAACTATTAATTTTTAATTAGTATCTACTTTATTTTTGTCCATATTTCCCACACATAAAACATCTTATCATCCCTCTGAGACATTCCATTGAGTGATTAGTTCAACATTCTCGACATATGAGGAACTAAATCATCTTTTTTCCATGGTCTACACAACTAAAACTCTCAGTGAAATATATCCTTATCTTCTTTGGTGATTCTGAGATTTGGTTAATGTGAACATTATTAATCATGTTTTGTGATGACTAATTAATCATAATCAAAACATCCTTCACTCTAGTTATCAACCCATTTGGAATCACATTAAAAAAATTCCATCAAATTAATTGTCAAACCAGTTTCATATAGATACCTCCATTGACTAAAAAAACTATAGTGTGGGAAACAATAATCATAGTGGATAACCATATAATCATAAAAAATAACTAGTATTATGTCTAAATCATGACACCATATTTTTAATCTAAGAAAACTTAGTTTTTTACTAGTTCATTCATAGTAATAATCTATTTAAATCCTTTATGATGGTTCACAAATATTTTGTGGTTTTCCAAAGCATATCCACCAGGAGTGTCAAACAAGGTGTACAACAAGGCCCTTTGTCGTGCACTATGTGATGATAGAATCTAGATGAATGTGCCCGTTTTGGATTTCATATCCCTAGGTACCTATGTTATAGAGAGATATCCACTTATAGTATCTAGACAAGGATATAATTTTTTTGAAACCACATTATCTATCCTTTACCAGTATTACAAGACATTTTCTTACTCTTTGACTCGTACTTAAAATTATCCTTATACATATCCCTATACATATGCTTAGAAATATCCTAATGGATCTCAAAAATTTATTCTAATTATAGTTTATAAATTTTAACTAATAATTTCTGTTGATACCAAATATAGAGACCTAGTATTTTCATACATCGATATTACATATTTTTAGATGAATATTCAATATATTACACAAACACATTCCTGAGGACCATAATATTTTAGTGCCTCTGAAAACTTGGAATATAATCTTCTTAATTCCAAAAATATCTTCAATTTCTCCCATAAATATCTTACCATTAAGTACTCTTTTTATAAATTTCCTACTTAAAACCTTTCTTCATGACCTAGGGAAAGGAAATATAAGAAAGGGTAAGCTCAATTTCTCAGTGAGGGTAATCATAAGAAATATTAATCTAAGATCATATGAAATCATAAGAAAATCATAATGGTATGTGATCATGTACATAACTTTTAAAGATCATACCCAACCTTTCATGGATCATAAACAAGATCCATGGAATAAAACATTATTATTTCAGAAAACATAGGCCATAAGAGAGAGAAATCATTATAAATCAATCATAAACCATAACCCCGTGTTATAAAAATAGGGAAACATCATAAATATAGAACACCATGTCATATTTCATAGTAAACTACCAAGATCATAAATATAGTTGTTCAGGAAATATCATATTTTTCCTATTGTGGATCAGGAAAAACCTGTTTCCCCAATGTGGATTAGGACACACCTATTTCACATTGTGGATCAGGAAACACCTATTTCCCATAATTTATCAAGACACAACTATTTACCATAGTTGATCAAGTCTATCAAATTTTTTTCCATCAATATCTCATGAGATATAAATCATTACACAATTCATTGGAGGGAGATATATGTCCCACCCATCTCATAATGAAAACTATACTTATGTTTGACATAATATCATAAAACATTCTATCTATCATCACATCATAAATCATATAAAAATGAGTTTTATAAAAATTTCATCAATTCATCATAACACAGCCCATTAAAAATAAATGGGTTCCATAAAAATAAACATTAATCATCTATAGAAAGAATTATGATTGCATCATTTAATCATATCCCCAGTAAATCTTATGTAACATCATAGTATTTTATCTTATATGAAAAATAATTTTAATAGGAAACTCAAACTATTTCTTGAGGAAATTAATTTTCCTTGAAAATCACTTTTTAAAACTAAAAATTCATAAAATATTTTGGAAATAATTTTTTTTGAAAATAAACATAAAAACCTATAAAGTAACCTTTTTAAATAATTTTAAACATTTATTGAGGAAAATATCCTTTTAACTTTGGAAAACACTTTTGAAGACATAAAAAATTTGAAAATAATTTTCTCTAAAAACTACCTTGAAAATTTATAAAGTAATATTTGAAAATATTTTAAAATTTTTCTTAGTTAAAATATACTTTAAACTTTAAAAATAATATTTTCAAACAAAAAACCTTTTGAAAATATTTTATGAAATTTTGTTTTTTGAATAAAATGGGTTTTTGACTGTAAAGAAGTTTTTCATAAAAATGTTTTTTGGAATTGTAGAGTACATAAAGAGAGGGAAATGAATAGAAAACATTTATTCTCAGGAAATAACTAGAGTATAATAAAATTAATGAGTTTATTAATATTTATTTCATAATATTTTACCATCATAATCATAATCCAAACAATCTTGATAAACATTGAGATTATAATTGAACACCTTTACCACTTTGGTAACATTGAATCATAATCCCCATGAAGGAATGACATAAAATAAAACTTAAAATATAATTATTATAAATATATTAATGATATTTTTTATTAAAGGTAATAAATATACATCTCAAAAAATAATATAGTTTCATAACATTATATATGTCTCAAAGAAGGAAAATTGAGACAAAAATATCTTACTGCTTTAGTAACTTTTGAATCATAATCCCCATGAAATAATAACTTAAATATAAAAATTAATTGTAATTAAATTAGTTATATTCATGATATATCATGTCATATGTTAGTATATAAACAACACAAAATAAAAAAGTGTTGAATATGTCATAAATCTCTTAGAAATAAAAGTGAGACTAGAAATCCACTTACCTTAAGTCTTAACTTCCTTCATACTCATTAAAAGATAATGTATAATAAATATAAGTTTATTATACATTTATTAATGAACTATATTAATATATATCATACCATATATTATTTTCTTATGTCCTTTTTTTACTCATTTATTAATGATTCCATGTTAAAGTTACATTTCAACCAATAACTGCTTTTTTATATGTTTTGATTTTTAATTTTTTCCCCTCTTAATATGATTATGATATAATCATATCCATAATTTTAACAATGTTAAAAATATATTATATATTCATTTTATATGTATTTATAGTAATCAATAAAATTTAGTGATGGAAAATAAAATACATTGTTCATAGAGATGGTAGGCAGTACGTATGCATGAACGTTATTTCCATTTTCATGTTAGACTGATAGAAAGAAATATAAATGATATATTACCATTAAATAAATATTTTTATTTCATATATATCACATATTTTCATTATACCCATCTTTAATACCATCTATTTAAATCATGAACGGATCCCATCACTTTATGAGGCGGTAGTTTTTCGTACACCCGAGCGACGTTATCATGTTCCCAAAAAATGTAATGAGTGATGGTAAGTGTGATATAATAATTATAGAAGAAAAATAATATCATAAATATAATAAATAAATAATAAATCCCTAATTATGTCCAAATGTTAGAGGTATTGATAGAAAAATGAATGATACTGGTTCGCAAGATGGTAGTCCTCCAAACACACGAATGATGATTTCATAACTCATTTGATGGAATTAGAGGTGGATAAATATTATAAAATCAACATAGAGACAAATAATTATATAATATATACTATTTTTACTATATTTTACGTGTTAATACATAATTTAAGGTGTAAAAAGAAGAAGTAAAATGAAATATATTGTTAATATAATTAACTTCTCTAGTAAAACCCTCTTTTTGAATCTCCTCTTAAGGACCCTAGGGATGGTTTTTTAGAAGGGTAAGAAGCTTGAGAATGTAACTAAAAATTTTGGGGAGAGAATTTTTCATGGTTTTCTCAAGAAAAACTGTCTATTTTTGTGAATAATTAAGGTTGGGGTGGCCTTTTATAAGTGGGGGAAAGGAACCCACTTGGAAACTAGTTGTAAATTTACCCAAACAATCCAAAATAAAAAAATTATTCCCAAGAAAAAAGATTTTTTATGACACTGTATTCAATATTGGTAATGAAATGGTGGAAATATTTCAATAAGATAATATTTGGAAAAAATTCAAGTCATTTTAAACCATATCTTCTTAGTTTAACCGCACAGTAAACCCATTTTTACATTAACTGCAATAATTAATTTTTACTTCATTCACTATTCATTTTGTTCAAAAATTAAGTTCAACTTATTAGATAACATAAATTATTCTGATTCTAAATATGAAATTCATTTTTATAAAATCTATTCATAGAAGTGAAATTTTTTAATTTAAAATAAATCTCGCATACGCGATGAGAAAGCGAAGTTTTAAATATAAAATGTTTAGAAGATTACGATGCTTTTATATAAATATTAAATACCAAATTTATTCCAATGACCTAAATTAGTTTAATGGATGTATAATTGAAATAATTTTACTTTAAAATTAATTTAAAATTTAATTTACCTTTATAAATAAATTAAATGAAGATGCACTTTTCAATTAAAATTCAATATTTTTTACAATTCATCAAAAAATGAAACATTTCAAAAAAATCCAAAAATTTCACCCAAAGATATTTTTGAATTTAAAATTTCAATATAGAAGTTTATTTTAAAAAATAAATTTTCAAAAATTTCCAAAAGTTGGTTTTAAAATAAGTGTGCCAAAAAAAGGCAACAAAACCTATTTTTAGTAAAATACAGTTTTTAAGTATAAAATTGAATTTATTCTTACCTCTTATTAAGAAAAAAATAAGATAAATTATAAAAATTTTATTTATTATATAATATATTAATTTAATTAAAATAATTAAATAAAATTGATTCTTTTAATTTGTTAAGGTAAAATGCATTTATGTGCATAAAAATTGTTTTTGAGAAAAATATTTCCTTTACTTTCAAATAGTTTTTATTTTCGTTTTTAATTAATTTGTCACAAAATAATTAATTTTATATAAATTATTAAACCTAATATTTTATAATTTAATTAATCCAATTCATACCATCCATTCCAATGGCTAGGTAGCAACTATCATATAATAATATTTTATTAATATGACATGTTTTGTTTAAACCTGGTGTTGCATGTAATGAATGTTAAACTCAGAGTTTCATGTAATGAATGATAAACATAGAGTTTTATATAATTAAAGATAAAAAACTATTTATTATAATGAAAAATATTTAAAATATTAAATTTAACTAAATAGAAAATAATTCAAAAATCCATGGGGTGTTACATTTTACCCCCCTTAAAATGAATTTCACCCTCAAAATTCTTCTCGAACATCAAAGGTTTAACATTAGAAAATTCTTTTATGGAAACCCACTTCATATAAATAAATAACAACAAACCCTTTAAAAAGGAAAATTTAGACACGTAACAGTTACCTACAGTAACTCAAAACATGTTTTCCATATAGGAGAACATAGGTGGGAAGTTATAACATGGACATATAAAAGAAAACTACCACCCAAATACTGATGGAGAGTGATAAAGAGCATTGATCAAAAGAATGTGGGTGATCCATATAAGGTTAAAGACTACAATAATATAAATATATGATTATTTATGGGACCATTTTATTCATTGGATATGATGGTACTAGGATAACATTATTCTTTCAATATCCTTTTCCCAATTTTAGGGAATTTATTTTCCATCTAGACTGAGAACATAATAAAATTAATATACTTGATATTTTTTATTTTATAGGCATAATTTCTTCCTTTTCTTGTTTATTGATCAATTTACACTTCATATATTACTCTAACAGATGAATTTTTCATGTTTTAAGCACTAAATAAGATCCATAATATAACTATAAGTCATTACTTCTATCTAGAAAAAAGATATAAGTGCTTATCCAATATGGATAAATCCTTATATGGTGAAGTAATATGTTAATCTCTAAAACCTAGTCTAAATAAAAAATTAAACCATTTCTTAAATGTTTGTCCTTATGATCCTTCCAAATTATTAAAATCTAAAACATTAGAAAGGAGGTTACAAAATCTCAAATGTTATCTTATCATTAGTCCCCCATACAACATGAAGTAGCTCTTAATTATCACATATCAAACATGTGAAAACCTTCATCATGTTAATAACTTAAATTACCAAAAAAATATTGATAACATACATTTCTCCTTATTCCTTAAATAAAATACATATTTTTGGTGATATTACATAAATCCAAAAAATTGTTGTAAACTCCATCAATGAAAACATAAACAACAATATCGAAAAATACTTTATTAGCTTTGAGGTCGTCAATAATATCTAATTTACCTTATTTATATCAATAATATTCGTATCCAATATAAACACCATTTTCTAAACCTCATGAACATGTTAAATGTTATATTCAATTAATCAAAATATTACCTTTCCATTAAATCACTATTCTAGTCCATCGGTACTATTTAACCTATTTTTTCAAATCTTTATCGAAATACCTATACTAAAAATCCTTATATATTTCATTATTCATATAACATAATCATTTAATTTCAATACATAAATACTTCAACCATCCCACTTCATTCTCAAACCATTTACTAGGCTTTGTTATCTTATCCCTCAACACTTATTTTCATTAATTTTTCATTTTTAGTTTGTTCATCGTCAATAATATAAGAATTAATCATACCAAATTGTTCATTATCTTCCTGATCTTTCCCCCTAGGAAATCAATTTTAATAATTCCCATACTTTAAACCATTAAATAATACATCCATTGATAATACTTTAGAAATACCAATATTACCATCTATTTAATTAATCAGACTCTTCATTTTTATTATTATTTTTACTGGCTTTGTGTCCATCTTTTGCACACCTAAAACATATTATCATCCCTCTAAGAAATTCCCTCAAGTACTTCATTCCACATTATCAAAATATAGTAAACCTAATCACCTTTCCTCAATGATCTCCACTACTCAAACTCTTAGTGAACTTTATCCTTATCTTCTTTGGTGAGTCTGAGAGTTGATTAAAGTGAACATTGTTAATAATGTTCTGTGATAACTGATTAGGCATCATCAAAACATTCTTCACTCTAGTTATCATCCAATTTGGCTTATCATCTGAAAATTTTCCATCGCGTTAAATGTTAACCCAGTTCCTAATAGTTCATGTCATTGCCTAAAACCAAAAATCATAGAGTGAGAAATACTAATCATAGTGGAAAACCACATAATCATGAAAAATATATTATATGATGTATAAATAAAGACACATTATTTTAAATCTATGAAACCTTAAATGTATCTTATGTCATTCATATTCATAATATATTTAAATCCTTTATTATGTATCTTAAAAAAAATTGATTTTCCAAATCATATCCCCTAGGAGTGTCAAACCAGGTGTGAGGCAAGGCCCCTTGTCATGTACTACATGATGAACGAGTCAAGATTAATGCTACCTTTTCGAATTTATTACCCCTAGGTACTTCTGTTTTAGATACATGTCCACTTGTAGTATCCAGTTAGGGATGTAATTTTAGAGAAACCAGTTAGATTATCCTTTAACAAAAATCTAGGACATTTTCCTATAATTTGAATCATCCTTAGAATTATCCTTATACGCCCCTGGACATATCCATAGAAATATCCCTAAGAAACTCACTAATTTTTTCTCATTAAATTTTCCTAAGGTTAAATAAACCATTCCTTCGATACTAATTATACATACCCAACATTTTTGTATATGGATATTAAATATTTTTAAATTATTATTCAATACATTACATAAACACATTCCAGAGGACCATAATAGTTTATTACCTTTGGAAACATGGGGAACAATATTATTAATTCCTAAAATATCTTAAATTTCCCTAATAAATATCTTCCCATTATGTACTAATCATAGATACACCCTACCTAAAACCTTTATTCCTAACCTGGGGAAAGGAAACATAAGAAAGGGTGAGCTTAGGTTATTAGTATAGGTAAACATAAGTGACATCAATCTAATATCATATTAAATAATAAGTTAATGAAATGGGTATGTGACCATGAACATAACTTTCAAAGGTCATGCATAACTTTTCATGGATTATAAACAAGATTTATGAAATAAAACATTATCATTTTAGAAAACATAGACCATAAGAGAGAAATCATCACAAATCAATCATGAAACATAACCTCATGTTATAAAAGTGTGTAACCATTATAAATATATAAAAATCATATGTCAAGGTAAAATACCAAGACCATTAATGTAATGAACCAACTCGGGTTTCCCTCAAACTCGGCACCCGACCCATTCCCTTACATACCCGAAGGGCATTCCTGTTCCCCACAGGCGACAAGCACCCGGACATAAAAGAATACAATAGAGGGAATGATTTATCCCAACCTAATCAGACACATGGTATATATGTACTAAAAAAAGAACAGTAGAAGGAGAACAAGATATGTATTCCATAACTGTACGAAAACAACAGAAACAGACAACTATAAAAGCAGGTAAAAACTTCAAGACAAGTCCAACTGAAAAGGACTAAAAACCAAATAGCCACTCGAAATGATGATATGGATTAAATTTCACCATCTCACCACCAGTTACCCAACCATCTGGCATGAACCTCACTACCTCACTGTGGCACCTTTCCTTTCCCTGTACTGGAAGACAAACAAAGGTTTGCATACCACTAAAGAGGTGTGCAGGGTGTGAGCTAACAGGCTCAGTAGGATCCCACCCAGGTGTTCCATAACTAGTATCTATATAAAAATCCATGTGTGGTCATTTTAAATAAAACATGGCATGATATGTGGTGAATAAGTTTTATAGAAAACATGGTAAACATTTCCCTTTTTTATAGTTCTAAAACAAAAGCTAGTATATCAATTTCAAATAACATTTCTATAACATTTTCTACAGTATAAACATGCATATAAAGGCTCACTCAAAAATCCAAGAAATACAAAATAGAAGCATAGGAATCACAACACCAAGGAATACTACAAGTCCAAGCCACATATTACTCTTACCAAAATCAATCAAGTGCACAAATCTGATCTTAGAACATGGTCCTAGGAAGCATAGGAATACCCCATGAGTAAGCCCCCCCCCCCCCCAAGGTCAATATAGGTTCCCTAGAAAAATGGTCCTAGGAAACAGAGGAAATACCCAAGACAAACCTCCTTCATAATCACAAGAAATGGATAATGGCCTCAATATAAACCTTCCACCTAAGTATCCAAGGTAACCCATGTGCTCTTTCTCACAAATCATTTCAATGCTTTGAAATACCCATTTTCTTTCTATTTATAAACAATTAGGGAAAATCCATTTATCTTTGAAAACTCTTTTCAACACACACAAAAATATCATGCCAATTCCATTTATAAATCAATTTATAAAGTAATAACAATAAATATTATCACATAGGTTAGAGACAGAACCACCTGCCTCAAAACTGAGGTCACACATGACCATAATGGAATCCAAAATCAAAAAAAACCCAACAACATCAATGAAGGAACTAGAATAAAATCCACATCAAGATTTATTCAATTTAGAATACAAGGGGTCAGTGGAAGAGAGGAAACCTACATACCTCAAAGAAGAATTCCCACCGCACTATGACCAATGGAAGAGAAGGCCTCTAGAACAAGATCACACAATGGATCTTGGAAGAAACCAAGAAGAAACACCAACCTTATATCAACAGATCCAAAGATGCCACCCAATGGAGATATTGTGATCAAAGGAAATGAAGGAACTAAAAGATTACTCACCTGTAGAGACACACTATAATCAAAATAGAGATCAAGTGTCAAACGAATCGATCTAGAAGTGGTTGAGTCTATCAAAAATTCTTAAGAACTAACTTAGGTTGATAGCCACGAAGATCCGGTGAAGGGACTGAAACAAAATAGTTGCATGTTGTTTTTTAAAATTGTACATGGGTCGTTGCATAGCATGTAACCCAGTTACACAACGCGTAACCACCATGATCCACATATGTCAAAAAACCCATCTCCTTAGATTAAAACTAGCCTTTTAACAACTCATTGCGTGTAAGTCATGGTCACGATGTGTAACCTTTCAAAGCGTGAAGTCAACTTTCATGAATTACATCCAACAACCATTACACAATGTGTAACATAGTTACAGAACATGTAACTTCTATAAAACCTTCAAAAACAAACGATTATTAGTGAAAGTCCAAAACATCTCTGAATTCACCATTATAGGTATCCTCTCAATCTCAAATGAGGGGAAAACCATGATGAGGTTAAGGGAATACCTGATAAAATGGTAATGGGATGTTTAAAACTCCCTACCATAAAGACTTTCTATCCCCGAGAAGTCATGTAGAAGATGTAATCCCTAGAAAAAGATGATTCCACTACTCCCTCATCAACGAATTACATTCCCAAGTCACATGAAAATATGATCCTTGTTTCCATAGAACTCTGACTAACAAAATCGAATTCCCACACAAGACTTTCACTCGATATTCAAAAATCTCAACTAATTTCTCCAAAATAGAAATATATAACTCTAACTCAATTTCTTCCCAACTCAGAACATGAGCAGAATCAGTGTGATACTTCTTAAGCTGAGATATGTGGAAAACATGATGAATTCTTATCAACTGGATTGGAAATGATAACCAGTAAGAAAAATGTCCAAGTCACTCGGTGATATCAAACGGTCCAACATATCTCGAATCTAACTTTCCTTATTTCTCGAGTCAACGGTGACCCAAATGAGGATAAAATTTCAAGAAAACCTATTCATCTATAGAAATCTATAAAGGTCGATGCCACTGATCCTCGTACAATTTCTGTCAACTCTGGGTTGTAACCAAATATCGATGCACATCCTAAACCTTTGAAGACATTTCCTAAACCAAACTTGGTCCAACTAGAGATACTTCACCCTCCTCATCCTGAAAAATATGTGATCTACATGGGCGACCATACAAAGCCTCAAAGGAATCCATTATTATTGATAACTAATAACTATTGTTATAAACAAACTCGACCAGTCCCAGGTGACTATCCCATGTTCCTTCGAAATCCAATACATAGGTGTAGAGCATATCCTCCCTAGTATGAATCACACACTCTGTTTGACCGTCTGTCTATAGATAGTAAGTTGTGTTTAACTTAAACCAAGTTCCCATTGCCTCTTGAATACTCCTCCATAACCTCGAAGTAAAATTTGGATCCCTATCTAAAACAATGGAAGGACTCCCATGTAACCTCATAATCTCCTACACATACATATTACCCAGATCTTCAACTTTATTGGTGTCTTTGATCGAAATGAAATGAGCAGACTTCGTTAACCAATCAAAAACCACACAAATAGAATTCCTCCCTTAGGGAGTCCATGGTAATAAAACAACAAAGTCTATGGATACCTCATCTCATTTACAAACCATCACCATAAGAGGATGAAGAAAACCATCAAGTTTCAAGTGATCTACCTTTATCCTTTGTTAGGTGGAACAACAAGACACAAACTCTACGATGGCACACTTCGTACCCGGCCACTATAATCTCCTCCTCATGTAATAATACATCTTTGTAGTGCCTATAGAAATGGACCATGAAGATATATGAAAATTGAATAGGACTAAAATCCTCTCAGATATTGGGACGATAATCCTTTTCACAAAGTGAAGCATACCATTTGAAGAAAGAGACCAACCTGAAATGTTATCCCTGCTATAAATTATTTCTCAAGTCTTCTAAAACTCATCATCCTACTACTGACTCTAAAAAATATACTCTAGGAGAGATGATGATAACTAAAAATTGTTTATAACCATTCCTAAAACATCCTCTTAAGCATATACGCGTAACTGATTGAAATCCACATAAGGTTCCACTCTTCCTTCAATTCTATAACATCCTGTGAAGGTACATTCCTATTAAGAGCATCTACAATGACATTTACCTTTCCTAAGGTTTAGAAGATATTGAAGTCAAACATCTGAAGGTATTCTACCCATCATCTCTATCTAATATTCAATTATTTATGAGATAAGATATAGCTCAAACTTTTTTGATCAGAAAATACCATGAACCTTTACCTAAAAAGATAGTGTCGAAAACATTTAAGTGTGTGAATAATTTTGGTAAGCTCTAAATCATGAGTGGGGTAATTATTTTCATGCGGTTGAAGCTAATGATATCCATAATATACCATATGGTCATTCTTTATAAGCACAAATCGCAAACCATCACCAGAATCATCGCAAAATAGCACATATCCCTTACCAAGCTCATGTAAGATTAGAATAGGAACCAATGTCATAAGCCTTTTCAGTTTATCAAAAGAATACTGAAACTTCATATCCTAGGTGAATTTCACCACTTTTTAGGTAAGAGTGATCAAATGTGATGCTAGCATAGATAAATCCTTGATAAACCATTAGTAGTATCCAGCAAGGAAAAGGAAGGTCCTAATTTCAAAGGCATTCAGTGGTTCCTTCTATGACAAAACAACCTTTACCTTCTCTTGATCAACTGATAATCCATGATCAAAAATCTTGTACCCCAGGAACTTCACTTCTTGAATCTAGAAACTAAATTTCAAAAGATTTCCATGCAAATGGTGACTTCTCAGAATTTCAAGAACCAAACTTAGATGGCGGTCATGCTCATGCTCTGATTTTGAATAGACCATAATATCACCCACGAACACTACCACAAAAGTGTCAATATATTGAGGGAATATCCAATTCATCAAGATCATAAAAACTACAGGAGTGTTAATCAAACCAAAAGGCATCACAAGATATTCATAATGGTCATACCTACTTATAAAGGTTGACTTTGGTATATCAGACTCTCGAACTCTGAGATGATGATAACCCGATCAAAGATCAATCTTTGAAAACCACTTTTCCCCCTTTAGTTGATCAAAAAAATCATTCACATGAGGAAAAGGATATTTTTTCCTAACCATTACCAAGTTTAACTTCTGATAGTCCACACACAACTGAAGTGAACCATATAATTTCTTGTAAAAGAGCACCAAGGATGCCCAAGGAAAAATTATAGGGTGAATGAAGCCTTTTTCCAATAGGTTTTCCAACTAAATCTTGAGCTCTTTCAGCTCCGTTGGTTCCATATGATAAGAACATATCGATATTGGCTACTTATCTGGCACCAGATCAATCGTAAACTCTACTTCTCTCTTTATAAGATGTCTAAAAAAATCATCTGGGAAAACATAGGGAAAATCTCGAACAACAATAGGGAGATCAACAACATAATATACGTCATCGGACTCAAATGAAAAAGAAACCTACAAACCTGATCTCTGGGTAGAAAGGTCCTGTACGACCAAACCTTGGGTCCCACTCCCCCTAAAACACATGAGATCTCCCATCGGTAGTAAGGAACGATACACTCCAATGATAAAAATAAACCTCATCTCAATGAGCAACAATCCAATCCATACCTATGATAACGCCAAACAGATCTAAATTATGAATGATAAAGTCCTAGACTAACACCGTATCGGATATTGGTAATGAATAAGAAGGACATTGAAACCCCTGCTCTTTCCTCTTGCCAAGAGGTGTTTCTAACACTATTGTAAAGGAAATAAGTTCCATTGGAAGTTTAATAACATAAACTAAATGTGGAGATATAAAAGAGTGGGAGGCATAAGTATCAAACAAATAAATTACTACTGAAGATGAAATAAGGATGGTACCTCTCACTGTTGTTGGACATCTATCAACTTCTGCTAGATACTCATATACTGCATGAAAATGATTCACTCCTAAGGCATGTGAATAGAACCCTGTAGTCTTTGAAACTTATAACTACACCACAGAGTGTTTAGAGATGATGAACCCTAACCATAATGAGGAATATTAATAGCCTAACAGAATCATTGTAGGTGACCAATGTGTCCATAACTATTGCATGTATTTGTGGGAATAGGACAAGAATGTCTTTTGTGTGCATTACCTACTGTAACAGACGATGCATAGGAGGCTCGCTACTAAGACCCACCTCCACTACTCCTGTGATGATCTTTACACTTCTTTTTCTTCCCATGTGCACCATTGAAGATGCCACTAGATGAAAAATAAGATGTAGAAAATCTGACCTTGATTTCCATATTCATTTCTTCCATCATAGTTCTATCTACCGTCTCCACGTAGGTAGAAAGTTTCAACATAAACACCTATGATTTGATATTTGGTCACAGACCCTGCAGGTACTCCTAAGCCTTGAACTGGTCATTCTTTACCATGTCCAAATCAAAACAGACAAGCTCAGCAAATCGGTTGGTGTATGTCAACACTAAATTCTCTCCCTACTAAAATGATAGGAACTCCATAGAATTTTTCAGCATCAAGGAATCTAGGAAAAACAACTGGAATAATAGGGTTTTGAAACCCTTCCAATCCAAGATAATGTGTCTATCTGCTTGGACCATAGAATCCCACCATCTCTTACCATACCCCTTGAGTCTGAACGCTGCGCACTTTACCCTGATGTTCTCAGGTGTCTCTAGAAATTTTAATTTTTGATAAATCCTATCTATCTAATCCTTCACCTCTTGAGTCTCTATAATTCCTTTAAAGGATGGTGGATTCTCGTGTAAGAACTCTAGTGATCGATCTCTCTCTCCTCCATCTCCCAGTTCTACCACAACCATTGCGTTCTGAAATCGTGGTACATCTTGATCAACAGTAAGGACCGCCCATATGATAGTCTCGATAAGGTTTAGATTTATCTAGGTATTCCCTTGAGGAGCATTAGTTTCACCTTCCTGAGGAACTCTTGGAAGACGTCTCAGAGGCATACCACTATACACCAAAACATAAGAATGATCAGACAACAGAAAAAATCTCAGTTCAAACTAGAAAACCCATAAGCAGAAATTGAGATTTTAAAACAAAAACCCAACTCTAGAGACACACATCCCAAAATCCCATGGAAAATTGAGTCTCATTATGACAAGATCTGGCCAAACACTTATCGCAACATACCTCTAAAGTCTCGACAATCCTATCTCCAGTCTAACAGATGTCCCAAGATAAGGACTCTTGAGGACATATCTCCTTTGATAAAAAATTGTAATGAACTAACCCAGGTTTTCCTCAAACCCTACACCTGGCCCATTCTATTACATACCTGAACGGCGTTATTAATCCCCATAGGCTAGCGACAAGCACCTAGGCATAAAATAATACAACATGAGGAATGATTTACCCCAACCCAAAAAAACACATGGAATATATGTACTAAACAAAAATGAACGATATAAGATGAACAAGATATGTATGCCATAACTGTAAGAAAATAGTGGAAATAGACAATTGTAAAAGTAGATAAAAACTCTAAGATAAGTCCAACTATAAAGGACTAAAAACCAAACAGCTGCTCCAAATGATGGTATAGATAAACTCCCACTATCTCACCACCAACTACCCAACCAACTGACACTAACCTCATTGCCTCACTATGGTGCCTTGCCTTTCCCTACACTAGAAGATAAACAAAGGTCTATGCGCCACTGAAGAGGTGCGCAGGGTTTGAGCTCACAGACTCAGTATGATCCCACCCAGGTGTTCCATAACTAGTATCTGTATAAAAATTCTTGTATGCTCAGTTTAAATAAAACATGACATGATATGTGGTAAATTAGTTTTATAGAAACCATGGTAAACATTTCCCTTTTTCATAGTTCTAAAACAAAAGAAGTTATATCAATTTCAAATCACATTTTTCATATCATTTTCCACAACATAAACATTCATATCAAGGCTGACTTAGAAATCCAAGCAATACAAAACAGAATCATAGGTACCACAACACCAAGGAATACTACAGGTTTAGGTTGTAGACTATTTATACCACAATCAATCAAGGGAAAAAATCCAATCCTAGAACATAAGCCTAATAATCATAGGAATACCCCATGAGTAACCCCCCCCCCCATGATAATATCGGTCCCCTAGAACAACAGGCCTAGTAAAGAGAGGAAATTCCAAAGAAAAATCTCCTTGATAATCACAAGTGGTGGATAATGGCCTCAAGCTAAACCTCACACCTAAGTACCCATGGTAATACATGTTCTCTTCTTCACAAATCATTTTAATTCTTTGAAATACCCATTTTCTTTCTATTTATCAACAACTAGGGAAACCCCATTTATCTTTGAAAACACTTTCCAATACACACAAAAATATCATGCCAAATCCATTTATAAATCAATTTATAAAGTAAGAATAATCTAGCTTATCAATATAGGCTAGAGACGGAACCACCAACCTCAAAAATTATTTTTGCACATGCCCGCAACGGAATCCAAAATCAATGAAACCCAACAACATCAAAAAAAGTCCCTAGAATCAAATCCACATCAAGATTGATTTAATTTAAAAGAAAAGGGGTTTATGGAAGAGAGGAAACCTACATACCTCAAAGATAAACACCCTCCGCACTACGACCAATGGAAGATAAGGCATATGGAACGAGATCACAAAATGGATCTAGGAAGAAACACCAACCTTAGACCGACATATACAAAGACACCACCCAATGGAGATACCGTGATTTAAAGGCAATGAAGGAATGGAATGGTTACTCACCCAAAGATATACACCGAAAATAAAACAGAGATCGAGTGTTGAATGGATCGATCTAGAAGGGGTTGAGTCTCTTAAAAACGCCCTAGAACTGGCTTAGGTTGATAGTCATGAAGAACTGATGAAGGAACTGAAATAAATCATCCGAACACTATTTTTAAAAACTGTATACGGTCCATTACATGGAGTATAACCCAATTACATGACATGTAACCCCCATAATCCACATACACCAAAAAAAATCATCACCTCAGATTAAAAACTAAAATTTTAACAACTCACGTCATGTAAGTTATGGTCACAATGTGTAACCTTTAAAATCATGAATTTTTCTTTCACGACTTACATACAGCAACCATTACATGGAATGTAACATAGTGACACAATATGTAACTAAACTGTAGCCTGTAGACACAAATGGTTATTAGTGAAATTCCAACAAATCTTTGAATTCACCATTATAGGTATCCTCCCAATCTCAAAGGAGGGTAAAACCATAATGAGGTTAAGGGTTTACCTGATAAAACAGTAACAAGATGTTATAATTAATATAGTGGATCGTGACTTATCACCTATTTCCCATTATGGATCAAGATGCATCTATTTCCTCTTTGTGGATCGGGACACTCCTATTTCCCATTGTGGATAAAGACACACATGTTTCCCATAGTGGATTAGGACAAACATGATTCCCATGGTGGATCAAGTCCATCGATTTTTTTCATCATTATATCATAAGGTATACAACATTACCAAATTCATTAGAGGGTGATATAGGTCCCACCCATATCATATTGAAAACTATAATTATGTGTGACACAATATCATAAAACATTAAACATATCATCACATCATAACCTATGTAAACAAAACAAGTTTCATAAACATTTTATCAACTCACCATAGAATAACCCATGAAAAATAAATGGGTTTAATAAACATAAACATTAACCATGCAGAGAAATAAAAATGATGGTATCATTAAATATTATCCCTTATAAATCATAATTAAAATCAAATTATGTCATCTTAGATGGAAATAATTTTGAATGGACACTTTCACAATTTCTTGATGAAAATTACTTTTCAATTAAAAATCACTATTTAAACATAAAAATTCATAAAATACTTTTGAAATAATTTTCTTTTAAAATAACCTTGAAAATTTATAAATTAATCTTTTAAAATTATTTAAAATATTTCTTGATGAAAATATCTTTTTAAAACATAAAACATTTTAAAGATAACGATCATTGAAAATATCCTTGAAAAATTATAAGGTAAGATTTAAAAATAATTTAAAACATTTATTCATAAAAATATCCTTTTGACTTTTAAAACATTTTTTTCAAACATAAAACCTTTTGAAAACATTTTAAAAAAAACTTGGTTTTTAAGAAAAACACCTTCGACCAAAAAGTCAACTTTCTTAAAAACTGAATTTTTTTATTCCTGAGTACATAAAGATAGAAAAATAAATGGAAATAATGAATTACAATGAAATAAAATTATTATAAGAAAATTCATGAGTTTATTTATAGATTTATCATAATATTTTATCATAAGAAACATAATCATGATCAGTCCCAATAAATGATGAGATTGTAACATAACATCTTTACTACTATGGTAACATTGAATCATAACAAACATAATGGAATAACATAAAATATATCTAGGATAAATAAATTAAATATATTAACGTCAAAGGGTTTATATATACGTCATGTAAAAAAATATAGGTGCATAAAAAAACATATGTCTCAAATTAGGAAAATTGAGGCAAAAATCCCTTACTGCTTGAGTAACTTTTGAATCAAAATCCCTATAAAATAAAAACATCAATAGAAACATTTATTATCATTAAATGATTAATATTTAATATATATCACTATATATGTAATTATATAAACCATACAAAATAAATGAGTGCGGAATATGGAATAAGTCACTTAGAAATAAAAGCGAGACTAGAAATCCCTTTACCTTAAGTCTTGACTTCAGTCGTACTCATTAAAACATCATGAATAATAAATATAATTTTATTATAAATATATTAATGAAATATATTCATATATATCATACCATATATTATTTTTTATATGACCCTTTTTACCTATTTATTAATGATTTCATGTAAAAGTTATGTTTCGGGTAATAACCACTTTGTTTTTTTATATTTTCTGATTTGATAATTTGTTAACCTCTTACTTTGATAAAGATTTTATCATATACTAAATTTTAACAATGATATAAATATAATATATATTCATTATTTTATTATTTAGATTAATCCATAAAATTTAGTGATGGAAAATGAAATACATTGTTCATGGAGATAATAGGTCATTCGTATGCAGAAATGTTATTTCCATTTTCTTGTCAAATTGAAAAAAATAAAGGTAAATGATATATTAAAATTATATAATCATTTTTATGTAATATATATCACATATTTTCATTAAACCCATCATTAATACCATTCATATAAAGCGTTAATGAATCACATTACTTCGCGAATGTGGAGTTTATCCTAGGTGCGACATAACTTTTGTTAGCATGGTTCATCTATAGAAAAAGTCACCAAGGATGTAACCATAAATAAAATTATTAAATAAAATTATTTTATTTGTAATGCTAACCTAAATAAATCACTAAAGGATACTTGGATCAAAAATCCAAGACCACCGTTGAGTTCGTAATGCGTTGTTTTCCCTAGGCATGTTCTAAAGTTCGTCAGCGCGGGACGTTCAGATGAGGCAGCCATTGGTGGGTGCATTTAGTTAAAATAAATAATTCAATTAATTATTTTAAATTTAATATATTTATTAATTTTAAATTAAATTACCTAAATATTTTCTTCTATAAATAAGTTGTTCTGGAAAATCTCCAGTGTTAGCTACATAACCCTGGGATGGTTGAGAGGATCTTCCACCCCTTCTTTGTTGGTATATTGAGACTAGACAATGATCGGTGATCAGATCAAGGTGAATCAACAGGTGGCGAGTGCAACAAATCATCTTCATCCCTAAAGGATGCGTTCTTCACCAACGATCGATCCATAATCAAGATAGGACTCATCAATTGTGGTTTCTGACCCTTTGGATTGAAAGATTGAGCATGATCAATTCTCTCTCTTTGATCTACATTAATTTGAGCCTTTTCATGAACCCATGTATCGAAATAAATTATCCTTTCAATTTTTTTCTTATCATGACATGTTTCTCACCCTGATTTCCCCGCTAGGAAATCACTGGCCAAGAACACTTTCCCAACTATAATTATCACCTTTTTTATTGGTGATTTTCACCCACCATTCTTTGCATTCTTTATTATTGGACCATGGGGTCACGATTCGACATTACTGGGGTGGGTTCGAGTGCGATTGAACCCCCAGATTCATTGTGGTGGAATGAACAACCCGCGAATCAATGATTTTGGGATGGATTGATAAAGGAGAGGGATGTTGTTTGGTGAATGGATTTGATCAGCACCATGGGTGTGTGTTTGTGATTGGAGGTGGTATGGGATTGGGTCGATAACCCCTGTTTTCCCGGTTGGCATGTGGTGATGATGTGCGGTGTGACGGGGTCGGCTTTGAGTGGAGGTCGTGCACGGGATCTCATGGAAGAGACCGTTTGGTGTGGACGTGACGATGACTGAACTCAGATCTCCGATGAGGTGGTCGGATGTGGTCAATGTGATATACATTAATAATTAATAATAATAATAATAATAATAATAATAATGGTGATGAGTTGATAAAAATTAAAGGTGGATTTGTTGTTCTTATTATGTTAAATAATAATAATAATAGTGGCATAAAAATATATGGGGTTAATTAAATTAAATGGTTTTAATTTAATAAAGAAGACCCATTTTATATTAAATGGTTTTAATTTAATAAAGAAAATCCATTTTGTGGGTTTAAGAAAAAAACATTGTGTTTAAAGGATATTTTTCCTTTTTCATTAGTTATTTTAATGAAAATAAATGGATACCCAAGGATGAGGGGTCAGGTGTGCTAGGAGTTTTAGGGGAAAGATATGGGTGGATTAACTCCCCTTTATGTTATATTATTATTATCATGCAATATAATAATGATAATAATGAAAAATAAATTAAATGGGATTTAATTTAGTTTGAGGAAAAAGGAAAGGCTTTGTTTCCATGAAAAAGGGAAGGGGAAATACCCTTGTGTGTGGCACTCCCAATATGATTGAGGATTAAAGAAAAAGAAAAAAATAAAAAATAAAAATTTATCATTATTATTGCTAAAATCTTAATCATGTCATAACTTATTCATACGACCTTGGATTGACATTTCATTAGCAGTAGCATGACCTTGTAATTGAGATGATCATTTTAATACTAGGTATGGATACCTTTTTCAAACTCATGCCTCGGGTCAACGAAACACCCAATAATAATAAAATTATTATTATTGAGGAATCTTGTATCTAACGTATATCTATCATATGATATCTGATTGATGAACCGTTTGTGACACTGTGACCCTGAAATTAAGGAAGATGTTTCAAGACCAATTTTGAGTATTTAATTTAGACTCATAGTTCAAGCCCATGAAACACTATTCGAGCATAATACGGAAAAATATGACTTTTCACCAGGTGTCTAATTAAGCTAAGTGAATAGTATATCTCTAATATTTTTCCATGAGGATCATAATGGTGTGATACGTTTGGCTATATGGGTCCATTTTTAGTGGTGTATTAGTGAAATTATGGTTTTTCCCCCAAATCCATGACCAGCCTCGTGCATTCGTTAGGATTTTGGTCGAGACAAGTCATGTAGTGCCCTTATACGTCGTGTAGTGCTACATGGACAGCAAGCCATGTTTGGTGAGGACACGACCATACAGCATAGTGGTACTGCATGTCATGTCGATCCTCGACATGTTGTGTTCCTCTTTTTGAGTAAAATTCAAAGTTTTTTATCTTCTTCTTTGAACTCAGATTTTGAACCCACGAGTATCATATCCTGAGTTTTTTTCTTCATAGAATGCGATGATTCTCTTAGAAGTGGCTTTCAAGATAAAATTAGAAATTTTTTAGGTTTGGAATGAACTGAGACAACACCCGATGACAGTAGAGGTCATACAGAATCACCATAGTAGTACCAGGCTTACCCTCCAACTGGGCTAGGTAATGGCATTCTCCAATGGAAGTTCTGGGCTTACCCTCCAGCTGGGCTGGGTAGTGGAATTACTTCGTAAATTTTTGGGCTTACCCTCTAGTAGGAATAGGTAGTGTATTTCCCCGATGATCTTTTCAAGTTACCCTCCAATATGACTGGGCAGTAGAGTTCCTCAATGTTTCAGGCTTACCCTCCAGCTGGGATGGGTAGTGGCATTCCCTAATGACATCTTCCAGGCATAACCCTCCAGCTGGGCTGGGTAGTGGCATTTCCCTGATAACTCACCAGGCTTACCCTTCATTAAGACTGGGCAGTATCATTCCCCAGTGACCTTCCTAAGTGGTACCCTCCAGCAAGACTGGTTAGTGGTGTTCCTCAATGATTACCAGAGTATGACACTCCTATCATACCAGGGAAAGGGATATTTTCCTAAAACTACTGACCCTCAATTATGTAGCACAGTGAAGAGGCATGGTTTGATTTACCTTTGGACTCACAAGAAAGAGGGACGCTTTCCCCACTAAGATGTGTCCTTGTGATGCGACTTAAAACTATACAAGTGAGTCAGTTCCACCCAAATTAGATAATATCAATGTGTATTGATTGAGTCCCTTTGACTTGTGTTCCCTAGGAAGATGCATGAGGTGTTGGGCATCGCAGATGGAATTTACCTTAGAACTATTGGCTACTTATCTTCTTGGGATGAGTTGTGAGATGGATATCCCCTTACTCTCTTGTTTGGATTTCTTTGACTGGGAATATATTTATATCCTACTTCAGTACCCACTCATTGGGTATAGTTACTCTCCTTTTAGGAGAGGTGAATACATGCGGATTATGCCACGTGCTTTCCATGTTTAGCTTCTCATGGTTGTATGAGTCCACTCTCCTGCTATATGTAGTGAAAAATCAACGAGAAGTTCATATTCTCACAGTGTCGAGCTCCTTTTATTTGTATGAGTTCACTTTCACTGTTTTTTTGGGTTTAGTTGTACTCTCTTATTGTACCTTGTTTTGTCTATTGATTCCCTCTTTAGTTGTATCTCTTACTACTCCCACTTCAACTTTTTGGGGTTTTCTACTAGGTATGTATATACTCACCTCTACATGGACTTCACCCAACACATGTCATGTATTTTGAAGAAGGCGGATAGGTATATTGTGACTTCAAAGGAGCTTAGGGATACTGTATGCTTGGACCATGTACGATGGTCATAGCTTGGGACACAGGAGTTGGGATCTCTTAGCTGTTTACTTTTTTACAATTTTTTCAAGATGGGATATATTTCTGGTTTGGGTGTGTATTTTTTTATTTTTTATTTCCATTATACTCTATCGTACTTTGTTATGTGTAGTGGTTCATGCATATTTGGTATATTTTTAACAGTGTTTCATTCTTTATTTCTTTCCCTCTTCACTTTTTCATTATGTTTGTTGTGTGCATGTGTATAGGTTTTTAAGAAAATCCATCCCTAATTTTGGTATTCCTTTGATGCTTGTCGCCAACCTTGGCCTATAGAGGCAGAATTGGGGTAGTTGTAGCTTGAGCCCCAGCTTGGGTCAGTTCGTGACAGATTGGTATCAGAGGTGGTTCGACCCTTGGGAAGTTGTTTGGATGTTTCCCAAAAAAGTTTTTTGGTTGGGTTTAGGTCAATAGTGTCAAAGTTTCTCGAGGGTGGATCTCAAGATAGGAAGTCCAGTGATGGTGTGGCGGCTGATGTAGCCATTCACTAGGACCTTAACTACCTTCTCGTTGGCTCAACATTCCAAGACATTTATAGCAGGGATCCAAAGTAAACGCATCATATAGGATTGATTCTTTGACTACCCTTATTGAGTTATCTCCCCATTTTTTTTGATATATATGTATATGCTCATATGACTGTGTTACTCCTTGATAACATTCAGGATTCCTCCATGACAATAGTCAGAAAGGATACTAACTTGGTTTGTGATGATGACCCAATGAGTGACATGACCTTAGTTCAAGGTCCATCTCATGATCCCCTTCCTCCAGGTGGGTAGGTAGCATCACCTCCACCTGTTGAGAATCATATTGTCCTAGGAGAGTAGGCTTAGAACATGCATAGGCTGAGTGCACTCTATAAGTTCCAGTGTCAGAGACCGTTAAGGTTCTGTGGTGAGCCAGATCTTCATGTAGTAGAGGATTGGTTAGAGTTGGTGGTCTATATCTTCAAGATTATCTGGACACTGACATATCAGATGATGTATTTGGTATCTAGTATTTTCCATGAAGTAGTTGAGAATTAGTAGATCCTAGTTACCCAGATGCATGATGAGTCGACACTCTCATGGGATGACTTCTAGCAGTTATTTCATGACGAGTACTACCCCTCCTGCTTATGCCCCATTCAGATTCAGGAGCTTCTAGAGATTTAGTATGGAGGGATGGTGGTGGATAAGTATGCAGCTAGGTTAACAGACCTTACATGATACTCTCTTTACATGATCAAATATGGCCACTTCCAAGAACAGAAGTTTGAGCAGGGACTTCACGGAGAGATTTGAGCCATCGTAGTGACCTTATGCATCCCCACCTATGCTAGGGTGCTGGAGTGGGTACTTTTTTTAGGGATATTTCTATCATAGGGATTTTGGTTATCTAGAGTTGGAAATGGGTGAGATAGAGCTAAGTAATTTACAGTAGTTGCACCAGATATCTCAGAATAAGAGAGCCTTATGTAAGCAAACTTGGTGATGTGTTTGTATAGTGCAGGGGTAGCACAGAGAACTGAGGTATCCTGGGGAGGTTTGGTTCTTTTCTTGTGATGGGAAATGTCACATGTCATGATCTTGTTCGACCAGATGATCTGAGAATACTAGGAAGATAGCAGATAAACTACCATGGAAGATACAACGTCGTGATCAGGGATCTCCCAGGTGAGGAGAGGGCGGTCCCTAGGGAGGCAGATCTTATATAAGAGTAGAAGGATATATGGGTAGTGGATGTATCTATGAGATCCTTCCACCACTAGCAGGTGGCCCACTTCTGGCTCATGGAGCTAGCGCATGAGGTTGCAGACAGCTATAGGCTTTGGATTTCTATGATCCTACAACACACAAGATGATAATAGGTACACTTTGTGTCTCTTATACTTTCTACAGTAGTAATTGTTAAAAACTGTGTGTGGTACTCTTTTCTCCCTACTTTCTCAAGGTTCAAACTGGGGTGATGCGGGGTGTTAGTGCAACCCGATGTCGGTGTTGTTTGACGTAGCTTCAAATGCACGAGGAAGAGGGGTTCTTCCCCCACTGAGATGCATTTTTGTGATGCAAGAAAAACCATGAGGTTGATTCAGTTTCACCCAAATTAGATAGTATCGAGGTGTGGTGGATGATTACTTATGGCTTTTTCATTCAGGGATAGGTTGTGTGATGGAGTGTCAGAGAAGTTTCTGGAATTTTCGGTGAAGTTTTTCCTCTTGACATTTTTTTCTTGGGATGACACTAGTGGGCATGGAGGAGTTTCTAGGTTGGGGTTACTCTCCTTCCAAGAGAGGTGAAGACATGCAATGTATGCCATGTTCTTTCTGTGTCTAGCTTCTCGTGGTTGGATGAGTCTACTCATCTGCCTTGTTTATTGGTACACTTACATTCACAATGTCAACCTCGATACAGTGTCACATAGTTATCAAATACAAGTTGAGGCAGTTGAGACTCCATGAACAGAACTATGTGACTCACTATGTTGAGATGGCAGTGGTAGCCTTCACCTTGAGGATGTAGAGGAACTACCTTCTGGGAGAGCGCTTTGTGGTTTACTCATACCACCAGAGTCTTAGGTACATCTTCACTTACAGAGACCTGAACCCGAGACAGTAGAACCGGTTGGAATTCTTATAGAACTATGACTTAGAGATAGTTTATACTCTAGGGAAGGGTCATGTTATATAAAATTCCCATAGTTGCAAGTCCAAAGCTCACTTAGTGCGGAAAGATTCAGAGAAGTTATCTTCCTTATAGCTAACCCTGGTAGAGCAGGAGGGTATTGTTTTTTTCTTTAGTCGATGGAATTGACTCCTTCACTTCTCGAATCATGTGAGAGAGTCTCGGATGGGATACATTGACTATGATATCTTGTGTGACTAGATATCCTTAGGAGTTTCACCTGATGGATTTTATGAAAAAGGGAATCACGTCATCCTTTTCAGGGATGTACTGTGATTCCGTTCATGATGCGAGAGTCTCTGGTTATCACGAATGATGATTCCAGTCTCAATGTCCCCACCTTTTTTCTTTGTTTGTGATTTTCAGGGATGAAAAGTTTGAAAGAATGGAATAATGTAGAGACCTTGATTTTTTTCTTTAAGGCTTTAGAATATTTCTAGGAATATATTCGGAGCCAGGTGCTGCAACGTCATGCAATTCTAAGTCCCGGTGTTCCCAGAATTAATTTTATACAAATATTAAATATATTTTTATTTCACATGTAAGGTTTTTTAGAAATAATGGAATATATCCTAAATAGAATCTTGGATCAAAAATATAAGGGCACAATTGATTCTGGAACATGGCGTTTACCCTAGGCGTGATGTAACTTTTTTCAACACTAGTCATCTATAGAAAAAGTCACCGAGAACGTAACTATAAATAAAATTATTAAATAAAATAATTTTATTTTTAATGTTAACCCAAATAACTCACAGAAGGAGACTCAAATCGAAAATCAGAGGGCACGGTTGAGTCCGGAAGGTGGCGTTTTCTCTAGACTTGACATAACTTTTGTTGGTGCGAGTCATCTGTATAAAAATTCATCAAAGACATAATCGTAAAATAAAATTATTAAATAAAATTATTTTATTTTTAACGCTAACCCAAATAAATCACAAAAAGAGACTTAGATCGGAAATCTGAGACCACACTTGATTTCATAATGTGGTATTTTCCTAGGCGAGGCCTAAAGTTTGTTGGCATGGGATGTTTGGATGAGGCCGCTTTTGGCGGGTGCGTTTAGTTAAAATAAATAAAAATATTATTTATTTTAAATTTTATTAATATATTTATTTATTTTAAGTTAAATGAAATAAACTGATTTCCTCTATAAATAATCTACTATGTAAAATCTCCAAAATTAGCTGCATAACCATAGGATTATTGAGAGGATCTTCCACCCCTTCCCCATTAGCATATTGAGACTATAAAATGACTGGTGATCGGATTGAGGTGAATTGACAGGCGGTGAACACAAAAAATAATCTTCATCACTAGAGGATGTGTTCTTCACCAATGATCGATTCATAATCGAGGTAGTATATATCAATTGTAGTTTCCACCCCTTTTTTTTAAAGATCGAGCATGATCAATTCTCTCTCTTCAATCTACATTAATTTGAGCCTTTCCATGATTCAATGTATTGAAATAAATTATCCTTTCAATCTATATTTTATTATGCCATGTTTCTCACCCTAATTTCCCCACTATGAAATCATTGTCCAAGAACACTTTTCCAATGATGCTTATCAAATTTTTTATTGGTTCTTTTCCCCCACTATTCTTCACGTTCTTCATCGTTGGACCGCAAGGTCACGATTCAACATTGCTGGGGTAGGTTCGGGTGCGATTGAAGCCCCAGATTTATTATGGTGGCATGAATGACATGTGAATTGATGATTTGGGGATGGATTGATAAACGAGTGGGATGGTATTTGGTGAATGGATCGGATCGGCACCACGGGTGCATGTTTGTGATCGGAGGTGGTTCGGGATCGGGTCGATAACCCTCATTTTCTGAATTGGCATGTGGTGATGATGTGTAGTGTGACGGGGTAATTTTTGAGAAAAGGATGTGTGCGCGATCTCATGGTGGAGACCATTTGGTATAGACGTGATGATGACTGAACTCAGATCTCCAATGGGGTGGTCAGATGTGGTCAACACGACATGTGTTAATAATTAATAATATTATTAATAATGGCAATGAGTTGATAAAAATTAAAATCGGATTTGTTATTATTATTATGTTAAATAATAATAATAATGGTGTCATAAAAATATCTGGGGTTAATTAAATTAAATGGTTTTAATTTAATAAATAAAACCCATTTTAAATTAAATGGTTTTAATTTAATAATGAAAATTCGTTTTATGGGTTTAAGAAAAAATATGATTTAAGTATTTAAATAAATTTTATTTTTTCTCATTATTTATTTTAATTAAAATAAATAGAGACCCAAGGATGGGGTGTCAGGTGTGCTGGGCATTTTAGGGGGAAGATATGGGTGGATTAACTCCCATTTATGTTATATTATTATTATCATGTAATATAATAATGATAATAATGATAAATAAATTAAATGGGATTTAATTTAGTTTGAGTAAGAAGGAAAGTCTGGGTGTACATACAAATGGTAAGGGGAAATACCCTTATGCATGGCACTCCCAATATGATTGAGTTTTTAAGAAAAAGGAAAAAATAATAAAATAATTTTATTGTTGTTGTTGCTAAAATCTTAATCGGGTCGTAACTTCTTTGTACAACCTCAGATTGATGTGATGTCAGTGGTAGCATGACCCTAGAATTTAGATGGTGATTTTAAGACAGGGGTTGGATACATTTTTTGGACACGTGACTTGGGTCAACGGAACACACAATAATAATAAAATTATTATTATTGTGGAATCTTGTATCTGACATATATCCCTTAAACGGTGTCTGATTGAAGAACTTTTTGTGACGCTATGACCCTGAAATTAAGACATAAATTTCAAGACCAATTTCATGTATTTAATTAGGACTTGTAGTTCAGGTCCATGAAGCATAGTTCGATCATAATGCGGTGAAATATGACTTTTCACTGAGTGTCCTATTGATCCAAATGAATGGTCTATCTCAAGCGTTTTTCCATGAGGACTACAATAGTGTGATCTGTTTGGCCATTTGGGGCTATTTGAAGTAGCGTATTAGTGAAATTAATTTTTTTACCTTGGATCCATGATGAGCCTTGTGCATTCATCAGACTTTTGGTCGAGACACGTCATGCAGTACCCTTATACATCGTGTAGTGTTATATGGTCCACAAGCCATTTTTGGTGAGGACATGACCAAGTAGCAGAGTGGGACCACACGTCATGTGGAACCCCAACATGTCATGTTCCTCTTTTTTAGGAAACTTCAAAGTTTTGTATCTCCATATTTAAACTCAAATGTTGGCCCTCAAGTAGCCTATCCTGACTATTTTTCCACGTAGAATGCAATGATGCTCTCAAAAAATAATTTTGAGATACGATGAGAAATGTTTTGGGTTTGGCATAAATTGAGATGACAACTGATGGTGGAAGTGATCGTACAAAATCACCAGAGGAGTACCAGGCTTACCCTCCAACTAGGATGGGAAGTGTCTTTCCTCAATGGCAGTTCCAGGCTTACCCCCCAGCTGGGCTAGGCAGTGGTGTTCCTCGATGAAAGCTCTAGGCTTAACCTCTAATAGGACTAGGTAGTGGCATTCCCCGGTGATCTTTACGAGTTACCATTTAGTAGGACTGGGTAGTGGAGTTACTCGACATTCTGAGCTTACCCTCCAACCGAGCTAGGTAGTGGAGTTCCCCGATGAAATATTCTAGGTGTAACCCTCCAGTTGGGCTTGGCAGTGACGTTTCCCTAAAAAATCATTTGGCTTACCCTCCAGTAGGATGGGGCAGTGTCATTCCCTGATGACCTTTCTGAGAGGTACCCTCCAGTAAGACTGGGTAGAGGTGTTACTTAATGACTACCAGTGTAGGAACCTCCTATCATACCAAGGCATGGGATCCTTTACTAAAACTGGTGACCCTTGACTATGCGGCATAGTGACGAGGTGTGTGTAGGACCTTGGAACACCCTAAGAGGGGAGGGGTGAATTAGGGTGTCAAATTTTTCTTTTAATCTAAAAGATATTATTACCACATTGGTAGGAACTTGTTAAACCTATATAATGGATTAGATAATTAATAAATCATTCACATGCAGAAGGACAACACAAAAGTTTTACTTGGTTCACCAGTAAAGGCTACATCCAAGGAACATATGCTGACAGTGTGTTGGTCATACCAAAATCCAAAAATCTTCACTAGTTGAGGAATACAAGAGTTTTGACACAGGAACTCTATGTCAGATACACTACCTTTACAAAAGTTCAGGGATATCTCACTGCGGCCCTTGGAACACTTCCATCAACTCCCCCTAACTCACTTCCTTGGGAGAAGTCTTACTCAATTTATCAACTCCAAGGTCTCTTCAATAGATTTTCATTGAAGTATTTATCTTTATCTATAATGATACTCTTCTTGTATTAAAGTCTTGAATTGATTCACTTGAAAGCACTGGTCAACCAAACCAGAAGTTCAAATCTTACTAAAATCACACACTAACACTTGCATGCAATAACTGCCCTTGCGTGCAAGATTTGGGATTTTTTGTAAAAGATGGATTTATTTCAAACCTGATTTTTTATGCACTTATTATCTTTCACTCAGCCATACCACAAGGTTAAATTGGTCTTTTTATACTAAAGGAACACTTTTTGCACAAGTTTCTCTCTCTAATTCTCTTCTTCACACAAGTCTTTCGTGTGGTAGAGGAACTCAACATTCGTTGGAAAATTCTTAAGTCTTCCATGGGGGAAGAAGCTTGTTTATAGTCCTCAATGAACCTACATGAAAGATTATGAAATGTCTTCATTAGTGCACATAATATTCTTTTCGGGCACACAAAACCCCTTTTGGCGTCGCATTGGGTGTGTAATATTCTTCCGAGAAACCTCATATTTCATGCACATTTAAATCTTGCATTCACTTTTTTCCTTCCAAAATTTGATACATTTATCCCAAAATAATACTTGCACACAAGTTTCCAAAACCCCTTCAATCTTACGTGAAACTCCCTTTTCCAAAAACATTTTTCTCTATTTTCTATTTTTTGGACCCAAAAATTGGAAAACAATAGGAAACGGCGCAACCTTCAATACTATTTTCTACTTGAATTGTATCATCCCTTTCCTTGAAAACTTAATAATATTATAATGAGGATTGAAAACAAACACAAATCATACTCCATTTCCAACATAGAATAGCCTTGGATCTAACAGCATGGTTTGAAGTACCTTTAGACTTGTGAGAAAGAGGGATGTTTTCCCCACCGAGACACATCCTTATTATGAAAATTAAAACCATGCAGGTGAGTCAGTTCCACCCAAGTTGGATAGTATCAAGGTGTGGTTATTGATTCCCATTGAATTGTGTGCCCTGGTAAGATGCATGATGTGTTGGGAATCACGTGTGTACTTTACCTTGGAACTATTGGCTACTCATCTTCTTGAGCTGAGTTGTGAGATGGATATCCCCTTACTCTCTTGTTTGAGTATCTTTTACTGAGCATATATTTATATCTTACTTTAATACCCACTCATTGGTTATAGTTGCTCTCTTTTTAGGAGAGGTAAAGACACGTGGGGTATTCCACATTCTTTTTGTGTTTAGATTCTCATGTTTGGATGAGTCCACTCTCCTACTATAGGTAGTGAAGACTCAATGAGAAGTTCATCTTCTCACCATGTCGACCTCCTTTTGTTTGGATGAGTCCACTTTCACTCTTTTGTTGGGTTGAGTTGTACTCACTTATTATACCTTATTCTATCTACTGCTTCCCTCTTTAGTTATATCTCTCACTACTCCCCTTCAACTTTTGGGGGTGTTCTATTGGGTATGTATACACTCACTCCTTTATGGGCTTTGCCCAACACATTTCATGTCTTTTGCAGATGGTGGACAGGTCGATTGTGGCTTCAGAGGAGCTTAGGGATACAGTATTCTTGGACCGCGTACAGTATTCATAGCTTAGGACATAGGAGATGCGCTCTCTCATCTATTTACTTTATTCCAGTTCTTTTAAGCATGGACATATTTCTGGTTTGGTCATGTATTTTTTCCCTTTTTCTTTTCAGTATACATTGTCGTACTTCCTTCTGTTTAGTGGTTCATGCATATTTGGTATATTTATAGCAGCATTGCATTATTAATTTCTTTCCCTCTTAAATTTTTCATTTATTTGGTTGTGTTCATGTGTATAGGTTTTTAGTAAAAGGTCTCCCCAAGTTTAGTGTCCCTTCAGGGCTTGTCGCCACCCCTTAACCTATAGAGGTGGGCTTGGAGTAGCTGTGGCTCAAGCCCCGGCTTGGGTCAGGTCGTGACATGATTGGGGAATGTTTAAAATAAAATTCATATATTATATATCAATAAATTTTAATTTATATTCATAAAATTTTTATTATTTGACATAGAGTTCATATAAAATCATCTTGAACTTAAAAAATACACTTATCGAAAACCCACTTTTTTAACATGTCTACAGGTTTTTTTTTAAAAAAATATGCTTTAAAAATTTTATTTGAAAAATTAAAATTCATTTTTAAAATCACCATTTCAAAATTATATAGGGGTGAATGTTTTAGTTTTTTCTGAAAAGTTTCATTTTTTATGAATAGTGAAAAATACTACATTTTAATGGAAACTTGCCTTCTCGTTTAATTTATTTATAAAGTAAAATTTTATTTTAATTTGTTTTTAAAGTAACATAATTTTAATTATATTTCTCTTAATCTAATTAAGGTCATTTGAATCATTCTAATATTGAATATTTATATAAAAACTTTGCATACTTTTTAACACTTTTCTCTTTAAAAACCTGCTTTCTCATACATCTATGAGATTAGTTTTAAATAATATTTTTCCACTTATATGAAATTAATATGGAAAAAATGGATTCCATATTTAGAAAAAAGAAAAATTTATAATTTTTTATATGGTCAACATAATTTTTTAGAAAATTGAATTGTGAAAACAGAAAAAAATAATTACCACAGTTAATGTTAAAGTAGATTTACTGTGAGGTTAAACTAAAAATATAAGGGTTAAAATGACCTATAAAATTATTTAATAATTATTTTATGATATATTTTGACCATTAAATTTATTATGATAGATAATGGTATATATTTGACCCATGTGGCATGTAAAAAACGTGGTAGTACTCAATTATTTTCAAAAATGCCAAGTGCATCCTCTCCCCCACTTAT
Organism: Viscum album; assembly: GCA_963277665.1. Classification (NCBI taxonomy): domain Eukaryota; kingdom Viridiplantae; phylum Streptophyta; class Magnoliopsida; order Santalales; family Viscaceae; genus Viscum; species Viscum album. The sequence continues at coordinate 1,869,874,885 of OY728120.1, read as the reverse complement.
AAAAGGCCACCTCATCTCCTCATTTATTCATTCCTTATAAACTCATGGTTTCAGCCAATAACTTACCAAATAAATTCTAAAATTATATTCCCTCAACCATGAATCCTTAGTTTTGTTATAAATCCATCTCAAGAAATCTACAGGGAAAACCTGAGGAGGATACCCGAAGAAGATGTAATGTTCTTAAACTAGGATCTTTATTTTATTTCTTTCTCATCATCCTACAATTCTTATTAAAAATTTATCATATAATATCATAAATATCTCACAAATAATTTTATGTTATTAAAATAATTCAATGACTTACAATCATCTCCACTTCTATTAAATGGTTCATGAAATCAACGTTCGTGTGTACGGCGGACTACCGCCTCATGAACCGATGTCATTCATTCTTCCATTACCACATTTAATGGTTGGGTATTGTTATGGATATAAAGAATATATATGATATTTATAACATATTTATACCTATTAAGTCATTATATAATATAAATATTTTTAATTTCCATTCCATATGGGATACGATAACATCGTTTGTGTGTACAATGGACTAGCACCTCGCGAAACGATGTTATTCGTTTTCTCACTAACGATTTACATGGAAGGTAATATGGGAAAATTTAATGATTTTATATGGTATAAATGATATAATTATTGTATTAATTTAATATTTATCATTATGATATGGTAATTTATCATTTTAGTTTTTCACACTAAAAAGATGATAACATCGTTCGTGTATGTGTGGACTACCGCCTTCACCAAGCGATGTGAATCCCTTTTCATCACCACATCACATGGTTGATATATATAAGTATATTTAATGAAATAATTTTAAATATATGATATTATTATCATTATTTAAATATCAAATATCAAATGATCATTGAAAAAATTAAATGTTACTCATCAGTACGTACGACCTATCATCTTCATGATCATAACATACTTCATTTTTCATAACCATATTTCATGATTGGTTTTAAAATTATAATTGAATTATAAATATTATTACTATTTAAATATTATTATTTTGGAGATTATGGGACTATATAATGCGAAAATAACCAGAACTTTCATAACAAATCTTGAAATAGAAAAGGAAATTAACTCCCGAAACATTGAAAATAATGAATGATTATTAACAAATGGGTTATTAGATGTTATAAAAGGATAGTATATGATATGATAAATATTATTATTATTATTTATTTATTTAATAATATGTTTATAACCACTATATAGAATGATAAATCATGATCAACAAAAAGAAAGCATGATGTAAGGGTTTTCTCGTCTCACTTTTATTTCTATGAGATATATTCCATATTCACCACTTATTTCTATTTTTTGGTGTATATACATCCAATAAATGTATTTTATTATTATTATAATTAAATTAATTGGGATTTACATATCCATTTTAGTATCTCTATTTCATGGGGTTTATGGCTTCAAAGTTACCAAAGAGGTAAAGGATTGATTTTACAATTCACCTTCTTTGATATGAATGTTATGTTACACGCCTATATTATTTTATAAGGTGTATATAATACCCCATTGACATGTTATAACATTAAATTTATTATTTTAATGATATTTTAAGTCTTGTTTATTGTTATTCTTTCTTGGGTATTATAATTCAATGTAACCAAAGTGGTAAAATTCTTATGTTGCAATTTAATCGTTTGTCGGGATTGTCTATGATTATGCTTCTAATGATGAGATCTCATGATACATATCTCAATAAAATCATGAATCCTATTATCCTATGGTAATTAATGATATTAATAGGTAATAGTACCATTTTTACACTCTTCAATACATAAAATAATTGATAAATTGTTTTTAAGGAAATCCACCTTTATTTCCCTATTGGGTCTGAAATTTGTTTTATTTCCAAAACAATTTTTTCTAAATATGTTGTCAAAAATGTTTTATTACACTATTATTATTTTTAAAAAATAAATTATTAACCATTTTTACATATTTATAAAAAAATTAAAATGAATCTTCTTGTTTTTTCTGAAAAACGCATTTTTATAACCTTTTTTCAGTTCAAAATGAATTTCCATTTTAAATTTTAAGGAATATATATGATTACCATCAATAATGATCAATATTTATTTGAATCCTCCTTTTCATGTTTACAATGATGTTTTAAAGAATTTTTTTTTCATAATATTCTTGACATTCTTAGTTTTTAAATGTGGTTTTCAAAGAAAAGGATTTTAAAAATATTTTATGTTTAAAAAAATGTTTTCCAAGTAGAAAGTATATTTTTCTAATTACATTTTTTAAATAAATTTTTATAATTACTTTATATGTTTCCAAGTTTTTTTTTAAAGAAAATTATTTGTTACAATATTTTATGAATATTTATGTTTTTTGTAAGTGATTTCAATATGAAAAGTTTTTTTTCATCAATATGTTTTTAATGATATTTTAATTTTATTTATATTCATCAATGTCAACAAACCTTTTCTCACTTATAACCCAGTGGGTATATTTTTTAATGATACCATCATCATTCTTTCTCTAGATTGAGTAAAATTGTTTCAAATAGATTATTACAGAACTCGTTTCTTTTCCATTGGTTAATCATGTTTCAAAGATATTGTTATAGAGCTCGTTTCTTTTGTACATGTTAATCATGTTTCAAATAGATTTACATGAATCCCATTTATTTTCTATGGTTTAATATAGTTATAAAAAATAAGGATTATTTCTATGTTTTTTATGATGGAGGGTTTATGTATTTTATTCATGTTGTGTTTCATGGACATTATATGTGATGGTTGTGCCCAAATAGCATCGAGTAAGCCCATTATAGATTATATGATGGGTGCGCCTAGATGGAGATCCAATACATTGGGTATTGATTATGTTCTCTATAGAATTATATTTTACATCGGTCATATGGTTATTTCAATTAAAAATGTTCTATTAGTGTTCTATGAAGATGATGTTCCAAGATACCAACACATTTTATCTATGGTTATTATGGGTTTATAATGTTTATTTTAATTAAGATTGATTTCACATGGATAATGAGTACTGATTCCTATGAATCATTCCTTTTTTAAAGCCTTATGCTATATTTCATGATTGGTGATTCAAGAATTGATGGGTATGTGTTCTTTTATGTTTTTCTCATGCACTCTGATTATTTCATCACACCCTTATTCACTCCTTATTATCATTGATGACATTAAATTTTTAATTCTTTTGGTTACCCTTAATAAACATTTTATCTCACCCTTCTTATGTTTCCACTTCTATAGGTAATAAAAAATGAGATTTGATGAATTATTTTCTAGAAGGGATTTTGCAAGGATTATGATAAAGACTTAATGTAAAATAAGAAAATCTAGGTTAACTGTGAAAAATTATCATTTTATGATGTGGGTATTGTTTATGTAGGAGTTTTTCCTAATTATATAAATCTATAAAACTAAAAGGTCCTCAAGAATATAATTTAACCAATTTTTCTATTTGATGTTTTATGGTTTGTATGGAATAAAAATTGGGTCACAATTATTATCATCAAAAACAGAAATATAATGCTTATGATTTTAGCATCGGATGTGGGAGTGTGAGTCATAGGCTATTATAGATAGTATCAGAGGTTATTTTAGATAAATTTTTAAATTATTATTTTTTTATGTGAGGTTGTCTTAAGAGTTTTGGATACCATATTAGGCATATAAGATTAATGTTGATTATATGTTCAAATTCTTAGACACCCCATTGAGGTTTTAAGTGAGGAGATCTTAAAGTGATTAATGAAACTTTAGGATATGACATATTGGGTTGAAGTATAAGTAAAGAATCGATTTAATGTGAATTATTACTTTAAATTTTGTGGGAATATTCTTTAATGTATTGATAACCTTTTGGGTTTATATGATCTTGGAAATTGAGGAAATTATGGGAACATAAGTTTAATCGTATAGATAACCATGAGACTGAAAAGTGATTTGGTGACTAAGTTATTAATGATATATATAAAAAATGAGATATTATGATATTTTTGGGCATGGAAGCTAAAAGGTATGAGATAACACTTGAGTTTAAGAGACCCGTTTATTTTTAGGGTAGTTTGGAATGACGTAGTTTGAACATTGGATATTACTATTGAATTTTGAAGATTATTATGATGACCCCACTCTTTATTACACATTAATTCATGATTAATTACATAAGATTTCACATAATAAAACTTATAAGATCAAGAAATATATTATCCTTGGGAATTATATACATTACATAATAACATAAAACAAGGAATAAATCTCCATTATTGAAAAATTCCTTAATAAGATCATAATATTCCTTCATAATTAAAATGACATGGGATAACCTGGGGATATATATAATAAAGGCGTGAGATATAAATCCCATTAAGGAAATAAACATTTAATAACATGAATAATGTAATACATGTTAGATGATAGGCATATCAATGAGAAATAAAAGGAGTGTGAATCATAAACATGAATAATAAGGCATGACATGGCATGATAACATAAAGGAAACATGGGAAATGTGGCAACAACTTTAAACATGGAATCATACACATAAGTCAAGGCTAACATCCAAGAAATCATGATGAAAAAATTCCCATGATGGATTAGGTTCACTCCCTAATACCTTGCATGATGTATCATGAGACTAAAATATTACCCAATGAATTGGAACACTATATAATTTTGGGCATACCCGTCACTTTCATTTCATTCACATTTATAAGTTTTCCACATAGATAATACAACATGGATTCATTTATCATCATATTTTATTCCAAGATCAAGGATTGTGTAATACATACATTTAAGTCCCTAAAAAATAAGTATAGGTTCATAAAGGTAAATACCCTTAGGAAATGGGTATGGGTATTCCCTACACAATTGTTTGGAATGTAAAATCACGGTAGAATTTCAACTACATAATGGGGCATATAAATGTTCATAGAAGGGATCAATCAGAGTGAAAGGGGGTATCTCATAATTTATACATAAAATTTATAGTACGGTGGATATGGAAAAACAAATAACAACATTAGTAATTGGATAAATAAGAAATATGATAATGAATACACTTGAATAAATAAAAGAATAAGAGTGATGTATGACCGTCTTCACCCCATTCATCACAGTGATTCTCTAACCTGATGGTGATATCCCTGGACCCTCCTCCACATTGGAGGAGGGGGAAGCTTTTCCTATTACTTCCTCCAATCATCAGATTCACCCATTTACCCCATTATCAAACCCTAATGTTCTACTGCCTTTTCTGTCTATATCGATTTGTCTGATGGTCCTATATCTCATTAATGGTGTGCCACAAATATCGATTTTGACATCTGAATTCACCAAAGCCTCGGTTTGTCTGGATCTGAATTCAGTCACTCAATTTAAGTATCACCAATATTTGGTTGAAACATTTTATAGTTTTTTTATATCTTGGGGTTTTTAGAAACGCGCTATCATTAGTTTTCTAGATAAACGACATATTATGATTTGTTTTGATTTGATAGAGGACCTGATTATTGCCTAGTATGGAGCTCTATGCAACTATAATGGTGATCATTTATATCTATTTCATTGGTCCTAATAATTCCATATGAAGCAAGATATTCCTACTAAAGTTGTGTGTGTAATTTTCCTTGAACTTCTGTTTCCATTATATAATCCTTCAATTATTTACTCGTTGGGAAACCTGGTTAGTCGATATTTGTGTTCAGGAATTCGAACGAGCTCGGTGTGCCACCCAATTACCCCCCCCCCATGAATTTCTATTGAAGTGGATTTATCTAAACCATTGGTGGAATGGGTATGGATCACTGTTGGGGAGGATTTCTGATGAAAAAAATCCATTATTTTCGAATTGTGGATGGACTATTGTATGACATGCAAGCTCTTTGGTCACCATAATTCATCTTGTCATCATGGAAATCAAATGGAACACAGGGATTATCATTTTGTGGATTAATTAGTTTTTTCAAAATCCTATGGTGATTCATGAAAATTATTATTATGATCATATATTTGGATTTAATTTCTCTGGAGTGAAGAGTGACATAAAATTAAATGTGTGGTAACTTGTGATTGGGCCATGGATGGATTTTTGAGGTTAAAAAAATGAAGGTTTCAAAATGAAAATAACTTTTTTAATAGGTAATACATGATGGAATTCCATTTTAGAAAAGGTGAATTATGCTTTCACATTTTTTATTTTGAAGTGGATTTTGATTTTTATATTTCAGGATTACCTGTAAGTGACTATAAGGACCTGACCTTATTACATTACATAATCTTGAATTTTTGTTAAGAACTCACTTCATTTCACATTGATGATATTTTCAAGTTTATAGTTTTAGAGAATTGTTATATAAAACATACATAAAATTACACATTTATATAGTGCGAATACCCAAAAATAGTATCCATTTCTTCCAAAATATAAAACTTTTCAAATAAAACATGTTTTCTTTGAAAAAAATTTCATAACATTTAACTTGGATTCCTTCTTTATATTACACATCCTTATAACCTATGAAATCATTTAAAAACTTGGGATGGGAAAAAATCTCAGTAAGGTATATAGAAATAATGAAATAAAACATTAGTCCATGAATACTTGTAATGTATGAAATCAATTTCAAAAAAGACATACTTTTCACCCATATAAACTTTGTGAAACTTGAGATTTCCATGATATTTCCAAAAAAACATATAGAACATAAATAGAACCATAAAGGTATCTTGGGTAATTACTTAAATAATATTTTTACCCTCTCATATACCTTATAATTTTCAACTCTCATAGCTACCTTACAATGTTACTCTCACAACAACCTTATTGTGTAACCATCGCAGTTACACTTAGAGTAACCATACGGACAACCTCCAAATTACACATACCCAATGCATTTGAGGTAGATATATGTCTCACCCTTAATAATAAACAATTCCCAAGAATCATAACACAATCATCAAAAAATAATACTTGTATAAAAGCATTCACTTTGAATTTTGTAAAACTAGAAGTTTAAAAGAGGATTTTATAGGAAAAGTCACTTACAAATAACATATAATTGATATGAGAATCAATAGAATGAAAGGAATATGTGTATAAACTATAAATAAACATAATAAAACATAATATAAACAAATATTCATCACAAAAATGATCTTAAAACCACACAATTAATGAATTAGAAGGTTAACCCAAATAATGGAAATTGGGTTAAGAATTCTCTTACCTCAGGTTTTTATTACTTCAAACTTGTCTAAAACTCCTGTATAATGGTTAAAATAGTGTTATTAATATCTTAAAGAAACTTTTTAATGTTCATAACACCTTATATGATCATTTTATAACATAATTTCACCCTTTAGTTATTAATATATTATTCCTTCCATTGTTTCGGGTGCATTCTTTACATGATTTCCATGGCTGGTTTGTATTTCATTTTCTTGTCGTATGGAAATGAAATTCTAGAAGTGGAATTAAATGGTATTAATATGTTTCCAGAATATATAATGATACCATAAATCATTTTTTATCATATATGATGATTAATCTTTGGATAAAACATTAATGATATGTGTTTAGATTATTTTTGTGGTTCCTCGATAATCATGAACTTGTTTCATTATATAATTTAATGTCATGAAAAGAAGTTCATTAAAGAACATAAAATAGGTTACATAATATAAATTACATTCTGTTTCAACAATTAAAAGGTTTTTATGGTCATATTTGAAGGAATTAATGGAAATTTAAAACACGACGTCCATGATTTTGGTAAATCAGCACATCATGGACGGTGTTTTTATTTTTAGAATAAGAGGGAGAGGAGAGGAAGAAAGATGGTAAATTTTTTTACATGAACAAGATAAAATAAAAAATATATAAGATTCTATAGATTTCATACCTCCTGGATAAGGGTAGGGGAAGATATTATAAGAAAATAAAGGAATTGAAAAGAAAACACATGAAAAAAGAAGAGGATTCTTACCTCTTGATCTCTTCTCCTTGAGATCCCCCTTAAGGCATTTGGTTTTGGCATTTTGGTGAGACCATAAGGTCTTGGGTGTGGGAATAGCCTTGGGGAGGGGTTTTGGTAGAACTTAGACAATTCTCAAGGCTTGAGAGGTGTGATAGGAAGAGGGGAATGAGGGTGGTTTTTATAGTGGAGGAGAGGAGGGATTTTACATTATTTTAATCATTATTTTAATATTTTTGATCAAGACTATGAATAGTCTTGATTTATGTGACCCCAAATAGTAATAAGTTCATATGAGTTCGAAACAAGTGGTCTTACATCATCCATGATGTCAAAAATAGTGTATTTAACTGATAATTTGAATATATGATATTTTATCGTATTTCACTATTCATCAAAAATTCAAAAAAACTATAAAAATCCCAAAAATTCACCCTAACCATTTTTCGATGTGTAAAATTAAAAAATGAACTCCATTTTCTAAAAATAATTTTCTAAATATGATTATTTTAATTTTTAAATAAAATCATACTTTATTCAAAAAATAACAATTTTAAAACTATAACACATTTTATATCACTTTGAAAAATTAATCAAGATGTCATTATCTTAAAGACTTAAGAAAATAAAATAATAATAAAATTTACTATTCATTAGGGCCATATTACTATTCATAAGGGTATGTTATTATTCACTAAAAATCAAGTTGGTTCCATCAGGCTCTAAATAACTTACTAATCACAACTGTAAATGACCATTTTTTGAAATTCAAATTATAGAAGCGGCAAAATTATGTTTAAAGGCTAGTTATAACTATCTACTTAAAACAAAGTTTTATGCATTTCAATTTTTTTTTAAAAACTTGGGGTGTTACATTCTCCCCACCTTCTAGAAATTGCATCCTCATAATTTTATTTACTTATTAAACAAGTGAGGGTACCTTTCCCTCATATCATTTTCAGATTCCCTTGTTGATTCTTTAAACATGTGGTTTCTCTACAAAACCTTTACCTAGTGGATTACCTTATTCTGCATTACTTGTTCTCTTTGATCAAGAATTTGAACAGGTTTCTCTTCATAAGAAATGTTCTCTTCCAACTGAACTGCTTATGGGCTCAAAACATGAGATGAATCTGGCACATACTTTCTTAACATCAAAACATGAAAAACATTGTGTATCTGAGATAAACTCATAGGCAAATCTACTCAGTAGGCAACTGGTCCAACTTTCTCCAAAATTTCATAAGTTCCAATGAATTGTGGACTTAGCTTTCCTTTCTTACCAAAATTCATAACACTCTTCCATAGTGAGATTCTAAGAAAAACATGATCACCTACCTCAAAAGAAAAGTCTTTCCTCCTATTTTCTATATAAATTTTATGTCTACTCTGAGTTGTCCTCATGTGTTGCTAGATCATCTTCAGTTTCTTAGCCACTTTCTCTACTAATTCTGGTCCCATCAACTTCCTTTCCCCGACTCCATCCCAAAAAGCTAGAGTTCGACACTGTTTCTCATACAATGCCTCAAAATGTGTCATTTGTATACTGGAATAAAAATTGTTATTATAAGAAAACTCAACTAAAGAAAGATGTTTATCCCAACTTCCCTAGTAGCCTATTGAACAATCTCGAAGCATATCCTCCAAAGTCTGAATCGTTTGTTCTGACTACCCATTTGATTGAGGATGGAAAGTTGTACTGAAATTTAATTTTGTGCCCAATGACTTCTTAAGGCCCTTCCAAAAATTATAAGTGAACCTTGGATCCCTCCATGTAACCTAAAAATCTCTTTGAGGTACAGTTAAGAAAGCTAATCCAAAGACATTATATCTCAAATGGAAAGAAAACGTGTAGATTTAGTTAGTTGATCAACAATAACCCAAATCACATTATTACCTCTAGAAGTCTTTGGTAGTCCCACAACGATGTTCATGGAAATATTCTCTCATTTCTACTCTGGCACTGGAAAAGGCTGAATCATCCCCTTTGGTAACTTCCACTCTGCTTTAACCGGTTGATATGTCAAACATTTCACAGTAAATTCTACAATATCTCTTTTCATTCCATCCCACCACATTTAAAACACTTTATAGTTTTCTTATCAAGATTAGTCTTAGGATCATTTTCATTACAATATTGGGTCATATGTCCAAACTTACCACATCGAAAACACTTCCCAATTTTGATAAGGCATTCCCCAGGGTACTTTTTGCCACACTTTTCACAAACTGGAAACTGGACTTTCTTACCTTCAGATTTCTTTGATTGATTCTTACCCATCACTTTCCATTAGGACCTCTTCTTCTCTTTGTTTTCAAAGTGCATGTGATCATCATAAAACTCCATATATACCCTCTTAGCACATTAAACAATTTTCTAATAAATTTTAAATTCACAGGAGTCCAATGCCCTTCGATACCTTGTCTTTAACCCTGAGTAAAAGTGGTTAATTTTTCTATCAAGATCCAGAATAAGATTTGGAGCATACCTCGTCAGTCATGTGAAGTATGATTCATATACAACCACTGAATCTTCCTCTTTTTACTTCAATTCAAGGAATTTATTCTCCATTCTAAGTCTCACCACCTTAGGAAAATATTTTTCAAGGAAAAGACTTTTAAATTCATCCCACTCTAAGACATCAATCTCCTTTATCCCTGATATTTTTAACCATTTACCACCACTGATCAGCTTCACCTTCAAAAAAATAAATGGAAAGAATTACCTTTTGATTATCTGAATATACCATAATGTTAAATATCTTTTCAAAAGCTTTAATCAGTCCTTTAGACACTATTGGGTCAAAAGATCCACTGAAAGTAGGAGGGTGTTGCCTCATAAAATGTTCCACTGTCGTCATGTTTCTTTATGGTAGCTCAGGTTGTTCTCTTGGATGGATGCCACCACCATTTATTACATGTGTTAGATGAGTCATTACTATCACAAACTGCTCGGTCCCAATCCATACCATTCTAGGATGTAGATTCAGAAGGATATCGTTATGTCGGTGCCTTTCTACTTCAGCTTCCCTATTTATTCTGCGGAAAACCATTCTGAACAAACATATCTTAGTTGAATCAACATGCTAATATTTAAATGCTATAACATTTAAAATTAACCATAGAGTAAAAATTATTTATGTCATTCTATTAACATCATCCTAACCCCTAAAGTTATCTAAACAATCCTCTAATACCAACTATAATAACCTACCCTTATTACATTACATAATCTTGAATTTTAGTCAAGAACTCACTTCTTTTAACATTTAGGATCTTTTCAAGTTTAGAGTTTTAGATAATTGGGATATAACACATACATAACATTCCACATTTATACAGTGCGGATACCCCAAAAACAGTATCCATTTATTCCAAAATATAAAACTTTTCAAATAAAACATGTTTTCTTTGACAAATCTAAATAACATTTAACTTGGCTCCCTTCTTTGTCTTACACATCCTTATAACCTATTAAAATCATTTAAAAACATGAGATGAGCACAAAAATCTCAGTAAGAGATATAGAAAGAAGGAAATAAAACATTAGTCCATGAATACCTGTAATGTATGAAATCAATTTCAAAAAAGACATACTTGTCACCCATATAAACTTTGTGAAACTTGAGATTTCCATGAGATTTCCACAAAACAAATAGAACATAAATAGAACCATAAAGGTATCTTGGGGAATTACTTAAATAATCTTTTGACCCTCTTAGGTACCTTATAATTTGTAACTTTCACGGCTACCTTACAATGTAACCCTTATAGCTACCTCATTGTGTAACCATCATAGTTACACTTGGAGTAACCATATGGCCAACCTCCAACTTACACATACCCAATGCATTGGAGGGAGATATAGGTCTCACCCTTAATCATAAACAATTCACAAGAACCATAACATAATTTTCAAACAAAAATACTTGTATAAAAACATTCACTTTGAATTTTGTAAAACTAGAAGTTTAAAAGAGGATTTTATAAGAAAAGTCACATACAAATAACATATAATTGATATGAGAATCAATAGAACGAAAGGAATATGTGTATAAACTATAAATAAACATACTAAAACATAATATAAACAAAAATTCATCACACAAATGATCTTAAAACCACACAATTAATGAAGTAGAAGGTTAACCCAAAGAATGGAAATTGGGTTAAGAATTCTCTTACCTCGGGTTTTCTTACTTCAAACTTTTTAAACCTCCTGTATAATGGTTAAAAGAGTGTTATTAATATCTTACAGAAACATTTTCATGTTCATAACACCTTATATGATCATTTTATAACATCATTTCACCCTTTAGTTATTAGTATTTTGTTCCTTCCATTGTTTCAGGTGTGTTCTTTACATGATTTCCATAGCTGGTTTGTATTTGATTTTCTTGTCATATAGAAATGAAATTCCATAAGTGGAATGAAATGGTATTAATATGTTTTCAGAATATATAATGATACCATAAATCATTTTTTTATCATATATGATGAAGAATCTTTAGATAAAACATTAATGATATTTGTATAGATCATTTTTGGCGGTTTCTCGATAATCATGAACTTGTTTCATTATATAATTTAATGTCATGCATAGAAGTTCATTCCAACACATAAAATAGGTTACATAATACACTTTAAATTATATTTCAACCATTAAAAGGGTATGATCATATTTGAAGGAAGTAATGGAAATTGAAAACACATCATCCACAATTTTGGTAAATCGGCACATCGCGGACAGTGTTTTTATTTTTTAGAATAAAAGGGAGAGGAGAGGAAGAAAGATGATGATTTTTTTACATAAAAATGATAAAATATAAAATATATAAGATTATAGAGATTTTATACCTCCTGGATAAGGGTAGGGGAAGAGAGTATAAGAAAAGAAAGGAATTGAAAAGAAAACACATGAAAAAGGAAGAGGATTCTTACATCTTGATCTCTTCTCCTTGAGATCCTCCTTAAGGCCTTTGGTTTTGGCCTTTTGGTGAGACCAGCAGGTCTTGAACATGGGGAAGAGTCTTGGGGAGGGGGTTTAGCAGAACTTAGACAATTCTCAAGGCTTGAGAGGTGTGAGAGGAAGAGGGGAATGATGGTGGTCTTTATAGTGTATAAGAGGAGGGATTTTACATTATTTTAATCATTATTTTAATATTTTTTCTCAAGACTGTGAATAGTCTTGATTCATGTGACCCCAAATAGTAATAATTGCATGTGAGTTCAAAACAAGTGGGATTACATCAGCCATGATGTCAAAAATAGTGTATTTAACTGATAATTTGAATATACGGTATTTTACCGTATTTCACTATTCATCAAAAAATCAAGAATTTCAGAAAAATCCCAAAAATTCACCCTAATCATTTTTTGATGTGTAGAATTCAAAAATGAACTCCATTTTTTGAAAATAATTTTCTAAATATGATTAATTTAATTTTTAAATAAAATGACTTTATTCAAAAATTAACAATTTTAAAACTATAACACATTTTATATCACCTTGAAAAATTAATCAAGATGTCATTATCTTAAAACCTTGAGAAAATAAAATAATAATACAATTTACTATTCATTAGGGTCATATTACTATTCATAAGGGTATGTTACTATTCACAAAAAAATCAAGTTGGTTCCATCAGACTCCAAATAACTTACTGATCACAATCGTAGATAAATATTTTTTGAAATTCAAATCATAGAAGCAGAAAAATTATGTTTAAAGGTTAGTTATAACTATCTACTTAAAACAAAGTTTCATGCATTTCAATTTATTTTTAAAAACTTGGGGTGTTATAGTGACATGGTTAATTGAGTGGGAGTGATGAAGATAATATTTTCATATATTTTATATTATAATACAATTTTTTTAATCCATCCATAGTGTTATTTTATAGGAAATTGTGACATTTTTATTTTTTAGTAATATTTTGAACTTAATTGATAAAATGATATATATTTTTATTTTAAACTTTTTAATTTACTTTTGTATTTCATCCATAACATTTCCTTTACTAATTGAAGTTATAAAATTCCATTTTTAGGCTTCCATGTACATTCAGATTCATTTAATTAAGCTAGATCCAAATCTCAATAAAACTTCATGAGGCATAAAACTAGTTCAAAATAGGGGCCTCAAAACCAGTGCACATATTTGTAGAATTTTGAATATGTGCCTATATCTCAAAAAGGGCTAACCTAAATGTGTTAAACTTATACAAAGATATAGATAAGAGGTCATGGAACAAGTTATTTAACTATTTATATGCATAATTCAACCTCCTTCTAGGTCATTGGGAAATATAAATTTGAAGCATTGGAATTAGAGTAGTCACCCAGACAGAATTATTTTTAGGAGTAAATATGACATAACTGCCACATTCAATGTCTAATAAAGCTGAAATGTTGTGGGTACACAAGAATAAAAAGGTTGAAAAAATTTAAAGAATATACCATTATCAATTTCAATCTTTTACTAGGTCTACAAGTCACCAACATGGAGAAAAATTAATTAGAGCCAAATTTTTTAGTCATCTCCCTGTAAAAATGTATCTCCAATCCATTTCAAGGGGTTAGAACCATGGTTGGAAACCTTAGTTGGAAATTTTAAGAATATTATTAGGGATTTATTTTATGTAATAGTATTGTACTTTTTTATATATTATTTCTTTTTTTCATCTCCATTGTCCAATTTCTTTTCATTTTCTATGTTCTCCCACCGTGTTCCCTTCCCAACTCCAGTAAAAATAGAGAACTAACCTAGGTGTTTGTTTGAGGGTGGGAATGGTGGTTTGATTTAGTTTATTATGATTTATTTATTTCACTTTATTTAATTCTAAGAATTTTTGTGATGGTAAATCAATTATGGTGAGCTGTCACCCTATTTTCTCTATCATCTGAATTATTCTTCTCATTTATCAATCATCTTTCCCTTCACTATTTGTGTCATGCATACATTGAAGAATGGAATGGGTAGTGACTATCGATGAAGAGGTATCCTAGCTGATGTTTGGAAGAGGATTTCCCTGTATGAATAGGTATTTTTTGGGGGTACTCACAATTCAAATGAAAAGGTGAGATGTGATAGGTCTTGATCACCTCATTGAATTGAATATTAAGAACCTTTTGAGAATAATGATTTCAACCACCGTAATCTCCCAAGAATAGTTGGCTCCCGTATTTCTTATAAAATAATTATTTGTTGAATTTAATTTATATATATATATTTATATTTATATTTATATTTATAATACGTGAATATTTTAAAACCCCCTCTATATATAAGTTAGAATTATATTATTAATAAGTTAAAGAGTTGTAGTAGAAATTCAGTGTGTGTGAGCAGCCTCCATGAGATCGCCCCTCATTGGGGTACATTATTAGGAGAATAATAATTTAATTGAAGAGTGGTTCATGAAAAATAATTATCATCAAATATACATACACATAGAAGAGTTCAACAAACTATGAGTTAACTATTAGTGGAATGATAGTTAGCTAGATGTTATGACTACATCAAGTGGTAGCCTTGTCCATAACAAAAGTGGAATACTTAGCTGAAACGAATGAAGTGAAAGAACTAATTGATTGAGGAATCTATTGGAGGAGATGAAAAGTTAAATAATGGTAGACTATTATACTATTATTTTCATAATGTAATCCATATGGCCTAGAACCTGGCATTTCATTCATGCACAAAACACATCGTCATGAAATGTCATTTTATTTGGGAGATGATAGAGGATGGAAAGTTATATCTATAGAAAACAACTGAAAAATAAAATTCAGTTTACTTGTTCACCATGTTATTATTCCAGGAATTTTTATGGAAACATTATGCCATAGTGGGACAAGGGTAAATAGAATGTGTTGGAGAATATGTGTTGTAGACATGGAAGTGTTCAGATATGCCAATGTTTTGTAGGTTTCTATGTTTTTTCAAAAGAATAGTTTTCATGTGGAATACTATTAGGCATGTTAAGTAAGTTTTCAACTTCTGAATTATATGACTAAAAGGAGATACTCTAGAATAAATTATTTTTCTTGATGTGTAAATAAATTATTATAGGGAACTCCAATAGGGTAAGGTTGTTTGGTTGTTGCATTTTAGAAATGGGATGTATAGTGGTCAATTGTATAAATTTTGGATTAGTAGAAGTAATAGTTAATATGTGAATATCATCAATGATAATATGTTAAAGTCATTCCTCACTATTTTTTAGAAAAAGTTCGAATGTAATATTTATCAAGAGAAATAAAAAGGTAACATGTTCACCATACCGGGAGTTAACAGTTGAATGTGAAGTTGCTTCAGGAGTTTAGAAGTTACCAGGGCCAGTAGTGGGCCCTCATGAAAATCAAAAGGCGTTGGAATATATTGAATATATGGTCCCACTATAATGATGGATTGAGACAACATGTATAGTTTTTTTATTGACATTAAAGAAAAAAAAATGTATTCTTATATTAGTGGTTATTACCCACTGTTTATTTAAAAGGTTGGGTACAACTGCGAAAGCGACACACATGCAAAGAAGAAAATTACAGGTTAAACCTGTTGGCTCGGGGACTGGACCCCGTGACCACATCCCAAATCTCTCCCCACCCCTACCACCCCAGCCAAGCGTAGGGGGGAAGGGCACTGCTTATTTATTTATTTGTGACTACTGATTTAATGGAATGCATGATAGTGTTCACCCATGAATATAAGTCTCAAATCCAATCCACATAAACTAAAGTGATCATTTTTAGTGATTTTTTTCCTACATGAATATATGGTAGTGTGTTGAGTGTGTGTGAGAGTTTATTCTATTTCAGTGACTTAGGGTGATGTAAACCATCCTATGTTTTGGTATATTGGTAAAACGAATCCTTCCATTCAAAGATGTTTTGGAGGTTCTTTTATATCTGCATTGTTCTTCTAGAGTACAACTTTCAGTTTTTCAGTTTGGTAGGAACCAAACAATAATTTAGATGTGTAGTCCAAACATAAACCCTTCCATGTGGAGGAATAAGAATCAATGAATTTAACTGGATCAAGTCATAAAAAGTGAATTTTCTTTTTTATCCAGGTTAGAATAGCTAATACATACATTTTAATGGAGGTATAATCAGTGAATGTGACATTAATAAAATGTTATTTTCTAGAAAATTCAACATAATGAAAATATAAAACAATGAATCCAATGAAATGATTTGGATTTGAATGTTATTGTAGTATATGTATCATCGAACCATTAATGAAAATGTAATGACATAGATTTAGGAAATCAAGTAAGGTAGTGGGTAAATAATTTAATTTTTACAACCTTGAAACACTTTGTATAGGAATTATGTATGTTGAACTGGTTGTAGTTTGGGATTTTATTGTATAGTCAATACAACAACATCTAACTCCCTCTGGTCCAAACTCTAGGATCTTTCTCTTAGTTATCAAAGAATACTTCAATAGGATGTTTCCATAATTCTCTTAACATCCTATAAAATATAACCACAGAATATTTTAATCGGGTTTGACACTAGGGGCCTCTGAGCGGCTGCGTTTTTTCTCTCTAGCGGGGCTAGGGTTTCAGCTTCCAGAGTTGTTCCCTCCCCTCCTCCGGCGTAACTCGGACGGCGGGGCGTCTGAGTCCTCCATCTCGGCGTCGGCTCGGTCCGCTGTGGCGTTTTCTGGCTTTGTCTGTTGAGGCGAGGCGTCGTCTTCTTCGCCCTGTCTCGCTCGGCAGTCGGCGGTCCTGTTTTGGATCTGATCGGGTGGAGGCGTTCGGTGTGCGTGGGCATCTCAGTTCGGCGGGCGCAGCTTCAGGCCTCTGGCTTCATTAGTTCAGGCGCGGCGGAATCCCGCGACGCTCGTCGGACGAAGGCTCCAGCGGGCGTGGCTTCAGATCTGGGCGGGCAGAGGTGTTCCAGCGGCGAAGGCGTCTTGGATCTTGGCTTGGCGTCAGAGGGAAGGCTCGGCTTCGGCCTCAGAGTGGCGCAGAGGGGGGAGGGTCACTTGTTTCGGGTTTCCAACGGTTCTACGGTCCTTTGCAGGTCTGCTCATGGTGAATCCTTTGTTTTTGTTGATTGCGATGATTTGGTGGATCTGTTGGTGTGCAACGAATTGGAGGTTGTCTCGTGAACCTTCTCGATGAAGGGAGTGTTTTGAAGGTTGTTCCTGGTTATGACGGCTACCGTTCATGTTTTTCACGACGGTTTTGTGATTGCCCACCGACCGGCGACGACGATGAGGTTTAAGTTTAGAGGCTTCGTGGTTGTGGCGATGGATCTCGATGAAGTGGACGTCGTTGAAGGTTTCCGGTTATCTTCTTCGGCGGTGAAGACGGCGACAATGATGGCACTGAAGACGGCGGATGACAGTGACCTGACCGGCCTCTTGGTTCGAGGCCCATCCTCGTGATGAGATTGAGGTGGATAATCTCGTGGCTCGAGGTGGATTATGGCGGTTTTTCTGAATCTTGATTTTTGAAATTTGAATGTTGGTACTTTTGAATTTTGAATGTGTCGTGTGTGGTTTATGTGGATGCAGGGTATATGGAAACAGGTTTGTATGGTTTTCACTTTTCCAAAAAGTGGCTATTTGAAAATACAAAAAAATGGATTTTGGCTATAAAATATAACCATTATAGTAATTTGCATCACCATTTAAACCATCATATTAATCAGAATTAAATCTTTTATGAAATTTTTCATTTAAGCACATTGACTAATCTCTATAATCAAACAAAAAAGACCCTTATAAATTCCAACCATTTGAATTTTGAATATCATAACCCAGATTATCTATATTCAAATATGATTAATATTAATAAGATAAATTATGATAAATAATTCCTCAATAGATTCATATATAAGAGTATAAGAATATATAGTCATCTCATTTTCTAATTTTTTTACTGTTATCTTAGTTGAGGGTCCCTACCTATGAGAGAGTTAAAAACACTTTTCAGTAATTACAATTAACTTTTCTTATTTGAATTTTTCTTCTTCCAAATTTACTCTTATTCATAACTTTATAAACACTTTGGTCTTGACTTCTCAATCACAAACTCTAGATCAATATGTATTGTATTTGAATTAGAATAATAAATACATAATATCCTTCACATACATAATATTCTTTACATTTCCAAAATTCCATACATAGTATATTTCTTCAAACTCCACCGTAAAGCATGGTATATTTTCCTTTATGGAATTCTTAATAAAAAAGAAAATATTTAGTATGTAAGATCCTTGAGATAGGAATATTTTCAAAAGCTTCATATTTAGTATCATTTCCTCC
The DNA here is from genome assembly GCA_963277665.1 of Viscum album. Taxonomy (NCBI): domain Eukaryota; kingdom Viridiplantae; phylum Streptophyta; class Magnoliopsida; order Santalales; family Viscaceae; genus Viscum; species Viscum album. Next base: position 1,869,855,578 of record OY728120.1, on the reverse strand, counting down.
AATATCTAAGATAATTTCCTTTTTGAAAATATCAATATGCAAGATATTTCATAAATTCCAATGATACATAATATCTGGTACAACATACATGAGCTTTTGGACATATATAGAATTCCAAACTCCCAATATGTAAGGATTTCCTCCCATGTGTAATGAATTTTAACATTTTCATATTTTCACCACAATACAAACAAAAGATAACTCCTAGTCTATTATGAATATGTAAGATCCTGCATTTAACAAAATTTCCTTCAAAATGAAATTTGAGAAGGTAGAATAATAATAAAGAATAATAATAAACAAAATATGCGGTGAATTAGAAATAACAAACAGTTTTCTCATTCTTGTAAACCAAATAAATAACAATAATTATATGTTCAATGACTATAACATAAACACATAAAATTAATTTCATGTGAGCATCAATATAATAAAATTAAATAGGGTATGCATGTTGTCTATACTAAATATATCACCTAGGAAAATAGTTTGGGTTAAGTTCCACTGAACTCTTCATTGTCCCATAGGGAATCCAAACTAAGTGAACTTTAAAAACTTCGCATCGAAGATGTAGATGTAAATATATTAATGCACACAATTTGTCTAAATATTTCACAAAAATCAAAAGAATCATGACCATGTAAAACTTATTAAATTTTACTAACAGTAGAATATAAAACCTTTCTGTTACTTCTATCATTACATTTTTTTTTAAAAATAATTAGATTAAAAAAGTTAACCATAGAATTATTATTACTAGGAATTATCTTCCTCAAACAATCCCTTAAATATTTTTATCCAATTCCTTCTTCCATATTTCATTCATCGTTTGAATTGATTATAAATCCATATAAACCATCTCATTGGTGGATGAAATGCTATTCTTCAGTTTTTCATTTTCACCCTTACACATCTTATATTCTTTCTTAACATTATTCTTCTGTTTTCTTCTACCTTTCGCCTGCTATTGTTGTTATTTCCTATTACTACTGTACATTCTGCTGGTTATTGTAGTAGAAATCAACATAAACTCTTGTTTTTATTCTCCACCTATCAATTGAGTTGATTTTACCTTGATCTCATTTGGATAGAGAATTTGTTTTACAGAGTTCTTGGACGAGGATTTGTGGAATCAAGGAAGCTTATGCCCACTCGGATGGAGAACAGACTTTCAGCTTTGGAAGCTGGACTACAGCGGCAGGAGGTACAGATGCAGGAATTGATAGCAGCAATGAATCGGCTCACACAAAGTCAGACGGAGATGATGCGGCAGATCGAGGAAAAAGGTAAGTCTAAAGTTGTTGATGAAGGCGAGTATAGTGTACGATCAGAGGCCAAGAAAGGCGAACGAGAAGCTTCCGCGGGAGATGAAGGAAGGGGAAAGAGCGAAGAAGATTGGGAGGTGATGCGAGCAGTAACCAAACCAGTGGAGATGCCTACCTTTTTTGGCGAGGATCCTGTCTCGTGGATCGTCAGGGCCGAAATATTCTTTTCAATCCATCGCATACGGGAAGAGATGAAAGTGTCGCTGGCACAGTTGAGCATGGATGGCATGGTACAATATTGGATCATCTCATTAAGATCTGTTCGGCCGACTCTGACTTGGTCGCAATTCAAAGAGGAACTCTTAGGTAGGTATGGAAATGCTTCAGAGGAAGATCCACTGATCTTCTTGAAAGGTTTAAGACAGACTGGGGCTGTAGATGATTATATGGAAGAGTTTGAAACTGTGAATTCCAGATTTAACAGATAAGTGGTATATCAGTTTGTTCATAGGAGGATTGCAGCCAGAGATCGAGAGCACAGTGATAACTCACGAACCACCAAACAAGGCACGGTTTACAACGAGCAGGCGGGGAGTACAGAATTTATCTAAAGAAGAATATGAAGAAAGACGTGCTAAGAGGCTGTGGTTTTCCTGCGGACAAAAATTCACTCCAAGCCATAAATGTCCTGACAAGGGATGCAAACTCATGGTCTGGGAATGTATATGTCCTGACAAGGGATGCAAACTCATGGTCTGGAAATGTATAGAATCAGACGAAGGAGTTTCAGAGGATTCACCACGTTTTCCACCTTGGGGTCAAGGTGAAAATTCAACAGGGCGGAATTGATAGAAGCCAACAGACGCTGAAAGTTGGCTGCTGTGAGATGTTGTTTGGAAGGGGAATGATAAAAGGGGGAGTTAATTTTGCTGCCAGGTGCAGTGTAATAAAAGCTGGCAGTGTAAAGGCAGAGTTAGTAAAGTCAGACAACTGTATTTTTAATAAGAGGGACCAGGTGTCTAGAATCTTCCAGCTGTTGAGGCCCCCGGCTATATTTTTAATAAAAGGGACCAGCTGTCTAGAATATTCCAGCTGTTGAGGCCTCCTTTAAATAATTTGGCTGGGGCCAGCATTAAGAGCGGCATATTGTTTTTTAGAAAACGGATCTGTGTGCACAGGGGCAGCGGCCATCGGTCTCGCGGTGCGACCACGGGGAGTCCTTTCTTCAACTGTTCTTCTTTTTTTCCTCTCTACTGCAAATTCTGCTCGTTATTCTTCTGTTTTCTTCTACCTTTATCCTACTATTGTTGTTATTTACTACTCCTACCGTACATTCTGGTAGTAGAAATCAACAGAAACTTTTGTTTTTCTTCTCTCTCTGACTTGATCACCTATCATCACCTCTAACCAGATTCACAGCTTCGAGAGGAAGACAAGTTATACTTGGATAGTACCGAATGACATCCTCAAGATTGGAAATAGAGGTGAAATAGTCCGCTACCTTATTGACTTCCCGCCATGTGTGTAGGATTTCTTTTTTATTGCAAAGAAGACTCCAGCATTTTCTGACAATGTAAGCAATAGACCACGGAACATCATTGCTGTCCTTCAGGGAGTTGCAAAGGTTTAAGGAATCTGATTCAACCTCTATTAAGCTGATATTCTGCTAACTGCATGTTAGGAGTCCGATGACCATTTCCAAAGCTTCAGCTTTGAGGGAGTGACCATTTCCGAATACTGCTGAGAATGAGAAAGAGAAGTTTCCCATGGACCCACCAACCACTCCTCCACGCATGAGCCCCATAGAACACGATCCATTTGTGTTGAGCTTGTAGCCAGAACTGTGGGGACTCCATCAAACCTAGTGCCCTTGAGGAATACTGCTAGCTGGAGGGGGAAGATCCATACCTGCTTGCAGCGGTCTGAGGGAGAGAGCATTTTTTCAGTTATTCATGAACCAAACCATATTTAGAAGCAGGTATTTAGTGCTGATTAAGAGCATTTTACCTGAGCATGTCAAAACGGGCGTCTTTCCTTGCACGCCATAGGCACCAGCACCCGACAATTAGAATGACGCCGCTTTCTTTCCTTTCGGGACCAGGATGTTCCGCGCCCTGGAACCGTTGGTTTAAGAAGGGTAAAGCAGCCCTGTCAGGCGCGTGAATTCCTGAGAAGTCGCCAAAATATTTCCAGATTGATAGAGCCCACTCTCTTTCAAAAAAAAAAAACCGGTGTTCTGTGCTTTCCACCTTTGAGGTCTTGCAACAGGAACATCTAGACAGAAGGTTGATGTCAATTCTTTTGATGTGGGAATAACTCTATTTCTTACCCCCCACATAAGGAAATTGAATTTAGCTGGAACCTCTTTTCACCACCAGAGATAATCCCAGTAGTTCCTTTGGCTGGGAGGAAACAATGCTTTGCGATAGTCCCTAACAGAGAAGGTAACTGCAGCAGATTCCGTAAAAACACATTTATCCGGTTCATCGCTGACATCAATAAGATCAAAGGTATTGCGTTGACTTTTGTCCAGGACCACGTTAATTAGCACTGGGTAGTTCCTTGCCTGATTGAAGAGGATATCAGTAGCTGGACGTCCTGGAAAACCAAGCAGAGAGCCAACCCAGCTGTGATGCCAGAAGGAAATTTCCCCCTCCCTATAATCCAGCGGGAGAAAGTCTTGAGTTTATTTCCCTTCTACAACATTCCATCCAAGTTTTGCATGCATACTATGCAGAGCATCCAGGGTGTTTTTCACATTAATACCTGTGTCTATCGAAGGCTTTGGCATTCACCTCCAGAAATCCCAATGATACTTCCCATCGGCATTAGCATCCCATATAAATGATGACAGGATCCCATCAATATTTGAGATGACAGCTTTGGGAACTCTTATCGCTGATAGGGCATGGATCGGGATAGAAGCCAACACACTATTAACAAGTGTAATTATCCCACCAAAAGATAGGTATCGGTTCATCTGGTTCGTTATACGACTTGAAATTCTCTCCACAATCTGGTCAAAGTGATGTACGCGCAGCCTGCGTGAAGAGATGGGGACCCCAAGGTATGTCATGGGAAAACTCTTACATTGGATACCTATGCTATTGGACAACATGTTTATCCTCCTTTCTGGACATCTGTGGGATATGTAGAGGCTGCTCTTCATTCGGTTGATAATATGGCTACTTTGATAGAATCGGATGAAACTACTGATTGTATATATAAAGTAAACCAGAGAATTACAGCAGATGAAGAAACGAGGAAGAAGAAAAATGGAAAATGGAGGAGAAGACTCAAGGGGCCCCCCAGGACCACTCGCCCAAGCCAAACAAGGCCGACCACTTAACAGAATTCCTTTGTGAATGTCCTCTCTCCAGCCCCTCCCCTCTTCTTATAACCTCTTCCCCCACGTGACCTCTTAACAGAAATATTCTTCTAGGATTGTCCAGCTGTACTTGCTCCCCCTGTTATGACTCTTGTGCCCCTTCTAAAGTATTCCTTCTTATTCTCTTTACTTCCTTAAGCCTAGGTCTCTATCACTCTCACCTCCTTGAAAATCAGTCTTATCCTCAAGACTGAGAGAAAGAAACCGATTAAGGCATATGAATACCTCAACACTGCCCTTCTTCCAATTTGCAGAGGTAACTGCTTCTCCATTTTCCCAGGGGAGTTAGCTTTGTTAATTCTTGGTTCATAATCAGCAGTCCCATCGCTGATGCGTGTTATAAATCTGTTGGTTTTTGGATTTTCAACAACTTGATCGGCTGAAGAAGCACCATCACCCTTGATGCCTTTTTCACAGAAATGAACACGCACCATATTTCGGTTAATTTTTTGGGATGACAGCTTATAGAACACCCAGACTCTTGCTGAAAGATTCCCTACTTCTGAAGGAATTGGGCTTGTGGGTGGGGAATTGCCATGGTCGGCCCCTTATTTTGTTAATAGGATTACTCAATGGGCCAACATTCTCACCCACAGCGTCATAGAACTGGCTTTTGAAGGCGTTTTGAAACCGGATCAAAGGCAATTCATCTGTTGTTGTGGTTACTTGGAACACGCCTGTTTGAGTAACAAACAACCATGGCTCCAAGTGAGAAAGACTGAACATGAAAACATCATTAGGAATGAATGTGTCAGTCAATATCTTGGTCAACTCTTCTATCTCAATCTCAGTTTTTCTGCATAGATTCTTGAATTCCTCCATGAGCTTTCTTGGGGCACACAATTGAGCCAAAGTGAAATGAGCAGCCCAATGCACACATGCACACCACGCAATCTCCCATATGCTCCTCCTTTCTTTATGAACCGACTTCAAAGAGAAGAAGTTGTGACGTGCTCCTCGTGTAGCACTCCCCGTCCTTCCAACCTTTTGAGGTTGAGTTTGCTGGTGAGAGTTGGGTTGCATCCTGCGACCCATGGATATACGGTCCCTATACAAATCCACTTCCTCCGAACTCCCTAAAGACTTAAAAATCCGTCGGGTTCTTGCTCCGCCAAGCACCTCAGTCAGCGGTATCTCCTTGCCCTCTCCTCCAAACTTTGCAGAAAATTCGTCCAAATGTGTTGGTGAAATTCCCTTGTGCGACATCTTCGGAGTACTATCAATCGGTACTTTAAGTTGACGAGGCAAGTCCCTCTTCAATTCAGCCTGCAAGTCTGTCCAGACTGCTTGAAATGGAAGAATGACTTGATGTCACGTTCCAAGAGCGGAACCAAAGGCCATCGTGAGTGCATGGCATGGCGGGGGCCCAGAACTGCCCCCTTGCGTGGTGACTTCCTGCGATGTTCCCCCAGCTGAATTGTCTTTTCCTGATGCTGATTGTTGAAGTTTCATTCCATCAAAACGCTCTATAAGTTCTCCTTTAAACTTTAACCAAGATAAATCCGGATAGAACTCCATCACAATACGAAACCAGGATATGGTGTTCTCTTCCATACAAACCTTGACAAGAGGCACAACTTCCATACAAACCTTGACAAGAGGCACCTTGATAAAAGTAGAGTTCTGTGCTTGCAATCCAGCTGTGCAGATCAGTCCCATCGAACCCAGTAAGTCTTTGAGTGCATGCTGCCCTGTTCATTCATATTGCATTAGATGCCTCTCAGCTACTCAAGTTGTTGTGAAGCTCATTTCCCGAATTGCTCAATATGTTCCTGCATTATTTCCGATGATTGCAGTGAACCCTCTGCTGCAGATGGTTGCAATGGTTCGGAGTTGTTAAATTGCTCCAACAATTCCATTTTGAACAGTGACCATGTCAAAGCCATATGAACCTCTTCCATAATAGTAAACCAGTGTATAGCCACGCCCTCCATACGTCCCTTAACAAGGGGAACATTTAATGCCTCTGGTGTCTTGTTTGTCTGAAAGTACAGCTCCGCCTGTATAATCCATCCCCTGGTAGTTGTACCATTAAACATCGGGAGCTCGACTCGGCACAGATATGGCAACGGATCAAGCGGTGCGTCTGGGGCATGCTTTGATCGAGATGAAAACGCTTTTGTTTCCTGCAAAGCACAGTGCACACCTGACTCCACGGTGCCTAGCGTCAGAGGCACTGGCACTGCCTCCTGCAACGGTTGCTTCACCATGAAGTTTCGAAAGCCCGCTTCCTCTTGCCAGTGGAGATCCCAACGCTGCTCCCATATTTGCTGGTTGGGTAACATCTTGAGGAGCGGAGCAGAAATGAGAAGAATTGCGCACCTGAGAAGAATCGGCCCTATGCAGTTGAACGTAGTTCTGCCCGACGTCGCGTCAAGGTCGGGAGCGTTTCTTGCAGCGGCTGTCTGCGTCAAGTGAAGTCGAGGTGGTGCGCGACGCCGCCGATCGTAAAGAGAAAGGGAGACGTTTCGTCCAGCCGCGTGACCTCAGGGCAGAAGCCGACAACGCGCGGGGGTGCTGCTTCCTCCGCCGATGTGGATCACAACGATTTCCCAGAGTGCGCACCAGAGATGAAGCTAGGTGTGCGCGTCGTCACTCTATGGAAACCGAAGATGTGCGCAGGAGTGGCAGGTCGGACCAATTGATAGAATCGGATGAAATTGTTGATTGTGTATATAAAGTAAACCAAAGAATTACAACAGATGAAGAAACGAGGAAGAAGAAAAATGGAGAATGGAGTAGAAGACTCGAGGGCCCCACGGGACCACTCGCCCAAGCCAAACAAGGTCGACCCCTTAACAGAATTCCTCTGTGAATGTCCTCTCTCCAGCCCCTCCCCTCTTCTTATAACCTCTTCCCCCATGTGACCTCTTAACAAAAATATTTTTCTAGAATGTACAGCTATGTCCGGCTGTACTTGCTCCCCATGTTATGACTCTTGTGCCCCTTCTAGAGTATTCCTTCTTATTCTCTTTACTTCCTTATGCTTAGGTCTCTATCACACTCCATCTATCTGCAGTAATAATCAAGGAACCCACTCATCCCTCTAACCGACCTTTTGCTGGCATTCATGAAAATGATAGTGTCATCTGCAAACATGATATGGGATATGCTAATATGAAGAGTCTTGCTTTTATAGGGTTGAGTCATGCCACTAGAAATGATTTTCTTAATATTCCTACTAAGAACATTTTGGGATAAAATGAAAATAGTATGGGTTAAGGGGTCCCCTTGTCTCAGACCATGCAGCGCTTAAAAAAAAACCATAATTCTTCCCTAAGAAGGATATGACCAACCAAGAAGAACTCATGCATCTAAAAATAAGATCAATCGCCCAAGAGGAGAAGCCCATCATGCCCAAAACCTTAAAAATGAAATTCCATTCAATACGGTCATAAACCTTATCCATGTACAACTTGATGATCTTGTTTGATCCCATAACCTTGTTATTGATGTTGTTAACCAATTCTTTAGTTAAAGATATTGCACCTTAGATCATTCTACCTTTTACAAAGTCGCGCTGCTCTTCTGAAATCCAACATGGGAGATGGATCGAGAGTCTGCGGTTAACTATGATAGTAAAGACTTTGTACGGTAAGTGACACATGCTAATGGGTCTATAGAGTTGAAGAGAATTAGGGTCTTTAACTTCGGGAATGAGGATGAGAGTGGTAGCACATGCAACTCGGGGCAAACTGCCACCCCGGAAGAAGTCATGAATAGCCTTGATCATGTCATACTTAACCACATCCCAAGAAGCTCTGTAAAAGGATCCCAAAAAGCCATCAGGGTGCAGTTTTCGTGTTGGGACTCCTAATTGCATTGAAAACTTCTTCCTCGGGAATTGCTTCAATCAGGTCATTCACAGCTCTGGAAACCAAAGAAGGAACCGCTTAAGGATATTTGAGGATCCCTCTGGATACTGATACAGACCTGGATATATAGGGAATAAGTGGATTATAGATGGTGGAATATTCTAGAAAGGGAAAAAGGGTCATGATAGTACAATTGGCACATGAGGAGAGGTTATATGGAGGAGCGGTTGGAGAATGGGGCATGCAGAGGAAGAGAAGTTTTCAGTTGAGGTCGGCCAGTGGGCTTGGGCGAGTGGACCTGGGGTTCCTCGAGTATTCTCCTTCATTTCTCCATTTTTCTTCCTCGTTTCTTCCATCTGCTGTCAATTTCTGTTTGTAATTCTGTTTGTTAATCCAAGGAAGTAGTTCAGGAATCAAAGGATCTTATCAATTGGTCCGACCTGTCGGATTCGAACCAGCAACCTAAGGATTTACAGTCCTCCGACCTGCCTACTGCTTCCTCAACGGAGGCGTGCTACTGGTTTCTTCACCTCTAGCGTCAACGCACATAGCAGAAGAAAACGAAGCGCACTGTCGTTCTTCCTTCTCTGTCGAATTATTTTTCTCTGCTGCTACTTCTCTTTGCTTAAGAGGCGTACGGTCGAATCGTCTCGTCCACAGGAGTCTGCGTTTAGCGGCGGCATGAACTAGTGCTCATCTTCCACCAATCGACTGAACCATATGACGGAGGAGCGGGGACTTTGTACGACCATGACGCACGAGCCGTCTTAGAACAAGGTGACGCAACACTTTGCAGCCTCGCGCGCACCGACCGCGTCTAGCCTGCGGGCAATCGCGCACAACAATGTTGCACACGAGGAGTCGTGTGGCGTTTTCAACAAACACCATTGTTTTCCATAGACGCGGACGCGAGCCGGACCAACGTCCGCACGTTTCCTTATCTACATCAGAAGACGTCCGTGAGGTTTTCCAGAGGCGCCCTCTTTGCACCTGAACCGTTTGCTCGCACAAGAGTCGGCACAGGTAACGTCGCGCTCTCCACAAAAAAAAAGAAAAGAAAAGAAAAAAAAGAAAAAAGAAGAAAAAAAAAAGAAATGGAGGCAAGTTGTTTCCTCTGTTTTGGACCAAGCAGAGGCGCACCACTGGACGCGACCACACCCGAGGTCGCCGGTGTCTGTCAACTACCCCTGCACACTGCCCGATTAATTTCGTTAGGAACAGATCACAGAGATATAACGGACATGAGCGTTGACACTCGTCTCGATAGTGCGGAGACGCGCCTAGACCGCATCGACACGACGGTGGCAAAATTGAAAGCTTTTATAGATAAGATAGCCTTGATGATGGTAGTGCACGCACAGGAACATAATGAATTTCATCAAATCTTAGTTGGAGCTATGCTTCCCCTTGAAACACATTCGTACCTGAACGATGACCGGCCATCTTTGCTCATGGAGGAATCAGAGGCGGACTCCGCTGCTTCCTAGAGTTGGCAACACTGAGAATGAAACAAGGTCATCGGGTCATACTGACACTGTCATGCTTGGGCCAACGCTAGGACGACATGTGGATTTGATGGCACAACAAAACACCGATGATATGCTTGGGGACAATAACGACTCCACAACTACTATTGACTACATTGTTGCCTTCCTAGGAGGAGATTTGCCAGCGTCATGTGGAGGCAAGGGCAACACAGTCATGCTATTATTGCAGATAGTGACTCCTGATGAGATGGCCCTACCGGAAAAGCATCAACACACTTCGGCACATTCCGAGGCGGATGGGGAATTGAAGGCTCTACATTTGTTCACAGAGGCGCTAGTAGATTTCCTTGATATCATGCAGGGCAAGCAGTCATCTGGATTTCAAGAATGAGATGCAACACGCCTTTGGCAGTAGCAACAAGGTGAATCCTGCTTCTTGGTGTGCGGTCAGGGTCATGGGGGAGGCCCACACGGCACTTTCAAGCGGGATAAGGGCACTCGAAGGCGGACCTCGCCCCATAGTAGGAGGGTCATTTGGCTAATTGCTTGGCACGATTCTTGTCCTCAGTTACATGGAGCTCGGTTGGTCTGGAAAATTGCTTGGAGAGTATGGGATAAGAAGGTGCGCGCTCGATTTCGACAGGACCTTAAAGTAGGGCGGTTAATTGGGCATATTGCTTGGAGACTACATGCTACAGAGGTGTCTCGCAATCAATTTCTTTTCCTCAGTCTTGAGGACAAGACTGATTTTCAAGACGGTGGGAGTGATACGCTGGAAAATGGGGCATGGAGAGGAAGAGAAGTTGTTTTCAGTTGATGTCGGCCAGTGGGCTTGGGCGAGTGGACCTGGGGTTCTTAGAGTCTTTTCCTTCATTTCTCCATTTTTCTTTTTTCTCATTTCTTCCATCTATTGTCTATTTCTATTTGTAATTCTGTTTGTTAATCCAAGGAAGTAATTCAGGAGTTGCTGGATCTTCTAAAACCCCCCCTCACTCATGCAGGGATTGGGCCCGGTCAGAAGGGATTTGAAGAGGGATTCTGCCATGCTTCCAACTACATCCCGGTCATCAGTGTAAGAACCATCCTCCAGCAAGATATTAGGTATGTGCAACCGACGCCTCTCTTTAAGACAGGCGTGGAAGAAAGACGTGTTTCGGTCTCCTTCACGAATCCATGTAATCTGGGACTGTTCACGCACCAAACGCTCATGCTGAAGAATCATGTCAGCCAGTAAGTCTTTCTTGTTAGAAATTTCAGTGAACGCCATGTCATTCCAGTTTTCCCCTAGACTGAGTTCCATCTATTCGATTCCCTTTTTTAAAGCATCCATATATTGGAAACGGGGAGGCTGATTTTTGATCCAAGAAGAGAGATCTGCCTTGAGCCGTCTAATCTTTCCATGAAACTGTATCCATGGATTCCCCTGGGTTGGCATGTTTCAGGATTCAACAACCAATTTGTGATAGCCCGGAGTGTTTGTCCATGTCTAGGAGAAGTTGAAACGACCACCCATGTCTTTTCCAAATGACAGAGAGACAAGAAGCGGAGAATGATTGGAGAGACCGCGAACCAGATGAGAAACCTTCACCATTGGAAAAGCTTCAATGGAATAATCATTCACTAAGCATCTATCAAGACGACTCCAGGATCGATGAGATCCTTTCTGATTATTGCACCACGTGAACTGATCTCCTATAAACCCCATATTCGCGATACCACATCAAGCCATACATTACACGAATTCTCCACTGGCCTTTTGAGGGAAAACTCCCCTCCCTTTCCTCTCCTTATGATCAGCTACAATGTTGAAATCACCTCCTATGATCCACAGAGAGGACCCGGATCAAAGAATTCCAAATCTTGCCACATGGCTTTTCTGACTTGAGGATCGCAACTACCATAAACAAAAGATATATAAAGGGTGTACCCCCCTGAAGAGACTCTAACCGTAATAAGCAGCTCTAAAGCTTTGACAAGGTCAACCGTGATGCGGTTGTTCCAAAAGATCTAGATATGATTATTCTGCGAGGTAACATGCATGCTTGAATGCATTTTGATCTGATACACAAAACTCTGAAATTTTACTTGAGCTTTACTTAAGCTCCAGGATAGCCACAAGAGACACCGAATGCTTCTGAACTTCAGTGGGGTTGAAGTCGGTCTTCACCCGAGCTCCCAGGCTTCATGCATTCTATATTAGGAGAGAAATCATTGGAAGTAGAGCTGCCTGGTTCTGGCCCCAGGCAGATTAGCCCCGTAATACTGAGAAAGAGGACGAATATCCCTGATCCTCAACTGTGATCTGGTGCAAACCCCACCGAGCGAAAGAGAGGATGGGGCAGGACTGGAGGGAGGCGAGGAATGAGGTCTAGAACTGATTCTCCCCATCTCACTAGACACTCTTACCTTGGAAGAACCCGAAGACACATCCTTGACAGGAGAGATTGAGCACATGCCTTCCAGTTCTGTAGCAGAAGAAAGAACTGGCTGAGAGGAAACCTTGAGAGGAGGCTGATCTTTAGGATGATCCAAGGGAGACTGAGGTTTCTGTCAGCCCGAATTGTATTCAAGGAGAGGGAGATCTAGGGAGCTTTTTTGAACTGAGGGACCCGGTTCATGAAATGCAATTGCCTTACAGGGTAGCTGCACGCAACACCCTTACCCCTAGATTTGTGCAAAATTCATTCTAGTTCCAGGCGGGGGAACCCATGGATTGATGAGGGGAAGAGCAGAGCTTTAAAGGGGATGATAGCCATGCAAGGAGATACACCGACTTCCAGACCAGAAGAAAAAGAACAATCCACCCGGGGGTCCTGCACTGAAAGCACCTGACACTGAGAAGGATCCTGATCAAGGCTTTCCTCCTCCCTGTGTTGAGGAATAATATACTGCTTCGATGAAGAAGGGCCATGATCTGAGACACCATGTGAACTCTTCCTCTACAAATATTGACTTCGCTTCCTGCATGCTGGTAAAGAGTGACCATGAAGCCTGCAAAAGGAGAAGTACCTATTTGACGAGGAGTATAAAATGGGTTGATTCCAAATAAAGGATTCCGGCACTCGAAGACAAATTCGATCTCGGAGAGACTGTGATAGATCCATCTCAACATATATGCGAGCTTGCGATGTTTCTTCAAAACATAGAGTCTTCTCGCCAGCACACAGGAAAGACCCGAGAGAATCACCAATGGCATGCAAAAAAACGTTGTCCTGGAAAGGGAGAGGAAGTCCCGGAAGAGAAACCGATACTGCTGCCCGCGGAGAGTCCGTACCGAAGTGTAAATCCATATCTCAGCGAGCTAGATTGAACCGCCATCGCCCCATAGATCTGAGCAATTTACACCACGACTTCACAAAATCAGCCCGAGAATGCAAAACCACACAGAAAGCCTTGCACTTTAGAGGAGATGGTATCCAGACAATCCAACCCCCACGACAGATTAGAGAGGAAAATAAAAGAAACGGGACGATTGAAACCCATATCTCCGGTTTGGTGAGGACAAAACTAAAGAGAGAAAGGAGAGACGTGGAAATGATGAGAAACACATTTATCTCCCATCTGATTTCCTCAGATTTCGAATCGTCCTCGGGACGATCTGGATGGAAATACTACCGGTGTAGAGGTATTTTTTAAATTTTATCCCTATCTATAAAAATTGATGGTTCATGCCTATTATTTTCTCCGTTGATGAACATTCCTCTGTTGATATTTGCGGTGTCATTCTTTTTCATGTTTTTCATCATAATTGTAGAGACCCGGTTTTTGCCCTGTAAGACTTTGGAATATTTCTATATATATTTCCAGAGTTAGGAGCTGAGACGGCGTGCAATTCCGAGCTCCGGTGTGTCAGGAATAAATTTTATAAAAATATTAAGTGTTTTTATACTATGCATGTGGCGGAGTTATATTTTCTCCTAAACGGTAGCTCGGATCGGAAATCCGAGGGCACAGTTGCGTCCGGAGCGTGCTGTTTACCCTAGGCGGGGTGTAAAAGTTGCGGGCGCGGGCCTGCTGTGAGAGATGTCACCCAAGGGCAAAATCGTCATTTTAAAATAATGATTTAGTGATTTTTATCACTGGCGTTCTTTTCAAATAACTTTCGAACGAAGCCTCAGAATGGAAAATCTGAGACTTTCGTTGAGTTCGAAATGAGGTGTTTTGTTTAGACGTGATATAAAATAAGCGGGCGCGGAGGTTTTGGAATCCGCGACCGTGGGTGACATTTCAGCGAATTTTTATAAATTCACCTGAGATAAGGGGAGAACTCATTCTTCTTCTTCTTCTTCTCTCTCTCTCTCTCTCTCTCTCTCACTCACTCGTTCTTCGGCGTTCTTCACGGAATCGAGGAGTGACATTCACCGAAACCTTGGCGGATCGAAGCGGGAGCGTCGTGGACGCGTCGCCAACGACAAACTAACCGATTCGAGGTAGGATTTCTGATTAATTTTCGCACCTTCGTCAATTTCTTGAGTTTTTGCCAATTTCGTCGTTTAAATTCTATAATTTTAGAATTGGGGCGATGGCTGAACGAACACGGCCAACGCCCGAGCCCCGTTTTTAATTCTCGTTCTTGGGCGTTCTTCGTCCCAATTTTCGGACGTGCCAAAACCGTGACGGATCGATGAGCGAGGGGCGGCGCTGTGAAGATCCGGCCCTGAGGATTCTGAAACCGGTTTCAGATAATTTTTTCGACCACCGGAGTGGTCGGGGGGGGGGGGGGGCGGAAGGTCTGGCTCTGGCAAGGGGTGACAGCCGGAGGTCGAGCCGGAGGCGCGGCGGAGCGCGGCGACCGGCGGACGAGTGGAGGCCGGAGGGATTGGCATCGGGTGTGGCCGGTGTGGCATCGGGCGGGGCCGGCGCGAATATGGTAGCTCCGGCAGAGCGGGGTGACCAGGCGGCCTCGACCGGTCGCGGTCGGGGCGGAGCACCCGAGGCGCTGACCTCGGGTGGGGTGCGGCGTGGACAAGGACCCACAAACCGCGGGTCCTGGTGGTGCGACGCGGACAAAGACCGACCCTTTGGCTAGTCAGCTTTGAAGAACTGGACCCGAGGGGTCCGGTGTTGCTGGGGCGGGCCGCGACGAGCAGGCCGTGATGACTCGGGCCGGACCCGCGACTGGGTCGCGGGCCGGCGGTCTGGACCAACCCATTTTGGGCCCCCTTTTCTTTAAGGGGGCATATCTCCTAAACGGCGCGTCCGTTTGACGCGCCGTCAGCGGCTACAGGTTCGTGTCAGCGAGACGAACTTTTTGAATTGAGTTTCGTGGTTTTTGGGTTCTGTGTCCGAGGGCGAGTGACCCGAGATGCTTTAATTTAATGATAATAAATTATTGTTAAAGCTTGCGACGGACGTGCTTCGCGAGCCGGACGTTCGTTTGACGCGCCGTCTGAGGCGCTGTGGCCTTGGGGTTGAGACGGTCCTTCCAAAGTTGGTTCGGAACCCTTGCGGCTTGGTTTTGTTGCTCGGTGGCACAAAACGCTTAATGTGAATAATTAATTAATTAATTAATTATTCTTGAATCGGACCTAACTCCTGTTTGGGATGTCCGATTGATGTGCCGTCAGTGACAGCGTGACCCTAGTCCTCGTGCGGAGATTTTGAAATGCTTTCCGAAGCGTTCGGGTTGGAGACAAGGTGTGGGCCCCCACAAGGGCCTGATTCACACGTTTTACGGTGAAACGCAACTTTTTCACCCGACATCCGTTTGGGGGGTTTGAGTACTTGTTTCTGAGTGTTCTTCCGAAGGGATTGAGACGGCGCTATTCGCCTGCCTAAATTCGGGCCCGAGGCGTGGGCCCCACGAGGCGGCTTTCGGACATATGATGCTTTTTGACGACTTATGCTTCATAAGTCCGTTCAGGGAAAATGAATAGCCTACACCGCGTGGTTTTTGCAAGGAACGGAATGGTACGATCTGTGTGACGTGTTTCGGGGTCGAGGTGTGGGCCCCACAGGGCCCCGTTTGCATAACGCGGGGAGTTGCAGCTTCTGCATCCGTAGTCCGTTTTAGGCACCGTCAGCGGCGTTGTGACCCTGACATTGAGGCGAAGTTGACCAGGGTGGTTTCAGGCGTTGAAGCCGGAGTTGAGGCGTGGGCCCCACATGTCGTCTTTTAAGCGGTGTGCAGCGTACTGCGGCTTTTTCATCAGACATCCGTTTGGGGCGTATGAATAGTCGATTTGAAGTGTTTTTTCGAGAGCATCGCGATGACACAGTTCGCTCGACCTCTTTTGGGACCGAGGTGTGGGTCCCACGAGACGCCGTATGAGCTTAAAGCGGTGTTGAATAACTTTTTCGTCGGGAATTCGTTTCCAGCGATTAAGTAGTCTATCTCGCGTATTTTTCTCCGATGATTACAACGGTGTAATCTGTTTGGGCGAGCGGAGCCTCTTTCGAGATCTCATTAAATGTGGAAAAATGAAAGGGCGTTGGTCGGAGGTTCCTTTGACGCACTCCGAACCTACGCACGGTAGCGGTGTTAGTGACACCCAGTGATGGTACGAGCAATGTGGAGTTATCAGACTTGTTCCGGGTTTACCCTCCAGCGGGGCTGGGGAGTGGGTTACCCGTTGACCTTAGGGTTTACCCTCCAGCGGGGCTGGGCAGTGGGTTACCTGTTGACCTTAGGGTTTACCCTCCAGCGGGGGTTGGGCAGTGGGTTACTCATTGACCTTAGGGTTTACCCTCCAGCGGGGGTTGGGCAGTGGGTTACTCATTGACCTTAGGGTTTACCCTCCAGCGGGGCTGGGTAGTGGGTTACCCGTTGACCTTAGGGTTTACCCTCAAGCGAGGCTAGGCAGTGGGTTACCCGTTGACCTTAGGGTTTACCCTCCAGCGGGGCTGGGCAGTGGGTTACCCGTTCACTTTAGGGTTTACCCTCGCAGTGGGTTACCTGTTGACCTTAGGGTTCACTCTCCAGCGGGGCTGGGCAGTGGGTTACCTGATGACCTTAGGGTTTACCCTCGAGCAAGGCTAGGCAATGAGTTACCCGTTGACCTTAGGGTTTACCCTCCAGTGGGGCTGGGCAGTGAGTTACCCGTTCACTTTAGGGTTTACCCTCCAACGGGGCTGGGCAGTGGGTTACCCGATGACCTCTTGGGGTTTACCCTCCAGTTGGGCTGGGCAGTGGGTTACCCAATGACTTCTTTCAGACTCAGCCCTTTCTATGAGGATAGTCAGTGACTTTTCTCCGTGATTACTGGAGCGGGACCCTTGGTTGTACGGTTTAGCGATGAGACAACTTTGTCGTACGGGACTATTGGGCATCAGTGATGGATTTCCTTTGAACTGTTGGCGACTTTTCCTGGGGTGATCTTGGAGATGGAGATCCTCTTATACACTCGTTCAGGTTTCTTATTGAGCATATATATATATACACCCTACTTTTGTTCCCACTCCTTGGGTTCGGTTACTCTCCTTCTAGGAGGGGCGAAGACGCACGAGAGTATGCCACGTGCTTTCTGTGTCTAGTTCCTCTTGGTTGGATGAGTCCACTTCCTTCCTTCTGTTGGGTTGAGCTATACTCTCTCTATTGTACTCTTACACTGTTCTTTGTTCTGTCTACTGCTCACCTTTTTGGTACCTCCTTTGTTGCTTTCTCGAGATTTTGAGGCATCCTACTGAGTATCTTTATACTCACCTCTGCTTGGGCTTTGCCCGCACTTGATGTTCCTTTGCAGACGACAGACAGGTCGATCGAGACTACGGAGGAGCGTATAGGACATAGGAGCTTGGGCTGCGTTCAATGGTCGTAGTAGGATTTTCAGGTGTGAGACCCACCAGCTGTTTACTTTCGTTTACCTGTTGCCGGGTTGTGGCACCTTTCTAGTTGGGCGCGTGTTTTGCCCCTTTTTCTGTTTAGTTATCTTGTCAGTACTTTTCATCACTTTACTTATACTATTTAGAAGTTGATGCATGAATGTGGTTGAGTTATAGTTGTTTGTCATTTGGTTTTCTTTTTACTCTGCACTTCTGCATCGAGTGGGCTGTGTGTGTGTGTACAGGTACTTAGGCGAAGGCCTCCCCGAGATCGTTACGCCTTCGGCGCTTTTCGCCAGCCCCTGGCCTATGGAGGCGGGCCTAGGGTAGTTTCGGCTCGAGACCGGTAGGGTTGGGTTGTGACAAAGTGGTATCAGAGCTGGTTTGTTCCTTGGGGCGTTGTTCGGATGTCCCTAAAAAGGAATTGGTTGAGTTTTGGGGCAATAGTGTCAACGTGTCTCGAGAGCGGCTCTCAGGCCAGGGAGTCCAGTGATGGTGCGACAGCCGACGTATCCATTCACCAGGACCCTGATAACCCGTTTGTCGACTCGGCACACTGAGACACTTGTTGCAGGGAATTTGGTTCGTGCATCATATAAGATTGAGTCTTTGACTGTCCTTCTTGAGTCAGCTCCCCATCGTTGTTGGTATATATATGCTCATTTGACTGCGGTACTCCTTAATAGGATTCATGATGTCTCCACGATGATAGCCAGCCAGGATACTAGCTCCGGTTCGTGATGATGACTCCGTGAGCGATGAGGCCTTAGTTCAAGATCCATCATACGATTACCCTTTTCTCCAGGAAGACAGGCAGTAGCACCTCCACCTGTGGAGTAGCAGATAGTACTGGTAGCGAAGGCTGATGATGAGCGCAGGATGGGCGCGCTACGTGAGTTCCAGCATCAGAGACCGTTGAGGTTCCACGGTGAGCCATACCCTCAGATAGTGAAGGGTTGGCTAGAGTCTGTGGTTCGCCTCTTCAGGCTTGTTCGGACACTGACAGGTTAGATGGTGGATTTGACAACCAATCTTTTTCCACCAAGCAGTTTAGTGTTTGTAGAGCCAAGGTTACTCAGATACACGATAAGTTGGTACTCTCGTGGGATGACTTCTAGCGGTTGTTTCGTGAGGAGTACTACCCATCCTACTTACGCTTTATAAGGTTTCAGGAGCTGTTGGAGCAGGCCCTGGTGACAGAGAAATTCCTGTCAGAGGGATGTCGATTGGCAGGGCCTCGACACTGGAGGTCTCCCCTTGATGATACTCAGGCACATGGTCAGGGACAATGTAAAGCACCGAGACAGCCCAGGGAGGACTAGTGCTATGATTGTGATGTGCGAGGTCACGTGGCGTGTGACCACCCGACCAAATGTGCTGAGTTTTCCAGATAGTTGTTAGATGCACCGCCGCGACAGAGGCAATGTCGTGATCAGAGAAATCCCAGGTGAGGACAGGGTAGTCCCCAAGGAGGCGGTGTTGGCAGAAGAGCAGGTAGAACTGTGGTTGGCGGACGACGTTTCGAGGTCCATCCACCACCACTAGGCGACCCATGTCAGGCTCAGGGAGCTGACAGATGGGGCCGTGGGCGACTGTGTGCTATGGATGTCTACAATCCTGCAACGCATGAGATGATAAGAGGTACTCTTTTTCTACTCTTCTCAGTAGAACTTGTTAGACACTGCGTGAGGTACTCTTTTTGTCTAACTCCTTGTTTGAGGGGTTACCGAGGGTGACGCAGGGCGTCAATGTAACCCTGTGTTGGTTTTGTCCGATGTAGCTTTGAATACACGGGAAAGAGGGGTTCTTCCCCCATTGAGACACATTTTTGTGATGTGATCAAAACCGTGAGAGAGAGTCAGTACCACCCAAAGCGGATAATATTGAGGTGTGGTGGATGAGTCCCTCTGACATGTGCATTCATGGAGGGGTTGTGTAGTGGAGTGTCAGAGCAGGTTCTGGATTTTCCAGTGGGGCTTTTCTGCTTGACCCCCCTTTTTTTGCTTGAGGTGCCACTAGTGGGTTTGGCGAAGTGCCTATTTTGGGGATTACTCTCCTTCCAAGATGGGCAAAGACACGTGGGGTATGCCACGTGCTTTCCGTGTCTAGCATCTGGCGGTTGGATGAGTTTCCTCACCTGCCCTGTTCGTTGGTACCTTGTGTGCTCAACGTCAATCTTAATATCGTTATCAAGTACAAGTTGAGGTGATGGACACCCCATAAACAGAGCTATGTGTTTCACTATGTGGTGCTGGTAGTGGTAGTCTTTGCCCTGAGAATGTGGAGACGCTATCTTCTGGGAGGGTGCTTTGTGGTTTGCTCAGACCACCAGTTTCTCAGGTGCGTCCTCACCCAAAGAGACTTGAACCTGAGGCGACGGTGCTGGTTGAAATTTCTGCAGGACTATGACTTTGAGGTAGTCTATGTTCCAAAAAAATGGCAGTGTTGTAGGAGGTTCCCTTAGCAGGAAGTCCCAGGCTCAACTAGTGTGGGAAGTTTTAGAGTAGTTGGTGTCCCTACAGCTGACCTTGGTGGAGCAGGAGGGTACGAATTTTCTACAGTCGATGGTGTTGACCCACCCACTTTTTGAGCGTGTAAGAGAGTCTCGGTTGTGATGCACCGACCGTGAAACTTGTGTGCCCAAATATCCTTGGGTGTTTCACCAGATGGGTATTCTAAAGGAGGGAATCACAAGACCATGTTCCAGGAAAAAATCGTGATTTCGGTCGCGACGTGGAAAGTAGAGGTTCGGCCGGGGAAGTCCCCCGAGTTTCTTTGGGCCGTTCGGGAATCGTGCAAGGGATTGATAGGTTGCCTACCATCTTTCCCTACCCTCCCAATAGTAGGAGTGGGCACACGACATCTTCCACATGTCGCAGCTGATGAGGTGCGTGCGTGTTCCTACGCATTTCATCGAAAGTAGCAGACCTTATGAGTGTGAACCATCCCTTTGGTTCGCGTGTTGTGCCATCATGGTGTTGTGAAAGTTTTCTTGAGAGTTGGAGAGCTAGGTGTGAGCTCTGTATCCTGAGTTGTTTTTCCTAGTTTTTCTTTTCGGGGACGAAAAGCTTGAAGGAGAGAATGATGTAGAGACCTGGTTTTTTCCCTGTAAGACTTTGGCATATTTCTATATATATTTTCAGAGCTAGGAGCTGAGACGGCGTGCGATTCCAAGGCCCGATGTGCCCAAAATAAATTTTATAAAAATATTAAGTGTTTTTATACTATGCACATGGAGGGGTTGTGTTTTCTCCTAAACGGTAGCTCAGATCGGAAATTCGAGGGCACAGTTGTGTCCAGAGCGTGTCGTTTACCCTAGGCAGGGTGTAAAAGTTGCGGGCGCGGGCCTGCTGTGAGAGATGTCACCTAGGGGAAAAATCGTCATTTTAAAATAACGACTTAGTGATTTTTATCACTGGTGTTCTTTTTAAATAACTTTTGAACGAAGCATCATAATGGAAAATACACGACTTCCATCGAGTGCGAAATGGGGTGTTTTGCCTAGGCGTGATATAAAATAAGCGGGTGCAGAGGTTTTGGAATTTGCGACCGTGGGTGGCATTTCAGCGAGTTTTTATAAATTCGCTTGAGATAAGGGGAGAACCCATTCTTCTTCTTCTTCTTCTTCTTCTTCTTCTTCTCTCTCTCTCTATCTTTATTGTTCTTCGGCGTTCTTCTCCATTCTTCATCGAATCGAGGAGTGACCTTCGCTGAAACCTTGGCGGATCGAAGCGGGAGGATCGTGGACGCGTCGCCAACGACAAACGAGCCGATTCGAGGTAGGATTTCTGATTAATTTTCGCACCTTCGTCAATTTCTTGAGTTTTTTCCAATTTCTTCGTTTGAATTCTCTAATTCTAGAATTGGGGCGATGGATGAATGAACACGACCAACGCCCGAGCCCCGTTTTTAATTCTCGTTCTTGGGCGTTCTTCGTCCCAATTTTCGGACGCGCCAAAACCGTGACGGATCGACGAGCGAGGGGCATCGCTGTGAAGATTCGGCCCCGAGGATTCCGAAACCGGTTCCAGATAATTTTTTCGACCACCAGAGTGGTCGGGGGGACCGGCAGAAGGTCCGGCTCCGGTAAGGGGCGACGGCCGGAGGTCGAGTTGGAGGCGTGGCGGCCGGCGGACGAGCGGAGGCTGGAGAGTTCGGCGTCGGGTGTGGTCGGTGCGGCGTCGGGTGTGGCCGGTGCAGACGGGGTGGCTCCGGCAGAGAGGGGAGTTGGGTGACTAGGTGGCCTCGGCCGGTCGCAGTCGGGGCGGAGCACCCGAGGCGCTGACCTCGGGTGGGGTGCGGCGTGGACAAGGACCCGCAAACCGCGGGTCCTGCTGGTGCGACGCGGACGAATACCGACCCTTTAGCCGGTCTGATTTGAAGAACCAGACTCGAGGGGTTCGGTGTTGCTGGGGCAGGCCACGACGAGTCGGGCTGGACCTGCGGCTGGGTCGCGGTCCGACGGTCTTCATCGGGCCGGTCGGTCTGGACCGGCCCATTTTGGGCCCCCTTTTGTTCAAGGGGGCATATATCTTAAACGACGCGTCCGTTTGATGCGCCGCCAGTGGCTATGGGTTCATGTCAGGGAGACATACTTTTTGAATTGGGTTTCCTAGTTTTTGGGTTCTGCACCCGAGGGCGGGTGACCCAAGATGCTTTAATTTAATGATAATAAATTATTGTTAAAGCTTGCGACGGACGTGCTCCGCGAGCTGGATGTCCGTTTGACGCGCCGTCAGAGGCGTTGTGGCCTTGGAGTTGAGTCGGTCCTTCCAAAGTTGGTTCGAAACCCTTGTGGATTGGTTTCTTTGCTCGGTGGCATGAAACGCTTAATGCGAATAATTAATTAATTAATTAATTATTCTTGCGTCGGACCTAACTCCTGTTTGGGATGTCTGATTGACGCGCCGTCAGCGACAGCGTGACCCCAGTCCTCGTGCAGACTTTTTGAAATGCTTTCCGAAGCGTTCAGGTTGGAGACAAGGTGTGAGCCCTACAAGGGCCAGATTCACACGTTTTACAGTGAAACACCACCTTTTCACCCGACATCCGTTTGGGGTGTTTGAGTACTCGTTTCTGAGTGTTCTTCCGAGGGAATTGAGATGATGCAATCCGCCCACCTAAATTCGTGCCCGAAGCATGAGCCCCACGAGGCGGCTTTCGGACGTATGCTGCGTTTTGATGACTTATGCTTCATAAGTCCGTTCAGGGCAAATGAATAGCCTACGCCACGTGGTTATCTACAAGGAACACAATGATATGATCTGCGTGACGTGTTTCGGGGTCAAGGTGTGGGCCCCACAGGGCCCTGTTTGCATAACGCGAGGAGTTGCAGCTTCTGCATCCAGAGTTCGTTTTAGGAGCGAAGTTGTGACCCTAGCATCGAGGCGAAGTTGACCAGGTTGGTTTCAGGGGTTGAATCCGGAGTTGAGGCGTGAGCCCCATGAGCCGTCTTTTAAGCTGTGTGCAGCGTACTGCGACTTTTTCATCAGACGTCTGTTTGGGGCATATGAATAGTCGATTTGGCATGTTTTTCCGAGAGCATCGCGATGACGCAGTTCACTTGACCTCTTTCGGGACCGAGGTGTGGGTCCCACGAGACGCAATATGAGCTTAAAGCGGTGTTGAATAACTTTTTCGTCGGGAGTCCGTTTCCAACGATTAAGTAGTCTATCTCGCGTGTTTTTCCACGAGGATTACAACGATGTAATCTGTTTGGGAGAGTAGGGCCTCTTTCTAGATCTCATTAAATGTAGAAACATGAAAGGGCATTGGTCGAAGGTTCCTTCAACGCACTCCGAACCTACGCACGGTAGCGGTGTTAGTGACACCCAGTGATGGAACGAGTAGTGTGGAGTTATCAGACCTGTTCCGGGTTTACCCTCCAGTGGGGCTGGGTAGTGGGTTACCCGTTGACCTTAGGGTTTACCCTCCAGCGGGGCTGCGTAGTGGGTTACCTGTTGACCTTAGGGTTTACCCTCCAGCGGGGCTGGGCAGTGTGTTACCCATTGACCTTAGGGTTTACCCTCCAGCGAGGCTGGACAGTGGGTTACCCATTGACCTTAGGGTTTACCCTCCAACGAGGCTGGGCAGTGGGTTACCCGTTGACCTTAGGGTTTACCCTCCAGTGGGGCTGGACAGTGGGTTACCCGACGACCTCTTGGGGTTTACCCTCCAGCTGGGCTGGGCAGTGGGTTACCCGACGACTTCTTTCAGACTCAACCCTTTCTATGAGGCCAATCAGTGACTTTTCTCCATGATTACCAGAGCGGGACCCTTGGTTGAACGATTTAGCGATGAGATAACTTTGTCGTACGAGACTGTTGGGCATCAGTGATGGATATCCTTTGAACTGTTGGCGACTTTTCCTGGGCTGAGCTTGGAGATGGAGATCCCCTTATACACTCGTTCAGGTTTCTTGTTGAGCATATATATATATATATACACCCTACTTTTGTTCTCACTCCTTGGGTTTGGTTACTCTCCTTCTAGGAGGGGTGAAGACGCACGAGGTATGCCACGTGCTTTCCGTGTCTAGTTTCTCTTGGTTGGACGAGTCCACTTCATTCCTTCTGTTGGGTTGAGCTGCACTCTCTCTATTGTACTCTTACACTGTTCTTTGTTCTGTCTACTGCTCACCATTTTAGTACCTCCTTTGTTGACCCCTCGAGCTTTCAGGGCATCCTACTGAGTATCTTTATTCTCACCCCTGATTGGGCTTTGCCCGCACTTGGTGTGCCATTTCAGACGACGAACAGGTCGATCGAGACTACGGAGGAGCGTAGAGGTCATAGGAGCTTGAGCTGCGTTCAGTGGTCATAGTAGGATTTTCAGGTGTGAGACTCACCAGCTATTTACTTTCGTTTACCTGTTGTCGGGTTGTGGCACCTTTCTAGTTGGGTGCGTGTTTTGCCCCTTTTTCTGTTCAGTTATCTTGTCAGTACTTTTCAGCACTTTACTTGTACTATTTAGAAATTGATGCATGACTGTGGTTGGGTTATAGTTGTTCGTCCTTTGGTTTTCTTTTTTAATCCGCACTTCTGCATCGAGTGGGCTGTGTGTGTGTACAAGTACTTAGGCGAAGGCCTCCCCGAGATCGTTACGCTTTCGGCACTTGTCGCCAGCCCCTGGCCTATGGAGGCGGGCCTGGGGTAGTTGCGGCTCGAGACCGGTAGGGTCAGGTCATGATAATAATCAAGTGATATTCCGATTCTATAATACTTTGTTTCCCCCTTCAACTCTACTGTTATTACTTTGAAATTAATCTCTTCCATCAACCGACAACTATTTTTCAGCATTCAATTTTCAGCTGGTCCACTTCATCTTCATATTTCCCCAGCTTCCGCCTTGTGCATTGTTGTTGTGAGTAATTCATTTTTTACAATTCTTATATTTTATTTTTTAATGATATATTGATTTATAATTGGTTGTTTTGTAAATTAATGATTTATACTTGCAACTTTTTTGTTGTTGCAGTACACAATTACTATTTGGATTATGAATACATTATTTTTGTCGAGATTTATGTAATGCACATACAAATAGTCATATAGATTGAAATGAGTATACGAAAAAACAATGCATTTCAATTGACAACTTGTGATTATTTCTTGGTATATGGGTCATATTAATTAATATATTATTGAAAATTTCACAAGATCAAATTTTTATTAATTATTTTCAATTATATTTCATATTTTTGGTATAGGTTTATCATAGATTTATTATTTTGTTATATTACAAAATTTATGTTTTATACAAATAATTGAAATTATGAATAATATCAGTCAATTATTTAATTAAATATTAATATTAATATAATTTGTGGAATACGACTAACCATTTCTATTATTATAAGAAATTTATAAAAGAAATATTATATTTTTATTCAATATATAATATTAATATTATAAATATATTGTTATAAATAATAGTAAATAAAATGAAATACATTATAAGGGAGCAAGATATTTTTTTGTATGAAATTTTAGTTATTGATTTTGAATAGGTTGAACTCCATTATTTCTTAAATTATCAATTATGCGTTAGATAAATCAATTATCAAAAAAGAAAAACAGATACTATATTGTATTTTTTATGAAATGATTTGATTAATATATTTGTTTATACATGTTAAATGGCGATTAGAATCATGAAAAGTGATATATGAATAGTATAAATAATGATATTGGATTTATATAGTTTATAATAGATTATATAGATTTATTATTAGGTTATATTATAAAATTTATGATTTATACAAATAAGTAAAAATATCAATATTTTTTATAAATAATATATTAATAATTTTGAATTAGTAAATTTTTTGAATTAATAATTTTGAATTTATAATTTTGATTACATTGAGTTAATATTTTTGAATTAGTAAATTATATAAATAATTTTTATTATCTCTAATTAATTTTTTAAAAATTTAAAATTTGCATTAATATATGTCCGTAGATTAATGTTTACCTAATTTTGGTGATATGAAAGATAATTGATTAAACTCAAAATTATTATTTTTTGATATGTTGTAAAAAAATAATAAAAATACATTTTTTAAAGGTTATTTATGTCATTTAGCATAAATTGTTGATATTGAGCAGACATGGTGATAAGTGTGGTGTTTGTGGGATCTAATATATGGTTGTTTTGGATATTGTGCAAGAATGCCCTTTAATCCTATGTGTATATGTTATTTTTTTTAACAAATGTCATTTGTGTCATTTTCATTCAAATAGTTTCTTTTCTTTTCTTTTTAAAAATTGTCACCAAACACGAGGGAGAGAAATGGTAATCATTTTTTTTCTTTTACTAATTTTCACATCCAAACAAAATGGAGAGAAATCAAAATCGTTTCTTTTCTTTTCTTTTCTTATATGAATTAGAAAATCATTTCTTTTCTTTCACTAAGACATGACCAAACATAGTGTAAAAGCTCGAAAGAGGGGAAGAGGGGGTATATCCCCCCCCCGAAATTCACCACTGAAGTCCAATCCAAGAGAGCCGAAGCTTCCTTAAAAGTAGGGAGATGAAAGAGATAAAATGGGGTTAAATTTTCTGTCTTAAAACAATTGGAGTAATTTATACAATAATGTAATATTAGTTGGAAAATATGAATAAACAGTTCAAAAAAAAAGTGTAGTGATGTGTGAAGTGTGTAATTAGAATAAGAAATAACAAAAGATAAAATGGATTTTTATAGTAATTCAAATAAAAAATGTATTAAATCTACTCCTCACACCACTCTATATCTTTAGATGTATTTTACAAAGTAAAATACATAACATTTGAATGAGAATGAAAACTCCTTACAACCTGTATTTTTTATAATTGGAGAAACAAACTCCATAAATCCATTTACATGTACATGTAGAACCCACCCTTTTGTGGGGTGAGACCCAACCTAGACATTCTAGGAGAAATCCTTAACAAAATCCTTCCATCTGAGGTGGGGGAAAACAAACTTTTCCACTAACCAGACCATGTCACAACTAGTGAACATGCTTATTGTTTATGATAACATCACCCTCATGAACCTATTCATGGAGGTATAACCATTGAACAATTCATGAATAAATATTTTCATTACAAACAAATCAACATAATAAAATATTAAAACAAAGAAACCAATGAAATGATGGAGTTTGTGTTTCTATTATAGAACAAGTATCTTCGAATCATCAAAGTAAATGTAATGATGTAGATTTGGGAAATCTACAAAGGGAGTGGGTAAAAACTTTTAACTCTTAAAACATATAATAAATTGTATATGAATCATGTATAATTCACTATAAAAATATTTTTATTCTATTATATAAATAATACCGATATTTATAATTCCCTTCAGTACAAACTTTATGATCTTCCACTTAATGATCAATGAAAAATTCATAAGGATGTTCACATAATTCTCTTAAATATGTTTAAAATATATTCACAGGAATAATTAAAATCATTATAATAATAATCATTAAATCATCCCTAAAATTTAGTAATTAAACACACCGTCTAATCCCAATATTCATGTGAAATAACCACTTCGAATTTCTAACAGTTTGAATTTTGAGTATTGAAACGTAGAGTATCTATCATAGAATATGATTGATAATCCTAACATAGATGGTGATAACTAATTATTTTTCAGATTCATATGTAAGAGTATAACCATATGTATGGGTCATCTCCATTTCCAATTTTCTAACTCCGATATCTTATCTAGGGGTCCTTACATGCATAAGATTTCAAACACATTGAAAAATTTCCATTAGATTTGGTTTCTTTTGGTTCTTCATTCAAACTTACTCATCTTCATAACACTGGTTCAATAACTTTTTATTGATTTAAATTATTTTTTACATGGAAAAATAATTACGTATTGTCCTCTCATATGAAATATTTTTTCCTTTTAGAAAATTACATGTGTAATATATTTCTACAAACTCCACTATAATATATAATTTATTTTTATTTTTTGAATCCTCAATATGTATAAAATTATTCAGCATGTAAGATTCTTGACATATGAAAATTTCCAAAATCTTTATACATAATATCCTTACCTTTAATATGTAAGATTTTTTCCTTTTTGAATACATTAATATATAAGATATTTCATAAATTTTGATGATATGCAGTATCATGTACAATATAAATGATGTATTTTATTTATGCAAAATTCCAAACATCCCATGTGTAAGGGTTTCTTCTCCAGTATAAGAATTTTTAATTTTCCATATTTTCACCATGGTTCCAACACATCATTATTTATCATATCTATAGAATATGTAAGATCTCAAATTATAAATATATAATTCAATATGAAATATGATAAGCTAGATTAATAAAAAAAGTAATAATTAATAAACAATAATAAAAAAGATAAGAGAGATATTTAATTATCAAAACATAATAGCTAATGTGTCATGTAGAATACAATAATATTGGATATGTGGCATCTAATTTGGATTTTCCACCTCAATATAGTGATGTTCATTATTCTTCAATCTTTTTTAGTTATGTAGTATCAAAAAGTCCCTTCACTTTTTATTAACATGGAATCTTTTTTAATAACATCAATTTAATTTCATGTATGCAATTAATTACTAGGATCATGAAAATGTTTAAGGAAAATAAGATAGGGAACAAAGCCTTCAAGCCCTAGAAAATTAAAAAAACAGAAAACTAAACAATGAAATAAATCTTCTACCACATTCACAATGTAGATAATTCAATGATGAATATACATAATTAAATATTCATGCCTTACAAACTTTTTCTATAGACCAAAAAACTTATAAAAATGAAGATAAAACTAGTCTCAACCATCCCAAAAAAATACAAAAAATAATCTAGCGGTTGTGGTGTTTATCCAATGTAGTAACCTTAAGCCCTATAAAATCCACGATCATGACTATGAAAAGGAAGGTCCCCTACCAATATCTCTAATACACCACAAATAAACATGCCTACTTGAATACCTATAATCTTAAATCAACATCTAGAAGCACAAAGAAGAACATTGACCCAATACAAGGACCAAAAATGAACTAGAACATGAAAACAGAACAATAACAAATAAAACCTCAAAACTGAAACAACCAGTCCATAAACTTCTATCTCTAATGACTAGAAATGCTCTAAACCTACATAAAACCCAGAATCTTCCTCCTATTCCATCCAAACAAAAATTTTAACCCTATTAAACACTTCATCTCCAAAAATTCATCCCAACCAACTATAAAAACAAGAAAAATTAGAGAGGTCAAATCCCATAAAAACCCTTTACACTCAATTCCCAACTTCGAAAATAAGTCATACATCTGAAGCATAACAACACAATTGTACCATCTCCAAATCACTATTGGGAAAGATTAAGATAGAAGGAAAACATTTAGGACTAAAATAATAGAAACAAACAATTGATCAAACCAAAATCGCACAACCTGTGAAAGGCGATAACACAAAACTAAATGCACATAAACAAAAAACACAAAAAACTATTAAAACAAATCTCTCTGAAATTTCCAACCACATTAACAGAAAAATTATAATTATTTGTGAACATAATAAAAAGTCCTGAAATCTCATATGTTAATATTATTGAAATGCAGAACATCTCTAAGACAATAACCTCACCTTACCTTGGACTAAAGGAAATGTAAATATCCAAATCACTTACCCAAATTATCCATAAACATGAGAAGAAAATAATTCTAATTTGATACCCCTAAGTCCATAACTATTACATCTACAAATCATCACCACTAAATAGTTTTTATAGAATAAAATCTTAGTACCCAGTTCTTATACCAACCCTCTAAGTGGATGCATCTAATCTTCCTCTATAAATAAAGAAGATAAGGAATGTGGTTACCATCCCGAGACAAAACCAAAAATTCAGTATTCCATGTCACAATTTTATCAATAGTGCATACCCAAACCAAATTCCTCATATCTATATCATATAAATAAAAATTCATGGGTAGAAGTGGAAACAATCACTGGGAGAGATTGAATCCTATTGAATGAAGGACAAAACTATCAAGTGAATCAACCTGAATTGAAAAACTGACCATGATGAGAAGAAAAAAAACATAAACCAAAATAAAAAAAACTCACTATAGAGGAAATGTGAGGAGAATAATAATAATATATCAGATAAAATTCCTATTATAATAGATAGCGTATTTCCTCTCCATGACATTAACCTGTATAGAGATAGACCCCAAAATCCTATATATCTCCCTTTAACTAGGATATAGTTGACTGGGATGGTGATATAAAATTTATCAAGATTTTTTTTTCTAGACTGAGAAGTAATATATATGTTGTAGAATTCCATTGGTTTAGATACAGTGGAAAAATAAACGCGATTAAGAGGAATAATGGGAGAATTAATCCTATCTGAAGCATCAATTGGTACGTGATTTTACTAAATAAAGACCCATATTATTTACTATGGGCTAAAATTCTAGTGGTAATATTACTATTTTTATATTTATCAATATTTTTAACATTATATTTTAAATATTATTGAGGTTTATTTTTGTAATGGATGGTAAATTAAATTCGTGGAAATACTAAATCAATTGATGAATGTAGATCATTTATTTAGAATTAAAAGTGGGGATTTATTTACCAAATGGGTCTATTATGTCCCACTATAGTTGTTTTATTAGAATAGTAAGAGATTTCGACTCATTAATTATATGTTTATGCGTAGATAATTTATAATGAGGATGGGATATTATTTTATAAATAGGGGTGTTATCTACTGAATTTTATCATAACTCAAATATTTATCCCCTTATTTTCAATGATGTCTTCCATGAATTTTTTTTTGATTGAGTTGATAATAGATAGTAAATGAATATGGGTGGTTATTATATAGGATTGTGGTATTTATAGAAAACTTATTATATTTATGAATTATTTTTAGTAAGGAAAAGTATGATGTTATATATTTTATTTCCAAAGTAGTGTTTCGTTTCATTCATGATGGTGCACCAATGTAAAAAAAAAATTATTGAGGTTTTAATATTGATATAATGATTCTTATATTCCTATTCATGGAATTGGTTAGTTTCAAAATAGTAAGGGTTTTATTCCACTTATAAGAGACTCTTAGATGTTATTATCTTTTTATGACACTGACATAGTAACTAGCATGAGGGACTAGAAATATAGCACTAGGTTTATTCCAATTTAGAGAATTATTTCACTTTTTCATGAAAATAACATTAGTTTCATTAAAAAAACCTCTTCATGGATTTTTGATGTCTTGTATGAGTAAACTTTCTATATAGTTATATCATTAATTTATCAAATTCACTGATTTATAAAACTAAATATAAAAATGGCATCTCAAATATTTTCCATGTTTGGTGGATGATCTATAAACCTATGGTTGATATTCCTTTAATTTTTTTTTAATTTTGAATTGATTTATCAAAAAAATGGATTTTTTTTCATGATTCATTGATTTATGAAATGAGGATGGATTTTAAATTCTTATTTGGGTACCACCAATGATTTATTACATATGGATTTTAGTAATCAATTTTATTTTGGTTATTAATGGTGGGTTTATTTTAAAATGATAGGAAGGGTGTATTTATATTTATAACACCTAACTCGAACCACTAGGTTCGATCCAAAGAGTTAAAACACCTCATGCATGCCTCCACATACACAAGAGGCTATCAACTAGAAAAGAGGGTCCAAACATTGTCAATTGGGAGACAATAACCTCAGTATCATATACATAAACCAAAACATAAATAAAACACATATTAAATATAAATTAACTTAATGTATCAAGGCATATGATAAAGAATCATAATGTAATATCATAGGACACACATGTCATAAAAGTAAATAATTCTAGCTCACATTGTTACAAGAGAAACCATAGTATATAGTGAATGATGATAAATAAATACAACTATGAGGAATTCCTATGGAGTCCATATTGGTCCCACTAACAACTCCATGATCCATGAAATATCAATCTATCATGACCCCTTTACCATTACTAGATCCCTATGAATGATTTTTTCATGTGCATAGAGATGTATCTATAGGGCGAGAGTAATAAAACCCAGTAGGACACCACCAATGCATCCTTAACATGTGTTCATAGGTATAACATGTATATTACATGATAACAATAAATGGGAAATGAATCATAAACAATAATAAACCAAGAGTTTATGTTCTAAACATGATTACATGATCCCAAAACATACATGCTTCAACTTCATGCCACAAGGATAGTCATAATGATGTAATAAGTGATCAAGAACTGGACACAAGTCTTGTGAACATGTTACTCGATATTCTCAATGCATCGATTCTTGAGTTTGACCACATGTATGGCTAGTGAATATATAATATGTATCCTCAAGACATCTTGTTTTAGCATGTTGCCTAGTGTCCACAAGACACTGAGTTTTATCTCGTCCATAAGGATTTCATGATCATACCTGATGTATGGATTTACCATCCTCATCATCATATATCATACTCACTCCACCCCTAAGGGGTAATCATACTAAATTTTTTCACTTATTATGAGTACACAAACAATACCTTGAATACATGGTAATAACACACAATGGGGCTGTGAATAGTAAGGAAAAGTGTATCATGTCATCATGAGCATATAGTGGAACCATATAATAACATGTGATTAACATCAAGCATGGTAACAAGATACACTAACAATACTCTTGGAATCATGAAACATATATGAGTCTCACACGTTAGACACACACACACACACCCATTACCCATTGTGATCAAACATGGTCAACAAGCTAGGCTATCATGATATGAAATTAAGGAAACAAGAGCTTAAAAGGGAATCAATTGGTATGGAGCTTCCTATATCCATCTTATTGACTTCAGCATCACGATTCATTAAGAGTATCATCACCCAAACCATGTTTTCACACCAATAGGAACAAGATTGAACATTAAGAGTTCCCAGTGTTCAATTAATGATGTGAGACGCACGGGGTGGCCCGATCTTCACGGCATAGGGTGGCAGATGAAGGATGTGGTTTGGGGATAAGTGGCGGATGATGGGTACGGATAGTGGATGAAAGTAGTCAATCAACACTATAAGGAGCGCGACCTACTACTTAGACAACAAACTCAAGGGAGGGATGTGATAACCAATCCACACAACAATGCACTTGGGTTGAGGCACGAAATTGGGGGCTTTGTGATCTTGGATCACCAATCTAACTTGTAGATTTACAAGGCAAGAATGCACAAGAGCAAAGGAGAAATTCAGACAATCCTCACACAACAGAGAGAAACAAAGCATAAGCTCTCAATTAATTCTTGGATTCCATACAAGTTCCATGGGGTGGCTATTTATAGCCAAGGGGGTGGTACAATAATCAAGGGTCTAATACCCTAAAGTCATAAAGGCTAAACTACTTTGTTCCCTTAAATTCAAAAAGATAAATTATACCAAAGACTTTTGGAAAAGTGACACACAACTTTCCAACTATCGCCCACCAGATTTGACTTTGAGTGCATAGCCCACCAAATTTGACTTTGGTGTCCAAAGATTCCATTTCTAGAATCCTCCATGTGGGCAAGGCTTCTAAATTCGTGCAACCATGTGGGACAAGCTTTAAGCATCATGTTTGGGCTTGAATAAGTGAAATAATATTCCCATTTGCTCCATCCATGCAAGGTAAGATCCATTGGGCCTAGGTAAGATCCATTGGGCCTTTAATGAACTGAGATGAGCGCCCATTATTGCATTCAACCTCTTTAATCTCCCACGCGTCATCGGGCCTTCCAACTCCTCCACTCGAGTAATCGACTCTGTGTCTTCAACATGGTTCGCATCATCCTCCCCCTCTTGAAAAGGAGTCGTCCTCGACTCTTCATCCTCTACACCCAAAAAAGGAGAAAGATCAGAGACATTGAAAGTGGCACTTACACCATACTCACCTGGAAAAGCTATCTTGTAAGCATTGTTGTTAATCTTCTCAAGCACTCGGAAAGGTCCATCGCCTTGTGGCATGAGTTTTGATTTTCGCTTGTCGGGAAATCTTTCCTTCCACATATGAATCTAAACCAAGTCATCGGGATCGAACAAAATTTGATTGCGACCCTTGTTTGCATGATCAATATATTTCTTGGTCATCCGCTCGATATTTATCCTTGCCTTTTCATGGATTTTCTTGATGAATTCTGCACACCCTTTCGCATCCATATTAACTACTTCCTGCAAAGGCAAAAGAACTAGATCAATAGGGGAAAGGGGGTTAAAGCCGTAAACAATTTCAAATGGAGAATATTGAGTAGTGGAATGCTTGGCCCTGTTATATGAGAATTCCACATGCGGCAGACACTCCTCCTAGTTTTTTATGTTCTTCTTCACAATGGTTCGCAGAAGGGATGACAATGTCCGATTCACCACCTCGGTTTGTCCATCGGTTTGCGGATGACAATTAGAGGAAAATAGTAAATTCGTTCCTAGTTTTCTCCATAATGTCTTCCAAAAGTAGCTGAGAAATTTTGTGTCTTGATCCGACACAATCGTCCTTGACATACCATGAAGTTTGACTACTTCCTGAAAGAAAAGTATTGCAATGTTAGTGGCATTATCAGTTTTGTGACATGGAATAAAATGTGCCATTTTTGAAAACCGATCCACCACAACAAAAATCGAATCTCTCCCCCTCTTGGTCCGTGGTAACCCCACAATAAAGTCCATTGATATGTCCTCCCAAGGGGTGTTGGTAATTGGGAGAGGAAGATATAGTCCGTGTGGGTTCAGTTTCGATTTGGATTTATGGCAGACAATGTACTTTCCCACAAATTTCTCAACATCTCTAGATATCCTAGGCCAATAAAAATGCTCATTTAGAACACTTAGAGTTTTTTCAACACCAAATTGTCCCATTAACCCACCTGTATGTGACTCCTTCATTAAAAGTAAACGGATTGAGCAATTGGGAATGCAAAGCTTATTAATCCAAAATAAGAATCCATCATGTAAATAGAAATTTTTTTAACTAACTCCAGCTTTACAATGTTCATAAGGTTCTCTAAAATCACTATCAGTGGAATATAAATCCTTAATGTATTCAAAACCAAGAAGTTTTGAATCCAACAAGGATAAAATAGAATATCTACGTGAAAGTGCATCAGCCACAATATTTTCTTTACCTTTTTTATGCTTGATGACATATGGAAATGATTCAATGAATTTCAGCCATCTAGCATGTATCCTATTTAGTTTATGTTGGCTCCTAAGGTATTTAAGAGCCTCATGGTCAGAATGGATCACAAATTCTTTAGGACAAAGATAGTGCTTCCATGTCTCTAGTACTCTAAACAATGCATACAACTCTTTATCATATGTAGCATAGTTTAGAGTTGGGCCATTTAACTTCTCACTAAAGAAAGAAATAAGCTTACCTTCTTGCATGAGTACTCCTCC
The DNA here is from genome assembly GCA_963277665.1 of Viscum album. Taxonomy (NCBI): domain Eukaryota; kingdom Viridiplantae; phylum Streptophyta; class Magnoliopsida; order Santalales; family Viscaceae; genus Viscum; species Viscum album. The sequence goes on along the minus strand of OY728120.1, from coordinate 1,869,819,885 downwards.
TATGCCAATTCTGCTTGCATCACATTCAATTTCAAAGGTCTTACTGAAGTCTGGAAGTGCAAGTAGAGGGGCGCGGGTGAGTCTCTCCTTAAGAGCATGTAAGGCCTTCTCTTGAGTTGTCCCCCATTTGAAAGGAACATTCTTATTTTTCAACTTGTTCAATGGTGCAACTAGTGTGATGAAGTCTTTCACAAATCTCCTGTAAAAACTATCAAGCCCATAAAAACTTCTTACCTGTCCAACAGAGGTTGGAGTTGGCCATTCTTGTATTGCTTTGATCTTCTCGGTGTCCACTTCAACTCCATTCCCGCTCACAACAAATCCAAGGAAAAAAATCTTATCGAGACAAAATTCACACTTTTTTATGTTTCCAAGAAGGTTTTCTTCCCTTAACACCTCTAGGACTTTTCTTAAGTGATCTACTTGTTCATGCAAAGTCCTACTATACAATAGAATATCATCAAAGTAAACTACCACAAATTTTCCAATATATGCATGTAAGACATGATTCATTAACCTCATAAATGTGCTAGGTGCATTGGTGAGACCAAAGGGCATGACTAACCATTCATAAAGTCCATGTTTTTTCTTAAATGCAGTTTTCCACTCATCTCCTTCTTTCATCCTAATTTGATGGTAGCCACTTCTTAAATCAATTTTTGAGAAAATAGTTGAACCATTTAATTCATATATCATATCATCTAACCTAGGGATAGGATGACAATACCTGACCGTGATGTTGTTGATGGCTCTACAGTCAATGCACATTCTCCATATTCCATCCTTCTTTGGTACTAGAAGCACCGATACCGCACAAGGACTAAGGCTCTCTCTAACATATCCCACATCTAACAACTCTTGAACTTGCCTTTGAATTTCTTTTGTCTCTTCTGGATTGGTGCGATATGCAGGGCGGTTCGGTAGTGATCACTACCACAAAAACAGTTTTTTGCAGCGCCCCCCTTTATCAGCGCTTGCTTAGTAGCGCTGATAAAGGGGGGCCTTTATCAGCGCTTTTTTTTAGCGCTGATAAAGGGTTGGATTCAAAAAAAAAATTAAAAATATATTAATATATAAATATAGTTATATTGTTATATAAATATAATATATAATTTTTAAATATATTTTAGATAAGTATAAATGTACATTTACACTTATTATACTTAATATTTAAGATATTTAGTGAAAATGACTTCTTAAAAAATTAAAAAAATATTTTTAATTAATATTTTGATAATCATTATGGATTAATATTCATTTAATAACAATTTGAGGACTAAAAAAATTAAAAAAATTAAAAAAAGATCCAAAATATGTTGAAAATGAAACTCAAACTTCAAACGACCATAACTTTTGATCCGGGTGTCCGTTTGAGCTCTACCACATATCAAATCGAAGTCTGTGACGAGCTCTACGTCGCTGTGACTAGGACAACCCCAGTCAAGCATTTTTCGAGGCCAAAAGAGGCCCAGAAGGCCTCCAAAACTGAGTTTTTTGTCAGGGTACCCAGATTTTTTAACATTTTGTGGATTTTCAAACTCGTTTAAGGGGGTATTATTGGATTTTCTTAGTGGGGACTAAATTTATTCCAAGGTATTACATTCATATTGATATTATGTCTTTGAAATTTCATCCTTTTTTATAATGAATTGCTATTTATTATCAAATATATAACTATATGTACATATTTTTTATATATTCGCACCTCAAAATTAAATTTTTTAAATAAATAATTAAACATATTTACATATAAAATATATTAGCTTTATCTAAATAATAACTAATATCCATTTTATTTAAAATATCAATATATGAATATTTATATATCTATATATTAATCTAACTATATATATATATTAATCTAACTATATATATATTAATCTAATAACTATATATATATATTAATATAATTACATATATATATATTAGTATTACTATAAATATATATATTAATATCACCATAAATATATATATTAATATCACTATATATATATTAATATAACTATATAAATATATATTCATATAACTATATATATGTTAATATAACTATATATATGTTAATATAACTATATATATGTTAATATAACTATATATATGTTAATATAACTATATATTAATATAAATATATATTACTATATGAATAAATATAACTAAATATATATATATATATATAGATATCGATATATATTAATACCACTATATATATATATTAATATTTCTATATATATTATAATATAACTATATATATATATATTATAATATAACTATATATATATTAATATAAATATATATTACTATACGAATAAATATAACTAAATATATAAATATATATATATAGAGATATCATGAATTGGAAAACAAATCAAAATAGAGTAGTGGTAAGGGCTTAGGCGCGCAGGGGGGAGGTCTCGAGTTCAAATCCTGGTGGAGGCAGGGGTGCGCGTGCATGGGGAATATTGGAGCAAGCGCTGTTAAAGGGTGGAGGGGGTGCGTGGGGTGCGTGGGGTGTTGTATAGGGGCCGAAAAGCGCTGTAAAGGGGGGGGGGGGGGTTCAAGCCCTATAAAAGCCCCCCCGATTGGTAGTATTTTTTAAATTTTTTTAAATTTTTTTAACTTTTATCAGCGCTAAAACAAGAGCGCTGATAAAGGATGCGCTGATATAGGACCCCTTTATCAGCGCTAAAAAAAGCGCTGATAAAGGGGTACTTTTATCAGCGCTTTTTTTTAGCGCTGATAAAGGGGACCCCCCCTTTATCTACGCTGGCTTTATCAGCGTTTTTCTAGCGCTGATAAAGGCCATTTTTAGCGCTGATAAAGGCCGTGTTTATAGTAGTGGATGCTCCAGGTATGAGGTCAATTTGATGCTCAATACCTCTAATGGGTGGCAAACCTGGTGGCACCTCTTCAGGAAAGACATCATCATACTCCTGCAACAACGACTCAACAACATTTGGAAAACAGGGTAAGTCGTTAGTATTTAGCAACACCTCTTTGTACATGAGTACTAGGAGGGTTTGCTGTGAAAACAAAGCTTCCTTAAACTCACTCTTTTTTTCCAACATCACGCTTTTATCTTCTCTCAAATTCTTTTTCCCACTTGATTTTTCTTCGCTCTCCATTTCTTTTCTTCTCTCATTTTCTCTCTTTCCCTCATTCTCTCCTTTTTCATTTTCACTCTTTTTTTCCTCATCACTCTTTTTTTTTCTTTTCTCTCAGAATGTGATCTTCCATAATTTATTTTGGGGACATGGGATTGAGGGTTATAGGTTCCCCTCAGAGTACAAAAGAATGACGGTTCAAGAAACCGTCATGGGTAACACACTGATCATACTGAAACGGTCGTCCCAACAACAAATGGAAGGCCTTCATAGGAACAACATCACACAAGACCTCATCTTTGTACTTCCTGATGGTAAAAAGTACCTTCACTTGCTTGGTGACCTTCAACTCCCCGCAATCATTCAACCAATTAAGCCGATATGGATGTCGATGCTTCAAAGTAGGAAGTCCCAACTTCTCTACTAACTCGGTGCTCGCAACATTACTAAAGCTTCCTCCATCAATAATAACACTACATACCTTCCCATGAATCTTGCATCATGTATGGAAAAGGTTCTCCCGCTTCTCCTTCTCTCCCACGGTCATTTGTGTGCTTAGAACTATCCTAGTGATTAGAATCTCACCGTCTTCCACAAATTCTCCATTATCAATTTCTGGAGATTCTTCCTCCTCTTCCGAGCTCTCTCCATCGGTCTCCCATTCTCCATACTTGTTGATGGTCATGGTACACTGGTTTGGGCACTCACTAGCAATGTGACCCCTTCCTTGACATTTGAAACAACGAATATCTCAATTCCTGGTTTGTTTAGCCTCCAAAGTAGGTTTCTTAGGTGGAAGAATTACCTGGTCACTTTTGCGATCAACCACCTCTTTTGCCTTTGATGGTTCTCCAATCTCCTTCCTTGAATTTCTCCATGGATTGAAAGGGGTATTGGGTTTCCTCATGTTTCTCCTCCTTTTGATTTGTTGCTTGATCTTGGTGTCTTGATGGATCATATCTTGTATTTCCACATGGTGATACATCTCCACTTGATCAACAATCTCCCGATTGAGCCCATGTAAAAACCGTGCCATGGTTGCCTCAGGATCCTCCTCAACGTTTGCTCGAATCATGGCAATTTGAATCTCCTTATAGCAGTCTTCTACACTCTTACTCCCTTGGGTGAGGCGTTGAAGTTTTTTGTGGAGATCTCTATGGTAATGTGTAGGAACAAACCGCTTCCGCATGGCGAACTTCATGTCTTCCCAAGTGTTGATGGTCCACCATATCTAGCCCTCTCCTTTTTAACTTGATCCCACCATATTAATGCATAATCATAAAATTAAATGGAAGCAAGTTTGACCTTTTTATCCTTGGAATATGCATGGCATGAAAATACTTGCTTGATCCGCATCTCCCACTCCAAGTATGCTTCCGGGTTGCTTTTCCCTTGAAAAGAGGGGACCTTCACCTTGATCCCACCAAGTAGGTCATCATCATGTTGTCTCCTTTGTCCTCCTCTCGGTTGTTGGTACAACCTCCTCCTTTGTGGGACATCATCAAGATCATCATCAAAGTTCACCATCTCCTCCTCCATGATGTGGGGACGACGTGGTGCCGGAGCGCGTCGTGGGTTATCATGGAACATCCTTGGGCTTGGTTTATTCTCAAATTCATCAATCCTCTCATGTAACACCTCCAACTTCCGATCAAGAAGCTTCTCGAAGTGGCTCACCAAAGCTTGCATTTGGAATTGTGTAGCTTCGGGTGCAGGAGATCTACTTCGACTTCCTTCATCGCTAACATGTGCAATTTTCTTCCCATGATCTTCTTCCATGATATGTTATGCAAACACAAACACACAGCGGGGGGGGGGGGACACACACAATGATACACACTCACTCACACACGCGAGATGTACACACACACACACAAGATGTACACACACACACACAAGATGTACACACTCACAAAAACAAGGATACACACTCACACACACAAGATATACACACGCACACACAAGATTTACACACACACACACACACAACAATATTCACACACTCACACACAAGATATTTTTTTTTTCTTATTTATCTCCACTCTCAACACTCAATTAAAATTACAAGCTCTTATGGAAATATAATACCTTGGTTTGGATGATCACTTTCCACCAATATTTCCCCAATCAAAATTGTGTTGGGGGCTGGTTTAACACAACCCGCTTGAGTGGTAAAGGGTAAAGGGTGAAAAGTGGGTAAAAAATGGATAAAGGGTGGGTGAAAAAAGGGGGTAGAAAGGCGGTATTTGGGTTTTTCCTGTTTGTGCAAGAAAAGAAAAATTAGTAACAATATGATCCAAATATAATATGGGGATGAAGCAAAATGATGTAGAAAGTGATGTACGGAAATGAAAAGTGCTAAGAGGAACCTGTTTCTGAAGAATATTCTTCATTAGTGTCGACTCCCAGTTTTTCAGACCATTCTCTTGTGTTCCACAAGTATGGCCAATTCAGGCATTCTAAAACATCATGTTGCATCCCTTTAGAAACATACCACCATTGTGGTCATTTGAATCATCAGGAGGAAGAAGGAGTTGGGGACTAGAGAATACAAATGCCTGATTGTGAGGCAGGAGATGCCTCATCCATCAGGGCCCCATCCACAGGTCTCGAGGTGAAGTTCGTGCATAGTCAATAGTTGCCGAGGGTGTGTGGAACCTCAGTCCAAATCATGTTTTCATATTTGGGATGGAAATATTCAAAGTTTTCTTGTTCTATTCTTGTCACTAGCGTAAGATCATCCTTATTGTGGGGGTGTGATGAGCTCGTTCTACCACAATCCAACCGGCCTTATCTGCTCTTAGTGTGGCTTCCAAATCGTTCATTTTCCTTGAAGGGTATTGGGCCCATGAATAAGTGGACCTATTTTGATTTTGATCTTGGTCTTAGTTTTGTTTTTTAGGGGAGTATTTGGTCTTGTGAAATTAATGGGCGGTGTTTCAGGGCCCTTTCTAAGTTCAGGTACCTCTCCATGGGTTTTTCTCTAGTATACTTCAGTTTTGTAGGGGATTCCTCCATCCCAGTGTCCCAGTGTGCCAATTTTCCCTGTAATGGTTTTAATCCTGGTGGTGGAGTTGTTCTGTTAGCTTTGAGAAAGTGGGTTGAGTTCAGGTTAGGAATTCCCTAGTCTTCGGTTGCGGTGAGGATTTTTATTTGGTTGGTGTGGGAGGTGTTGAGTTAATTTCTCACCCTTAGGTTGTTGGGTCATTTCATAGTAATATTTCCATTTAAATCTCTGGCGTGTTGTTCGGTCCATGTGGAGAAATTGAATGAGTTCATCTTGGGAGTTCCCACATTGCCCCCCAGGGGTGGTGTGTTCAGGTTTTAAGGTTTTCATGTTAGTGGAATTCTTGTGGTGGGGAGAACCCTCTTGTGTTCTCCCATCATTCTTCTACTGTGGTTTCTTCTTGAATTGATCTAGTGTGATGTGTGTTGGGAATGGTCACCCCAAGCCCCTCGGTTTCCTTTGGTTTTGTCTGGGCATGGACTCGAGTTGTGTTAACTGTTGGCTTAGTGACTTTTTGGGGTCAGAAAGTGTCTGTGGTGGGGATGATTGTCACACCCCGGCCTCAGACGCTCTTGTATTTTATTCTTCTCACGGTCTCGCATTGTTTGGAAAAAGTTTGGTTTGGGGTCCTGATTTGAAATTTTTTAAGTTTAATAATATTGATGGGTTTTAGACTGGTGCACAGGCACTGCACGGTTGGTGGTAATCGTATAGTCAGCTCGGCTGCCCTTGCGGTTGCCCACTTCTTAAATAATAAAATTTTATGAGAATAAAATAGATAAATGATTAAAACATAATAATAGTAATACTATTGTGAAAATAATAATGTTATTATTTTTAAGATAATTGTTAATAATTTTTATTTTATAATTTTACCTGGCTTTAAAAATGTTTCATTGAGGTGCAGGTCGTGCCTGACTTGAGTTTATGCGCTTTTGCTGGCAAGTGAATGTTTTGGCTTGACAATGTTCGACACACACGCAGGGAACAATCAAAGTCGTGTGGCTTCACCAGACCACCGTGTGGCCTGCCCAGTGCGCAGTCAAGTAATTATTTAACCAAATGAATGGTTAAAGTGAACGCTAAAAGAAATGAGAAAAATAAAATTATTTTAGTGATTTAATAATAATAATATTATGATTATTAAGATCATCATCATCATCATCATCCTCGTCCTCCTCGTCGTCGTCGTCATCGTCGTCCTCGTCCTCGTCCTCGTCGTCATCGTCGTCCTCGTCCTCGTCCGCGTCCTCGTCCTCGTCCTCGTCCTCGTCCTCGTCCTCGTCGTCGTCATCGTCGTCGTCGTCGTCGTCGTCGTTATCGTCGTCGTCGTCGTCGTCGTCCTCTTCCTCGTCCTCATCCTCGTCGTCGTCGTCGTCGTCCTCGTCGTCCTCTTCCTCGTCCTCGTCCTCGTCCTCGTCCCCCTCGTCCTCCTCATCCTCGTCGTCGTCATTGTCGTCGTCGTCCTCGTCGTCCTCATCCTCGTCCTCGTCCTCGTCCTCATCGTCCTCGTCGTCCTCGTCGTCCTCGTCTTCCTCGTCGTCGTCGTCGTCGTCCTCGTCCTCGTCGTCGTCCTCGTCCTCGTCCTCGTCGTCGTCCTCGTCCTCTTCCTCGTCCTCTTCCTCGTCCTCGTCCTCGTCCTCATCCTCATCCTCATCCTCATCCTCGTCCTCGTCGTCGTCCTCGTCGTCGTCCTCGTCGTCATCCTCGTCTTCGTCCTCGTCGTCGTCCTCGTCGTCGTCCTCATCATCGTCCTCGTCCTCGTCGTCGTCCTCGTCCTCGTCATCGTCCTCATCCTCGTCCTCGTCCTCGTCCTCATCCTCGTCCTCGTCCTCATCCTCGTCCTCATCCTCGTCCTCGTCCTCGTCCTCGTCCGCATCCGCGTCCGCGTCCGCGTCTCGTCCTCCTCATCCTCCTCGTCCTCGTCGTCCTCCTCGTCGTCGTCGTCGTCGTCATCCTCGTCGTCCTCGTCCTCTTCCTCGTCCTCGTCCTCATCGTCTTCGTCGTCGTCGTCGTCGTCCTCACCGTCCTCGTCGTCCTCGTCATCCTCGTCATCGTCGTCATCCTCGTCCTCGTCCTCATCGTCGTCATCGTCCTCGTCCTCATCATCTTCGTCGTCGTCGTCGTCGTCCTCATCCTCGTCCTCATCCTCGTCCTCGTCCTCGTCCTCGTCGTCGTCCTCGTCGTCGTCCTGGTCGTCGTCGTCGTCCTCGTCCTCGTCGTCGTCCTCGTCCTCGTCCTCGTCCTCGTCCTCATCTACATCCGCGTCCGCGTCGTCGTCCTCATCGTCATCCTCGTCCTCGTCGTTCTCGTCGTCCTCGTCGTCCTCGTCATCCTCGTCCTCGTCCTCGTCCTCGTCCTCGTCCTCATCCTCGTCCTCGTCCTCGCCCTCGTCCTCGTCTTCCTCGTCGTCCTCGTCATCCTCGTCGTCCTCGTCCTCGTCGTCCTCGTCGTCCTCGTCGTCGTCGTCGTCATCGTCGTCCTCGTCCTCGTTCTCGTCCTCGTCCTCGTCCTCATCGTCCTAGTCGTCCTCGTCGTCCTCGTCGTCCTCGTCGTCGTCGACGTCCTCGTCGTCCTCATCGTCCTCGTCATCCTCATCGTCGTCGTCCTCGTCCTCGTCGTCCTCATCATCGTCGTCGTCCTCGTCCTCGTCCTCGTCCTCGTCCTTGTCCTCGTCCTCGTCCTCGTCCTCGTCCTCATCCTCGTCCTCGTCCTCCTCCTTGTCCTCGTGCTCGTCCTCATCCTCGTCCTCGTCCTCATCCTCGTCCTCGTCCGTGTCCGCGTCCGCGTCCCCGTCCATCCCCGTCCCCGTCCCCGTCCCCGTCCGCGTCCGCGTCCGCGTCCCCGTCCGCGTCCGCGTCCGCGTCCGCGTCCGCGTCCCCATCCCCATCCGCGTCCCCGTCCCAGTCCCCGTCTTCCGCGTCCCCGTCGTCGTGACTAGTCGTTGCGCACTTCCTCATGCTGCCCTGCTACCCGCGTCGCACAACCCTCGCACCAAACACCATCACGCTGCACAGCCCTCCCCATGCACTGCCTACCCTTCTCGGGCGTGACTCACCTCTGGCACCCCCATCGTGCTCGACCAACCTCCCACACCCTCTCCATAGGTGTGTTTTACTTCAATTGGTCATTTCTTCCATTTGGTAGAATTGTAGGTTAGGGTTTCATGTTTTTTAGGGTCCAATTGTGACGATTTTGATTTGATGTCTTATTTTTATCATTCAATCTGAGTTTATTACGGTGTGACTAGCGAGCAATTGGAGGTGCACACCAAGTTGCAATGTTTTCCTACACCGAGGTAGGTGATTCCATGTATAACTATTATTTAATTAATTAATTTGTGAGTTTAATTAATTTACCATGTTTATTTATTGATTTGCATGCTGCAAATTCCGTTCTGTTTGAGATTTAATATACATTTAATTTTTTAGTATCATGTTGATGCAATAGGTGTGTAATTTTTCAATGAAAACCCATGTTGAGCTATTTATTAGCATTTTATAAAATGTGCAGTCAATTTGTTAGAATATGAAATGGGTGCAATTGGTGTTTTGGTGTAGCGTCTATAAACGTTTTGTCATAAAAGAATATTTGAGTGAGTTTTTGGTGTTTAAATTCATGCTACATGTTTTGAATTTTTTTAATAAATTCTTTTAGTGGTTTGTCTAATTATGAAAGTTCTTTCTTTGACTATGCAGTTTTAATTGATTGTGTGGTGATGTAGATTAGGTTTTGAAAGGTTTTTGGTGTGTGTTTAGCCTTAGAAGAGGATTTTGGGTGGGATTTAGTGTTCAAAGTCTTGTGATACTACTTGGAGTTGTTTCATAACATTTTTAAGTGGTTTATTAAATATTATAAAGTGTGTGAAACATGTTTGGATATTGTTTTGGTGTGCATATGTTTTCAAAAGTGGGTTTGATTATGAAAATGGGGGTATTTGTGTGTGTGCCTTCTTGTGAAAATCATTGGAAGTGTTCAATCAATTGTTTGAGTAGTACAAAATGTATATTTGTGGGTTCTTGAGGTGCGTGTGTGTTGAAAAAGGATTTTTGATGGGAAATGTACCACTTTGAGCATGTTGGCCTTGTCGTGCATTTCTCAATATGTATTGCAAATTATTTTAAAAGATGGAAAGTATGTTTTAATGTCACTTTGCTGTGTGTTTGGTTTTAAAGTGGATTTTCCTACTTGAAATTGAGTGTATTATTGGTGCAAACCTTTGATGTGTTATTTTGAAATGTTTTATAGATTTTTTAAGTGTTTAATTGTTTTATTAAATTATATGTGTAGTGAGTGGTCCCTACTTTGTGGTTTGGAGTCGCCGGGTCTAAGACAACTCACCTGCGTGTGCATAGGTAAGTGTATATATATATATATGTGTGTGTGTGAGTTCCCCCAATACATTTATAGTCATCCATGGTAGTGAATATACATGTATGGGGCTAGGTGTGCCCATGTATATATATGAAAATGCATACATAGGAGAGTAGCGACTAGTATATGCATATAAGAATATGTGTAAGGATCCCCTTCCACATGTTCATGGCCATGTAGGCATGTGCATAGGGGATAGGTGTCCTTAAATGTATGTGAAAGTTCATATGCCTAGTGGGGGAGTAGTATCTTCTAGTTAGAAAACTCCAAGAGCTGAAAGTTCAGTTTGGTTCCACCCTGAGGTAGGTGCCCTATGCCTATGCTTTTAATTTGAATTCCATAATTGCTTGTTTGTTTTAAAAATATGTTTTATATTTATGCTATATACACATGCTATGGAATCTAGTTTCAGTTTCTAGAAATGATTATGCCTTTGTTTTGGAAATTGAAATGTATTTCTAACGCTCATTGGTCTTAAGTGACTTTTCTTGAAAAGTGATTTCCTAAGTGGTTTTGAATTGGTAATGAATATTTCCAAATGCGTTTGGCCTTTTGGCCGGTTAGTTATAAAAAGTGTTCCTTGTAGGTAATTAACCTTGTTTGGCACCTTAAGAATGGTTTATGAAAAAGAAAAAGCTCTATTGAGTCATGCCCCTTGTTTAAAAAAATGATGTGTGTGTTGAATGTGTGATTTGTGATATGTGCCTAGTAATGAGGCTTGTGCATTATTGTGTGACATAAAATGGGGGGATGCGATCAAGGAGGTAAATCAATGGTGAGAGGCTGGATGTGTTTTTAAGTAAAGAAAATGATAAGTAGATATACGTTTTCTTGATAAAAACTCACCACCACTTGAAATAGAGCACAATGGGAAACCTGGGTATCTAGGAGGGCAGACTAGGACTAGTACGCTAGATGATACAGAAGTGGTTCATCCTAGTTTTGTCTATCAAGATTGACGCTACAACACTAACTAAACATTTTTGATGATTAAAGACCACTAGGTTATGAGTGTGTTCCCTACTAGTGGCTCGTGCATGAGAACATAGATCATTGTGGTTCCTATGCCATGTTTCACTAAGATATGAGGATCCTAGGTCCCCAACTAACACTAGATGCTTAGGGATTTCCCATGGCGCTTTTAATGTGATTTCCATTTCAGTCATTTCATACTTGATGTCTTATTTGTGAAAACCATTTTTTAATCTAAATTGGCTTCCTTTCATTTTTAAATGTTAATGCATGCTTGGAACCTATTTTGAAAATGTAGTGGGAGACAAATTCTTTACTTGAAAATGAAAACTTGTTACTTGAATTTGAAAAGAATGAAAAAAATTATTTTATTATAACCTATTTTCAAACTAGCATGTTTTTGATTTCTTATAAAGGAAAGGGCATAGGACGTTGTTGTATCTTGGCTTTCCTACTGAGTATCTTAGTGCTCACACTTAACTTTACTTTTCAATTTCAGGTTCCTTTTGTTCTGGATCGCTCTTGGAGTGAGTGTAGTTTATTTTTCATGGTGAACCATGAGGTCACTTGAGGTATGTCTCATTTCTTCGTTTATTCCTTTTTATGCTACCAGTTTGTTCAGTTTATTTTCTTTTATTTATCTATTTGTTTAATTTATGATTATTTATTTGTCTTTGTTGTGGGCCAAATAATCACAAACTGGTTTATTTTGATGCATGACACTAGTTTCTAGCCCGTGGGGATCAGGAACGCCCCTTGGGCCTTACCGTGGACCGGATCGGGCGTCAATTAGATGACGAACCGATATAGTTCATGACATAGTGCCCCAAATTTTGATCCCACTATGTGAATATATAATTGGGGCTTGTGTTGTTTGTGTAGGAAAAAAATGCGTCACTAATGATATAGTGACTCCAACACTTAAAATCCTATAACATAAATTCCATATTATGTATTGGGTAAGATAGTTCTACTCATGGTAGTAGGTAAGTGAGGGGGCTCTTCGCTTTGTCGGAGAGCTATCGGCTAGGGTTTCGGCCCTGGTGGCAATGCTGCAGTCACAGTTGCCAGTTGTGATGGGAGAAGGTGTGACACCCCATAATGAAGCGTGCGTGATGGTGATGGTGTAGCTCGAATGTCCCCTCAAGGTTGAAATATACCCACGGTGGATGGATGCACGATATGTGTGAGATCTGGCTATGACAGGTGCAGGGAGGCGGGGATCTGGCTGCAGCGTGGTCTGCAGCAGTTATGATGTTTGTCATTGCGGTGTAGTCAGATGTGGGTGCGTGAGGATGAAATTTGGCTTTGGTAGTTTCATCATTCACTGAAAGAAGTTGCGACGATGTCTCGGTGGTGGCCCTTGGCGGCATCGACGACGGAGTTCAGGCTGCGAGAGATGGAGGCGGGTCCCGATCTGGTGATCGGATGATGGCGGGTGCACATATCTGGTTGCAGTGGGGCTCTACAGGGTGTTCAGTTGTGGGTAGGATGGGATGGGATTTGGTTGTAGCGGATCGGTCACCAAGCAGTGGTTTAGCGACCAAACGACGACAAGCATAAATCTGGTCGCGGTGGGGTTCTGTGGGGTGTGCAGTTGCAGGCCAAAGCTAGGCCTATGGGTCATGTACTAGGCCTTGGGCCTCATATGACTTTTTTCTTGGTTATATAGGGATTTGGGCCCCTGTGTCATGCGCTTTTTAATGGGATTTGTGCCATTGGGATTTCAGAACACTGTATTTTAAGGCCTTTGTGCCTCTGGGTCTTCAGGTTTGGGATGTGTTCCCCTTTATTCCAATTTAAAAGGGGTTTGTGTTTTTCTCCTTTTTAATAAAGGGTCTTTCCCCCAACCTTCATAGTAGTTCTACTCATGGGTTCTTAATTGAGGTGACCCGTAAGCTACAACCTGCTCCTTCTATATTAAAACATCTTCTAAACCAACTCCTGATACATCACAGCAGTCAACATATCCAATTCTAAAAACTAGAAGATTCAACAATTGGGTTTTATAAAACCTCCTATTAAACTCAATAAAATCCTCATCACACTTCTCCAACCACTAAAACTTCACCCATTTATTCATCAACATTGTTATAGGTCTTGATAAACAAGCTAAGTACTTGATAAAACATTGTTAGTACCTCACAAAACCCGGAATTATCATGATCCCAAACACATTCTAGGGATGTGTCCATGACATCACAATCTCTACTTTCATTAGTTATAATAATATACTACTCTTAGAAACCACATGCCCCAATAGTTTTACCTCTTAAATCTATAATTGACACTTTGATGTCATGGAAAAAAGGTGATGTGCTCGATGGGTACTCAACACTATCTCGAGGTGTCTTCCATGCTTCTATGGGGTCGGTGAGTAAATTAGTATATCATCAATGAACACTGTGATGAAAAGTTGAGGTATGGGTGAAAGATCTTGTTCATGATGTTCATGGGCACTTTTGGTACATTTTTCAGTCCAAATGATGTCATAATGTATGACTATAACCCATACATACTCTGAACACAATCTTCAAGATTTCCTCCACTCTAACCAATAACAAATGATATCTAGATTGAATATCAATATTTTAAAGCCATTTGGCTCCCCACAATGAATCAAAGATATATTGGATATGGAGCGGAGGATACCTATTCTTCAAAGTCACTTGATTTAACTTCCAGTAATCTACATGGATCCAAACAATATTTTCCACCTTCTTGGAGAAAAAATAGGTTCACCCCATGGTGATGTACTCATCCGAATAAATCTATTTTGTTCAATTTCCTTGAGATATACCTTAAAATCCTTCAACTCAACAAACTTTATAAGATAAAGGGGTATTGAAATGGGAGACATGCATTCCATGAGTTCTATCTCAAACTCAACTCCTCTATATGGGGGAAGTCCTATGAAGTCATTTAGAAATTTTTACAAATAGAGATCCAAAACTAGGGGAAAATAAAATGGGTGTACCATTGATCTTTTTGAAATATCCAAGCCCAAAATTTGTGTCATGATTATCCCTTGTTGGATCAAGTATGTACCCACTCTACCTTCTCCCAAATTCCATTCATCAATTATCATGAACATATCTCCCAAGGGAAATGAAAAGGAAACCTATCTCTGATAGTAATTAATGTGGTCTTGAAAATTTTTCATACATTCTATGCCAATAATCACATAAAAGTTTGTCATATCATGAATCATGATTTCCCATAGAAGTCTATAACCAGAAATGACTATAGGAAACAATTTTCATCACTAATGATTGTAAACTTTCATGCCCAATGGTGTATCAATGGATATTAACTCAAAAGATAACATTCCTGGTAAGTCAATTCCTATAATATTTTGTCTAGATATAAAATAATGGGAATAACTGAAATCAATAAAATTAGTAGATAGTATATAAGTGATCAAGACCATACCACATATAGTAGATAGTTACTCACCATGATCCTCTAGTGCATGATCAACTGCATATACTCAACCTGACTCATCTTCATGACCATTTCCATAATGTATGCGACTCATCTGAGTCACTTTTATCTTATCCTGCTACTAAGGAACCCATCCAGATCCATGGGTCATAGATCACACTTATCCTACAGCCCTATGGAAACCTGACCTCGATGCTCTAAAGTAGATACTAGTGGAATAAAAACATTTAATATCAGTCTTTTACCACTCAATGTCTATTTATAACCAATGTTAATAAAGTAATCATTGAATGTTCAAGTTTCAACATTGATTTTCATAAAAATGACATCGAAAACCCTTCCACAGGGTGATAAATAGAGGGATTTTGACATTAGTTTTATAAGAAAGGATTTCAAAAGTTTTTCAGTATATAGGAGGACATTCCACACGGTCTTTTTTATAAAACTAACATGGAAATCCCTCCTTCTTGGCTTTTGATGTTGGTTATTATTAAAAATGGATGTTGAATGTTAATAAAGCTACTCCAGCTACTAAAATCGATCCCAGATCAAAGGAGCGTTCTTCGGTTCCTGTTAGTGGTCCCATCACCAAAGCTATGAAACATGCGTTGGCTTCACCCGGTATGAGATCGAAAGAAGGTTCTATTGGCCGAAAGGCTTGTGATTCGTTTCTCTTATGATTTCTATTATCATATGGAATGATCAGTGTTTAGAGGCTCACATCAAGTGAGCCTTCATGAAATCAGAAGTTCATAGGCATTAAGTATCTATAGTTGATATTCTAGAACCAAAAAAAGAAGTGGGTCTCATTTCATTTTTTGCAAAGAGTATGGGATTCGATCATTACATGCACTTAGGTTCCTGAATTAGGCATATTTGGATGTTTTGTAAATCTGGAATCTTGATGGATATTGTGGAGGCTTCTTCACAGTTTGTTACAACCAAGGTTAATGTTGGTGAAAATGAATTCTTCTTTTCCTTTGTGTATGCTAGTTGTGAGGCTTCTAAGCGAAGCCTTTTATGGCAACAACTGCATGCTCACCAACTGGGCAACCTTTCCTGGTCCGTTGGAGGTGACTTTAATACCATCATAGATGGTTTGGAGAAATGAGAAGGGGTTGAGATTTTGGCTAATGCTGCATATGATTTCATAAATTTCTTGGCCTCTAGTGGTTTGATTGATATGGGTTTTACTGGAAATAAATATATGTGGTGTAATAATCATCGTGGTGTAAGGAGGACCTACAGTCGGCTTGACCAGTGCTTGTCCAATTTTCAAGGCATGGTCACCTTCGATCGGGCTGCTATTTCTCATATTTCCAGATCAGTGTATGATCACTCTCCTCTTCTTGTGATGTTGAAGAAGGGGGATGTGGGGCCAAGATGTTTTTTCTATTCTGCTAACTGGCATCATATGGATGGTTTTTGACAGATCATCGTGGATTCTTGGGGCAAACCAGAGTGTGGATTGGCATGGAATGGCCTTATGAATCGGCTTCAGTGCCTGCGGAAAGATATCCAGGCTTGGCTTTCCTGCAATGGTAACAATGACACTAGTTTGGAGGACCTCAATTGCAATATTGAGAAGATGTAGGATGACCCAATGGAGGTGTGGGATGACAGTCATTTTTCCCTACTTGAGGAGAAAAAGAATCTACTTTTTGAGAAGCTTTTGGCGGTTGAAAGGGCCTATAGACAACAGTCCTGAGCTTTGTGGCTTAAAGAGGGGGATAAAAATACATCCTATTTTTAGGCATGTATTAAGGAGAAGAGGGTGAGAAAAAAGATTAATATCAGACTAGAGGATGAGTCCTTTATTTTAGATGTGGACGTTGTTGTTAAAAGGGATTTGGATTATTTTGAAGATCTTTTGGCAGGTCCGAATTGTTTTAATTCAGGGAGGTCGAATTTTTAGATTAGAGAGGAGGATTTCATGAGCTGGATTCCATGTTTGGTGGAACCCAGGGACAATGAGGTCCTGACACCTATTCCAGAGGAGGAGGAGATTAAAATCATGGGGTTCATTATGAGCAAGGACAACGCTCCTGGGCTTGATGGTTTCCCGGGTGTGTTCTTTGTTGAAATATGGGATATTACAAAGAGTCAAGTGAGGGAGGCTATGTAGGATTTATTCAAGGGAGGTTCTTTGAATTAGGCCATTTGTGCTTCTAAGGTGGTTCTCATTCCAAAGGTGAAAGATCCCTCCACTTTGAATTAGTTCAGGCCCATATGTTTGTGTAATTTTGTTTATAATATTATATCCACTCTTCTTAGTAGAAGACTTTGAAGTGTTATTTTGTGAATTATTTCGACTGAGCAACATGGGTTTGTCCCTCGAAGAAGAATCCAGGGGGTGATTGGTATCTCCCAAGAAATGGTCAATGACTTTAATAGAAGAACAATTGGATCTAACATCATGATTAAGGTGGATATGGACAAGGATTATGAAAAATTGGAGTGGAAGTTTATTCTTTGGGTCATGAGGAAGTTTGGGTTTCATGAATGGTTCTGTGACTTGTGATTTAGATGTTACGCCTTCCCATGAATCACTATTACCCTTGTGGGCAAGGATTTTGTGTTTTTTAAATTAGCTCGTGGTGTCAGGCAAGGTGATCCCTTATCACCCTATTTGTTCATCATGGCTCAAGAGGCTCTTACAAGAACATTCATCAAAGCCTTGAGGAGGGAAAAATTATTCCTTATCATAACAGGTTCATAAATGGCATGGTGTCTCATCTTATGTTTGCTGACGATATGCTATTCTTTATTAATGGCAAACAAAAATCAATCTCCAGGTTCTTCAATGTCATATCTTTTTATAGAAAGTTGAGTGGTCAAAGCATGAACTCAAGAAATAGTAGTGTTTTCATATCCAATAAGTGCTTGGTTAGAAGTGCTAGTGTCATTCAATCCAAGTTGGGTATTCAACGATGGCAACTCCCTATGGTTTACCTTGGTGCCCCAATTTCCAATGGTAGGGTCAAGAAGGTGTTTTTTTTATGATCTTATCAATCAGATAACAGGAATAATTTGCAATTGGAAGAATAGATTCCTCTCATTCAGAGGTAGGATCACTCTCATTAACAGTGTCCTTACATTTATCCCAATGCACGTGCTCTCTATTCTTAAGCCTCTAAAGAGGACCATTAGGAACTTGGAAAACGTCTTTAACGCTTTTTTATGGGACACAAATAAAGTTGGTCGTTGTTACTAGGAATCATGGAAACAAATGGTTAAACCAGTTGATGAAGGGGTCATTGGCCTGCACGATGTGGAGGAGACCATGCAAGCTATGCATGCTAGGTTGGCTTGGGATTTCTGTGAGGGGAGTTCCCTCTGGTCTAAATTCATTATGGAAAGATATGGGGAGGATTGGAGGAGTTGGGATTTGAACTCCAGGAGGTTATCAAGCTTGGTGTGCTGCTTACTTTGTCACCTAAAGGAGTTGGATGAGGTGGTTCGGTGGACGGTTGGTCATGGCGATATCAATCTGTGGAATACGAGTTGGTCAGGTGATATTCTCTATTTCCTGAGCTACCCAACTCCTACCATTTCTTTTAAAGAGGCTATTTTGTATCTGGATTTTCTTGAGGCTATCCTAAACATGGGTCAAAGGGAGGTGTTTGAAAGCATTACACTGGTTGATGAACCAGATATGTGTACTTTTTTAGGATCTTCCTCAGGGAGGTTCTCTAGTCGTGCCTAGGAACTTAATACATTCTGGTAGCACCTCGGATGTGTGGTCTTCAAAATTATGGTGCAAGTAGATCCCTGGAAAGATGAAATTTTTAGTTTGGCGCATGAGGAATCATGTGATTCCCTTGGATGAGAATTTTCAACGAAGAGGAGTTATCCTTGCCTCCCAATGCCAGTGTTGCAGATCACCGCAACAAGAGACAATCAAACATATCTTCTTTCATGGTGATTGGGCCAAGGGAGTCTGGAATTATATTTTCCAAGGGATGAACCTTAATGTCTTTGATAGACCGATGCAAGGCATGATTGAAGAATGGTTTCAGGGGGTGGGTCATCTTGGGACAGAGTTCAAGATTCGAGGGATGGTTCTCTCCGCTGATTGCTGGGTAATATGGGAAGCTCGCAATAAATCTAGATATGGAGCCACGATTTACAGACCTCATCTTCAGGTGCGGGTGTGACTTCTTATGATGGAATTGGGGGATTTTATCAAGAATTCCAGTAACTCTATCACTTTAAGGTGTTTTCATCCTAGATACTGCATGTTTGTCGCTACTAGGCACATTTTGCAAGGCCGATGGGTTATATGGACCCCCTTTCTTGGGGTTTAAACTGAACGTGGGTGGTTCATGATTTCATGGGGTGATGAGAGGGGGTGGGCTAGTCTGGGACAGCCGTGGCTCTATGCTCTTGGGGTTTTTGGCCTTTTTAGTGTTAGTAATTCTATGGTTACAGAGGCTAAAGACTTGGATGCAGGTTTATCCTTATACAGACAATCCAACATTTATATCTCAAAAGTGGAGACCGATTCTGCAATATTGTTTAAGTTCCTACTTGAGAAAGGTGACATTCCATGGGAGATAGTTTATACATTAAGGTATTGCAGGATTTATGTCAATCAGAATATTATGATCAGACACACTTGACGTGAAGGGAATTATGCAGCTGATTTGGTAGACCGGGAGAGAGATTAATCATTTACAACACCCTGGGATCCTTGCCTAATGATTGTAAGCTAATTATTAAACATGACGCACTTGGATTGCACTACATCCACCCCCCTTGATCCTTCATCTTGTATGTTGGTATGCTTTTTATCGAATAAAAAATGAATTTTTAGTCGTATAATCATTATAATGAAACAAACATTTTCAAAATAAGTTATTGTTTTTCTAATGATTTTCTCAACAATGAATCATAAAACATAATATCCATATTTTAAAATCCCTTGTTGATTATTTTACTTCATTTATAAAAAAAATGTAAGGAAAACCATGTATTCATAGATATATATGTAATCAATATGAGCTTTCAAATAATCAAAATTTTCTATCTCCACTATTGTAAAACAAGCCCTATTGAACACAATAAAAGTTTTTTTTTCATTTCAAATATTAATAATGAAAACCAATGTAAAATGAAAAAATTAATATTAAAGATATAAAATCATGAAATAATACTTCTTTAACAACATGCTAAATCTTCTTCGAACACCACCCAATAAAGAGCATAAACTATATTCTCTATAATATTTTGGGAAAATATTCCCAAATTCCATTATCTACTAAAATATAATAAATTAATCATTAATAATAGTATAATGAATAGTGGTTAATAATTATATATTTGTTACTACCCATCAAGGAATTAAAAATCCCAAACTTTGATCTTAGTGTTTTTGAATCTTTCATACACATATTAAATTATGGATTCTTTCAATTTTGTTGAAATATATTCTAGGTCAATAAAACCACAAACATAAGTGATATCGTACTAGATGAAAGGACTGTGGAGATACCTGATTATAAAATTAATAAATCAAATTAATATAAAATATGATTACTTAATGAAAATAAATTAATAATTTAAATTTACTTACATGGAATACAACTACAACACTGGTACACTGGGATGATCACAATTTACAACATCTATGATGTTGGTTTTAAAAATATTAAATGTATAATACCATCCACATATATTAAAACTCATCAGAAAAGTATAATAATTATCTAATATAGGAAAAACATGTGATAAATTTGTAACCCAATCAGCATCATTAGGTATATATGAAGGTATTGGATCCTTGAATTTTCCTTTCCTTTGCAGTGATTCCTTCAATTTCGAATACTCCTATATAAGGTAAGTGTAATAAAAATATATATTAATTATAAATTTAATTATAAAAAATTAAAACCAAATCATAACTCATATGTTTACTGGTGACAAAGATTAGATGGCCAAAGTAAAAAATGGCCAATACTCTATCCAACCATAAATACCTCCTCAATAGGCATCGACACATGAGTAGTTGGATCAATAATATCATGTAACACTACAATTACCTAACCCAACTGCATAGTTTTATGACGTACATAATCCCCTATATTAGGTAAAATTCTATATTCGACAATATGTGCACGGGGATCCCCATAATGAAACTCACAATACATGGTTGGGCCGGAATGAGAAGGTGGAGAATGTGGCTAGGAAGGATGTGTAGCCTGTATCTATCTCATTGCTTCGAAAAGCATAGATGACACATATTATTTAATCTTATCCTATATGTACTCATTCGTGTGCCCTATCTCAACCTTGTAAGAATTAATTTCTTCCCAATATTATTCCCGTATCTATGTTGCATAAGGTGCGTGGCCAATTTTTTTTAAATTTTGACACCATCCTTATACCCTTTGACATGGATAGGGTGTTTCGGATTTCCTAAGGAAATACTAAGAATATCCTTCCTAAGATTAGGGATAAATATCCCTTGTGTCATTTTCTCTTTAAACACATCCTAAAGTAATATTTTCCAATTTAATACTGGTATGATAAATTTGCTAAATACTAATATTGATGAAATTTAATAATTAATTTCTTTTGATCTCATCATCTATGTCCTTTGTTGGATGAGTAATGTGCATTACATTTTTCTACATTCTCACCCATTTCCATTTTTCATGATGAGAGAGAGGAGATGGAGGGTCGAGTGGAACATATTTAGAGTTGCTACTTGACTTGGCTCTTAATTCACTATGTTTTCTAGCAATATTTTCTTCCTCTAAAAAAGGATACCCACTTCATGACAATGTATGAGGGTATAAATTGTGAGAATATATATCTTGGTGAGTTTTCCTAGAGGCATGTTAAATAAGAAAATATAAATATATTATTAAGTAATGAAAATTAATTAAATAAATAGATTTTACAAAGAACAAAAACATGCCACGAAAGCATCATTCAACTTACTAGAGACAAAATTTTTCCATGCATCACTATCTATAAACTCATACTTAAGGTAGAAATCATTATCCTTTTAACTCCCAAAAATATAATTTGAAATAAATTTTTTCTTAAAATCTCTCCATCTTATTTCAGCATAGGATATACACTTTTTTAAATTAATTTTTTTCTCTTGAAAGTAAAATGTCATCTGTAATTGAAAAAATAAAATATTAATAAATTTATAATATTTAAACCATTAGTAAACCAAATAAATAAGTATAGAAATTTTACTGCTAGGGGATCCCATAAAATATCTTTCACCAAATGGGCAACTCTCCTCTAATTAGGGTATAAAATAATTAGCCTATAATAACTATGTACAGCTAGATAAGTCCTAAACTGTGTGGAATTTGGGCCAGTTGTAATGTTTTTCTCATCAAGGTTAATTATCACCATTTTCCCTGTCACGACCCGTCCTCGGGGCCCGTGCCGTGACTACCCCAAGCCCGCCTTCCATAGGCCAGGGGCTGGCGACTAGCACCAAGGCGTAAAATCCCAGTAAACAGGGAAGGCATTGCCTTTATAAGTAACAACCACACAGAGTCAGCAAGCGGAAAGTAAAGTGCAGAAAGTAAAGGGGGCCGGAAATACAAGCCCAACTGTAAAGTACAACTGAAAAGAAAAACAGCAACTGAAGAAAAGACGGCGGCCTCGTGTCGTCCACTGGCAATCCCACCTGAAGGGTGGGTACAGATAGCCTCCAGGCTCCTCGGGTCCCACGTCCGCTCCGAGCACGTCCCGCCCAGTGGTCCACCTCCAGGTACCGTCCTGCTCCACGCCCAACCGCGATCAGCGCTGTCCGTCGTCTGCAACCAACACCACGAAGTGCGGGCATAGCCCGTGCAGGGGTGAGTACAACTACTCAGTAAGGACCCCGAGACCCCCGAAGGTCTCCCGAAATCCACAAAGGATATAGCACAAAAGAAAGATGCAATCACGAAGTAACATCTGACTCGACTTAGGTATATGCCCATTCATATACCTAAGTCCCCAATTCTAGCTCTGCTCACGAGCTCAAGAACAACTCAATCCACAAAGGAAAGCAAGACTCAAATCCACAAGGAGAGTAAACAGTAAATCCACAAAGGATAGTTCAACACAATCCACAAAGGAGAGTAACATAAGATTCAGCTCAACCAGGTATACTTTTTCAGATGACGTCAAAGACGATCACTGATCCGTCTAAGTCGTCGGACCCACGAAGGATCGATAGGTACTAACCCCCGCAAAAAGACCCACGTAGGATCGGGCTCACACAGAACCTGTAGGCAGTGGCTCACACAGAACCGGTAGTAAGGACCCACGGAGGATCGGGCTCACACAGAACCTGAAGCACTGATCCACGTGGGATCGCTGAGTGCAGTAGTCGACGCAGTCCACTGAGGATCTCTGCACAGTCGTCGCCGCAGTCCACGAAGGATCTCTGCTCTGCCGTCGTCGCAGTCCACGGAGGATCTCTGCTCTGCCGTCGTCGCAGTCCACGGAGGATCTCTGCTCTGCCGTCGTCGCAGTCCACGGAGGATCTCTGCTCTGCCGTCGAGGTCACAGCCAGCGCTAGGGTTCCCGCACGTAGCGAGCTCGTTTAGGAGGGTCCGCTCCACGAGCCGAGGGGCTGATACATCAACTGACACGTAGTCCGAAGTTGATGTATCCAAAAGTTCCGTATCGACAACAGGATCTCAACGCGACAGACGGCGCGTCAATCGGACGCCCGGTCTGAGAGTTATTGGCATTTTCGTCCCAGGGGCCCGGTTGGTTTTTAGGGCAAAACCAACCCGACCGTACTCCGCCTGTATCCGATCCTCGGGCGGAGTATGCCAAAAGTTCCGTCTCACTTAGAGGAAACCACCACAGCTGACGGTACGTCGTTCGGACGTCCGTAGCTCAAGTTATGAGCGTTTCCGCTCCGAGGGCCCGGTTGGCTTCGTGTACGAACCAACCCGGCCGAACCCAAAGTCTTCCGAAACCTTGAGTATAATATACCGAAACGACCGTCTCGATCCAAGGATCGCGTAGCCGCTGACGGTTCGTCAATCGGAGGTCCCAGGCCCAAGTTATGGGCGAAAGACCGAAGAGGGCCCGAAACGGGGGTACTGGGCCCGGGGCGACCCGGCCCGAACCCCCCCTGGGGTCGGCCGAACCGGGTCGGCCCGAACCGGGTCGGCCCGACCCGGCCCGAACCGGCTCGGCCGGGTCCGGTCCGGCCTGGGCGCGGCCCGGCCGACCGGACCGGCCGGCTCGGCCGGCGCGGCTTGGCCAGCCGCGCGGGTGGAAGGCCGCGGGCGCAGCCCGCGGTCGAGGGAGCCGCGGCCCGCGTGCGGGCCGCGCGGGTGGTCAGCGGACGCGGCGCATTGCCGCGTCCCGACCGAGTGGACCGGACCCGCGGACCGCGGGTCCGCTGGATCGCCGCCGCCGCGGCCGAGCCGCGGCGGGTTCCTCCGGCGGCGCGCCGGGCGCCGCCGCCCCCGGTCGCCGGCGCCGCCGCGCCGGCGACCCGCGCCGCCGCCTTCTTCCGCGGGCCGCCGGAGATGCTCCGGTGGCCCGATTTGCCTCCCGTCTGCGCCGTTGCCCCTCCCGGATGCCGACCTTCACTGCGGGATCAACGGATCGCCCCTGCCGCGCGGTTCGTCGTCGTCCGCCAAATCCGCACAACCAAAAAAATAGATCGGCGGAGGGTTGCCGGGTCTTGTTCGTTAGACCCGCACCCTCCGCGTTAGCCATAAATCACGGGAGGAATAATCAACAACAATTTTTAAATAAATTAAAAATTGTTTCGATCGGGTTCTTTATTTAAAAAGAATAAACACGGGATTTTAAAAAGAATTCCAACATCCCTTACCTTATCGTTGCCGAACGGGGGATCGTCGCGGGATTTGCTCGTCGCGGAAGATGGAGATCGCCGCGTCGTCGCGGAATCGCTCGTCGCGTCGCCAATCTCCGGATCAAGATCAACGGATTTAATTAGTTTAAATCCGTTGATATTGAAATAAAAAAGGGAGAAGAAAAGATCCGATTCTCACCTTTGTTGCCGAACGAGGATCGGCCGCGGAAGAAAGACGTCGCCGAAGAACGTCGCGGGTAGATCTCGTCGACGTCGCAGATCTTGGTGTGCGTCGTCGAATTCCGGCCGCCGGCGTTCTTCGCGTTCTTCGCGTTCTTCGCGTTCTTCGCGTTCTTCGTGTTCTTCGCGTTCTTCGCGTTCTTCGCGTTCTTCGCGTTCTTCGCGGAGAGGGTGGAGGAACGAAGATTCTCTCAAATCCTTTCCAAGGATTTTTATGTTGGTCTTATTTTATAAACATGCCAACACGAAACCGGTTAAGAAACGATCCATCAATTCGTTGAATTAATTCAACGAAAGAAACGACCCATTTAATTCACGAAGAAACAGTCCATTTAATTCACGAAATAAACCGCCCAATTAAATGGTCTGTTAAGAATTAAAGAAAACGCGTCGGTTGACTTTTCAGTTACTTTGACGGGTTTTCGCGGGTGCGTTACTTAGCGAAAGAAACGGCGGGGCTCGTGCGGGTCCCACCGCACAAATATCCTACCAAAGGGGGTAGGATATTTCTGGATAGCATCCTATCCAGTTCAACTCAGTTCAAGCCGTCTTTAAGTGACTTCAAGTGGCTTCCAAGCAGCTTAAGTGAAATAAAATAAAGTTGTCGCACAAACTTTATTTTAT
Organism: Viscum album; assembly: GCA_963277665.1. Taxonomy (NCBI): domain Eukaryota; kingdom Viridiplantae; phylum Streptophyta; class Magnoliopsida; order Santalales; family Viscaceae; genus Viscum; species Viscum album. The sequence continues at coordinate 1,869,794,324 of OY728120.1, read as the reverse complement.
TTCTGACTTAAAGCCGTAAAATTTAAAAACCACGTCTGAGCAAACGCAACTCCGGAAGAGGCGTTTCTAAGCAAATACCGGCGCTGCGATTTCATCGGTGCCCTCAGAATTCGATTCCGGGCACCGGTTCAAAAGATAGAAAAACCCGCTCGTCCGTTCACTGAACGTACCCGAGCCAAACTTCGGAAATTGATTCCGGGCACACCGGGCCTCGGAATCAGGTGCCGTCTGAAGCTGCGCTCTTGTAAAATTCCAAAGAAAATTAAGAAAAAAATTTCCTTGAAATTTGCGGGTCTTTACATTACTCCCACCTCAGGGCTTTACGTCCCCGTAAAGATACATCAAAAACTAGGGGAACAAATGGGGGTACTGAGCACGCATCTGAGCCTCCCGCTCCCAAGTGCTCTCCTGGAGGTTCCCGTGCTGCCATCTGATGCGCACAAGAGGAATCGACCGCCCACGTAGGACCCGCTCCTGTCGATCCTCGATCTCCACTGGAACCTCCGCAAAAGTCGCCCCATCGTCCACGTCCAGCTCCCCAAAGTCGATGATGTGCGTCGGGTCGTGCACGTATCTCCTCAGCTGAGACACGTGGAAGACGTCGTGCACCCGGTGCAACTGAGGTGGTAGAGCCAGGCGATAAGCCACCTCTCCTATCCTGCTGAGGACCTGGAAAGGCCCGATGAAGCGGGGAGACAGCTTGCCGCCTCGGCCAAATCTCCGTAAACCACGTCGAGGTGAGACACGCAAAAAGACGTGGTCGCCATCCTCGAACTCTAGTGGCCTCCGCCTCCTGTCAGCATATGACTTCTGCCGGCTCTGAGCTGTCCTCATCCTCTCCTGGATGATCTGGACCTTCTCTGTCGTGGCTCGGACCATCTCTGGTCCCACGAGTGCTGACTCCCCAGGGTCTGTCCAGCACAACGGTGATCTGCAGGGTCTGCCGTACAACGCCTCGTATGGTGCCATCCCGATGGTGGAGTGGTAGCTGTTGTTGTACGCGAACTCCACCAAGGGTAGGTGGTCCTCCCAGCTGCGACCAAAGTCGAGAACACATGCACGGAGCATGTCCTCGAGTGTCTGTATGGTCCTCTCCGTCTGACCATCCGTCTGAGGGTGGAAGGCTGTGCTCAGATGGAGCCGCGTCCCGAACGCCTCCTGCAACCCCTTCCAAAGCCTGGAAGTGAAACGAGCATCTCGATCGGAGACGATAGACGATGGCACACCGTGAAGCCGTACGATCTCCTGGACGTAAAGACGTCCCAAGCTCTCTACTGAGCCCTGCTCTCTGATGGGTAAGAAGTGTGCCGACTTGGTGAGTCGGTCGACAATCACCCAAATGGAGTCGTGACCTCTGGAAGTGCGTGGAAGTCCAGTCACGAAGTCCATAGATATGCCGTCCCACTTCCACTCCGGGACCTCCAAGGGCTGTACCAAGCCTGCTGGTACCTGGTGCTCTGCCTTCACCTGCTGGCAGGTGAGGCATCGTGAAACGAACTCTGCCACAGCTTTCTTCATACCCGGCCACCAGTGCTGTCGCCTGAGATCCTGGTACATCTTCGCCACTCCGGGATGTACCGCCAAGGGAGAAGTGTGAAACTCTCTCAGCACCTCCTCTCGTAAAGCGACTGGTACGAAGGTACGTCCTCTGAAAAGGATGTCGTGCTCTGCTCCAAGGGAGAAACCATCAGGCGCCTGACCTGAGGATATCAGTGCACGCCGGGTCTCACAGTCAGCGTCCCCACGCTGAGCCTCCCTGACCCGCTGTAGAAGTGGAGGAGAGACTGTGAGAGACTGAAGAAAGGCTGCTCCGTCTCTATCCACGAAGGATATCTGCAAGGAGGCTAGCTGCTCCGTCGCCTCCTCAAGTAGCTGAATGCCCGTCCTCCTGCTGAGGGCATCGGCTACCACGTTCCCCTTCCCAGGAGTATAGACTATCTCAAAGTCATAGTCCTGGAGGAACTCAAGCCATCTCCGCTGTCTCAGGTTCAGGTCCTTCTGAGAGAAGATATACCTGAGACTCTGGTGGTCAGAAAAGACTGTGAAGCGCTCGCCCATCAGATAGTGCCGCCAAGTCTTCAGAGCGAAGACCACTGCTGCTAACTCCAGGTCATGAGTGGCGTAGTTCTGCTCATGCGGCCTCAACTGACGTGATCCGTAGGCGATCACGGCCCGCTCCTGCATCAGGACGCACCCGAGTCCAGTCCCTGATGCGTCGCAGTAAACTACGTACCCAACTCCCTCCTCAGGCAACCTCAAGATAGGTGCGCTGGTCAATCTCTGTCTCAGCTCCTGGAAGCTCTGCTGACATCTGTCTGACCACACAAAGGGTTTCCCCTTCTTCGTCAAGGCTGAGAGTGGTGCCGCAACTCTGGAGAAGTCTGGCACGAATCTCCGATAGTATCCCGCTAGGCCCAAGAAGCTCCGCACCTCTGTCACGCTCTTGGGTGGCTCCCAAGCTAGCACTGCCTCGATCTTCGCGGGATCCACTGCAACTCCCGCCTCAGAAATGACGTGCCCCAAGAAATGGACCTCACGTAACCAGAACTGGCATTTTGAGAGCTTGCCATAAAGCTGGTGCTCTCGGAGTGTGTCTAGCACAACTCGCAGGTGGTAGGCATGCTCCTCCTCAGTCGTCGAGTATACCAAAATGTCGTCAATGAAGACAACGACAAATCGGTCGAGGTATGGCTGGAAGATCCTGTTCATGAGGCTCATGAACACCGCTGGAGCATTGGTTACGCCGAACGGCATAACCAAGAACTCATAATGGCCATACCGACACCTGAAGGCCGTCTTCTGCACGTCCTCGTCTCGAACTCTGAGCTGATGATAGCCTGACCGGAGGTCTATCTTCGAGAACCACCGCGCTCCCTTGAGCTGATCGAAGAGGTCATCAATCCGTGGCAGCGGATACTTGTTCCTCACTGTCACCTGGTTCAGGCGACGATAGTCGACACAAAGTCGCAAGCTCCCGTCCGCCTTCTTGGCGAACAAAATCGGGGAAGCCCAGGGTGAAACACTGGGTCGGATAAACCCCTTGCTCTGCAAGTCCTCCAACTGTACCCGCAGCTCTCGAAGCTCGGCGGGGGCCATCCGATATGCTGGAGTAGATATCGGGGCTGTCCCGGGGTACAAGTCGATGTAAAAGTCTACCTCTCTACGAGGAGGTAGCCCTGGAACGTCGTCGGGAAAGACGTCCACGTACTGGTCCACCACTGCAGGAAAAGCCGGACTCCGCACGTCCACTGCTCCTAGGATGAGGCTAGCCAACTGATATGAGATGGGCTGCACTCTCCTCCGCGGAAGTCCATCCTGTGCTGCAAAGGTTCCCTTCTCGCCGGTGAAGGTAAACCTGCTCCCGTCGGTACGAACACATCGTACCTTGCGCCTAAAACAGTCGATCTGGGCATGAACCGTGGATAGCCAATCCATGCCCAAGATGACGTCGTAAGGCCTCGACGCCGCTACAAGGAGATCCCAGCCGAAGCTCTCGCCTCCTAGAGTAAGCTCACACTGCCGGCACCAGTGCGTAATCGTCGAGTCTGCTCCCGTAGGAGTCTCTAGCCGTAAGGATCGAGCCAACGGCTCAGTCGGAATCTCCGAGCTCCGAACAAGGGCAGAGGCTATGAAAGAGTGACTCGCTCCTGTGTCTATAAGTACTGCAGCAAGGGTGGAATAGACACAGATCGTACCTCGAATCATCTCTGGCAAGTCGGGGTCGTAGGCCTCCACTGCCTGGAGCTGGGCCTGTCCCTGCCCGCCAGCTCCCTGTGGTCGAGGTGGCCCTCCTGGTGGTGGTGGGGGTAGAGCCTGGAAGCGTCGCCCACCACCCGCTGCTCGGCCAGCTCCTCTGCCTCGTCCGCCTCCTCCCTGCGGACCGCCACGATCGACCCTCTGCCTCTGCCTGGGTGGCCCCTCCACCGTCTGCTGCTCCTCTGGTCGGCGAGTCGGGCAGTCACGAGCCATGTGACCCTGCCCGCCGCAAGAGTAGCACAGCCTGCCTCTCGAAAGGCTGGCACTCCGCTGTGTGCCTCGTACTGCTGAGCCGGTGTCCTGAGGCCGTCTGCGTGGGGGTCTGGTCTGCCTGGACCCGTGAGTCATCCGTCGGCTGCCTGCTGCCGATGACTCAGCTACCTGCCGCCCTGCGCTAGGTCTCGCTGCTGAAGAAGGCTCTGCCAGGAAGCTCTCGATCAGGAGGGCTCGCTCCAGCACTCCCGCCTGGGTCGGAATGCTGAGGGAGATCAGCGACGCCCGAATCTCCTGTCGCAAGCCCTGCTCGAAGGTCCGGGCCCGGAAGAAGGGGTCCCGTACCATGTCGGTCGAGTAGCGAGATAGGTCCGTGAACCTCGCCGCGTACTGAGCGACCGTCATGCTGCCCTGGCGCAGCTGGAGAAGCTCCTGGATGCGCACCGCTCGGAGGGTGGCCGGGACGAACTCAGAGCGGAAGAGGCTCTCGAAGTCCGCCCAGAGCAAGGATGCCTCATCGTGAACCTGGAGCATCAGGCTCCACCATCGTCCTGCCGCCGCCTGCAGGAGGCTCGCTGCGAGGATCACCATGAGATCCGCTGGTGTCCTCACTAGCCTGAAGATCCGTACCACCGCCTCTAGCCAGTCCTCGGCGGCCTGGGGGTCCGCCTCACCGCGAAACCTGGGCGGTCGCTGGCTCTGAAACTCGTGCAGTGCCCTGAGGCGACGTGCATCGTCGGCGTCTGGTACTGGAAGCATCGGTGGCTCGGCGGGTAAGGCTACCGCCGGTGCCACCGCTGGCAAAGGGCCCTGCACCGAGGCCTCGTCGCTCGGTGGGCTGCCGTCGCGCCCTACACTCGGAACCCTAGCTGGCAATCGTCGCGGGGCCATCCTGAAAAGGAGAACAAGAGCACCACAGTCAGAACAGTATACCTGGTGAGCTGGCACAAGTAATCACAAGGAAAACTTGAGACTTTCATAAAGCAGATCAGTATACCCGGTGAGCTGACACAAGAAATCACAGAGAAGACTTGAAACACACACGCAATCAATGTTTTCATGCATTAAGTCGGAAATCAGGAGTCAGGGTCCTGGTGTACGGATACGTCGGCCGCCGCACCAACACTGGGCTCCCTGAACTGATAACCACACTCAATACACTAAACACTATTGCTTCACATAGAAAGAAGGGACGATCAGAGTCTGCGGTAGAACCGACCGCCTTTGATACCAATTTGTCACGACCCGTCCTCGGGGCCCGTGCCGTGACTACCCCAAGCCCGCCTTCCATAGGCCAGGGGCTGGCGACTAGCACCAAGGCGTAAAATCCCAGTAAACAGGGAAGGCATTGCCTTTATAAGTAACAACCACACAGAGTCAGCAAGCGGAAAGTAAAGTGCAGAAAGTAAAGGGGGCCGGAAATACAAGCCCAACTGTAAAGTACAACTGAAAAGAAAAACAGCAACTGAAGAAAAGACGGCGGCCTCGTGTCGTCCACTGGCAATCCCACCTGAAGGGTGGGTACAGATAGCCTCCAGGCTCCTCGGGTCCCACGTCCGCTCCGAGCACGTCCCGCCCAGTGGTCCACCTCCAGGTACCGTCCTGCTCCACGCCCAACCGCGATCAGCGCTGTCCGTCGTCTGCAACCAACACCACGAAGTGCGGGCATAGCCCGTGCAGGGGTGAGTACAACTACTCAGTAAGGACCCCGAGACCCCCGAAGGTCTCCCGAAATCCACAAAGGATATAGCACAAAAGAAAGATGCAATCACGAAGTAACATCTGACTCGACTTAGGTATATGCCCATTCATATACCTAAGTCCCCAATTCTAGCTCTGCTCACGAGCTCAAGAACAACTCAATCCACAAAGGAAAGCAAGACTCAAATCCACAAGGAGAGTAAACAGTAAATCCACAAAGGATAGTTCAACACAATCCACAAAGGAGAGTAACATAAGATTCAGCTCAACCAGGTATACTTTTTCAGATGACGTCAAAGACGATCACTGATCCGTCTAAGTCGTCGGACCCACGAAGGATCGATAGGTACTAACCCCCGCAAAAAGACCCACGTAGGATCGGGCTCACACAGAACCTGTAGGCAGTGGCTCACACAGAACCGGTAGTAAGGACCCACGGAGGATCGGGCTCACACAGAACCTGAAGCACTGATCCACGTGGGATCGCTGAGTGCAGTAGTCGACGCAGTCCACTGAGGATCTCTGCACAGTCGTCGCCGCAGTCCACGAAGGATCTCTGCTCTGCCGTCGTCGCAGTCCACGGAGGATCTCTGCTCTGCCGTCGTCGCAGTCCACGGAGGATCTCTGCTCTGCCGTCGTCGCAGTCCACGGAGGATCTCTGCTCTGCCGTCGAGGTCACAGCCAGCGCTAGGGTTCCCGCACGTAGCGAGCTCGTTTAGGAGGGTCCGCTCCACGAGCCGAGGGGCTGATACATCAACTGACACGTAGTCCGAAGTTGATGTATCCAAAAGTTCCGTATCGACAACAGGATCTCAACGCGACAGACGGCGCGTCAATCGGACGCCCGGTCTGAGAGTTATTGGCATTTTCGTCCCAGGGGCCCGGTTGGTTTTTAGGGCAAAACCAACCCGACCGTACTCCGCCTGTATCCGATCCTCGGGCGGAGTATGCCAAAAGTTCCGTCTCACTTAGAGGAAACCACCACAGCTGACGGTACGTCGTTCGGACGTCCGTAGCTCAAGTTATGAGCGTTTCCGCTCCGAGGGCCCGGTTGGCTTCGTGTACGAACCAACCCGGCCGAACCCAAAGTCTTCCGAAACCTTGAGTATAATATACCGAAACGACCGTCTCGATCCAAGGATCGCGTAGCCGCTGACGGTTCGTCAATCGGAGGTCCCAGGCCCAAGTTATGGGCGAAAGACCGAAGAGGGCCCGAAACGGGGGTACTGGGCCCGGGGCGACCCGGCCCGAACCCCCCCTGGGGTCGGCCGAACCGGGTCGGCCCGAACCGGGTCGGCCCGACCCGGCCCGAACCGGCTCGGCCGGGTCCGGTCCGGCCTGGGCGCGGCCCGGCCGACCGGACCGGCCGGCTCGGCCGGCGCGGCTTGGCCAGCCGCGCGGGTGGAAGGCCGCGGGCGCAGCCCGCGGTCGAGGGAGCCGCGGCCCGCGTGCGGGCCGCGCGGGTGGTCAGCGGACGCGGCGCATTGCCGCGTCCCGACCGAGTGGACCGGACCCGCGGACCGCGGGTCCGCTGGATCGCCGCCGCCGCGGCCGAGCCGCGGCGGGTTCCTCCGGCGGCGCGCCGGGCGCCGCCGCCCCCGGTCGCCGGCGCCGCCGCGCCGGCGACCCGCGCCGCCGCCTTCTTCCGCGGGCCGCCGGAGATGCTCCGGTGGCCCGATTTGCCTCCCGTCTGCGCCGTTGCCCCTCCCGGATGCCGACCTTCACTGCGGGATCAACGGATCGCCCCTGCCGCGCGGTTCGTCGTCGTCCGCCAAATCCGCACAACCAAAAAAATAGATCGGCGGAGGGTTGCCGGGTCTTGTTCGTTAGACCCGCACCCTCCGCGTTAGCCATAAATCACGGGAGGAATAATCAACAACAATTTTTAAATAAATTAAAAATTGTTTCGATCGGGTTCTTTATTTAAAAAGAATAAACACGGGATTTTAAAAAGAATTCCAACATCCCTTACCTTATCGTTGCCGAACGGGGGATCGTCGCGGGATTTGCTCGTCGCGGAAGATGGAGATCGCCGCGTCGTCGCGGAATCGCTCGTCGCGTCGCCAATCTCCGGATCAAGATCAACGGATTTAATTAGTTTAAATCCGTTGATATTGAAATAAAAAAGGGAGAAGAAAAGATCCGATTCTCACCTTTGTTGCCGAACGAGGATCGGCCGCGGAAGAAAGACGTCGCCGAAGAACGTCGCGGGTAGATCTCGTCGACGTCGCAGATCTTGGTGTGCGTCGTCGAATTCCGGCCGCCGGCGTTCTTCGCGTTCTTCGCGTTCTTCGCGTTCTTCGCGTTCTTCGTGTTCTTCGCGTTCTTCGCGTTCTTCGCGTTCTTCGCGTTCTTCGCGGAGAGGGTGGAGGAACGAAGATTCTCTCAAATCCTTTCCAAGGATTTTTATGTTGGTCTTATTTTATAAACATGCCAACACGAAACCGGTTAAGAAACGATCCATCAATTCGTTGAATTAATTCAACGAAAGAAACGACCCATTTAATTCACGAAGAAACAGTCCATTTAATTCACGAAATAAACCGCCCAATTAAATGGTCTGTTAAGAATTAAAGAAAACGCGTCGGTTGACTTTTCAGTTACTTTGACGGGTTTTCGCGGGTGCGTTACTTAGCGAAAGAAACGGCGGGGCTCGTGCGGGTCCCACCGCACAAATATCCTACCAAAGGGGGTAGGATATTTCTGGATAGCATCCTATCCAGTTCAACTCAGTTCAAGCCGTCTTTAAGTGACTTCAAGTGGCTTCCAAGCAGCTTAAGTGAAATAAAATAAAGTTGTCGCACAAACTTTATTTTATTTCTGACTTAAAGCCGTAAAATTTAAAAACCACGTCTGAGCAAACGCAACTCCGGAAGAGGCGTTTCTAAGCAAATACCGGCGCTGCGATTTCATCGGTGCCCTCAGAATTCGATTCCGGGCACCGGTTCAAAAGATAGAAAAACCCGCTCGTCCGTTCACTGAACGTACCCGAGCCAAACTTCGGAAATTGATTCCGGGCACACCGGGCCTCGGAATCAGGTGCCGTCTGAAGCTGCGCTCTTGTAAAATTCCAAAGAAAATTAAGAAAAAAATTTCCTTGAAATTTGCGGGTCTTTACATTCCCTCCACGTGTGAGTGCATGTTTTGGTAAGGATGTAATTGTAACACCCGAGACTTTTATGAGAAATATTTTGTTTTTATGTTATATAAATCATCAAAGGAATCTTTCACTACACACAATACTAGCTTGGCTTGCTTTACACGCAACCACAGCCTTCCTCGATAGGTTGCGTCGTACGCAATACCGAGTTTCACTAAACAACGATATGCTATTAAAATATTATTAAAACTAGCCGTTATGAATAGTAATAACCACTTTTTGAAATTTTTTAAATTTTATTTTTCAAAATGGACTTCATTTTTGGATTAGGAATATCAAAATTAGCTTAGGGTGAAATTTTGGTACTTTTCGGATAACATTCATATTCTGATGAATAGTGAAAATTATTAAATTTTAATTAAAAACAACTTTTTTAATCGAAATAATTAATAGTGATAATTTATTAATTTGAGTGGTTTTAAAGTATATTTAGAATATATTTTTACAATTTAATACAATTTTGTTAATTGGATGTAATTTCACATTTAAACCAGACATAAACAAGTGTCAATCTTTTGATAGTTTTTATCTCTTAAAAACACGCTATTTGTCTTGACGACGAGAATTAATTTTTAAATTAGTTAATGTAACTGATATGTTTTGAATTTGGTAAAATAAACATCATTTTTGAATTCATAATATCAAATATAGCTTAGGCCTAATTTTTGGTATTTTTCTAGAAACTTTCATTTTTTGATAAATAGTGAAACCACTAAGTGGAAGTTAAAAAACTGAATTTTTTCATAAAACTTAATTTTACCGCTTCTGTGAGTGGAATTTCGAAAATCTGAGACACGGTTAAAATTAAGGACTAAAATGTGGTTCAATGAGATGAAAATAATTTTTGGTGAATAGTAACTTTTTACTTTTTTTTACCACGGTTAAAAGTAAATAAGGTAGTTAAGGGTAAAAATGATATTATTATTACCCTAACACATGTCCTAATTCTATTGGATAAGTTTAATTCGACCAAAAAAAACATTAGGAATAAAATATGACCATTTAGGCCCACTTGGATTAGATTAGGACATTTATTATCAATTTATTTAAAGAAGGGGTAAAATAGTTAAAATCAAAGTTTAATAACTAAAGAATTTTTAATATAGGGTTATACATAAGATAAATTCAACTATAAATATTCATTAGAAAGCTAAAAATATTTCCTACATAATTTTATTTTATTTGTAATTTTTAGACTTAAAATAATTTAATTTATTTATGATACAATGATGATGCAGTAATTATCTTATTAATGAAATATTGACATAATTGATGTTATAAATACCCAAATAAATGTAATTTGAGACTTTTTATGAATTAAAATAATTTTATATGTTAATATGACATGTTATTATTGATTTAATAAATTTTTTTAGAACTAATCATTCTGGTATGATTTTCACAAAAATCAATTACCAAATAGTGTCAAAATTGACATAAAATTGTTTTTTTAAAAAATATTATATTATTAATTGTTATTTTATTCCTAAAAATCTAAGGTTCAGCCAAATGACTTAGATAAGGTTATATATATTAATAATAAACAATTTGGGGTTCGTTTGGCTTGATATAGTAAGTTTATTAACCTTATAGTGTAAGAAAACAAGAAGACACGGTAAAAGTTAAATTATCTAACTTAAAGTTAAATCTAAATGATAAGGTTAAAATTGATTCCTAAACTTGTCTAAATTCTATTGGATGAGAGGATTTAGACCCATCACCACATTAGATTCTAAATATATCAATTTGGATCTATTAAAAACCGAATTTTACTTTATAATAAAATAATATTTTTAGTTATTCAAAAGGTGTCCCTCTCCTCCCTTATAAAAGGGAACCTCCTCCCTCTCTTACTCACACCACTTTGAGCCTTCAAGCTCGGCCAACCCCTGCCAATATCTCCTCTACACTTTCCTAAAAACATTCTAGAGGTCCTGGTCTTCTTCAAAGACCAATTTTAGTGCCCCAAGAGGAGGTCTCAAAGAGGCGCTTCAAAGAAGAGGTAATGCCCGTTACCTATTCTTTCATCTTTATTTCTTCTTCCACTTATTCTTCTTTAGTTGTTTCATTATGAAGTAATAACATAAGTATCAATTATATACTGATATGTTATTATAAGTATGAAACAACCCTATTTCACCATCTATCCATCCTATGGAAAACGAAATCACCACGCGTGTGTACGTACGGAATACCGTCTCCATGCCGTGGTGTAATATATTTTCCACCACACCTTACTTGGATGGGTATAATGGTGTAAATAATAACTATATATGATTATTTTAAAGTGATATTGATTCTGAAATAGTATACATACACTCCATTACAATTCCACGATCATGGGAATGATATCATCGCTCGTGCGTACGTACGGAATACCGTCTCCACGATGTGATGCAACTCGTTATACATGATCTTCATTGCATAATGATTATATAAATGAATTGAGTGGATGAATATGATATATATTACACTAATACCATTCTGGAAATGAAGTATCTATAACCTAAAAAGAAGAATAAGAATTTATTCGACAAAATGCGCATAAGAACAAAAAGTAATAAACACCCGAATAACAAGTAGTAATGAAATATTACTAATAAGAAGCTAAGAATATGACCATATATGATATCATAAAAATAAGTATGATTCTGTAATAAGTAAATAACATTATTTAAATCATTATACAGGAGGTTCGGACACTTACGAAGCAAATCAGACCTAAGGTAACGGAAAATATCACAATTTCATTTTATCCGAGATTGTTTATACTTTGGTATTTACTGGGGTGTATTTTATCATCCACATCCATGTTTCCTCAATATGTAATATTGTTTCCATCCACCTACAATTGTTTAAATCCAATTTTACCCTTCGATGAGTTTTTAGTAAAATATATGAAAAGAATCTTTTGTCATTTTTCGTACGAGGTACTTTTTGACTTTTCCGACAAAAGTACGAGAAGAATGTTTTTTTAACTTATACAACATGAATGGATTTTTAAAACATTATTTCCAATAATCTTCCTTTACAAGTTTTCAAGTTTATTTTTAATCAATTTCTTTTAGTTTAAAATTGTATGACATGTTAAGAAAGGAAAATGTTTTTGAAGTAGAAAGGATATTTTCCTCAAGAATGGAGTTCAAGTGTTTTATCAAAATTATTTTCCATCTAAGATAATATAGGGTTCTGTTTCTATCCCTATTATTACATTGATTTGATTATGTTGTGGTGGAATTATTTTTATTAATTCCTTTATCTTATATGAATTGTTTTATGATGTCATGATGTTTAAGAATCGCATTTTTATTACATGGGTTATGCAATGATGTATGATTTATGATTTTGTGGAACACATAAGAATGATATCATTATGAGATGGGTGGGACCTATATCTCTCTCCAATGAATTGGGTAAAGATTTTATATCTCATGAGATAGACATGGCTGGAACGACAGGTTAAACCGGTTCAGTGAAACAGGACTGAAACGAGGAGTGAACTCGGTTCAGAAATGGACTTTGTCCACTAAGATAGTCTTGGCAATGAGTCTTGACTAATAAGAAATTATTCTCTATGATTATGTGTGTATGCCACAAAGTTTCATGTTTTAATTTATGATTATTGGGATTTCATTTCACTACTATGATTTATCCCATGTTATGAAATTATGCTCTTTTTTGCAGGTTAAGATTTCCAAAATGTTATGTTCTTATGAATATGATGTGATTGATATTTATTTTGTTTACCCTTACTGAGCATTTGAGCTCACCCTTTTGTATGTTTTCTTTCCCCAGGTCAGGAAGAAGGTTATTAAGTAAGATATTCCAAAAGGGACTATAGATATGATGAAATAAATAGGAGACAGTGTAGACGCTTTATGAACCAGTTGTTTATGTTTCCCAGTTTCTAAAGACACTATACCTATACGATCCTTTCATGGTTTTGTTATATGTTGTAATAATTATGCTTCAATTTTTAAGTAATAACAATGTATGTAAAGTATGGGTCATTATATTTGGTATCAGAGGAAAGGTATAACCAACCTTTGGAAACTAGGATGTGAAAGCCTTAGTAATAAACCTAAGGATAATTCTAAGCATAGAACACAATCTTAGTGTTTTAGAAATGACCATGAATAACCTAGGATAAGACCTTAAGTGTGAAATTTTATTCTTGATTATGTGGTTTTCCTATTATAATTAGTGTTGCTCACACTATTCTTCTTGGTTTTAGTCAATGGCTGGAACCCGAAGGAACCGTGTTAATGCAGAATGCGACGGTCAATGAAATGATTGTCCCCATGAAAAACCAAACGTTATGGGAGTTGGAATTCAAAATCTTGTAGCCATGCTCACACCACTTTCTCAAGATATTAATCATGCAGGACTTCCAAACGAGCAAAGGAAGGAGCAACATTCTGTTGAATCCTTCACGAGGCATCATCCACCTTCTTTCAGTGGGTCTACTGATCCATTAGTTTCTGAACAATGGATTAGTACTACTGAAAAGATATTTTCAGTTCTTCAATGTTCTGAACATGATAAAGCCATCCTAGAAGTGTATCGTTTGGAAGGAGATGCTGATCAATGGTGGAATCTTATTAAGAATACGAGGCAAAAGGATGAAATTGAGTCCATGGAATGGGATGAGTTCAAGAACTTATTTTTCAATAAGTACTTCCCTCATATTCTTCAAACAAAGATGGAGAAAGAGTTTCTTGAACTGAAGCAAAAGGATGATGAATCTGTTGGTACCTATGAAGCAAATTTTACAAGACTTGCAAGGTACACTTCTGGTATTATTATCCAACCTGACAGTAAGATCGATCGATTCTTTAGTGGCTTAAAACCAAGTCTTCGAATGGCCTTAGCCATAAGGGACTTTAATAGCTACGAGGAAATCGTTCGATGTTCTCTTAAAGTTGAGATGGAGATTGGAGTAACCCATCAGTCATATGGGGTTGATAAGAAGAGGAAAATGGAATTCAAAGGAAAATCTAAAGAGCACACTGAAAAGAAGATGATATTTCCCTTATGCTCAAAGTGTGTAAAGAAACATGGAGGGAGTTGTCTTAAAGGGACAAGTAAATGTTTCAAATGTGGAAAGGAAGGTCATCAGGAATTTGAATGCCGCAATGATGGGAAGAAGATGTCTAATGATGCAAACAAAGGAAGGGACACACAGAATGAACCTACTACACTTCAATGTTTCAAGTGCAAGGAGATAGGGAATTATGCCAATAAATTCCCTAATCCAAGGGTTGTTGATGATGATCGACATCAACAAAATCTTAAGGCTAAAGACAAAGGAAAGTCACATGCAATTTCTATCAGCGATGTGGAGTACGATAACGATGTGGTGAAAGGTACACTTACCATCCACTCTAAAGTAGAAAATGTTTTATTTGATCCTGGATCCACCCAATCTTTTATTTCTGAAGATTTTTCTAAGGGTATCACCATATTACCTCAACAATTAGATGTTGAGTTAGCTGTGACAACACCTAATGGCACAACAGTCGCATCAAAAGTTTATAATTCTTCCCCGATTGAAGTTTGTGGGAAAGTGCTTCCTGTAAATCTTGTGATCCTTCCTATAGTGTAATTTGATGTGATTCTTGGCATGGATTGAATTTCTTTATATGGAGATCATATCAATTTCCAAAGAAGGGAAGTCACATTTCATATTCCAGATCAATCTATGATCGTCTATCGATGCAAGGATGAACATAACCTTCCAGTGGAAATTTCTTCCATCTTATGGGTCTTGATTCCACTGAATGAAGGTTATTTATCTCAAATGGTTGGTGAGAAACTCACAATTAAGAATATGCCCATTGTACGGGAGTTTGATGATGTCTTTCCGGAGGAATTGCCGGGTCTTCCACCAAATCGTGAAGTTGAGTTTTCAATAGAACTCGTACCAGGTGCTTTTCCTATTTCAAAGACACCTTATAGAATGACCCCAATTGAGTTGTAGGAATTAAAGAAGCAACTCCAAGAGAATCTTGATAAGGGATTCATACACCCTAGTGCGTCACCTTGGGGAGCACCTGTTCTGTTTGTTAAGAAGAAATATGGATCAATGAGACTATGCATTGATTATCGAGAACTTAACAAGATCACTATCAAGAACAAATATCCTCTCCCGCGCATTGATGACTTATTTGACCAACTACGCGGAGCTCAATAATTTTCCAAGATTGATCTTCGTTCGGGGTATCATCAATTAAGGGTAAAAAGGGAGGATATACCAAAGACGGCTTTCCGTACAAGGTATGGACACTATGAATTTATAGTGATTCCATTTGGTCTTACTAATGCCCCTGCTATCTTCATGGATATGATTAATAGAGTCTTTAGAGACTATTTTGATCAATTTGTGGTAGTCTTTATAGACGATATTCTTGTCTATTTAAAGATCAAGGAAGAACATGAAGATCACTTGAGAATTATATTGAAGACCCTGAGAAAGGAGAAGCTTTATGCCAAATTTACCAAGTGTGAATTTTGGCTTCAAAAAGTTGCATTTTTGGGTCACATAATCTCAAAAGAGGGGATATCTGTGGATCCAGCAAAAACAGAGGTTATCGAAAGATGGTCGAGACCAACAAAAGTAACTGAGATCCGAAGTTTTCTTGGTTTGGATGGATATTATCGACATTTTGTGAAAGATTTTTCACGATTATCTAATCCACTCACCAAGTTGACTCGGAAAGGAGTTAAGTTTGTTTGGACGGAGGAATGTGAAGAGAATTTCAAGGAGTTGAAAAGAAGGTTATCCAGTGCACCTGTGCTCACACTGCCTTGTAGTGGAGAAAGGTTTGTGATCTACAGTGATGCATCCAAGAAGGGATTGGGGTGTGTTCTTATGAAAAATTATATGGTGATAGCTTATGCCTCACAACAGTTGAAAATCCATGAGAAAAATTACCCAACACATGATTTGGAGTTTGCTGTGGTAATCTTTGCATTAAAAATTTGGAGGCATTATCTTTATGGAGAAAGGTGTGACATTTATACTGATCATAAAAGTTTAAAGTATATTTTCACACAAAAGGAGATGAATATGCACCAAAGAAGATGGTTGGAACTAATTAAGGATTACGACTGCTCAATTCATTACCACCCTGGGAAAGCAAACAAGGTGGCAGATGCATTAAGTCTACAAGACCATGCTAGCTTATCCATGATGAGGATCACAAAAGATCCAATATTTATGGATTTACAAAGGATGGATCTTGGAATTTTAATGGAAGGGGAGAAATATTATCTTTCTCAAATGAATGTTCAACCATATATACATGTGAAGATTCAAGAGGCACAGAAAGAAGATGTCGAGTTACAAAAGAAGGTGAGAAATGTTCCTGAATTCAACCTTGATTGTGATGGGATAATAAAGTTCAGGAATCGGGTTTGTGTTCCTCCCATCCCAGAATTAAAGAAGGAGCTGCTGGATGAGGCTCATAGTTATTCATTCTCTATTCATCCTGGAAGCACGAAGATGTATAGGGACCTGAAAGAGTAATTTTGGTGGGATGGAATGAAAAGAGATGTTGCTGAATATGTCTCTCGATGCTTGGTTTGTCAGCAAGTTAAAGCTGAGAGACAGAAGTCTAAGGGGATGTTACAACCATTACCCATACCCGAATGGAAATGGGAAAACATCACTATGGAATTTGTAACAGGACTTCCTAAAACATCCAAATGCAATAATGCTATCTGGGTCATAGTTGATCGTCTTACAAAGTCTGCACACTTCATTGCTATTAGAGAGGATTTCTCTCTGGATCAGCTTGCCAGGATATATGTAAAGGAAGTGGTAAGATTGCATGGAGTACCACTTTATATTATATCTGATCGGGATCCGAGATTTACCTCGAAGTTCTGGCAAAGTCTTTAGCATACTCTGGATACAGATTTGAGTTTCAGCACTGCTTATTATCCTCAGACAGACGGTCAGTCTGAGAGAACAATTCAAACTCTAGAAGATATGTTGAGAGCTTGCTCTATGGATTTCAAATGTGGTTGGGATCAACACCTACCTTTGGTGGATTTTTCTTATAATAATAGATTTCACTCTAGTATTCAGATGGATCCTTTTGAAGCTCTCTATGGAAAGAAATGTAGGACTCCAACTTGCTGGGATGAAGTTGGGGAAAGAAAGCTATTAGGACCTGATCTTGTTGATGAGATGGAAGAAAAGGTCCGATCTATTCAACAACACATAAGAGCAGCTCAGAGTCGACAGAAAAGTTATGCTGACAAACGAAGAAAAGACCTAGAGTTTGAAGTGGGTGATAAAGTGTTCTTATGAATATCTCCCTGGAAGAGGGTCATGAGATTTGGAAAGAAGGGGAAGTTGAACCCTAGATATATCGGTCCTTTCGAAATACTGGATCGTGTTGGAAAGGTAGCTTACCGATTGGTGATTCCACCGAATCTCTCTCAAGTTCACGATGTGTTCCATGTATCTCTCCTGAGAAAGTACATACCTGATCCTTCACATGTACTCAGCTCAGAAGTTGTACCGCTGGAGCAAGATCTTTCTTATGAAGAACAACCGATAGAGATTCTAGATCGTAGTGAAAAAGTCCTACGGAACAAGACCACTCACTTGGTGAAAGTTTTATGGAGGAACCACCAATTAGAAGAAGCTACATTGGAGCTTGAGGATATGACGAGGGAGAGGTATCTTTATCTTTTTGTTACAAAGTGATGAATTTCGAGGGCGAAATTCATTTTAAGGGGGGTAGAATGTAACACCCGAGACTTTTATGAGAAATATTTTGTTTTTATGTTATATAAATCATCAAAGGAATCTTTCACTACACACAATACTAGCTTGGCTTGCTTTACACGCAACCACGACCTTCCTCGATAGCTTGCGTCGTACGCAATACCGAGTTTCACTAAACAACGATATGATATTAAAATATTATTAAAACTAGCCGTTATGAATAGTAATAACCACTTTTTGAAATATTTTAAATTTTATTTTTCAAAATGGACTTCATTTTTGGATTTGGAATATCAAAATTAGCTTAGGGTGAAATTTTGGTACTTTTCGGATAACTTTCATATTCTGATGAATAGTGAAAATTATTAAATTTTAATTAAAAACAACTTTTTTAATTGAAATAATTAATAGTGATAAATTATTAATTTGAGTGGTTTTAAAGTATATTTAGAATATATTTTTACAATTTAATACAATTTTGTTCATTGGATATAATTTCATATTTAAACCAGACATAAACAAGTGTCAATCTTTTGATAGTTTCTATCTCTTAAAAACATGCTATTTGTCTTGACGACGAGAATTAATTTTTAAATTAGTTAATGTAACTGATATGTTTTTAATTTGGTAAAATAAACATCATTTTTGAATTCATAATATCAAATATAGCTTAGGCCTAATATTTGGTATTTTTCTGGAAACTTTCATTTTTTGATGAATAGTGAAACCACTAAGTGGTAGTTAAAAAACTGAATTTTTTCATAAAACTTAATTTTACCGCTTATGTGAGTGGAATTTCAAAAATCCGAGAGACACGGTTAATATCAAGGACTAAAATGTGGTTCAATGAGATGAAAATAATTTTTTGTGAATAGTAACTTTTTACTTTTTTTTACCACGGTTAAAAGTAAATAGGGTAGTTAAGGGTAAAAATGATATTATTATTACCCTAACACATGTACTAATTCTATTGGATAAGTGTAATTCGACCAAAAAAAACCTTATGAATAAAATATGACCATTTAGGCCCACTTGGATTAGATTAGGACATTTATTATCAATTTATTTAAAGAAGGGTTAAAATAGTTAAAATCAAAGTTTAATAACGAAAGAATTTTTAATATAGGGTTATACATAAGATAAATTCGACTATAAATATTAATTAGAAAGCTACAAAGATTTCCTACATAATGGTATTTTATTTGTAATTTTTAGACTTAAAATAATTTAATTTATTTATGATACAATGATGATGCAATAATTATCTTATTAATGAAATATTGACATAATTAATGTTATAAATACCCAAATAAATGTAATTTGATACTTTTTATGAATTCCAATAATTATATATGTTAATATGACATGTTATTATTGATTTAATTATTTTTTTTCGAACTAATCATTCTGTTATGATTTTCACAAAAATCAATTACCAAATAGTGTCAAAATTGACATAAAATTGTTTTTAAAACAAATATTTTATTGTTAATTGTTATTTTATTATTAAAAATCTAAGGTTCGGCCAAATGACTTAGATAAGGTTATATATATTAATAATAAACAACTTGGGGTTCGTTTGGCTTGATATAGTAAGTTTATTAACCTTATAGTGTAAGAAAACAAGAAGACACGGTAAAAGTTAAATTATCTAACTTAAAGTTAAATCTAAATGATAAGGTTAAAATTGATACCTAAACTTTTCTAAATTATATTTGATGAGAGGATTTTGACCCATCCCCACCTTAGATTCTAAATATATCAATTTGGAGCTATTAAAAACCGAATTTGATTTTATAATAAAATAATATTTTTAGTTATTCCAAAGGTGACCCTCTCCTCCCTTATAAAAGGGCACCTCCTCCCTCTCTTCCTCACACCACTTTGAGCATTCAATCTCGGCCAAACCCTATCAATATCTCCTCTCCACTTCCCTATAAACATCCTAGAGGTCTTGGTATTCTTCAAATACCAATTTTAGTGCCCTAAGAGGAGGTCTCAAAGAGGCGCTTTAAAGAAGAGGTAATGCCCTTTACCTATTATTTCATCTTTATTTCTTCTTCCAATTATTCTTCTTTAGTTGTTTCATTATTAAGTAATAACATCAGTATCACTCATATATTGATATTTTATTATAAGTATTAAACAAACCTATTTCACCATCTATCCATCCTACGGAAAACAAAATCACCACGCGTGCGTACGTACGGAATACCGTCTCCACGCCGTGGTGTAATCTATTTTCCACCACCACCTTAATTGGATGGGTATAATGGTGTAAATAATAACTATATATGATTATTGTAAAGTGATATTGATTCTGAAATAGTATACATACACTCCATTACAATTCCACGATCATGGGAACGATATCATCGCTCGTGCGTACGTACGGAATACCGTCTCCACGATGTGATGCGACTCGTTATACATGATATTCATTGCATAATGATTATATAAATGAATTTAGTGGATGAATATGATATATGTTACACTAATACCATTCTGTAAATGAAGTATCTATAACCTAAAAATAAGAATAAGAATTTATTCGACAAAACGCGCATAAGAACAAAAAGTAATAAACACCCGAATAACAAGTAGTAATGAAATATTACTAATAAGAAGCTAAGAATATGACCATATATGATATCATAAAAATAAGTATGATTCTGGAATAAGTCAATAACATTATTTAAATCATTATACAGGAGGTTCAGACACTTACGAAGCAAATCGGACCTAAGGTAAGGAAAAATATCACAATCTCATTTTATCCGAGATTGTTTATACTTTGGTATTTAATGGGGTGTATTTTGTCATCCACATCCATGTTTCCTCAATATGTAATATTGTTTCCATCCACCTACAATTGTTTAAATCCAATTTTACCCTTCGGTGAGTTTTTAGTAAAAGATATGAAAGGAAGCTTTTGTCATTTTTCGTACGAGGTACTTTTTGACTTTTCCGACAAAAGTATGAGAAGAATGTTTTTTTAACTTATATGGTATGAATGGATTTTTAAAAAATTATTTCCAAGAAGCTTCCTTTACAAGTTTTCAAGTTTATTTTTAATCAATTTCTTTTAGTTTAAAACTGTATGACGTGTTAAGAAAGGAAAATGTTTTTGAAGTAGAAAAGATATTTTCCTCAAGAATGGAGTTCAAGTGTTTTATCAAAATTATTTTCCATCTAAGATTATATAGGGTTATGTTTCTATCACTATTATTACATTGATTTGATTATGTTGTGATGGAATTATTTTTATGAATTCCTTTATCTTATATGAATTGTTTTATGATGTCATGATGTTTAAGAATCCCATTTTTATTACATGGGTTATGCAATGATGTATGATTTATGATTTTGTGGCACAAATAAGAATGGTATAATTATGAGATGGGTGAGACCTATATCTCCCTCCAATGCATTGGGTAAAGATTTTATATCTCATGAGATAAACATGGCTGGAATGGCAGGTAAAACCGGTTTAGTGAAACCGGACTGAAACGAGGAGTGAATTCGGTTTAGAAATGGACTTTGCCCACTAAGATAGTCTTGGCAATGAGTCTTGACTAATAAGAAATGATTCTCTATGATTATGTGTGTATGCCACAAAGTTTCATGTTTTAAGTTATGATTATTGGGATTTCATTTCACTACTATGATTTATCCCATGTTATGAAATTATGCTCTCTTTTGCAGGTTAAGATTTCCAAAATGTTATGTTCTTATGAATATGATGTGATTGATATTTCTTTTGTTTACCCTTACTGAGCATTTGAGCTCACCCTTTTGTATGTTTTCTTTCCCCAGGTCAGGAATAATGTTATTAAGTAAGATATACCAAAAGGGACTATAGATATGATGAAATAAATGGGAGACAGTGTAGACGCTTTATGAACCAGTTGTTTATGTTTCCCAGATTCTAAAGACACTATACCTATACGATCCTTTCATGGTTTTGTTATATGTTATAATAAGTATGCTTCAATTTTGAAGTAATAACAATGTATGTAAAGTATGGGTTGTTATAGTAATCCTATGCCTACCAAATTTAAGAATCATCCTATTAATGGAATAAAAATAGCTTCAAGTAATTTTTTGAAATATATGTTTAATTTAATTAAATAATTTAGCAACTATATATATATATTTAAACAAAAAAATGCACATACTTAAATTCCTAAACATCAGTGTCTGTCATTTTGGAAGATGTATGCTGCCTCAAAAAAAGTATTAATACCCATATTTGATTAAAAATAACTAAGTGTAATAAATAAAAAATTTATTATTCATAATAGATAATAAAATTAGTTTATAAATGAAAAAAATAAATAAAAAATGATTTAAACCATAAGAATATTATAATGATAAAAAATATATGAATACAAAAAATTATAAATACAAACTCGCACAACTGAAAAATAATTACACTAACAAACGATTTATTTTCATAAAAAAATTCCTAACCATAAAAAAATTTTGACAAAAAAATTATAATTTATAATAAATTGTATACAAACAAATGATTGGATGAATGCAATTTATAACTAACAGATAATTAATTTATCTTAAAAAATAACAAAGACTTACAAAATTTGAACGTAAATAGATCTTGAATACCATTGATCTCACATGAAGGTGGTGGAAATATGGTGAATGTTGTATGATTAAAGTGAAATGTTTAAGAACATATAGAAATAAATAATTTAAACATGTGTAAATTTTATACAAATAATTTATATCATAATTTTTTTTAAAAATGAAACCAAATTACAATAAAAAACTTAATCAAAAGTCATTATAATGAAAAAAAAACTATAAATGAAAAAAATTAAAGAAAAAAAATAACTTACGAAATTTGGAGGTCAATTATGAATAATAAATTATAAATATTTAACTAAATAATTAGGCAAGTAATTTAGTATTTTTCTACGTCCCTTCAGTGTGGTCATTTAATACAACATGGACTATGTCTGCATTATAGTCATTGTTATCATCTATAAATCGTGTAATAGATTAAAAAACCCCACAAAAATCCATAACATTATAATCATCCTCATCTCCCAAATGAGTTATTTTAGCTTGAAAAACATTATACCACTGATCATTCAATGGATGAATAATATAAAATATTTTCCTTTCATGTGTCTCCATAATAAATAGTTCCTCATTGAAACTAATTCTTTTCAAAATAATGAGTGTAAATCAACAATCATCATGTTTCACACCAACACTAATATCAATCCAATTACACTTAAACACAATTACTCAAAATTTAGTATAATCAATTTACCATATATCCTCAGGAACTCCAAAATATATCATTGATGTAAAAAATATGTTTTTATCTTTTTCATTTGAAAAATGTAGTTCCTCCAGAACAACCATTACCCAATATTTTAATCAATACTCATGGAATCCTGATTTTTTTTGTGAAAAATGCGTAACCATTAATATCAAAACTATAGAATTTGATCACATCAAGTGACAGACCCCCTTCCATTAATTTCAAATTTTTTGATGTAGATAAATAAATGTTTACTTTATATTTAAAAAAATGAATCAAATCTCTTTTTATGCTCGATCATCAAATAATTTTCATTTATTTTAATATATTATACCTTTAGTCCAATAATATGTGATGATATTTGTGGTTGAACCACATCCATATTGTTCAAAATTTATAAAAATGAATGCATCACATAATTACATGGAATCAACTTTTCATTGAAGCCATTAATCCTACTACCTTCACTATCATGTATCAAATATTGATATATAGAAAGACCAATATGCTCCACATCATATAAATTTTCAGTACAGAACTTAAACACCTATTCTAATACATATTTTTAAAAAATAAAGGCTTCTGATTGATGAGTTGTTTTACCATATCCATTCAAAATTTTCTTATATCATTCAAAAGGATACATACAACATAAATAAACTGGCCCATGTATTCATATCTCATGCACCAAATGAATCACTAGATGAACCATTATATCAATAAATGTTGGTTGGAAATACATTTCTAGTTAACAAATTATGAGAGCTACTTCATTATCCAACACACCTATTTTTTTTGAATCAATTAATTCTCTACCAATGGATTCTAAAAAATAACATAACCAAATTATAGTCTTTTTATTAGGTTCCCAAAATATATCATGCAGTGTAATCAGTAGTATTTTTTGCATTAAATCTTGATAGTCATGAGATTTTATACCTATTAATTTAAAATCCTTCAATGAAATAAAATTATTCACATTTTGTGAATATACTATAATTAATTTAATACCATTAATATAATGAAAAACATTCACCATTTCACTCTTTCTTAATGTGTGACAATATGGAGGTAAATACGTTCTGTTTCATTTGTTAGTAGGAGAAAAATCCAAATATATTCCAAAGCACATCAAGGCCAATCATGCATGCAATTAATATTCTTCTTTCCTTTTATGTCTAAAAAATTTACAATAACACAATAACATATTATTTTTTTTCAAAATTTATAACATGAATGTTATGTTTTATCTCTAAAAATCTCTAATAATATAGTTTAAATATGATAGAATGTTTATTCCATATGTTTTTTGGTGAAAAAAACATCAATTATTTCCAAATGTGAAATAAATATTTTTAACCATGTTGTAATATTATTAATATGAAAATGGTTTGGGGGAAATATTTATTCTTATAAACCATTAAATTATTTTTCTGATCTATGATATGGATGATCAATTCAAAAAAATAATCAATGTACCATGTACTCTATCTTTCTTCCATTCTACAATTGATAATATGAAGTATCTTATTCATAAATTAGACATGATTTGTGTATCCAAACACTATTTCCTTATAAGATTTCATATGTAAGAATGTTTTTTATAGTGTGCATCATCATAACACACATGATAAAATACTCATTCATGTATACTTAAAAAATGGTATCACTTGTTTCTCATAAAACTTTCAATTCATCAATCAATGGTGAAATATACACATAAATATCATTTCTAGGATTTTTTAGTCCATAAATCATAAATATCACATTAATATATTTTTCATTTATTAATATCTATGGATACAAGTTATAAACCACCAACAAAATAGGCCATGATCTATGTTGGCTAATGAGACTATGATATGAATTCTTTCCATTTGTGCATAATCCCATAATGAGATTTCTTTATTCACTTATAAAATCAGGAAATAAATTCAAATATATTCCATTGTGGTGAATTAACAGGGTAACATAGGTTTCCATTAGATATGAAATCATCTGTATTCCATGTTAACCTTTTTTATTCATTTGAATTTGAAAATATATGCTTCAAATGAGAAATTATTGGAAGGTAACAAATATATTTTGTAAGTGGTTGGATGTCGATACCTAATAATGAATCATAGTTCAATTTTTCATCCATATTATATCATTATGTCCCACATTTAGTTCATTTTGATAAATATTCATATTCCTCCTTATACAACACATAATCATTGAGGCAAACATGTATCTTTTTATACTTCAATTTCATTAGTCATAATATTTTTTTGTGTCATAATTGGAATATGGAAGACTATTGCCTTATTGGAAGTAGCTCTTTTAAAAGATAATATAATTCAGATAATTTTTTATCACTCCAACCATTTAATTATTTCAAGTTAACTAATCTCAAAACTGTAGATAAAACTGTAAATTTAGGGAAACATGATAATTGTGGTTTCTCAAAATCTCCATACAATAGTTCAATAATTGTTGATTTTCGATGGTTTTAACTCATACATCATGAATTAATTCTTCAATATGATCCTCTGTATCATTCTGAATATTTTAATTAATATTAGATGTTTATTTTTCTATTATTTCACTATTCCATTACCAATATTTATAATTATAGCTAAAACCATAAAAAATGAGATGATTCATGATTTCTATAGAATTTAAATTTCTCAAATTCATACACATAATGCATGGATAGAAAATCAAATCTTTGTTTTGAAGTTTTGATTTATCAAATTCCATGATATAAACAAATTTTAATAAAAAACTATAATTGATAATAAAATGGATACTAAAAAATGAATATATGAATCAAATTCATAACTAATAGATATATAATTTTTCTTCTAAAATAAAAAACAAACAAAAAATGGAGGTTAATAAAGGAAAATAGATACTGACTTCCTATCAACTCACTCGAAGTAGGTGGAAACAAGGTGAAGGATGAAATATTTAAGAAAAATGAGTGAAAAATTAATGTAAAGAATCCAACAAAAAACATAAAACCATAGTAGCAGGATGAAAAAGATAGATAAAGGATCATGAAGGAAGGATGGATGGTGGGAGGATTGAGGAGAAACAATGTTAAAAGATGATGAAAATTGACTTCAAGATAGGATCTAGGATCATTAAAAGTCATCGAGTTCCATCGGGTATCATCGTAGGTTGAGAGGATGGGTTTTTATTGAAAACTAAATCAGGGTTTGAGGATCCCTATGTTTTTTTAAAACTTTTTTTTTTGCAAAAATCGATGTTAAAAATAATTTTAAAAATCTTTAACATCAATTTTTTATAAAATCAATGATAAATTTTATTCTTAATTACTTTTAATTTAGATTTTATAAAAAATGGATTTTATAATTTACCCACTTCACTTTTAATGTCAGTTTTATAGAAACCAATGTTAAGACCCAACAACTCAATTCCCTCACTCTACTAGTGAGAACAATAATATATTCCCCATCTTATTGCACATAAAACACTTACTCTAAGGTTTTGTGCATAACTTTCAATAATATCCGAACTTCCCACTATTGAATCATTGTGCAACTCCTCCCAAGGGTAGGATGAAGAAGATATACTCTTCTTAATGTACATACAACTTCCCTTATACATGTCCCCAATATTCCACTTGCTACTACCCGAAGTGACACTCATTTTAGCTATAATAGTTATACCAACTAGATTAATAATGGGTGGAAGAATAAAAACTACTCGATCCTCCTCCAAGCCCTTCTCTGTAGTCAAGGCCTTGGATAGACCCTCCAGGTAAGTCTTTAAGTCAAATATCAAAGCCTATAAACTGATATTAGGATAATGTATGATATTTAACTTAATATTATTTTGTGCCTCATTTACATACAATATAGGAATAAATAAACTTAGTGAAATGACCAGAGTATATAGATACCTTCATGGATCTCTGCTGCACCTCTATGAACTCTTGTACTTGGTCAAGATTCATTGTATCAGGGGAAAATTATTTGAAGAAAAGGTCCTTGATGTCCTCCCAAGTGAGACCATCACATTTTATAGCCTATCCCATAATTTCCCATCATATCCTAGAGGATACCTATAACATGAACATTGTGAGATTCACCATCTTATCCACATCTATCTCAATGAGGTTAAAGAAAACCTTGAGAATATCTATCCTATTCTTTTCATCTAGTAGACCTTTAGTGCCCTTAAAAACTTTAGGATACTGGAGTTGGAATTATTTGGTGTAGTTAACCATGGACATCAGTGCCCCTCCACCAAGGGAATGAATAAGAAGAAGGACACTCTGCTGAGGTGGGCCCACATCTTACCTCACAAGAGAAGGTATTGAATTGTTATCTATTGAACCCTCCTACAAAACATGGGGTGGAATATGGGTATTCTCCCTAGTTTTTTCATCCTGGTCCATGTCATTTGGTGATCTAATTAGATTCTTTTGGGGTGGAATATTTATACAATAAAAAGGAAACATTAGAATGTATAAATCCATTATGAAAAATCCTAATTAGTCTATGGGATCATGGAAGATTATAATATGAGGCTACCCATAACCCAACGTATATCCTTCCTAGAACAGACTGAGGTTCTCCATTCCTACACATTAGTCATAGTCCCATATATACAAAACATAAATGCATGATCAAGATCAAATAACTAATTCTAGTATAGATATATCACAATATAATGAAAAATAGATATATGACTCAATCATGAATACAAGTCTATCCCGAATAGATTTCATAATTCTTGGAGTAAACATAAATATTAGTATGCATCACAAAACATGTATATATATGCATGTGATTCCACATATCTACTCATGATTCATGGACATACCAAAATCCCATAAAAAATAATAAGAATCCCATAAAAAGTAACTCAGAGGTCATTTACACATGTGTTGGCCAATAACATGGAAAATCCCCTACCCGAGTCACATATAAATTTTATCCTTTTTAACTTGTCCCATGTTTATCAAAATAATATATTTAAACTGTGATCTAATACCATTTTTTCATGCCCAAACACAAAACACTTTTTCTGAGATAGAGAGAAAGAAGAAAACATGCATACCACCATGTATGAAATTGGCTACCCAATAACAGATAGGGTTTGAATTCAGTAAATGGGGAGAATTACCCTCAATATCATATATACACACTAGAATATAAATTGAAAATAAATAAAATATAAAAAACACAGAGTACCATGGAAGAAGATAAAGCATAATAATTTAATATAAGATGGAACACATGTTAAAAAAGTAAATAAACCAAGATACTTGTGTGGAAATCCAAATAAAAGTATAAACATCATGAAGATAAATAAATGTATATCTATAAAAATACTTTTGTTCCCATCCCAGTACTTTTACTAACTACATGTTTCAAAACTCATCTATCTAACACGGGTCCATTTCCCTTCCCTGGATCACTATACATGATTTCATTATGCACATCGAGAAAATTTGTTTAGGGTATGGATAATAAAACCTAGTAGGATGCCACCAATTATTCCTTAACATGTTTGAACATCATTAACCACTGTATAAAATGATAATAATAAATTCACAACCAAATATAAACAATCATTCATTGATCATTTATGTGCTAATCAAGACACCACAAGCCTCAATAGTACCTGATTTTTCTTCATACTAGAAGTATATTCATAATGATTTTGAAAGTGATAAAGAAATATCCATAAGAATATTTAACATGTTACATGGTATACTTAAGGGATAAATTCTTAGATTGAGCCACATGGATAACTAATGAACATTTACTTGGTATCCTCACGACATCAAATTTCAAAATGTTACTTGGTATCTTCAAAGCATTATGTTTTGGATGAACCACAAGTCTATCATGCTCTAACCCTGCATATGTGTCAACCATCATCATTACCACATATCATGTTCACTTTTCCTCTAAATGGTAATAATACCATGTTGGTCTATCTATTACATGTACCAAATCAACACCTTTAGGGTATGGTAAATACAAAAATAGGGTAGTGTGTAGTAAGGTAAATAATAACACACCATCATGATCATAGAGTGTAAACATATAACAACATGTGATCAATATCAATCATGGGAATAAGATACACTAATTATACTTATGGAATAAGGAAACATATATAGGTATCAGATTCTATAAACTCCCACAAGAAATCATGATCAAATGTGGTCAATAGGTTTTTCTATCATGATATGAAATCAATGAAATAATAGTGTACATGGTCATGAATTGGTATTTAACTCACTACATCAAGATTTAAAATGTAAAAATTAAGGTTCATCCTGATAATCATGATAAAAACCACATTCATACAAAAATAGGAATAAGATCACATGCTAATAATTCCCAATGTCCAACCACTATCAATGGTAATCTTCAATTCCAACTGAATAAAGAATAACATCATCACTCTTGGAAATTAACAAGAGAAGAGAGTAGAGTCTCCTTGAAGTTGGAATGAATCCATTTAAATGCTATAAAAAAGAACCATTAATTATGTCAGAACAACCAAGACCTTAGATAAAATAAAGTAATGGAAGGATCAAACCAAAAAAAGAAAAATATAGATCAAAATAAGATCATATAGCGAACCTTACTTTATCGAAGAATGGTACAAAACACACATCATTAATATGAGATGTGAATCAAGTGATTTAATTGAATGAAAATGAGTGAAAATGGTATTAATCTCTCCACCATAACATATAAATATGGTTAAATAGAAAAATGTGGAACATTATTGTGGATATAATGAGGAGTGAGAGTGTTTCATCAATTATAAATGTTCTCGGACAATGTTACATCATACATCATGGACTAGTATTGGACTTGGTTTATTTAAACACATATCCATAAATGGATTCCCCTACAGTGTGATCCTAAGAAGGAAATTGTTTTCCACCTCACCATGCTATCCAAAACAGATATGGTGGGGTCTCATAGGCTATGGATTATAGCAATAACTATCACATACCATGGATTTCCCAAGCCCATTCCACCTTATCAGTTTTATAAAGAGACAAACTAGGAAGCAAAATAGCTTGCATCATGGGTTTTTTATCGGTTATTTTTGACAGTTTGATCCCTAAAATCCAAACTATGCTTTCTAATGACCCAAAAGCCCCACCCAAGCATTCCAGGCACAATATCAAACCACAAAAAGGTTAAAAACATCACATGAGGTAAGTCATATCTTTCATTAATATAACCACAAAAAATGAGGGTGTTACAATTTTGAAATTATTTTTAGTTTGTTTTACTAATTAATAGTCAAAGTGAATTCTTGAAGTACATGGATGATGGATTTAATTTTTTTACAATGATTTTAAAATTTTATTGTAAAAAATTTTTAATATAATTATTTACTAACTAATTGTGACTCTCGAATATTATATTAGGTCCCTTACCCAAGGGGAAAGGGGATGCCACTAAATTGAATTCAAATGCTTTCCATTTGGAGAAGGATGGGTCAGAAAAAAATATATCCTATTATTTAGTTTTTTTTTCAAATGTGTAATAATTAAATATTATCCGGATGTTAATTTTTATGGTATATATAGATAATAAATTAAAAATATCACAATTATTAATATTTTGAGCTGTATGGGTTAAAATTTATACCTATATTGATGTCGGTTATAGATAATAATTTTTTTCCTAGTGTTATAAGTCTAAATATGAATATTATCATATTCTATATTTATGATAATGTTTCCATTATAGTATTAAAAAAATTCACCACACATATCTTTGTAGAGTTATATTTAAGTGAAAATATTTTCCAATGGTTTTTTTATTTAACCCACAATAGTATAGTACAACTTCTACCAATTGAGGAATATGATTTAAGTAACAAGGAACTCCTTATTTTGAGTCTCACATTGGATTATTGGTTAGGGAATTAAAATATGATTTTTAAATCATATTCACGAAGTCTTGTTATTTGGTATTTGGAATATATGTTATAAAATATACCAGGTTCTATTAGCATATATGTGATCTAATTCATTTATTTCTAAATTCTTTTCATATTTATGTGTATTATCTATAAATGTTGAAATAAGTTTACTATTTTTTTACAATAGTTATAATTTTATATATGGATAATATATTTATTAATTTATGTGCTTATTTTATATAATTTTAGAATTTAATCCTATATTACTAAAATATATAACATTTATAACCTATATATAATGGGTAACTGATTCAGTCATTTTATTAATAAAAAATGACATATATATATGTTGTTTTATAGTTTATAAAATGATTATTACTTAAGTTTTTTACAATATCAATGATTCAATCTCTATATAATATCTATTACAATCATGAAAGAAAGAATGAATATTATTATGACCTATACAAAAATCATTAAATATAATATTTATTTAAAAGAAATCATGCGGTAATTTATTACCATTTAGAAATATATTTTCCCTAATTTATTTAAATACTTAAAGTAATTTTATATACACAAAAAATAGACATGGTGAACATGAACCTTATGACATCTTATAACATATATACTAGACAACCAAGGTAAATAACATCACTAATCATTCACCATAGCTTATATATTTTATAAAATTGAATTTTTGGGTAGTAATTAGAAAATACACTTAAATTTTTTAATTAAAATAATATATTTAAAAAAATATTTATCATTTCTCGAGATTATTTCAATTCATTTGTGATAATGATGAAAGGAATTTCATCCAATAAAAAATCAATATAAAAATAAAAAAATTTGTAATGATGTAAAAATCCTTTGTATCTAAGATAATTTTAGAAAAAGACACAATTTTTAAATCACATATGATATTATCTTTCACATAAACACTTTACATTTCTCAATGATAAAAAACTATATTTCATGTATGAAAATTAATAAATTTTCTAACAACTGTAGTGTAAATCTAGTTTACACCTAAACCATTTGATTATTTGTAAATTTTTAACTAAATATGATAATATAGTAGGGATTGATATATATTATTTAATGAATATATGTATATATAATGTAATATTAGTATCAATACCCTTGGTAAAATAGTATAAGAAAATTATTAATCAATCCTTCTATATTTAATTATAGGAGATTAAAATATTTATTTTAATATAATATATTACATTATAATGTTAATTTAATTCAAAAAATATCATATGGAGTGTTTTTATATACTATTATTCTCTTATTTTGTTAAAAAATTTAAATATGAAGTTTTTTGTCTCACATGGTCACCAAAGAAGGTATAAGGTTTTATAATTACTTTTCAATTTATTTTCGATGTAATTACATGAATTTGATACACATTTTTCATGTATTATAGTGAAGAAATAAATCTATATTATTCATGATGATATTGATATTTCAATTAAATAGGGAAATTCTTTCCACATTTGTGTAATTAAATTCCCTTGATACTAGTCACTAAACTGAAAAACATTAAAGGTATGATTCAAAGGCCACAATCCAACTCATTTCCATCTTAGGTGGATTCCTAGTCAGGGTGGTTCATGATAAAATGGTATTAGAGAAGTCATTTTTTCAATAGAGTTTTGAGTAGTATAATGGGGAATTATATGGGTTATAAGGGAATGGTGATAATTTAACTTAGTATGTAAATCATTCAAAAGAAACTAGCGTGAAAAAATAACCCTAGTAATTTAATATAGGAATCTATAACACATGGGTCAATATTTAGGGAATCTACTGAAATATATGAGTTTAGTCACTATTCATGAATTTGAAAATTAGTTAGAATATGATGAGATATTTTTATAGCTAATATAGATGTGATATGAGCACCATATTCCTTTATCGGTGAGATATACATGGTTTGAGATGTTTTCTAGGAAGTTGTTTTTACCACAATCATATAATTGAGTAATAGCTAGAGTTATTTTAGAATTAATAGGTATTTTATTCTATTTAAGAAAATTTATGAGTATTATTTTGTTTTTATAATATCTACTTGATTTTATAACCAATGATAATTGTTGGGAATATAATTTTTAGAGTGCATTTAAGATTATAATGCATTGGTTTTTTAGATTATTTTATGTGAGTTACTTCATGAAAATAATAGATAATTCTATTATATAATAGAATTTATTTACTTGGAATGGATATTTTATATGGATTTCATGATATGTCATTACACAGAGTATATTTATAGGTATAAGTACTCAATTTTCAAAGTAGATAATGTTTAGATGAGTCTATGGGAGTTGGATACTAGTGTTACCTTTGTTCTTTGGTGTGGGTAGTGCAAAATCATTTGGTTTGGAATAAAGATTTAAATGTTTCTCTTAATAATATATTGTATATCTCTAGGATATGTTGATTTGTTTTTCATTATACCTTAATGAGGAATGAAAATAGCATGACTGTAGATGGACCACCCCACAAACCATCTTGTCAATATTTTTTGTGGAAACAATAGGATATACATCCATTAATATAACCAACACATAATGGTACTTGAATAGGATATTATGGAGAAATCAATATCTCAATGAAATTTAAATGAGAAATTATAAGGTTGAGGTAGGTAGAAATGATGGTGAGGATATAGAGTTAGTAGGAGGAAACTCCACTCTTTGAAATATCATGAAGCATAAGGTCTATAGATGACCTAATGTATTATTGGAATTCACTCCAAACATACCTCTATTTTGGTTCATACTTGAGACATGTATTCATTTATCATACCCTTCCTATTTTATGGGTTTAAACTTCTAATATAAAATAATCACAAGTTACTGGAGTTAAATATACTAGTGTGAGGTTGAATAGGATTATCCAAGCTACATGGTTTGAAGCTAGTAGTATGGAGAAATCATTTCTCTTAGTATCTAGTCTTTATATATATCTAAAAAATGAGATTAACCATATTATGGAATTATTGTATTCTATATAATATTATGTTTCATTTTATCTATTATAGGTGATTTTATCTAGATTTAATTTTGATCTTGTGTTGTTTATTAGATAAATATATTTCCATTTATTTAAGAGAGGTGTCAAGTTAAAAACTATTGCATCTCAATTGGTCTATTTGATTTCATATGAAAATGAAGGGGAGATAAATGGGTTTCCCCAAATTTTATGGGATTATGTTTATTTGTTCTCAAAAGATGTTATTTATTTGTATCTAAGGTGAGAGATTGAGTTTGGAATTGGGATATACCCATGTGTTTCCCATTATTGGTATGGTAACTTATCATATAAAAATAGTACAACTTTAGAAGTTAAGGATTCTTATTGATGGGATTTTTCAAAAAGTATTTATCTAGGATAGTAATTTTTATGGGTTTCTCATGTATTATTTGTAATGAACTCAAACCAGAGATTGAGGATGTGTATGGATTACCAACAGTTGAATTAAGTGATAGTGAAGTATTTATATCCTCTTCATAGGATAAATAATCTATTTGACTATTTAATAGGTTAATTTTTTTTAAATTATCTATTTATGATATAGATATCACCATATGGGTGTTAAGTATAAATATGTACAAAATATAGAAGATCTATGGCAGTTTAGTGAAGTTTTAGTGAAGGATTCTAGAAGTGATTTGTACACTATTAAAAAACTATGGTTATTTTCTTATTAATATCATTAGAATTATATATTGTATGATTTTATATATCCCAACCCATGACGTGAATGGATAGTTTAGTTCCCATGTTAGGTGAAATTATGATAATTTTTTTATGTCATTCACTGTGAGTTTTATTGGGTGATATTCATTTTTTAATACCTTTAGTTGGGTACATAGTCACATGAGTTATGAAACATGATATCTATGGGATTATAGTTAGTAGATCATGTTCATATCCATGGTTTAGGGGTTTTCACTTTGTATTTTGGTGTAATGGGTGAATAAAAAGACAATATTTGGATGCATGTTTTTTATTATTTTAGTATAGTGTAATCCTAGTTATTTGAGGTGGTTGGGTAATTTTTTGATATGATATTAATTAGTTTTTTATGTATTTATAATGTAGAGACTCAATTGTTTCCTTATAAGGTTTTAACATATTTCTAAATATATTTCTAGAGCTAGGCTCCAAGACGGTGTGCAATTTTGAGGCCCGATGTGCCCAAAATTAATTTTATAAAAATATTAGAAATATTTTATATTGCGTGAAAAAAAATTCTTAAAGATAATATATAACTCTTAAAAGGAATCTCATATCAAAAATCCAAGACAATGATTTAGTTTAGAACATATTTTTTACCCTATGCACAATGTAAAATTTGTTGGCGTGGGGTGTTCAAACTTCTCACTCATTGGCAGTATGTTCAATGGATTAATTAATTAATTGATTGATTTATTCATTCATTTTAACACAAAAAATGTTCTATAAGATTAATTACATGGATATTATCCTTGGGATAGCTTTATAACTTTGGGACTTTTGAGAGGTTATCCTTCCTCTATCCATTGGTGAATCAAATCAAACGATGACGAAATGATGGATCAGAGTAGATCAGAGCACAACGAACACAACAACATACTTTAATAATTGGTGAGCATGTTCTTTTATGATGAATGATCCAATATCCAAGTAGAACATGCCAATTTATGTTTTATTCCATTTTTGATTAAATTTATTGATCAGATAAACCCTTTCTATTGAGCTATGACAATTGTGGCATAATCATGCGACTACATACTAATTCTAAAATGGTTTTTGATTTGGTTTCTAACCTCGGTATAAAAGTTCTTGATCATTGTACAATAATTATTGACCAACGACGGTTAAACCTTTTTTATGGTTCATTTAAACAAATTTTTCTTCATGTTCTTCACTGTTAGGACCCCACGGTCTTGTTTTGACATTTTTGGGTGGTATCAAGCCCGATCGGACCCCCAAAAACGCAACAATTTCATGAACGAGGAACATATTTATGAAGCATAGATAAATCTAGGATGTTTGTGAGTTTTGGATGTTTATTTTGATTATCTAAGAATTAATCCATGTTGGTGGAAGTTACAAAGTCATGAAGAACACACAACGGAACTCCCATGGAGCGACGAGGATGATTTTCAGTGAATGATGGCCAAAAATGACAGAAGTCACCTAGATCGGCCAATATCAGATAGATTTGGGGTGGGATTTGTGGAATAATGGACTGATTCAAGGCACAAATATCATAAATGAGATGTTAATAAAAACCCAACTACATTCCATGTACAAGGATGAACCCATGGTGTGTATCCCCTTAGGTATGGAGGCTAGGGTTTTGAAAAAAGATAAGGATGACATGGAATTTAAACCTCTTACACATTGTGTACCCCTTCCTTGGATAGGGAACCCATGTGGTGGAACACACAAATGGGATCCCATGTGTAAGTACATAGACAGGTACATGGCCATGTACCCATGTACACAGACATGACAAAGTCACATGGGAAGAACCCCGTGTGAGGTAACATACCATATAAAGAGTACACAGACACCAGG
Source organism: Viscum album (assembly GCA_963277665.1). Classification (NCBI taxonomy): domain Eukaryota; kingdom Viridiplantae; phylum Streptophyta; class Magnoliopsida; order Santalales; family Viscaceae; genus Viscum; species Viscum album. The sequence continues at coordinate 1,869,757,958 of OY728120.1, read as the reverse complement.
TCTATACAAAAATATAGCCAACAGGACACAGCCATCCCGATTAGTCTAGAAATGTTGTGTAGTCAATTTACATGGCATGTACTACTACATGGGTTGGGAGGCATGTTCCTTATAGGAACACAACTAGGTAGTGAAGCAAGACCACACACTATGTGGGTCCCCTCACATGTCGTGTACCCCTTGTTTTGTTTTTAGTAAAATTCAAGGTTTCATTTCTCCTTCAATTGAATTCATATTTCAGCCTATGAGTAGCCTATCATGAGTGGTTTTATGCATAGAACATGATGGTGTGCTCATTTAGGGATTTTTGAGATATGATGTGAAATGTTTTGGGAATAGAACATATTTAGGCGATGCATGATGTCTGTAGTGATCATACAAGATCATCAAAGGATTTTTTAGAGTGGAACCCTCTATCAGATAAGACACGAGTTCTAGATGACTACATTGGTACCCCCTGTCACACTAGGGTGTGGGTCCTCAACCTATAGACTAGAACCCCCCATTAGAATGGGTGCGGGTCCTCTACATCTACATTCTGAGTGAAACCCTTCTGACACACTAGGGCACGAGTCCTCAATGAATAGAGTGGAACCCCTTATTGTACTGGGGTGTGGATCCTCGACTATTGAGTGGAACCCCTCTATCAGATAGGTAATAGGTCCTTGATAACTATAATGGAACCCCCACATATCATACCAGGGCATGGGTCCTCCACCTATAGATTGGAACCCCCATCAGCTTAGGCGCAGGTCCTCTACCAACTGAGTGGAACCCCCTATTAGATAGGGTGTAGGTCCTCATGAAACTAGAGTAGAACCCCCAAACAACATGGATGGGGGTCCTCTATGGATACCTATATATTGGAACCCCTTGAAATAGTAGGATGGGGGCCATCTACTTCGAGGTTGTGGACCCTTGTCTATGCGACACGGTGGCGAGGAGTGGATTGACTTGTATGGCTACTTCTGGGAAGATGTGTGATATATTGGGTATAGTTGTTGGAATTTTGGAACTATTGGATACTATTATTCTTCATATGATTTTTGATATAGATATCCATCTACTCTCTCATTTTTCCTTATTTTGACTAATAATATGTATATATTATTCTGTATCCAAACCTTGGATTTGGTTACACTCCTTTTATGAGAGGTGAAGACATGGGGGGTATGCCACATCTTTTTCCTGTTTATCTTCTCATGGTTAGACAAGTCTACACTCCTACTATAGGTAGTGAAGACTCATCGTGTAGTTCACCTAGTCACCGTTTCAACTCACTTGTGTTTGGATGATCTTACCTCTACTCCTGGATTGGGTTTAGCTATTCTTTTTAACTATATCTTACATGTACTATCTTTTTATTCATTTTTTATCTCTTACTTCTCCCCCTTTTTCTTTCTAGGCATCCTACTGGGAATGTATATACTCACCCCTTCATGAGCTTTGCCCGCACGTGTCATGTATTATGTAGACAATGGACTCATTGGTGATGACTTCATAGGAGCATAGGGGTACCTGGTACTTTGGACCACATACGGTGGTCAAAACTTGGGATTCAAGAGATGGGATCTCTCATCAATTTAATTTTTTAGTTTTTTTAGGTCGGGACATATTTCTTGTTGGGTATTTATTTTTTCCATTTAATTTTCAATTTTCACTACTGTACTCTTGTACTATCTAGATGATTTTCATGCATGGTTGTTCCCTTAGATTTTCATTTGTTTTACTTTTACTCCCTCTGCACATTTTCATTGAGATGGTTGTGTGTGTGTATACAAGAACTTAGGAGAAGGATTCCCTGCATTATTTAGGCCTTTGTCACTAGTATCTATCCCATGTCCTATGGAGGTGGTCTTGGGGTAGTTGCAGACCGAGCCTCTGTAACACCCCGAGATTCTATGAGAAATAATCTTTTTAATTTCTTTGATGTCTTGTGTTGTATGATACACCAATATTAGCTTACACTATACACAACACCATATTAGCTTGTAGTATATGCAACACTATTCTTGGCTTGTGTTGCACGCAAGAGCGACCTTCCTCAATAGCATGTGTTGTACGCAATACCGAGTTTTACTAAACAATGATATATTGTTATAATATTATTATGAACTAGATGTTATGAATATTATTAACTACATTTTGAATTTTATAACATTATAATTCATCTTACAAATTTTCTAGAACATGGTATGAGAATAAAATTAATTTTTCGGATACAAGAAGTATTTTTCAAAAAATGCAGTTTTGTCTCCTTTTGATGGCACGCCCTTTTAAATATAATTTTTTACAATTTTATAAGTTAAATTTGAAAAATTAAACTTCTTATTTTTAATTAGGATATAAAAATTTATGTTGGATAAATTTTTGTCATTATTCTAATAACCTTCATATTTTGATGAATAGTAAAAATATGCTAAATTTTAATTAAAAACAACTTTTTTTCATCAAGATAATTTATATGGTTAAATTAAAATATTGAATGGTTTTAAAGTATAAATAGAATATATTTTTACCATTTAATATAATATAAGTCATTATCATTAATTTTACATTGAATTCATAGGTAAAAACATTTCAATCTTTTGCAATGTTTTAGCTTTTAAAACCCATTTTCTCAATAGTGGGATTAATTTCAAATTAAATACTGAAACTTATATGTATTGAATTTGGAAAAATGGATTCTATATTTTGAATCCGTAGGCACAAATTATGTTAATAGAATACTTTTTATTTTTGGGCATTATGAATAGTAACTGCGGTAAATTTTATTTACCACAGTTAAAGGTAAATCAGGTAATTAAGGGTAAAAATAATATTATAAAATTACCCTAACACTTGTCTTGATATCATTGGTTGATTATATTTCTCCCTAAAATATACTTGGGTAGAAATGTAATCTATTAGAACCCACTTGTATGTGATTAAAACCTTTAATTTATTTTATTTAAAGGAAAGTGAAATATGTCTCACTCAAACTTTATTAATTAAATTATTTTTTATAAAAGGTTATACAGAATATAAATTCGATTATAAATAATCATTTGAAATATAAAATATTTTTATTAATCATGGTAAATTATTTGTAATTTTTAAGAAATATATAATTACCTTAATAGCTTATAAATTAATGTTGCAAGAATTATTTATTTAGTGAAAAATCAATAATATAGTTTTATTCAAATAATAATACCCATAAAATACCCAAAAACTTGACCAAAACTTATTGGTAGAGTATACCTACACCATAATAATACAAGTGTCGACTTTTGTACCATTTTAAGCCTTATAAAATAGATTAGGACATTTATTTTATTTTATTTTAAATGATGTCAAAGTTGTCACCTTCATAATTTAATAAACACAAAATTTTAAAAGTTGGGTGTTTTAGAAGATAAATTCAACTAAAAGTATTATTAAGAAATATATTAGATTTATATCCATCATAGTATTTTATTTTTAATTTTTATGAAACAAATATTTATATTAAATAATTATACAAAAATATTTTAGAAATAATTTTATTAAGAGAAACATGAAATAAATGGTTTTAAAAATATTAAAATAAATATTATATGATATAATTAATATTCTCCAAAATTTTTCTAGATAAATATGAATTTTTATAAATCTATTAAATATTTTGGTTCGACTCTATCATCTTTTTGGATTTTATTTAAATTCAAATAAATGAATAGTGTCGAAATTAACACTATTGATATTTTTTAAAAATAACATATTATTAAATTGTTTGAAGATCACAAAAATATTTAAAAATTATAAATTTAAAATTATATGGTATAAAATTTAATAATGTATATAATTATGGAAAATTAACAACACATAAGTAAGTTTTTGTAACAATTTAAAAAATAGAATATTATTATCGCAAATAAAATTAAATATTTTAAATAAGGATAAATCAAAATGATAAGGTTTAAAATAAACTTAAAACATGTCTAAATTTTATTAGTTGATGATATTACCACCCTATCTCATCTCATATTCTAATTGAGTGATTTTTGGAGGTTTTTAAGTGGGGTTTGATTTTATTATTAATTAATATTTTTGAGGTTTCCAAAAGTGCCCCTCTCCTCTCCTATATAAGGGCACCTCCTTCCCTCTCCTCTTCACTCAATTTTGAGCCTTCAAGATTGGACAACCCCTAAAAATTACTATTTTAAACCTCTATATTTATATTATAGAGGTTCTGGTCTTCTCAAAAAACCAACTCTAGTGCCCTAAGAGGAAGTTTAAAAGAGGCACATCGAGGAAGAGGTAATCTCTTCCACCCATTCTTTCAAGTTTCTTTCTTCTTATACTTCCTCTTATTTAGTTGTTTCATTATAAAGTAATAACATCAGTATCACTTATATACTGATATTTTATTATAAATATGAAACAACCCTATTTCACCTTCTATCCATCCTATGAAAAATGAAATCACCGCGCGTGCGTACGTATGGAATACCGTCTCCACGCTGTGGTGTAATCTATTTTTCCACCACCACCTTACTTGGATGGGTATAATGGTAAAAATAATAACTATATATGATTATTATAACAAGATACTAATTATGAGATATTATATCATCCACTCCAATTCCATTCAATAATTATGGGAATGATATCATCGCTCGTGCGTACGTACAGATTACCGTCTCCACGACGCGATGAGATTCATTCTCCATGTTAACCATTCAAAAATGATTATAAAGTATATATATTGAATAATAATATATATAAAATAATAATTCTACTATATTTATGTATATATATATGTCACCTACTTACTTTCATTCAAGTCAATAGGGAAAGGAAAACAACGTTCATGCGTACGTACGACCTACCGTCTCCATGAACGGTGTATTTCATTTCATTTATCTATCTATATATATATACAATGAATATATATATGATATATAAATCTTATTTTACATTCTGGAACTAATTAAATCATGATATAAGTAATAATATCAAGAACAACAAGTCCAAACACGTATTATAAATGAAACGATTATTACCCAAAACGTTGCATCAACCTGGAATTTAAAAATGAATAGGTAATATAAAGTCGTAAGTGAATCATATATGATATCATAAAAATTACTATGATTATTGAATAAGTTGATGAAATTATTTAAATCACTATACATGAGTCTCAGACACATACGAAAGAAATTGGACATAAGGTAAGGGATAATTATTCCAATCTTATTCTTATCTGAGATTGTTTATTCGTAAGTATTTACTGGGGTTATGTTTATCATCCATGTCCATGTTTTCTCAAAATGTTTTCGTAAAATGTTTACTATTATTCCATGTATGTTTAAAGTCATTTTTAACCATTTTTTACCACATGGTATGAAAGGAATCTTTCTTTTGTTTACCATATGAGGTACTTTTTGACTTTTCCAGCAAAAGTACAAGAAGAATGTTTTTTAACTTTTACAGCATGAACGGATTTTTACAAGTTCATAATGCCTTATTTAAATGAAGCTTACTCTACAATATTTCATGATTATTTTCAACAAAATCATTTTCTTTTAAAATTACCTGGCATTTTGAGAAAATAAAATGATTTTGAAGAAGAAAAGATATTTTCCTCAAGAATTCATTTCATGTGTTTTATGAAAACTATTTTCCATCTAAGATGACATTATTCAATATGTTTATGTTTCCAGTATAATGTCTCTATTATTTACATGGATTCATTTTTCTTATGATGAAATGACATCCATTTGTTCTATATGGATTATGTTACGATGAGATGATGTTTATGAAACCCATTTTATTCATTGGGTTATGATGAATGATTTATGTTTATTTTGTGTCACACGAAAGAATGATTTCATTACGAGATGAGTGGGACATATATCTCCCTCAAATTAATTGGGTAAAGATTTATATCTCACGAGATAGACATGGCTGGATCGACAAGTGAACCCGGTTCAGTAATTCAGGGCTGGAACAACAAGTAAACCCTGTTCAGTAATGGACTTTTTCCACTATGATGGTCTTGGCAGAAATTCCTTGGCTACTATGGAAATAATATCACGTGTTTAATGGTTTTACACAATTACATGTTTTATTCCCATGATATTTTATCATGATTGATGTTCAACTATGATCTATGCCTTACGTACTTCCATGTTTTATGTCATTTCTCAAGATTTTTATGTTTAAACTTTATGTTCATGTATTTAAGTTCAAATTTATATGGTTTATTTTATTTTCTCCATGATTAACCTTAATGAGCATTTGATCTCACCCTTTATATGTTTTCTTTTCCCCAGGATATAAATAAAGGTTTTAGGTAAGAAAATAAAAGTGGAAGATCTTTATGGGAGATGTTGAAGATCTTTCACCATGATTAGAAGATTACGTTCTAAGTTTCCAAAGACACTAAACTATTACGGTCCTTGGGTGTCTATTTTTTTATGTATTAAGTATTCCACAAAAGTAATTTAATGTCCATTTATGTCAAGCTATGGGTCTCTACAGTTGGTATCAGAGGAAAGGTTTAGTTAACCTTTGGAAACTAGGATGCAAAATCTTTAGTGAGATCCCTAGAGATATTTCTAATATATGTTTAGGGGTGTCCCTAAGGATAATTTTAAGTATAGGTTACATTCCTAGAATTATGTTGACAATCATTAATAACCTAGGGTGAACCTAAGGTTTCATGGATTAAATAATTTGTGATAAGTTAGACATCCCAAAAGTGACTTTTTATCATTATGTGGTTCCTCGTTATTTTAACTATTTCTTACACTATGGTTTCTGGTTTTAGTCAATGGAGGGAACGAGAAGGAATTCAGTTAACATTGATTCCAATGGAGAAATTGGTGACCATGATCAAAAAAATTGTGTAATGCCTAGAGAGAAAGATATTATGATTATGCCGAATCAGTCATCGTGATATATGATTAACAAGGTGAACTTTAGTTGTATTCCTAAGTCATAAAATAAGAGGAATATGGATTTTATTCATGTTCGAATGGTGAGGAACATAGAGGAAGGAAGATTAAGCTTTCTACATATCAAGAATAAGGGAAGAAGAACCTTGAGGAATACCTCAAATGGATGGGAAGATGTTATCTGTGTGGGGAAAGGGGTCATAGAGTGATAGACTTTTATGGAGTTCAATGTCTTATTTGTGGAGAACATGGGAATTATCCAAATCAATGCCCTGACCTAAGAGGTTACTTCTAAATCGAGGAAGGACCAATTCCATTCCAATCATTGAATAAGATGGATTAAAGGGATTATGTATTGGAATTCAGTAATAATGTTGTTGAGGTACTTTTATGGTATATTGAAATATCTATGTGTTGGTCCATTGTGGTTTTCCATAAGAATATGGTACCGGTAACCATGAAAAGTGATTGAAATATTTTTGGAAAGAAGATGATATGTTCATAATGAATGGATAAGGAGAAAACAATATGTTTGATAGTATTAATGAGATCATGACTGATATAAGGATAGAGTGATATCATGGTTTGAGTATATAGAAATTTTGGGATTTTGGTATGTAGAAAGTGTTAACTTTTGACAAAATTCATGTTTTCAATAAGGTTCTATGGTAATTCATGTTTCAAGAGAATACATGATTAAGGTATTCACATGTTTGGAATGTGACATACAAGATATATCTTATGATATACGGGGGATAAATGATGGTATTCAATGCTTGGTAGATGACCTTTCTAGTAATCATTTTTCTTTATACTATGAGATTGGATAGAAGTATTTTCGATAAGCCTAAAGGTTGGAATGGATTAAGTTGGACATAAGATAGTATTGTTTAAGGATAAAACTTTTTTCTAGTATGTTATAATAGTATAGTTTTAGAAAAAAAGGACAACCTGCAGGACGGGCGACAACTCGTCACGTCAGACAAGGATGCGAGAATCGAACCCACAACCGAAGTACGAAAGGACTTTATCGCCTACAACTGACCTATAAGAAGTCTCTGGTTTGTAGAAATTAGTTTTATTTTATTAAGTGGTGTGATATATTAAGTATAAGTCCATTTTTTGGAGCCATATACGATTAATATCACCATATATGGACTTATGCATATTTAATAACTTTTGTTAAATTTTTGTTTGAGAAAGATGGAATGACCCATCATTCTATCACATGATCTTCTAACACTTCACAAATGACAAATTCAACTTCATTTATTTAATATATGAAGTGAAAACTGTTCAAAGAATGACCAACAGTGAGATTGTACCAAAATCAAGTAAGTATTTATTCTAATTCAAAATTTTCAAATTTATAGAAAGCATCTTGAAAACCAAAAATGTTGTCCTAGTACCCTCATATTCGATGAATCAGATGGTACCTTATATTATCAAAAATTTATGGCTTTGTGATTGTTGGATTTTTCATAGCCATGTTCTCTACCACTCTCCATCAGAACTTTATGGTTAGATTTCTCTTCCATATCCATATTTTCACCTATATTCTCTTATGTGGAAACCCAGTGTTGAGTTACTTTGGGTGACCATTTTGTTTATAACTTTCCTTTTTAAAATTAAGTTTTAGTATTCATTTTTACGATGTGGGTTTCTATGAAAGAAACTTTCAATTAGTAAACGATTTATAACCCCGACAAATTTCGAGGGAGAAATTCTTTTTAAGGGGGGTAGAATGTAACACCCTGATATTTTATGAGAAATAATATTTTTAATTTATTTGATGTCTTGTGTTGTACGCTACACCAAGATTATCTTGTGTTATACACAACACCATATTATCTTGTAGTATATGCAACATTATTCTTGGCTTGTGTTGCATGCAAGCACTACTGGAATTCTGGTTTTTACCAATGGGTGCTTACCAACGGTTTGCTTAAACCTTTGGTGTTGAAGGATTAGGGAAGCCTTTCCCAACGGTTCACTAAAACTGTTGGGAAAAGTCACCCTTTGCCAACGGTTTCTTCAAACAATTGGTAAAGGGGTGTTTTAGGTTCCCTTTTGCCAACGGTTCAACAGAACCATTGGGAAAGGGTACCCTTTTGCCAACGGTTCTATAGAACCGTTGGGAAAGGGTACCCTGAACATCTCTTTCCCAACGGTTTTTAAAAACTGTTGGGAAAGATTTCCCCCAAATACAGCCGCGGTGCTGCTCTCCCCCATTCGCGACAGAACCCTAAATTCATCCTGCTCCAGCACTCTCCTCCTCTTGCGAACTCCCCCATCCGAAGAGGTGAAAACCCATCTGAAATCAGGTATTTTTTCCTTTATACATATATACTACCTTATTTTTATTGTTATTGATCTAATATTTTAGTTTTAAGTTATCAATCCAGCTCCAGCTCTCTACTACTCTCGAACTCCCCCATCCGAATAGGTGAAAACCCATCTGAATCATCTCAAATCAGGTATTTTATTCTTTATACACATATGGTACCTTGTTTTTATTGTTATTGATCTAATATTTTAGTTTTAAGTTTGGATTTTGATGTGATTTCACCGTGAAAAATAGGGAAATGAATGAATATTTTGTTAATTAATTAGTTTCTCATAGAATATCAGTTGTGTTATAATGTCCGTGCTAAATAAATGGGTAATGTAATAAAAGACCTTGAATAAATAAATTGTAGAAGTTGGGGTATGTTGCCTCTATGAGAGGTTTTTTGTTGTGTTTTATTTTATGTTGTAGGGTGTTTTATGGGGATTGAGGTGACCAGTTGGGCTTTGTGATATGTGGGGTTGTAATGTGATAGTTATTGGGCATGGATGTGATATGTGAAGTTGTATGATAGTGATGATGTGTGGTGGTGTTGTGTCGTGTGGAGGTGTTGTGTGATTAAGTTGTGGTGTATGATGTGGTGATGTGGTTTTGGTTGTGCGGTGGTTTGTGATGTGCAATATTTTTGTTGTGATATGTGGTTGTTTTGTTGAGATGGTTGGTCGATGTAACATGGAGTCGATGGTTATTGTGAGATGGTGAGTTATTGTGTGGTGGTTTTATTAGTTTCCTGGTTATCTATGGAGTAAATTATGCTGTTAAAACAAAAAAACAAGATATTAAATAAATGATATGGAATAGAAATGGATGTGTGGTAAATGGATTTAATTAATTTAACATTAAATGAATAGACAATGTAAGTGTGAATGAAGTGGATTATAAATGAAAGTGAGAAATGCTATGCGTCTTGTGTGGTGGAGGTGTGGTTTATGTGTTTTATGGTAGTAGTGAAGTGTGTGATTATGTAGTTAATGTGAACCCATAGGTTGAGTATTTTGTGCGATCTATATATCATGTATTTTTATGTTATTTCTACACATTCCCAACCAGAGTTGGATAAACTTACCAACGATCAGAGGTTTTGAGTTATGGGTATTTTTTCTAATATCTAGGATGGTGGTTATATGGTTGGATAACTACCATGTCTTCCCTACTCTTCCTTCAAAAGTGATTGACCATGTGTTTTTAGGCAAGATGCGATGTGATTGTCCATGTGTCTTCAGGTGAGATGTACTATGATTTCCCTAGTGTTTTCCGGTGAGGTGTGATGTGATAAGGCTATAATAAGATGTGGCATGTGGTTGGGGTCATGTAGGGTAGGAGGATGGCACAAGGTTGATGTTATTCATGTTCATAATACCCTACTAATATGGTTATGGGATGAGGCATGCTGTGATGTGATATAACACATTAAGTTCTTGTTGGTTTTACATTTTTTCAATAACACATTTGTATGTTTTTTTCACATGTGTAGTTGATACCTTGATTATTTTCTTCCTTTATCATTTACTTAAATGTATTTTTTATTAAAGTTCAATCCTATTGAATTGTTTATGACAAAATGACTTATATAAATTCTTTTTACAGAATGGACAGAAGTTGGATGTATGAAACCGATCGGATCTCAAGCGATTTTCAAAAAAATTTAGAGAGCTTTATAGATTTTGCATTTCACAATGCTTCAGATAGTGGTCGCATACACTGCCCGTGTTCCAATTGTGTTGTTAGACCTTGGTTGAGCCGTGAAGAAGTCAGCTACCACATAACCAAAAATGGGTTTCAAGCAAACTACTTTGTGTGGTATCACAATGGGGAGAAAATGAAATCTCAAATTGGTGATGATCGAAATGAAAGGACTGGAATGGAGAATTTGTTAGATGATCGGTTTCCGTTTTTTCGTCATCATGAAAAATAAAGGATTTCGAATCAAGAAGACTTCGATACGAGGACAAATGATGCATCTAGTGAAAATGATGATATTGATAGGGTGAAAAAATTGAATGATGCTACCATGACTCCAGTATATCGACAATGCGATAAAATGAAAAAGCTGGAATTTTTAATCCGATTGTTTCATGGGAAAACTATGTATGGAATTTCTAATACAGCAATCGATTACATTCTTACCCTCTTGAAGGATTTACTTCCAGATGATGCAGATATTCCCTCAAACCACTATATGGCATGGAAGTTAGTTGAGGAACTTGGATTTTCAAGAAACAAAATTCATGCTTGCCCGAAAGATTGCAGTTTATTCTTGGAGGAAACCGCTGAACGAAATGATTGTATAAAATGTGGCACATCCCTCTGGAAGTCAAAATCTGATGGAACACCATCCCGCATTCCACAAAAAGTAATGTGGCACTTTCCATTGATCCCCAGACTTCAGAATCTTTTTATGTCTGATGACATATCAATAAAAATGAGATGGAATGATACCAAGAGAAAGAAGACTAATGATGAGTTGGTTCATCCTGCAGATGGATTTTCATGGCAGAGATTTGATGCTCAACATCCTGATTTTGCAGCTGACGTGCGTAATGTGAGGCTGGGTCTTTCATGTGACGATTTTAATCTGTTTGGGCAGATGCTTACTTCGCACAGCACATGGCCAGTTTTTATACACATTTATAATCTTCCCCCATGGTTGTGTATGAAAAAACCTTTCACTTTCATGAGTATACTCATATCTGGCCCTTCTGATCCCGTCATTGATATTGATGTATACATGCAACCTTTAATAAAAGAGTTGAAACTTCTTTGGGATGTGGGTGTGCGCACATACGATGCATGTTCGAAAGACATATTTCAGATGCGTGCTGCACTTATGTGGACAATAAATGATTTTCCAGCTTATGCAATGATGTCTGGATGGAGCATGAAGGGAAAACTGTCATGTCCAGTTTGTATGAAGAATACACAATCCAGAAGACTGAAACATCGCTGTAGTTTCAGTTTTATGGGACATCGTCGATTCTTTCCAAAGGATCATCCATATAGAACGAATCATCGAAGATTTGATAATACCATAGAGACCGATGATCCACCTCAGCGTATGTCTGGAACTGACGTGCTTAATGAATTTAAAGATTTCAGTTTTTCGTTTGGGAAGGGTCAAATGAAATCTGGAAAGAGAAAGAATGTTTCCACTGAAACCTGTTACAATTGGAGGAAGAAGAGTATCTTTTTTGATTTGCCTTATTGGTCAACCAATTTGTTACGTCATTGCTTAGATGTAATGCATATTGAAAAGAATATATGAGAAATGTTACTTTCGGTTCTTCTAAATGTCAAGGGGAAGACAAAAGATGATTTACGATCTCGGTGTGACTTGGTGGATTGGGGCATCAGACCAGAATTGCATCCTGTACGTACCAGTGAAAATAAATGGAAACTTCCATGTTCTTCTTATGTGATGACACCTGCGAAAAAAAAAACAATTTCTAGAAGTATTAGAGACTATTAGAGTTCCTGATGGCTATTCAAGCAACATATCTAAACGGGTCAACAGAAGAGAGTTGAAGCTAAAATCTTTGAAGACTCATGATTATCATGTTCTACTGCATGAGTTGCTTCCAATAGCAATCCGTCATCTTTTGTCCAATAATGTAAGGGTGGTTGTTATTCGGTTGTGCCATTTTTTAGAGATCTTTGTGCTAAGAATTTGCCCAAGTATTTCTTGCAAAAAATGTTGACAGATGCCCCATTAATTTTGTGTGAGTTGGAGAAAATATTTCCTCCATCATTTTTCACATGCATGCGGCATCTGACTGTCCATATTCCCACTGAAATACTTCTCGGAGGACCTGTTTCTTTTCGTTGGATGTATCCAACTGAAAGAAATATGTTCACATTAAAGTATTATGTCCGAAACAGAAATCATCCCGAAGGTTCTATCATGAACGGTTACTTGGCTCAAGAATGTATGGATTTCTGCTCGATGTATTTGTCTGATCTTACTACAAGATTGAACAGACCAATGAGAAATGAAGAAGAACAATATGAGAAAATTGAACCCAGTTTTCCATCACTTCCTCAAACAGGAGGAATTCCTGGATCATATACATTGAAGACATTAAGCTATGAAGAGTGGGAGATGACACATCGCACAGTTTTGTTTAACTGTGATTTGTTCGATGACTATATCAGGTAACTAAATTGATTATGTATATCTTACATATATATCTATTAAAATATTAATATTTTTTATCTATAGGGAACATAAAAAAATGATAAATAGGAAGCATCGTTCTTTATCTTTGATAAGGAGAGAGACTTTTCATAGAAAAGAGTTTTCTGCTTGGTTAAAATTGAAGGTATAAAAAAATTAATGTTTAAAATAATTATATCAATATTTAATTAACTTTAATAGTCATTTATATTGCAGGTATTGAGTTTGTCTGCTGACTCTGTCTCTGAGGAAATAAGAGCTTTGGCTTTTGGTCCTAATACCGTGGTTCGTGACTGTAAATCAATTGTTATCAATGGGTACAAATTTATTGTCACTGAACGAGCAAAGAAAATGAGAACAAAACATGATGGTGTTATGGTTACTGCCACAACAGATTGTTATGCCAGTGCATTAGATAGTAGACCGCGATTAAAAAATGTGGGTTATTATGGAGTTGTTGAGAAAATAATAATATTGGATTATTACTCTCATAGACGAGTCACAATGATGAAATTCCATTGGTTTGATTCGATGACGATACATGGCACATTTATTGATGATTGTGGATTTCGAGTAATTAATATGACTCGCACTCTTGCTACCGAAGAACCATATGTGTTGGCATCAATGGCTAAACAAGTTTTTTATGTCAAAGACCAACTTCGACCTGAATTTGGTGTCATAGTTGAAGTAATTCCAAGACATATTTTTGATGATGGTGATGATGGAATTGACACTGTCCCTAGTGCCATTGGAACCAATCCATTTATTTCTTTTGATGACTCAAATAGCTCAATTGTCAGAGTTGATTGTGAACCTGAAGTTTTGGTTGGAAATATATAGAATCATTCATCCATGTTCTCAATTCTTTTGGTTTACCTCGAGTTGGGTTGTTAAGGTTGGTAATATTCAAATTGATTTAGTATTTATCACAAATATGTTTTAGCTGACTTGACCGTTATGTGAATTTTCAATGTTTATTGGTTGCAGTTTTATTTGAATTCCATTTTCTAATTTGGAATTGAACTGTATTCAAACATAGTCAAACAATATTTCTAACTTGGTGAACATTACAACTTGTATGATTTATTAAATCCATTCAAACTCTTCTAAAACAATTGATAGCTGACTTGACCGTTATGTGAATTTTCAATGTTTATTGGTTGCAGTTTTATTTGAATTTCATTTTCTAATTTGGAATTTAACTATATTCAAACATAGTCAACCGATATTTCTAACTTGGTGAACATTACAACTTGTATGATTTATTAAATCCATTCAAGCTATTCTAAAACAATTGATATCTTAATTGAACATTATATGAATTTTCAATGTTTATTGGTTATAGTTTTATTTGAATTTCATTTTCTAATTTGGAATTGAATTGTATTCAAACATAGTAAAACAATATTTCTAACTTGGTAAACATTACAACTTGTATGATTTATTAAATCCATTCAAGCTCTTCTAAAACAATTAATAGATAAATTACCTATGAATCCCCTATTCCCTCATATATTTAGTTTTTTGGGTTACACATTAGTTTTCTTTTTCTAATTAATTACATATTTGTTTTCAAAAGCAGGAAATGAAGCCAATTGAAGAGAGACGAAGGAAAAAAATGATGGAAAACAATCGTCGAATGACGGAGATGGGCGTTCCACCATTAGTGCCCACAGTGAGTACTTTATTTCAAATTGATATATTTAAAGAATATATAATGTCATGTGATTAATTTTTTTGTAAACATTTTTGTAGGATCCACCTATACGTCGACAGTTATTCGACGAGGAGCCTAGTACTGGTCCTAGTACTCAGGCCGGTGGTACGAGGAGGGTTCGTACCAGAGGTGGACGAGCAGCTGCGCGTACCCGACTAGACCCTGCCCCTCCCACTGACATGTCATCCTTCCCACATTCTGATCCCGGTGTGTTGTTAGAGACACACGGGATATTTAGGCCTCCATTTTTTTCGCTACCTTCTGCATCTTCTGGCTCATCATTTTCACATCCCATGATGATTCCCACTCCTCAGTCAGCATCCGGTCAGACAGCCGTCCCATCTTCTTTTACTTCTACTTCTGTCTCTCCGAGCTTCTATATTCCATCGTCTTCGACTCCTGTTCCACCACAGGGTGTTCCATCAGTTTCTGTGGATCTAGCGGCACTCAACGATCAGACCGACACAGGTATATTTATAGAACCCTAACAAATTTTTATAGAAATATTTATTTTCATTATAACATGTTTTGATAAAATATTTGTTTTTCTTTCATGACAGATACATCTACTGACAGGAGGCATGGGCGGGGGCGTACACGCATGCGTTCGGTGTGGAACCGCCACACACAGGTTATAGTGGATTATAATGAAGACAACCAAATGGTTGAGAAAACAGGGCAGCAATGTCGGAGTTTTTGGGCAACGTTTTCCAAATACTCCGACATCATTCCCGTTAGCCCGCTATCGTGGAGACATTTTCCACATGAGGTCAAGGATAGAGCTTGGGCAGAGATATGGGTAAAAAAATCTGTTCTATTTAATTCCATGAATTATTTTTGTATTTATATTAATTAATATTTTGATTTCAGCTTTGATTTAATTTTCCCGATGGTGAGGGTGCACGATCGGAACGTCTAAAGGATTTAGGCGAGCTTTGGAGAGCCTACAAGCATGAGTTGTATATTGGCTAGGTTTCTAGAGTTGGCACTAAGTTAGAGGCGGTACCAGTGGTGGATGATTGTCCTATAGAGCAGTATCATCAGATGATTACTCATTGGACGAGTACCCGGTTTAAGGTATTAATAAAATTTGAGGTATTTAAATAATAACTTTCATGTTTTTCATTAATACGATCTGTTGCATTTTCAAATTTTATCTAGGAATCATCTGAAAAAAATAAAAAGAAAATTGATGCAAAAAAATATCTCCACACACTGGGACGCACTACGATGCCTGATCATGAGAGGAATCAGGTATAACAATTGTTTATAAGTTTTCTTTACGACTTACACTTTCTTTTGTTTCTTCAATTATTTAATAGTTTTCTAAAGTTTTCATATAACTTTAGTTTTCAATGTCATTGTAGAGGCAAATAAAAAATATTGAAGGATGCGTGCCTCGATCAAAACTGTTTTGCTCGAGTAGACGGAAAAAGGATGGAAGTGCCGTCAATGAAGCGACTCAGCAACAAATTGTAAGTTTTAATCTGTTGAATTTATTTTTTAATATCTATTTTGTAACTTAATGATATATTTATATTTGTAACAGGCTGCTTTATAGGCCCTCGATGCCCAAGAACCAGACAATTTTGGGCCAACAGATCACTTACACCAGGTGTTGGGAGAGGAGCATTCTGGCAGAGTACGCTGCCGACCTAGGATAGCCCCGACGAGGTATTGGCCCTCCTCAGGTACGAGCTGTAGTGCCACCGAGCTGCAGCAAGTTAGGGCACAGGCAGAACAGGCTGAGAAAAGGGCCACAGAGACGGCAGAACAGTTTTCTAGGGAAAACAGTGCGTTTATGAAATTTATTGAAGTTCTACGTCCTACACTTCCAGCAGAGGACATCCCAGCTTTTGATGAGTATATGTCATCGATACATTCTATATACGGTGAACCAGGTGGAAGTTCTAGTGGTGGTCAGGAAGATGTACATCTTGACGATGATGATGGCGAGGAGTCTGATGCGGAAGAGGAGGGAGAGGAGGAGGCCGAGGCAGGTGGCGAGGGCGAGGAGGAGGGCGAGGAAGAGGAGGAGGGCGAGGGCGAGGACGATGATGGGGACGAGGACGAGGGTGATGATGATGATGGTGATGATGGTGATGGTGATGTGAGACAAGTTGATCCATTACATTTTTGACTGATATTATTGAGATTTGATATTTAATCTATTCTAGTTGTTGGTTTTATCTAAACTCGTAGTATAGTATTGGAGTTGAGTTATTTTTATATATTATCTGTTTTTATGGATGTTGTTGTCTTTTAGTGGTTGTGTGTTTGGGAACCCCCCTCCTTCCTGGACCCTGGACAACCCCCCACCCTCCTCCCTGGACCCCGGACAGCCCCGCCGGACAACCCCCCAGACAGCCCCCCGGACAGCCCCCCCTCCTCCCTGGACCCCGGACAACCCCCCAGACAGCCCCCCAGACAGCCCCCGGACAGCCCCCCACCCTCTTCCTTGGACCTCGAACAACCCCCCGAACAACCCCAGATAGATCCCAGACAGCCCCCCGAATAGCCCCCCGGACAGCCCCCCCCCACCCTCCTCCCTGGACCCCAGACAGCCCCCCGAACAGCCCCCCAGACAGCCCCCCAAACATCCCACCAGACAGCCCCCCGGACAGCCCCCCGAACAGCCCCCCGGACAGCCCCCACCCTCCTCCTTGGACCCCAGACAGCCCCCCGAACAACCCCCCAAACAGCCCCCACCCTCCTCCTTGGACCCCGGACAACCCCCCCGAACACCCCCCAGATAGCCCCCCAGACAGCCCCCCACCCTCCTCCCTGGACCCCAGACAGCCCCCCGAACAGGCCCTCAGACAGCCCCCCTGGAAAGCCCCCCCACCCTCTTCCTTGGACCCCGAACAACCCCCCGCATAGAGGATTCTCATAAAATGGACAACATTTTAAGTACATATGAAAAACTGACCAAACACATTCGGATTGTGTCGATACATTAGCACAACGATCCATGGGTCATATGTGACGTGTACGAGTCAACCCCGCCTCAATCTGAGGCGCGGTGTGGCCGCCACCACTCAAAGTGTCTGTCTTTTGCTTAAAATGGACAACAATTTAAGTACATACGGAAAACCGACCAAACGCATTTGGTTTCCATTGAAACTTTAGGAGAACGATCCATGGGTCATATGTGACGTGTATGAGTCAACACCGCCTCAATCCAAGGCGTGGTGTGGCCAGCACCACTCAAAGTTTCTGCCTTTTGTTTCAAAAGTACGTCATTTTAATTGAAAAACATCAACTGGAATACAGAAAACTGACCAAACGCATTCAGATTGTGTCGATACATTAGCACAATGATCCATGGGTCATATGTGACGTGTACGAGTCAACCCCGCCTCAATCTGAGGCGCGGTGTGGCCGCCACCACTCAAAGTGTCTGTCTTTTTCTTAAAATGGACAACAATTTAAGTACATACGGAAAACCAAACAAACGCATTCGGTTTCCATTGAAACTTTAGGAGAACGATCCATGGGTCATATGTGACGTGTATGAGTCAACACCGCCTCAATCCAAGGCGTGGTGTGGCCGGCACCACTCAAAGTGTCTGCCTTTTGTTTCAAAAGTTCGTCATTTTTATTGAAAAACATCAAATGGCATACGGAAAACCAACCAAACGCATTCGGATTGTGTCAATACATTAGTACAACGATCCATGGGTAATATGTGATGTGTACGAGTCAACCCCGCCTCAATCCGAGGCGCGGTGTGGCCACCACCACTCAAAGTGTCTGTCTTCTGTTTCAAAAGGACATAATTTGAAGTGAAATACATCAACTGGCATACGGAAAACCAACCAAACACATTCGGATTGTGTCGATACATTAGCACAACGATCCATGGGTCATATGTGACGTGTACGAGTCAACCCCACCTCAATCCGAGGCGCGGTGTGGCCGCCACCACTCAAAGTGTCTGTCTTTTGCTTAAAATGGACAACAATTTAAGTACATACGGAAAACCGACCAAACACATTCGGTTTCCATTGAAATTTTAAGAGAACGATCCATGGGTCATATGTGACATGTACGAGTCAATACCGCCTCAATCCGAGGTGCGGTGTAGTTTTCACCACTCAAAGTGTCTGCCTTTTGTTTCAAAAGTACGTCATTTTAATTGAAAAACATCAACTGGCATATGGAAAACTGACCAAACTCATTCGGATTGTGTCGATACATTAGAACAACGATCCATGGGTCATATGTGACGTGAACGAGTCAACCCCGCCTCAATCCGAGGTGCGGTGTGGCCGCCACCACTCAAAGTGTTTGTCTTCTGTTTCAAAAGGACATAATTTGAAGTGAAATACATCAAATGGCATACAGAAATCCAACCAAACGCATTCAGATTGTGTCGATACTTTAGCACAACGATCCATGGGTCATATGTGACATGTACGATTCAACCCCGCCTCAATCCGAGGTGCGGTGTGGCCGCCACCAATCAAAGTGTCTATCTTTTGCTTAAAATGGATAGCAATTTAAGTATATACGGAAAACCGACCAAACGCATTCAGTTTCCAGTGAAACTTTAGAAGAACGATCCATGGGTCATATGTGACGTGTACGAGTCAACGCCGCCTCAATCTGAGACACGGTGTGGCCGAAACCACTCAAAGTGTCTGCCTTTTGTTTCAAAAGTACGTCATTTTAATTGAAAAACATCAACTGGCATACGGAAAACCAACCAAACACATTCGGATTGTGTTGATACATTATCACAATGATCCATGGGTCATATGTGACGTGTACGAGTCAACCCCGCCTCAATCCGAGGCGCGGTGTGGCCGCCACCACTCAAAGTGTCTGTCTTCTGTTTCAAAAGGACATAATTTGAAGTGAAATACATCAACTGGCATACGGAAAACCGACCAAATGCATTCAGATTGTGTCGATACTTTAGCACAATGATCCATGGGTCATATGTGAGGTGTACAAGTCAACCCCGCCTCAATCCGAGGCGCGGTGTGGCCGCCACCACTCAAAGTGTCTATCTTTTGCTTAAAATGGACAACAATTTAAGTACATACGGAAAACCGACCAAACGCATTCGGTTTCCATTGAAACTTTAGGAGAACGATACATGGGTCATATGTGATGTGTACGAGTCAACAACGCCTCAATACGAGGCGCGGTGTGGCCGAAACCACTCAAAGTTTCTACCTTTTGTTTCAAAAGTACGTCATTTTAATTGAAAAACATCAACTGGCATACGGAAAACTGACCAAACGCATTCAGATTGTGTCGATATATTAGCACAATGATCCATGGGTCATATGTGACGTGTACGAGTCAACCACGCCTCAATCCGAGGCGCGGTGTGTCCGGTAGCTCTCCAGGTGTATGTATTATGTTTAAAATGGACATTATTTCAAGTAAAAATATATGGTATACAAAAAACTGATCAAATTATGAAATGACTTCCGGATTCCACATATAATTGTCATCTAAATTTTAAATTGAATTATAAATGAATTATGTATGTTTATAATTACGTTATGAATTATAGTTTAATTATGGATGTGTATAGTTCCACCATTATATGTTAAATGTGTATGAATTTGTTCTCTATATGTAAGTGTTAGTTGGTTATTGTAGGTACAATAATTGGATTGAAAATGAGAGGGAACCCACAAAATCAGACCTGGTGGGAAAATTAGAGAGCAGGTGGTCAAATTGGAGAGCTGCTGGGTAAATTGCAGAGCTGCTGTGCAATTTTCCCAACAGAGGCTATGCCAACGGTTCAAAACCGTTGGCATAGAATGTGTAGGTCTTGTTTTACCAACGATTCATAGAACTGTTGGTAAAACACTTTCCCCAACGGTTGTAAACCGTTGGGAAAGAGGATATGTTGGGTTTTTACCAACGGTTTGCCAAACTGTTGGAAAAAACATGATAATTTTGTGCTTGTATACCAACGGTTGTAAACCGTTGGGAAAAAGATTTCCCAATGGTTTTCCAGAACCGTTGGGATAGGGTAATTTTTCAGCACCCTATCCCAACGGTTCACTGTAAACCGTTGGGAAAAACTTTTCCCAACGGCTTACTTCCCTACGGTTTGCATAACCATTGGTATAACATATACCAACGGTTCTATAGCCTTTCCCAACGGTTTAGAACCGTTGGGAAATCCTCTGTTTCCAATAGTGAAGAGCGACCTTCCTCAATAGCATGTGTTGTACGCAATATCGAGTTTTACTAAACAATGATATATTGTTATAATATTATTATGAACTAGCCGTTATGAATAGTATTAACCACATTTTGAATTTTATAACATTATAATTCATCTTAAACATTTTCTAGAACATGGTTTGAGAACAAAATTAATTTTTTGGATACAAAAATTATTTTTCAAAAAATGCAGTTTTGTCATCTTTTGATGGCGCGCCCATTTTAAATCTAATTTTTGACAAGTTTATAAGTTAAATTTGAAAAATTAAACTTATTAATTTGAATCAGGATATTAAAATTTATGTTGTATAAATTTTTGACATTATTCTGACAACCTTCATATTTTGATGAATAGTAAAAATATGCTAAATTTTGATTAAAAACAACATTTTTCATCGAGATATTTTATATGGTTAAATTAAAATATTTTATTTTTTTAAAGTATAAATAGAATATGTTTTTACCATTTAACATAATATAAGTCATTATCATTAATTTTAAATTGAATTCACAGGTAAAAACATTTCAATCTTTTGCAATGTTTTAACTTTTAAAACCCATTTTCTCAACAGCGGGATTAATTTTAAATTAAATACTGCAACTTCTGTGTATTGAATTTGGAAAAATTGATTCCATATTTGGAATCATTAGGTCCAAATTATATTAATATGCTACTTTTTATTTTTGGGCATCATGAATAGTAACTACGGTAAATTTTATTTACCACAGTTAAAGGTAAATCAGGTAATTAAGGGTAAAAATAATATTATAAAATTACCCTAACACTTGTCTTGATATAAATTATTGATTATATTTCTACCTAAAATATACTTGGGTCAAAATTTAATCTATTAGAACCCACTTGGATGTGATTAAGACCTTTAATTTATTTTATTTAAAGGAAAGTGAAATATGTCTCACTCAAACTTTATTAATTAAATTATTTTTTATATAAGGTTATATAGAATATAAATTCTATTATAAATAATAATTTAAAAGATATTTTTTTTTCTTAATCATGGTAATTTATTTTTAATTTTTAGGAAATATATAATTACCTTAATAGCTTATAAATTAATGTTGCAGGAATTATTTATTTAGTGAAAAATCAATAATACAGTTTTTATTTAAATAATAATACCCATAAAAGACCCAAAAACTTGACCAAACCTTATTTTTCGAATATATATACATGATAATAATCCAAGTTTCTACTTGTGGACCATTTAGAGCCTTATAAAATAGATTAGGATATTTATTTTATTTTATTTTAAATGATGTCAAAGTTGTCACCTTCATAATTTAATAAACATAACATTTTAAACGTTGGGTGTTTTAGAAGATAAATTCGACTAAAAGTATTATTAAGAAATATATAAGATTTATCTTCATCATAGTATTTTATTTTTAATTTTTAAGAAACAAATAATTATATTAAATAATTATACAAAAATATTGTAGTAATAATTTTATTAAGAGAAATATCAAATAAATGGTTTTAAAAATATTAAAATAAATATTATATGATATAATTAATGTTCTCCACAAATTTTATAGATAAATATGAAATTTTATAAATCTTTTAATTTTTTTTTTCAACTCTCATATGTTTGGATTTTACTTAAATTCAAATATATGAATAGTGTCAAAATTGACACTATTGATATTT
Source organism: Viscum album (assembly GCA_963277665.1). Classification (NCBI taxonomy): domain Eukaryota; kingdom Viridiplantae; phylum Streptophyta; class Magnoliopsida; order Santalales; family Viscaceae; genus Viscum; species Viscum album. The sequence goes on along the minus strand of OY728120.1, from coordinate 1,869,734,933 downwards.
TTTAAAAATAACATATTATTAAATTGTTTAAAAATCAAAAAAATATTTAAAAATTATAAATTTAAAATTATATGGTATAAAATGTAATAATGTATATAATTACTGAAAATTCACAACACATAAGTAAGTATTTATAACAATTTAAAAATTAGAATATTATTACCGTAAATAAAATTAAATTGATTAAATAAGGATAAATCAAAATTATAAGGTTTAAAATAAACTTAAAACATGTCTAAATTTTATTGGTTGATGATATTACCACCCTATCTCATATGATATTCGAATTGAGTGATTTTTGGAGATTTTTAAGCGGGGTTTGATTTTATTATTAATTAATATTTTTGAGGTCTCCAAAAGCGCCCCACTCCTCTCCTATACAAGGGCACCTCCTTCCCTCTACTATTCACTCAATTTTGAGACTTCAAGCTCTTAAAAACCCTTCCAATTACTCTTATCAACCTATCTAGTTATATTATAGAGGTTCTGGTCTTCTAAGAAAACCAACTCTAGTGCCCTAAGAAGAAGTTTAAAAGAGGCACGTCGAGGAAGAGGTAATCTCTTCCACCAATTATTTCAAGTTTCTTTCTTCTTATACTTACTCTTATTTATTTGTTTCATTATAAAGTAATAAAATCAGTATAACTAATATACTAATATGTTTTTATAAATATTAAACAACCCTATTTCACCTTCTATCCATCCTATGAAAAACGAAATCACCGCACGTGTGTACGTACGGAATACCGTCTCCACGCTGTGGTGTAATATGTTTTCCACCACCACCTTACTTGGATGGGTATAATAGTGGAAATAATAACTATATATGATTATTATAAAATTATACTAATTATTATATATTATATCATCCACTCCAATTCTATTCAATAATTATGGGAATGATATCATCGCTCGTGCGTACGTACGGAGTACCGTCTCCACGACGCGATGAGATTCATTCTCCATGTTAACCATTCAAGAATTATTATAAAGTATATATATTGAATAATAATATATATAACATAATAATTATACTGGATTTATGTATATATATATGTAAAGACCCGTAAATTTCAAGGGATTTTTTTTTTAATTTTCTTTGGAATTTTACAAGAACGCGGTTTCTGACAGCACTTGATTCCGAGGCCCGGAGTGCCTGGAATCAATTTCCGAAGTTTGGATCGGGTACGTTCAGTGAACGAACAAGCGGGTTTTCCTATCTTTTGAACCGGTGCTCAGAATTGAAATCCGATGGCACCGATGAACTCGCAACACCAGTAGTCGCTTAAGGGAACCTTTACCGTAGTTGCGTTTGTGCGGAAGAAGTTAATTAATGGGGTTTAATTAAGAAGTAAATAAAATTGTTGGATCAATTTTATATCAAGATGGTTAATTTCTCCCATGGGAAGTTGGTGGTGGGGCCCACATCCACCCAACTTCCCATGTGTGGATAATTGAAAGGGTGGGGCCCACACGAGCCCCAACCTTTCACCTTCCCCCTTTAAACTCCTTAACCCCCCCATTTATGTCTTGCCAACTTAACTCCTCATTTATTTTTACAACTCATGTTAACAACTTGAGTGAGTTAAGTGTGGGTTTTTATTTTCAAACTCTTAAATTTTCAAAAGCCTTTTTGTGATAATAAAATAAGTTGGGAACTTATTTTATTTGGGTTTGTTTTGGGTTGTTTGAGAGATTTTGGAGAGAAAGCTAAAGGAATTCTTCTTCTTCTTTAACTTCGACGAAGAACGCGAAGAACACCGTTCTTCAATGAAGAACATCTCTGCCGAAGAACGCGACGTCTACTTCCAACAACGTTTCCTCTTTGAACGCACCTCGACGACAATGGAATCGACGTTCGTTTCCCGCGACGCCCGACCTCCGCGACGCTCGTCTTCCGCGGCTCGATTGACGTGCATCGTTCCTGAACCGAGGTAGGGGTTTGAATCTTTTTAAGTTGGTGATTTCTTTCCTTCGAATAAGAAAGATAAATCTGACGGCCATGTTCCAATTTTTATTTAAATTAAAAATTGTGAAGGTTAAATGTTTTACGTTTCGGCCAACTACTATCGAGATAACGGGAGGGGATCGGTCCGCACAAACACGGTCGATACCCCTCCCCCCATTTTTCTATTCTTCGTTTTGATTAGCGAAGACGATAATGCATCGTTGCACTGTGCTTGAGCGAAAGGAGATGTGAACGATGCGGGACACGACGAAGAAACGCGACGTCGTCACGCTGCATCAAGGGTACGAACGAGGCCGCGGCGGAAGGCTGCGGCGTCGTCACGCCGCGCCGGACGAATTTGCAGCCATCCTGGAAGTAGCGGCCGGAAAAACCACCCACCGGAGAATTCGAAGAAGGCGGCCGGAACTCCGGCCGCCGGCGCCGGAAGGCGCGGGACCACGGGGTCCAGCGGCGAGAAACCATCCGGCCCTACGCTGGCTGGCCGTTACAGGGGAAAAGCCGGGGGGTTACACCCCCCGGGTTGCACATGTGGTGCGGCCCCTTAATGGGGGCCGCCGTTTTGAAATAAAGGAGGGGCGTAGCCCCTCCCTTGGGCACGCTCGCGCGGCACGCTGGCCGCGCTGGCCGCACCGCCGTGCCGCCGCGCCGCTGTGCCGCCGCGCCGGGCCGGGCTTCTGGGTTGGGCCGGGTCGTCGGGCCGGGTCGCCGCCCGGGCTTCCGGGTCGTCAGGCCGGGTCGTCGGACTACTTTCGGTCAAATGCCCATATCTTGGGCTACAGACCTCCGATCGACGCACCTTCAGTTGCGTAGCAATCTTTGTAATGAGGTGGTCATTTAGGTATATCTCACTCAAGGTTTCAGAATACTTTGAGTTCGTCCGGGTCTGTTCGTACACGAAACCAACCGGGCCCTCGGAGCGGAAACGCTCATATCTTAAGCTTCGGATGTCTGAACGACGTGTCGTCGACTTCGTTGAATTCCTCTAAGTGAGACGGAACTTTTGACATACTCCGCCTGAGGTTTGGACGCAGGTGGAGTACGGTCGGGTTGGTTTTGACTTAAAAACCAACCGGGCCCTTGGGACGAAAAAGCCAATAACTCTCAGACCAGGCGTCCGATTGACGCGCCGTCTGCGACGTTGAGTTCCTGTTGACGATACATAACTTTTGGATACATCAACTCTGGACTTTGTGTCAGTTGATGTATCAGCCTCTCGGCTCATGGAGCAGACCCTCCCGAATGAGCTTGCTGTGTGCAGGAACCCTAGTGCTGGCTGCGACTTTGACGACGACGACTGTGCAGAGATCCTCAGTGGACTGCGACGATGAAGAGTGCTGGTCTTGTATCCTATGTGGGTCCCAGCTGTGCTGGTCTTGTATCCTATGTGGGTCCCATATTAGATGATTCAGTGCTGGTCTTGTATCCTATGTGGGTCCCAGCCGTGCTGGTCTTGTATCTTATGTGGGTCCCAGCTTAGATGATTCATTGTTGGTCTTGTATCCTATGTGGGTCCCAGCATAGATGAATCAATGAAGAGTGCTGGTCTTGTATCCTTTGTGGGTCCCAGCTGTGCTGGTCTTGTATCCTATGTGGGTCCCAGCTTAGATGATTTAGTGCTGGTCTTGTATCCTATGTGGGTCCCAGCATAGATGATCAATGAAGACAGCTGGTCTTGTATCCTCAGTGGGTCCCAGCTTAGATGATTCAGTATCTATATCTGATCATCCCTTTCACCTTTTTGACGAAGTATACCTGTGTGAGATGAATCCTGTGTTACTCTCCTTTGTGGATTGTGTTGAACTATCCTTTGTGGATTTACTGTTTACTTTCCTTTGTGGATTGTGTTGAGCCATCCTTTGTGGATTAATTTTGATCTTCTTTGTGGATTGTGTTGTGCTATTCTGTGTGAGTATACATTTTTCTTTCCTGTGTGGACTGGGTTGTGCTTGGGCTCGGATGTTGGAGCTGAACGGGAATTGATGACTTAGGTATATGTATGGGCATATACCTAAGCAGTGTCAGATGTTACTTCGTGATTGTATCTTTCCTTTGTGGTTTATCCTTTGTGGATTTCGGGAGACCTTCAGGGGTCTCGGGGTCCCTACTGAGTAGCTTATACTCACACCTGCATGGGCTATGCCCGCACTTCGTTGTGTTGGTTGCAGACGACGGACATCGCTGATCGTGGTGGAGGATTGCGGAGTAGGACGATACCTGGAGGTGGACAAATGGGCGGGACGTACTCGGAGCAGACGGCTGGACCGAGGAGCTGTGAAGGCTATCTGTGCTCGCCCTTCAGGTGGGACTTCCCGAGGACAGCTCAATGCTGCAGATTTTCTTTTCAGTTGTTGTTTTCCCCTTTCAGTTGTACTTTACAATTGGGCTTGTATTTCTGGCCCCTTTTACTTTTAGCACAGCTTGTTACAGTTTTTACGTAATGTTTACTCTTTCCGCTTGCCTACTCTGTGATGATTGTTTACTTTACAAAGGAAATGTCTTCCCTGTTTATCGGGATTTACGCCTTGGTGCTAGTCGCCAGCCCCTGGCCTATGGAAGGCGGGCTTGGGGTAGTCACGACATGGGCCCCGAGGACATGTCGTGACAAATTGGTATCAAAGGAGTTCGGTTCTACTGCAGAACTTTGGACGCTGATCTTTCTTCTATGTGAAGCAATAGTGTTTAGCATATTGAGTGTGGTTATTAGTACAGGGAGCCCAGTGTTGGTGCGGCGGCCGACGTATCCGTACACCAGGACCCTGACTTCTGATTTATGACTTAATGCACGGAAACATTAATTGCATTTGTGTTTCAAGTTTTCTTTGTGATTACTTGTATCAGCTCACCAGGTATACTATTCTGACCGTGGCGCACCTGTTTCTTTTCAGGATGGCCCCACGACGACAGCCAACTAGGGTTCCGAGCGTTGTGCATGGCGAGAGCCCACCGAGCGACGAGGACTCGGTACATGGCCCTTTGACAGCTGCGGCACCGGCGGCACCTATACCCGCCGAGCCACCGATGCTACCAGCTCCGGCCGCTGACGATGCACATCGCCTTAGTGCACTGCATGAGTTCCAGCGCCAGCGACCGCCCAGGTTCCGCGGGGAGATGGACCCCCAGGCAGCCGAGGACTGGCTGGAGGCAGTAGTGAGAGTTTTTCGATTAGTGAGGACACCAGCAGACCTCATGGTGATCCTCGCAGCGAGCCTACTGCACGCGGCAGCGGGCCGATGGTGGAGCTTGATGCTCCAGGTGCACGATGAGGCATCTCTACTCTGGATAGACTTTGAGAGCCTCTTCCGCTCAGAGTTTTTCCCAGCCACCCTCCGTGCGGTGCGCATCCAAGAGCTGCTACAGCTACGACAGAGCAGCATGACAGTGGCCCAGTACTCAGCGAGATTTACTGATCTCTCGCGCTACTCCACAGATATGGTACGGGACCCGTTCTTCCGAGCCCGGACCTTCGAGTAGGGACTGAGGCACGAGATCAGGGCTTCGATGATCTCCCTCAACATTCCGACACAGGCAGAGGTGTTGGAGAGAGCCCTTCTAGTGGAGAGTTTTCTTGCCGAGCAGACTCCAGTGATAGGGCCCTCCGCAGGACGGCCCATTGCAGGGTCTTCTTCAGCTGGCAGTATACAGGTGATGCAGAGGTCCAAACGGGCCAGACCATCGGATGGGCAGTCTCAGGATGAAGATTCGGTTGTGCGGGGCACCCGAAGGAGAGCCAGCTACACGAGGGGCAAGCATTGCTACGCATGCAGCGGGCGAGGTCACATGGCTCGAGACTGCCCGACTCGTCTTACAGATGAGCAGAAGGTGGTAGAGGGACCTTCCAGACAGAGGTTCGGCCACGGTGGTCCATAGGGTGCAGGCGGACGAGGCAGAGGAGCTGGCCGAGTAGCAGATGGTGGGTGACACTTTGAGGTGTTTCCACCACCACCACCAGAAGGTCCACCCCAACCGCAGGGAGTTGGTGGACATGCGAGAGCTCAGATTCAGGCAGCTGAGGCCTTCGATCATGGAGCTCTGGGAGCAGATGGAAAGGAGCGGAACTAGTGGATACGTCTTTTGTACTTCTAGTTCCTTGTTATTGTTGTGTAGTGTCTTTGTATTATGAGATGCAATAGTAAAAGACACTTACTTTTGTGATGTTTTCATTCCTGTCCTCTTTTGTGTTGTTACTAAGAGGTTCCAATTTAGACTGTTGACTTGACCCTCACTTGTGAGACATCTACTGGAGGAGACCCAGTTACCACACACTGATGCCGACAGTGTGACTCAACCCTTGGAGGCGAGAGTAACTGTTGGATCTCTTGATAGTAGCATCGTGGCCTTACGATGTCATCTTTGGTATGGATTAGTAACATCCATGTCGGGATTGACTGTATTAGGCAAAGGAAGTGGTTCATCCAGGGGATGAGACCAGATTTCTCTTATCGGAAAAGAAGAAATCTTAGCAGTTCTTGTGGGATCAGAGAAGGTCCAGGTCATCCAGGAGCGGATGAGGACAGCTCAGAGCCGGCAGAAGTCATACGCTGACAGGAGGCAGAGGCCACTAGAGTTCGAGGATGGAAACCACGTCTTCTTGCGTGTCTCACCTCGACGTGGATTACGGAGATTTGGCCGAGGCGACAAGTTGTCTCCACGCTTCATCGGACCATTCCAGGTCCTCAGCAGGTTTGGCGAGGTGGTTTATCACCTGACTCTACCACCTCAGTTGCACCGGGTGCACGACGTCTTCCACGTATCTCAGCTGAGAAGATACGTGCATGACCCGACACACATCATTGACCATGGGGAGCTGGACGTTGATGATGGGGCGACTTTTTGCGGAGGTCCTGGTGGAGATCGAGGATCGACAGGAGTGGGTCCTTTGTGGATGATCGATTCCTCTAGTGCGCATCAGATGGCATCACGGGAACCTCTAGGAGAGCACTTGGGAGCGGGAGGCTCAGATGCGTGCTCAGTACCCATTTTTTGTTTCCCTAGTTATGATGTATCTTTACGGGGACGTAAAGCCCTGAGGTGGGAGTAATGTAAAGACCTATAAATTTCAAGGGAAATTTTTTCTTAATTTTCTATGGAATTTTACAAGAACGCAGTTTCTGACGGCACTTGATTCCGAGGCCCGGAGTGCCCGAAATCAATTTCCGAAGTTTGGCTCGGGTACGTTCAGTGAACAAACGAGCGGGTTTTCCTATCTTTTGAACCAGTGCTCGGAATTGAAATCCGATGGCACCGATGAACTCACAACGCCGGTAATCGCTTAAGGGAACCTTTACCGTAGTTGCGTTTTTGCAGAAGAAGTTAATTAATGGGGTTTAATTAAGAAGTAAATAAAATTGTTGGATCAATTTTATATCAAGGTGGTTAATTTCTCCCATGGGAAGTTGGTGGTGGGGCCCACATCCACCCAACTTCCCATGTGTGGATAATTGAAAGGGTGGGGCCCACACGAGCCCCAACATTTCACCTTCCCCCTTTAAACGCCTTAACCCCCCCATTTAAGTCTTGCCAACTTAACTCCTCATTTATTTTTACAACTCATGTTAATAACTTGAGTGAGTTAAGTGTGGGTTTTTATTTTCAAACTCTTAAATTTTCAAAAGCCTGTTTGTGATAATAAAATAAGTTGGGAACTTATTTTATTTGGGTTTGTTTTGGGTTGTTTGAGAGATTTTGGAGAGAAAGCTAAAGGAAGTCTTCTTCTTCTTCAACTTCGACGAAGAACGCGAAGAACACCGTTCTTCAACGAAGAACATATCCGCCGAAGAATGCGACGTCTACTTCCAACGACGTTTCCTCTTCAAACGCACCTCAATGACAACAGAATCGATGTTCGTTTCCCACGACGCCCGACCTCCGCGACGCTCGTCTTCCGCGGCTCGATTGACGTGCACCGTTCCTGAACCAAGGTAGGGGTTTGAATCTTTTTAAGTTGGTGATTTCTTTCCTTTGAATAAGAAAGATAAATCTAACAGCCATGTTCCAATTTTTATTTAAATTAAAAATTGTAAAGGTTAAATGTTTTACGTTTCGGCCAATTGCTATCGAGATAACGGGAGGGGATCGGTCCGCACAAACACGGCCGATACCCCTCCCCCCTTTTTGCTATTATTCGTTTTGATTAGCGAAGACGGTAATGCATCGTTGCACCACGTTTGAGCGAAAGGAGATGTGAACGATGTGGGCCACGACGAAGAAACGCGACGCCGTCGCCCTGCGTCAAGGGTACGAACGAGGCCGCGGCCGGAGTCGGGCCGCGGCGGAAGGACGCGGCGTCGTCACACCGCGCCAGACGAATTTGCAGCCATCCTGGAAGTAGCGGCCGGAAAAACCACCCACCGGAGAATTCGAAGAAGGCGGCCAGAACTCTGGCTGTCGGTGCCGGAAGGCGCGGGACCACGGGGTCCCGCGGTGAGAAACCGGCCGGCCCTGAGCTGGCCGACCGTTACAGGGGAAAAGCCGGGGGGTTACACCCCTGGGTTACACACGTGGCGCGGCCCCTTAAAGGGGGCCGCCATTTTGAAATAAAGGAGGGGCGTAGCCCCTCCCTTGGGCGCGCTCGCGCGGCACGCTGGCCGCGCTGGCCATGCCGCCGCGCTGGCCGCACCGAGCCGGGCTTCCGGGCCGGGCTAGGTCGTCGGGACGGGTCGCCGCCCGGGCCGGGTTGACCTGGTTCGGCCGACCCAGGGGGTACTGGGTCGGGCCGGGCCGGGCCCAGACCCCCTAATTTCGGACTACTTTCGGTCAAATGCCCATATCTTGGGCTACAAACCTCCAATCGACGCACAATTAGTTGCGTAGCGATCCTTGGAATGAGACGGTTGTTTCGGTATATCGCACTCAAGGTTTCAGAATACTTTGAGTTCGGACGGGTTGGTTCGTACACGAAACCAACCGGGCCCTCGGAGCGGAAACACTCATATCTTGAGCTTCGGACGTCCGAACGACGTGTCGTCGACTTCGTTGAATTCCTCTATATGAGACGGAACTTTTGGAATACTCCGCCCGAGGTTTGGACGCAGGTGGAGTATAGTCGGGTTGGTTTTTCTTTAAAAACCAACTGGACCCCTGGGACGAAAAAGCCAATAACTCTCAGACTAGGCGTCCGATTGACGCGCCGTCTGCGACGTTGAGTTCCTGTTGACGATACGGAACTTTTGGATACATCAAATCTGGACTTTGTGTCAGTTGATGTATCAGCCTCTCGGCTCGTGGAGCGGACCCTCCTGAATGAGCTTGCTGTGTGCGGGAACCCTAGTGTTGGCTGCGACTTCGACGACGACGACTGTGCAAAGATCCTCAGTGGACTGCGACGATGAGGAGTGCTAGTCTTATATCCTATGTGGGTCCCATAAATACTGGTCTTGTATCCTATGTGGGTCCCAAATTAGATGATTCAGTGCTGGTCTTGTATCCTATGTGGGTCCCAGCATAGATGAATCAATGAAGAGTGCTGGTCTTGTATCCTATGTGGGTCCCAGCCATGCTGGTCTTGTATCCTATGTGGGTCCCAGCTTAGATGATTCAGTGCTGGTCTTGTATCCTAAGTGGGTCCCAGCATAGATGAACCAATGAAGAGTGCTGGTCTTGTATCCTATGTGGGTCCCAGCTGTGCTAGTCTTGTATCCTATGTGGGTCCCAGCTTAGATGATTCAGTGCTGGTCTTGTATCCTATGTGGGTCCCAGCATAGATGAATCAATGAAGACAGCTTGTCTTGTATCCTCAGTGGGTCCCAGCTTAGATGATTCAGTATCTATATCTAATCATCCCTTTCACCTTTTCGACGAAGTATACCTGTGTGAGCTGAATCCTGTGTTACTCTCCTTTGTGGATTGTGTTGAACTATCCTGTGTGAATTTACTGTTTACTTTCCTTTGTGGATTGTTTTGAGATATCCTTTGTGGATTACTTTTGCTCTCCTTCGTGGATTGTGTTGTGCTATTCTGTGTGAGTATACGTTTTGCTTTCCTGTGTGGACTGGGTTGTGCTTGGGCTCGGATGTTGGAGTTGAACGGGAATTGATGACTTAGGTATATGTATGGGCATATACCTAAGCAGTGTCGAATGTTACTTCATGATTGTATCTTTCCTTTGTGGCTTATCCTTTGTGGATTTCGGGAGACCTTCGGGGGTCTCGGGGTCCCTACTGAGTAGCATATACTCACCCCTGCACGAGCTATGCCTGCACTTCATTGTGTTGGTTGCAGATGACGGACATCGCTGATCGTGGTGGAGGCTTGCGGAGCAGGACGATACCTGGAGGTGGACCACTGGGCGGGACGTACTCGGAGTGGACGACTGGACCGAGGAGCTGTGGAGGCTATCTGTGCTCGCCCTTCAGGTGGGACTTCCAGAGGACGACTCGACGCTGCGGCTTTTCTTTTCAGTTGCTGTTTTCCCCTTTCAGTTGTACTTTACAGTTGGGCTTGTATTTCCGGCCCCTTTTACTTTCAGCACAGCTTGTTATAGTTTTTATGTAGTGTTTACTCTTTCCGCTTGCCTACTCTGTGATGGTTGTTTACTTTACAAAGGCAATGCCTTCCCTGTTTATCAGGATTTACGCCTTGGTGCTAGTCGCCAGCCCCTGGCCTATGGAAGGTGGGCTTGGGGTAGTCACGACACGGGCCCCGAGGACAGGTCGTGATAATATATGTCATCTACTTACTTCCATTCAAGTCAATAAGGAAAGGAAAACAACGTTCATGCATACGTACGACCTACTGTCTCCATGAACGATGTATTTCATTTCATTTATCTATATATATATATAAAATGAATATATATATGATATATAAATCTCTTTTTACATTCTGGAAGTAATTAAATCATGATATAAGTAATAATATCAAGAACAACATGTCCAAAAACTTATGATAAATGAAATGATTATTACCCAAAACGTTGTTTCGACATGGAATTTACAAATGAATGGGTAATATAAAGTCGTAAGTGAATCATATATGATATCATAAAAATGACTATGATTCTTGAATAAGTCTATGACATTATTTAAATCACTATACAGGAGTCTCAGACACATATGGAAGAAATTGGACATAAGATAAGGGATAATTATTCCAATCTTGTTCTTATCCGAGATTGTTTATTCGTAAGTATTTTCGGGGGTTATGTTTATTATCCATGTCCATGTTTTCTCAAAATGTTTTCATAAAATGTTTAATATTATTCCATGTTCGTTTAAAGTCATTTTTACCCTTTTTTTACCACATGGCATGGAAGGAATCTTTCTTTTGTTTACCATACGAGGTACTTTTTGACTTTTCTAGCAAAAAGTACAAGAAGAATGTTTTTTGAACTTATATGGCATGAACAGATTTTTATGTCTTCATAACACCTTATTTACATGAAGCTTCCTATACATGATTTCATGATTATTTTCAACAAAATCCTTTTCTTTTAAAATTTCATGGCATTTTGAGAAAAGAAAATGATTTTAAAGAAGAAAGGATATTTTCATCAAGAATTCATTTCAAGTGTTTTATCAAAACTATTTTCCATCTAAGATGACATTATTTAATATGTTTATGCTTCAAGTATAATGTATCTATTATTTACTAGGAGTACTTTTTCTTATGATGAAATGATATCCATTTGTTCTATATGGATTATGTTACGATGGGATGATGTTTATGAAACCCATTTTATTCATTAGGTTATGATGAATGATTTATGTTTATTTTGTGGCACACGAAATAATGATTTAATTATAAGATGGGTGGGAACTATATCTCCCTCAAATGAATTGGATAAATATTTATATCTCATGAGATATACATGGATGGAACGACAAGTGAATCTGATTCAGTAATACAGGACTGGAACGGCAAGTAAACCCAGTTCAGTAATGGACTTTGTCCACTATGATGGTCTTGGAAGCACAACCTTGGCTACTATGGAAATCATATCATGATATTAATAGTTTTCCACAATTTTATGTTTTATTCCCATTCTATTTTGTCACGATTGATGTTCCAATATGATCTATGCCTTACATACTGCCATGTTTTATGTCATTTCTCAATATTTTGATGTTTAAACTTTATGTTCATGTATTTAAGGTCAAATGTATATGGTTTGTTTTATTTTCTCCATGATTACCCTTACTAAGAATTTGAGATCACCCTTTATATGTTTTCTTTTCCCCAGGATATAAATAAAGGTTTTTGGTAAGAAAAGAAAAGTGGAAGATCTTTATGGGAGATGTTGAAGATCTTTCACCATAATTAGAAGATTATGTTCCGAGTTTCCAAAGACACTAAACTGTTACAGTCCTTGAGTGTCTATTTTTGTTATGTATTAAGTATTATGAAAAAGTAATGTAATTTCCATGTATTTCAAGCTATGGGTCTCTACAGTTGGTATCAGAGGAAAGGTTTAGTTAACCTTTCGAAACTAGGATGCAAAATCTTTAGTGAGATCCCTAGAGATATTTCTAATATATGCCTTGGGTTGTCCCTAAGGATAAGTATAAGTATAGGTTACATTCCTAGAATTATGTTTAAAATCATGAATAACCTAGGGTGAACCTAAGGTTTCATGGATTAAATAATGTGTGATAAGTTAGACATCCCAAAAGTGAATTTTTATGATTATGTGGTTCCTCATTATTTTAACTGTTTCTTACACTATGGTTTCTGGTTTTAGTAAATAGAGGGAACGAGAAGGAATTCGGTTAACATTGATTCCAATGGAAAAATTGGTGACTATGATCAACAAAATTGTTTAATTCCTAGAGAGAAATATATTATGATTATGCCGAATCAGTCATCACGATATATGATTAACAAGGTGAACTTTAGTTGTATTCCTAAGTCATCAAATAAGAGGAAGATGGACTTTTATGCATGTTCTAATGGTGAGGAACATAGAGGAAGGAAGATTAATCTTTCTACATATCAAGAAGAAGGGAAGAAGAACCTTTAGGAATACCTCAAATGGAGGGGAAGATGTTATCTGTGTGGGGAAAGCGGGCATAGAGTGACAGACTATTATGGAGTTCAATGTCTTATCTGTGGAGAACATGGGCATTGCCCAACTCAATTCCCTGACCTAAGAGGTTACTTCTAAATCGAGGAAGGACCAATTCCATTCCAATCATTGAAGAAGATGTATTGAAGGGATTATGTATTGGATTTCCATAATAATGTTGTTGAGGTACTTTTATGGTATATTGAAATATCTATGTGTTGGTCCATTGTGGTTTTCCATAAGAATATGGTACCGGTAACCATGAAAAGTGATTGAAATATTTTTGGAAAGCAGATGATATGTGCATAATTAAGGGATAAGGAGAAAATAATATGTTTGATAGTATTAATGAGCTCATGACTGATATAAGGACAAAGTGATATCATGGTTTGAGTATATAGAAATTTTGGGATTTTGGTATGTGGAAAGAGTTAACTTTTGACAGCATTCATGTTTTCACTAAGGTTCTATGGTAATTAATGTTTCAAGAGAATACATGATTAATGTATTCACATGTTTGGAATGTGACCAACAAGATATATCTTATGATATATGGTGGATAAATGATGGTATTCAATGCTTGGTAGATGACCTTTCTAGTAATCGTTTTCTTTATACTATGAAATTGGACCGAAGTATTTTCAATAAGCCTAAAGGTTAGAATGGATTAAGTTGGGCATAAGATAGTATTGTTTAAGGCTATTTTTTTTTCTGGTATGTTATAATAGTATAGTTTTAGAAAAAAAGGACAACCTGCAGGACGAGCGACAACCCGTCACGTCGGATAAGGATGCAGGAATTGAACTCACAACCGAAGTGCGACAGGACTTTATCGCCTACCAATGGCCCCTACAAGAAGTCCCTAGTTTGTAGAAATTAGTTTTATTTTTTTTAAGTGGTGTGATATATGAAATATAATTCCATTTTTTGGATCCATATACGATTAATATCGCAATATATAGACTTATGTATATTTAATAACTTTTGCTAACTTTTTGTTTGAGACAGATGGAATGACCCATCATTCTATCACTTGATCTGCTATCACTTTACAAATGACAAATTCAACTTCATTTCTTTAAGATATGAAGTGTAAATTGTTCAAAGAACAACCAATGGTGAGATTATACCAAAATTAAGTAAGTATTTCTTCTAATTCAAAATTTTCAAATTTTTGGAAAGCATCTTGAAAACCAAAAATGTTGTCCTAGTACCCTCATATCCGATGAATCAGATGGTACCTTAGATCATCAAAAATTTATGGCTTTATGATTGTTGGCTTTTTCATATCCATGTTCTTTACCACTCTCCATCAGAACTTTATGGTTAGATTTCTCTTCCATACCCATATTTTCACCTATATTATCTTATGTGGAAACCCAGTGTTGAGTTACTTTGGGTGACCGTTATGTTTCTAACATTCCTTTTTAAAATTAAGTTTTATTATTAATTTTTATGATGTGTTTTCCTATTAAATAAACTTTCAAATATTAAACGATTTATAACCCTGATGAATTTCGAGGGCGAAATTCATTTTAAGGGGGGTAGAATGTAACACCCCAAGATTTTATGAGAAATAACCTTTTTAATTTATTTGATGTCTTGTGTTGTACTCTAAACCAATATTATCTTGTGCTATACACAACACCATATTATATTGTAGTATACACAACACTATTCTTGACTTGTGTTGCACGCAAGAGCGACCTTCCTCAATAACATGTTTTGTACGCAATACCGAGTTTTACTAAACAATGATATATTGTTATAATATTATTATGAACTAGCTTTTATGAATAGTATTAACCAAATTTTGAATTTTATAACATTATAATTAATCTTACACATTTTCTAGAACATGGTATGAGAACAAAATTAATTTTTCGGATACAAGAAGTATTTTTCAAAAAATGCAGTTTTGTCGCCTTTTGATGGTGCACCCATTTTAAATATAATTTTTGACAAGTTTATAAGTTAAATTTGGAAAATTAAACTTCTTATTTTGAATCTGGATATAAAAATTTACGTTGGATAATTTTTTTACATTATTATGATAACCTTCATATTTTGATGAATAGTAAAAATACGCTAAATTTTAATTAAAAACAACATTTTTCATTGAGATAATTTATATGGTTAAATTAAAATATTTAATAGTTTTAAAGTATAAATAGAATATTTTTTTTACCATTTAATATAATATAAGTCATTATCATTAATTTTACATTGAATTCATTGCTAAAAACATTTCAATCTTTTGTAATGTTTTAACTTTTAAAACCCATTTTCTCAACAATGGGATTAATTTTAAATTAAATACTGAAACTTATATGTATTGAATTTAGAAAAATGGATTCCATATTTGGAATCATTAGGTCCAAATTATGTTAATAGTATACTTTTTTTTGGGAATTATTAATAGTAACTACGATAAATTTTATTTACCACAGTTAAAGGTAAATCTGGTAATTAAGGGTAAAAATAATATTATAAAATTACCCTAAAACTTGTATTGATATCATTGGTTGATTATATTTCTCCCTAAAATATACTTGGGTCGAAATTTAATCTATTAGAGCCCACTTGGATGTGATTAAGACCTTTAATTTATTTTATTTAAAGGAAAGTGAAATATGTCTCACTCAAACTTTATTAATTAAATTATTTTTTATATAAGGTTATATAGAATATAAATTCAATTATAAATACTAATTTAAAATATAAGATGTTTTTCTTAATCATGGTAATTCATTTTTAATTTTTAAGAAATATATAATTACTTTAATAGCTTATAAATTAATGTTGCAGGAATTATTTATTTAGTGAAAAATCAATAATATAGTTTTTATTCAAAGAATAATACCCATAAAAGACCAAAACACTTCACCAAAACTTATTGGTCGAGTATATATACATGATAATAATCCAATTGTATACTTTTGGACCATTTGGAGCCTTATAAAACAGATTAGGACATTTATTTTATTTTATTTTAAATGATGTCAAAGTTGTCACCTTCATAATTTAATAAACATAACATTTTAAAAGTTGGGTGTTTTAGGAGATAGATTAGACTAA
This sequence comes from Viscum album, assembly GCA_963277665.1. NCBI lineage: Eukaryota > Viridiplantae > Streptophyta > Magnoliopsida > Santalales > Viscaceae > Viscum > Viscum album. The sequence goes on along the minus strand of OY728120.1, from coordinate 1,869,718,887 downwards.
AAGTATTCTTAAGAAATATATTAGATTTATATTCATCATATTATTTTAATTTTAATTTTTATGAAACAAATAATTATATTAAATAATTATACAAAAATATTGTTGTAATAATTTTATTAAGATAAATATCAAATAAATGGTTTTAAAAATATTAAAATAATTATTATATGATATAGTTAATGTTCACCACAAATTTTATAGATAAATATGACATGTTATAAATCTATTAAATATTTTTTTTACTCTATCATCTATTTGGATTTTATTTAAATTCAAATAATTGAATAGTGTCAAAATTGACACTATTGATATTTTATAAAAATAACATATTATTAAATTGTTTAAAAATTAAAAAAATATTTAAAAAATATAAATTTAAAATTATATGGTATAAAATGTAATAATTTATATAATTAATGAAAATTAACAAAACATAAGTAAGTATTTATAACAATTTAAAAATTAGAATATTGTTACCGCAAATAAAATTAAATAGATTAAATAAGGATAAATCAAAATGTTAATGTTTAAAATAAACTTAAAACATGTCTAAATTTTATTTATTGATTATATTACTACCCTATATCATATCATATTCTAATTGAGTGATTTTTGGAGGTTTTTAAGTGGGTTTTGATTTTATTATTAATTAATATTTTTGAGGTTTCCAAAAGTACCCCTCTCCTCTCCTATATAAGGGAAACTTCTTCCCTCTCCTCTTCACTCAATTTTGAGCCTTCAAGCTCATCCAAACCCTAAAAATTACTCTTCTAAAACTCTGTAGTTATATTATAGAGGTTATGTTCTTCTAAAAAAACCAACTCTAGTGCCCTAAGAGGAAGTTTAAAAGAGGCACATCGAGGAAGAGGTAATCTCTTCTACCCATTCTTTGAAGTTTCTTTCTTCTTATACTTCTTCGTATTTAGTTGTTTCATTATAAAGTAATAACATTAGTATCACTAATATACTGATATGTCATTATAAATATGAAACAACCCTATTTCACCTTCTATCCATCTTATGAAAAACGAAATCACCGCACGTGCGTACGTACGGAATACTGTTTCCACGCTGTGGTGTAATCTGTTTTTCCACCACCACCTTACTTGGATGGGTATAATGATGGAAATAATAACTATATATCATTATTATAACATTATAATAATTATGAGATATTATATCATCCACTCCAATTCCATTAAATAATTATGAGAATGATATCATCGCTCGTGCGTACGTACGGATTACCGTCTCCACGACGCGATGAGATTCATTCTCCATGTTAACCATTAAAGAATGATTATAAAGTATATACATTTAATAATAATATATATAACATAATAATGATATTGGATTTATTTATATTTATATATGTCATCTACTTACTTCCATTCAAGTCAATAAGGGAAGGAAAACAGTGTTCATGCGTACATACGACCTACCGTCTCCATGAACGGTGTATTTCATTTCATTTATCTATCTATATATATATACACTGAATATATATATTATATATAAATATTATTTTAAATTCTATAAGTAAGTAAATCATGATATGAGTAATAATATCAAGAACAACAAGTCTAAACACACACGATAAATGAAACGATTATTACCCAAAATGTTGCTTCAACATGGAATTTAAAAATGAATGGGTAATATAAAGTCCTAAGTGAATCATATATGATATCATAAAAATGACTATGATTCTTGAATAAGTCGATGAAATTATTTAAATCACTATACAGGAGTCTCAGACACATACGGAAGAAATTGGACATAAGGTAAGGGATAATTATTCAAATCTCGTTCTTATCTGAGATTGTTTATTCGTAAGTATTTACTGGGGATATGTTTATCATCCATGTCCATGTTTTCTCAAAATGTTTTCATAAAATGTTTAATATTCTTCCATGTATGTTTAAATTCATTTTTACCCTTTTTTTACCACATGGTATGGAGGTAATCTTTCTTTTTTTTACCATACGAGGTACTTTTTGACTTTTCCAACAAAAGTACAAGAAGAATGTTTTTTTTAACTTATACGGCATGTAAATATTTTTATGGTTTCATAACACCTTATTTACATGAATCTTCCTCTACATGATTTCATTATTATTTTCAACAAAATCCTTTTCTTTTAAAATTGCATGGCATTTTGAGAAAAGAAAATGATTTTGAAGAAGAAAGGACATTTTCATCAAGAATTCATTTCAAGTGTTTTATCAAAACTATTTTACATCTAAGATGACATTATTTAATATGTTTATGTTTCAAGAATAATGTCTCTATTATTTACATGGTTCCATTTTTCTTATGATTAAATGATATCCATTTGTTCTATATGGATTATGTTACGATGGGATGATGTTTATGAAACCCATTTTATTCATTGGGTTATGATAAATGATTTATGTTTATTTTGTGGCACACGAAAGAATGATTTCATTATGAGATGTGTGAGACCTATATCGCCCTCCAATGCATTAGGTAAAGATTTATATCTCATGAGATAGACATGGCTGGGATGACAAGTGAATCCGGTTCAGTAATATAGGGCTGGAACGGAAAGTAAACCCGGTTTAGTAATGGACTTTGTCCACTATGATGGTCTTGGAAACAATGCTTTGTCTACTATAGAAATAATATCATGTATTTAATGGTTTTACACAATTACATGTTTTATTCCCATGCTATTTTATCATTATTGATGTTCCACTATGATCTATGCCTTACGTACTGCCATGTTTTATGACATTGCTCAAGATTTTGATGTTTAAACTTTATGTTCATGTATTTAAGTTCAAATGTATATGGTTTGTTTTATTTTCTCCATAATTACCCTTAATGTTCATTTGATCTCACCCTTTATATTTTTTATTTTCCCCAGGATATAAAGAAAGGTTTTAGGTAAGAAAAGAAAAGTGGAAGATCTTTATGGGAGATGTTGAAGATCTTTCACTATGATTAGAATATTATGTTCCGAGTTTCCAAAGACACTAAACTATTATGGTCCTTGGGTGTATATTTTTGTTATGTATTAAGTATCATTCAAAAGTAATGTAATGTCTATGGATTTTAATCTATGGGTCTCTACAGCCTCGGCTTGGGTCGGGTTGTGATAGATTGATATCAGAGGAAGTTCATTCCTTTGGATATTGTTCATACTAGTCCCATTATGAGGATTTGGTTGGGTTTAGGGAAATGTTGCCGGAGAGTCTTGAGTATAGATCTCATTCTAGGGAATCCAATTATTGTGTGGATGACCAATATATACATTCATCAGGACCCTGACTACTTTCTTGTTAACTCGAAATACTAAGACATTTGTTGTAGGGATCAATGGTACACACATCATATAGGAATGAGTATCTGACTATCCTTATTGATTCATATCCCCATAATTGATATATATATATATATATATATATTCTCATTTGACTATGGTACATCATGATAAATCTCAAGTTGCCTCTACAATGATAGTCAGCCAAGATGCCGGATTTAGATCATGACGACGATCCAATGAGTGATGACGCCTCAATTCAAAGTCTATTCAGTTCCCCTTCCTCTAGGTGGAAAAGTAGTTGCACCTCCACCTATCGAGTATAAGATCATTCTAGAAGAGAAGGATAAGAATACGTGCAGGCTTATCACACTCTGTGAGTTCCAACGCCAGAGGCCATTGAGGTTCCACATTGAATCATATCCTTAAGAAAAAGAGGATTGGATAGAGTTGGTCATCCATATTTTTAGGTTTGTTCGGACCCAAATAAATTAGGTGCTTGCACTAGTGGATATCCTTTTATACAGTGCAGTCAGGCACTGGTAGAGTCTTGTTACACAGATGCATGATGAGTCGACACTCTCGTTGCTTGACATCAAGCAGTTGTTCTATGAGAAGTACTACCCATCCTATTTTCGATCAGTTTGGATTTAGGACCTTCTAGAGCTTCTATAGGGAGGGATGATAGTGGATGAGTATGAAATGAGGTTCAAAGACCTTACATAGTACTCTCTTGACATGATTGACAATGGATACATATGAGCATGAAAGTTTGAGTTAGGACTCTATAGAGAGATCCATGCCAACATTGTGCCCTTGTGCATCCAAACATATGTTGGGGTACTAGAGTAGACACTAGTGATAGAGATATTTCTATTAGATAGATGCCACACAACTGGGACTCGTAGTGGGTGTCACACTACTGAGTCATCTACAGTATCTAGCAGACACTATGTGCCAGGATCATGACTCATGATACCTCTCCACGATCAGATTCATGCACATGGTCAGGGGATGTGTATAGGACATGGGTATCCCAGATAGGGGAAATGCATTTCTTGTGATGGGAAAGGTCAGAGAGCACATGGAATCCCAACCTGACATGTCGAGCAGTATAGGCAAATAACTGACGAACTGCCATGACCAAGGCAGTGCCGTGATCAGGGATCTCCTAGGTGAGGACTGGGTGGTCCACGGGGAAGAAGATCTAAAAGAGGAGTAGGGGGATTTGGGTAGTGGATGATGATATGAGATCCTTCCACCACCACTACTAGTCATCCCGCATCAGGCTCAGGGATTTAGCAGTTAGGGCCATAGAGAGCTGTAGGCTCACGAGGCTTACAACCCAGCGTTACACAAGATGATTAGAGGTATGATCTGTGTGTTCTCTAATCTTTCTTCATTATTAGTAGTCATAGGTTCTATTCATTAATTTATCACTATACTCCTGGTGTGAGAGAGGGAGATCTCAGTTGAGGCGCTAGCACAATGGATTCATCTTGAGGTTCCTACATGGAACACTTCTTCTATATATTTTATTTATTGGTAATGATAGGTATATCTTGGTGGAGAGAGGTTCATGTGGGCCCTTTTGGTCATCAAGATGGATCCCTATGATGTAATCTTTGGTATGGATTGGTTTTACATGGTTCGATCCCATATTTACTTTCACTATAGACAAGTCATATTCCTTCATACTGATGGGACATGATTCTCATTTTCTATCAAGAGAGATATCATGGTAGGACAAGTAGGTTTTTCATGTAGGAGGCTGTATCCTATCACCCATTATTTGGAAAGTACAAACCTTGGTGCAGTAGGAACTTTAGAAATATAGATTTGTTCAATTATAGAGGATTATATGGATGTATTCCCCAAGGATGTTCAGAGACTACCTATGAAGATGGAGATGTATTTTTACATTTAATTGCATCCTGGGACCACTCTGACATCTTCTACGACATATTGGATGGCCCATACTAAGCTCTGAGAGCTGTGGTTGTAGTTGGAGGACCTTCGAGAGAAGGGTTTCATCATACCCAGTGTGTCCCTATGGGCGACTTGGTTGTATCCAAATTTACCCAAGTTTTATGGTGTAAGCTGTCATTGTAGTACAGCTTGGGTTATCGATCCTCAGAAACCTAAGAAGAAACCTAAGAAACATGCATTCTAAGAAGGTGATTTGATGGTGTTGATTTGGCTATGAAGTGGCCAACTTTGGTTTGAATTGATTGGATTATTTGATATTTTAAAGACTTAAGTGAATTCAATTTAAAATAATTAGTTGATCCTTGGTTATCGCATGGGGTGTATTGGATGAATTTCTTTTTAAACTATTTCAATGTCTTAAATTAGAGTATTTCCTTTAACAAAATACAACCATCCCAAATCACTCACCAATTTTGAGTTTTCACTATCCTAAGGCTAATCACCTATACACTTGGAGGACCATATTGATGAGAACTCCAAGGTAGAGGATCATTTTAGCACTTGGTATGTGTATCCTTAAAATTGGCGAGTTTAAAGGATAACGTAAATCATTGAATTAAAATCTCAAAAATAGAATTGATTAAGAATTATTAAATTAAGAAATAACATCCAATTCACCCCTTGATACTCCCTTGGATCAACCCATTATAGGATTATCCCTCCATTGATGTTATTATATCAATGAAAGCGGGTAGTATACTTATGATGGTAGAATTGGATAAGAAGAAAAAAATAAATAACAACCACTCCACCGTTGTGTGAAGAGTTTCACAAAAGATAATGTGAATAAACTCACTTCCTAAGGCAACGATATCAAAATGATATGGAATAAGAAATAAGAAATTAATAATAAGAATATTATGATGATATTTTATTAATTAAATGAAGGTGAACTAAAAACTTACATGGGAGAAATTGACAAAGCGATTACAAAATGAAAGCATGAAAATACAATTGAAAGAAAATAAAAACTTCCATTCCAAAGAAAAATATTCGATGCTAATTACCTTCAACACAAGCTCCTTATATAGAAATATTAAGAGCCTTATATGCACCCCCAATAATAAATTACATCTCCATTAATTGGGAGAGTTAAAAGGAGGGTGTTAAAATCAAGGGAATTTGACGTTTCGAAGTTGAACCAGGAATTCATCCAGATTCATACACTGTTTTAATGTGTGAATTTGTAATTTAAGGAGGCCGAATCTAGAGGGGTTGTAGAAGAAAAATATTCTCTTCCATATATCCTATAATAGCTGTAAATATTTCAGGCAATTTGGTGTAGCTGTTTGGATTTTATGATCGAAATGGTGGGACAACTTTATGTGCATTCAGGTCAGGCCCACCATTTAAATTTTAACTTCAGATCCATATATCTCCATGAAAACTATGGAATTAGCTCTGGACATAGTTGAATAAAATTATCCCCATATTTTAATCTTTCTACTGTAAAAAATTTAGCTTCATTGGTTTTGGTTTGTGGTCCCCACATTTGTTTGATAGGCCTTAGGCCCATTATGCTTTCTCCAGAAAAGTTATGAATTCATCCCCAAAAATATCCATCTTCCATTGGGATTCATCCATCAATCCTAAAAGAAACAATGTTCCAAAACAAGTGATCAATCATATACCAAAATATCAAATTTATAAAATGAATATAAAGTTTTCCACAAAAAGATGAATTATTGGGCCCAAATTTTCATTTTAAACATGAATTGCATTTGAGATGAGAAATGAAGTTCAATTTCTATAATGCACTAAAATTAATGTTTATGGACTTTGGAACATATTATTAAGATATTAAAAATAAATATTAGCCAATTTCAGTGGCTAATCACACCCCCAACTTGAGTTTTTCTAGTCCTGAGAAAAATATATCTCAAATATGAAATTTGAATTCCCTTTTCCATAAACATTTTAATACACATTGCTCACCCAAATATTTCATACCAAAAAAATTATGGAACCCATAAAAATCATTTAAAACAATCTAGGTACATAATAATATCCCAATCCCAAGCCCATTCCTTTGTTAAAATTCATTTTCACATTTCATCCAATTTCAATTAAGCATGATGATGTGTTGTGCATCACAAAAGACATGGGGCCCATTTTTTTATTCAAGGGGGGAAAATGGAAGCGCTAGGTGGGAATCACATTAAAGATTAAGATGAGTATCCAATTTTTTTATTTGATTTTTTTGTTGATTTTTTTAAACCACAATAGATATGAAAAGACTAACTCTAGGCAAGACAACCATGGAGTCACGATCCCCAAGTGCCAGACACCATGCATTTGGAAAAAACATTGCTCTATGTGGTCATTATTATTTTTTTTCAATTTTTTTTGTTTTTTTGGATACTAAAATTAAACTAAAAGTGACCCCAGAACCCTATGCTATAATTAAAGGGACCCAAGAACTCAAATTTACACCCAAGATCCAGTAGATGTGTATTGTGTCATTTTTATTAAGAGGATTAAAATCTAAACTTTGAAAAATAACATCGGACAACCAAACTTTCCAAAAACTAAGCTCGTAGACATAAACTTGCATTAAAATCAGAATCAAGGCATGAAAAATTATTTGATATCCATTTTTAGAGTTCAGAATGTATGTTATCATGTCCAAGGTTAATGAAATTTTTCTTTCCATGCATGTTTTTATTCACAAAAACAAATTTTTTTTATTTAATCTCCCCCCAATATAGAATAAAACTATCCCCAATGTTTAAATAAAACTTATAAGGGGGTATGGGAGAGGTGTTCAAATAGGAAATTAAAAATGATAATCATGGAATGAAGTCACCTTGTGGTTGTATTCCACAGTCTCCCTTCAATCCTGGGTTTGAGTTTCAGTGGCTTGGACGGTTGTGACGGGATTTTCCCCATGACTTACGACATGTCCTTTTAATGTTTTTTTTTTATTTTTTTAAACAATAAAAACATAAAAATAAAATAAATTGATGATACATTGTATTCTTTTTAATTTTATGGGTAAGGTATTACTCGGGGATCATGCCATGTGACACAGATGAATATGGCGCTCCCCTTTCATACCCATCCTTACTCTTAAAAGAAGAATAGGTCAACAATATATGGTAATTTATTATATGAAAAATAATAATAAAAAAAATAAAGATTATTAACAATGATTGGAAACATGAAAACCATGGGTTGCCTCCCATGCAACGCTTTTGTTTAACATCGTTAGCTCGACTTGAACCCCCAAAATTATCCAATTCCAACTTTCAACATTTTTAGGACCCCATTTTTATCCACCAAAACAAGATTTAGATTAATTATTTTTTTAGAATTTTTTCCATGTGAAATCCCATGCTTAACAATGAGTGTGAATGTCCATGGAATATCGGTAATGGTTGATTGAGTTTCATCTTTAGTATTTCCTAATATTTAAAGGTTTATTCCTATATTGTGAGATTCTTGATGAAAATGGATGATAATTGAATGGTCTTGGTTATCGTAAATGGAGGGATTCTTGAGTGTGGAAGGAAGGATTATAAAGTTGAGTTCAATTTGATTGAATTTTCCCAAAGAAGAATGGAAATTTGAATCCAAATTTGTTTCTTCTACAAAACATTTTGAAAGAATTGGTTCCTTTTAAAAATATGATTCATCCCCAAAATTTTCCAATTGAATATCAGGAATGGGTATGGACTCACTCTTTGTGATCTCTCTTAATGGTTCAATTATTGGTACTTCTAAAAATTTATCAATGGAGTTATATTCAGGAAACTCAATCCATGATTTCAAATTTTCCTCTTTTGAGTCCAAAAAATAAATTTCCTCCCGATTTAAAGACCCTTAATTTTTTTTTGATCTTCTTCAGTTATCCCATATCCAAAGGTTAGTTCTTTTTTAAATTCATGATTGGTTTTTGGGATAAAATATTCTTCTACCACTGACGAGGAAAGGACATCCTGTGTGGGAATGGGTTCTTCATAAGTCTCAATGCTTTGTATTTCTTATCTCAGTGATTAAACTTCTGAATTCATTTTAACCATTTTTTCACACAAATGTTCAAGAATTTTTTCAGAATTAGGATTGATATATGTTTGGACAACATGAACTTCATTAAGTTTTATCTCTTCAATCATCCTCGAGAGGTATGGAAATTGATCTTTTAAACAATCAATATCCCATTGATTGTACATCTCATATGGTGTGGTGTATTCAATCAAGGTTTGGTCAATAAAATTCCCCATGTGAGGTGATTCCAAATATTGATTTTCCAGTTGATTATAGCCTTGGTCTATTAATGAGTATTTTGGAAGATAATCCATTGGAGTTGATTGAAAATTGGTTTTGGGATTCATTCGACACACATAAACAGAAAGGTTAATAGAGAAGAGAAATGGGATGAGAAAAGAGAAATGAGGGAGAATAGAAAGATGTTCTAAGGTTACTTACTTGGTCCCCGACAATGGCGCCAAAATTTGGTTGCACCCAAATTTACCCAAGTTGTATGGTGTAAGTGGTCATTTTAGTATGACTTGGGTTATCGATCCTCAGAGACCTAAGAAGAAACCTAAGAAACATGCATTCTAAGAAGGTGATTTGATGGTGTTGATTTGGATATGAAGTGGCCCACTTTGGTTTGAATTGATTGGATTATTTGATATTTTAAAGACTTAAGTGAATTCAATTTAAAATAATGATTTGATCCTTGGTTATCGCATGGGGTGTATTGGATGATTTTTTTTAAATTATTTCAATGTCTTAAATTTGAGTGTTTCCTTTATCGAAATACAACCATCCCAAATAACTCACCAATTTTGAGTTTTCACTATCATAAGGCTAATCAACTATACACTTGGAGGATAATATTGATGATAAATCCAAGTTAGAGAATCATTTTAGCACTCGGGATGTGTATCCTTGAAATTGGTGAGTTTAAAGGATAACATAAATCATTGAATTAAAATCTCAAAAATAGAATTGATTAAGAATTATTAAATTAAGAAATAACATCCAATTCACCCCTTGTTACTCCCTTGGATCAACCCATTATAGGATTATCCCTCCATTTATGTTATTATATCAATGAAATCGGGTAGTAGACTTATGATGGTATAATTGGAGAAGAAGAAAAAAATAAATAACAACCACTCCACTGTTGTGTGAAGAGTTTCACAAAAGATAATGTGAATAACCTCAATCCCTAAGGCAAAGGTATCAACATGATATGGAAAAAGAAATAAGAAATTAATAAGAAGAATATGATGATGATATTTTATTAATTAAATGAAGGTGAACGAAAAACTTACATGGGAGAAATTGACAAAGTGATTACAAAATGAAAGCATGACAATACAATTGAAAGAAAATAAAAACTTCCATTCCAAAGAAAAATATTCGATGCTAATTACCTTCACCACAAGCTCCTTATATAGACATATTAAGAGTCTTAGATACAACCCCAACAATAAATTACATCTCTATTAATTGGGACAGTTAAAAGGAGGGTGTTAAAATCAAGGGAATTTGACGTTTCGAAGTTGACCCGGAAATTAATCCAGATTCGTCCACCATTTTGACGTGTGAATTTGTAATTGAAGGAGGCCTAATCCGGAGGGGTCGTAGAATCCAAATATGTTCTTCCCTCTATCCTCTAATATATTTAAAAATTTCAGTAAATTTGGTTTATCCTTTTGGATGTTATGATTTAAATGGTGGGACAACTTTATGTTCATTCAGGTCAGACCCACCATTTAAATGTTAACTTCAGATCCATATATCTCCATAAAAACTTCGAAATTAGCTCTGGCCATAGTTTAATAAAATGATACCCATATTTTTATCTTTATAATGTAAAAAATTTATCTTCATTGGGCTTGGTTTGTGGGCCCCACATTTGTTTGATGGGCCTTAGACCCATTATGCTTTCTCCAGAAAAGTTCTGCATTCATCCCCAAAAATCTCCATCTTCCATTAGGATTAATCCATCAATCATAAAAGAAAAAATGTTCCAAATAAAGTGATCAATAATATCCCAAAATATCAAATTCATAAAATGAATATAATGTTGTATACAAAAAGATGAATGATTGGGCCCAAATTTTCATTTTAAACATGAATTGCATTTGAGATGAGAAATGAAGTTCAATTTCTATAATGCACAAAAATTAATGTTTATGGACTTTGGAACATATTATTAAGATATTAAAAATGAATATTAGACAATTTCAGTGGATAATCATGACTCCAGTGTTGTTCATGAAAAACGTAGATGGGACCTTGCGGATTTTCCTAGATTATTGTCGCCTAAACTAGACCATGATGAAGAACATGTACCCCTTTATGAGGATTTAAAACCTCTTTAACTAATTTCAAGGTGAAAGATGGTTCTTGAAGATTGATCTCAGATATGACTACCATCAGTTGAGTGTTCGCGAGGCTGATATTACAATGTTGGAATTTCAATGTCGTTATGGACACTATGAGTTCCTATTAATTGCCTTTAGAGTGAAGAATGACCCCATAATGTTTATGGATTTGATAAAACAGGTATTCTAGCCATACATGGACCAATTTTTTATTGTCTTCATCGATGACATACTCATAAACTCTACATCATAGGAGGATCATGTTGAACACTTGATGATGGTCCTAGATTTTCTTTAAGATAACCATCTTTATAGAAATCTCTAAGAGTGATAGTTCTGTATTCATGAGGTTCACATTCTAGGGAATGCCATTTCTAAGTATGGTTTAGTCATAGACCCAAAAAATATCAATGTAGTGATTTCTTGGGATCCACCTAAGAGTGTCTCATAGGTGTGGATCTTCCTTAGTTTATAGGGATACTATAGAAGTTTTGTGGTAGACTTCTATAGAATCAAAACCCATTTGATTGCCTTGATGTAGAAAGGGAAGTCATTTACCTGGTCTAAGTATTTTTAGAGGTTGTTTGAGGAGTTGATGTTGAGGTTGAAAAGTGATGCTATATTGATACTACTATAGGAGGGTGTGGAGTATGTGGTGTATTTCAATCCCTCAGAATCTAGTCTTGGATGTGTTTTGATGCAGCAAAATACAATTATTTCATATGGGTCAAGGTAGAAGAGACACCACGAGTAGATCTACATGAATCACAACCTAGAGCCAGAAGTAGTAGTATTCACCCTGAGGATGTGGAGGCACTACTTTCTAGGAGAGTGGTTTTTGGTTTACTCATACCATCAAAGTCTCAGGTATATCTTCACACAAAGTTACTTGAACCTGAGATAATGACATTGGTTCTACAGGACTATGAATTTGATATAGTCTATACTATTGGGAAGGAAAATGTAGTAGAAGATACCCTTAGTATGAAGTCCCATGCTCATATGGTAAAAGTGGCTTTAGAGAAATTTACCTCCCTATAAATGACCCTAATAGAGCAAGAGGGTATAACTTTTCTTTAGTAAACAATGTTGAATCCTCCACTTCTTTATCATGTGAGAGAGTCCTAACTGGTAGACATCGACTTTGAGGTATTATGTGACCAAGTATCCATAGGTGACTCACCATATGGATATTCTGAAGGAGGGAATCATGTCATCTTGTTCCAGGGGTGGATAGTGGTTCCATTCATGATGAGGGTGGAGGTTATGTGAGAGTTACACACTTATCCCCTAGATGTAAATATCAGCCTGGGGAACATTTATAGAGAACTTAAGCGGTAGTTTTGGTGGTCAGTCATGAGATGAAGTGTATCTAAGATCATCTCTCGGTGCCTCACCTATCAGTAGGTGAATGATGAGCACCAAGTTCTAGTAGGTTTGTTACATCCCCTTGAGATCCAAAAGTGGAAATGAGATGACATATAAATGTAATTTTTGATTGTTATTCTACACACAATGAAAATAAATGACACCATATAGGTGATATTTGACCAAATTATGAAGTCAACATGCTTACTTCCCATTAGGGAGCAGAGTTCAGTGGAGAGTTTGGGGCAGTTGTATGTGCATGATATTATTTTACTTCATGGGGTTCCCTTTATGATTGTCTCAATCATGACATGTGGTTTATGTCATGATTGTGGATAGTCCTGTAGGAGGCATTTGGGTCCCAAAAGAGGTTGAGTATAGACTTTCACCCCAAGACCGATTGGTAGACCAAGCACACTATCTAGGTATTGGAGGATATGCTAAGATCTTGTGTGTTAGTATGCATATGGAGATTGGAGGATGAATTTACCTTGGTATAGTTTGCTAACAACAACAGCTACCATACTACCATCAGTATGAAAACTTTTGAGGTCCTATATGGGAGAGCCTATAGGTCACCCTTGTGTTGGATAGAGATCATAGAGACATCTATTTTGGGCCCATAGATAGTGCATGTGATAACAGAGAAGGTCTATGTCACCCATGAGTGGATGAGTATGGCCTAGAGCAGACATAAATCTTACATAGATCACCATAATAGGCCCTTGGAGTTTGATTAGTGATACCACTTTTTCCTGAAAGTCTCCCCACGATGGGGATTACAAAGGTTCAGCTGTGGAGACAAGCTATCCCTGAGGTTCATCGGACCATTCAAAATCACGCAGAGGGTTGGTGAGGTTTGTTACCACCTCACCCTACCCCCACAGTTGGAGCAGGTTCATTAAGTTTTCCACATGTTGCAGCTAAGGAGATATGTGCATGACCCCATTGCACATCATCAACTAGGGAAAGATGGTCATCAAAGATGGATCTAACTTTTAAGATAACCTAATATAGAACAAGGATAAACAAGAGAGGAACCTGGATGGACCGTTCCCTTGGTTCACATATTATGTCAGTAAGGGAATGTTCAAGAGAGTTTCTGGGAGAGGGAGAGCCAAGTGCGAGGTCAGTATCCGAGTTTTTTGATTAGTTTTTATTTTATAGGATGAAAATATTATAGGAGGGACTGATGTAGAGACCTGATTTTTTCCTTATAAGATATTGAAATATTTCTATATATATTTATATAGAAAAATTTGGAGATGTTGTGTGATTCCAAGGCCGGGTGTTCTTAGAATTAATTTTATAAAAAAATTAAATATATTTTATATCACACATGAAAATTTTATTAAACAAAATGGGAAAAGACTTGAACGGAACCTCAGATCATAAATAAGAGACCACAATTTAATCTATAATGTGGTGTTTACCCTAGGCGTGACATAAAATGGGTTGACATGGGGAGTTCAAACTCCTCACTCATTGGAGGCATGTTCAATGGATTAATTAATTAATTAATTAATTAATTCATTTTAACTCTATAAAATTTTCTATAAGAATAATTACATGGAGATTCGTCCAGGGTTATCCCTATAAGCCTAGGATCATTGAGAGATTATCATTCCTCCTTCCATTGGTGAATCAAATCAGATGATGATGAAATTTTATATTAGAGAATATTATATCATAATGAACGCAATAAAATACTTCAATCATTGGAGAGAAAATTCTTCTATGAAGTCTGATCCAATATCTAGGCAGGACTCATCAATTTTTCATTTATTACCATTTTTATTAAATTGATTGATTAGATCAATCCCTTATATCGATATGTTCCAATTTTGGCCTAAAAATGTTCCTATATACCAGTTTTAAATTGGTTTTTGATTTTGTTTCTAATCCTGGTATCAGTATTCTTGATTTTTGGCCAAGAACATTTGGATAACAATGGTTAAACCTTTTTATGGTTCCTTTCTCCCAATTATGCTTTGTATAATTCACCGGTATGATACTGTGTTCCTGGTTCAACATTATTGGTTAGTAACTGAGCCCGACCATACCCTTGTAATTGAAATAGTTTTACAAATGAGGAACAGATCAAAAAAATAGGGATAGATCTAGATTTTTTTTCTAGTTATGGATGTTTGTTTTGGTGATTGGAGAACAAATCCATGGAGGCGGAAGGTGTGTATGTGTTCATAATGCATGATGGAACTACCATGGAGTGATGAGGCCAATTTTTGGTGAATTATGTCCGAAAATGATATATGAAACCAAGATCCACCAATTTCAGATAGATTCGATATAAGATCTATGGTGGAACAGAATCATTCAAGGCATGAAGATTTGATATGAAAAATTGTGAAAAACTCGACTACACACCATGTAAAGGGATGAAAACATGCCCTATAACCCCTTAAGTGTGGTGTTTATGGTTTTGAAAAAATATAAGGTGGACATAGAGTGTACAAAACTTACATGTTGTGTACCCCTCCCCCAGATGGGAATCCCTTATGGTGGATCACACAGATAGGATCCTATATGGAAGTACATAGCCAGGTACATGGACATGTACCCGAGTATCTAGAGATGGCCAGGTCACACAGGAAACACCCTCAAGTGAGGCAATAAGCTGTGTACAAAGTACACAAACATGGGGCTAGTACACAAACTTGGCCAGTAGGACATGAACTAATCCTAGTTAGTCTTGACACAATATGAAGTCCACCTACATGGGTTGTCATACTAAATTGGTTTGGATCCATGTGATAGTCAGGGACACAACTAGGTGGTGGATTAGGACCACATACTGTGTGGGTCCACTCACATGCTGTGTACCCCTTATTTCCATTTTATGAAACTTCAAGTTTCCTTATCTATTTTGATTGAACTCATATTTTGGCCTGTGAGTAGCCTGTCCAGAGTGTTTTTCTGTATATAATGTGATGGTTCCCTCAGTTTTGGATTTAGAGATATGATATGGAATATTCTAGGCATGAAACTTATTGGGGAGATTCCCAATAATAATAATGATCAGGTAGGATCACCAAAGGTTTCTTCTGAGTGAAACCCTCCTATAGGATAGGGAAAAAATCCTCAATGACTATAGTAGAACCCCCTATCACACTAGGGAATGGGTCCTCAACCTATCTAGTGAAATACCCCATTAGCATGGTCATATGGGCATTCCATGTGCTTTCAGTTATTATATTTTTATGATTGGATGATTCTACTATCTTACTATAGGTGAAGAATTATATATGTGTAGTTCACCTACTCACCGTTTTGATCCCCTTGTGTTTGAATGAGGTTACTTCTACACATGGTTTATGTTGAGCTATTCTCTTTGACTATATCATGCATATACTGCCTTCTATTTCTTTTGTATCTCTTACTACTCCCCCTTAAGCTTTCAGAGTGTCCTACTAGGTATGTATATAATCAAACCTACATGGGGTTGACTGAAATTTTAGTGGTGAATTCATAGGAGATTAAGGATACCTGGTACTTTGGATCACATATGGTGGTTGCAGCTTGGGATTTAGGAGATATTCTCTCTCAGTAATTTAATTTTCTAGTTTTTTCAAGTTGAAAAATATTTCTGGTTGGGCATGTATTTTTCCCCTTTACTTTATTTTTCACTACCTTACTCATGTACTGTCTAGAGGTTTTTCATGCATGGTTTTTCTCTTAGATTTTTGTTCCTTTTAATTTTACTCCATCTTCACTTTTTCATCGATATGGTTGTGCATGCATAAAAGTACTTAGGTAAATGCCTCCCCACATTAGTTATGCCTTAGACACTAGTTACTTGCCCCCGAACTATGGGGGTAAGATCGAGGTAGTTGCAGCTCGATCCCCATCTTGGGTTGTGTTGTGAGATATAATGACCTAAACAAGTCATCCATAATGGAGGATGATGACCTAACATGAGTTATATGTGTAGGTTTTATTTACTAAAGATGTAGAATAAAAGGTTAAATATTGAAGTTGGTATTATCCATGTTCTATGAGATTGTAATGAACAAGAATAATAGACCATAAGGCACATGTGACCCTAATTTTTTGGTGGTGCAGTCATTGATGCATTGATGGTGGAGTATGGTGTGGTTAATTAGGAAATTACATGGTAGTCTCTTTTCTTATTCAATAACATTTATGGAGGACTACACTCACATGAAAATGGGACCTTGGTCAATGAACCATTTCAATGTTTGGGTTGATAGAATATGGAGATGGGGATCCTAGAAATAGAATTATAAATAAAAGTGATCAAAACGAATCATTTTCAAAAATAAAGGAAGAATGTTATAAGGAACCTATATTTTTTTATGGTTATGATATTTGAAAAATTTGTATTATCATCTTGAGTTTATTCCTTTTTGGGGATGAAATGTTTAATGGAATGGAGAATATAGTGACTTGGGTATCTCCTAGAGAATGAAATAGAACTTTCTTCAGTTTCAAGGCCTCCATGCTCGATGTGAATAATATTTTAATTTCAACATAGAAAATGACCTTGATTTTTTTGAGAGTTATTCTCATCATAAATCACTATGTTTACCCTAAGGTTTATTTATTAATAGATTTCAAGGATGGTTATTTTTAAATGATTAAAAAAATTTATTTAATAAAAAAATTATATCCCAGGTATAGGAGCATAGATATCTCCTACATGAATCCCTAAAATGAAATTCCATCATCTTAGTTTCCCTCTATATGGGTTGTTTACCCTAAAAATAGTATACATAAGTTTTGGGTTCCATGTTCTAGACATGAATCATCTTTTCATTTTAAATTAAAACATCGAAAACAATAATTAAGCCATTTTAATTTTTTATTAACCCTCTCAATTAGGGTTATACACCATTTTCATGAACCCTAATCATGATAGGTTTTATATAATTAAATTTCATTAGAAATTGTTCTTTGTGGAATATTCATTAATCCCCTAGAATATACAGATCATGAGATAATGAAGAATGGACCATATTGATACAAATTTCTATTTTTATTATGATTTATTCTTCATAATTTTTTTGTTAAATTTACTAATATTTAATCACCATTAAAATTGAATCAATTTCTAGGCCCTCATTCATGGGAAATTTTATTTATTTTTTTAAATTCATTTTCCTGATGAATTGATGGCATGATTATGAGGCTCAAATACTAAATTTTCTCTCACACATGTCCACTAAATTATCCCACTTTACCTATGTCATTCACCACTCAATGAAACATGTTAACACCATCTACAGCTAGAGGTACTATAAGGGGTGTTTGGATAGATAATTACTTCTAGTGATGTTATTTTTTGGTTGTGTCGATAGAATTGAAGAAATAATGGTATATGGATCCACTACCTCTCAGGGTGGATGGAGAAGGGCAGCACAACCTGGGATGGTGTATTGATGAGGAGATATATCTATAAGGATCTTATTAATGGTATTATGGGGAGACAATTTATTCTAGTGGATGAATAATGAGGTGGTTACATGGACTAGGGAACACTGGGCTTGGAAGTGTCCTGATGGCACAATGGTTGTAACCTAATGGTGTGATAGTGGAAACGATTATGAAAGAAAAGTGATATCTCTAAAACCCAAGGTTGAATATTGATTTCTTTAGGCTAGAGGGAAATCTGGGTTTGTTCATGACCATTATATTGGTCAGGATCATGTACTTGTCTACCTACCACATGTTGGGTAGTGCATCTTAGGCTGGAAGGATTTACCAACTAATGGGCTAGATAAAGACCCAACCTCACTCAATCCTAGTGGGTCTGGATGGATTTTCAATCTAGATTAGAACCTCAGCCTACCCCAGCTATGGGAAGGGTGGTTTTAATGATTTGGGTATACTAGAATAATTAGGAATGTGGGTTGGCTGGCCTAGTGGTATGGTTCCTTACTGGATTTCTTGGACACATGGCTGGGCGTGGTAGAAAACCATGTTCAGATTCATACGACCATCCCCATAGGAGAGGGTATAACTAGAATTATGCACCACATGTGGACCCATTTTTTTCTAGATATGAGTATATAAGACACAACCCTATCTATTAATATGACACTTTACCCACCCTGAGGGCTATCACATTTCCTAGTGTTCATAATTTCATGTGTTAAAAAAACATGGACTATTTTCTGATTTAGAGAAAATAAATAGTCAATACTAAAAGTTAATTCAAGTAAAACAATACAAAGAGATCTTTTCTATTATACTTGAGAATTTAAAATTTATCTCATGTAGATTATGTTATATAACTCTATAATGATAGTGATGAAATTATGGAAAAATTATCGAATTAGTATCAAGGTTTTATACTACCCTAGAAATGTTATTGTGATGGGGAATGGGTTACACACACAATTTATAGGTTTTTGTACTCCCATATAGGCTCGATGTGTGGGTCCTTTATACTAAGCATGGGTTCAGGTACTCCCATGAAATTATATCCATGATGTGGTATGAGTTTCTACACTATGTATTATGAGATAGGGACTTATTCTATAGTGTTGGAAAATATAAGTGTTCTATTTTAGTGGTTTTCTACCAGTATCTATGCACCCATTATTAACGTTTGATTTAGGGAAGGATGTTAAGTAGGGGATTTAATTTTCTATAAACATTAAAATGTTATAGGCTCAGGATAGGATAAACATATGACTAATTCTAATTAAAATATTATCCACTCACCATATTTTAGACATTACAAACCATGAGGAAAGGGTTCATATGAAATTAAGGCTACATATTCCCTTAGTAATTTTATCTTATCTATGGTAATATTTCATTTTATGATAATGGTGTTGGTACTCCACCATAGATTAGGTTCTGTGTCATAATCAATAGTTATAGGGTTTATCATCCCTCCCTAGGTTATTTAAATACTAATATGGTATGATCTACTATAATATATAATGTGATAGTGAACTCTCCCATGGGATAAGGTGTGGGTCCCCCATTTTTCTAATTGGTACTCCCTTGAAAAATATACAACTACTTTGTGAGGTACATGTCCTCTACTACAGTCAATCATTTGATATTATTTTATTAGTTCTTATTGTTTTCTTGGATAATCCCAGTATTTTTGGTATGTTGAATAATTAGGTTTAATAACCCTTGTGTCAGGTTGGAGGTGGTTCTAGTTTGTTTATTTTAGTCTTATTTTTATCATACTCATGGGTGCGATTTATACATTGTTTTATACATTGGGTAATGATGTGATGACTTGGGGTTTCAATTTCATCACATAGTTAAGCTTTTTACATGATTTCCCTAACAAGAGTAAGTAATTGGTTCTTATATATTTCTATCATAATTGACAGGCGTTCATTTCATGGGTTCCTTCAATAATGAGACAAACTTATCTTTTTTGTTTCTCTCTTTACCTCTCCTCTTATGAGGGTAGTATGTTTATGAGAATCTAGTTAATTTATATATTATGAATTTTATATTATTTTTCATATCATTTTGTTTCCAATGATATTATATCTTGTTGAGCTAGGACATAATTTTGGTATTTCGTCACCTCTTTATATGAATCTTTACTTAGTTCACACCAAGGTATTTTTTGTTTTCATATTTTTTAGCTATATTGTGGTTCAATTCTACCACTATTGTTTTTTTAAATCCTAGTAGGTATTTCTAAACTCAGTAATGCATCAAGATTTCTCCCATATGTGTTTTGTTCTATGAATATATCATATATTTTAGGGATGATTATAGAAATTTTAGAGTTGGAGGTGCTGTATATTAGTGGTTATTTATGGGAGTAACAAGTGTTAATGTTTGGGCCTAGAATATTTATTTCACGGGGGTGTACATCATATTTTTTTTACTTTTAGTTCTATATAAAGGTATCTTTTATTTCACCTTTCCCAGAGAGTTTACACCTATTTCATCATTATAGATTAACATTTGTCGTAGGTATTTTATTTTATAGTCTAAATACATCATTTATGTTTATTGTATTTTTCTTGGGATGTTAAGATGTTTTAAATCATTTCATGTTAATTATGTTAAGGTCACCCATGCATGTTATGCTATCTTGATGCTAGTAATCAACCTTGGGACTATCAATTAAGGTCTTGGGGTGGTACAATTGAACAAAATATTGATCTTTTTAGGGCCGTGGTGGGTCAAGTTGTTTCAAATAAATAATTATAGATATGTATAGATTTTATGTGATCATTGGTTTTTTACTTAAATATTTTATTCTGATCACATGTAGATTTCTATTAGATGCCTGTTTAATTTTCTTCTTCATTGGGTGATAGTTATACATTTATTATGAAATGAGCTTCATAGGTCAGTCACTCTAGGTCTATCATTCAATAATTTTTTGGAAACAATTCTTAGACGGTTAGATTAATTCATGGGGTAGATAAAAGGATATTATAACCTATATTCACTCTTGTAGAGGATCATTATCAAGATTTGTTCTTTGAGTAATTTTTATGGCAGGAAACAATAGTGTGTGATTATGTTTACTATTCATCTTATACTAAATATAGATCTTATATCAATGAATAGAAATAGTTTAGTTAAGATAAATGAAGGGTTTACTTAATGAACATAAGGATAAAATATTTTTTCTCTTTAGGCCATAAATATGTGGGTTTCTATTATATTATTCTATATGAAAGGAAATGAATACCTGAAATTATATGTGGATTACCATAAAATAAATATGGTGATTATAAATAATGTGAATCCACCTCCATTATTTGATGATTAATTTTATTAGTTATAGTTATATTGATGTTTCTCTATGATTAATATATATCTTGGTTATTATCAACTCAGATTATAGATTAAGGACATTCCACAAAGATCATTTAGGAATAATGATTGGATATATGAGTTCCCAATGATTATATTCAGCCTGATAAATGTTTTGAATGTTTATCAAGATCAAATTCTCATTAATTTTATCAGTTATTCATTATAATTACACAACATATTTTTTAAAATATAGGAAATTATTTGTGTTTTTATATTGAATGTTACTTTTAGTGAATGTAAATAATTCATTATAATATTTTCATTTTAATAGTCTTTTTTCATATTAAAATTTCATATTAACTAATTTTATTTAATTCATTTATAATTATTAATGATTCATTCATATATTTTTGAATATAGTTCAAAATCGGAAACCATCAATTTTGGTTCATTGATGATAGTTGGTTGGTATTTTACATTGTACTATTGTGCTAATCCATATAGGGTATGAACTTGGATTCACACATTGAATGTGGTTTATCCAATGGTTTAATTCAAAAATATTATTAGTGAACAGATGAGAACATACATTAATTTTTATATAAAAATATAAAATATATTATTAGGTCATTTCATGTATTTTAAAAAATATGAGATATGTTTGAAGAGGGTTTCCTATGAACCCCGACTATAGAGTTGTTGTGGTTATGAAATCATAGAGGAATTTTCATTCACTAATACATATATGGGTGATCAATGGATCACTCACGGGTTCACTACCATTTATCAAAGGGATGAATATATAGATGAATCAAACTTTATTCATCTATATTTGTCTCAATTTGAGGTTATAGTGGAAGAAATATGGATCAGGAGTTCCTATTATTTGAGTGGGTTCAATAATGTTAAATATCTAGAAGTATGAAAGTTGGATTTGAAGGTTGTTTCCATTTCATGATATATTTTTACAGATTTTAAATATTACATAAAGTGGAATTTTAAATATAATATACTCTTATATAGGAGATGGACTGTGATAAACCATGCTGAACATGAACACAACTAAATCTGGAATGGAGATGATTTAAATGGATCCAAAATCTTTGAGAACAAAGATATTGAAATAGGGAAAAAATTCATGTTTAGTATAAAAAGTATTGTTATTTTATATTTGTAATGCGATAAAGGCCAGTTGTTATAGAGGTGAGCAAGACTAGTGAATTTTATAGAGATGTTTAGGTCAAGTAATTGGTCAATGAGAAGAAGGAAAAAATACCACATTTTTGAGTCAATAAAATTAGCTCAGGGATGGTATTATCTTATTATCTAGGCCATTTAAAAAATTATATAAATTATATAAAGATTTATATAGGTATAGTCTAGACATTCCAATTATTCAATATATAGGACTTTAGAGGTTCTATATGTGGAGACAAATATAGATCTTGAGTTATTATTCCATGAAATGTTAGGAGATATTTGGGAGGCCTTATTTTATAATAGGTTTATAAAATAATACACAATATTATTCTAATAAAGTATTTAAAAATACTAAAAAATAACCAAAAAGAGGCATGTGAAGAGAAATGAATATTTATTATTAGGTTGTGATTATTTTAAAGGAAAATTTAGGAGCATATAATTGGTGAATATAATAATGGATTGAAGAGGGGTAATTTTAAATAGGATTTACTATAAATAAATACATTTTACTAAAGAGTTAATAACCTATTTTGAGCTTCTTATTTATTTAATATTCACTACAATATTTTTAACTTCATAATATACATTTTTAAATGTCCTTTATTATTGTTTTATTTTCATAAACATGTGTAATATGAGTGTTGTAACAAGAATATATAAATTTAATTTGTTTTTCAAGAATGAGTATAAATATTATTAAATTTATTAAGAGAGTGAGTGATATTTATTTCCTAGAATTGTTGGTTAAGTGACCAATGGTTATCATAAGAAATTAAATTTATAAGAATAAATAAAGAGGAAATAAATATGATTTAAAAGTGAAGAATGAAGGGTTTCAATTTTTTTAAAAATAAATTAAAAGAATTATTATTTAATTGTTCATAATAAACCACTTTTAATTCAAATAATTTTTATTGACATTAATTTCATATTTTTCTCAGGATAACAACATGATAGTGTGTGCGGATTCTTTCTGATCAAATTATCATTACATATTTCTATAATTAATTTGAAATACCCCATATATTTCACCAAATATAGTAATTTGTATTTATTTTTTATATTTTACATTATTTTTAGTGAATATTATCAATTAATAATAAATTTAGAAGTTTAATAATTTGTTTGCATATTATATTTTCTCATTACCTATATTTATATTAATCAAGGTATAATTTTTGACGATTCAACTATATTTTTTTTTATTATGGGTGAAAATATTAATCCATGTATGTTGGGTGATTGAATATCTTCTACTAGGATTTAACATTAAGTCACTATATTAGTCTAAGGATGGTAAGTGTTAGTATTTATACATTATATGATGGTTAACCTATGAAAACATTAGTTGTATTATTAATGAATAGTGGAACTCAACCACTAATTATGATATATCAATTTATATAATAAACATGATAAACTATCTAGGATCTAGAAAATATAACAACATTTAAGTGGGGTTATTATAAAACCTAGTGGTATTATGTTAAAGAACTCAAGCTTAGGAGGATTCATAATTCAATGACATTGACATGGTTAATCAATGAATGGATCATGATTTTTTTTTTAAATATACGAATGTGATATATAAATTAATTTAAAGTTTTTGGTTTATATTTGGCTCAAGATAAGGTTATTTCTAAAGAAATCTGGAGGACGGGTTTCTGTTATTTGACCTAGGTTCGACGAAATTATAGAAATAAAAGTAGGATAGTTTTTTTAGGGTATATTTTCATTACATGGTAATGTTGTGTTTATTATTTCTACCACTCAAAGTAAAAGTTTATTTATATGTTACTTCTATTTAAAATCTAGAGTATGATAAACCATGATGACTACAAACCACACTAGTTCTAAGAATGATATTAACCAAATAACACCTAATTTTTATGGATAGGATCTATTTTACTGTTAGAACCAATTAACATTGAACCTCTAAATAAGTTTTATTTCCATACATGTTGAAAATGATGAAGCTCTATTGAGTTGGAGCTGAGCTAAATGATAACATTTAGTGGGAGATATTTAGATACAGAAACATGGTATTGAACTTGTGAATAATAACACCACTATATGGAATCTATCAAATAAGGCCAAGAAGGTACTATAGTAGTCTCTTATCTATAAAAATAAATATTTTATTATAAATTTTATTTTATAGGGATAGTACATCCATTCTTTTCATTCAATATAATGGATTGGAGAGGATCCAGAAGCATATAAATCTCGAGAGATTGAGAAATTTTTGCATGAAAATATTTTTTCAAGTGACCGAAATCTAGATATTATTTATAGTAATATCTTTCAAGTCATAAATATTTTTTTTTTCATTATAAAATTCTATTAATGGACCATTTTACACTATATTAGACAAAAAATTATATTTTTTCATAAATAACATATTCTTATTATACAGTTAAATGTTTCTATTCTCTTTTATGTATTTAAATAATATAACGTGGTATGTATCAAGTTATTGAATAATGATATGTGATTTTATGCTTTGAGAGTTACTATGTTATTTTCATTATCTATTTAAAATTATTATTCTCACATGTAAATTAAGAGAATAGAAATTTTTTGTTCCACCATTTTTCTTAGAGGTTTCTATGATTTTACATCATCTTAAAAGGAATAATCCCATACACATTGAGAATTCATTGTGAATTATAAATAGTTTAAATTTTATATTCTATAATTATAGATTATAAATATATTAATTCTATGTAATGAAGATAAAGTTGGTTAATGAAGAAGTATACCAGTAACATTATAAACTAGATCATGACACTATATTCTTTATCACTATTCACCTATTTTTTTTAATTCTTCAGCTACTATTACTTATCAATTTTACTATGTATATGTATAAATACAATTAATTATTTCATAAGAAAGAAAAATAATAGAAGTGAAAATAATATTCATTTAAACCTCTTTGAGAGACAAACCAAAAAATATTATACTATATTATTTAGTGGATAAATATATTTATTTATACCTCATGAAAAGGATAAACATTTATAGTTCTCATTACCATTATAAATGATATATTTGAACAGTACATAGACTAATTTATGGTGGTTTTATTGAATTATATTTTGGTATATTCCTAAATATATGAGTTCCAGGGTTAGAATTTACATGTTTTTTGGGTGCATTGACCATATGATAAGATCTAAAATATCATTTTTTGAAGAGGAGAAATTAATAAGGAAATAGATATTTGAGTTTGTATTTTCACTATACTATTGTAAGGTTGATTTAGTGACTTATTTATAGGATTATAGAGATAATGAAAATTATTCATTCAATATTTTTTCTAATAGATAATATCGATGATAACATTAACCAAGAAGTAGGAAAAATTTTCTTGGGTTGAGTAGTGTATGATACCCTTTCACGAGATAAAGGGAATACTCACTTATATACCAATACTAATATTATTGAATAAAAATAATAGTTATATAATATAATGTTATTGGTTGGGGATTGGTTTGGGATGAGTTTAGATATAGGATGATTAGGTGGTAGAGTATAGTTTTCCACAATTGTGATCACAGAGGGGAACTAGTCAACCCATGATGTGGAGTTAACTATATTGATTCATTCAATAAATTAATCCCTACAATTTCTATTTGGTGAGATATTCATGGAATTTAGAGATTAAAAAACAAAAATCTTTATTTTCTCCATGAGATATGAATCTCAAGAAAAGGATATTTTTCAAACACTTTTGTACATTCAAATTTTGGATGATTTATACCTCTAATAATTATACTTAAGTGGTTAATGTATTTACAAAGAATATTTATGTATAGTTTTTGTATGAGTTTTTAGGAGTATAAATTTATGTGAAAATTGTCTAAGCTATGAATTGATGTGAAAGGGAAATGTATAATTATTATTTAGGTTCATCATTAAATTAATCATTTTCTAAGAGATACAATGAAGGAGAGAAATGAATTTGATTTATACTATTAGGTGATAAGAGAGATAGACTATATGGTGGTGAGAATATTATAGGTTAGAAATGGGGTGATTATTTCAATTTTTAAAATTAGAGAATGAAAGTATTCCTGATAATCATAAAGGTGTAATTTATTTGGTATTCCCACATGTTAGAAGTGGCAATAAACTTGTGATGATAATGGTTTATCATAATATATATTAATAGTTTGAGTGGTTAAGAATAAATAAAGAGATATTGGGATACATTTTATAGTGACTCACATATTAGTGGATGAATAGAGAATACTAGAGGCCAACTAATCTTAAATCACCACTTCCTATTCTGATATGATAATTTTATGAGCTCGTGATGGTATTAATGGAAGGTATTCAAAGATATATCTAAATTAGGGAAACATTCTGGTCATTATAAATAGGCTAAATAGGGTTTTATACATTATATCTATCAAAGAGACCCAGTTAGTGGACGATCTATGTAGGAAATACACATGACAAATTATTATAAAATAAGGAGTGCTTATGAGAATAGTGTCTGATCATTATATAATTTTCTTGTATTATTTTTTTGGATATAGTTGGTCAAGAGAATATCTGAAGAATTTGTAGTCTAAGAATATGATCTAGATTTTGGAGGATATTTTATAATATTTTATCCTAAATTATAGTGGTATGAGGAAAAATCATCAGGATATGATAGTGATTTCTTATAGTGATAATTATCATGAATTAATAGGTATGTATCATTCTGAGTAAATTTATATCATTCTATGTTATTATTCCTTATTTTGGTTAGATGTGGGAGAGTCAAGGATGATTGGATCATGTCTCATATAGGAGACAATGGGGAATGTGAAGATAATTAATAAATGGATAGATATAACTCACAAGGGATAACAATCATATGTATATGATAGTAGTTTACCATTAGAGTTTCCCATTACTGATTGGTCTTCCTATTACTATCTCTATAATTGGTACATTGTTATTTCATGATACAAGGGAATATGACACCACTAATTATGTACATGTTTGACATTATGTATCCAATAAACATGGTGGAATGTAAATAAGTACATACACCATGTTATTATGTGATGAATGATGTATATCAAGTATCCAATCTTAAGAAATATGAGTTAGAATAGTCTCATTAGATCAGTACTAATGATTTTGAGTTAGAGGCTAGTGGATCACTCATTGAATGACTTGTGTGTATTGTGTATTGGAATAGAAAAAACTATGAGTGAATGAATTTATTTTGGTTTATGTAAATAGATAGAAAAGGAATATATATAAGGATTTATATGAAAGGGATGTGAAATTGATGTCTCAAATTTTATAACTAATCACTAGAGATACTCTAGGATTCATTTCAAGTAAGATAAAACCAATGTTACGGTTTTTATAACATCTTCAAGTTTAGAGGTAAAATATTAAATTTATTTTTTAGTAATTGGATATTATTTCATGGATAATTTTATTGAATTTTTGGGAAATAAAAATTTAAATATAGAGTTTATGGAAGGATTATAAAGTGTTGGTGGTTCTATAATATAGTAAACACTACCAAAGACTTGATGAGCCTTATAGTGCATTGAACTAATCCACTAGATATCTAATGGGTATGAAATATCCTTTGTGTATATATGTTAATAATATAAGTTTATTATTATTTGGTGGTTTATTTTTATAAAATCATTAATTCTACACCACTTCTACTAGTGTGTGACAAAAATTCCTCCTCATTTGGTGTCCTTTCATTATTTTGGAAACACACTTCTTTTACATTTGTATAATTTATTGTTTCCATTTTTATTGGCCTTTATGTGGTAAGGATTATGAAATTAAACCTTGAATCATTTTTTATTTTATTTTTTTGTTAGTTTTAATATAAGAATAAATATTTTGGGTGATTTTGTAGGAATTTTCATTTTTTGATGATTGAGTAAGGACTCGATCATGATATTTGATGAGTTATATCTTGGTTTATAATGATAGGTGTTCCTTAACCAAATATATGTCTATTTTTATGTTTTATACGTGGTGTGATATGTTGGAATGAAAAAATGGATGATGTGGAACCAAATGAGATCCTAAAGGTCCTGTATAAGTGTGAAAAAATATGTTTAACCTATTAAAAAATTGAATAATAATGTAATAATTATAGATCTAATTTATTATCTTAGTAAACATAATGATTTTTCATACATAGTCTTTGAATATGTGAGTTTCCCTAAGAGGGTGTATTAGTATAAGGTATTCTATAAGATTACATGGTTACTCTCATTTTAGGGTATGTAATTATATTCTATGGGTGGTGTGTAATAGTATGATTTAAGTGATTATAACATTTGATCATTTTTAATTAAATTTTCACTTCCCTAGGTTCCGAGTATACATCTAAATGATGACCATTTGTTATTTATAGTTTTGTAGAGGATGTATGGACTAGTTATAGGGTATCCTAGTGCGTGAAATACTTGGGATGCAACTAGATTGTTGGGAGATATGTATAATGGGACATATGATCAAATTTTTATGTGTTTTCATAACTTGTAATATGTTGTTAATGAGAGTAATTGATACAATATATGTGAAAAATATAATTATGATAGACCCATAATTTAGAGCATATTACATGGGGTTAGAGAAATGTATGCTAACCATTATCAAGATAAATTACCCCAGAGTTTGATCTAATGATGTAAAATCATTATTTAGAGACCACTACTATATAGAATGATAAGATCATGTAAACCATCAATTTTAATGACCTTATCTTAATGTCTAAAAGCACGAATTCATAATAATTTTTTAATGGACTATTATGAGGCTAAATATGAGCCTGATATGATAAATGTTAGAGTGCCATTACCTATATTTAGGTACATTCATCATGATTCATTCATATGAGGAAATGTTCTAATAATTCTCATTTTCCCAGTATAGTGGTGGAACCATCATGATATTTGTAATATGAGTGCAGGATAATTGGTCCAATTCACTAGTATAGTATGAAATATGTATTGTCAACCATCATGGAGTCTTGGTAAGCTCGTTTTAATATGACTTAGTGATGAATATTTCTTTTTTATTTCATATATATTATACAATAAATGCACTCACATATATCATATAATATCTTAGGGGCCAATTCAGGGTATATAACATAGTTTTTTACTCATACCCTACACATACACCAAAATATATGAGTTGAATTAATTTTCTGAGATGTGGTTAATAGAAAAGGCCCTTTGAAAGGTGGATGATATGTAAAAAACGTTATAAAGAGGTGGACATGGTATAATGATAAGGCCAAATTAATTTTTAGTAGATTTTCTCTATATTATTTTATTCCTGTTATATATTTCCATGTATATGATTAACCCACTATGGGAAATCCTTTTGATATATGATATGTATGGAAATATATGTTTTTGTTTTTTTTACTACACTTTGATATGATATTAATGGTTTTCTTTCACAATGATTCCATATATACATTAATTATCTTAATTTGTGTTATTTATATTAATGTTTTTTTATAAATATTTATTAGATTGAGGGAATAGTATTCCAATGTAATAGTATCCATCCCTTACCACCAGCAGGTATTCTCTGGGGTATGAGGAGGAGTGGCTATAGCCAAGAAGTATTACCCAGTTAAATTGTATAGGTTATTTCTATTCTTAGGAGGAATTAAATTATTTGTGTGCATTTATTTCAAATTGAGATTATTTTTAAATCATCATATTTTGAAATTTATATTCTATATCATTTGAAATCAATAATATAAAAATATTTGGTTGATTTATATTATTTATATCATCAATTTTTAAATTTTTATTCTTTTTATATCATCATAAATCATAAATTCCTCAGTATATTTAATAGGTGAAACTTCACCGAGATCCCTATTCAATAATACTAACTTAAAATCCATTTGATAAAGCTTGTTGTTATATTGTATAAAAATTACTAGCTAAATACTTATAGTTATAATCCCTAAAAAATAGATAATTGTATCTTAAAAATCATTTCCACTTCCTAGGGAAATTAATTTTTCTACCATATTTTCATAATTTTGAATCATTACCCCTTTTTTATTTGACTTTTTTTGAAGCATCATTAGCTGGCATTAATTTTTTTACCTATGGGTCTAGAAAAAATATCTCCATTATAATTATTATCATTTATAACTAATTTTTATTAAAACCACTCACACATTATTTGTTATTAATGGACACTTAAATAGTTATTAGATTAACTATTCATTGAATAGAATTATGGAAAGTCATTTTCAACATTTTACTTGTCTAAACAAATGCTTCATTGAGATAATTATTTACAAAGTTCATCCTTCATGTTTATTTTTTTACAAATAATTATAAGCGTTAATCAACATTAATTTCAATATTATAAATTGACGATGTTCTTCAAATAGTTATTATTTTCATTAATCATTGATATTATATTAACATTTATTCTATGTGATCCATCCCATTGTTGAGCATTTATAACTTCTTTATTTATTTTTATATCTCACATGCCCATTTTTACCATTACACCTATCTGAATTATAATATTAGCCTTCAGTTATTTCCTTTAGTTATTTTATTTAGAATATAAAATATTTTAGAAACTATTAGTGATGAAATCAACTTTAATTATTTTTTAATTATTTCCCTTGAAATAATGTTTCACCTTTAAATCTTTTAGAAATGGATGTAAAATGGATTTCCAAGAACTAAAGTTCTTGAATTTCAAAATTGTTATCCTAGTTTTGTATAAAGGTGTGATGTGATGTGTTGGTTTATATGGTGTTCCAATTTATTTTAAATAATATTTTCTAAAATGTTTATCAAACTATCATTTTTGGAATGTATTATAAAAGAATTTAATAAATTATGTAGTTAAACTCTACTAAGAATATATATTTGAAACCTTACATACACAAAAAAGTGTGTATATAGTTCTCATATCATCTAGAGATACTCATGTTATGATTTATGTGGGAATAATGCACCATTTTATTATTTATTGGATGTGTTTGGATATAGAGGTTTCTTTTAGACAAATGGTGATGTGTGTATGGTATGTCAGGCTTTATTGTCCATCATGGATGATTGATGTATCATCTAATCCATCCTTTTAATATTAATTTCTCTTTATCTTGTACCAATTATATATTGTCATGTTATGAATTATTTTAATGTTGAAATATTTATTTATATTGGATTGATCCATGTTTGGTGTCTTCTTATTTTTTGAAACAAATTATTTCACATGCAAGTATGTCCAATGTATGGATTCACCATACTAGATTTTTAGAAAAGATCCATTTTATCTGTAGTGACTTATCATGGTTAAAACCATTCCAACTTGGTAAATTTTGATTCCCATGGAACTTTTTTCTAACCTGGGGCACTCGAGAATTTTCCTCTAGCCTTGTTGTGGGCTTACTCGGGTTACTTGTTTGGTTGAACTGGGTTGGTTCGTGAAACATTCTCCTTTAGAAAATATGGCCTTATAGAGACCTATACTTTTCATGATTAGATATCAAATTGTAATGGATTAATATTCATTATATAACATAACGATCCATTCTATAATCTTTTAGGTCTCATGTATTTGGAAACATGTACACATAAACAAATGGTTCATAATATTCTCCCATTAGGTTCATCATAACTAGAAACCTTTATAGGAATATCATTCCTAAAACCTTTATTTATAAAATAGGTAAAGGAAACATAATAAAGTGTGACCTAAAATTCTCAATAAGGGTAAAAAGGGAAATATAAATGATCATATATGAATTACATGAGCATAATGGTATAAGAACATGATCTTAACATTTTAGGAATATACCCTTCATATAAAAAATCATAATAATGATTCATGGAATAAATTTTGACACTTCATAAGATATGAATCAAAGAGTAATCAAAGAAGATGACCCATGATAATATAACATTAGCATAGGACGTGATTGTTTGGAATATATAATATTTTTAAGTTGTGAAAATGAATAAATAGAAAATGGATCAAAGTTTAAGTTATAGAAATGAAATTTTCCCCTCACATAAACTTATTTCCATGATACCAGTTCCATGCATAATCTTATAGGCCTAAAATCTAGTTCCACACATAAAATTATAGACATGAAATCAGGATCGCGAATAACATATTTATCTCGTGATTTCTCTATATTTATCCAATGCATTGGAGGAAGATCTAGGCCCCACCCATCATATAATTAAAATCATATATATGTGTAAAAAAATATCATACAATAGTAATCATATTACAACCCATGAAATGAAATGGGATTTATAATCGATTTATCATGTCATTACCCATAGAAATGGAATGGGTTTCAAAAAAAAAAATGTCATCATAAACATAAAACATCCATATAAATAATAAGGATTGTATCATTAGATCATATACCTTGTAAAGCATAAGTTAAATAATGGTTATTTTCCTCTGGGGAATATAAATCCCATTAAAATATAATTAAAACATTCTTAAGGAAAATAACCATTCCAATTTTAAACCACATCTTTAAAATCTAAAAATTTCCAAAATAATATAGAAATTTTTTCTTTGGAAATATACATGGAAATATCAAATGAAATGTTCAAATAATTGATCATTCATGATGAAAGGATATTCTATTCATTATTTATAGTTAAATTTTAACATTCCTTTAACACTTTTTTTCAAAAAAAATCAAAAAGTAACACATTTGGAAAATGAAATGAAGATTAATTTTGAGAAATTTTTTAATAGGTAAATCATGGGTAAAAATGAATGTAAAATATAATTTTAGAATATTAAAAATCTTATTTTTTTAGAAAACATGGATATGGATGATAATTTTTTTCAATAGAAGATAGAAATAAAGTCGATTTTCTATAAAAAAATATTTTTAGTCTCTTGAGTACATAAGGTGAGGAAAATGAAATGAAAAAAAAATTATTTTAAAGAAATTAACATATAATAATAAAATTCATGAGTTTATTTAAAGTTAGATAATATTATTTTATCATCAGAAACATAATCATAAACAATCTTGATAAATAATAAGAGCATTACATTTACCTATACCGCCTTGGTAACATTTGAATCGTAAGAACACTAAAAGAGATAACCAAATATGTATATATAAATAGAAATATATTTCATAAAATGAATTATAAATTTCATTCATGGGATTTATATACACCACACAAATGAAACAAGTGGTGAATATTCAATGTTACTCACAAAAATAAAATTGAGACATAAATCCCTTACCTTAGGTCCAACTTTTTTCATACGCATTAGAACCTCCATTATAATAAATATATATTTATTATAAATATATTATATAATAATAATAATATTTATTTCACCCTATATGTTTTACTTATAACCAATTATCACCCTTTTATTCACACTTATTTATTAAAATCATTATTTTGAGTGATATCTTCTTAGCTTTTCATGTATGTTTTTGTTCTGTAGTTTTGGTACTTGTATTTTTATCATTGTTACATAATCTAAGTAAAGTTAATAATTATATAAATATCACATATTTTGATTAAAACTATCCTTATTATTATCCATTAAAAGAATAAATGATAAACTAATCACATCTCTTCGTGAAGGAGGTAGTCCACACATATGCGTGATTAACGTTATAATTTTCCAACAGTTTGGAAGGTAA
This sequence comes from Viscum album, assembly GCA_963277665.1. Classification (NCBI taxonomy): domain Eukaryota; kingdom Viridiplantae; phylum Streptophyta; class Magnoliopsida; order Santalales; family Viscaceae; genus Viscum; species Viscum album. Next base: position 1,869,684,275 of record OY728120.1, on the reverse strand, counting down.
GAAGGTAGATATTATTTTATAATTAAATAATTATAATAATTTCATAATTAATATATATAAACAATAAACCCATCATAATACCCATCTATAAAATATGGTGATGAGAAATGAACTGTATCACCATGTGGAGACGATAATTTGTAGGTATGCATGAGCGATAATTTTACTTCTCATTTGATGGAAAGAGGGTGAATAATGGTTATTTTGTAACCATAATTAAATTTTAGTATATTAAGGATATTTAATTTATTATTTTATGAATAATATATAAATAACGGATTTAAAAGAATAATTAAATAGAAAGTGTTCAGTTAAGGTGATTACCTCCTCTTTGAAATAAATCCTTTAGATCTCATATTAAGAGCAATAGGGGTGGAATTTTGAGAATAAAATAACCTCTAGAATATGAATAGGGAATTTGAGAGGGTAAATTCTAAGATTTTTATTGATATATAAGGCTCAATTTAGTTTTAATAAGATAAATGAGTGGTAACCTTTTACAATTTAGGGGAGGTCACCCATGGAATTTCTTAAAAGACTAAAATACATTAAAGTCATTTTCAAGAAAAATGAATCAAAATATACTATAAATGGGAAATAAATAATTTTTTCTGCCATTTCATATCCCAAATTTTCCCATTTTACATTTTCATCAATTTTAAAAAATTTAATGAAATATTATTTTCATAAAATATCATTATTTCCAATTTAGACACTATTCATTTAATTTGACTTAAAATACATAAATAAAAACATGAAATTAAAATAAAATTCATTAAAATAACACTAATATTTCATATTAACCTAAAAAATTCTTTTTACACATTATATAAGTCAAATAAAATTAATTTTAATATTTTTAAATTCATTTATTATATTTTTTTAATTGGAGAAATACTGCATCAGTGTAGCATAAGAATTTAAGGACATTGTATATTTAAAAATAAAATAGAAATAAATTTATATCATGAAAATAATTTCATTAAGTTAAAAATAGAAACTTTTATTCATTCATAAATTTCTTTTGTACCTATTTAGAAATATAAAATATATTTAAAACTAAGAGAGTGACATTTTTTATCTTTCTTTTAAATATTATATAGGCCATTTTCATTAAAAAATGTACATCAAACAACTTAATTTTAAGAATAAGGTGATAAGGTTCAAATTAAAATCATCCAATAAGAGTTTTGAGGAAGAAATATTTAATTACCACTTATTTTTAATCTATATTAACTAGATTTATCCTTTACAGATGAGATAATTTTTACCATGGTTACTGTTCATATTGATGAAAACTCAAAGGGAAAAATTTACCAAATTTAAACCTCATGATTATAAATATGGGATATATTTTATCATATTAAATTTAAAAAAGTGTTAAAACTAATGTTAAAATAAGTACGCAACATGTGATGAAAACCATGTTTAAAAAAAAATACCTTCATAAGCATAATTCATGGTTTCTTCATATACCATGATTGAAAAAATAATAAATGAATATTAAAAGATATGATTGAATATAGATTATATAAATATAATTAAAATAATTCACCAATAGTGATAAATTTAATTTATTAATATAATAATATATTGAGTGCATAAAAACTATTTTTCAAAAAAACATTTCTTTTTCTTTCAAATGAATTTTATTTTAATTTATAATCAACTGATAACCAATATATTAATTCTATACAGATGTAACTATATATTTTTCATTATTTATTTAGTGTTATTCATACCCACCAATCCAATAGCTATATGATATTAAATAATAGTATATCACAGTTCATTTAAACTTGGTGTCGTGTGTAATACAAGCTATCGAAGTAAATAATTTTTTTTGAAAAAAAATATTTCATAAAATATCGAGGTGTTACATTATCCCACAACCCATAAATAAATTGATACTTCATAATTTGTCTCTTTAATTAATGGTTTAATATTACAAAATTTATTTATCAAAACCCATATTTTAAAAAGGAATAATAATACACCCCTTCAAAAGGGATAATGAAAAAAAGTTACCTAAAATAACATAAAATTGATTTCCAATTAAGGAAAACATTGATGAGATGTTAAAATATGGACATGAAAGATAGAACTAACTCCCAGGGACTAATATATAGTTATATAGATCATGTTAAAGATAATTTTAACATCTATAAAACTATGAATTAGTTACAGGTTATGTAATAGAATAACCCAAGTCTATTGGACAAGACACCAAAGCTAGCATATCACATAGTGAGGTATAAAAAATATAGTCGAAAAAAGTCATGAATATTGAAAAATAAGAAATATAACTAGAGTAAAATAGGAATAAAACCATATCCAAAAAACCGAAACCAAGATGGATAAACTAGTAATTATGAATAAATCAAGACAAAAAATACTACATGTGACCAATAGTCATGTCCAAACCATCCTAAACCAAAGGTAGTTATGATAAGAGAATCCATAATTCTACACGATTAACTTCTCATTACATGTATAATACAATAAAACATCTACAACCACCCAAATTTAAAATTATGGTGGGAGAAAAATGCCTAGTATGATACCACCACAAAGTCCATATAAGGTATAATAATAAGAATGTAGCAGTTCCAGATTAAAAAATAGTTTTAGAATGTATTTTCATAAATATAATCCCATTTTAAAATCATTTTCCTTTTGTTTTTTATAAAATAATTTCATATCCAAACATCCAAGAATATTAAAAGTATAAGTGATAAAATAGAGAATCATAACCACACACTATAAGGTGATAAAGTAAACACATATCCATGACAAAATCCACCATGTGATACCATGTGAAACAACCTCATGAGAGTACATGTGAGCATAAATCAATGAAAAAATCCATCATGCAATATATAAACCATAAATGAAAAATCAAACCATATTTGGCCCTATCATATAGGAACATATACTAGACATAAAGGATCCTAAACTAGAAATATTTTGGTACCAACCAATATCATGTTCTTCCAAATTCCATGAGTATCCCAAAATAACCCCTAGTATTTCCACACACACTAGGGTCAATAATTCCTCTTTCCTAAAATATCCAAGGTTCACAATGTTATATTGTAAAAATAATTTTCAAAACCATTATCACATTTTTTTAGAACTTTCTCAAAGTCAAGATAATAATATTTTGTGTTTTAGAACCCATTTCCAAAAAAAAAACCTCTATTAAAGTATTTAATCAAACACTTAGTGTCAAAAAATTTTCTTTTAATGAAAACCCCTTTAAAAAAATGATTATTTCCATGAAATATATTGAAACCAAAAATCAAATCAAATCAATGAATAAAGAAAATTAATTTTACAAGAAAAACAATAAATTAATCTAATTAACCCTTTGTATAGAAAAACCTACCTAAAAATGGATGTACTACACAAAAACTTTGAAAAGAAAAACTGAGGAAGAGTAGTACAAGACCTCATAATCAAAGATCCATATGGAACCATGTAGATCCTTTAACAAAACCATAATATCTATAATTATAATCGAATTGGGTTCCATCATGATGATAGAATAATATATCTATCATAGATCTATAAAGAATAAGGGAAACTGAATCAAAACTGAAACATACCTCAATGAGGTCTATCATGAATGGAGGATTTCCACCTAGAATCTATGGTGAGATACCTATAAATAACTAAAAAAGGATTAATAAGAGCCAATATAAAATTTTATGGTGATTATTCTATAAAATGAATAAGTTAAAAGGGTAAACACTCACATTATAGGAGTTCAGAGGGAGGTCACCCACTTTATTAGACAAGGCTATATGGTTAAAATAACTGTGCACCTTAACTGTGTGCCCCTACTATCCATTTTGTCTTAGGGGTGTTTACTTTGCACTGGGGGATGAACAGTTCATTTAAAAATGTTCCATCCAGACAAGAACCCACTAGACAACCCCCAAATACCCAATATGGTTCACTAGGTATGTCACCCAACTGGTCTAACCATGAAAAAACTGTGTGAAATTCCATTAGAACCTCACCGATGCATTCCACAGGGTTAACACATAGTTAATCTAACTCTGTGCTTTAAACATCCACCTTTCCAATTTTCAATAAAAACACTTATTTTCTACCCATGATCCCCCAAATACTCATAGACCTTAAAAGATAAAAAATAAAGGAACCAATAAGGCGTACCTATGACTCTGAGGGAATCACAATTCTCCCCACCATAAGAACTTTCTATCCCAAGAAAGTCCTCAATATTCTAGACCTGCAAATAGAGAAGGCCACTGCTACCTCATCAATGATTCTTTCCCCCACATTGAGTATCTATACTTACCACATTTCAACATTACCCAGAATATAGGAATAATTTTACCATGCAACATCTTATCCCAGAGATCCATAATCTGAACTAGTAGCTCAACAATGTTGGTATCAAGATCAAGATTAACACCCTCTCATCCAATCACATGACAATGATCATAGTTATACCTTTATAGCTAAAAAACATAAAACACATTGTTGAACATAGTCAAATGAGATGGTAAGTCCACCCAATATGCCACCTTTTTGATTCTCTCTATTATCTCAATGGGGACAACAAAACTCTGTCCCGATTTACTCTTATTACCCAACTGATGGTGTCCCAAATGAGGGAAAACTCTGAAAAAAACACAATATACAACCTAAATCTATAGTGGTGATGATGATAGTCTGCAAAATATTTTTGATGGATCTTTTCCATAACCAACCTCTTCTAAATCAACTGCAACTTTCCATCATCTCCTGCATAAGACTCATCCCACACAATGACATATCTCCTAACTCTTACAAGAAAACTAGATATCTACATGGACACCCATACAATGATTCAAAGGGTTCCATCTATTTTGAATCTTGATAAATATTATTATCGAAAAATTAGACCAGAGGAAAATTATACTCCAAATATCCACCAAAATCAAGCACACAAACCCGGAGCATATCCTTAAGAACTAGTATAACTATCTTTTTCTGTCTATCTATTTAAATATTTTATGTTATAAAAAAATTCACTTGTGATCCCATCTCTTATTACATTCAATTCTATTACCTAGATGTGAACCTCGGGTCCCTATCAGAAATAACCACAGTGGGAACCCCAGGAAGTCTCACAATCTCTCAGACATACAAGTCTCCAAGCTATTAAAAATTCATTCTCTCCTTAATAGGTAATAAATGATCTAATTTTATAAGTTTATTAATGATCACAAAAATCACATCCTTTACACTAGGATTCCTTGGAAAACCAATGAATGTTTCCAAGGAAATTTTATCCCACTTCCTACTAGATTGAGAAATGTTTACAAGAAACTAGGTCTCTGGTGTTCCGCCTTAATTTTCTAACTAGTGAGACACAATGAAACAAAATTTGTTATTGACCACCTCATCCCTAACCACCAATATTGATGTATCAAACTTTGATACATCTTGGTTTCCCCAAGATGTATAGACCAACATGAACTATTTCCACTATCAAAAACTCATTCCTCATAGAAATTAGAACAACCAAACTGCTATAGAAGCATAAATATCCACTAGGAGACTAAGAATACTCCCTTGAGATCTCCCCACCATTAAGTATTTTACTTAATCATTGGAACTGAGTGTATGTCAACTACTCAAGCCAAAAACGCTCATTAAAAGATGATTAATATTTCATTGAAACCAAGAACACATATCCACTAACATATTCCACTCCCATGCTCATCTCAACAAATAAACTCATAAGAGACCACTCCTAAACCAATTCCTTAATATATTTTATCATTAATTTTCATATCAATGCATTAGAAACCAAATTCCCTTTCCCTGAAGTGTATGCAATATCAAAATAAAAATTCAGAAGATAATACACCCATGATATCTGTCACAAGTTTAGATCTCTCTATGTAAAAATACATTTTAGGATCTTATGACCAGAATACACTATAAACCACTCCCTAAGGAGATAGTAATGACATGTTTTGAGTTATTTAATAACTATTTCCAACTCAAGATCATGGGTAGGTTAGTTCTTCTCATGAGGGTGTAAAAGGTTACTGGTATATGGAATCACCTATTTCCCCTAAATGAATACACATCCCAATCCCACACCAAAAGCATCACATAAAACATAATAACCCAAAAAAAATTCCTAAAGAATAAAAAATAGTGCTTAATTAAACCCCACCTTTATCTTCTAAAAGGATCTATGAAAATTTTCATTCCATTCAAACTTTACACCCCTACAAGTTAAATCTATAATCAAAATGTGAGCATGGAGAAATTATGAACAAATCATCTATAGTAACCAAAAAATCCCAAGAAGATCTGGATGTAAAACTCATTTATAGGAAAATCCTAGGAAATAATAACCCATACTTCCTTAGGATCCACTGATATTCCCTTATCAGATATCACATAGCCCATAAAATTCACTTCCTATATCCCAAACTCATGTTTGGAAGGATTAAAATATATACGATGTTCTATCAAGGTTCAAAGAATGATATTCAAATGGTCTAAATGATCCTCCTCTATCTTATAGTACAAAAAAATATTATCCATCAATATAATAACAAAATGGTACAATAAATAATGAAAGAGTTGGTTCATCAAATCCATAAATATCAAAAGAGCATTGGTGAGACTAAATTCCATATCCAAAAACATGAAATTCCAATATAGGCTCTTAAACACTCTCTTAGTTATACTATCTTCTTAGAATCACAACTGGTGGTACCCAGGTCAAAGGTTAATATTTGAAAACAAACATGCCCCTTTGATCCAATCAAAGAGAGCATCAAATCAAGGTAAAGGATATTTTTTCTTAAAATTCACCCTATTTAACTTTTGATTATCCATGAAAAGTTCAAGAATCACATATTCCTTCTTAATAAAGAGGACATGAGAAGACCATGTTGATACAATATGATGAATAAATACATTAGAATATATATCCTCATAATGGAATTTATGTTCCACCAAATCATCAGGTTCCATTTGATAAGATGTAAGAGAATTGGGCATCATACTAGGGAGTAGGTAAATAGTAAAAATAACCTCTCTTTGTGTAAGTAAACTAGAAAAATAATCTGGAAGGACTACGAGGCACATAGACACCACTGTAGAAATAAAACTACAAAAAAAAGGTTCAACGATATCAAGGAATATATCTAAAAAGTGGAACAATATTACCCTTTCATAAGGAACCAAAGGCCCTTCCCTTCTTAATCTAGAGTCCCACTCACCCAAAAAATCTTGAGTGACCCCATTGTAAGATAAAAAAACTTGATGATGATAATAATATATCTAGGAATTAAAACTGAAAATCAAATCCATTCTATGTATCAAGTCAAAGATTTAAATTTCATTTAGAGATTAGTATCATATTAACTCATAGTCTTCTATCATCACCCGACACGTGGGACTCTTGATACCTTTTTTAGACCCATTTCCTAATAGTGTGTAAAGATACCATAAGTAAATAATAAGATCCAAATGTAAACCCAACATGTCAACTAACTTTAATGATTTAAAAAATTTGTTGCCCCTGTATCAAACAAATCTAGCACCATAGATGACAAAATAAACATCATACATATAACAACAGTTCTCCAAACTTCAGATTCCTATGGTTCATACTTTGTCACATTATTTTTTTTTCAGTCTAAGCTACATGAACATTCCCTATGGTCCAGGGATTAGGCCCACAACCCTTTGAATCATCATTGAAAACCTATGAACCCTTGGTGATAGTAGATACTTCCTTACTGCCCTGGGATATCCTTTCACAAAAATTATCAATATGGCATGATAATATTAAATGGTGAAAAGTCTTAGGATCCTCCATATAGTTATGCTTGGTATGATAATGCCTTAAACATTGATAGTGAAAAAACCAAGTGGTCTTAATAAAGCTCCTGAAACTGGTCCTAAAGAAAACTATCGACCCTTGTTCTTCCTTTTCTAGCCAGAAAACACACCTTGGAAAAAATCTTCACCATAAAAAGCTCCCCCCAAACTATCTTTCTAGCTATATCTACCTCATCCAAAGCTGATTTTTCAAATAACTCCACAAAGGTCAGAACACACATCATAATCAAGATAAACCAAATAACTTCTCTCAATCCCAAATCAAACCTCAATGAATTTAGGTACTCATTAGTGAAAAGATCTTGTTACATCTCCACTAGCTCAGTAAAATAGGTGGAATAATCCAAAATTGTATGCTCTCATTACTCTAATGTTAGAAACTCCTAGGTAATTTCTGTAGATAATGTCTTAGGGAAAAAATTATGTTTTAATATTTTTTTGAAAGAAGTATAAGTGAGGTCATCTTACAACATAGCTTATATGATAGATTCCCACCATCTCCTTCATAGTCCCTCTAGCATGTATGTAAAAAAACACCTTAGAGTCCTCATGAGTCTTTATGAAGTTGAAGATCCTATCAATACAGTCAAGCCACTCCTCAAATTCATGAGTTCCTTTATCACTATAGAATATGGGTGGATACTTATTGGTTAACTAAGAGTCATGATCCACCATTGGTTTCAAGTTCTCAAAACCCACTTGACCCACAATATGAATTTTATAGATTATATCTTCAACCATAGAAGGGTCCAGTAAAGAATTTACCTATGAATCCAGTCTCATAGCTTCCTCTCTCATATTTAGAAGATCTCTTCTTAGTGTAATTTTATGTTAAGAATAATACAATGAACTATCCGCTTTATATTATATTCTAAAATCCTTTAAAAACATCAATAATTAACACATATTATTTAAAACATCAATAATTTAAATCCATTATGAATTATATTAATTAAAAACAATTATTTAATAAAGAATAGTTCTATTTAAATAAACTCCCTATATAGTTCATTAAAATGATCTCAAACACCAAGTCTCACACCTAGTAATAAATTTCCTACCACCCATGGAAACTTGAGTTCAGACATGGGAGTGTTCTAGATAGGAACCCTCCCACACATACTATCCAAATCCAAATGGCCACAACTAATGTATACCTAATTCATAGAACCAAACTTAGGTCATTTTTACACCTTTCAGGCTTAGAATACATGTGGTATAAAATTTCAATAGATCTGCCTGAGTAAACTAGAGAAGCCACCCAAACTGGCCCATCACATTGTGAGGTTTAACAAAGATATTGGAAAAATGTCATGAATATAAAAAAACAAAACATAAAACCAGAGTAAAAGTGGAAGAATAAGATAAAACCGGATATAAACAATCCAATCTATATAATATAGAAAGTATGAATTAATAAAGACCAGAAAGACTCCATGTGGCCAATACACTAGTAAAAAAATAGTATTTAACATCATGGTTTTAACATAAAATCTTCATGAAAAATGTTAAAAGTCTTCTATGAGTAATTTTAATTTATTTTATTTATTAACCAATGTTAAAATCCCACTTTTAATGTTAGTTCCAAAAATACCAACATTAAAAGTCACCAAAGAATAATTTTAACATGGGTTATTTAGTAACCAATGTTAAAATCTACCTTCTAAAATTGGTTAATGAAAAAAACATCATCAAAATTCCTTATAAAAGACTTTTTACATATTTATTTCATGATATGACATTAAAATCACACTTTTAACACTAGTTCCTGAAAAAGTGACATTAAAAGTCCTTATAAACGACTTTTAAAATCAATTTTTTTTCTTCAAGAACTGACATTAAAAGTTATATTTGACATTGGTTTTTTAAAAAACCATCATTATTAATGTTAAAAATGTTATAGTTAATTCCTAATTCATATATTTTATTAGTCATGGAACTTAAGAAGACTTATGTATCAAAAGTTATGGATGTCGTAAGTTGAACATTTCTAAGATAAGTCTTATAAAAGTTTAACTTTTGATGGCCATAGCGTTTGATCTGTAACTACTTTTGAGCTTTACGACCAGTCAAATAGAAGCTTGAGAAATGTAATAAAACACAGAGAACATTATTAATATAATTTATTTCATAAAATGACATCAAAAGTTACTTCTATCATCCATTCCTGAAAAATCGATGTTAAAAGTCCCCATATAAGACTTTTAACATCATTTTTTCTCCGGAATCAATGTGAAAAGTCTATTTTGACATTGGTTTATCAAAGAAACCACATTAATAATGGTGAAAAAATTTATTTAATTTCTCAAGATCTGATTTTACTGGTTGTAAAGGTAAATGGACATACAGATCAAAATTTATGGATGTCAGAAATTGAATATCTCTAAGTGAATTCTTAGAGAAGTCCAACTTTTATTGGCCATAAATTTTTATTCGTAACTCTTTTTGAGCTACAAGGCCAAACAAATAAAAGTATAATAAATGAAAAAAACTTTTTCAACATTATTAACATTTGTTAAAAAAAATGTCAAAAGTGACTTTTAACAACAGTTTTATAAAAAATAAACCAACGTTAAAATCTAGTTTTTCACAATATTTATAATAAAACCGATGGGAAAAGATATTAATGAATGTCTATTATCATAAAAATTACATGAAAAAGAAAATTTTAAGGTTACTTTTAATATAAAATATTTTAAAAACTATATTTTGATGATGGTTATCATAAAACCAAGGTAAAATTTTAAATTTAATATCCTTCCAATCCATAAATCCAATTTTTTTGTAGTGCGACATCAAAATTTTTATTGCTCGCCTAAAATTTATGATGTTGTGTTTTCTTTTACCATGCCATTTATATGTATTCATGATCCACATATATTCATTTCATGATAAATTCTTTCTCTCTTCATCGTTCCACATTCTCAACTCATTCGATCTCCATCATTAATCCACCAATCCTTCTTTTGGTGATCTTGTCATGGTATTTGTAATTATTTTTCCATGATTTAATGTTTTTATGATTATTTTTATTAATTAATAAAATTTTTAATGAATCCCTTTTTCTTATAATGATTATTCCTTCTTCGGATCACAATAAATCTATAAAGCTTCCTTTGAATTATAAAATTCCTTCTGAGGTGATGTTTTGGTTTCATCATGATATTTTTCCTCCCAATAAAATTATATCAAATAATACTTCAATATCCTTGAAAATAATGTCAAAGATTTAATTTTTTTTCTAGATTTCATATGGTTTATGAAATAAATGTTTTTTTATCGATCTTATATTTCCCATGGATGTAGTAATCAACACTGTAATAAATATTTGTTGGTTATTATCATTATATAATTGAATTATTTTTATATATTTATAATCTATAAGTGTAAAATATTTATTTTATCATGTGTACCAATATATTTCCTTGTTGATTGTACAAATTAGCTATGTGTAATTTTGTACGAACTCAAATAATATTTTTTAAAACAAATATTTTTCTAGTAAGTTTTTTAAAAACTAGCGTTAAAGATTATCTTTAATATAGGATTTCTTAAAATCCACATGAAAAATAGGGTTTTAACATCTCTTTATTTAAAATAGAGGATGTTAAAGATGGCCTTTTATGTTGGTTTTTAAAAAATCTATGTGAAAAATCATAAAAAATAAATTTTTATTGTTAGTTTCAATAACCGATGTTAAAAACCATATTCACAACATCGCCTTCAAAGACATAACCTCAAGTATAGAAGTTAAAAATATAAAATAACCAAATTAGAAAAACCAATTTTTTTACTATTGATTATCACCTCATGGCCATCCCAAACAGAAGACAACAACAACAAGAGAATCCAACATACTACTATATTCCATTCCATTTACTTGGATCCTACAACATAACATCTACAACAACCCAAAGTTAAAATTAGCATGTGAGCACAAATCCCAGTAACTTACCAGTACAAAGTACATAAAATTTCTAATAATAATAATTTAGAAGTTCTAGATTTTAAACCAAAAATATTTTTACAAAGTATTTTTCATAAATCCAAACCCATTAGTAACTCATTTTCCTTTGGATTTTCATAAAACCCATTCATATCCAAAAATCTAGGATTATGGAAGTACAAGTGATAAAATAGGTAATCAAATCCACACACCACAATTTAATCAAGTAAACACATATAAATGAAATAATAAATCTTGTGAAACAATGTGATACTACATCCTGAGAAAAAATGTGAGCAAAAATCCATGACAAAATACATCATGCGATTAATAAACCATAAATGAAAATGAACAACATATTTGTCTCTACCCTATGGTAATTTGTACTATAAATAATAGAGTCTAAACCAAGCATATGTTGGTACCATCCAATATCGAGTCTCGTCATAGTTCATCGATTTCCCAAACTAACCCCTAGTGGTGCCACACACACTAGGGCCACCTATGTCCCTTTCTCAATAAACCAAGGGTTCCAAATGTGCCATTTAAAAAAAAAAATCAAAACCATTATCAAAATGATTAAAAAATTCTCAAATCCAATCCAATCTACTTCAGTGTTTTCAAAACTATCCCCAAAACAAAACCTCTACTCAAGCATTTAATCAAACACTTGATGTTAAAAAATCCATTTTAAAAAAACCACAGTAAAACATGAATTATTCCAAGAAATCCTTATAAAAAATATCCCATAAATTAAAATAATACCCAAAAGTTTTATTATAGGAATAATAAACAATTCATAGAATTTACTATTTTTATAGAAACATCTATTGGAAAAAGGTAGTATAACACAATGCCATTGAAAATGAAGTCCAAGAAGAGTAGTTCATTTCCTCATGATACTAGATCCTTAAAAAAAATTTCAATCATACATAAAACACATTATATCCATCATCAAAACAAATTTTTGTTCCATCAAGATGATTGGAGAATAGATCTAGTGTTGATATATAAAGAATAGGGGAAATCAGATCCAAACCGCAACATACCTCAATGATATCTATGAAGAATGATGGATTTACACCTAGAATTAAAGGATAGAGATATTTAAAGTGTTGGGGAAGGATTAAGATTATCCAATATGATATTATAAGTGATTAGTCTTTAAAACCAACAAAAGATTAAATATTAAAATCCCAATTTTTAAGAGTTTGGAGGGAGGTCACACATTTTCCTAGAGGAGGCCACACAGTTGAACTAACCATACACCCTAATCTTATGCCCCTATTATACATTATATCTGGGTTGCATGGTTTAAAATTGGGGATACATAGTTAGTTTAACCATGCGCCAACTGAGTAAGACCCCTTTAGATAACCCCCAGACACCTTGCACGGTTCATTGGTATTATCACATGGTTTTTTTAACCATGAAAAAAACCGTGTAAAAGACCACTAAAACCTCATAGTGGAATTCCACATGGATATAGAATGGGTAAAATAATCATGAATATTAACCATCTTCCCTTAAAGTTTTCTTCAAAAAATATTTTTTTCAATCTTTGATCCCCGAATTATCTCGAACATCAAAACATAAAATCCAAGGACCAACTAAGGTGTATCTATGACCTGAAGGACATCACTGGTTAAAATACCATAAATTCATAAAAATTGATGGTAATAATAATATTTTTTTTCTTAAAATCATTTTCCTACATTTGGTAAATTACATTACCATATAGAATAATAAAATAAGGAAATATACTTACTTGACATATAGAATGTCATCCTTTAATCAATTTCTCCCATATTCAAATCTGTTTCTCCAAAAGAAGAGTATTTGAGATGAACTTTTTTTCATGTTTAAACCATTAAAATTAGTATTTAAAGGATCATAATATTCATAAAATAATGAATAGTAAATCCTTATATATCTATATTTACCAAAACTAAAATTATTAGTATAGGTTATGATAAATATTTATTTAATAAAAAATTTCAATGTAATCCATTCCATAACTAGTTAACATTAATACTTCTCCAAAATTATCCTGTCTGAGATTGAAACCCAATTATTGGAATGATTTGATCTCATATCCTTACATTATCAACTAAACTATCATGTTAAAATAATTTTAATCACTTATAAAGTCTTATACAAAAATGTATATACCATAATAATTTCTCAAAATGAAGTCAAAATAAAATAATTTATTCTTCCAAAAGATATTTCACTTTTTATTCCTTAAATAATCCCCATTATTAACCAAAAACATTTCTATTGTTTGTATTGGTTCATAATTTAACAAATTGATGATCATAAATTGATTCAGAATATAAAATGTGATTTTTTCCTTCCAGAATCAATGTAGAGAGCGCTAATAAATCCTCATAATCGCTTTAAATTTTAGTAAATGATGAAAAACAATATTTTCATAGGGTACATTCATATAAACACAAACATAAAATCCTCAACCCTATAGTGGAGGAAAAATGTACCCTAATTAACATGTTGTGATTCCATTAGCCATCCCTTTGTCCTTTAACTTAAAAAGTTGTTGTGTCTTATTATCCTCATTATCCATTAGATTAGGAAATTGATTCAAAAAATTCCCAAACTCTTTTCATTTATATAACTTGAGTGTGGGTGGTGATTTATGTGGAGATTTCTCTCTATTGAAATCATTAACTAGATTCTTGAAATCACTTTGACATTAGATTTCCTGATGACCTACCATTCCACACTTGAAGCACTTACCAGTTTCTTTAAGACAATTTCTCCATGTTTCATTCCACATGTTGAGCATAAAGTAAGGTTAATTTTTTCTCTCAATGGTTTATAGAATTTACTTTCAATAACATCTTTATTTTGTTGTCAAAACCATGAGATTAATGGGTAACATTAATCTCCATATCCACATTGATGGTAAAATATAAGATTTTTTCATATATAATAAATTCACTTATAGATAATTCACTTAGAAGACTTGGTTTTAATCCACTAGAGAATAAATAAACATTACATTTATTTTGTATGATAATACCAAAAGCGTATTTCAAAAGTCTTCTAAAATCTTCCACATAGTTAATATTATATTCATAATCCTTCTACTTTAGCTCATGGAATTACTTCTCCATTTATATATGAATAATATGAGGATAGTATTTATTGAAAAAAGCTCTTTAACACATCCCAATCCATGGAAAAAATTTATTCCAGCTGGGTTTTTTTCATGATAATATTCAACCATTGATACATTTTCCTTCCAAATGATAAACGGTTAGAGTAACTTTATCATGTTCTGAGCACTGAAGAATGTAATGTATCATTTCAATGAAACTTATTCATTATTCATCAACTAAAGGATCATAAAAATGTATAAATAAAGGTGGAAATTTCCACATGAAGGACTCAAAATAACATTGTTCCTTCCATTTCTCATCTATTAGTTTAGCATGATTCACACCTCAAGAAATTTATGTGAGTATAGAAAATATATTTTGTATCACAACTCTCATAATGTATGGTTTCTTTGGAGGAAAATCATTTCATTCTCCATCATATTCAATATTAACATGAATCCTTATTTTTCTAAAAACTAGCTAAAAGCTAAATGAATAGTGTGATAAAGAATAATCATAGTGGAAACCCATATATTCATGAAAAATAACTTATTGGATGTCTAAATCATGACACCTTATTCTATGGAACCTTAGTTTTAACCATGATCATTCATTATCATTCCCTAAACATAGTGATTTTATCATATACTTACACTTATCCATAGGTTTATCACTAATGTTTTCTCTTCATAATTTCCATTGGATAAATAAACCTTACTTTGATACCAACTATAATATCCATACTTCTGATACATTGATATCACATATTAGTAGATAAATATTAATTAAATAACATAATGATCCATCCTAGAATCATTTGTGTCATGTATATTTTGAAACATGGTCACACAAAAAACTAATTCATAAGAGCCTCCCATTAAGTTCTTCATAACTAGAACCCTTATTAGACATATATTTATTTAAAACTTTCTTCATAACCTAGGGAAAGGAAACATAATAAAGGGTGAGTAGAGATTCCAAGTAAGGGTAAATATGAGAGATATCTATGATCACATAAGCATAACATGAGAATAATGGTATAAGAACATGAGATTAACATTTTAAAACCATACCCTACATATCAAAAATCATAATGTTGATTCATTGAAAAAATCATGAAAGTTTATAAGACGTGAATAATAGAGTAATCAAAGAACATGATCCATGAGGACATAACATTAGTGTAAGACATGAGTTTTTGGAATAATATTTTAACATTGTCAATATGTATAAATAGAAATATATTCATTCATTATGTTAATGATATGAAATCAGTCCCTCAGATAAACTTATGGATATTATATGAGGTTCACGTATAATTTTATGAGAAAAAAATATAGATCCACACATGAAATTGCCAACATGAAATGATCTTCACATATAACATATTTACCTCATAAGTTATCCATATATACATAATTACTTAGTAGGAGATATAGGTCACACCAATCACATAATGAAAATAATATATATGTGTTTGACAACATCATAAAACATTCATCATATCAGAACCCATGAAATAAAATAGGCTTTATAAAAATTTCATCATAGCACAACCCATGGAAAATGAATGAGTTTCATAAAAATATTGTCATAATAAACAAAAATCATATAGAGAAATAAAAAGGATGGTATCCTTGTATTATATCCCCTTTAAAACATAATTGAAATCAATATTGTTGTCCTTGATGAATATAAATACCATAAAAAGATCATTAAAAAATTCTTGAAGAAAATAACCTTTCCATTTTGAAGTAACATCATTAAATTAAAACAATTTCCAAAATATTATGCAAATAATTTTCATATAAAATAAGCATGGTTACCTATAAAGTAATCTTTAATTAATTAAGTGGTAATGATAGTGGGAAATTACATTCATGTTGTATATGTTAAATGAAAACATTCATTTTACACTTTTTAAGAAAAATAAAAAATTACCAAATTTAGAAAATGACCAAAAGATTCATTTTGATCAATTTTTAAAAAATTCAAACATGGGAAAAATTAATTTAAACAATTATAGTATAAAACAAAAAATCACATTTGAAATATTTTTGGAAGACATGGATATGGAAGCTAACAGTATTTCGACTGAAGAGAGGTGAGGAAAATGAAATGAAAATGTCACGACCCGTCCTCGGGGCCCGTGCTGTGACTACCCCAAGCCCGCCTTCCATAGGCCAGGGGCTGGTGACTAGCACCAAAGGTGTAAATCCCGATAACTGGGAAGACATTGCCTTTATAAAAGTAAACAAAATACCACAGAGTACAAGCAGAAGTAAAACACTAAGTACAAAATAAAGTGCTGAAAAGTAAATGGGCCAGAATACAAACCCAACTGAAAGTAAAACTATAACTAAATAAAAGTACAACAGAAAAAGACAACAGATGGAAGAACAAAAATTGATCCTAGGTCGTCCTCCTCGGATCCTACCTGAAGGGTAGGTACAGATGGTGCGGCTCCTGGATCGTCCACCACGAATCCTACCTGAAGGGTAGGTACAGATAGATTTCACAACGCTCTCGCCCGTCAACCTCCTCCATGTGTCGTCTCGTCGTGAAGTCCACCTCCGGATACTGACTCGTTGTGTGGTTAACCTCCGGGTACTGACTCGTCGTGTGGTCCACCTCCGGGTATCGTCCAGTCCTCGAACACTCGACCTCCGTCAACACTGCCCGTTGTCTGCAACCAACACAACGAGGTTCGGGCATAGCCCATGCAGGGGTGAGTATAACGATACTCACTAGGGACCCCGCGACCCTCAAGGTCTCAATAAAACCAACATGGATAACCACAAAGAAGATCTCAACAGATAAACTCTACTTAGGTATATGCCCATACATATACCTAAGTTATCAAGTAACCCATCTCAATCATGAGGAAACACAAAGATTATGAAATCAACGGATAACCACTACCCAGTTATATTCCCATACATATACCTAAGTTATCAAGTGACCCATATCAAACATGAGGTATACACAAAGATCACAGACTCAGCTCAAACCAGGATTTTCATTATCGAAACCGTAACTGCTGAAGAGCCCCGTCTATGGAGTGTACAGTGGTCCTGTCACGACTCCTAGGTACTGCTCACTAACCTAAGACTGTTGAGGTACTCCTCCTGTCGAGTACCACAGGTCAGCCACCCAAACATAGTAGTGCTTCCCACTGGGGTATGCCACCCAAACACAGTAGTGCACACCCCCTAGTAGCCTGCAGAGGTACTCTATGGATGAGTACCACGGGTCTGCACTGTCACACAGGTAGTGACCCATCCGCCATGGGTCTGCACCCAAACAAAGTAGTGCTCCGTCCACTGGGCTAGTCGACTCACTCCAAGTCGAGTCGGTCAAGCAGTCGTCAGGTCTCAGCTGGCTACACGGTCTCCGTACTCCGCACGCTCATCTCTGGGAGGGTCCGCTCCACGAGCTACAAGTCGATACTCCAAGTATCTCAAAGTCCCACGAAGAAGTATCTCAAAGGACCGCCTCGTCATAGGGGTCTCAACGCAACAGACGATGCATCAATCGGACGCCCGGTCTGTGAGTTATTAGCCTTTTCGTCCCAGGGGCCCGGTTGGTTTCGTGTGCGAACCAACCCGACCGTTTCTCAACCATACCCCGAAATCTCATAGGGTATACTCATAGGGACCATTTCTCAACGTGATCACCAACGCCACTGACGGTTCGTCAAACAGACGTCCGGTCTGAATGTTATTAGCTTTTCCGTTCCAGGGGCCCGGTTGGATTTCGGGTACAATTCAACCCGGCCACTATCCAACAACAACCAAAACTCTGGATAAGTATACCAAAAGTTCCATATCCTTAAGAAGAATCCAACAAAGTCGACGTCATGTCAATCGGACGTCCGAAGCTCAAGATATAAGCGTTTCCGCTCCGAGGGCCCGATTGGATTTCGGGTTCGAACCAACCCGGCCATACTCATAGTTCTTCTAAACCTTGAGTGTAATATACCGAAACGACCGTCTCGATCCAAGGATCACATCGAAGCTGACAGTGCGTCGATCGGAGTTCTACATCCCATGTTATGGGCAACGGACCGAAGGAGGTTAGGTATTAAGGGGTACGGGCCCGGTCCGACCCGGCCCGATACCCCTAGGGTCGGCCCGGCCCGGTCGGCGCGGCCCGGCCCAGCTTGGGCACGACACAACCCGGCCCGGCCTGGGCGCGCTAGCGCTGGCCGGGTGGCCAGGCGGCCGACTCGACCGTTACGGCCGAGCGAAGTGGGCGGGGGGCGCGCTGCCCTCGCGTGGAGAAACCGCGGCCCCTTTATGGGGCCACTCAGCTGGCCGGCCGGGGGTTTGTAACCCCCGGATTTTCCCCTGTCCGGCCGGCCCGCCCCGGCCGGCTGACTGTTGCCGCCACAGGACCGGTAAGGATGGTCCCCTTGCTCCGACGTCGGCGGCCCGGTACCGGCCGCCGGTTCCTCGGCTCCGCCGCGGCCCGGAACCGGCTGCGACCTTGGTTCATCGGGCGCGGCGCGATGGCACCGCATCTTTGGTTCGTCTTCTATGGCCCAGCGCGACGGCACCACGGATTAGTTTATTTCCAACGGCGCGGTGCGACGACACCACGCTTCTTCGCCCTTCCTTTAACAATTTCCGCACGGTGCTTCGACACCGCGTTGCCTTGCTCGTGCCGCATCAATATCAATACCCAAAAATGGGAGGAGTGTCAGCCGTGTTCGTACGGTCCGACCTCCTCCCGTTATTACGATAACATGCGGTTCAATTTGAAAGGAAGAAAACGACGAAAGTAATAACGAAATAGAAACGCATAAAAAAACCCCTACAACTTCCCGCAACAATTTATTGCCAACCGCAAGGAAAACATTCGCGGATCAACTAGATAATAAATTGATCCATGTTCTTTGTTTTCTTTATAATGTAAGAATCAAGGGAATTAATTCATACTTAAATAAAAAGCCTACCTCGTCGAATCATTGAACAAGGGTTCGTTGCGGAAAAGCACGTCGCGGAAGAAGGCATCGCGGAAGGAGCATCGCGGAAGAAGCGTCGCGGAAGAAGCGTCGCTGATTTCCGAGGATCTGGCGTTCTTCACGTTCTTCGCATTCTTCGCGTTCTTCGCGAGGAAGAAAAGATCTTCAAGAGCCTGAGTGAAATCTCCTAGCCTCTCAACACCATCCCTAATAAAAATAATAGTTGTCTTATTTTTATTCCACAAGCCTTGCATTTTAAAATTCAAAAACGAAAGAAACAGTTAAGTGAATTTAATCGCAATGCTTAAACCGCCACATTAATGAGGCGTTTCTTAACCAAAATAAACGCATGGTTTGACTTCATTAATAGGGGGTGCAGGTGCATTACTTAAGAAGAAAATAAACGGTGGCTCGTGTGGGTCCCACCTCACAAAATATCCTACCAAGTGGGTAGGATATTGTGGGTCCCATATCATCCACTTAACATAGGTTAAGAGACTTAAATAAAATAAATTGGTCGCACCATTTTATTTTATTCATTTACTTAACCTGAAAATTTAAAAACCACACCCAAGCAAACGCAACTCCAGAAAAGGTGTTTTTAAGCAAATACTGGCGCTGCTATTCCATCGGTGCCCTCAGAATTTGATTCCGAGCACCAGTTAAAAATTTAGAAAAACCTGCTCGTTCGTTCACTGAACATACCCGAGCCTAACTTCGGAAATTAATTTCGGGCACACCGGGCCTCGGAATCAGGACCCGTCAGAAACTACGTTCTTGTAACATCCCAAAGAAAATTTAGAAAAAAATTTCCCTTGAATTTTACGGGTCTTTACATTACTCCCACCTCAGGGCTTTATGTCCTCATAAAGGTTTAACACAGAATAGGGATACAAAAGCGGTATTGAGCACGCATCTGAGCCTTCCGCTCCCATGTGCTTACCTGGAGGTTCCCATACTGCCAAAGAAAGTGCACTTGAGGAATCGACCGTCCTCATTGGATCCACTCTTGTCGATCCTCGATCCCCACTGTAACCTCTGTGAAAGTCACTCCATCGCCATCGTCCAGCTCCCCATGGTCGATGATATGCGAAGGGTCGAGCACGTATCTCCTCAGTTGAGATACGTGGAAGTCGTCATGCACCTGGTGCAATTGAGGTGGATGGGTCAAGCGGTAAACCACCACGCCTACCCAGCTGAGGACCTAAGAAGGTCCGCTGAACCTCAGAGATAACTTGCCGCCTTGGACACATCTCCGTAAACCTCGTCGAGGTGAGACCCGTATAAAGACATGATCGTCATCCTCGAACTCTAGAGGTCTCCAATTCCTGTTAGAACTGAAACTCAAAACGACTGCTGCCACGAGGGTAAGGTTGACCGACTAAAGAGTGATCGGTCACACCCTCCTGTGCATGAGTTTATCCTGTACTACCTGGGGTTTCCTTTTCACCTACCAAGGAAAACCCATCCCGACGTCGTAGTTAAACCATAACCTTTTTTCCTAATACTGTCAATTTGTGTATGAACTGTGATTGCCCAGTCCATACTCAAACCAACGTCGTAAGGCCTCGACGCTGCCACCAAGAGACTCCAACCGAAACTCTCGCCTCGAGGGCCTGACCACACCGTCGGCGTACGTGTGATTATAGAGTCTTATCCCAAGGTATCTTCAGATGTGAGGGTCATGTCTACGTCTTACCGGAAACTCTAGGTCTGGGAAACAATTCGTGGAAGGAAGGAATGATTCATATCAACATCTGTTACTATGACAGCTAGTAGTGGACACAGACTGTTCCTTGAATCATTTTTTAGAGCCATTGGGTCACACTCCTTGACCGCATGCAGCCGCACTCTTCCACCGCCCTCCAGCTCCCTGAGCCTGGTGGGGATAACTAAGGCGGGTGGTTGTAGCATGTTAAAATGTACACTACCTCATGCTGCTCTCCTAGATCTTCCTCTATGCCTGATTCTTCGCAGACTCATCTCTCCTTAAAGCATCCTCTTCTTGAAACATTTAACATGCCCGAGTCTCTAAGACTGGCGCCAGTTTCTTGTTTCTACTGCACTGTGAAGTCTTCATCCGCTCCTGGATGATTTGCACCTTCTTTGCTTATGATCTGAAAGAGCTGCTGAAATTTCTCCTTTGCCGAAAAGAGAAACTCGGTCTCATCCCCTGGATGAACCACACCCATTTCCTAATACAGTCAATCCTGACATGAATGATTCATTCATGCCATGGATGATGTCGTAATGCCTAGACGTAACTACCAAGAGATCCAACTGTCACTCTCGCCTCCAAGGGTCGAGTCACACTGTCGGCATCAGTGTGAGGTCACTGAGTCTCCTCTAGTAGAAATCTTGAAAGTGAGGGTCAAGTCAACAGTTTTAACTGGGACCACTCAGTATCAACCAAACTAAAGGACAGGAAAAAAACATCACAAAGATAAGTGTCTTTTTATTATTTCATCTCTTAGTACAAAGACACGAATACAACAACAACATGGAACTAGAAGTACAAGGGACGTATCCACTAGTTCCACTCCTGTCCACCTGCTTCCGGAGCTCTACTGCCTTGTCCACTGCTCGACTGTTTCTCAAGCACCCACCGCTGCTTCTGCCTCGGTGGCTCCTCCAAAGCCTGCAGATCAACTGTGCGGGGGGTCGGACAGTCACGTGCCAGGTGACCCTTCCTGCCGCATTTATAACACTTCCTGCTCCTCGAACGGCTAGCTATGGTCCTCTTGGACCTCTACCTCATCTGTTTACTACCCATAGATGACTCAGCTACTGATCAAAAACCTTGCGGCAAAGGCAGCAGCTCCTATACACGCTCGGGGTGTAGAGCTACTGGCACAAACTCCACCCTGAAGAAGGTCTCGGAGTCTTCCCACGTGAAGGTCATCTCATTGAAAAAATGAAACAAGCGGCTCCACCACCTGCCTGCTTCTTCCTGAAGGAGGCTGGAGGCAAAGATCACCATGAAGTCTGCTGGCGTCCCCACTAGCCTGAAGACTATCACCACAGCCTCCAGCCAATCCTCAGCCGCCTGCGGGTCCGTCTCTCCCCGGAACCTGGGTGGACTCTAGTGCTGGAACTCGTGCAGTGTGCTCAAGTGGCATGCATCGCCTACTGGTAGGGCTGGTGGCATCGGTGGGCCAACATATGGTAGTACCGCTGGTGCCTCCACTGGTGCCTCAACTACAAGAGGGCCATGTACTGAAGCCTCGTCGCTCGGCAGGCTGCCTGTACGCACATCCCTCTAGGCTCTAGCTAGTCATCCGTGAAAAGGAATCCTGAAAGAAACAACGTGACATGGTCAAACGATTATACCTCGTGAGATGAACTAGTTTGAGCGGACTTTTAAAAACTTCTGGAAACACACACGCAATCAGTGTTTTCGTGTACAAAGTCGAAAATCAGTTTTCAAGGTCCTGGTGTATGGATACGTCGGCCGCCCGCACCAACACTGGACTCCCTGAATAGAAGACCACACTCGGTACCCTTAACACTATTGCTTCACAGAAAGAAAATATCAGAGTTATAAGTTCTGTGGTAGAACTGAATCTCCTTTGATACCAATTTGTCACGACCCGTCCTCGGGGCCCGTGCCGTGACTACCCCAAGCCCGCCTTCCATAGTCCAGGGGCTGGTGACTAGCACCAAAGGCGTAAATCCCGATAACTGGGAAGGAATTGCCTTTATAAAAGTAAACAAAATACCACAGAGTAAAAGCGGAAGTAAAACACTAAGTACAAAAGAAAGTGCTGAAAAGTAAATGGGACAGAATACAAACCCAACTGAAAGTACAACTACAACTAAAAAAAAGTACAATAGAAAAAGACAACAGTTGGAAGAATGGAAACAGCTCCTCGGTCGTCCTCCTTGGATCCTACCTGAAGGGTAGGTACAGATGGCGTGACTCCTGGATTGTCCACCACGGATCCTACCTGAAGGGTAGGTACAGATAGCTTTCACAAAGTTCTCGCCCGTCAACCTCCTCCGTGTGTCGTCTCGTCGTGAATTCCACCTCCGGATACTGACTCGTCGTGTGGTCCACCTCCGGGTACTGACTCGTTGTGTGGTCCACCTCCGGGTACCGTCCAGTCCTGGAACACTCGGCCTCTGTCAGCACTGCCCGTCGTCTGCAACCAACACAACGAGGTGCAGGCATAGACCGTGCAGGGGTGAGTATAACGATACTCAATAGGGATCTCGAGACCCTCAAGGTCTCACTAAAACCAACATGGATAACCACAAATAATATCTCAACAGATAACCTCTACTTAGGTATATACCCATACATATACCTAAGTTATCAAGTAACCCATATCAATCATGAGGAAACACAAAAATTATGAAATCAACGGATAACCAATACCCAGGTATATGCCCATACATATACCTATGTAGCAAGTGACCCATCTCAAACATGAGGTATACACAAAGATCATAGACTCAGCTCAAACCAGGATTTTCATTATCGAAACCGTAACTGCTGAAGAGCCCCATCTCTGGAGTGTACAGTGGTCCTGTCACGACTCCGAGGTACTGCTCACTAACCTAAGACTGTTGAGGTACTCCTCCTGTCGAGTATCGCGGGTCAGCCACCCAAACACAGTGGTGCTTCCCGCCGGGGTATACCACCCAAACACAGTAGTGCACACCCCCTTGTAGCCTGTAGAGGTACTCTCCGGACGAGTACCGTGGGTCTGCACTGTCACACAGGTAGTGCTCCGTCCACCATGGGTCTGCACCCAAACAAAGTAGTGCTCCGTCCACTGGGCTAGTCGACTCACTCCAAGTCGAGTCAGTCAAGCAGTCGTCAGGTCTCAGCCGGCTACACGGTCTCCTTACTCCACACGCTCGTCTCTGGGAGGGTCTGCTCCACGAGCTACAGGTCGATACTCCAAGTATCTCAAAGTCCCACGAAGAAGTATCTCAAAGGACCTCCTCATCATAGGGGTCTCAACGCAACAGACGGCGCATCAATCGGACGCCCGGTCTGTGAGTTATTAGTCTTTTCGTCCCAAGGGCCCGGTTGGTTTCGTGTGCGAACCAACACGACCGTTTCTCAACCGTACCCCGAACTCTCATAGGGTATACTCATAGGTACCTTTTCTCAATGTGATCACCAACGCTGCTGACGATTTGTCAAACGGACGTCCGGTCTGAATGTAATTAGCTTTTCCGTTCCAGGGGCCCGGTTGGATTTTGAGTACAATCCAACCCGGCCACTATCCAACATCAACCAAAACTCTGGAGAAGTATGCCAAATGTTCCTTCTCCTTAAGAAGAATCCAACAAAGTCGACGGCACGTAAATTGGACGTCCAGAGCTCAAGATATAAGCGTTTCCGCTCCGAGGGCCCAGTTGGATTTCGGGTTCGAACCAACCTGGCCATACTCATAGTTCTCCGAAACCTTGAGTGCAATATACCTAAATGACCGTCTCGATCCAAGGATCGCATCGCAGCTGATGGTGCGTCGATTGGAGTTCCGCAGCCCAAGTTATGGGAAACGGACCGAAGGAGGTTCAGTATTAAGGGGTTCGGGCCACGTCCGACCCGGCCCGATACCCCCAGGGTCGGCCCGAACCGGGTCGACCCGAACTGGGTCCGGGTCTGCCCCTCTTGGTCGCGGCTCGACCCGGTCGGTGCGGCTCGGCCCGATCGGTGCGGCCCGGACCGGCCTGGGCGCGGCCCGGCCCGGCCTGGGCGGCTCGGCCCGGCGCGCGGGGCGCGCTAGCGCTGGCTAGGTAGCCAGGCGGCCGGATCGACCGTTACGGCCGTACGAAGTGGGCGGGGGGCGCGCTGCCCTCGCGTGGAGAAACCGCGGTCTCTTTATGGGGCTGCTCAGCTAGCCAGTCGGGGGTTTGTAACCCCCGGCTTTTCCCCTGTCCGGCCGGCCCACCCCGGCCGGCCGACTGTTGCCGCCACGGGACCGGCAAGGCCGGTCCCCCTGCTCCGACGCCGGCGGCCCGGTACCGGCCGCCGGTTCCCCTACTCCGCCGTGGCCTGGAACCGGCCACGACCTTGGTTCATCTGGCACGACGCGACGATGCCACATCTTTGGTTCGTCTTCTACTGCCCGGCGCGACGACGCCACAAATTAGTTTATTTCCAACAGCACGGTGCGACGGCGCTGCGCTTCTCTGCCCTTATTTTAACAATTTCTGCGTGGTGCTTTGGCACCGCGTTGCCTTGGTCATGCCGCATCAATATCAAGAACCAAAAATGGGAGGAGTGTCGGCCGTGTTCGTGTGGTCCGACCTTCTCCCGTTATTATGATAACATGCGGTTCAATTTGAAAGGAAAAAAACGACGGAAGTAATCATGAAATAGAAACGCATAAAAAAACCCCTACAACTTCCCGCAACAATTTATTCCCAACCGCAAGGAAAACATTCGCAGATCAACTAGATAATAAATTGATCTGTGTTCTTTGTTTTCTTTAGAATGGAAGAATCAAGGAAATTAATTCATACTCAAATAAAAACCCTACCTCGTCGAATCGTTGAGTGAGGGTTTGTTGCGGAAAAGCACGTCGCGGAAGAAGGCGTCGCGGAAGGAGCGTCGTGGAAGAAGCGTCGCGGAAGAAGCGTTGCGGAAGAAGCGTCGCTGATTTCCGAGGATCCGGCGTTCTTCACGTTTTTTTGCGAGGAAAAGAAGATCTTTAAGAGCCTGAGTGAAATCTCCTAGCCTCTCAACACCATCCCTAATAAAAATAAGAGTTGTCTTATTTTTATTCCACAAGCCTTCCATTTTTAAAATTCAAAAACGAAAGAAACAGTTAAGTGAATTTAATCTCAACGCTTAAACCTCAACATTAATGAGGCGTTTCTTAACCAAAATAAACGCACGGGTTGACTTCATTAATAGGGGGGTGCGGGTGCGTTACTTAAGAAGAAAGGAAACGGTGGCTTGTGTGGGTCCCACCTCACAAAATATCCTACCAAGTGGGTAGGATATTGTGGGTCCCATATCATCCACTTAACATAGGTTAAGAGACTTAAATAAAATAAATTGGTCGCACCATTTTATTTTATTCATTTACTTAACCTAGAAATTTAAAAACCACACCCAAGCAAACACAACTCTGGAAAAGGTGTTTTTAAGCAAATACCGACGCTGCTATTCCATCGGTGCCCTCAGAATTTGATTCCGAGCACCGGTTCAAAAGTTAGAAAAACCCGCTCGTTCGTTCACTGAACGTACCCGAGCCTAACTTCAGAAATTAATTCCAGGCACACCGGGCCTCGGAATCAGGCACCGTCAGAAACTGCGTTCATGTAAAATCCCAAAGAAAATTTAGAAAAAAATTTCCCTTGAATTTTACGGGTCTTTACAGAAAAAATCAATTTTTATGAAATAAACATATGAGAAGAAAATTCATGTCTTTATTGAGAGGTAGGTCATAATATTTTTTCCTTATAAACATAATCATAAACAATTTTGTTAAATAATGAGATTTAACATTAACCATTGCCGCTTTGGAAACATTTGAATCATAAGACCCATGAATGAAATAACCTTATATAGATATGTAAATACAATTTTTTTTTCATAATATTAATCATAAAATATATTAATGGTAGTATATACACCTCACAAAAGAAACAAGTGGTTAATACAACATGTGTCCAACCAAAATAAATGTGAGACAAAAATCCCTAACCTTTGGTATGACTTCCTTCATACGCATTGGAAACTCCAATATATTAAGTATAGTTTTATTATAAATATATTTCAAAACCATACTAATATATATCATAGACTATATCATTTACATATTACCTTTTATCACCCATTTGTTAACACTTCTATTTTAAAATGAATGTTTTGGGTGATATCTGCTTAGTTTTTCATTTCTGTTCTAGTTCTGTAGTTTTGGTCATTGAATTTTGATCATGGTTCCATAATCTCAAGTATATTTATCATGATATAAATATAACATATATTAATTAAATATATACTTATCACTATCCATATAAAATAGAAATTAAAAAAGAATCACATCGCTTTGTGGAGGTTTTATTCCAAGCATACGCATGATCAACATTATCATTTTCCAATGGTTTGTAATGTATGGAGGAAGATATGATATTATCATTAAGGAATTTTAATTATATAAAAATTATCAAATACAAACATCAGACCCATTATAATACCCATACATAAAACATAGTGATTAGAAATTAATTGTATCGCTATATGGAGATGGTTAATTGTATGTACGTACAAGCGATATTTTTTACTTCCCAATTGGTGGAAAGAGATTGAATAAAGGTTTTTTTATAATAATAATAACATTTAAGTATATTATGGAAACTAAATTTATTATTTTATTAAAAATATAATAGTTTTATAGGAGTAAAATGAATAATAAAAAATAAAGTGATCGGTTAGGGAAATTACATATTCCTTAAAAAAACTATTTTAGATATCTTCTTAAGGTCTATAAGGTTGGAATTTTGGGAATAATAGAACCTATATAATGTTCTATTGAAGTGTATAAGATAACATATTAGAGGTTGGTTGAGATATAAGGATCAAAGTGGTGTCAATTTGAGAAAGGAGGGGTTCCCTTTCATAATTGAAGGGAGGGGAAACCTTGGATTTTTTAAATGATTAAAATATATTAAATTCATTCTCAATCCAAATGGTTCCAAATGAACCATAAATGTGAAATGGGAAACATTTTCGACCATATAATATCCCCATTTTCCCATTTTCCCATTTTTATGTTTTTATGTAATTTAATAATATATTATTTTCATAAAATATCATTATTTGCAATTTAGATACTATTCATTTATTTTGACTTATAATACTTAAATAAAAATTTTAAATTCAAATATAATTCATTAACATAAATATTATATTTCATATTCATATAAAAAATTCTTGTAACAAATTAACTCAATCAAATTATATTTCAATTATTTTATTTTATTAACTGGAGAAATACTACATCATTGTTGTATAAGAATTTAAAGAAATTATTAAATTAAAAAAATTAGAAATAAATTTATTAAAGAAAATAATTTCATTAGGATCAAAATAGTCATATATATTTTTTCATAAATTTCTTTTGTACCCATGTGGATATATAAGATATATTTAAAACTAATAGAGTGACATTTTGTAACTTTCATTGCTTTAAATATTATATAGTTTATTTTCATGGAAAAGTGTCCATTAAAAACTAAATTTCAATCCTTAGGTAATAAGGTTATAATTATATTTATCAAAAAAGAATTATGATTAATAATTATGACCTTATCACTTAGTTTTAACCTATATTAACATGATTTATCCTTTATCGAGGTCATAAATTTTACCATGGTTACTATTCATATTCACAAAAAATAAAAGCATCCTATTTACCAAATTTAAACCTCTTGATTTCAAATATGCAATTTATTTAATGAAAGTTAATTTTTAAATTTGGAAAAAAATAACATTAAAATAATTTTGCAAAACTTGATGAAAACTTTCTTTTTTAAATGATTATTAATAAGAAAACACGGTTTATTCTAGTCCCATTATTAGAAAAATATAAAATGAATTTTATAAAATTTTATGGAATATATATATATATATATATATATATCATTAAAATCATTCACCAAGATTTATAAATTTAATTTATTAATATAAAAATACATTACGCTCATAAAAACTGATTTTCAGAAAAAATATTACTTCTTCTTTCAAATTATTTTTTTCTTTTATAATAAATTGGAAACCAATGAATTAATTTTATACATATATAACCATATATTTTTAATAAGTTAAATAGTACTGTTTATACATTCTAATCCAACGACTATGCAATATTAAATAATATTATATCACAATTCGTTTAAACTCAGTGGTACGTGTAACTAAAGCTATCAAATAAATTAAATTTATTTGAATAACATATTTCATAAAATCTTGTAGTGTTATATTAATATTACTCATTTTAAAAAATAAATTTTCATAATAAAATTGGAATGATAAGTATTATAATTGTTTAAAATTTCAAATGTATTTCATATTTTACCTGACCACCAGTGTAAACATTTTTATTTTTAACATTTTTTATAATGTAATTTTTTTATATAAAATGAATAAATTACTAAATAACATAGTTTACTAGAACTCCATATATTTTATTTTTTTCCTTTCAGAAATTATAATATCATTTTATTTGAATTTTCAACTTCAATTTTAGTAGAATAAACTCCCTTAATATTTTAAAAACCATCATTTAAAAAATTCACAACATCTCTATGATGTTTCTCTGAAGTATTTATAATTTTAGAGTCTATAGTCATGTGTGGAGAAAAAAACCATCAAGACTATAAATATTCAATTTCATAGAATATATAAATGTAATTTACACTATCACACCTCTCTCGAATTCGCATATTTGAGTGTGTATAAAATTTTATCTTAATTCAACTGAGGTGATAGAATTATTAAACAATCATTAGCATATTAACAAAGTGGATCACAACTGTAACATTCCCAGATCCAACACTCTCTCATATGTCTAAACGTGTTGGTTATTAGACCTCAAGATCTCCTCCCTATACTCCATAGTATTCCAACTAGTAGTTGGGGTGTAGAGAACATTGTGGGGAGACTATACCCCATTGTATACTGTAACATTCCCAGATCCAACACTCTCTCATATGTCTAAATGTGTTGGTTATTAGACCTCATGATCTCCTCCCTATATGCCATAGGATTCCAACTAGTAGTTGGGGTGTAGATAACATTATGGGGAGACTATACCCCATTGTATAGAGTTGCAATAAAACAAAAATAATCCAATATCATAGTGATGGAAGTAGTGGAAATAGTGAAAATAGTACAACAAATCAGATACAAAAAACCATAAATATAAATTAAATAATCCAATGATAATAATAAAATTATGTAATGATAGGCTAAAATGAAACTAAATTTCATGAAAAAGAGTTATACAAATAAAAAACAAAACTAACTCAAATAATCTCAAACTACCCTTATCCCAGAACCCACATCAGTCCTGTCTCTAAGCTCCAACCCATCTAGAAAGAAAAAAATCAACAACATGATCCCCTAAAATTTTCCAAAATTACATCCATGTAATCTACTTGGGTACCCAACGGTGGCCCAAATAGTGTGTGAGTAAAACTCAATAGGTCGATACCCCCATGTATCAGAAAACTAGTATGATAGTAAGTGTATGAAATAAAGTGATAAATATGAGTATTAATTAATCAATTAATATAATACAATAATAAACCTACTTTGGAACTATGTTGGGATATCTTTGTGTATGTAGAATAACAATTCCAACCACAACCACATGCCCAATTCATAATCACATAACCGGTAAAATACCTATATTTAACATTTTACTATAACTGAGATAATCCCTATAAGAATTACAACATAACTAGTTCAATCCTTATAATAATTATAGTATATCAAGGTCAATCCCTTTAAATAAGAATTGTAGTATAACTGATAAAACCCTTATAATAATTACAACATAATTGGGAAAATCATTGTAAGAATTACAGTATAACTTAGGAAGACCTATATATAATAATTTTATCATAATCAGACTAAGAACTATAAGTATTCAGCATAATGGGGCTAAGCCCTATAAGAATTATAGTATAATCAGGTCAAGCACTATAAACATACAACATAACTAGGCCAATACCTCTATATAGGGATTATATAATGAATCAAAATATAAGTCATATTGGAAAGAATAATACAACATAACATCATAGTCCACAATGGTTAATTCATCCAAATATCATTTGTCTTTAAATTAACCTTTCATTCATCAAATTATTATTATGTTATCATCATGACACTATAAACACCCATCACATATAAATTTATCACTATTCATTTCAATAAATATGTAATCCATTTTTCAAGGTGAATATATCACATGAAATCACCTAAGGTCTCATTTCATGTAAAAAAATAATTTAAGCCATTATCCAATTCATTATTATTCAAGGGTAGGATCAACCTATGGGTATCCACAAGCTGGGTCACAAAACTATTGGATCTAAAGAGATCCAAGGAGTAGAACAAACACATTATTATCATCACCTGTTATTCTATTAATTAAAATGCATGATGAGTTATAAAAATTGAAATATATTTCAACCACTTAATCAAATAGAAACAGACCACAGGTCTTTGTTCAAGACCACTAGCCATTATCTAGAAATAAAAGAAACACTATCAATAGGGAACACCAATGAAAAATGAAGGTGAAGTAGGTAACAAGGAAATAATTGATCAAACAATCATCAGGATCAAAATTTGATTCAATAAATGTTAATAGATCACACCACTTTAACAGAGAATAGAATAAGGAAGGGGATAACCAAAGATAAGGAACTCAATAGAGATTAAATGCTATAACGAGACATCCATAACTGATGGAATCACTCCAATATCTCCTAGAGTCATCCTAAACTTTAAGAGAGAATACTGTACTATGAATGAAACTAATTCATACATGTATCTTGGGTTAAAAATGATGATCCTGAGATATTATTGATTTAATCCCTTTTCATGATGTGAATTTCTTTATTTATAGGATATGTTGAGAAAAATGTCACATCAGATTAAAATAAACCTGATTGACCATTTCATAATGTGAACCAGTTTCATGGAATGTAAAAATTTGATGATATGAACCAGTTCATGGAATCTTCCTGCAATAGGTCCACATTGTGTAAATTATCCATGATGTGAAAGTTCCAAGAATATATCACTCAACCCAGCTATTTTATAGGGAACCTAAACCACCTCCTATGAATTCCAAACCCAAGTAGATATCTCATAAGCCATTTTAAAATTTTATACTCATAATCCATTAATTCTAACAAACATACATCCCTAAATATTAGGTCATTATCCCTAAAAAAGATCTTAATCCCTAATAAAATATCGACCAAAAAGGTTTAAAAAAGAAAATAAAACCCAACCAAAAGTGGTTAAACAAAAACTCAATAGATACATACTTTGAAAAAGATGGGATCGTACTATCTCCAGGTAATCTCCCAGTTCAACTAACCACCAAACTAGTAGTCAAACCAGTCACTACATGAACTCAGGTGTGCTTACCGATATTCTAGAAGCTACCGACTAGTAGAGAGGGTATAATGAGGTGTTAGTGGGGTGACTATACCCTCATGATTATAGTATCACACTGGTAAATCAAAAAATGAATAACATAAATTAGTGGAAGAGGTAATAAATGAAAGGCAAAGAATTAAAAGAATAGTAATAAAAAATGAATAAAAAAGATGGATAATACCAATATACAATAGTGCATGAATTTCCAGATAGTGACACATAAAATAAAATTAAAGACATACAACATCCAACATGATATAGTCTAGTACACAAATAAAGAAAAGAAGTAAAATACTCAAGGGAGATCTTAACGAGCATCACGATATCCAACTTAGTCCTTTGGTCCTAACTCTATGGTACAAGAATAATAGTCTAAGAAATAATCCATGGTCCTACGAACACGAGAACTACTTGGGTACCTCAATGAAATGGAGACCTAAGGAGTGTGTGAGATAAAATACTAGTAGGACACCCCCAATGATGTCTAGATCAATCCAGTTTATGAACTATAAAAAGAATAGTGTTCCAAAATAATTGAATATAAGGTGATAAATAAATTAATAATTAAAACTTTCGTTTGGGTACCTAAATGGATACCCAACTGATTCTACTTTCTTTTTCCTAAGACAATTTGCAGAACTAAGATAATTTTTAGAGGAAATATGGTATATACATGTCATCATATACGTATATAAAAAGAAAAAAAGTGGGCTGACCCTAATCATATGATTTAGCTTGGTAGTCACACACCCATGGCATAATTCAAGCATTTTGATACTACTTGGTAATCATGAAAATAAGAATAATAAATAAGGAATGAGAGGCAATCCATGAAAATCCTCTGTCAATTCTACTAATTTCAACATGAGCCCTTCTAGGGTGATATGTAATGAAATCCCCTAGGTCACTACAGGTGACCTCGATATAACCAATACCACCGAGTCTATTCGAGGTGACCTATAATGGAATCCCTCATATAACTCCTAGTTTAGAAACTCAGTGTCCATACTAAGTATCATATATTGGGGACCAAGTATCACCCAAGGCATGACACAACCATATTTCCAATGAGTCCATCCACGGTTCGTCCCCTTGGGAACTGATGTCACTCACGAGTAAAATAAACCACCCTGAAATCCCATCCAGGGAAATCCAAAGGATCACTCTTGGCACATCAAGTAACACCAAGCCAAGCATAGTGAGCCCATCCACAATGTCCTTAAATCAGGACCCGTGTTACCTCCCGTCCCACAAGCAGTCAATCATAGCATCCAATGCCACACATTAACAGGGTATAAAATTCATAATTAGATAAACATTCCATCTCAATCATTTAATCCAATACAAACACTATGGAATAAGGCAATTGACTCATTT
Organism: Viscum album; assembly: GCA_963277665.1. Lineage (NCBI taxonomy): Eukaryota > Viridiplantae > Streptophyta > Magnoliopsida > Santalales > Viscaceae > Viscum > Viscum album. The sequence continues at coordinate 1,869,649,827 of OY728120.1, read as the reverse complement.
CAGTAAGCATAAGAATAAGAACTAGTCTACACAACATGCACATATGGTATTTTTCCAATTAAATATATCACACCTCATCGAGGGTATTTATTATAAAACCTAACATTTTAATTCAAAAATTCATTTCCTTCAACTTAAATAATTCCATTTCATCACAAATAATTAAGTATATAGTATGCGGACAAAAGAAATAGTGCAGGGGAAGATATAAGATAGGCATAAGGCACACCACATCAGCATTTAATAACTTACATAAGATATATGGTAGAATTAGTAAGTGTGGGAATTGAATCATAAGAACAAGGAAACAATATAGAATTAGTTTAATTCAACCAATTCCATCAAAATAATTTCATTCAAAGGGTCCAACCATGGTATGAGGCATATGCATTAAGATCAAGGCTCCAAATCATGGAAAAAATCCATATTAATTCAATTCTTTAATAGTATCCATTTATTTAGGGTGAAACACACTCTCAAGGGTGTTCAAATAAATAAGGATCAAGTGAAATAGGCCTTAAGGGAGGAGACACACCCCTCAGACTACCTAAAATCAAGGAGATCACCCAAGGTAGTAATTATCTTCTCACAAGGGATGTATCAAACATAGAAGCAAGTTCAATTTAATTTATTTGTAAAATTAGAGGGATTAGAGGAGGATTCTAACATGCGACACAATAATGAATCATATGAAAAATCAACAAAACTTATGGAAAGAAGATATACCACCTACCCTATACCAAGGATGTTCCACATGTTCGATATCGAGGCTCAATTTGGTATAGTTTGAGGAAAATTGAAGAAACTGACCAACACTCTAAAAATAGGAAAAACAAGATCACACAAAAAATAGTGCAATATAAGAGAAGAGAAACTAATAAAGGAGCTAGAAGAAATAATATATTACTGAGAGGAATCCAAAGGGACCAATGGTTCTCAATTATGACTTCAAACAGAGGATAAAGTATAATCCCTATGTTAGGGAGGAGGAGGAACCCAAAAGGCCAAGATGAGAGATCTATGTGGCTGGAGGAGAAGAAAGAAATAAGAAAAGGGGTTTAAAGTTTCATTAAGGTAAAAGGGTAATTTCAAACTAAAAAACTAAGTCTCTAGTTTTGGTCACATGGTTAGAAAAACTATGTGATAATTGTGAAAATCCCACTACTTTGGAACCCTTAAACCACATGGTTGTACCACATAGTTTGACCAAAATGTCTACCAAATGTGTTCTGAGCAATGGACGCACACTACCTAATTCGCACTAAGTGTGCAGGATAGGCACACAGTTTCACAAACCATCTGCATCCCATGCGGATCACTCCTTCTCAACTACAGGTGTTACATGGTTTTCATTGGTGGGATGCACAATTTCAGTAAAACTATTCTCCCTCACCAATCCACCCAAACATTATATTTTCAGGGCCCAACAATCCTGAAACTCAAAAAACCACATAAGAAACCTATTAGGATTCCAAAATTTTAGAAACAACACATTTAAGGGTTCCAAATCACAAAATTAAATTCTTAATCTTGGTTTACAAAACAAAATATCCACCAAATGAAAAAATTCAAATTCCTTTGGAATTTTTTCCTTTCAAAAAACACAGGACACTACTATCTCCCCACCTTAGAACTTATAATCCCCAAGAAGCCTTGTAGAAATGAATAGAACATCACTTGAACTACTCGAGTTGTGAAGTGTTATTGAAACGACCACGTTGCATTTCCAAATGCCCAATACACCTCGAATAACCACCTTAACATATGGTATAATAGCCATACAAACTCAAGAAAACACTTTTTTTTTGAACTGTAGCATTGATACAGATCTTAACAGAGCTCTTCAAACAAGAGAAATGATCTCCACGTCTTCTCTTTAACCACCTAGCCTATGGTTCTTCCACCAAAGGCTCTATAATTTAAGGGTAAATTTCAAAACAAAATATTTATACCATTTAAATTGTATTTAAAAAGATTCCCATAGAGTTCCAAAGACACTCATAGCATGATAAAATATTTTATAAAAGGGTCAATTCAAAACTAACCTCATTTAACGAAACTAGAGGAAGATAGGTCAAACCACTATTGGATGACCATTCTCAAAACGATAGTCTTAGATACATAGTGTGCATAAAAACTAAACCTGAATCATTTAAATGAAGGTAACTTAAGACTTTCTCAGAGAAAAATCACTAAATCCCATAACTAGCTTCTGGTGAAATCTCTAGAAAAAATACCACTTTAATCTATTGTTTCTCAACACGAACATAGGTGCATGCCTAATCCAACACACTAGGTTCACCACCCATTTAAAAATCCCTTCCTATACTAACTAAGGTTCAGGAATCCACAAGATCAAAAATAGGAGTTCAAGGATATCATCTAATACAAACCATAAATGGCGATTACAAGGGAGATGTCAGCATAAAGCCAAATGTCCACACATCAAGAACACTGACTGAACCCAAAGTGGCATCCACATGGTGATCATGTCAAGGAAAAATGGATGGTGTCCATGATAATATCCATGGAGTTACTACTTGGAAACCCATGTATCACTCAGGACTAACCATGTTTCTAAGGAAAAACATGACATCCAGAGAATACTCTTATAAAAACGACACAAACAAGCCCAATGACCCTAAAACATTTAGCGTGGTGTATAACCAACACTCTCTTAGTGTACCTAGACTATGTAAATATTGGAGACATGATCTTAATTTATCCAAGAGTACACTAAGAGGATTTAAATAATCACAAAAAAGAACCTGAGACACTCCTGCTACCCTGAGGATGAAGTGCTCGGTATAATTTCAAACCACCCTTACCAACCAAAAAAGCATGAATAGTCAAATCATCACTGACTAACTTATTTTTAGAGGAATCTCGACTTCACCTACTGACACATCACCATTAGCCAACCATGATGACTTTACCACATAAGGAATCCCATCAATATTAATCACAATCACCAAAGTCCGTCAATGACCAACAACACTTCAAAGGGTTTGCATGTAGCCAACCATTCATCATTGTGATTCCTCACAATGGTATAACTAACCATTTCCCAAAAGGTCCTTCCAGGCTGTGTTTCTTATTCTTGTAAGAACACATTTAATGAGAATTTAAATGATGATCCCAAAATTAGTAGTTTACTTATCATCAGATTTATTGACAAATGAAATCATTCCATGGAGCACACTCCATCGACCATTGACCGTGGATCCTAGATGTAACACACCTAGATTTTGTGAAATATTGTTTTTCAAATTAATTTAATCTTTTTGATATTTTTCATTTTACACAACATTAAAAATAGTTTAATTTATTAAATCACTATGTTTGGATTTCATTATATGAAAAACCAAGTTAATCATGCACTACACAAGACATAAATTTTATATTGCTCTACACGGAACACCAAGGTTATCTTGTGTTATGATCAATAATGACTTTTCTCGATGGCTTGTGTAACACGCAAGACCAAGTTTTACCAAATAATGATATATTATAAAAATATTATTAATATAACCTAGAAGATTAATAAGTAGTTATGAAAAGGGTTAACTAAATTACAAAAATATACGGTTTAAATAAATGTAAAATTAATTCATTGGTTAAAAATTAATTAGGAATGAATATGAAAACTAATTGAATATAAATGAAAATATTATTACTTTTATGTCCACAAAGCTATTTCACCATAAAAAATTTAGTTAATTACAATTAGTGAGTGATAATAATGTGATATATATATATAAATATTATATTCAATAAAATATTTTTTATATTAATCCAATAGATTTTATAGTCTTAAGATAAAAATAAACCTAATGTTATTCATAAAATACTATATTTTTATCAAGGCATTTTTACCGCATTTTAATATATAAGCTATTTTAAATCCAATTTTTGGAACTTTTATGGATTATTTATGTAAAAATAAACTTAACAATTTAATTTGAAACATAGAAATTAGGTTAGGGTAATTTTTTGGTATTTTTCTATGAATTTTGATTTTTTAATGAATAGTGAAAAATACTAAAATTTAATTAAAAGCTACATTTTAATATAGTTTATTTATAAAGTTAAATTATATTTTAAATTGATTTTAAAATTCAATTAGAACATATTTTTATCAAATAATCCAATTTATTTCATTATAATCAATTTCACTTTGAAATTGACTATAAAAACATAACAAACTTTGGATCTTTTTTTACATTAAAAACACGTAGTGTCATCCCGACTACGGGATTAATTTTAAATTAATTTCTAAAAATTATTTGTTTATAATTTAAAAAATGAATCAATATTTGGAATAAACATAATTTATAATTTCTAATAAGGTAAAATTGGTTTTTTTACCAAAAATATTAGTGAATGCAGTTAAAATTAACTATAATGATTAAGGTAAAATTAAGCTTCACAAGGGAATAAACATTAAAATTAAGGTCCCAAATGAACTATCCACTTGTAAAAAACCCCTTGACTGGACATTAATTGGAAATTAACCTTAAAATATTGAGTTTTTTTTTGGTTTTTTATGATTTTTTAGGTAAAAAATTGGGTACACCTAACTTGTTTTCAAAAATACCAAGTGAGTCCTTTTCCTCCCCTATAAAAGGCCACCACCTCTCTCCATTCCTCACACATATTAAACCACTTAGGTTCCAAAAAGATATTCCTAATACAATTATCAACATACCTACCTTATATCTTGAAGAATCCCTTTTTTCATAAAATAATCCAAGGAAGCTCTTTGGTGAAAACAAAAAGGAGTTACCCAAAGAAGAGGTAACAACCTTCCTCAAGCTCCTTTCTTTTATTTTCTTTATACACCCCTCCACTATCCTTATTACATTATTATAAAACAAAAATATTATCCTAAATATAATTATATGTTTTAATAATAATGTTTCAACCTACACTTACACACAATTCCATCAAATGGGTAATGAACATACCGTTTATGTGTACGGTGAACTATCGCCTCACAAAACGATGACTGTTTGTTTTTCCTTTACCAAATTTCATGGTTGGGAATTATGATGGACATAATGTTTATATATTATATATGTGATACTAATTATGAATTTTATATTCTTTAATTATATTACAAAACATATCTTTATACTTTCCATTTTGTGTAAATACGATAATTTTGTTTGAGGAAGTGAAAACTACCGCCCCCTCGAAGCAATGTGATTCATTCACACACTACATGGAATGTATTTAGGATGCGTTTAGTGAACTTATATGATATATATGACATAATTATTATACTTTAATGATATTATATACATATATACACACATTTAATTTTATTTCTTTCTTTCAATATGATAATAAAATGTAAAAAAACATTCATGCATACATACGACCTACTATCTCCATGAAAAATGTATTCCATTTTATATTTTTATATTATATAGATTATTATAATAAAAATATAATGAATATAAATGATTATTATATCATTTTTTAAATTATTTAAATCATAATATAATTATAACAACCAAATATATAACATATTAAGACACACACGAAGAACAAAGCGAATATGACCCGAAGTGAAATCTTAACATAAAATTGTTAACAAGTGGGTAATATAAAGTCATAATAAAACCAGATATGGTATTAGATATAAGAATATGGTTAATTTATATATTTATAATAAAATTATATTTATCATATAGTAAGTTTTTACAAGTATGAATAGAGTCAAGACACAAGCACTACTAGAAATTTAGGCTGTAGCCACTGACCTATAGCCACAGTTTTATAGGTATGTGGATATGGATTTTTTATAGCCACGATTCAATTATTGGTCCATGGATACAGATTTGTCTCTTTTTTTTTTCTATACCCGTTGGGATCCTCCCCCTCCCTCGATCCAAGACCCTCTCACCGTGGCGCCCTCCTCCCCAATAACCACTCTCACCACAGAAATATCCTCCTTGACGACCTCTCTCACTACAGTGCACTCCTCTACGAAGACCTCTCTCACCACGACGCCCTCATCCCTGATGACCTCTCTCACCATGGCTCCCTCCTCCCTGATGCTTCCAATCAACGTCGACATTCCTCTTCCTAGACGATGCTGTTCATAGAGGCCTCCCCACCTCCTCCTATGTCACGCCTCTAACACGAGTACCCATTACCTACACAAGGTCTCCTATCCATGACTATCCTACCCCAATGCTACCACCCAATGAGGACACCCCACCGACGCTGCTCCAAGACAGCTTCCACACCTCCTCCGGTGCTCCTCCGACGTGGCTACCCCAACTCCTGGGGATCATCATCCTCCTCGGCCAGTCAGACCTCCTGATTACCCACCGAAGGTATTTAGGGTTTTGACCCCTCAAATTTCACTCATGTGTATTTTATAGAAACATTTAATCCTTATTATTCATCGTGGATTCTCATATATGATTTGAATCACGATGTTCAACTATACATAAAGCTCTAACTCAACATATCTCATAGATAAAAATTATTCTTGAAATTATCATCACTACAGTATAGTGTCCAATTACTACCTATTTTGCAACCACAATTATCACCACGGTTTCCACTATGGAATGACCAAATTATTCTTATTCCAATTTAACTATATTTTATTTTGTTCCATACTGTAATGTGGGATTCTTTTGACTTCAAATACTTCTTTGGTAGGTATTTATATCATATCATCTTGAATCATGGAACATACCTCATGTTTTTTTAATTTTAATTTTAATTTGTGGACTATCATCATTAGATTTATTCATATGATTGGATGACTCATATTCTCCATCCAATGACCCAAAAAAAACTTTTAGTGACACATACTTAGTACTTTCCAATGGATTCATATGAATCATACACACATGTGTACAATTTATCATCCTTTTTTCATGGAACAAGGCTCTCTATGAGTCTTCTGCTTCTAGACATCATTATGTAATTGACTATGGTGTGGTGTATTCATCCCATTTTCCAAATGTAGTTTATAATCACACCATGATCATCACTATGTAATGGTAATCATTATGTCACTTTTTTACATATACCCAAATTTTATTCTCTATAGTGTTTCATTTGGATATCATACTATTAATACATCCTCAAATCAATATTTTCAATGCATTAAAATACTCACATAAAAAACACAATCCATACTCTCATTTCATAATCACCATAATCTTGTATAAATAATTACTCGACTATTGTATAGTGGTATCAATGTTTGTAGTGAAAGCTTCTCCTTAGACTTGAGGTTTAAGACAATAAAGATGACATCATATCATTTAAAAATTATGCTCATGTACATGTTTAAATAGGTTGATCGGTACCACACTAAGGTTGTCCCTTATAAATTTTTTTCACTCCATTAGGTAATCGATAAATTTAAATATGGCTCGGTACTCTGTCATGGACCACTGTTCCAACCCGCATATGTGAATGCTAAGTACCCCTCACCCACCTACACCCTGATAACTACACTTACCTATATAGGCTCTCTACATATTCAAATATTCTGGTCTTAGCTATAATCTATCCTTTGATCTTGGTTGTTTCCTCCTTGATTCCTCATTACTCGATTCAGGTGATGGAAAAGAGACCTATCCAATTTTTTTAAACACATCAATTTCCATTTTCCAAATAGTAGTATGAGTAATATAGCACTGAGAAGAACTTTAATAAACCCTTCAGTTTTAACTCTATCAACTTCTTTTAAGAATATTTTTATATAATCTTCTCTACTTATTATGATTATTAAAAAATTATGGAAGAAACTATCTTTCACTTAAATTTTTTTTTCTGTAAGTGAATGGATCTCAAGAAATCCAATGGTAAAACATTCTTTACACTTTCACAAGAACCTTACAAAATTAAGATTTGTATGAATTATTGACTATGAAGTATTCTTAAGCAACTCCACCTCAAGGTATTATCTCCTCTTTCACTTAATCAAGATATATATTTTCTCTAGATGTAATTTAGAATACCATTTGATAAATCATACAAAGATGGTTACATTTCTAGATCTTGAATTATTATTCTATCTTAATTTTCTTCATTTTTTCTCTATTTGAGAACAAGAATAACCTTTAATTCCCTACATAGTTATGACAAAAATAAAACAAAAATGATAAAGGAATAAGGTGGAACCTCTTTTAAATCCTTAGAGTGAGCAAAAAGGCTAATAATTTCTTCTCAACCATGAAACTCTTTCTTTTAGTACTCTAATTTTATGTAAATTCTTCACATTGGATTTTCTATTTTTCATAAAATTATTGGGTATAATGAATTATCTTCTTATTTATTTGTATGAGATCTTATTTTTAACATGGTCTATCAAATCACATACATCACTTACTTCATTCTTCATTGTTCTCAAGATTTCATCTTGGGTTGGTGAAATTTTTAAGAAACTCTTTGAGTTTTTACTAGCCTTCTTGAACCTCCCACACAACATTTTATGAGTTCTAGGATTATTACCTTTTGATAATCCCTCACTAGGGTTGTATTTTCCATCTTTATATGGATTCTAATATTTTCCTTTAGAACCTTCTTTATCTTTTTCTTCTTTCATTTTTTCCATTTCCAAATCTGCTGGTGATATAACTAAATAATCAATGGGTATATTGATAGATTCTTTGGATTATTCATATAGATTATTGAGATTTATTTTTTTCACATTAGTTTCAATAAATATATCACTTATATTGAAATTCTTGGATATGCATTAAAGTTGAAATTTCTTCTGTTTCTTTTCCAAGGATGACTCACCATTATTTATTGGATTTTTTGATCTTTTATCATTATTGTATTTTGATACATACTTAGATAAACATGAATCACACATGTGAACACTACCATTACACATAAAATAGTGATATTTAAATTTTTAAAACTTGTTTACGGTATATAGGTTATTACCTTTCACCTTTAGTTATTGCCTTATCTTAGGCTTACTCCCTCTCACTGATGGATTTCTATGAATTTAAACAAGAGATGTATTATGAAAAAATTCAAATGCATTGTGCTAAAACCTATTATAATACTAATAATGAAGTTCAAAACTTGTTTTTATTTTATGAACTCCATACTACTGATATTTGTTTAGATCTTATCATATACCAATTTTGGGAATTCTTTTCAAATATTTGGGCTCAATATAAGAAAAATCAACTCATACACTTACTTTCAAAAACCTTGGATAAAGTGGTCGATGTTTATTAATTTCTATTTATCCAATTTTGTATAGGGTTTTAGTTTATTCATACATTATGTAAAAAATAGATTTATTAGTAATACAATTTTCATATGTGGTTAGTACCTTTATTTTTATAGCTGTTGAATATTGATCATTAGATGATCTCAAGATTTTTTTGGAACTATTTGTAAATATTTTTTCCTAAGAGTCTCACTATGAACAATGTACAGAACAAAAATTCTTCCAATGTTTAATAAAGTCCCAAGTGAAGTTACTTCTAGATTTTTATGTTTAAATTCAAGCTATAAGAATTTCATGTTGAATATGTTTCTCTCATCATAAATTATTTTTATCTTGTCTTTATGGGGCTTCTTGATTTTATCAACTTCATCATTAAGAATTTTTTTATTTTTCTATAATAGATGGTCTAACTATTTAATATTATTTTCTTTTACCTCTAGTTCATTATTCATGACAACAAAAACTTCTTTATTTGTATGGTTCTATACTTATATCATTTTTAAGTATTTTTCTTTCTCTTCGTTTTCATTTAGAAAATCCATCTCAAATATTGAGTACTTTCCTTCATGCTTAAAACTCCTTGTGTTTTTTGAATCTATTTGATTAGTAATATTTACACATTCATGCTCATTTTTGTATAAGGAATTCACCTTAATCACTAATTCATTTTCAAGACAATTGAATTATTCCTAAAATTATTTAAGGGGATAAAAATAAAAGCAACAACATATTTGGTAAATCTTTGTTATATTTAATCAAAGTAAGCACATGAATATGAATATTACTTATTAAATAGATATTTGAAAACAAGGTCCTCACCACTTGTTATTGATTAATAAAAAGAACAATCATGATAAGAATTTATAATTACATCATATGCATGGAACAAATCTGATTCACTAGAAGTATAATTTCTATCCGTTTTCTTACTATTGTAATTCTCATCCAATTATTTAATATTCATGATTTTTTAGGTATAATCATGATATTATCATGATTAATTTGTATTTTATTCCTTTATTCCTAATAGGTAAATCTTCTTTATCATTATCATTTTCTTATTACTTTTTTCTTTTATCGTGAGATTTCTTTATCTTTAGATACTTCCTTGGTTGGTCCTTCTTTCATCTCAACTTTAATCATGGAACATACCTCATGATTTTGGAATTTTAATGTGCATCATAAGAATCATCATATTTATTCATATGAATGTATGAATTATATGCTCTATCTAATGAATCTAATGTTACTTTCAAGGACACGTATATAGTATCGGGCTAATAACTCGGATGCACAGACATACATAATATTTTTCTTTTTTCATGGAATAGGGATCTATTTGAGTGTCCTTATTCTGGAAATCCTTATGAAATTTGCTAGGATGTGGTAGAGTCTCCTTGTTTCTTACAGGTGGTTTGTAATATCACCACGATCATCATTATGGAACTTTCATAATTCTATCAATATTTTATAGATACCCTGATCATCTTCTCTATGGTGTTTCATTTGGATATCATAGTGTGAATATGTCCCCTAAATTAGTATTTTCGCTATATCAAAATACTCACATCATGAACACTGACCATCAAATTATTCATAGTCACCATGATCTTATAAATATAATTACATATCTATTGCAGTGCAGTATCAATGTTTTCAGCACAAGATTCTCCCTAGACTTGAGGTTGAAGAAGAAAAATATTATGTTATCTCATTTAAATATTTCATGTGCATTTGTGTTTTAATAGGATAAATAGTATCACAATAAGTTTATCCTACATTGATGTTTACATAATGATATTTCTCCTTTATAAAAAATGTGCTCCCTGTTGGAGGGCAGTGGGGGTGAAGGGGGTAGGGGAAATGTGCAAGGGGTAGTGGGGGTGAAGGGGGTTGGGGTGGGGGTAGTGTGTAGGGGGTAGGGAGGGGGAATGGGGTGTTGGGGGGGGGGGGTTCAAATTAGTTGGGGTGAAGGATGGGGAGGGGATTGGGGGTGTAGGTGGGGGGGGGGGGTGCATTTGGGGGTGGGGGTGGGGGTGTGGGTGTGGGGGGGGGGGGGTGGGGGGTAGTGGGGGTGTAGGTGGGGGGGGGGGTAAAGGTTGGGGGGAAGTGGGGGTGAATGGGGTAGGGTAAGGGGGTGAAGGGGGTGGAGGGTAGTGTGCAAGGGGAAAGGAGGGGGGAGGGGGTGTGGGAATGTAGGGGGATGTGGGGGGGGGAGGTAGTGTGCAGGGGGTAGGGAGGGGGTATGGGGGTGTGGGGGTGTAGGGGGATGTGGGGGGAGGCAATGTGCAGGGGGTAGTATTGAATAAGAACTCATGATTGAGTTTTATAAAAAATAATATTACATTCAATATAACATCTTATCAAACTCCTTTATTGATAAAAATTAGGAGATGAGCTTACACTAATGGTTAGTTTATAGTAAACATGACTTCTCTAAGAGGCGTTGATTAACTAGAATGCTCTCCCTATGAATTTGATTCATGTCACAACATCTATGTTGGAATTTTTCATATGGATGATGATGATTATCATATTTAAGAGGTGTTCAGTGAATATAGTGTGGTATTAATTCCACGGGTTCATTTATGAATGAGAATCAAACATCTCATAATGGTTTGACTTCATAATGATCTTTACATTATGAAAAATATCACATTAGTATTCATTTAAAAACTAGTATTAGGACATAAATAATATCATATAAGCTTTAAAACAACCATGGTGAAGAAGAATTGAAATAATCCTGTGGGGGGGGGGTTGTAAGCCCAAGTTTCCAGAGACTTATTCATTCTTGATAAATATATAATTATAGATAAAATTAAAGGAAAATGAATACTGATCACTTCCTAATTCATTTATGGTTTATATTTGACAAGTTTATCAAGTTTTATTGATTATAAAACATAATGGGGGAGAAGATCACAAAAATAAAAAATGCATGATTTCTACATTAAGTGGAAAAACTTTTGAGTCCCTACGTGAGAATTTAGCTGGTGTATAACTTTGGAAGTCCCAAAATTTTACTTGGTGTGCCAATTCATATGACTTTTCTATCGAGTGTATGACTTTGAAAGTCCCACTGTATGAGGGAAATTGAAAAAATGGATTTTCATTACATTATAAATTAAAGAAGGATTTTTCAGCTTAGATGATGAGGAAATTTGAACAAAAATACTTTATTAATGATCATGTCATTTAGTATTGGGATATAAATATCAATATGAATATTAATTTTTCATTGCTGGTTATGGATTCATGTATCATTTATCATGTATAGTTCACATAGTGACCACATATATATAAGAAGTTTTTACATCTCATTTCTTTTCCCACTATTTCCTTATAGGTGGTTTCTTATGATGAGGCTGGTTCTATCCACCACCATCGAAGATAGTGATTTAAACATCTGATTTGGGTAAGGTTTATTCTATTTTTATTCTTTGGACCAATTTTAATTAGGTATTTTGTGATTTTTGGGTTCCTTATATTTTTGTAGTGCCTTTTGGATCTTGTTGAGGTGGATTCGAGTCACTATTAATGAAGGCTTACATGTGTATGCATAGGTAGGAATATACATATATAACTTCCCACTTTATATATATTCACTCATTGAAGTATTAATATATATATTGAGTCTAGGTGTTCTTATATATGGATATAAAAAATGCATACATGTGTATGGTAAAGGGGTATATGCAAGTATAAACATATATATAAGGACCCCCTTGTTCATATTTGTCCATGAAAATATGTGCATAGAGACTAGGTGTCTTTATATATATGTGAAGTTGCATATGCGTGAAAGTGAAAAAAAGGAATATTTGAGTTGTTGTCGTCAAAATCAGTGCACCTCGAGGTCGAGGTAGGCTCCATATCCCTAAACCTTTAATTTTAATTCTATAATTTCCTTATTGTTTTAAAAAAATTTCCCATAATTTATTTATTGTTTTAAAAACTGGTTTTTAATAACCACTATATTTATCAAGGAAATATCTATTTATGAGTTCCATGTGTATGGGATTACTAGTTTATGTAATGTCCTCTCCTATAGTCTTAAACTAGGATAAAACTGTTATATTTTCTCCTATATAGACTAATGTATAGAAAAGACCCTAATATAAGGACAACACATAGCTTGATTCATGTTCTCATAGGATAAAAAATTATATATAGATCCAAATTCTCTAATATTACCATGAATACAAAATTTATTACATTCCCAATGCAATCTAAGAATTTAGGCCTAACAATCAAGGATGGGTTCTCCCCTATTAGCCCAGTGCTATGATGTCAAAAGACTTTAGTATAGGGTGTGCTGGGGCAGGGGAGGGGGGGGGGGTGCTGGGGGCTAGGGAAAGTGTAGGGGACTGGTGTAGGTGTGTGTGTGGGGGGGGGGGGCTGGTGCATGGGGGTGGGGGGAGGCACTAGGGGATGGTGCAAGAGAGGTTGGGGGATGGTGCAGGGGGGATAGTGCAGGGGGGATGGGGGGTGCATCAGGGGGGAGGGGGTATGGGTGTGTGTAGGGGGAGGGGGAAGGGGTGAAGTAGGTGGTGGAATGGTGCAGGTGGGGGGGGGGGTGGTGCAGGATGGGCTAGTATAGGGGGTATGGGGGTGAATCGGGGTGTGTAGGGGGGAGGGGGAAATGGGTGTGTATAGGGGGAGGGGGTAGGGGGTGTGCAGGTTGGGTGTCCATCAAAATATATATGAAAATAGCCCAACCTAAAGGTGGTGGAAGGAGAGATGTGGGAGGGGAGGAACAACTTAAAATGTCCTCTCCTAAGCTCTCTATATTTCCTATATCATGAAACACTTGAACTAGAAAATGACAGAATTTAACCTATTAAAATAAATCTACCTAGGCATGATTCACTGTGTGACCAGGGGTTTCAAACCATGAATCCCTAACCCTAGGAATTTCATGGCATGATTTGAGGTTCACAACCTGAAATGTTCGAGATAGGGGGTTCACCCCTCAACCAACCCCAAGCAAGGCATAAACCTGATGGGTCACAACATGAAAGGATACAATAGCTTAAATTTTAGTTATTTTTCACCCCAAACCTCCACTAACTTCCACCCAAACCCTAGAGGTACCAACAAGGTATTCAAACCAAATCCAAAAATACCATTTAGGAATGTCTAATGTTTAGATTCTTGATCCAAATTCCAATTTAAGAAACAATCCATGAATCATATTAAAAACACAAATTTCCTCCAAAAAATAATGAATCGGAAACCTTTGGGGTATTAAAAAATCCCTACCATAACACTTCTCATCCCCAAGAAGCCATACTATTTGTCAAAACATGTCTCACAAAGTACTATGGTTGTCAATTCTCTAAAATTACTATTCTCTATCCCTGAATTATAAACATGTTTCTGTTACACAAATCCAAACATTAAGGAATGCATTACACCAGAAGTCAATCCAATCACTCACTACAAACGCTAACACCAAGAAGGATCTCACCACACCCATATATCTAGACACTCTTCAGTGTCTTAAACTGATTCATCCTAAAGCTTATGGTTATCTCCACCATACTAATCTTCTCATGAAGCTTGACTAAACATCATGGTTCTCCTAACCATATGAATTTCCAACTGAGAATTATCTTCCAATGGTCTACCGACCTGGTAACTAGATTTTAAAAAATGACCTCAATGCAGTTTTCACCTCACTGCATCCAAACCCATGAAAAACACCAGTCAGTTCTCTAGGGGGTGGAGGGGGGACTTTGCAGTAGAGGGAGGGGCTGTCCTGGAGGGAGGGGGTCCAGAGGGGAGGGGGGGTCCAGGAGGGAGGGGGTGTCTAGGGGGTTGTCTAGGAGGGGGGGGGGGGGGTCCAAGAGGCGTGGGGGTGTCTAGGAGGGAGGGGTGTCTAGGTGGGAGGGGGGTGTCTAGAAGGGGGGGGGGGTTCTGGATGGGGGGGGGGTGTCCAGGAGGGGGGGTGTCCAGGTGGGAGGGGGTGTCTTGGGGGGTGTCCAGGAGGGAGGGGGTGTCCAGGAGGGAGGGTGTGTCTAAATGGGAGGGTGTGTTTAGGAGGTAGGGTGTGTATATGGGGTGTCCAGGATGGAGGTGGGGGAGTTCAGAAGGGGGGAGGGTGTCCAGGAGGGGGGGGGGGGTTGTCTAGGAGGGGGGGATTGGGAGCTATCCAGGGGTGTCTAGGAGGGAGGGGGTGTCCAGGGGGGGGCATGAGGGGGGTGTCTAGAAGAGGGGAGGGGGTGAAAGGGGGTCTGTAGAGGGAGAGTAGGGGGTGTGTAGGGGGGTGTAAGGGGGTCTGTAGGGGGAGGGAGAGGGGGAGTGCAAGGGGGTTCTGTCCAGGGAAGGGGGGGGGGGTCTATCCAGGGGATAGTGGGGGTGTGTAGGGGGGTTCCAGGGTGTCTGAAGGGGGAGGGGGGGAGTGCAAGGGGGGTCTATAGGGATGAGGGGGGTGCGGGGGTGGGGGGGGGGTGAAAGGGGGTCAATAGGGGGGGTCTGCCCAGGGAGAGGGGTGTAGGATGGGGGGTGTCTAGGGAGAGTGGAGGGGGGGATTTTTAGGGGGAAGGGAGGGGATGCAGGGGGAGTGGTGGGGGATTTTCAGGGGGGTGGACTACTACGGGCGGGGGGGGGGGGGGGTGTTTTTTTTATGAAATGGGAAGGCATATAGCCACAATTTGAAACCGTGGCGATATGCCCCGTGTGGCATAATATTCTGCCACAGTTTCAAACCGTGGCTATAGGCCTTTCCATATAGCCATGCCAATACCAGCCACAGTCCATTGAACTGTGGATATAACCTATATCCATGATTTTTGGGCTTATATCCATGGTTTGAAACTATGACTATAGCCTAAATTTCTAGTAATGAAGGTAATGGGATTTATCTCACTTTTTATTTCTGTGAGATACATGCCTTATTCACCACTCAATTCTTTGTGTGGTGTATAAAATTCCCATGAATGTATTATATTCCTATTATAATTAAATTTATAGGTATTTAGATATCCATTTTATTATCTTTATCTCATGGGGTTTAAGTTTAAAAAGTTAACAAATCGGTTAGATAGTTTTGTCTCAATTTTCCTTCTTTGAGACATATGTTTGGTTATGCACCTACATTATTTTTTCGAGGAATATTTGACATATAATATCATGAATATCCTTATTTTGATTATATTTTTATCTTCATGTAATGCAATTTTCTTACATGGAGAGTATTATCCCAAGTTACCATGTGGTAAGAGTTTATTGAAACAATCCCATCATTTATCAGGATTATTTATGATTATGACTCCATTGATGATATAATATGATCCATATCTCAAGAAAATTAATGATATTTATTCTCCTATATTTATTAAATATATAATCATGTATTAGTACCATTTTCCACTCCTTGATATTTAATATAACTAAGAAAATATTTTTATGAAATTCAAACTTTACCTCTCTCTTCAGTCAAAAATCTGTGTTCCTTCAAAACTATGTTTTCTAAAAGGTTTTAGAAAATATTCTTCTATTATATTAAAATATATAAAATATTTTTACCCATGTTTTACCTTTAAAACAAAATTGTTTTTAAAAATGAATCTTCTTTTTGTTTTCTAGTCAAGGCACTTTTCTAAACTTTTTATGGTGAAAAAGGAATGCCCGACATGTACAGATTTACCCACCTTCATAACTATCATTCAATTGAATATTACTTTACATGATTACAAAGTTAGTTTTTTAAAATAAAATATTTTCCTAATATTTTTGAAATTCATTTTTTAAAGTTCTTTTAAATGAAAATGGTTTTAATTTTTTTATTATTTTAAATGATTTTAAAAGATTATTTTATAATATTTCAACATAATTCTAATGAAATGGTTTTCAAAACATTTTCAATATTTCCTTATAAGTTTTCAATTTATTTTCAAAGAAATGGTTTTAAAAAAGTTTTCAAGCTTTCTTTATTAAGTTTTAAATGTATTTTCAAAGAAATGGTTTTCAAAAAATTTTAATATTTCTTTATATGTTTTCAATATATTTTCAAAGAAAATCATTTTCAACAGGTTTTATTTTTTAAAAATAAATTTTCAAAGAAGAAAGGATATTTTTACACTAAATTTTTTAAATGATATCTCAAAATAATTTTTTATCTAAGAAGAAATCCATTGATGTTACTCAAGACTTTATAGGAAATTTTATAATGGTTCCATTCATATTAATTACCTGAATGTTTTTTATTTGATGGCATGTTATTTATGAAAACCCATTTCTCTTTCACTAGTAATATGATTATGAAACCTATTCCTCTTCCACTAGTTATATTTTTATAAAACCCATTTATCTTCAATGGGTTATTACATGATGAATGCTTATAAAAACCTATTTCTCTTTGATGGGTTATATGTTTATGAAACCTATTCCTCTTCTATGGGTTATATACTTATAAAAAACATTTCAATTCAATGGGTTATGCCATGATAAAATATAATGAAACCCAATTCCATTCATGGGTTATTCTAGGATGAAATGATTACGAAGCCTATATATTTTCTATAGGATATGATATGATTAAATGTTTATGATATTCATTTAATTTCATAGGTTATGATATGATTTCTTTTTATGGGTCATGATATAAGTTTTTTTATCTTGTGGAACATGTATGTATTAATTATCATGTGATGGGTGGGACCTATATCTTCCTCCAATGCATTGGGTAATGATGGATGACTCATGAGTATAAATGTTATGTGTGAACCTGATTACATGTTCACAATGTTATGCATGTACCTGGTTACATATCCATAAGTTTATGTATGAAATTGATTACATGTTGAAAATGTTATTAGTGGACCTTATTATGTGTTCAAAATATTATGTGTGGACCTCATTACATGTTTTCAATGTTATGCATGGACCTAGTTTCATGTTCTTAAGTTTATTCATGAACCTGATTACATGTTCACAATGTTATTCGTGAACATGATTTCATGTTCACAAAATTATGAGTGGACCTGATTTCATGTCCATAAGTTTATGTGAGGGCCTGATTTCATGTCCATAACTTAATGAGTGAACCTGTTTCTATTTATCCATATTCACTATGTCATACATTGATGTGTATGCCACAATTCCATTTATTAATCATATATTATGCGTTCATGGATTATGTTCCTAATTAACTTATGATTCATTTCTTATAAACTACTAATATTTATGAAATGATTCATGTTTATGACATTTTATATGAAGGGAGTTATCTTATAGGAATATAATCATGTTCTTATACCCTTATGTTCATGATATGATTACATATTATCTTTATTTATCATTAATGAGCATTCAAGATCATCCCTTTCTTAATTTTCCTTTCTCTAGGTTATGAAGAAAGGTTTTATATAGAATTACAAAGGGGAATATATTTATGGGATACATTGAAGATATTTCACTGATTTGGATGATTTTTGTTCCAAGTTTCCAGGGTTACTAATCTAATATGGTCTTTTGGTGTCTGTTTTTGTAATTTATTAAGTATTACACAAAATTTTTGTAATGTCTATGTATGTTAAGACTGGGTCATTATAGTTGGTATTATAGAAAAGGTTTAGTTAACCATTGGAAGCTAGTATGAGAATACTTTAGTGATATACCTAGGAATATTTCTAAGGATATTTATAGGGATGTATCTAAGGTTAAGTATAAGGATGAGTTAACATTTAAAAAAATGTCTAGAAATTTTGGTAAAGGATATAGTGAGTGGTTTCCTAGAAATACATCCCTTTCTTGATTCTACAAGTGGACGTGGCTCTAGAACAGATGTTCCTAGGGGTAAAAAATCTGAAAAGGTGTGTCGAGCCTGAGTCGGTGTAACCTAGTACACGATAACGGACATTACTGCACACCTAGTTTAACACTCTCGGGGGATATGCTTTGAAAATTCAAAAACTCTGTACAAACCATCATGAAGGATTTGAATAGAATATTATAATTAATAACATAGGATAAACCTAAGGTGTTGTTAATAAAAAATTAGGTGTCACAATTTAGACATATTATAAGTAATTTTTCATGATTATGTGGTTTTCTTCTATGATATGTGTTTCTCACCCTGTGCATTCTAGTTTTAATTGTGAGGACTAGAAGTAACATGGTTAAAATTGAATGTTTCAGATTTGGAAAGTATGGGAATTATGAAAATCTATTTTCCAAGTGGAAATATCATAAAGAGAATTAGGAAGGTGGTACGAGTATTGGTTATACTTCTGAAGATAAAGATACTGAAAACAACATGTGAAATGTATGTGATGTTCTTCCAATACTATTTACATTAAACATAAGAAGCATGATTCAATTGATGTTGAGGAACCTTAAGACATGATTCATATTTCATATTATAGGAAATAAGTATTAAGGAATAAGTTAATGAAACATGAGTAATGGTTTAAGAATAAGGTTGGATGAATTAAGTATTTATGTCTTGGGATTCAAATATTATGTTATATGAATCATGAAATATACAAGTATTTTAATTAATGATTGAAAAGGATATATTGAGTGGTGATTTCATGGAAATCTGATATTTTGATTAAGGGAAGGTAACCCTTAATTAATGCATGACATTGAGATAATGATCTTTGGATAAAGATATATTGGATATGAATAAGAAAATTGGATGGTATAGATTACCCTGGAATTGATTATTGAAAAAGTGGTATATGTCATCAAGGATGAAGTTTACAACTTCTTGGATTTAAATAATGTAACTTTTGGGTATTTTTCTGTGAAGTTTTATTTTTTAATGAATAGTGAAAAATTCTGCAATTTAATTCAAAACTTCTTTTTCATCTAATTTATTTATAAGGTTAAATTATATTTTAAATTGATTTTAAAGTTTAAATATACCATATTTTTACAAAATAACCCAATTTAGGCCATTATAATCAATTTCAATTTAAAATTGACTATAAAAAGTTAGCAAACTTTTGATCTTTTTTACTTTAAAAACCTATAGTGTCGTCCCAACTGTGGATTAATTTTAAATTATTTTATATCCCTTATGTGTTTATAATTTTGAAAAATGTATTCCATATTTTTAATAATCATAATTTATAATGTATATTAAAGTCAAATTAATTTTTTTACTCGAAATATTAGTGAATGTAGTTAAAATTAATTACAATGATTAAGGTGAAATTAAGCTTAACAAGGGAATAAACATTAAACTTAAGGTACAAAATTACCTATAAAATTGTCCAAAAAACATTTTATAACCATTATTCAGAAATTAACCTTCCATTATTTAGTTTTTTTTTATTTTTATGATTTCTTTGGAAAAAGTGTTTGCACACCTAACTTGTTTTCAAAAATACCAAGCGAGTCCTTCTCCTCCCCTATAAAAGGACACCACATATCCCCATTCCTCACACCTATCAAACCACATAGGTTATTCCAACATATGAAAAATACAATTAAAAATATCCCTAAATTACTACTTGAATCCTTTTTTTGGTTAGAAATCAATCCAAGGAAGCCCTTTGGTGAAAACCAAAAGGAGTTACCCAAGAAGAGGTAACAACCTTCCTCCAGCTCCTTTATTTTATTTTCATTCTCCACCCCTCCACTCTCTTTATTCCATGATTATATAAAAAAACCTTATACTAAATATACTTACATGTTTTAATACTAATTTTTCTACCTACAATTACACACACATCCATTTAATGGGTAAAAAACATACTATTTATGTGTACGGTGAACTACTGCCTCATAAAATGATGATTGTTCATCTTTTTTCCTTTACCACCTTTCATGGTTGATCATTATGATGGAAACATTTTTTATATATTATATATTTTATACTTATTATGTATTTAATCTTATTTAATTATTTTAAAACACATATCTTTATACTTTCAATTTTGTGTAAATATAATAATTTCATTTGAGGAAGTGTGGACTACCACCCCTCAAAGAGATGTGATTCATTCACACACTACATGGAATGTATTAAGGATGGTTTTAGTGAAATTATATGATATATATGACATATTAATTCTAATTTAATAATATTTTATACATATATACATATATTTAATTTTATTTCTTTATTTCAATATGACAATAAAACAGAAACAACGTTCATGTGTACATACGACCTACTGTCTCCATGAATGGTTTATTCCATTTCATAATTATATATTCTATAGATTATTATAATACAAATATAATGAATATACATGATATTTATATCATTTTTTAACTTATTTAAATCATTATATAAGTATAAGTACCAATGATATAACAAATTAAGACACATGTGAAGAACAAAGTGGATATTACCCGAAGTAAAACCTTAACATAAAATTGTTAACAAGCGAGTAATATAAAGTCATAATAAAAAAATATATAGTATTTGATATAAAAATATGGTTATGTGATATATGTGTAATAAAAATATATTTATCATAAAGTAATTTTGTATGAGTACGACGAGATTCAAGACATTAGGTAAGGGGATTTCAGCTTACTTTTTAATTTCCATGAGATACATGCCTTATTCACCCCTCACTTATTTTATATGGTGTATGTAATAACCATGAATTTATTATATTAATATTATAAATAAATTTTTTGTTATTTAGATATCAATTTTATTATATTTATCTCATGGGGTTTAAGTTTCTAAAGTTACCAAATCGGTAAGATAATTTGTCTCAATTTACCTTCTTTGAGTCATATGTTTTGTTATGCACCTACATTATTTTTTCATGGTGTATTTGATATATAATATAATGAATATAATTATTTTCATGACATTTTAATCTTTATGCAATTTAATTTCTTACATGGAGAGTACGATCCCAAGTTACCATGTGGTAAGAGTTTATTGAAACAATCCCATTATTTATTAATATTGTTTATGATTATGCTTCCATTAATGAAATCTTATGATACATATCTCAAGAAAATTAATGATATTTATTATCCGCTTTTTATTAAATATATATTCATGTATTAGTACCATTTTCCACTCTTTGGTATTTAAGATAACTAAGAAAATGTTTTTATGAGAGTCAGACTTTACCTCTCCCTTCGGTCGAAAATCTATGTTCCTTAAAAACCATGTTTTCTAAAAGGTTTATAAAAATATTCTACCATTATCCTATTATATTTTAAAGAAAATTTTACCCATGTTTTAACTTTTAAACAACTGGGGTTTTAAAAAGGTATCTTCTTGTCATTTTCTATTTTAGGCACTTTTTTAAACTTTTTACGGTGAAAATGGAATGTTCGACATATATGGATTTACCTACCATCATGACCATCATTCCATTGAAGATTCATTTAAAATATTACAAAGTTATTTGTTTAAGAAATTGTTTTCCTAATTTTATGGAAATTCATTGTTTTTAAGTTATTTTTATTGAAAAATGTTTTCAAAAATGTTTTATTATTTTAAATTATTTTAAAATATTCTTTTATAAGATTTAAAAGCACTTTCAGAGAAATGGGTTTCAAAACGTTCTTAATATTTCTTTACAAGTTTTCAATGTATTTTTAAAGAAATGGTTTTCAAAATTTTTTCATGATTTATTTATTAAGTTTGAAATTTATTTTCTAATAAATGGTTTTCAAAACATTTTAAATCTTTCTTTATAAGTTTTCAAAGTATTTTAAAAGAAAATAGTTTTCAAAATATTTTATGTTTTAATAATACTTTTTCAAATAATAAAGGATATTTTATCAAGAAATGTTTTTAAATGATATCTCAAAATTATTTTCCATCTAATACAATATCTGTTGATGTTACTCGAACATTTCTAGAAAATTATCCAAATGTTCCATTAATATTATTTATATGAATGATTTTTGTTTGATGGCATAACGTTTAAGAAAACCCATTTCTCTTTCACAGGTTATATGTTTATGAAACCTCTTCCTATTACATGAGTTATGTTCTTATAAAACCCATTTATCTTCAATGGGTTATTCCATAGTAAATGCTTATGAAAACCTATTTCTTCTTCATAGGTTATATATTTATGAAACCTATTCCTCTTCCATGGGTTATATGCATATAAAACCCATTTCTCTTCAATGAGTTATTCCGTGATAAATGATTAATAAACTTCTTCCTTTAATAGGTTATTCTAGGATTAAATGATTATGAAACCTATATATTTTCCATAGGATATGATATGATTAAATGTTTACAATACCCCTTCCATTTCATGGGTTATATTATGATCTATTTCTATGGGTAATGATATATGTTTAATTATCTTATGGAACATGTATGTATGAGTTATTATGTGATGTTTTGGACCTATATCTCCCTATAATTCATTAGGTAACTATGGATGCCTCGTGAGTATAAATGTTATGTGTGAATCTGATTACATGTTCATAATGTTATGCATGGACCTGGTTTCATGTACATAATTTTATGCATGAACCTGTTTCATGTTCATAATGTTATGAGTGAACCTTATTATGTGTTCATAATGTTATGCATGAACCTGATTACATGTTCACAATATTATGCATAGAACTGGTTGCATGTCCATAAGTTTATGCATGAAACTGATTACATGTTCATAATGTTATGCAAGAACCTGATTGCATGTTCAAAAAATTATGAGTGGACCTAGTTGCATGTTCATAAGTTTTTTGTAGGGTCTTATTTCATGTACTTAACATAACGAGTGAACCCATTTCTACTTATACATCTTCACGATGTTATACACTGATGCGTATGACACAATTCCATGACTTAATAATATGTTAGGAGGTCATGGATTATGTTCCTGATTATCTTATTATTCATGTCTTATGAAGTGCTAATTATTATTCCATGATTCATGTTTAATATCTTTGATATATAGGGTATGATCTTATAAGGATACAATCATGTTCTCATACCCTTATGTTCATGATATTCTTATTTATTATCTTTCTTTTCCCTTACTAAGAATTCTTGCTCACCCATTTCTTATATTACCTTTACCTAGGTTATAAGGAAAGATTTTTATGTAGAATTAATAAGGGGAAGATATTTATGGAACACATTGAAGATCTTTCATGGAGTTATAAGATTTTTATTCCAAGTTTCCAAAAGCACTAAATTAATATGGTATTTGGGCGTCTGTTTTTGTAATGTATTTTTAATTCTGCAAAATTGATATAATGTCTATGTACATTAAGACTAGGACATTTTATTAGAGGTTTCCATAAAACTTCAAAAAGAATTTAACTTATCAGAGAGAGATAACCAGCTAATCAAGATCACTATGTTGGTTTCACACTTACATGTACACACGACTCTTCTCCTGGGATATGTCCACATATGCCATTGCATTTGGCATAAGATCCAAAGCAACTGATGGGCATGTCAAACACCTGATCCTATAAGATCATCATCCTGATCATTGTGATGAGTTTGATTCCATCAGAGTCTCTGGTCATTCTAATTTAGAAATGACATGTGATTCAAGCGTAAGATCTCAAGATTAAACGATTATCACCAAACATAAATGGTTTATTTTAACCTTTAAAAACTCGATGGGATTGAAAATGTCAACACATACTACACTGTGATAACTAGAGAAATATAAAATACCTAATACTATCCATAGTCATAATTTCCATATGCATTTGAGTATCTGATGACCTAAAAAAGGTTGAACCCAAAGAAAAATTACCGCATATGGCTGTTACCTGACAGATGATGTAACAAGTCATCCATCACTGAAGGGGAAGGGAAAGGGAGGGTCACACAACTGTCTTAACTGGCTAACCATTCCCTTTACATGTCTAGACCACTAGGAATAAACATTTTATAACTATCACACTCATAACAAGGGAGAAAACACAAGACCACCTATCAAAGCAAGGTCTTCATTTTGTATACTAAGAGTCCTACATGGGAATATGGAACTCGGACAGTACCACACACCTAAAAAGATTCACATTCCTTTAGCAAGGTCTTTGGAGACCCAATGATGCTACCTAAAATAGGAAATCCCATTACCAAAATAGAAACCATCAACTCCACTAAGGGGTCATGTAGGAAAAGGAAATTAGGATAAAATGTGTATCACTTAGGTTTAAGTTATTGAATAAGGGGCCTACGGGTAACTCTCATTATCTAGTTTCAAGGTATATACTCATGGAAATAATAAAACAACCCTTATACAAGGGTTACACTTATAACACAACATAGGTTTCCATTTTATCACATAACCTCATTTTAAACAACATTAATTTATTTATAAGTCCTTATAAAAATCATAGCTCAAGAAGATTATGAGTTCTTCAATTAAACATAGGGGTACTAGTAAAAAAGAAATCCATATTACATTTACATGAAAAAACCTATAGGTGGATACAAGAACTTCAAAATTCCCTTAACATGAAGAATAAGAATTCCCTCATGAGGATAAGCACTATGGCATACCAAAATAAATGGTGACCTATAAGGGTCCCATTAATTCACATATTTAAATAATAATTATCTAAAACATCCTTAGTGGTTCATTCCTGAAGCAATGTTCCCCCACTGAACTTATTAGGTCCAGCTATGGACTTATAAATTTAGTCATATGGGTAATAATGCCCATGAAAAAGGTTACAATCCTTTAAAAGGAATCCAATTAATTTAAGTGTTAGTTAATAACATTTATATTTAATCCATATTTTCTAAAAATATAAGGATCATAATAGATGGTTTAGTTTTATGGGTTACCATCCTCAACATATAAAGATCCCATACAATTTATAAGTTTTGTATGGATCCTTTATAACTATAAAAATTTTATCTAGGTTAAAAATGAAAATTTAACATCCTTAACATTTATAAAAAATCCTTTATAAGGTGTATATAAAATGGTTCAATTATACGAGCGACCCAGTTCTAACTCATAAAGTTCCCATACACTTTACAAATTGAATTTTTTTTGTCTTATTTAACCACAACCATAAATGTTTTAGCCCATAGAATGAATGTTTTATGGATTAAAAATGTCATATTTGGTTAGTTAGGTATTTCCATCAAAACTAATTAGAAACTTTAAAATATAACTAAGAATTATAAACATAAAAACTTTATAAATTTTAACATGGCACAGAATCAAGGAAGAATAACAACATTCTAATAATAACACTCAATGAAAGCATACTAATTTAAACGTTTAAACATGTTATACACAGGAATAAAATGAGATACCAATTTAGGTAAAATATAAGCATGATAATTTAAATTACTGAAGTATATAAAAGACCTAAACAGGTGAAAACCAAACATGCCATTAAAATTTATAACATGGAATAGAAAAGTCATACTAATAAAAAATTCAAGGTATATCAACATGTTTTAAACAACCTATTAATGAAATCTATATGTCATGACATATGTGTGGAATGAGAATTCATATGTGTTTATGATGATGCATGTAATGCTTCATCCTTGCCATACTAGGCTAAGCGCAAATACTAAAAATCTTCTAAATTAGTAAGTAGTGGAATGTACTCCGATCAATCAAGGTGAAATCATAATAAACTATAATAATGATAAATATGAATGAAAATATCATCCATGGACACTTGGACTCTTCGCCGTCTGTGGGTTGATCACTCCCAAGAACAAATATTTACCAAGTGTTGACACATTCCCAGTCTCCTGTCCACATGCACAAAATAGTAAGTAAAAAGGAAAAGGATTATTTGATACCTCTTTGTAATGTCCCAGTCTAACTAACCACTAAATTGGTAGCCATAATGTCACCAAAATACCTCAAGAGTGCCTACCCATATGCCAAAGGCTACATACTAGTAGTGATGGTCTATGGAGGTGATAATGGGGATACTATACTCTCATGATCAGAGTGGCATCGTGGTAAATCTGAAAATTAATAATTTAAAAAATAGAAGAAGTAATAAATTAAATACAGAGCATTAGAAGAAGATTAATAACAACTTAATAAATAAGATATCCAATTCCAATATACAAAAGTGATACAGGTCCATATGATGATATATAAACTAAAATAGGCAACATATAGTAGGAAACAAAATACAGGGTGGTACACAAATAAAGAAAAGAAGTAAAATCCTTAAGGGTGATCTCCAAAAGAATTATGAGGTCCAAATTAGTCTGTTTCTCCTCACTCCCTTGTACAAGAATAATAGTGGAACCATAATCCATTTTCCTACGAACATGAGATTTTCTCAGGTAACCCAGAGCAATGGCTTCTCGAGCAGGGTGTGAGATAAAATCCCAGTAGGCCACCACCAATGGTGTCTAGATCAATCCTATTCATGCACTATAAAAAGAATAATTTTCCAATATAATTTAATTCAAGTCCACAAATAAATAAATAATTACCACTTTGGTTTAGGTACTTAAATAGATACCTAACCGATTCTAGCTCTTCCGTCCTAAGCCAAAGTTCTGAACTGAGAGAAATTGTAGAGGAAATATGGTATATACATGGAATTATATATATATACATATATAAAGCAACTAAAGTGGGCCAACCCTAAGCTTGTGCCTTAGATTAGTGATAAGACCCTTAAGACATTATTTAATAATTTTGATACTACTTGGTAATAAAAAATGATAATAATAAATTATCCACCACAAGTAATCCATAAAAAGGATCTGTCAATTACAGTAATGGAAACCCAAGCCCATCTAGGAAAACCTATAAAGGAATAACATAGGTCACTATAAGAACCCTCGATATAACCAATACCACCGAGTCTGTCTGAGGTGACCTATAACGGTGTCCCTCATATCAGTTATTGTATTTTAACTCAGATTCTATACCAAGTATCGTACATAGGGGACTGGGTTTCACTCGATGCATGGCGTAGCCATATTTCCAATGAGTTTTTCCACGGTTTCTCCTATAGGGAACCAGTGTCACTCACAACTGAAATAAACCACATGAAGATTCTATCCAAGTAAATGAAAAGGATCACACCCAACAAATCAAGTAGAAATAAGACAAGCATGGTGATTCCATCTATGGTGTCCATAAATTGGGACCCATGTTCCCTCCCTACCCACAAGAAATCAATCATAGCAGTCAATGTCCCATATAAACAAGTTATATCATTCATAATCAGATAACAAGGACATCTCAAACATTTAATCCAAGCTAAGAACTATGGAATAAGGTAATGGAAACATTTCACTATGAATAAACATAAGCACTAGGATATAAGGAATGAACATATGGCCTTTTTCTAATTGAATACAAAGTACCTCATTGAGGGGGTTTATTAGAAAATATGACATTCTTATTCAAAAATTAATTTCATTCAACTTAAATAATTCCATTTAATCATAGGGAATTAGGTATATAGTATGTGGCATAAATCAAGAGTGTTGGGAAATATATAAGGAAAGCATAAGGAACAACACATCAGTATTTAATAACTTGCATAAAATATATGGTAGGAGCATTAAGTATGAGAAATGAAGCATAAGCATAGGGAAAAAGGTATAACATTAGTGTCATTCAACCGATTCCATCAAAATCACTTCATTCAAAGGGTTCAACCATTGTATGGGGCATAAGGATTAAGCTTAAGGCTCCAACTCATTGACAATAATCCATATTAATTCAATTACTTAATTTGATTCATTTATTTAGGGCAAAACAAAACCTCAAGGGTGTTTAAATAAATAAGGCTCAATGAAACTAGGAATCAATAGAGGAAACACACCCCTAGTAGTGGCTAAAGTTAAGGGAATAATCCAATGTAGTGATTCTTTGTGCACAAGGGATGTACTAGACAAGGTAACAAGTTAAATTTAATTTATTAGTCAAAGAAGAGGCGTTTTCAGAGGATTCTAGTGCACGAAACAACAATGCATCATATGAAAAGAATAAAAACTTTGGGAAATAATTTATAACACCTACCTTATACTAATTATGACCCACATGTCTGATATCGAGGCTCGATTTGGTCAAGTTCGAGAGAAATCAAAGAAACCAACAAATGCCCTGAAGATAGGGACAATGAGGTCACACCAAAAATAGTGCAATAAAGGATAATGGAAACTAATAAAGGATCTAGAGGAATGAATAGATTACCAAGAGGAATCTATAGGGACCAATAGTGATCGATTTTGACTTCAGATGAAGGAGAAAGCATGATCCCTATGTTAGGGAGGGGAGGAACCCACATCACCAAGAGGAGAGCCCCACTTAGCTCGAGGAGAATAAATAAAGAAGAAAATGGGTTTAAAGGTTCATTAATGGAAAAGGGTAATTTCACCCACATAAACTGAGCCGCATGGATTGGCCGCATGGTTGGCCAAACGGTGTGCTAAAAGTGTGGAACCCACTACTTTAGAACCCTAACCCCACACTGTTATACCGCATAGTTTGACCAAACCATGAAATGAATAGTGCACACACACTGCATAATTGGACTAAGCGTTAGGGATAGGTGCATGGTTTGGGAAACCATGCACAACCAATGAGGATAACTACTCACCTATAGGCATTTCATGGTTTACACTGGTGGGATGCATGGTATTAGGAAAATCATGTGACCTCATTAGTCCACACAAACATAATCTTTTCAGGGAACAATGCTATTAAAAATCAATGAACCACTTGAGACACCTCTCGATCTTCCAACCATGTACAGAAACAACATATTTAAGTGTTACAAATCATTTAATTCAAATATGAAACTCTATTTATGAAACATACCATCCACCAAATGAAAAAATTCAAATTCCATTGGAATTTCATCACGTCCAAAAAAATGAGATTGCACACTCCCCACCATATAAAAACTCATTCTCAAGCTATTCCAAGTATCAATGTTGGGTCTTAGTGAACATGTCTGACCACTATGATCAAAAATTAAATTCCATCTCCTAGGTCTCCTCTTGAGAACGTCCATGATTCCACCACACACAAACTATAGTTATGGGATTTCCCCAGAGATAATTCCCACTATGGTTCATAATATGTATTGTATTATCCTCAAAGAAAACATATACACTAAGATCAAAATCATCAATTTCTACCAAATGAGAATATACAAGATGATATATCTAAATTTGTGACATGTGAAACATGTCGTGCATGTCACTATAGCACTATGGAAGGGAAAATAATAACACCACTAGCCTGAACCTTGACAATATCTCTAACAACCCAAAAAACATGGGTACTAGATTTCCCTATTTCCTGACACATCATTTCCCCAACCTAGGTGAAACCCAATAGAAAATACGATGACCTAGCTTAGACTCCAGAGGTCATATTCACTGGTCAACGTAAGATTTCTTCTGGGTCTTCATGGTCACCAACCACTTCTTGGTCAATTGAACTTGCTCATACATATCCTGTGTAAGACTAGGTCAAACTAGTGCTTAATATCCAATATCAATCCAATAAAGCGATGAATGAAACTTCTTGACATACAAATATTTGAAAGGTTCTATAGAGATCCATACCTGGAATATGTTATTATATGAGAACTCTATAAGTTCCATCTTTTTCTCCCAAAATACACTAAAATAAAAAAAATAGTCTCGTAAAAAATCCTCCATTATCTGAATAGTCCATTCAGATTGGACATATATCTGATGAAGATAGGATGTTCTCATAAGAACCTGTGATCATAGATCCTTTAGAATACCCTAATAGAATTGAGACATGAAATGAGGATCACTATGGGAAATGATACTCCTTAAAAAGATGTGAAAATAAACTATCTACCACATATAAAGACTAACAAGATCATCAAAAGTGAAGGTTCCCTTGATTGGAAATAAGTGGGCACCTTGGATAGTCAATCTAAAATCTCTCATACTCCATTATTATTTTGGGTTTTCTTGGGTAATATTATCACAAAATCCATAGTGACATCATCTCATTTCCTTTCTAGAATGGGTAGAGGCTGTAAAAAAATAGCCGTCCTTGATACTCAACTTTCACCTACTAACAGTTGAATAATCTCACTACAAAACCTACTACCACCTTATTCATTCATGTACACCAATACTTTCTATGGATATAACGATACATATTTTTTATACTTGGGTGTACCTCCCAACTATAATCACGAATCTAACTCATCATCTCTTCATGTAGGCATGTAGGAACCCATACACAAACATGGAAAAGAATAGTATTGCCACCACCAAGTGATCATACTAATGGTGTATCCCCACCATATATTCTACCCATCAAAGATTATACATATGGATTAGATAACTACTCAGTCTTGATATAGTCCAAAATCATGGGTATAATAGATAGTGAAGTAAGATTTACTTTTCCTTGGGACTATTAAACATATAGATACATGTTTGAAAAGTGTTCCCTCATCCACTACCCATCACAATAATCCTATACTACCTCCATTTTAATTTCTATATTAATGGATTGATAATGATGTTTCCCTTTTCTGGTGTATAAGCCATCTCGACATTGAATGAGTAAATATACTCAACCCACATCCTCTTCCAAGAGGACATAATAGGTCATATTAAACCCATATATTCTAGATCTTCCAATTGAACATTTAATTCTTGAAGCTCCATTGGTTTTATCTTGTAATATTTGATAAAAACTATAACTTCTTTAGTTTCCAACTCGATCATGAACTAAATAAACCACTCGGGTTGTAAGCTGTATAACTTGTTAGGAAAGTAATAATAAAAATAGTATTCAGTTTGAGGAAATGTATCCATCTACATTCCACCACCATCTAGATCAAGGACTACTATATAATCCATAAACTAATCCAATATACATTGAATTTGTCCTACATGACCAGCCTAATGATCCCACTCAACCTAGTGAAAATAAAAACCTCATTCTAGAGATATAAAGTTAAATATACTCTCATAAAAATCGATTAGATCTTGGTATAGAACTAAAAAATCCATCTATAAGATCAAATTGAAACATTTCATTTATAATACAAAAATTTCCCAATAGAAACAATAACCACCAATTTATAGAGAACATGCCTTGAAGCATTTTATAACCTCTGGGTGCACTCCCAACTATGTATTGTTGATCAAAAATCCATCCTAGATTTCCATAACCAAGACCAAATTGTTGGTAAAATGAGAAGACATAAAGGAATGAGACACTATTGTATAAAAAAAAACATTGGAAACTATATATGATATAATAATCATACCACTAATGGTAGAAGGTTCTGCATCAAAACTAGACATAGTAGACTTCATAGAATCTAGATGACTTACCCCTCTACCTTGGGCTCTAGTGTGAATCCTTGGTGATATTACCTATTCTTTGTAATTATTTTCCTTCACTAGGGTACCATTTCCCATTCATTGACCTAAAAATCCAATAGAACTACAACTACTAGTCTACTGAGGGGAATTTGAGTCCTTCCTAGACTCTGGTATCTTTCCTGATCCCTTGGCACTTATCCACTACTATATTCCCATATAAAACATCTGAAGGTGGCTCATCCTGCCACATAAATGGCACTCCAAAGTAGTGTATGAAAACTAAGGACACTTTTTTCTAGATATTCCACAATGATAGAATAGTAACTTAATATGTTCCTAAAATGGATTTCTACTACACTAAATACTCTTCTTACTATTTACTTGGTGATAATTGTCAAAGTTCCACTTCATTCCCCTATAAGATATTCTCTAAGTTCATTCTTATTAAATAAAATGGTTGATTCATGAGTAATCTCTCATATTCAATTCCATGATGATATCCTAATTCATCATGTATAAAATTCTACTCAAGAAAAAACATTCATCTGTGACCTGATCTCATAGAGAAGTACATCCTAGAAATTCCTTTCCCTAGCTATCTCATTAATTTCTAAATATGGTGAAATGAATTTCAAGTTAGTGAAACGTTCATCATAGTCTATCACTGACATGAAATCCTATGTTAGGTCCAATGAATCACAATCCTTCTCATCACTCAATGTTTCAAGATATAAGTATCTCAAAAACATTTCCTCGAAGTCCTTCTAAGATAACTCCTATTGCTAACCAACTTACTCTAAAGTGTCCCACCAATTCTTGGATGGTTCACAAAGAAAGTATGTAGTAATATTATCCCTCCTATTTGATATTGTCTCAATATTCTTGAAGATCTTATGGATTGACTTGATCTAGAACTCAACTACCTAGGGGAATCCATGCTTAGTGAATGTAGGCAAGTGCTGTAGATAAAAATCTCTCATCATCACAGACATTGAAGGTACAATGTGAACAACCTCCCTTTTCATGGATCACATTACCCATAGGAAGCTATTGTGAAGATTAACATCCATATGATCCTCATGGGATATAAGAATCTATGGTTCAGCTATATTAGACGCATGGTGATTTCCACTATCCTTAAACTCAATTAGAATATGACATAGAGGAATTTTCTCTACAAGATAAATGCACGCCATAGAACACTAGATAACAACAAGGTCAACTGTAACATATGAAAAAAAGAGAACCACCCGCTCTTAGTATCTATAAACATGAAAAAACAAGTGAATATGCATGAAATAATAGTTTATTTATTTCATTTATCAGATATAACAGGGATCTCATTTCATAGTTCATACATTCAGATATATCGCATTCATTAAATATGTCCCTATCATAAACATTGCATGTCATTATAAATCACTATGTTCCTATCATGATACATGCGTACTCATCTTGCGCTATATTGAGTCATGGTTATAAATCTCAAGAAACAATAACATCACACAACATGTGAATCACCCATGGTGGAGTATTATCAACCTATCAAGAGAACATCATGGACAATAATACCACCCCAGGCACTTGAATTTCCCCCCATACATGGGTTTGATACTACCATGCATAAGCTAATTATCAAGTCATTAAATATCCATATTCTACTTTCTAATTCTCTAAAATAGTAACAAAAAAAAGAAAACAAGCCTCTGATACCACTTTTATAACATCCCCTTATCATTCCCTCTCTCATATCATTAAACTCGGTTGGCTACTAGACCAAAAGAATACCTCCCCATATACCATAAGCTACCAGCTAGTAGTGTGGGTGTAGGGAACACAGTTGAGAGACTATAACTCCATTTATAGAGTTGAAATACAATAGAAATAAACACATATCTTAGTAACATACCACACAACATTTAAACCAGACCATAAATGTCAACCAAAAAATCCAATGATAATTATAGAATAATGTAATGATAGGATAGAATGTAACTAAATTTCATGCTAAGAGTCATACAAAAAAAATACCAAAATGACATAGATAAACACAAAATACCCTAATCTTGAACCCCATGTTGATCACATCTCTAAGATCCAACCCATCATGAAAGAAATAGTCAACAACAAGACCCCTTTACCTTGTTCAAACATTCATCCATGTAATCTTCTTGAGTACCAAATGATGGTCCGAATAGGGTGTGAGTAAAAATCATTAGGTCAACACCACCATATTTAAACAAAACCAGTCTGATAGTAAGTGAATAAAATAAATCAATAAATAGAAGTATTAATTAATAAATTAATAAAATAAAACAATAAACCAAAATCAACACCATGCTAGGATATCTCTTTGCATGTAGTATAAATATTTCAAACTCAACTAGAAGTTCATGGAATAATCACTTAAATAGGAAATTAATTATGTATAATACTTTTAGCATTACTGAGCCAGGCCCTATAATCATTATATCATAACTAGGACAAGACCTATAAGAATTATAGTATATCTGGTAAAATACCTCTATATAAATAATTCGGTATAATTCGGTCAATACCTATAAGAATTATAGCAAAATCAGGCCAAGAACTATAATAATTATAGAAAAAATGATCCAATCCCTCAATATAAGAATTTTATTATAACCAGGACAAGCCCTTTAATAATTACAGTATACCCGGTCCAATCCCTAGAAGCATTATAGCATAACCAAGATAATCCCTATAAGAATTATAGAATAACTGGGACAATCCCCCTATATAATAAATACCACATGAATCATAACACTATTCATAATGAGAAGATTAACAAAACAAAACATAATAAGATAAAATGGTCAATTCATCCATAGACTATTTTTTACTTTAATTACTCTTTCATTCATCAAATTATATCTGAAGTCTTTGTAATTTCAGTGTATATACCCATCTCATATCAAATTATCACCATTCATTTTAGTAAACAAGTAATTGATTTTCCAAGGTGAATCTATCACATGAAATCTCTTGAGGTCTCATGTCATTCCAAAAAATATTTAATCCATTAGACAATCCATTATTATTCAAGGGTAGGATCACCCTATGGGTATCCAGAAGATGGGTCTCAACACTAATGGATCCAATGGGATCCAAGGAGTAGACCAAACACATTATTATCAACACCCATTATTATGTTAGGTAACATTCTTGTTCAGTTGGCACAACTGCATAATATTTTACACACTTAAACAACCAAAAATACACCATAGGTCTTTGTTCTAGACCACCTAACATTATCTAGAGATCAAAATAACACTCTCAATAGGGAATGAAAATGAATAATGAAGGAGATGGATATAAAAATGAAAACCTTGATCACCAAAACATAAAGATCAAAACCTAATTCAATGGTTGTTAAGAAATCACATTGATTTAACAAAGAATTTCATAAGGAAGGGTAAAAGTAAAGACAAGGAACTCATTAGAGATTAAACCCTAGACCAGGATGTCTGAAAGGGAAGGAATCTCAAAAAAATTACCTAGAGTATCCCTAGGGTTCAATATAGAAGGATTCCCTAAGAATTAAACTAATTCATACACACATCATGTGTTAAAACCATTAATCCTCATACATTCACAATGTGAACCCATTTTATGGTGTGAATTTATCAATTTATAGGATACCCCAAAACACATTTCAACTCACATTAATACAACCTTTATTGATAATTTCATGATGTGAACCATTTTCATGGTGTTTAAAACTTTCACACTTCGAACCAATTCAAAACATCTTCCCAGAAATAGGTTCACATTATGTAAACCATTCATTCAGTGAATGTGTCCAATAGACATCTCTCAACCCATATTTTTTTATAAAGAACCCAAACCACCTATAAATATTTCCAAATCCACAAAGAACTCTAGTAAGAAATTTGAAACATTTATAACTAGAATCCATTAATTAAAATAATCATACATCCCAAATCATTAGGTCATTTTCACATGAAAAATATCTCCAAACATAGAGGAAACTCTGACGCACGCCTGTCGTAGGGCGTGGCAAAAGCAATTTAATTTTCCTAGTGTAGCATAGAAGCTGACCATGGTCGTCTCACTTAAGGAGCTTTCTCAATCGTTTACTTACTTAATCTAATTTAACTAAACTAATTCTTTTTGGTTGTTTTTATTTATGAATGTAATGCAATTTAATAAAAGATAAAACTAACATGCAATGACAAAATGCAATTAATTGAGAAAGAACTTGGCCTTTATGGGTTGGTATATGGGTTTCATCATTCTCCTTGTTGATATTTAAATTAAGTTTGATAATTCAATTATGAGATCTCATTCATGAATTACTATTCTTTTATTTATTGGTGTGAAATCTTGAATGCATTTTGCAATCTTAACTTCACCTCCTCCTATAATCAAGGTTGATGGCACACCTCGATCGAGAGTGTGTCATCTTCCAAGACCTGGCTCCATCGTATGCCATTTCAACCACTGAATGGATCAACTCCATCGTATGAAGAGCTTGTATCCAGTAGAAGGGAGGGAAAATATTTAATAAAAGAATAGAAATGAGTTTGAGATCAGTGTCGTGGTGGACGATCGCCACACCCGTGCACATCACTCTTACTCATCACAAACTTAATAAAACATAGGAATTTAAGCACCGAATTAATGAAATTTCCACATACCTCCCCCGGGCCAAGTCTCGGGTTAACCCCTCATATTTTAGGGTAAGAGTTCACGGTGGATAATATGAGAATAATAAAAGAAGAAAAGAAGGAGAAAATATGAAGAAGAAAACAGGGAGGAAGGGTGGACACAAAAATAAAAACAATGCATGAATTTTATTAGAAATATGAATTAAAAATTAAAACTAAAATAAAGAAAATAAATAAAATGGGGAAGATTTCTGGTTGGCCTCCCTCGGTGGAGATCTCCTCCTTGGTGCCTTGAAGAAATGGACGGAGAATGGATGATTTGGGAAGGAGGTGAGGGCCTCCTTTTATAGGCAGAATTCGACCCCCTACTGTAGACGCGTTGTAGACCCCTTTAATGACATATTCATGCCTTCCACCCTTCATAAATGTTTTTCATAAATGTCTTGGCCGTCTCCTCTCCAAAGTTCAGATAATTTGGAAACCGTATATAGGAGTTATGAATTTTTCATTCTCGGTTGCTGTTTCTGGATGAAGCATCCAGGAAGGTTCCTCCAACCTAATGTCATTCAATATCCTCAT
Organism: Viscum album; assembly: GCA_963277665.1. Taxonomy (NCBI): domain Eukaryota; kingdom Viridiplantae; phylum Streptophyta; class Magnoliopsida; order Santalales; family Viscaceae; genus Viscum; species Viscum album. Next base: position 1,869,612,149 of record OY728120.1, on the reverse strand, counting down.
TAATGACCTCCCACATCCTCCAAATTTATTTTAGAGACGGCCCTATCTGTCCTAGAGGTATTCCAGGTGGAAACACATCATTTGGATATGTTTAGGCCGCGTTTGATGCCCGTTACCTTGGGTTGGTCCATGCTGTCCGCCCGGAAACATTCCAATCTTCAACGATTTTTTAGACCCTTTAGATGACAAAATCAGCTCCTGGTCCATAAGACAAAAATGACGTAAATAAAATAAGTATTCTAACAAAATTTGAATCATAAAATTTGGAATTTTATTTTTCCTGAAATGACCAAAATACCCCTGACGTAAAATTCTGTCAAAAATCCAGAATTAGTCGTTTTTCACATTTGGGTTCAAAATAGCACTAAAACCTAAAAAACATGATAATTACCCATTCAATAACACTTTTGTGGGATTATAAACAATGTTTTACAGTATAAAATATATGAAAATGTGAGCTTCATCACTCCCCCACACTTAAACATTGCACTCCTAGGCAATCATCTTACATCCAAATCAAAATCCACACAACAATCAAAAATGAGAAAATATCAATGATTTTATCCAAAATAGAATTCCATCATGTCTCATTTATGAATAATAATTCTCTAATTTTAATTTCAATCATTAAAATTTGTTCAACCTCATAAATCAATCCAGGGCCCAATCACAACCTACCTCACATTGAATTTTATGTCACTCTTCACTCAATAGAGATTGATTCTGGAGTTATGCTCATACTTGAAAATCACATGTATCACCATAGGTTTGTGAAAATTATCATTTCTCCATAGTGTGAAACATGAAAATGAATTTAATCATGAGGGCTTTAATTAAAGGTTCAAATGATTCCGTGTCTTAGGGTCGGTGGTAGAATGATTGAAAAATGTTCCAAGCTAAAAGAGGAGGTTGAACTTTTAAGTACAACGCATGATTAAATCAAGTGAAAACACAGGAAATTCCTCACTCAATACTTCTTGTAAATGTGAAAAAAACCCCACCCCTCTTTATGACATGTTACATGAGCCAATAAGTGATGATATCATCTATGTTCTCCTCTTTTTTTTTTCAAATCTCCAGAAAGGCACAACTTTATTTTCTTTATTTTCTTTTTTTATGGAGGATGAGCTAAAAATTGAATACAATAAATGAATGACAATTCATGCCCTTGATTTTTTTGGGAGGGACATGAGTCATAAAAGAATGTACAATGAGGAATTCAAGCTCATCTCCATTTTTTTTTCTTTCTTTTTTTAGGATAAATGGATGAAACAAATAAAGCACAATGAAATGACGACACATGCCCAATTCTCTTGTTATCCACTGCCCAAAGTATTGACACACACATCGCATCACCCATAAATGATACACATCCCAATGAACGCACACGAAAGTCCCTTCCCCCACACTCAAACTTGAAATATCCATGCAAAAATACTAAAAGTGTGGGTAGGTAAGGAAAAAGTGGCTTGTAATGTGGCTTAAACCTATAAGGCAATTCATGGCATCTAAGGGATTACGAAGGATAAATGTAAAGGTGGGTCTTAGGATAAAATGTGACTAGAAAAAGAGATGCCTCAATCATTTTAAATACATTCCATGAAATCCAAAGCTTCGAAAAAGAATATTCACAAATTCTGGTTCTCACACAAAATTCAAGTTTCCCTCAAGAAAGTGTGGGTATTAGGAAGAATATGTAAAAGTGGTTTAGAATACCTCATAGGATTGGAAAAAATATTTTGAGTCAGAGTTTCATGGTCATGGATTTCAAAAATCAATAAAACTCATAAAAATGATTGACAATCCAATTCAAGAAAAATGTTTTCACATCAACAATCATTTAAAATCCATTATTTCAAAAATCATTTCAACTCTTTCAAAATAAATTGTTGTGTGAAAAGTGATAAGAATATTCATTAAATCTAAAAATATGTTTTGTACCAAAAAAAATAAAGGAGTTTAAAGGATAATCGTAAAAAGTTAACCCCCTTTTGAAATAATGATTCGGTCCTCTTCCTCTAATTCTCAGGGCTTCCTTCTACCTTCATGATCCTACAAAAGAAAAATTACTAAATTAATCACAAGGATCATTTATTTAAGCTCAAAATTAAAAGAGGGAGGGGGCCATATGGTAGACTATTTCCTAATACTAAATTTGAAATCTAAATTCCTAATATTGAAAAATAATTTACTATAAAGAAAGTAAACGATAAATCTTGGTATGATCCCCCAAGTGGGCCCTGGAATCTTTTACTGCCTCCAGAGGGCCGTACCAGTTTTTATCCATAATCTGTTGGTGGATGAAGATTCTTTGATTTGAACCACCACATGTGGTTCTTCCCAGCTTGAAGATCTATGTTCTTGTTGAGGAGGACTCCATAGATAGAGTATACAAGATCCCCCCCCTTCTCAATTTGGTACAGCTTGCATGGTGGTGGTTGGAAGAAGTAGGGAACCTCCTCTTAATTTGTTGCTACTTGTGCAACATTCCCTTTCCCTTCTTGTGCTCCGCCTAGTAAATATTCAGTGTGTTCAGGGAGCTTTAAATGTTCCCCAACAGGTGAAATTTATTTTCCTTCATCATCCTCCAAGGAATAATATGAGATTGCCGAATCTGAAAATTCAAAACTATTATGGGTGATACTCAAATTATTTTCAATAAAATTAAAAGAGTTTGAGTTTAAGATTGTATCATCTCCCTGAGTCGGTTCTACTTTAATATCATCTTCAATTGAATGTGCCTCTTGGAGTTGATCTTCACTGGATTGAGGTAGGTAGTTGGGCCTATCCCCCTCCAGATTGGATTCAACTTCATGGATGTCTTCATTGAAATCAGGGAAGACTAGTGGCACTTCCTTCTTAGCCATGAATCTTTTTAAGTCATCTTGGAGTTCATCGACCATGGCCATCAAATCTTCCAATGAGATCCATGTTGCTATGCCTCTTTCCACTTGCGTGACCATTATCATCAGTGCATCGGCTCTTCGTTGGAGGGCCTTCTCGGTATAGTCTGTTTCTTCCTCCTGCACCTGTGAGTAATTGTTCCATGAAGAATAATTTGAATTTGAATGGATCATGGAAAAAAGTTTTTTTTTCAATTTTTTTTTAAAATGGAAAAAAAAATCAAAAATTTGAAATTAGAAAATGTAAAGTAAACAACCGATTATCTCCCCGGCAACGGCGCCAGTTTTGACGCACGCCTGTCGTAGGGCGTGGCAAAAGCAATTTAATTTTCCTAGTGTAGCATAGAATCTGACCAGGGTCGTCTCACTTAAGGAGCTTTCTCAATCGTTTACTTACTTAATATAATTTAACTAAACTAATTCTTTTTGGTTGTTTTTATTTATGAATGTAATGCAATTTAATAAAAGATAAAACTAACATGAAATGACAAAATGCAATTAATTGAGAAAGAACTTGGCCTTTATGGGTTGGTATGTGGGTTTCATCATTCTCCTTGTTGATATTTAAATTAAGTTTGATAATTCAATTATGAGATCTCATTCATGAATTACTATTCTTTTATTTATTGGTGTGAAATCTTGAATGCATTTTGCAATCTTAACTTCACCTCCTCCTATAATCAAGGTTGATGGCACACCTCGATCGAGAGTGTGTCATCTTCCAAGACCTGGCTCCATCGTATGCCATTTCAACCACTGAATGGCTCAACTACATCGTATGAAGAGCTTGTATCCAGTAGAAGGGAGGGAAAATATTTAATAAAAGAATAGAAATGAGTTTGAGATCAGTGTCGTGGTGGACGATCGCCACACCCGTGCACATCACTCTTACTCATCACAAACTTAATAAAACATAGGAATTTAAGCACCGAATTAATGAAATTTCCACATACCTCCCCCAGGCCAAGTCTCGGGTTAACCCCTCATATTTGAGGGTAAGAGGTCACGGTGGATAATATGAGAATAATAAAAGAAGAAAAGAAGGAGAAAAGATGAAGAAGAAAACAGGGAGGAAGGGTGGACACAAAAATAAAAACAATGCATGAATTTTATTAGAAATATGAATTACAAATTAAAACTAAAATAAAGAAAATAAATGAAATGGGGAAGATTTCTGGTCCGCCTCCCTCGGTGGAGATCTCCTCCTTGGTTCCTTGAAGGAATGGACGAAGAATGGATGATTTGGGAAGGAGGTGAGGGCCTCCTTTTATAGGCAGAATTCGACCCCCGAATGTCGACACGTTGTAGACCCCTTTAATGACATATTCATTCCTTCCACCCTTCATAAATGTTGTTCATAAATGTCTTGGCCGTCTCCTCTACAAAGTTCAGATAATTTGGAAACCGTATGTAGGAGTTATGAATTTTTCATTCTCGGTTGCTGTTTCTAGACGAAGCATCCAGGAAGGTTCCTCCAACCTAATGTCATTCAATATCCTCCTTAATGACCTCCAACATCCTCCAAATTTATTTTAGAGACTGCCCTATCTGTCCTCGAGGTATCCCAGGTGAAAACACATTATTTGGATATGTTTAGGCCGCGTTTTATGCCCGTTACCTTGGGTTGGTCCATGCTGTCCGCCCGGAAACATTCCAATATTCAATGATTTTGTAGACCCTTTAGATGACAAAATCAGCTCCTGGTCCAGAAGACAAAAATGAATTAAATAAAATAAGGATTCTAAAAAAATTTGAATCATAAATTTTGGAATTTTATTTTTCCTGAAATGACCAAAATACCCCTGACGTAAAATTTTGTCAAAAATCCAGAATTAGTCGTTTTTCACATTTGGGTTCAAAATAGCACTAAAACCTAAAAAACATGATAATTACCCATTCAATAACACTTTTGCGGGATTATAAACAATGTTTTATAGTATAAAATATATGAAAATGTGAGCTTTATCACTCCCCCACACTTAAACATTGCACTCCTGGGCAATCATCTTACATCCAAATCAAAATTCACACAACAATCAAAAATGAGAAAATATCAATGATTTTATCCAAAATACAATTCCATCATGTCTCATTTATGAATAATAATTATCTCATTTTCATTTCAATCATTAAATTTTTTTCAACCTCATAAATCAATCCACGGCCCAATCACAACCTACCTCACATTGAATTTTATGTCACTCTTCACTCAATAGAGATTGATTCTGGAGTTATGCTCATACTTGAAAATCACATGTATCACCATAGGTTTGTGAAAATTATCATTTCTCCATAGCATGAAACATGAAAATGAATTTAATCATGAGGGCTTTAAATAAAGGTTCAAATGATTCCGTGGATTAGGGTCGGTGGTAGAATGATTGAAAAATGTTCCAAGTTAGAAAGAGGAGGTTGAACTTTTAAGTACAATGCATGATTAAATCAAGTGAAAACACAGGAAATTCCTCACTCAATACTGCTTGGAAATGTGAAAAACAACCCCACCCCTCTTTATGACATGGTACATGAGCCAATAAGTGATGATATCATCTATGTTCTCCTCTTTTTTTTTTTCAAATCTCCAGAAAGGAACAGCTTTATTTTCTTTATTTTCTTTTTTTATGGAGGATGAGCTAAAAATTGAATACAATAAATGAATGACAATTCATGCCCTTGATTTTTTTGGGAGGTACATGAGTCATAAAAGAATGTACAATGAGGAATTCAAGCTCATCTCCATTTTTTTTGCTTTCTTTTTTAGGAGAAATGGATGAAACAAATAAAGCACAATGAAATGACGACACATGCCCAATTCTCTTGTTATCCACTGCCCAAAGTATTGACACACACATCGCATCACCCATAAATGATACACATCCCAATGAACGCACACGAAAGTCCCTTCCCCCACACTCAAACTTGAAATATCCATGCAAAAATACTAAAAGTGCGGGTAGGTAAGGAAAAAGTGGCTTGTAATGTGGCTTAAACCTATAAGGCAATTCATGGCATCTAAGGGATTACGAAGGATAAATGTAAAGGTGGGTCTCAGGATAAAATGTGGCTAGCCAAAGAGATGCCTCAATCATTTTAAATACATTCCATGAAATCCAAAGATTCGAAAAAGAATATTTACAAATTCTGGTTCTCACACAAAATTCAAGTTTCCCTCAAGAAAGTGTGGGTATTAGGAAGAATATGTAAAAGTGGTTTAGAATACCTCACAGGATTGGAAAAAATATTTTGAGTCAGAGTTTCATGGTCATGGATTTCAAAAATCAATCAAACTCATAAAAATGATTGACAATCCAATTCAAGAAAAATGTTTTCACATCAACAATCATTTAAAATCCATTATTTCAAAAATCATTTCAACTCTTTCAAAATAAACTGTTGTGTGAAAAGTGATAAGAATATTCATTAAATCTCAAAATATGTTTTGGACCAAAAAAATAAAGGAGTTTAAAGGATAATCATAAAAAGTTAACTCCCTTTTGAAATAATGATTCGGTCCTCTTCCTCTAATTCTCAGGGCTTCCTTCTGCCTTCATGATCCTACAAAAGAAAAATTACTAAATTAATCACAAGGATCATTTATTTAAGCTCAAAATTAAAAGAGAGAGGGGGCCACATGGTCGACTATTTCCTAATACTAAATTTGAAATCTAAATTCCTAATATTGAAAATTAAATTACTATAAAGAAAGTAAACGATAAATCTTGGTATGATCCCCCAAGTGGGCCCTGGAATCTTTTACTGCCTCCAGAGGGCAGTACCAGTTTTTATCCATAATATGTTGGTGGATGAAGCTTCTTTGATTTGAACCACCACATGTGGTTCTTCCCAGCTTGAAGATTTATGTTCTTGTTGAGGAGGACTCCATAGACAGAGTATACAAGATCCTCCCCCTTCGCAATTTGGTACAACTTGCATGGCGGTGGTTGGAAGAAGTAGGGAACCTCCTCTTCATTTGTTGATACTTGTGCAACATTCCCTTTCCCTTCTTGTGCTCCGCCTAGTAAATATTCAGTGTGTTCAGGGAGCTTTAAATGTTCCCCAACAGGTGAAATTTCTTTTCCTTCATCATCCTCCAAGGAATAATGTGAGATGGCCGAATCTGAAAATTCAAAACTATTAGGGTTGATTCTCAAATTATTTTCAATAAAATTAAAAGAGTTTGAGTTTAAGATTGTATCATCTCCCTGAGTCGGTTCGACTTTAATATCATCTTCAATTGAATGTGCCTCTTGGAGTTGATCTTCACTGGATGGAGGTAGGTAGTCGGGCCTATCCCCCTCCGGATTGGATTCAACTTCATGGATGTCTTCATTGAAATCAGGGAAGACTAGTGGCACTTCCTTCTTAGCCTTGAATCTTTTTAAGTCAGCTTGGAGTTCATCGACCATGGCCATAAAATCTTCCAATGAGATCCATGTTGCTATTCCTTTTTCCACTTGCCTGACCGTTATCATCAGTGCATCGGCTCTTCGTTGGAGGGCCTCCTCGGTATAGTCTGTTTCTTCCTCCTGCACCTGTGAGTAATTGTTCCATGAAGAATAATTTGAATTTGAATGGATCATGGAAAAAAGTTTTTTTTTCAATTTTTTTTTAAAATGGAAAAAAAAATCTAAAATTTGAAATTAGAAAATGTAAAGTAAACAACCGATTAGCTCCCCGGCAACGGCGCCAGTTTTGACGCACGCCTGTCATAGGGCGTGGCAAAAGCAATTTAATTTTCCTAGTGTAGCATAGAAGCTGACCAGGGTCGTCTCACTTAAGGAGATTTCTCAATCGTTTACTTACTTAATCTAATTTAACTAAACTAATTCTTTTTGGTTGTTTTTATTTATGAATGTAATGCAATTTAATAAAAGATAAAACTAACATGCAATGACAAAATGCAATTAATTGAGAAAGAACTTGGCCTTTATGGGTTGGTATGTGGGTTTCATCATTCTCCTTGTTGATATTTAAATTAAGTTTGATAATTAAATTATGAGATCTCATTCATGAATTACTATTCTTTTATTTATTGGTGTGAAATATTGAATTCATTTTTCAATCTTAACTTCACCTCCTCTTATAATGAAGGTTGATGGCACACCTCGATCGAGAGTGTGTCATCTTCCAAAACCTGGCTCCATCGTATGCCATTTCAACCACTGAATGGCTCAACTCCATCGTATGAAGAGCTTGTATCTAGTAGAAGGGAGGGAAAATATTTAATAAAAGAATAGAAATGAGTTTGAGATCAGTGTCGTGGTGGACGATCGCCACACCCGTGCACATCACTCTTACTCATCACAAACTTAATAAAACATAGGAATTTAAGCACCGAATTAATGAAATTTCCACATACCTCCCCCGGGCCAAGTCTCGGGTTAACCCCTCATATTTGAGGGTAAGAGGTCACGGTGGATAATATGAGAATAATAAAAGAAGAAAAGAAGGAGAAAAGATGAAGAAGAAAACAGGGAGGAAGGGTGGACATAAAAATAAAAACAATGCATGAATTTTATTAGAAATATGAATTACAAATTAAAAATAAAATAAAGGAAATAAATGAAATGGGGAATATTTCTGGTCGGCCTCCCTCGGTGGAGATCTCCTCCTTGGTGCCTTGAAGGAATGGACGGAGAATGGATGATTTGGGAAGGAGGTGAGGGCCTCCTTTTATAGGCAGAATTCGACCCCCGACTGTCGACGCGTTTTAGACCCCATTAATGACATGTTCATGCCTTCCAACCTTCATAAATGTTGTTAATAAATGTATTGGACGTCTCCTCTCCAAAGTTCAGATAATTTGGAAACCGTATGTAGGAGTTATGAATTTTTCATTCTCGGTTGCTGTTTCTGGACGAAGCATCTAGGAAGGTTCCTCCAACCTAATGTCATTCAATATCCTCCTTAATGACCTCCAACATCCTCCAAATTTATTTTAGAGACGTACCTATCTGTCTTAGAGGTATTCCAGGTGGAAACACATCATTTGGATATGTTTAGGCCGCGTTTGATGCCCGTTACCTTGGGTTGGTCCATGCTGTCTGCCCGGAAACATTCCAATCTTCAATGATTTTTTAGACCCTTTAGATGAAAAAATCAGCTCCTGTTCCAGAAGACAAAAATAAAGTAAATAAAATAAGGATTCTAAAAAAATTTGAATAATAAAATTTGGAATTTTATTTTTCCTGAAATGACCAAAATACCCCTGATGTAAAATTCTGTCAAAAATCCAGAATTAGTCGTTTTTCACATTTGGGTTCAAAATAGCACTAAAACCTAAAAAACATGATAATTACCCATTCAATAACACTTTCGTGGGATTATAAACAATGTTTTACAGTATAAAATATATGAAAATGTGAGCTTCATCACTCCCCCACACTTAAACATTGCACTCCTGGGCAATCATCTTACATCCAAATCAAAATCCACACAACAATCAAAAATGAGAAAATATCAATGATTTTATCCAAAATAGAATTCCATCATGTCTCATTTATGAATAATAATTCTCTCATTTTCATTTCAATCATTAAAATTTGTTCAACCTCATAAATCAATCCACGGCCCAATCACAACCTACCTCACATTGAATTTTATGTCACTCTTCACTCAATAGAGATTGATTCTGGAGTTATGCTCATACTTGAAAATCACATGTTTCACCATAGGTTTGTGAAAATTATCATTTCTCCACAACGTGAAACATGAAAATGAATTTAATCATGAGGTATTTAATTAAAGGTTCAAATGATTCCGTGGCTTAGGGTCGGTGGTAGAATGATTGAAAAATGTTCCAAGCTAAAAGAGGAGGTTGAACTTTTAAGTACAATGCATGATTAAATCAAGTGAAAACACAGGAAATTACTCACTCAATACTGCTTGTAAATGTGAAAAACAACCCCACCCCTCTTTATGACATGGTACATGAGCCAATAAGTGATGATATCATCTATGTTCTCCTCTCTTTTTTTTCAAATCTCCAGAAAGGCACAACTTTATTTTCTTTTTTTATGGAGGATGAGCTAAAAATTGAATACAATAAATGAATGACAATTCATGCCCTTGATTTTTTTGGGAGGTACATGAGTCATAAAAGAATGTAAAATGAGGAATTCAAGCTCATCTCCATTTTTTTGCTTTCTTTTTTTAGGAGAAATGGATGAAACAAATAAAGCACAATGAAATGATGACACATGCCCAATTCTCTTGTTATCCACTGCCCAAAGTATTGACACACACATCGCATCACCCATAAATGATACACATCCCAATGAATGCACACGAAAGTCCCTTCCCCCATACTCAAACTTGAAATATCCATGCAAAAATACTAAAAGTGCGGGTAGGTAAGGAAAAAGTGGCTTGTAATGTGGCTTAAACCTATAAGGCAATTCATGGCATCTAAGGGATTACGAAGGATAAATGTAAAGGTGGGTCTCAGGATAAAATGTGGCTAGCCAAAGAGATGCCTCAATAATTTTAAATACATTCCATGAAATCCAAAGCTTCGAAAAAGAATATTCACAAATTCTGGTTCTCACACAAAATTCAAGTTTCCCTCAAGAAAGTGTGGGTATTAGGAAGAATATGTAAAAGTGGTTTAGAATACCTCACAGGATTGGAAAAAATATTTTGAGTCAGAGTTTCATGGTCATGGATTTCAAAAATCAATCAAACTCATAAAAATGATTGACAATCCAATTCAAGAAAAATGTTTTCACATCAACAATCATTTAAAATCCATTATTTCAAAATTCATTTCAACTCTTTCAAAATAAATTGTTGTGTGAAAAGTGATAAGAATATTCATTAAATCTCAAAATATGTTTTGGACCAAAAAAATAAAGGAGTTTAAAGGATAATCGTAAAAAGTTAACTCCCTTTTGAAATAATGATTCGGTCCTCTTCCTCTAATTCTTAGGGCTTCCTTCTGCCTTCATGATCCTACAAAAGAAAAATTACTAAATTAATCACAAGGATCATTTATTTAAGCTCAAAATTAAAAGAGGGAGGGGGCCACATGGTAGACTATTTCCTAATACTAAATTTGAAATATAAATTCCTAATATTGAAAATTAAATTACTATAAAGAAAGTAAACGATAAATCTTGGTATGATCCCCCAAGTGGGCCCTGGAATCTTTTACTGCCTCCAGAGGGCAGTACCAGTTTTTATCCATAATCTGTTGGTGGATGAAGCTTCTTTGATTTGAACCACCACATGTGGTTCTTCCCAGCTTGAAGATCTATGTTCTTGTTGAGGAGGACTCCATAGACAGAGTATACAAGATCCTCCCCCTTCGCAATTTGGTATAGCTTGCATGGCGGTGGTTGGAAGAAGTAGGGAACCTCCTCTTCATTTGTTGCTACTTGTGCAAAATTCCCTTTCCCTTCTTGTGCTCCGCCTAGTAAATATTCAGTGTGTTCAGGGAGCTTTAAATGTTCCCCAACAGGGGAAATTTCTTTTCCTTCATCATCCTCCAAGGAATAATGTGAGATGGCCGAATCTGAAAATTCAAAACTATTAGGGGTGATACTCAAATTATTTTCAATAAAATTAAAAGAGTTTGAGTTTAAGATTGTATCATCTCCCTGAGTCGGTTCGACTTTAATATCATCTTCAATTGAATGTGCCTCTTGGAGTTGATCTTCACTTGATTGAGGTAGGTAGTCGGGCATATCCCCCTCCGGATTGGATTCAACTTCATGGATGTCTTCATTGAAATCAGGGAAGACTAGTGGCACTTCCTTCTTAGCCTTGAATCTTTTTAAGTCAGCTTGGAGTTCATCGACCATGGCCATCAAATCTTCCAATGAGATCCATGTTGCTATGCCTCTTTCCACTTGCCTGACCGTTATCATCAGTGCATCGGCTCTTCGTTGGAGGGCCTCCTCGGTATAGTCTGTTTCTTCCTCCTGCACCTGTGAGTAATTGTTCCATGAAGAATAATTTGAATTTGAATGGATCATGGAAAAAAGTTTTTTTTTCAATTTTTTTTTTAAAATGGAAAAAAAAATCTAAAATTTGAAATTAGAAAATGTAAAGTAAACAACCGATTAGCTCCCCGGCAACGACGCCAGTTTTGACGCACGCCTGTCGTAGGGCGTGGCAAAAGCAATTTAATTTTCCTAGTGTAGCATAGAAGCTGACCATGGTCGTCTCACTTTAGGAGCTTTATCAATCATTTACTTACTTAATCTAATTTAACTAAACTAATTCTTTTTGGTTGTTTTTATTTATGAATGTAATGCAATTTAATAAAAGATAAAACTAACATGCAATGAAAAAATTCAATTAATTGAGAAAGAACTTGGCCTTTATGGGTTGGTATGTGGGTTTCATCATTCTCCTTGTTGATATTTAAATTAAGTTTGATAATTCAATTATTAGATCTCATTCATGAATTACTATTATTTTATTTATTGGTGTGAAATCTTGAATGCATTTTGCAATCTTAACTTCACCTCCTCCTATAATCAAGGTTGATGGCACACCTCGATCAAGAGTGTGTCATCTTCCAAGACCTGGCTCCATCGTATGCCATTTCAACCACTGAATGGCTCAACTCCATCGTATGAAGAGCTTGTATCCAGTAGAAGGGAGGGAAAATATTTAATAAAAGAATAGAAATGAGTTTGAGATCAGTGTCGTGGTGGACGATCGCCACACCCGTGCACATCACTCTTACTCATCACAAACTTAATAAAACATAGGAATTTAAGCACCGAATTAATGAAATTTCCACATACCTCCCCCGGGCCAAGTCTCGGGTTAACCCCTTATATTTGAGGGTAAGAGGTCACGGTGGATAATATGAGAATAATAAAATAAGAAAAGAAGGAGAAAAGATGAAGAAGAAAACAGGGAGGAAGGGTGGACACAAAAATAAAAACAATGCATGAATTTTATTAGAAATATGAATTACAAATTAAAACTTAAATAAAGAAAATAAATTAAATGGGTAAGATTTCTGGTCGGCCTCCCTCGGTGGAGATCTCCTCCTTGGTGCCTTGAAGGAATGGACGGAGAATGGATGATTTGGGAAGGAGGTGAGGGCCTCCTTTTATAGGCAGAATGCGACCCCCGACTGTCGACGCATTTTAGACCCCTTTAATGACATATTCATGCCTTCCAACCTTCATAAATGTTGTTCATAAATGTCTTGGCCGTCTCCTCTCCAATGTTCAGATAATTTGGAAACCGTATGTAGGAGTTATGAATTTTTCATTCTCGGTTGCTGTTTCTGGACAAAGCATCCAGGAAGGTTCCTCCAACCTAATGTCATTCAATATCCTCCTTAAGGACCTCCAACATCCTCCAAATTTATTTTAGAGACGTCCCTATCTGTCCTCGAGGTATCCCAGGTGGAAACACATCATTTGGATATGTTTAGGCCGCGTTTGATGCCCGTTACCTTGGGTTGGTCCATGCTGTCCGCCCGGAAACATTCCAATCTTCAATGATTTTTTAGCCCCTTTAGATGACAAAATAATCTCCTGGTCCAGAAGACAAAAATGAAGGAAATAAAATAAGTATTCTAAAAAAAGTTTAATCATAAAATTTGGAATTTTATTTTTCCTGAAATGACCAAAATACCCCTGACGTAAAATTCTGTCAAAAATCCAGAATTAGTCGTTTTTCACATTTGGGTTCAAAATAGCACTAAAACCTAAAAAACATGATAATTACCCATTCAATAACACTTTTGTGGGATTATAAACAATGTTTTACAGTATAAAATATATGAAATTGTGATCTTCATCGAACTCACCCACCAAGGTTTAAAGAAGAAAATAAAACCCAACCAAAAGACGTGTAACCAAAAATCAAGAGAGATGTACTTGAAAAAAGATGAGATCTTACAACACCTCTACACATTTCTCTAAGACAATAAAAAATAATTTTATTTCTTATACTTTTTTCAATTATTTAAAAAGGTTATTAAGAAAAATATCAATGTATTATCATTTTATATTAACCCTCCACCCCCCATAAATTATTTCCTTATTTATATTCTATAAAATAATCAATTATATCAGTATATGTAGCCATTAGGTCTAAATACACCCCAACACCGAAAATATCCCATAAACATATGATTTATTCCATTTTGAACATTTTTAATAGTTATTCTTGATTATTATTTTTATAGAATAAAATTTAGTTTTTTATTGACATTCAAACACTATAAGAAAAACTTGTATCTCAGGTGAAATTTTTTCATCCTAAATAGTTAAAAATTCATTCCAAAATACTTTTTGAGATGGATATCCATCTTTAATGAAATTTCATATAAAAAGATATTACAAATATTTTTATTCAGGATGGAATATTATTTCTATCCCAAATAATATTTATCTAAGACAATCACATCTACCCCAAATATATTTTCGGGTTTAAAAAATGGAATCTAGAACTAATATAATTCATCTCAGATAATTATGAAAAAATTGATATTTAGGAGATTATTATAGTTCCATATTCATTTCTCTATGATTGTGGTTTTTTATCATACAAAATTTTAATCTAAATCAAAAAAATTTATGTTGAAGTATATTTCAGGGACCACTCCTAAATGTATATGTATATTTAAATATGTATTTATTATATATATATATATATATATATCTATTATATTTATATAAGTACATATATATTTGTGTGTGTCTGTGTTTATGTTTAAAAATAATTTCTATATAATTATAAATATAATATTTAAATAGATATAAATGTATATATTAATTTATTTTAAATTATTTATACATTTAAAGAAAATACATTTATATTTATACATGTATGTTATATTTTTTATTAATATATAATTAATAAAAAAATATATTTTCCTTAAATAGTCATATTAATAAATATATATTAATTTATTTATAATTTTGAAATAGATATATTTATATGTGTGTGTGTGTGTGTGATGAAAATAATTAACTATAATTATAATTAATATATATTTACTGAAATAAATATATTAATATATATAAATAAATAATTATGTACATATATACATATATATATTTAATTATATATATATTTATATAAATTTACATATATGTTTTGATGAAATTAATTAAATATTTATGTTTTATAAATATTTATATTTATATTTATAAATTTATCAAATAATTATGAAGTTATATAAATATAAATATAGTGGAATTAAGAAATTATAACTACAATTAATATAAATATTTAATAATATATGTTAACTATAATAAATTAATATATTTTAATAAATACATGTATTTATATTAATATTTTTATTTATTATAGTGCTAGAAATTAATTTATATATATGTAATTACAACACATGCATGGATATATGTACATATATGTGTACATAAAATTACAGAAAAAATCATTAAATGAAATGTCTGCCGATGATGAATTTAAATTCATATATTTTTTTATAGGATGGATCTGAAATCCATCCAAAGAATTATTTTTAACAAAATGTATGTTATTCCTTAATATTTTTCTATTATGTATACATAAATAAATAATTACATTTACACACACACTCAATATATATATGTTATATCTATAAATATATATTTCTAAAAAATATTATTTCTTTAAGGAAGAATACATATTTTTTTGAATTTGAAATAAACAAACAATAAGACATGCATTCAATAATAACTTATAATTAAATATAAAAATATAAAATTAAGTATTCTCATTTATATATTTATTTATGAATTAAATAATTATAATTATAATAATATAATTATTTATAAATATAGATATATTAAAATAAATATATTAGTAATTATATTTTAAAAAATACATATATCTTCTTTTATAGGATTATATAGTTTGGTTTTTAAGGTTTTATTACCACTTATTAAATTCATTGAAAACAATTATAAACCATAAATCTTATAAAAAACATGCTTAAAACCAAAAAAACATTTTAATAGTAAAAGAAGAATATATACCTTGCATGGAACATCAATATTGTTATTACATTAAATCTATTTTTGATGAAGATCATATGGAACAACCAACCGACTCTTCCCTTTATGTTATATTTATAGGTTATACCAGAATCACTCAAACAATATGGGTAGGACCCACCTTTTATCCACAATATGCTAGTATCTTATGTTCTAGAGAAGGTAGGAGGAATAAAGATTGGGGGGGGGGATAATCACCTACTAGAATGCTCGATGAGTTCATAAAAATACCATATCTAAGCCTCCTTTATATAGGTTATTAGGACACTCCAAGACCTAATGGAATTACTCATATATTTCATAAACATATGAGTAAATTCCACCTATTAAAACTCTTGTAACCTGTAGCCACCAAAGATTTTTATTTAATCAATGATGGCCTATGTGTAAGTTATTTTTGAGTTCACTCATTAATTATCAATTTCCAAAGTGAGTAATAATATTTCTAAATTTATTATGGAATAGATTTTTTAGAATTATGATTAAATTGATGTAAATAATATGATTTTGTTTCATGAAGTGTTGTTATGATATATCAATATAATTTTTTTTTGATATTCCTAAAGGCATAAAACATTCTTTATACAATAATTAGGTCATACACTATGACATACTCATATAATACCATACAATATATGCACTTTAGCGATATATTTATTTTAATATCCCACATTCACTAATGTCTTATAGACTTTACATCATTTCACATTATATAGTATCATATAACAAAAGTTATGAAATCATATCAATTTTTTTTTGGATATCATCCAAAAAACTTTTGGAATGATATAATATACTTCATCCTGAATCACATCATATGAAATACCTTATGAATACCCATCCAAAAATCTTTTTTCAAAAACTATAAAACACTTTTAGATGAGAAATCTGAGTTCTATAAAACACAATCTGCACATTATGGACCATAATGTTAAACCCAAAACTACCTTTGTATCATTAAAAAAAAATAAAAATTCTAAAATAAAAATATATATAAGTAATGAGAAACCTCTATAAATGTACTAGTTCCACTCAAACTATAAAGGGATCTAGAATGATCTCCGTCAGAAACATGTATCTTTATAATCATCTCCACTAGTTATATAATATACAAGAATGCATTTTTATATGATCCCATTTAACATGAAATTAAATAGACATGGGAAATTATGTATGTAAATCCCATATACCCTATTAATATATTCTAAATTCCCTATGTATGGACTGAAAAGGTCAATGAACACATTGCATTTCATTAATCTATCTCAATGGGAAAATCATACGACCCTTATACTTTTATATGAGAACAACATATACAACTTTTATATAAAACCATAAATTTACATATTATATCTCAATCATGGGACTAAATATCATAACTATCATAGGAGATAATAATTACCATCTTGGTTAATATACAACTGATGAAATTATCAACACCATACCTAACAACCCATTAATTATCTTGTAATATCACAGGTTTTTAAGTGGGTTGAAAATCCACAACCTTTTCGAATTTTAAGGTTTGGTGGGATGTCCAACATTCTTTTTTATCTTTAGAACATAATTTTTAGTGTTTGGTTGAGAAAAGAAAATTTTTAGATATTTTTTATGGTTTGATAGGGTTCTTGTGGTTTTAGATGAGTTTTGGGAATGGAAGGCCCTAAAAACTCTATTCCAGGAAAGTGAAGATGGAGGTGCATGGTTTGGAAAAACTATGTTTCCTCTGAGTAGTATCCATACGAACCAAAAAAGGCACTGGAGATGATTTTGAAAACCATTCAGGTGGGGGCACATGTCCATGTGAAACCTCTAAATTTTTTAATAGAGGTGATTCACATGGTTTTCCCACAGTTTGGAAAAGCATGCGCCAATCCCATGTATATGCGGTGCATAGCCGGAGAGCACCGCACAACTGGCACATGGTTATCCAAACCATACAACCAAATCATGTGTCCCATTGAAAAGTGTGAAATTTATTTTTTACCACTTCCCCCTATTTATTTATATATTCCCTTTTCTTCCTCCCTCCACCATGTGCATAGGGGGTTCTCTCTCTTTCTTCTTCCACTTAGGTGTTGAGGAAAATCCTCTGATCGGTCTACGATCCTTGATTTGTTGGTGCTTATGGATTTGTCTCAGTAAGATATTCAATCCACTGACAAATATTTTTTGTTTATCTCTTTACATGAAACAAAAAATCCATGTGATCTATTTTTTCCTATTTTTAGGCCATTCATCTAAAACATTGTTTTCTTTCGATTCGTCTCTTGTTAGAGGCAGATATTATACAAACAAGCACCTAATAGTACAATATAGGTGGTGCATAGATTTTTCCTTGATCTTGTGAGTGTTTTGGGGTTTTTTATAATACTCCCTTGTGGGTTGTATGAGTGAGACCCTAATTAATTAAATGAATGTTTTTTAAATATTTTAAATGATTATATGAGATGAATTTGGGCATGATCTTACTCTAATAAAAATAGTTAATCTATGTAAGTAACTTGGACCATATTGGGAAGTTTAAGTTGGGTGAATGAATTAAATTAAATTAAATTGATTAAATTGAATGAATGAGTTCCATGGGAGCATGATAGGAATGGGTAGAGGATTTAGGTGATTACTTCATGGGGAAATGATGTGGATGGAATTCTACCGATAGTTCAATTATGGGGGATTTAAGGCCTTGTTCAATTTCTCACATCAGGTTTACTATTTGTTTAGTCTTTTCTAGAAACTCCCAATGGTACCCACATCCATAAATGGGAATAGGAATGCTTTCCAATGTTAGGTGGTTAGTGGGGGGTTTCAAACCCAATGATGCTTATGAACACACATTGGTTGAGAAGATGAGTGGTCGGGATCATATCACCTTTTGGAGGGAATTTTTTTCCTACTCCAAGACTCTCTTATATATTTAAGATATTTTTATGAATCTCTTCCTAATCCTGATATGGAACTAGTTACCCTAATAGAACGATCATAAGCTAACCAATTCTATGTGAATAATAAGAGAATTTGATTAGCGAATCCATATGTATATATCTGAGGTTCTTCATCACTTTCCCAGTAATGGTAGTTATTTATTTTTTGAAGGAATATAACCATATTCTTCATAATTTTTTGTAATGAAGGGAGGCAGTTAATAATACAAGGAGGGGATTGATCCATCATGAGGTGTTCTATATATCCTGGTTATTGCAAAAATCAAAACCCAAATATTTTATTAAATTCGTTCATTTTAATTTCATATGGAAAGGACATATTTGCGGGCACTAAGGCACCAGATATTTGAGCTCGAATCTCAGGGATAGGTTATACATATCCTAGTTATAGAAGGGATTAGATTTATCATAGTTTAATCATGCCCTTTGGGACTAACCCCAAGGTTGATTCCCTTATATGAGGGATATTTATATCATGAAACTTATCAGGGATTATGTACTTAGAATTCACTTTCTAGTAGAGATTCATTATGCCAATGTTGTGTTCATTGTAGCTCCCAAATCCCACATGAGCTATGCTCAGTGTGAGAGACAAGGGGTAAAAATTGATAAACCTCATTTCATATAGATGTAGGTAATATGTTCTAGGACTACCCTTGGTATCTTTAATATGGAGCTCGAGCCTCAGGTTGGAATCCTATTTATTATGGTTATAGTAGGAATTAGATTTGTCATAGTTCAGTTGGATTCTCATTCTATTGATGGATGAGGTAGAATGACCAGCCCATCGTGATGGTTGGGTCTTGATGGTTGAAATGTCAGGGACATGAGAGGGAATATACTGACGTGGATGCCCATTTGAGTTCAGTATCGGTCCTTAGGAGGGAATCCTATGTATCATAGTTATGGTAGGAATCATATTCCTCATATTTCAATTGACTGGGGCTTACAAACTGACATTTCCCTTTTATGCAGTACATATCATATTATACTACTAGTTTGGGCTTGCACACTAAGGTTTCCCTTTTATGCGGGACATATCATATTATGCCACTAGTTGGGGATTACATACTAATGTTTCCCATGTCTTTATAGTACCTTATAGTGAAAAATATATGATTATTTCAGATCCCTAACCCATATGATCTATGTTCGATGTGAGAAACAAGGGATGATAAATGATCAGCCTCATTACTTATAGATATGGGATATATGTACTAGGACTTCCCTTTGGAAGATTAATATAGATATCGAACCTTGTAAAGGCATCCTATATATCTTAGTTATGTATAGAATCAGATTCATCATAGTTAATTTGAATTTGGGATTACACACTAATGTTTCCCTTCGGATTGGGGCTTACACACCAAGGGTGGACAAAGTTATCAAACTTTGAGATTCCCTTGTACCTAGGCTGCTTGTTTGCTGTATATGAATTTATTTTCCTCTCTAAATGCCTTAATTATATACATGACACATCATAGGGTGTCTTTTGAAAATTTATTAAGTAAATTACATGATCCAGTTAATTTTTATAAGGGATTTCTCATTACCTGGATGGAATTTATGAAGGTTGTCGCATGATCTAGGACAACTTGTCTGGAAGACATCACATGACCTATCCGGATGATCCTAGAATAAATTGCATGATCTTGGATGAAGTTCCTAGAGGGAATCACATGATCTGGTAGACATGCCCTAGTTTCATCACAAGAGATGGCTGAGACTCCTGGAGGGTGTCACGAGAATCAATGTGACATGTCTCAGAGGGTGACAGATGCCATGGATGAATTTTCTGTAGGTCATCACGAAACCTCATTGTCATGCACATAATATGTCATAAGATCCATTTGACATGTATAAGTGATACCATGAGACTCAGTTGACATGTACTGGTGATTCTATATGAGTCGGGTGACACGTCAAAAGGACATTTCAAGGAATGGATGGTGATCCTGGAGGACTTCTCAAGACCTGGGTGACAAGCTTGTGGGGACCATGTGAATTTCTTTTACATGTCAAGAGGACATAAAATGATCCAAATAGTATACCAAAAGATAATTTCAAGATTTGGGATACATTTCCAGGTGCTTTCACGTGTCTTGGGCAATTTATGTGAAGTGCGTAAGGATTGGCATATATGTTCTTCACCTAAGACTCCCATATTTTAGTCTTTGTTCCATACTTTTATTGAAAATGACTTAGATTTATTTAGTATTTTATTATTTTAAGTATAAAATTATCTATAAGATGTGTGGGATGTTCTTAAAATATCCTTCTAGAAGTCTATCATGTGATCTATAGTGGTCATGCAAAGTTCTTATTCATGCTGCATGATTTCCCCAGTTGTTCATCAGCTCCTACATGATGGGAAGATTTTATGATCATGAGACCTGACAATCCAAGAAATATTCTATAGTTCTTTGGTGAATCGGTGCATTTGGATGCAAAAAATCCAACCCATTATTTTATGCTGGGGTGTAGTATTTATAGTCCTCATCACCTCGGGTTTTCACCGCTTTGCACAACATATATCATATGAATTCCAAATGGAGTTGGTGGAGGGATTCAGAGTCACACACTCCATGAGTTCCTACTATAGATCATTCTAGGGGCATCACATGATTTCTAGTGACCAAAAGACCATCCCATCAATGCCTCCTTTATTAGATTATATCCAATTAATGGATTATTTTTTAATCATGTGGTCATGACGAAGGACTTTTATATTGTTAGGATTACATGAAAAGGTTTATTATCAAGATTGATTCTTGTTGAAAAAGAATTCATATGATCCCAAGTGACTTATCCTAGACTTTCCATGAGACAAGGATGGATTGTGAGAGGGTCTTCATAAAACCATGTTGTAGATATCCTGGGTGCATCATGTGAGTTTTAAGACTACGAGAGGCTCCTTCCTACTCTGTTTTTTATTTAACTTGTTTATTTTATAAAGGTTTGGGATCTTAGGATGTTTAATGAGTGTTGTTGAAGAAAATAACTCTACAACTTAGTGATGTATCATGTGACCAAAAAATTTCTTTGTGGAGATTCATGATCACTTCATGGAAAAATACAACCATTTTTACTTATGCAGCAAAAAGGTGATGTGTGAGGTTGCATGGACATACTTGAGAACCTTTTATTGAAGAACATAATGTGTTAGTGGGATTTCACAAGCTGAGGCAGACATATCATCGGTGGTCTTTTAGTGTCTTGTGAATCTATGGGGGCTCGTCGCATGATGTTTATGACCATAAGACGCTCCCACAACCCCCCTATTTATTTCCTTCATTTTTAAAAAGGATGGGGATCTCATGAGTTTTCTTTAATTTTGTCGAGAACAATATTTATTTCCATCGATGATATGTCATGTGAGTTTTACGATCATAAGAGGCTCCCTCCGTTGAGATATTTTCCTCCTATTTTCGAAGTATTTTTAGATGGTTTGTCATGCATCCATCAGTGGATAATTATATATACTTTTGGGATTCTTATCTAGCTGTGACCGCATGATTGATGAGTGTCTGGAGTGCCTTTGAAAGAGAAAAAGGACTTTTCAAATAGGATTCATGGTATCTTTAGCTGGCTATAAGCTGTTCATGGTTCCTTTGCGTGACCTTATGATGGTCACATGATCACATGTCTCTTAGAGGCTTATGTGATCCATGAGTCTTTTGATACCTTCTTCATCCATTATTTTACAAGAAAGATAATACCCATATTCAATTTTCAACAAATTCCCCCCCTCAGGGGTGACGTTCAAGGGGAAAAGGGCTAGGTTCGGAGGAATGTAAATGCGTGCATGGGTCTTTGACACTGCCTTCAATTGGTGTCTTGGGAGACACTTGATCTAATATTCCCTATAATTAGGGGATTTTAGGGAGATTCATTAACTATATACTCACTTCTCTATAGATCTATCACCCAAATTCCGTTATGTAACCTTGCCACAAGATCCTCATTCAATAACCCACCACGAGACCTCACCACAATTCCTTTATACGAGATATACTTTGTGAGCCCTCATTTACCTAGGCACCCACTCGAACCAACCATGATCTAAACTTCATTAATTATATGAAAATTAGATGTGGGGATGTGATCTTGTTGAGGGTTCTACAGGATTTACTGGATTGATCACATGATCCTTCGACTATTATGTAGCTCATGTGACAATGTTAAGGTCATGCGATCATGAGTCTTCAAGGGGTCATATGGATGCACAATTATTTTTGGGTTTATGTGACCTATGATATCTTTAGGATTTAGGAGAATCATGAATTACTTATGCCTTTCGTGAATCCCTTATTGATTCATGTGATGCACATGATGTTTCCAGTTTTTATGTATTTTTTTGAAAAAATTTATCTCATATGTCTGATATATGACACTTTATTTTATTTAGTTTGATTTTGATTCTCATATATCATCTCACAAGACTTCAAAGAAGGACCCAAGGGCAGCGATGGACCATCACAATGCTATTGTTTCAAGCATGGATGCTACCTACCACTGTTCTGTTGGGTCACTTCAGATAAAACTAATAGAGATGATGGGATTGTAACTTGGGGACAACCCCATTTAACATTTTATTCCCATTTTTGGGTTTGGTAATACTAATTAAACTCTCATTCCTTCACCGAATTCATCATCCATACCCTCCTCTTAGGTTAGAAAAACCCACAATACATTTTGGGAGAACATCTCTCAGGGGGATACATTGTTTCCCAAGGAGACCGCAAAGACGATCATAAACTGATGTAAACACCCATATAAATTGGTGGAAAAAAACAAAAACCAGATTTAGATGTTCATATGTACCAATCAATATTGTATAAGTCCGCCTCTAATGAGAAATTCAGGTGGGTTCCAATTGGGACTTCTGATCAGGATGAAGCTTTAGAATGGACAAGGGATAACCCTTCTAAGTACAATAAATTTCTTCTAAATTCACTAAATATTTTAAGAAAAATAGAATTTATGAGGCTATCTGGATATTGTAGACATATTACTATTTTAACAAGGATATAAAAATGGAATTGTTCATTCATTGGAGCTATGACATTAACACTTTGCACCTCATGCATGGCAAGGTGGGAATCAAACTCTAGGATGTGGATAAGATATGTGGTGCACATATATTAGGTGTGATTTGTGATGAGTTTTTCCCCATAGTCCACTTGGGATGATGTATTGAGGACTCCTCCTCTCACATGATAACAAATCAAGCTGGCCAAAAAGGCCCTCTCGAAGGAGCCACTTCCTAGAGCATACATCACATTCAATATGTGGGTAGAGGGAAGATAGTAATGGAGTTGTAGGGACTCTTTTATGTAGTAGATAAAGACGGGCATGAATCCCTTTCAATGGAAGAGAAG
This sequence comes from Viscum album, assembly GCA_963277665.1. Classification (NCBI taxonomy): domain Eukaryota; kingdom Viridiplantae; phylum Streptophyta; class Magnoliopsida; order Santalales; family Viscaceae; genus Viscum; species Viscum album. Next base: position 1,869,587,946 of record OY728120.1, on the reverse strand, counting down.
TTTTAATGAGTAAAAGAAGTGGAAATTGAGTATGTTGACCAGTTATGATGATCTGTTACCTCCCTGGAGCATAAGAACACAAAGTTCAAGGATTCTTATTTACACATGCTATGATGGGGTTGTAAATTTTCAACATTTCTTTAGCATGTATATTCATGAGAGAGACTTTGATATGAGAAGATTACACCCCTTGTATACTATCAGTGAATAATTCAGTTAAACGTTATATTATTTTGTCCATTTTTTCATTCATTCATGATGTGCATGAATTTTTTCTGATTCGATATTATATGAATCACCAAAAATACCCATCCTTTTCATAATATCAAGTAAACATGAATGTCTAGATATGAATTTTCAAATCATAATAGTTTTTTTCAAGAAGCACTCTTGAATACTAACTAACATGTGATTCTTTATTGATGTATCTGTTCAGTAATATTGAGATTGTAACACCCCATTACCAAACTGACAGGTACACCTTTAACCTTGTCGTGGTTTTCCTTTTCATTGACTGGGATGGGTTGAGTGTATATTGGGAGGATTCCTATAATGGTAAAGTCTGAAACTTAATGGATTTTTTTAAACTTTAAATAGGGTGTTTTTGTAAACTTCTAGGATATTACATGCCATGTAACTAGGTTACACCTCATGTAACTACTTCCAGGTCCAAGCTGTGAAATGTGGTTCACAATGTGATGGGTACACGCCATGAATTCCCTCTACACGACGTGAAGTTATTTAAAATCAGTTTTTAATGTGTAACGATGGGGGTTTTGAACATTAATAATATTAGGAGATTAATGATTTGAATATGGGTTACACACTATGTAATACCCCAACTTTAAAGGAGCGTTACATATTTGATGTGTCTTCATTGTTACGAAAATTAAAACTTTCACGGTGCGTAACTAGATTACACACCGTGTAACACCACAACAAAAACTATAAAAGGGAGGAATATCTTGGTAATTTATTTATTTTATCCTCTATAATTCACATTATCTAAACCCAAGTCCTTCCCCAGTAATTTTTGGAGTCTTCCAGCTCTTTCAGATCCATTCCTTTAGTGTTCGATCATCATTACTTTGGCTGGTGATATCCAGGTAAGCATTATTCATCATTCTTAATCTATCTCTCATTCTCCTCTCTTGGGATTTCTATAGTTAATCCTAAAGTTTATGGGTATTTTCTCTATGATGTTGGATCTCACTTATAGTTTTAGTTTCAAGATCTTCTATGCCTTCGTTCTCATTGATGGGTGCCATTGCAATGTCGGGTTTTGAGAAAAAGGTAGGTGGTTCCTTCCCAAACTAAAAAATTTATTATTACTAAATTGATTGATTTATTTAAATTATTGATTTAAATTCAATTTCTCAAAATTTATTTCAATTATATTGATAAAAACCCAATTCCAGTGAGTCGGGATATTTTAAATGGTTTCGGCATGAAAATTTGGAAAACCCCGAATTCCATTGAATTGGGGTGCGTTTTATGGAAATCGGTCAATTTAAAATTTTGAATTTAAATTGTGGAAATGAATTATGAAAAGGATATAATTGATTTTTAATGGATTTAAAACTTGTAAAAATGTCTTAAAAAAGGTTTTATAGAAGACGAGTGGTTTTATCTTATAAAAAAGGCATGTTTTTTTTATTAAAACCCATTTTGGTTTTAAATGGAAATAAATTAGCATTTTTTAAATAGAAGAATGGGATTTATTGTATTTTAAGCAGTATTAAAATAAGTTTCCCATCATGTAAGAGTACATACAAGGCTTAGGTAGTTGGTGAGATATTTGGATACACTATATTCTATTACAACATTCTAAAACCTACATGTGGAGAGTCGCATCCATAATAGGAGGGTGATGAGTTACCTCTAGCCAGTATTAGGGGGATGTGAGTATAATCATTTTTCTATGATAACTTAGAGAGTGAATAATCATATATCTAGTTAATACTATCATACCTACTTGGAAGATGACCATGTTTCTCACTTGTTTATTTATATTTGAGATATAAATGTATTCCAATGTTGTAAACATTCTTTACATGACTTTTCTATATTTACATAAAATATTTTTTGTAACTATTTTATTTAATCCATTATTTTAAATATTCAATCTATTATAAAGTAAAATCCCATGCTTTAAAAGTATTTTCTATGACAACCCTGCTTTTTATTACAACTTAAACATGCTTTATTACATAAAACTTCACTTGATCCAACAAAGAAGATCGAGAGGTTTAGTGTCTTTGGGGCTTAGGATCATTACATAAAAACTTTAAACTTGAAATACAACATCTTTATTGAAAACTTCCTTTACATGACCACTACATTCCTTCGTACTTAGCATTGCATGGGATAACCTGAGGACATGCATAAGAAAAAGGTGAGCTATAAAGCCCAGTAAGGGAGTAAACAATGAATAACATGAGGAGTGAAATACATGTTAGGCAATAGGCATATCAATAGAGCATAATAGAAACATGAACATAAAGGAATGATAAAGCATGATGATCATAACATGGAAATGTGGCAACAACACTTAACATTGAATTAGCATGAGCCAAGGCTCATTGCACATGGAGCATGAGTAAACCCTCATTGCACTTGAAGCACGAGTAAACCCTCGTTTCACTTGAATTAGCATGAGTAAACACTCATTGCACATGACGTATCATGATACTATACTTTACCCAATGCATTGGAGCGCTATAAACGGCGCACCCTTCTTAAACATTTCATTTCATGCATAAGTGTGCCACATGGATCATAAAGCATGGATTCATAAAACATAATCATTTCTTCCACGATAAAGGAAAGTGGAATTCATACATGAAACTTTATAATCAATATGTAAATGTGTATAAAGGTGAATACCCTTGATGGAGAAATGGGCATGATATTCACTACACAAAGACATTGGCTTAGAAAATCGGTGCGATTTCGGCAGCGTAACGGCGTGACATAAGAATTCATAAAAAAAAAGTTGATGAGAGAGAAAGGGGTTCCTCATCATATTTACATGTAATGGACAGTAAGGAGATCATATATATACATTTCCCAACAATAGAAATGGAATTTAGATTCATGATACAAAAGTATTGCTTGAATGTAAAAGAAGAGAGAGAAGTTCCTTTCGGAATTTCGGCATAGTAACGGGTGTACATGGGAGGCATTTAATGAGATAGAAAGGGTTCTCCCATCATTCAAAAAATAAGAGGGCAGTATGGGGGAGGTGCGAAACCATACCCCAACATTCATAATTGAAATAAAAAGGGAAATACAACTTAAAGAAAATTGACAAAAAAAATGAGAAAGGAAGAAAACCCCTTACTTGGAAGTGTGCTTCCAAAGGCTAGAGAGAGGCTTGTGAGAGGCTTCTTGGGAGCTTGGGGCACCTTGAGAGGATTATAGAGAGAGTAGGGCAGAGGTTGGACGAACTTCAAGGGCTTTGGGTGAGGAGGAAGTGGGAGCTTGGGTGGGTTTATATAGGAAAGGTGAGAGAATTCTTTATTATTTAGGTTTGGGACCCCTTATATTAAAATAATCCAAACCACAAACCATCCCATGGTATTTGCACATGGTTTCTGGAAAAGGAAAGAGGAAAAAAATATTTTACAAGGCCAAGGTCCGAACTTATTAAAAAATTAGGGTTGCTTATGTGGAGGTGAGTCACACTCCCATGGAAATTAATTTAAAAAGGCAAAGTGTTGAATAAGTCTTGAGGGCTCCATTAATGCTTTGAAAAGTGAGTCAAACAAACCCAAAACCTCATTATTTTAATGATAAAACATATATTGGCCAAACGTAAGGATTATGGTATTTTATTACATCACCATTGGGTCATTATGATGTCATAAAACACATTATATATTTAAATGGTATTTAATTTTTACCCAAAAATTTGACTGTATCAGGAAATTATGAAAAATTCACCATTGGATAATTTTGACGTCCTGATTCCAAAAATAATATTTATTTTATCTAAATAATTTTCTAAATATGTGAATTTTTACTTTTAAAATAAAAACTGACATTTATAAAAATTCACGGGTTTTGACAGAAATGGATTTCAAACCTTAATAAAAATTTTAATTGCATTCATAAAATTATAAGATCATTTATATTTAATAAAAATTAATTTAATATTAATAATAATATTTTATTAAAATATTATTTAATTCAAAAATCCTTTAATTTAATAAAATATAATTCTTAATTAAATAATAACTAAAAACACCATTTGTACTTTAAAAACTAATTACAATGTATCAAAAAAATTATGTTCATTATTATATACAAAAAAATAATGTACATGAACATGGTACTACTTATTTGTTACATAAACCCTTAAAATAGCCGCATAAGACCTAAGGGTAAGGTGTGCGATGGTGACAGACTCTTGGGGTTGCTCGGATAACATCGCTCGAGTGGTAATCTCTATCAACTTCCATTTTTCTCGTAGACGATCACGTTCGAGCTTGACTTGATGAAGCTCAGCTTGGGCTTGGTCAAGGGCAAAGCCCAAAGACGCCACCTCTTTTCCGAGCTCCGACAAATGGGCTTCGTAAGGGGCAATTCTACTGGATGAGGCCATCGCTTCCTTTGTCTGAGTTGAAAATTGGTTCGTTAAAGCCTTATATTTAAACTACCCAGATGATCACTGTTCAACGGCTATAAAAGTAATGGTCACAAATCTTAAAGTAAAACTAAAAAAAAGTTGATATCTTATAAAAACATTTTTCATAAAGAAACATTTAACTGGATCAAGAGGGATTTTCCATTAATGAAATTTTGGGTCGTTACAACATTCCCCCCTTAAGAAATTTCGCCCTCGAAATTTTCCTTTTCCCACACTAAAATAAATGTGGGTAACTTAGCTTCATCATATCCTCCTACTCCCAAGTTGCTTCTTCAAACTTGTGGTTTCTCCACAACACCTTGACGAGGGGCATTGTCTTATTTCGTAGAACTTTTTCTCTACGATCCAAGATCTTCACTGGTTGCTCCTCATAAGAAAGATCGTCTTCTAATTGTACCACCTCAGAAGAGAGTACATGTGAAGGGTCTGGTATGTACTTCCTTAAGAGGGATACATGGAAGACATCATGCACCTTGGCCATAGTAGGTGGAAGTGCTAGTCGATAGGCCACAACCCCAACACGATCAAGAATCTCGAAGGGGCCGATGTACCTTAGACTTAACTTCCCTTTCTTTCCAAACCTCATAACCTTCTTCCACAGAGATATGCATAAAAACACCATGTCTCCGACTTTAAACTCAAGGTCTCGTCGACGATTATCTGCATAACTCTTCTGTCGACTTTGGGCTGCCTTGATATGCTGCTGAATGGTTTTCACCTTCTCCACCATTTCTTCGACCATTTCTGGTCCAAGCAGCTTACGTTCACCGACCTCATCCCAACATGCCGGTGTTCTACACCTTTTCCCATACAGGGCTTCATATGGTGCCATTTGGATGCTTGAGTGGAAACTATTATTATAAGAGAACTCAACTAGAGGAAGATGTTGATCCCATCCTACTTTAAAGTCCATTGAGAACGCTCTCAACATATCCTCAAGTGTTTGGATAGTCCGCTCGGATTGGCCATCAGTTTGAGGATGATAGGCCGTACTGAAGTTTAGTTCAGTATTCAGAGCATGTTGAAGACTCTTCCAAAACTTAGAGGTAAATCTTGGATCTCGGTCAGACACAATAGATAGTGGTACTCCATGCAACCGTACCACTTCCCTGATATATATCCGTGCCAGTTGATCCAAAGAGAAATCCTCTCGAATAGCAATGAAGTGTGCAGTCTTTGTAAGACGATCCACAATAACCCAGATTGCATTGTTGCCTTTGGATGTCCTTGGAAGTCCAGTGACGAAGTCCATGGTGATGTTCTCCCATTTCCATTCTGGTATGGGCAATGGTTGCATCATCCCCTTAGACTTCTGCCTCTCTGCCTTCACTTGCTGACACACCAGGCACTTTGATGTATATTCAGCGATCTCCTTCTTCATATTATCCCACCAAAAGTTTTCTCGGAGATCTCGATACATCTTTGTGCTCCCTGGGTGAATAGAGAAATTTGAACTATGTGCATCATCCAAAAGTTCCTTCTTCAGCTCCGAACTTGATGGAACACATAGTCTTTTCCCAAACCGCACAATTCCTTCTTCATTAACATTAAACTCTGAGGATTTTCCCTTTTTGATAGCTTCCACTTTTACTTGGATTCTCGCATCATCCTTTTGAGCATCCTTTAACCTTTCCAAAAGAGATGGTTGAGCAATCATTTGTGAAAGGATTGATGATGTTCCCTTCTTTATGATTCCCACGTCCATCTTCATCAAGTCTAAGAAGATTGGATCCTTCTCAATTCTCATCATTGATAGAATTGCTGGATCCTTTATACTTAGGGCATCCGCCACCTTGTTCGCCTTCCCAGGGTGGTAATTTATTGAACAGTCATAATCCTTGATGAGCTCTATCCATCTTCTCTGGCGCATATTAAGCTCTTTCTGTGTGAATATATATTTAAGACTCTTGTGGTCAGTATATATCTCACATTTCTCTCCATAGAGATAATGCCGCCAGATTTTCAAGGCAAAGATCACCGCCGAAAACTCCAGATCATGCGTTGGATAGTTTCGCTCATGGATTTTCAACTGTCTTGAGGCATAGGATATCACTTTATCATTCTGCATCAGCACACATCCTAAGCCCTTCTTCGAAGCATCACTGAATACCACAAAAAGCTCCCCACTTGTGGGTAAAGTGAGCACAGGTGCAGTGATAAGCCTCCTTTTCAACTCCTTGAAGCTTTCTTCGCATTCATCACTCCAAGAAAACTTTACTCCCTTTCGAGTTATCTTGGTAAGAGGGTTGGACAATCGTGAGAAGTTTCTCACAAATCGTCGATAATATCCAGCTAACCCCAAGAAGCTACGGATATCAGTTACCGATGTTGGCCTCGGCCATCCCTCAATTGCATCTGTTTTGGAGGGGTCCATAGATATCCCATTGCTTGTGATGATATGGCCCAAGAATGAGACCTCCTTCAACCAGAACTCACACTTGTTGTACTTGGCATAGAGATTCTCCTTGCGCAAAGTCTCCAGTACAGTTCTTAAATGCTCCTCATGGTCCTCCTTGGTTTTGGAGTATATTAGAATATCATCTATAAAGACTACCACAAATTTGTCTAGGTAATATCTAAAGACTCTATTCATCAAGTCCATGAATATTACTGGAGCATTGGTGAGTCCGAAAGGCATTACTATGAATTCATAGTGCCCGTACCTTGTACGAAAAGCAGTATTGGGGATATCTTCCTTCTTCACCCTTACTTGATAATATCCCGACCGCAAGTCGACCTTGGAGAAGTATTGAGCTCCACGCAGCTGATCAAACAAGTCATCGATTCTTGGGAGAGGATACTTGTTCTTTATCGTGATTTTGTTAAGTTCACGATAATCGATGCAAAGCCGCATTGACCCATCCTTCTTCTTGACGAAGAGGACTGGTGCACCCCATGGTGATGCACTTGGGCGTATAAACCCTTTATCCAGATTCTCCTGTAGTTGTTTCTTCAGTTCTTCAAGCTCAATCACAGCCATTCTATATGGAGTCTTGGATATTGGTAGCGCCCCAGGTATAAGTTCAATTGAGAACTCAACATCTATTCTTGGAGGAAGACCAGGAAGTTCCTCGGGAAATACTTCAGCGAATTCCCTCACAATAGGCATTTCTTCAAGGGTGGTTTCTTCCTTGGACTCAATCATCTGAGCCAGATATGCGTGCTCATAAGGCAGTAATATCCATGCTTGAGATGATGGAGCTAAAGGAGATTCATCTTCCTCCTGACACTTGTAAAGAATCGGGGGTCGATTCTCCATATGGAGTGTGATTTCCCTCTCCCGACAATTTATGTTGGCTCTATATAAGGAAAGACAATCCATGCCAAGAATTGCATCAAATTCCACCAAAGGGAGTATGACGAGGTTCGCTGGGAAATTCAATCCACAGATTATAACAGGGGAGGAATTATACTCATGGGATGCAATGATTTCCCCATTTGCCGTACTCACCGACATCTTTACTTCCATGATTTGTGGTGGTGCAGGGATTGTTCTACTAAACTTTTGAGATATAAAAGAATGCGTAGAACCTGAATCAAAAAGTACGTTCGCTATTCTTGAATGAATAACTAGCGTACCTGTCACCACTTCGTTGTCGGGGTTCACTTCGGCAGAAGTGATGGCAAAAGCTCTTCCTTGCTGTCTTGGAGGTTGTTGATTGCCTCCGATAACCCTTGGATTAGGGCACTGATTCGCAAAATGACCCGGTTCTTTGCATTTGAAGCATTGAACAACGCGTTGAGGTTCGAACGGAGCGTTCCTCCCCTCCGTCGCAGCCGCGGGTCCTTCTTGCTGACAGTTAACAGCTAGGTGACCTTCTCTTCCACACTTAAAGCATTTTCTTGTCCCCCTAAGGCAATTTCCAGGGTGTTTTTTTCCACACTTTTGGTAAGTGGGGTGCTGGAATTTCTTAGCGCCGTTGGATTTATCCATCGGACCACCAGCATTGAAGTCCACCTTCCGCTTCTTGTCCCCATGATACCCCTGTGATTCTCCGATCTCCATTTCAACCTTGAGGGCACATCGTACAATTTCCTCATAGCTGTCGAAGTCACGGATCGCTAATGATTTCCGCAAGCTAGGCTTCAGCCCACCAAAGAAGCGGTCAACCTTGCATTTGGGGGTAACGACAAAGCCGGAAGCATATCGTGCAAGACTTGTGAAGTTTGCCTCGTACGCTCCCACAGATTCCTCATCTTTCTGCTTGAGGGAAAGGAAGTCCCTTTCCATCTTAAGACGGAGGGTGCGTGGAAAATATTTATCGAAAAACATCTTCCGGAATACCTTCCATTCCAAAGCCTTGATCTCCTCCTCAGGCTTCGTATTTTTGATCAACGTCCACCATTGATCAGCTTCACCCTCCATACGGTAAGCCGCCAGGAGAACCTTCTCTTTTTCAGAGCATTGGAGGATGGAGAATATCTTTTCAATGGAGTTGATCCATTGTTCAGCAATCGTGGGATCGGATGATCCACTAAAAGTAGGAGGCCTTTGTCTCATGAAGCTTTCAATAGCAACTTGTTCTTTCTTAGGGGGGGGGGTTGAACATTCCTCTTGACCAGTGTTTCTATTCAAAACTTGAGTTAGCTGAGAGAGAAGCGTGACAAAGTTCGCGATTCCCGCTCCCATTGGATTGGTCATCTCATAAGTACAATCATCACACTGATCTTCACAACGGTTGTTAGCCCGAGTTCTCCTATTACCGGCCATTGGCTGGAATAAAAGGAAAGTTAGGGGTAACACAAAAAGGGTAATCCAAAGACAAAAGTTGATGACTTATAAATAAACTTTAATCTCTTTAACTCATGAGTCTATAGGATTCAATCCAGGCTTTTCATGATCTTCCTTCTAACATATATCCTTAGGGGCATTTTTCCCTTAATAAGGGTTCATACTAAGATTGTGAATTTATCAAAACATATCCCCCGGGAGTGTCGTAACCAAGAGTGCAGCAAGGCCCGTTGTCGTGCACCAGTTCCCGTTCGAGTCTAGCTCAAAGCGATGTTTTCGGGTTTTACCCCTAGGATACATCTGTGCCAGAGCCGCCTCTACCTGCTCGTATCCAGACAGGGATGTATTTGTTTGATAAACCACTTACTTAGTATTTACCAAAACTTAGGGATGTTTTTATTATGATTAGTCTTGTATCTAAGGCTTTACTAGGGTTTCCTAATCCCAAAAATAACTAAACCTATCCTCTGATACCAACTATGACAACCCTGCTTTTTATTACAACTTAAACATGCTTTATTACATAAAACTTCACTTGATCCAACAAAGAAGATCGAGAGGTTTAGTGTCTTTGGGGCTTAGGATCATTACATAAAAAATTTAAACTTTAAATACAACATCTTTATTGAAAACTTCCTTTACATGACCACTACATTCCTTCGTACTTATCATTGCATGGGATAACCTGAGGACATGCATAAGAAAAGGGTGAGCAATAAAGCCCAGTAAGGGAGTAAACAATGAATAAAATGAGGAGTGAAATACATGTTAGGCAATAGGCATATCAATAGAGCATAATAGAAACATGAACATAAAGGCATGATAAATCATGATGATCATAACATGGAAATGTGGCAACAACACTTAACATTGAATTAGCATGAGCCAAGGCTCATTGCACATGGAGCATGAGTAAACCCTCATTGCACTTGAAGCACGAGTAAACCCTCGTTGCAATTGAATTATCATGAGTAAACACTCATTTCACATGACGTATCATGATACTATACTTTACCCAATGCATTGGAGCGCTATAAAGGGTGCACCCTTCTTAAACATTTCATTTCATGCATAAGTGTGCCACATGGATCATAAAGCATGGATTCATAAAACATAATCATTTCTTCCACGATAAAGGAAAGTGGAATTCATACATGAAACTTTATAATCAATATGTAAATGTGCATAAAGGTTAATACCCTTGATGGAGAAATGGGCATGGTATTCACTACACAAAGACATTGGCTTAGAAAATCGGTGCGATTTCGGCAGCGTAACGGCGTGACATAAGAATTCATAAAAAAAAGTTGATGAGAGAGAAAGGGGTTCCTCATCATATTTACATGTAATGGACATTAAGTAGATCATATATATACATGTCCCAACAATAGAAATGGAATTTAGATTCATGATACAAAAGTATTGCTTGAATGTAAAAGAAGAGAGAGAAGTTCCTTTCGGAATTTCGGCATAGTAACGGGTGTACATGGGAGGAATTTAATGAGAGAGAAAGGGTTCTCCCATCATTCAAACAATAAGAGGGCAGTGTGGGGGAGGTGAGAAACCATACCCCAACATTCATAATTGAAATAAAAAGGGAAATACAACTTAAAGAAAATTGACAAAAAAAATGAGAAAGGAAGAAAACCCCTTACTTGGAAGTGTGCTTCCAAAGGCTAGAGAGAGGCTTGTGAGAGGCCTCTTGGGAGCTTGGGGCACCTTGAGAGGATTCTAGAGAGAGTAGGGCAGAGGTTGGACGAACTTCAAGGGCTTTGTGTGAGGAGGAAGTGGGAGCTTGGGTGGGTTTATATAGGAAAGGTGAGAGAATTCTTTATTATTTAGGTTTGGGACCCCTTATATTAAAATAATCCAAACCACAAACCATCCCATGGTATTTGCCCATGGTTTCTGGAAAAGGAAAGAGGAAAACAATATTTTACAAGGCCAAGGTCCGAACTTATTAAAAAATTAGGGTTTCTTATGTGGAGGTGAGTCACACTCCCATGGAAATTAATTTAAAAAGGCAAAGTGTTGAATAAGTCTTGAGGGCTCCATTAATGCTTTGAAAAGTGATCCAAACAAACCCAAAACCTCATTATTTTAATGATAAAACATATATTGGCCGAACATAAGGATTATGGTATTTTATTACATCACCATTGGGTCATTATGATGACATAAAACACATTATATATTTAAATGGTATTTAATTTTTACCCAAAAATTTGACTGTCTCAGAAAATTATGAAAAATTCACCGTTGGATAATTTTGACGTCCTGATTCCAAAAATAATATTTATTTTATCTAAATAATTTTATAAATATGTGAATTTTTACTTTTAAAATAAAAACCGACATTTATAAAAATTCATGGGTTTTGACAGAAATGGCTTTCAAACCTTAATAAAAATTTTAATTGCATTCATAAAATTATAAGATCATTTATATTTAATAAAAATTAATTTAATATTAATAATAATATTTTATTAAAATATTATTTAATTCAAAAATCCTTTAATTTAATAAAATATAATTCTTAATTAAATAATAACTAAAAACACCATTTGTACTTTAAAAACTAATTACAATGTATCAAAAAAATTATATTCATTATTATATACAAAAAAATAATGTACATGAACATGGTACTACTTATTTGTTACATAACCCCTTAAAATAGCCGCATAAGACCTAAGGGTAAGGTGTGCGATGGTGACAGACTCTTGGGGTTGCTCGGATAACATCGCTCGAGTGGTAATCTCTATCAACTTCCATTTTTCCCGTAGACGATCACGTTCGAGCTTGACTTGATGAAGCTCAGCTTGGGCTTGGTCAAGGGCAAAGCCCAAAGATGCCACCTCTTTTCCGAGCTCCGACAAATGGGCTTCGTAAGGGGCAATTCTACTGGATGAGGCCATCGCTTCCTTTGTCTGAGTAGAAAATTGGTTCGTTAAAGCCTTATATTTAAACTACCCAGATGATCACTGTTCAACGGCTATAAAAGTAACGGTCACAAATCTTAAAGTAAAACTAAAAAAAAGTTGATATCTTATAAAAACATTTTTCATAAAGAAACATTTAACTGGATCAAGAGGGATTTTCCATTAATGAAATTTTGGGTCGTTACATTTTTCATCATTTTGAAAATGTATAGCATGTTTTGTTTAAATATGCTTTTTGAATTTCCAAACCAATTCATTTTTAAAATTGAAATCTTTTCTTTACATAATATATATTTAGAATCTGTTATGGAATCTTTGGTGGTATCTTAATAGGCTTAGGCTCACACCCTAATTTTTCCTTTGGGTGTTTTTAGACTTTATTATTCTATGTTTAAGTAAAGGGAAGGTATATCTTGGAGGTGGATCCAGCTGTTGGGCTTGGGACTTAGAGATTTGTGTCCTTAGGGAACTTGGGGATGTTTTCTCTATTTTTGGTACTTGGGTTATAGTGCTTTGGGATCTTTATTCCTTGTTGTATTCTGGTACTTTACTCCTAGTGGATTTTCTTTGATATGCATACTATCTTGATTTATTTTGCTTCCACATTGTTAGTGGAAATATTGTTCCAACTTGCATGTTTTATGATTCTAGGTGCTATTCGCTGACCCATGGGGATCAGGAACACCCCTCGGTCTATGTTAGGGCCATCTTGGTTATCAGTTTACTAGGGTACCCAGTTTGGTTTGTGAAAAAGTGGTATCAGAGGTAGGATGTTGAGATTTTGTATTGAAGTTAGTATGCATTTTTCAAATCTTGTTGGGACTTAGGAGGTAGTTGCGATTGAGTGCCTGGCTAGATCTCAATACAATGAACCTTAAGTCTCCAGGGGTGGTTAGGGAAGGATAACTTATGGATTAGTTCTATTCATATCCCCATTCTAATTTTGATAGAGTGGAATCTAAATTTGGTTGTTCCATATGTTGGGAATAAATTACCTTGATGATCAATTTGAGTGTGAATATAATGTCTTCAACGTTGTCTACTAATGTTGTGTAGCATCATTCATCCAAGAAGATGTGTAAATCAGATCTATGAGGAAGCTTCTGCTGAACCACAGTGATTGAATCCTCTAGTGGACCCAAATCCAGTTGAGGTAATTGTGCACACTATCCAAGCTATAGGATATGCACCACCTCAAGTTCCCATTTAGGATTCAATTATGGATCCTTAGGGGGGTGTTCTTAAAAATCATTCTTAAGAGTTCCTTCACCAGAAGAAACTATTTTACAAAGGCTCCACTAATCCTAAACATGTTTAGGAATGGTTGGGAAAGATAGAACGTCTATTTGAGTTCTTGGAGACACCAGACATGATCAAGGTGAAGTGTTCCACCTTCATGTTTTAGGGACCAAGTAGGAGATGGTGGGACACAATGGTGATGGTATTGAAATATGAGGTCTTAGAGTGGAAGGACTTCAAGATTATTTTTACTAACTAGTTCTATCTAGAGTCAATGGCGTTTGATAAGGTTGTGGTGTTTTTAAATCTTGAGTAGGCTGATAGAACTGTGACTAAGTATTCAAATCATTTTACTGAGTTGGTGCAGTTTGATCCTAAGATTGTATCTAATGAGAGAATGAAGGCTCAACAGTTCAAGTTGGGACTTCGATCAAATATCATTTCTTAGGTTTTCTTGCTGAAGATACCCACTTATGCTGATGTTATGGATAGGGAAATGATGGTTGAGATGGACCTGTCCAGAAAGTCAGGGTTATCGAGAGTTTCTTTTTCTCCCAAAGGTAGTGTTGGTTTCTTCAAATGAAAATGGAAGCGTGATGATTCTTGTGGTAGTTATTGATATAAGGGTCAATCCAAACCTCATACAACACTAGGAGGAAGTTCTTTGATTTTATACCAATGTGGAAAGCCAGGAAATTATAAGAGGGTTTTCACTGAGGCACCCAAGAAATGTACCTCCTGCAGATGTTTAGGGCACTTATATAGATTCTTCCATCACTTATCTACTCCACATAGTGGAATAGGATCATTATATCCTCCTAAAACTATGGGGGCAATCAGATGATTCATGAACAAAAAGGTTATAGTCACAATTATTTAGAGAGAAGATTCTTCACGCAGTGGAAGAGTCTTTAGAGGAAGCAGACATGGGTCCAACGACTGTGAGAGCTACCATTACTATAGAATCATCATTATTGACTGCTCTATTTGATACTGGTGCATCTCGCTTGTTTATTTGAACCCGTATCGTTAATCTTCTTAATCTTTCTAGGGAGATTTTATCTTGTGCAATGGATATTACTACACCCCTTGATATGAAGAGGGGGAGCATGGTCTCTGTAGTCCCGCTTGTGTCTTCTCTCTACTGGACATTGATCTTTCTTGGAGTTTTCTAGTTCTCTACATGAAATTTCTTAACGTCATATTTGAGATGGATTGGATCATTAACAATAAATCTTGAATTGATTTTTATCTTCAATGGGTCTACCTTAACACCCCCAGTGGTGTGTATCTTGTCTTTCAAGTAGAATGGGACCCAAGGTCTAGAAAATCCAGAATCTATTATCTAGAGTCGGGGAAAGTGATATAAGTGTTTTCTTTTGATCTGAAACATGATTCAATTAGAAGGTATCTTTCTCTAGTCATATTCAAGTTTCTCAACGCATTTCCTTCTGATTTATTTAGTTTTCACCAGTGAGGGAGGTCAAGTTTTCCATTTACTTAATGCCTGGTACTCAACCAATTTCAATTCCCTTTTACTAGATGTCACTAGCTAAAATGAAAGAGATGAAGTCTCAGTTGGACAATCTTCTTGAGAAAGTAATTATACAACCGAGTGTGTCACCTTGGGTGGAACCAGTTATCTTTGCTATGAAGGCTGATAGTTCCCTTCTTCTATGTCTTGATTACCAGAATCTAAATAGTGTTACGATAAAGAACAAGTATCTATTTCCATAGATTGATGATCTGTTTGATCATTTTAAAGGTGTGAAGTGGTTTTCAAAGATCATACATTGATATGGTTACCATCAGTTAAGAATAAAGGAATATTACATTCCTAGAATCTCCTTTTGGAGTTGGTACGACCATTATGAGTACCTTGTTATGCCCTTTGCTCTGACAAATGCTTATGCAGTTTTCATGGCTTTGATGAACAAGATTTTCCATGAGTATCTAGATAACTTTGTGGTAGTCCTTATGGTTAACATCTTCATTTAATCTAAATTTGAAGAGGATAATTTTCAACATCTGAGAATAGTTATGGGTCTTTTGAGAAATCACTAACTTTATTTCAAGCTTTTGATGTGTGATTTTTGGATTCGGGAAGTGAAATTATTGGAAAATTTGGTGTTTGAACAGGGTATATCAGTTGATCTTGAGAAGGTAAAGGCTATTATGACTTGGGAGTAACCACAAAATGTCTTTGAAATTCAGATATTCTTGGGATTTCTAGATACTATCACAGGTTTGTGAATGACTTATCAAATTTAGATTCTATGATGATTGATTTGACTCGAAAGGGGGTGAAGTTTTATTGGGATGATAAATGTTAGAATTATTTTATTGATATGAAACATCTTTTGACTACTGCACAGATGTCAACTCTTCCAGATTCTAGGAAGGGCTTGTAGTCTTTTGTAATGAAACCGATTCAGGCTTGGGATGTGTTCTTATGCAGTGTGACCATGTAGTTTCTTATGGATCTCATCAGTTTAGGCCACACTAGAAGAATTATCCTACCCTCAATATTGAACTTGCAGCAGTGATGAACGAACTTAATAGTAGGTAGAATTACATTTACGAAAAAAGGTTTACTATATTTTTAGACCACAAAAGATTGAGTTATATATTATTTAAAAAATATTTGAACCTTTTCCAAAGGAATTGGGTGGAATACCTGAAGTCGTTCGACTTTGACATCGCCTATACCCTGAGGAAAGGGAATGGTGTTACAGATGCATTGAGTAGGAATCTTTCAACCCAGGATGTGAAAGAAACTTTAGAGAAGTGGAGTTTGATGGATCTTTTTACACAATTGCATATTGGAATTCAGAAGAAAGGGGCTGAAGTTTCTTTATCCAACATTCAGTTGACATCTACTCTACTCGAGATGATTCTTCAAGAACAAGAGCTTGATGATTAATTCTATAGCATTAGAGATTCTATTTATAGTGAGGAGACCAATGAATAGTGGTATTTATCCAAAGAGGGTGTTCTATGTTATCGCAACCATTACATTGTGCCTTTAGCGGCATGGAAGGCTGTAATGGGGGGATTTCCATAATTCCCAATGGGCGGTGAACCTAGGAACCACAAAGATGTTCTACGACATGCGGTGGAAGTTCTGGTTGATAGGAATGATATGGGACATTTTTGAGTTTGTTTCTCATTGTTACACATGCCAACAAGTGAAATCTAAGCACCATAAACCTCTGGGTTTGCTTCTACCACTTCCATTACCTACTTGGAAGTGGGATGAAATATCTATGGAATTTGTAGTTGGTTTCCCTCATACCTAGAGGAAGAAGAATATGATTTGTGTTGTGATCAAAAGGATGACCAAGTCAGCTCAATTTATACCCATTCAAGATACAACCAAAGTTGAGGAGTTGGGAAATATCTATGCGAAACAGATTTTTATTTTGCATAGAGTTCCATCTTCTATAGTCTCTGATAGGGATCTTAGGCTTACTTCTCACTTTTGGAAAGGCCTTTAGGAGCACTGAGATATCTACTCCATTTGATCATGGCCTACTATCCACAATCGAATGGATAGATAGAGATATCTATATATATTCTTGAGGATATGCCTCACACTTGTGTTCTAGACTTTGGTGTTGCTTGGGATGATCAATTGGGACTAGTTGAGTTATCTTATAAGAATAGTTACCAATCTATGATCAGAATGGAAACTTTTGAGGCCTTGTATAACTGATCTTATAAATATTCATTGTGTTGGTTGGAGGTTGGTGAAAGTTCCTTGGCTGGACCAAGTTTGGCGTAAGAGTCGACTGTAAATATTCATCTGATTCATTAGAGAATGTTGATAGCACATAGCTGATATAAGTCTTATGATAATCGTCACCATATTCATTTGGAATTTTTAGTTGTTGACCTGGTATTCGTGAAGGTTTCACCCCAACTGGGTCATTGATGGATTGGGAGGAAAGGGAAGCTTTATTTTCATTTTGTGGGACCTTTCTAGGTTGTTGATCAGGTGGGAAAAGTTGCTTACCATATATCACTACCACTGTAGTTGATGTCAATACGTAACATATTCCATGTATCGCAGTTGAGAAAGTATCTTTTTTATCCATACCATATTTTGAGTTAGAGTGATCTTGAATTTGAACCTGATTTATTTTTTATAGAGAGACTAGTCAGGATAGTTGATTCTGAGACCAAGGAACTTTGTGGGAGGATGATACCTTTGGTTCGTATGCTATGGTAGCATGGTTATGATAGTCACGAGATGCAGTAACGTGAGGCATTGATGAGAGATCTGTGGCCTCATCTATTTGACATGGAAGCTTCTTCATAGGATTTCTGGTGATAAAAAGTTTTTATGATGGGGAGGTTGTAACACCCCATTACCAAACTGACAAGTACACATTTAACCATGTCATGGTATTTCCTTTTCATTTACTATGTTGGGTTGAGTGTATATTGGGCCAGTTCTTCCATTTTTATGGCATATCCACCATTGGTCTTCTTGATCACATGTTCCAAATCCCCTTTGACATTCATGTAGGCTATATAAATCTATAGGGATAATTCCAACCAAGCGATGAGGGTTTGGTATTCAGACTCATTATTTGTATAGCCCTTTGATAGTGATAAAGAGTAGGAAAAAACTTCTTTATCTAGAGAGACAAATACAATACCTAATTCAACTTGATTGAGCTTCATGTTTTTATATCATTTTTCAGATTAGACTTCAGGAGGCATCATCGAAATACATATCCCATGTCTGGGGAGTGTCATAGGAATAAAAGACCACCTCATCAAGAAGCTTGGTATAAACCAGTGTATTTTACAGGGTAGGAAGAGATACGAGGAAATCAGTCAAGGATTTATCTTTCTTATATTTTTTTGATACGAACTGAATGTCATATTACCGCAGAATGATATCCCATTGGGATAAGCAAGCAGTCATCATAGAAAAACCAAGGATGTACTTGATTGGATCAATACAAGAGACCATAGGGACTTTCTGGTTCTTCATGTATTGTCTCATCTTGTTCACTATGAAGGCGAGTGAAAGAAAGTTCTTCTCGACATCAAAGTATGGGGTCTCATTACCTATCATTGTTCAAATGAGGTAGTAGAGACTGTTATCCCTTTCCAAATCATTTTTAAGTGTAGGGAGGGATCTCAGTGATCATTTCATGGTGGAGACATATAAGACGAGTGACCTTCCAACCACTGAAGTAATCAAAACTGGTGGGTGTAGTAAATACTGATTCAAACATTCAAAGGATTCTTATAAGTCATCACCCCATTCATAGACAATTCCCTTCTTCATTATCCTAGTGAATGGGAGAGCTTTTCCGGACAATTTGGCTATAAAACACCAAATGTGGGAGAGTTTCCAATGGATCCCCATCAATTAATTGATATTTATAGGGGATTAAATTTCTAAAATATCACTATTTATCTCTGGGTTTACCTCGATGTCATGGTGGTGTACCAAAAAGCCAACGAACTTTATTAATGTTACCCTAAAAGATCATTTCAACAGATTCATCTTTAGAATGTTTTGTCACAACCTCTCAATGGTTGTTTGAATATCCTTGAAGTAATCACATCACTGTTGGGATTTGACCATATGGTCATCATCATAAAACTAAGATATTCTTCAATGGAATGTCTTAAAGACACGATGCATGGCATTTTGATATGTGGTTCTAGTGTTCTTTATGAAAAAGGGCATAACCTGACAAAAAATATATTTTGGGTCACTTTGAAGGTGGTGGATTCATAATATTCATGGGCCATATTTATCATATTGTACCCTAAATACCTATCCATGAAAAAAAGGGAATGGATTATATAAGTTTCATAGATGAAGAGTTCTGTGATCGGTAATTGGAAATCATCCTTTAGGAAGTGCTGATTAAGGTATCTAAAATTGATATAGACCATAATATGAAAATTATTTTTCTTGATATGGATGATGTTGGTAATCTATCTAGGGTATTTAAATTCTTAGAAAAAGTTGTATTTGATCATTTTTAAACCTTTTCATCTACATTAGTGGAATGATAGGGGTGCATCCTCATATATACCTTCTTGAAGCCTTGATGGTCATCAGGTAATCTAATATGGTGTGTAGCCACATTTGGATTTAGTTTGGGAATTTCTGTATAGTTCTAGGAGAACAAATATTGGTGGTGCTTCATAAATACAATATATATCTCTTATCATAGAGAAGAATGGAGTCAATAATTAGTTTTGGTCATCAGTCATCTTATATTCCCAGATTTACCTGCTTGATCTTGTCAATGGTGGTGGAGAAACCTTCCTCAAATGTGATAGGGGTGTTTCTGTGGTCATCCTTATCTTCTTCCACCTCTGACTCTGTGGAGATATTTCTAGATAAAGATGGAAATCTGGGGGCTTCTCTATCACTATTAGGGTGAAAGAGGCCATGTGAAGAGACATTATGATCCTCTATTACCTGATTCATTGCAGAGAGATACCAAAGTTGATTTCATTTTACAATGTCACTAGAAACAAAAGGATATTGGATATTTGGGACTAATTTGATCACCTCAACTATATTTATGGGGAGCACATAGTCAGTGTCAAGAATATTCTAGGGATTTACAGGGGAAGTTACTAAGAAGTTTGGAGATGAAACCTATATATCATCATCCATCATTGGTTGTTTTCCTCCCTTATTATAGAAACTTTCCTTAGCATATGTAGCTTCACAGGTCTCAAAGGGTACACTATTACCATGTAGTATTCTGACTTCTCCATTGATGGGGTAATTTTAAAATTAATATAATGTTGAAGTTATCATCAGGAAGCTATAGATCTAGGTCTTTCTAAGAAATACATTATATGCAGTTTCTTTTTAGATAACCATAAAATAAACTTCATATGAGAGATCCCCAAAGTGATTTTGGAATTTGATCTTCCTAATAGTTCTTTTCTCACTCTTATCATACCCTTTAATGGATAGTCCTATGAGATATAGATCCCCTTTTCCATATCCCAAACATCATAGGGTTTAAATCAGGATAATATTGATCCTAAAGCCATTTTCAATCAGATCCCTTCATATGTCAACATTATAGAGTCCTTTTAAAACATATAGGGGTTTGATGTGTCCCTATACGACCTCTTCCTGGTCATGCTATGTGAACGAGAAGGAATCATGAAATTATATTGTAATGGTCTCCATTCGATATAACTCGAATGTACTGACTTCAATATAAAATTCTTGTGGGATTTATAGGGATTTAATGATTGCCTCTCTAAGTTATTTTGAAATATGGAGTGCATTAGTGATTGATAGCTTGGCTAGGACAACCGCCAGTTGCTTCAGAATGTGTACTTACATGCTAGAGGTCATCTCTTATTGAGTTGGGGTTACTACTAGACACATGGATTAGGAATATATGCATTTGAGGTGGATGAGCCTGGAGCCTTTTTAGAGGTCATAGAAGCATCTTCTTCTTGTGGTGTGGGTCGTGCCGACCTTCCTTGTTTCCTGGGGTGATTAGATAATCCTACCCCCACAAGGCTATCATGAAAGAAAACTAGGTGTGAATAACCAATATAGTGTTTTGAGACACCTTCATTTCTTTACTGGGATCACTGGAGTTCTTTCCCCTAGGTCTCAGTTGAATATATGCCCTTTGTGGGGACATGGCTGGAATATTGGGTCTGACAATGCCCATGTTGTCCCCTATATCCTTGGTTCCTATATATGCAACCTTCAATTTCCTTATTATGTATGGGAAACTCATATTTGGATGAATATTCATCATTAGAGAAAGATTATACCAAATGAATCATGTTGAAGAACCAAAGATAATCTCTTTTCCGATGAGGTTTCCATTTGGTGGGTTGGTTCCCATTCTTCAGATATCACAGGGAAGAAATCTCCAAGAGTTAGAGCTTGCATTGGAGTATAATATGACTCTTCCGCTTCTATTTATTTCTGTTTCTAAAAGTTGATCCCACTTTTTGGAGACCTATTTGATGCTACCTCCTTGGGTGGTAGAGATATTTTGGGTTTATGCATCTTTTCTCTCAAGGTGGCATGAGCTTAGTCAATTATTTTATAATTCATCCAGTTGTTGGAATTCCACTCACATATGGCCAAAACTTTCTACCAATCACCCTCTTCTTCTAACTAGGAAATGGTTATTCATGCCACCTACTCTAAGGAGATATCTAGAACCACATATCTAAAATCATCCTTACCGTGAAGGACATCTATAAATATGAATAAATCCTAGATATTATGAACGATCCTTCTACGGAAAGGGAAGTAGTCAGGATAGTTGGTGAGGTTAACCTCATCAGGCTTCTTGGGCTTCAGTATCTTGAGAATGTTATTGTACATGGATTCTAAGAAATAATTTGGCAGTTTTTCATTTTAGATGAAATATTATTTATTCATACTTTCCTAAAATCCTAGGTGACCCTGATTTATCTATGATTCTATCTGAGGGTGATTTTTTGGTTTATGCATCTCTATAGGAGGTGCTAGGTAGTTTGGGACCTTATTGGTTGCTTCTATGGGAACTAATACCTATAGTGACTCAGTATTAACATACATTGACATTACATCATTTTTTTAGAATACTTAATACATTAAAAAAATAGACGCCCAAAGACCGTATTAGTTTATCTCCTTTGGAAACTTGGAACAAAAATCTTCTAACTTAGTGAAACATCTTAAATGTTTCCCAAAAAGATGTCCCCCTTAATATTTCTAATTAAAAAAATTTCCTTATAAACCGGGAAAGGGAAACATAAGAAATGAGTGATCTTAAATGCTCAATAAGTGTAAATAGAGAAAATATGTAAGCATAACATGAACACAAGGGTATGAGAACATGATTTTATACTTATAATATCATACCCTTCATATCCAAGATCGTAAAACCGAATCATGGAATAAAGATTAGTAGTCTATAAGAAATGAATCATAATATAATCAGGAACATAATCCATTAATGCATAACGTATGATTAAGACATGGAATTTTGGCATACATATCAGTATATAACATTGTGAACATGTATGAGTATAAAAAAGTTCACTCATTAAGTTAAGAACATGAAATGAGGCCCTCTCATAAACTTATGGACATGCAACCAGGTCCATTCATAACATTGTGAACTTGAAATATGGTTCATGCATAAACTTATGTAAATGAAACCATATACATGCATTACATTGTGAACATGTAATATGTTTCATGCATAATATTATGAACACATAATAAGGTTCACTCATAACATTGTTAACATGTAATCAGGTTCACACATAAAATCAGGGACTTATAACCAGGTCTATGCATAAAATTGTGAACATGTAATCAGTTTTATGCATAGAATTTATACTCATGAGTCATCTATCATTACCCAATTAATTGGAGATAGATATAGGTCCTACTCTTCACATAATTAAATCATACATGCATGTGCCAAAAAACATTCATCATATCATGACCCGTGAAAAGAGATGGATTCTATAAAAAACCAATCATAACCCATGAAATGAAATATATATCATTAAAATTTCATCACATAATAACCTATAAAAAATATATAGGTTTCATAATCATTTCATCAAATCATAAACCATTAAAAGAAGTAGGTTTAAAAATCATATAACCCTTGGAAGGGAAACATGTGAATAAAAATCATTCTATTAAAACATAAAACATTAAAGAAAGAATATGAATGGAACCATTGGATCATTTTCTATAAGAGAATTAATAACATTAAAATATTTTATATTATATGGAAAATTACTTAGAAAGATATTTTGAAAACATTT
Organism: Viscum album; assembly: GCA_963277665.1. Classification (NCBI taxonomy): domain Eukaryota; kingdom Viridiplantae; phylum Streptophyta; class Magnoliopsida; order Santalales; family Viscaceae; genus Viscum; species Viscum album. Next base: position 1,869,564,575 of record OY728120.1, on the reverse strand, counting down.
ATTGAGGAAAATATCCTTTCTTCTTTGAAAAAGGATTTTTAAAATATAAAACCTTATGAAAACCATTTTCTTTGAAAATACATTGAAAACATATAGAGAAGTCTTAAAATAATTTTGAAAACCTTTTTACATGAAAACATATAAAATAAAACTCAAAACGTTTTTAAATCCTTTTTCTTTGAAAATAATTTGAAACCATAGAAAGAATTCTTGAAAGCATTTGGAAACTATTTCTTTGAAAACACTTTGAAAACTTATAAAGAATGAATGAAAATGTTTTGAAAACAATTTTACATGAAAACTTATAAAATAAACATGATTTTTTGAAAACATTTTACTTTAAAATTCTTATAAAAATATAAAAATAAATCTTGAAAATGGTTTTAGAAAATATGGTTTGAAATAACACAGATTTCTGACTGAAGAGAGGGTAATGTTGGGATTTCTTAAAAACACATTATTAACTATCATATGTACCAAAGAGTGGAAAAATGGTACCAAAACATGAATATATAATCAATAAATATAGGATAAAAAAATTCTTAAGTGTTCTTGAGATATGGATCATAATATTTTATCTAAGTAAGCATAATCATAAACAATCTCTAAAAGTGATGAGATTATTTCAATAAACTATTACCACTTGGTAACATTGAACCATACTCCAAATTTATGAAAATTAAATTAAATTAATATTAAAATATAATAAAAATAATTATATTCATGATATAACATTTCAAAGTTAGTATATACACCTCATGAAAAAAATAGGTGCATAACATGACATGTGTCTCATAGAAGGTAAATTGAGACAAAATTACTTTACCAATTTGGTAACTTATGAAAAATAAACCAAATTAAATAAATATAATAAAATGTATATTTAAATAAACATAAATTTAAGTATAATATTCATATAATTTATCCATGTTAATTATACACATGACTTAAAAGGAATGAGTGGTGAATAGAGCATGTATCTCACAAAAACAAAGAGTGAGATGAAATTCACCTACCTTGTGTCTTGAATATCTTCGTACTCATAAGAACATAATGTATAATAAATATAATTTTATTATAAATATTTTAAAGAACCATATTCTTATATATAATTCCAAATATGGTTTTATTATGGATTTATATTACCTACTCGTTAACAATTCTACGTTAAGGTTATGCTTCAGGTAATATTTGCTTGGTTTTTCACATGTGTCTTAATTTGTTATATCTTTGGTCCTTATACTTATATAATGATTTCAAAAATGTAAAGAATGATATAAATATCATTAATATTAATTATATTTTTATTATAATAATCTATATAATATATAAGTATGAAATGTAATACACCATTCATAGAGATGGTAGGTTATATGTATGCATGAACACTGCTTCTGTTTTATTGAAATATTGAAAGAAATAAAGTAAATGACATATATATATATTTATATATGTATATAATATAATTATAGTAGAATTATTATATCAAATATATCATATTTTTTCACTATAAATATCCTTTATACATTCCATGTTGTGTGTGAATGAATCACATCGCTTTGAGGGGGCGACAATCCACACTTCCTCAAATGAAATTATTGTATATACATAAAATAGATAGTATAAATATATGTGTTGTAAAATAATTAAATAATATTAAATAAATAATATGTATCACATATATCATATATAAACATCATGTCCATTATAATTCCCAACCATGAATGGTGGTAAATGAAAAATGAACAATCATCGTTTTGTGAGGCGGTAGTTAACTATACACATAAACAACTTGTTCATTATCCATTATATGGAAGTGTGTGTAAGTTTAGGTAAAAAAGTAGCATAAAAAATATCAGTATATTTAGGATACTGTTTTTTTGTATAAGCATGGAATATAGATAGTGTATGGGGTGGAGAATGAAACTAAGATAAAGGATCTTGAGGGAGGATATTAACTATTCTTTGGGAGACTTCTTTTGGTTTTCACCAAAGTTATTCCATTTATTTATTTTTTCCAAAAGGGAGGATTAAATGAGGATTTTAGGGATTTTGGGAAGTGTATTTGGAAGATATTTTCCAAAAATAAGTGGTTTCAGAGTTTTGTGTATGCGGGAGATATGGTGTCCTTTTATAGGGGAGGGAAATGACTCACCTGGTATTTTTGAAAAAAAGTTAGGTGTACCCATGTTTTTACCTAAAAAACGTAATATAAAACCAACAAAACTTAATAATATAAGTTTACTGGCTGAATAATTTCCATAAAATTGGTGTTGGACAAGTGTCTAGTTCATTTGTTCCCTTAGGTTTAAGGTATATTCCTTTGTTAAGCTTATTTTTTCCTTAATTACTGTAATTAATTTTAATTACCTTCACTGATATTTTAGGTCAAAAATAATTTGGGCTTATTATTCAGTATAAACTATTTTTATTCAAAATTTGGAAGAAATTTTAAAAACCTCCATTCAAATAAGCGGAAGAAATTAATTTAAATTTAATCGCACAGATGGGACGACAATGTGGGTTTTTAATGTAATAACGTTCAAAAGTTTTCTATATTTTAATATTCAATTTCAATGTGAAATTGATTAAAATAACCTAAATTGGATTAGTTTATAAAAATAAAATCTAATTAAACTTTAAAACCAATTAAAAATATAATTTATCCATATAAATAAATTAGATGAAAAAGTAGTTTCGAATTAAAATTTTGTATTTTTCACTATTCATCAAAGTATAAAACTTCACAGAAAAATAAATAAAATTCACCCTAACATAATTTTTATATTAAAATTCCAAATATTAAGTTTATATTTACATATAATATTTATAAAAATACAAAAAATTGGATTTAAAATTGGTACAACATTAAAAGGTGATAAATGTGCCTTAATAAAAATATAGGTTTTTATGTGTGAAATTGGGTTTGTTCCTATATTATGTTTATCAAAACTATTGGATGAATATAAAAAATATTTGATTGGATATATATAATATATATATATATATATTAAATTAACTTTACTCACTAATCATAATTAATTTAATTTATTAGGATAAAATAGCTTTGTGAGCATTAAAATAGTTTTGTTTAAAAACATTTCCTTTATATTAAATTGGTTCTTATATTAATTTCTAATTAATTTGTAACTAATGAATTAAACCATGTAATTTTATAAGTTATTTAATACTATTCATAACCATCAACATAAAAAATATGTTATATATTATTATCTTAAACAAAAATATTTTTAATAATATATTATAGTTTAGAACACTCAGTCTTACCTGTTATGCAAGCCATCAAGGGAAGTCAACATTGCATGTATTGTATGCTAACCTTAGTTTTCCATGTAGAGAAAATTAAAATTTATTTTTTGTGTGGTACAAAATAACATGGTGTTGTATATAAAAAAATACAAGTATAGTGATTAAATATAGAAAAAACTATTTTTAGTGTTGGTTTAAATGAAAAATATAAAAAAGATAAAATTAATTCAAAAAAAAATTCACAAAATCTCACGGTGTTACATTATACCCCCATTAAAATAAATTTTTTAATTCAAAATTATTTGGGTCATCAATGGTCTAATAATTTTATGTTCCTTTAATAGAAACCCACATCGTAAAAATAAAAATGAAAACTAAAACATCCTTCAAAAAAGAAAGTTGGAATGATAACGGTTACCCAGAGTAACACATAGCTGAGTTTCCATATTGGAGAACATAGGTGGAAAATGAAAACATGGACATGAAAGAGAAATATAACTATCAATTTTTGGAGGAGAGTGATGGAGAACTTGGTGAGGAGAATTTTAATAATCACAAAGCCATAAATATGTGATTATATAATAGAACGTTTGATTTATCGGAAAAGAAGATAATAGGATAGCATTTTTGGTTTCAAAATCATTTTTCTTAAAGTTAAATAACTTTCACAAGAAAATATAATTAACTTATTTTATTCCTTTTCATATGAAAAATTCCCCATTAGTTTATACCTTGATATATTTCCACTTCTTTTCTTAACCTAATATATGAAGGATAATTTCTCATTCTTTAAGTACTAACAGATCATGAGATCCATGATAAGTCATCCCATCTATCTTTAGATACCATCAACATAAGGTTTTTAGAGAAGGTTATCCAATATGTATAAATCCTCATGTTTTGAGATAATAATTTAATCTCACCAACTTCATCCAAAGTGTAACTTAATATTTCCATAAACAGTTAACCTTATAACCCTTTTGAAAGTTGAAAATCTAAAACATTAGAAAGAAACTCATGAAACCAAATTATCATTGACCCCCCCATATATCAAAAATTATCTCTTGGTTTTCAAATTTCAAACATGTGAATACCCTCATCATATATTTTCTTGAAACATGGTAATAACCTAAACTACCATAAATACTTATGGAAAACATGCATGCTTCCTTAATCCAAAGGTTACTGGATATATTCCTAAAATCAAATAAGTTGTAAACTTCTTCCATGTTGAAATATACCAAAATGTCAACATATTAGTAATCATATCCAGGGTAATCCCTTTTATAGAATTTATTTTATCCAAATCAATCATCTCTTCATCAAAGATAAACACAATTTTTTCAACATCTTGATCATATTAAGGGTTACCTTCCCTAAATAAAAAGGCCACTTTTATAATTATTCACACCATTCAACATATCCCTTAAAATACTTAATAAAAGAATATAGTGAAAATAATTATATATTTCATGATTCATATAATATATTCTTTTAATTCAAAAATAGAAATACTTCATTCATCCAACTTTATTCTTAAACCGTTACAAAAAATTCATTAACTTATTCCTTAATACCTCTTTACTATAATATGAAATATGAATCAGGTATTAAGGTTACTCAACAATAATCTAACCATAATTATTATGTTTAATGTATAAAATATCGGTAAAACATTACATACCTTTCACATGTCATTTTTGTTCTCTTTATCTTCAAAATTATAACCAATACTCATACCACCTTCCTGATTCTCTTTTTGATATTTAAACTTGGGAAATTATTTTTCATAATTCCCATAATTTCTACAAATAAAACATTCAATGTCATCAATGTTCCTTTAAGTTATCTACATTTACTAAAAGTAGGAAGAATTGAGTAAGAAATGATTATCATAATGAGGAATCACATAATCATGAAAACCACTTAAATGATGTATAAATTATAGAGACTTTATTAAGCTATGAAACCGAAATTATATACTAGGTTATTCATAGACAACTTCCATTTAAATCCTTAATGATGGTTAGTGAATTCCCAAAGCATATCCCTTTGGAGTGTAAAACCATGTTCATAGTAAGACCCATTGTTGTGTACCAGGTTACACTAAGTCAGGTCCGACACACCATGTTAGAGTTTTTACTCCTAGGTATATCTGTTCCAGAACCATGTTCACTTATAGTATCCATAAAAGGATTTATTTCTAGGAAACCAATCACTCTATCCTTTACCAAAATACTAGGATATTTTTCAAAATGTTAACTCATCCTTGTACTTATCCTTAGAGATATCCCTAGACATATCCTTAGAAATATACATAGTGATCTCACTAATGTTTTCTCATCCAAGTTTCCAAAGGTTTACTAAACCTTCACTCTAATTCAAACCATAGTGACCCAATATTAAAATAACATTTATGAACATGTATAACTAGAAACAAGTTCACTCATTAAGTTAAGGACATGATATCAGTCCCTCACATAAACTTATAGACATGTAACCAGGTCCATGCATGACATTATGAAAATGAAATCAAGTTCATGAATAACATTGTAAACATGTAATCATGTTCATTCATAAAATTATGGACATGAAACCAGGTCTATGAAACATTGTTAACATGTAATCAGGTTCACACATAACATTATAAAAACATAATAAGGTTCACTCATAACATTGTGAACATGTAATTAGGTTCACACATAAACTTAGGGACATGATACCAGGTCCATTCATAACATTGTGAACATGCAATTAGATTTATGCATAACATTTATACTCAAGATTCATCCATCATTACCCAATGTATTTGAGGGATATATTGGTCCCACCGATCATATAATGAAATCATACATGCATGTGCCATAAAACATTTATCATATCATGACCCATGGAAAGAGATGGGTTCTATAAACATTAAATAATAACCCGTGAAATGAAATGGGTATTATTAAAATTTCATCACATCATAACCTATGGAAAATATATAGGTTTCATAATAATTTCATCAAATCATAACCTATTAGAAGAAGTGGGTTTTAAAATCATATAACTTGTGTAAGAGAAACTAGTTTCATAAGCATCATTCCATCAAAACATAAACCATTAAAAAAATAATATGAATGGAAAATTTGGATTGTTTCCTAGAAGGGAATGAGTAACATAAAAAAATTTCATATTATATTGAAAATAACTTTGAAAGATATTTTGAAAATTTTTATAAGGAAAATATCCTTTCTTCTCTGAAAATGGATTATTAAAACATCAAACCTTTTGAAAACCATTTTATTTGAAAATAATTTGAAAAAATAGAAAGAAGGATTGAAATAATTTTTAATTTAAAAATTATAAAATAATATTAAAAACCTTTTGAAAACATTTTTATTCGAAAATAATTTGAAAACATAGAAATAATTCTTGAAAACATTTTGAAAACCATTTCTTTGAAAACACTTTAAAAACATATAAATAAGGCTTGAAAATGATTTGAAATCCATTTACCTTGAAAATTTTTAAAATAAACTTGAAAATATTTACAAAACCTTTTCTTTTAAGATATTTTAAAAAATATATAAATAAATTTTTATTTTTTTAGAAAACATGGTTTGAAATAACATAGATTTCCGACCAAAGAGAAGGTAAAGTAAAGCTTCATTAAAAACACATTATTAGTTATAATTTGTATAAAATAGTGATAAAATGGTAAAAATACATGAATATATCATTAATAAACAAAGGATAAAAAAATTAAAATAGTGTTATTGAGATATTTATCATAATATTTCATCAAATTAATTATAATCGTAAACAATCTTGCAAAGTGATGAGATTGTTTCAATAAACTCTTACCGCTTAGTAACTTTGAAACCTACTCCCAATTTATAAAAATAAAATTAAATGAAGATTAAAATATAATTAAAATAATTAGTCTCATGATATAATATTTCGAAGGTAGTATATACAGATCATGGAAAAAAATATGTGCATAACATGGCATGTGTCTCATAGATGGAAAATCAAGACAAAATTACTTTATTAATTTGGTAGCTTCAGAAACCTTAACCCCATGAAATAAAGATAATAAAATATATATTTAAATACCCATAAATTTAATTATAATATATATAATTCATCCATGGGTAGTATACACACCACTCAAAATATATGATTTGTGAATAAAGCATATATCTCATAAAAATAAAAAGTGAGATGAAATTCCATTACCTTGTGTCTTGATGCTCTATGTACTCATAAGAAACTCATGTATAATAAATATAAGTTTATTATAAATATTTTAAATAACCAAATTCTTATATATAATTCCATATTTTATTTGATTATGACTTTCTGTTACTCTCTTGTTAACAATTCCATGTTAATCTTACGCTTCAGGTAATATTCACTTTGTTTTTTTTCAGGTGTCTTAATTTGTTATATCTTTGGTTCTTATATCATGATTTCAAGAATTTAAAACATTATATGAATATCATTAATATTAATTATATCTGTATTATAATAATCAATATAATATAGAAGTATGAAATTTAATACACCATTCATGGAGACGGTAGGCCGTACGTATGCATGAACACTGCTTCTGTTTTATTGATGTATTGAAAGAAAATAAGTAAATGAAATATATGTATATGTAAATATGTATATAATAAAATTTAGTTATCACTATTATTTTATATATATCATATATGTTCACTAAAAATATCTTTAATACATTCCATGTAGTGTGTGAATGAATCACATCGCTTTGAGGGGGTTGTAGTCCACACTTCCTCAAACAAAATTATCATATTTACACAAAATGGAAATTATAAAGATATGTGTTGTTAAAAAAATACTGAATATTAAATAAATAATAAGTATCACATATATCATATATAAACATATTGTACATCATAATGTCCAATCATGAAAGGTGGTAAAGGAAAAACGATCAACCATTGTTTTGTGAGGTGGTTGTTCACAATACACATAAACAATATGTTCATTACCCATAAGATGGATGTTTGTGTAAGTGTATTCATAACACATAGTATAACAACATATAAGTATATTTAGGATAATGGAGATTTTTTTATAATAATGTAATAAGGAGAGTGGAGGGGGTGTGGGATGAAAATAAGATAAAGGAGCTTGAGGGAGGATGTTGCCTCTTCTTTAGGTAACTCCTTTTTCTTTTCACCAAAGGGATTAAATGGATTTATTTATGACCAAAATTAGGATTCAATGAGGAATTTAGGGATTTTTTTAAGTGTATTGGGGAGATATTGGACTAACATAAGTGGTTTGAGAGGTGTGTGAAGGTGGGAGAGGTAGTGGACTTTTATAGGGGAGCGAAAGGACTCACTTGGTATTTTTGAAAACAAGTTTGGCGTACCGATGTTTTTACCTATGAAAAGTAATAAAAACCCAAAATAACTCAATAATGGAAGGTTAATTTCAGAATCATGTCCATAAAATGGATTTTTGACAAGTTTATAGGTTATTTGGGCCCTTAAGTTTATGGTTTATTCCTTTATTAAGTTTATTTTTTTCCTTAATCATTGTAATTAATTTTAATTTATTTCACTAATATTTTTGGTCAAAAACTAATTTTACCTTGTTATACACTATATATTATTCTTATTAAAAATATTTAATATATTTTAAAAAATTACAATCACATAAGTTGCTGAAATTAATTTAAATTTAATCCTGTATAAGGGACGACAATGCGGGTTTTTAAGGTAAAAATGTTCAAACGTTTGTTATGTTTTTATATTCAATTTAAATTTTAAATTGATTAAAATGACCTAAATTGGTTTATTTGATAAACAGTTAATCTAATTAAACTTTTAATCCAATTAAAAATATAATTTAACCATAAAAATAAATTAGTTGAAAAAGCAGTTTTGAATTAAAAGTTAGTATTTTTCACTATTCATCAAAATATGAAACTTGATAGAAAAATACCCAAAATTAACCCTAACCTAATTTTTATGTTCATATTACAAATATTAAGTTTATATTGACATATAAGCTTTATAAAAGTTCCAAATTTTTTATTTTAAATAAGTTCTCCATTAAAAGGCGGTAAAAGTGCCTTAATAAAAGTATAGGTTTTTATGTGTGAAATTGGGGTTGTTCCTATATTATGTTAATAAAATATATTGAATGAATATAAAAAAATTATTGGATATATAATATATATTTTAAATTAATTTCAATCACTAGTCGTAATTAATTTAATTTATTAGGATAAAATATCTTTGTGAGCATAAGAATAATTTTCTAAAAAAACATTCCCTTTATATTAAATTGGTTCTTATATTCATTTTGAATTAATTTGTAACTAATGAATTAAAACATGTAATTTTATAAGTTAGTTAATACTATTCATTACCATCAACATAATTTCTATGTTATATCTTATAATATTAAATAATAATATTTTTAATAACACATTATAGTTTGGTGACAGTCGGTCTTTCATGTTACGCAAGCCATCAAAGGAAGTAAATCTTGCATGTAATGTATGCTAACCTCGATGTTCCATATAGAGAATGTCAAAATTTATATTCCATGTAGTTCATGATAACATGGTGTTGTATATAACTCAATCCAAACATAGTGCTTTAATAAAAAACAATTTTTAGTGTTGTGTGAAATGAAAAATATCAAAAAGATAAAATTAATTCAAAAAAAAATACTTCAAAAAATCTTAGGGTGTTACACTATATGATTAAGAGTGAAATCTGCAGATTTAGATTTTCCTATCCTTTTACCCTATGCTGAGGACATGAGTCGAGACTTGGATTGAGTTCACTGAATAGCATCCTCGAGATGTTCTATTTTTGCGAACTCATAAAACCCACATGGATACTTTATTGGGATCAAGGGTATTTGTAACTCATCTTGGATATTTTCCAAACAGAATTCCATTAGTTTTTCCTATAAGAGACAAATGTTTATTTAATAGGTGAAACCTTTCCATCTAGAAATAAATGTGTAAACCCTATCATTTTTACATTTTTTGTAGTTTCTAAGGTCGATGATTGTTGTTTTCCTTAGTGTGGGGATTAACAAATAAAGGAATTGACGATGGAGGTATTCCCATACTGCAATGGATCCTGTTGGTAGACTATTGTACTAGGAAAAGGCTATCCCTTTCAGAGTCTATACAAAACACCTTAGCTTTGTTTCCTCTTATTGATTTCAAGGCCCCATCAACGGCCCACATTAGGATATGAAGTGTGTGAGATTTTGTTCAGGGTATCTTACACCATTAAAAGTAGAGAATCTAGGATTTCAAAAATTGGATGGGAAAAAAGATTCATCCACCCAATTGGGATATAGATTCCTCTCATTTTACATAGGTGTGTGTCTCCCTTCCATGGGTTCCATTTGAGTATCCTAGGACTCGATGACATAAAGTCACTCTGGGGGCACTACTATCTGATCCGTCTCCTGTCTATAGGGAGAGGATGAGGGTTGATTAGGTGGCCCCTCCGTTGTCTCACATTGATTCTCAATTCATCCTAAGACTGAATGATTACCATGGATAGGAATAGGATATCACTATAATAGAGGTAAGTCAAGATCATTTTCAACTACCTCATCTATGTAGACTAGCTTCCTAGATCTGGAGCCAGTCTAATGCTTAGATGAAACTCTTACTGGAGGATCATATATGGGAGAGAGAATATTCACCTCAGCATAAAGATGATACCCAGTAGGAATATTTCCTCTGAGTAGCTCCATGTTGAGTTTTCTAAGAGTTTTTATCTCAATCTCGTATTGCATAAATTGTTCCTCTGTGGAACTTCAACTCTTCTGGGTGGTTACTAGGATGTGAAAACACATTTCCCTTTCACTTTGGTAGTGTTATATTGAAGATGTGGAAAATAGGTATTCAGAGGTTCTAGGATTTGGAGCCTTCTTTGGTACCAGGTTTGTGCAGCCTTGGTTGGTGAATCTAGACTAACCTCCTCTCAGGGAATGATATATACGTTGTGGCCCTCTACATTCACATCATGATCCACCATATCTATTTTTTTGATGGTGTATACATTCATAGAGGCATACTAAGTAATAGTGGTTGTACCATTACTTTCAATGTAACAAGATAATTCTTCACTACCTTCATCAGGGTCATTATTCAAACCCCTAACCATATTGGGACATTTTGGACTGCAACCTTGGAGGGGTCTGATTTCCTCTATCATATTATCCTTCCATATTGGTCTATGAACATTGACTTGAGGGAGTTTCAGGTCATGTTTTCCTAATAGTACTGAATTAATAGAGGTTGTCCATGTGGCTGGAGTAATGGATGGGATTCCGACTATAGATTTTTATCTCCTAACTTGGATAAGAATGATTCCCTCTATGGTGATGATGATGAAAATTCCCACAGTCCTATGGGATAGGGGTTATTATAGGACACAATTGGCATTAATTGATCCTATTGTTGAGGATCCAATGATTCTAGTAGGGGATTTTATGACCTTCATGATGGAAATTGAAATATAAATATCCCTAGGACAGTGGTATGGGGTTGATCTAGAATCACCATTGATTTCCCCAAGACTCTCTCAGGGGATGATGAACTTGCTGATAGTGATTGGGATATAAATTCTCCCATCCCAATGGGATGGGGTTTTCATCAACTACTGAGTATATTTCTAGAATCCTATCAGTAATTTATGATCCTAGAGGTGGAGGTGGTGGTAGATATTTTCCCAACCCAGTGGGTTGGTATTTATTATCAATGAATGCTATGGTAGCTACTACTGTGGCCTTTGTGATGTGGTGCAGTTCTAATTTTGTGGGAGTTGGGTGTGATGGAAGCCCATGGTGGGAATAATTCTTTATGGTATGTTTTATGGTTGATCAAAAATTCGGATTCCAAGTCTAAAATTCTTTTATTATTGCTTTTAGAGGTCCAATGTAAATACCTTACGACTATCCTCTCTCTCCATTCATGATTTATGGGCATAGTTGTAGTGGGGGAATTCTGTTTTAGTGACCAACTGGCCCGAGCATTAATCGGTCCCCTAATGTTGTCAGAGGCTAGAAAACTACATGACATCCTATTTGAGGGGTTATTCTATTCCAAAGGTTTGGAAAAGTTTATTTCTATATACATTACCCACACTCAAATATGTCTACAAGATTTATCATTGGAGATCAGCTGTGGAAGGGTCATTATGTAATGGCATCAAGCCTATTGTAGATTTACACTGTGCTTTTCTAGTTTTTGATCTCAAGCCATGGAGATAGCTACCAGGTCCAGTTGATAATAGAGTAACTTGATGGTCTGAATGTGTCCCTCATATCCTATATAACGAAGGCATCTACCCTTCATTATTGGATGATTATCCCACATATTTTGGTATATATAATGCATTGAATCCTTTTCTAGTTCATTTGGGACCTCATAGCTAGAAGTGGTGAGGGTCCAGAACATGATGGGGAGATTGTTTTCATATAAATATCTCCATATGTCAATTTCCTCCTCCTCTTCCTCATACATACATGCCACCATCTAGTTAGACCATAAAATATGCTTCTAAGGGTCACCTACTAACTAGAGTGTAGTGCTACTGGATGTTTATGGGGAACTATATGCTATTGAACCCGATGTTTCGATCACCTATCTATATGAAAGTGTATGATATTTGGATACCTCTCTATATGAATGTGTTTGAAAAATTAAAGGATTTCCTTTTATGTGGGAGATATCTTCATGGAGAGGTTGACCATGGTGTATTTCAAGAGTAGAGTCCGTATAATCCATATCCACTTTACCAAGAGGAGGAATATCATAGTAATGATCTTATTCTTCTTTAGTTGAAGATTTGAGAGACCATTGTGGTGTTGACAACTAGTATCTAATGACCTCAAGGAAATTGTCACTGAGTAGATAATGAATATGGGTTTCAATATGCATCATGGTCAGAATACGCCAACCTGCCTTTTAGAATTGTGTTAGGATATCAGCCTGCTGTATGATAGTTTTTGGAACATTTTTTATAACTATATGGTGATTTGGAAGTATGAGACTACTGTTGAGAAGCTACTAGAATATATAAATCACAATCCTCATTATTGATAGGAATATAAGCCTATCCCGAGGCATGTTTCATTCTCACTTGGTGATCCCTAGTCATGATGGGAATATGGGCCTAATCCTGAGCCTTTGGATTATGTCACTAGTCTTTTGTGGAAAGAATATGATCCTTCCCTGAGGCATGTTCCACTCTCACATAGTGATCCATAGTTTTAATAGGAATATGAGCCTAGTCTGTATATTCATTCCCCACTAGAATATGATGAAGGACCTTCAGAATGGGAGAAAGTATATGACCCTCCTCCCATATTGTCTCAAAATGATACTGGTGTATTCATTCATTAGTGGAATTAGGAATGCACCTTGTTTCTATTATCTATTGGAATATACTAGGAAGATTCACTAATAGGAATATGAGCCTATCTCGAGGCATGTTCCATTATCACTTGGTTAGAAATGGCTAGGAAGGGGATATGATCAAGATCCTAGGCCTTTGAATTATACCACTTGACTTCTTCAAAATAATATGGGCTTGTCCTGAGGCATGTTCCCCTATCACAAGGTGACCCCCACATAGAAAGGGGATATGTTCCCAATCCCGGGCCTTTGGAATATACTGCCAGAAATTTTTGACAGGCATGTGCCCCTACCCTAAGGAATGTTCCACTCTCACATGGTGATCCCTTTTGCATTCAAAATATGAGCCCAGTATGACAACAAATCCTTTACCAGAATATTACCATAATCCTCATAAATGGAAGAAAAAAAATGTGTTATTTATCTGGAGAAACCAATTGTTCATAATTATCATAGTGTTGAGTTGGCTTGGATTTAGGGATAGGAATATTTACCTTTCCTTATATCTATACCAATTTCAGAATATGTTGGTGGATTACTTCAGCTATTGCTAAAATTTAATGTCATTTAAGAAAAGTGTGTGCAGGTATATAAGCCTACACATTTTCCTTATCCACTATATAATTGAAATTATGTTCGATTTAATCCATGATATGAGAACACTTATGTCCTCTTTGTTCCACCGAAATATGCTGATGGGAATTATGTGTTGGGGTACAGATATGCGCCTCCCTCATTCCTACTATGTGAATATGCCCAAATACATGTTTCGAGTGAGTAGGGATATGATACTAATCACTGGTTACTATCAGAATATGCCATAAGAAATCATCCTTAGAATTGGGGATATGATCCCCTCCTCAATATCCAGTGTCTTCCTCTCTCGATGTGTCTTCCTTTCTTCTCATTCATGGGCGTCATAGGTGGAATCATGTCAGGTGGTACCCTCAGCAGATGACTGGTGGGTACTAATGGGATGGTGTTGGTGATAGCGGTTGATAGGGGACCTCCTTATTGGAACTTGAATCTAACATAAGCTATTTTTGACTCCCTGGTCCAACTTCATTAGTGATTAAAGGTGGTGGTTGTTTCACTCCAAGTATAAGCTCCTGGAGTGGTTATTTATGGAAATGAGGGCTACTAGCTTAGCTATATTTTTCCCTGGGCAATGCAGACTGATTAATTTCCTTACTTGAAGACCCTTATAGGAAGCTTCCAGAGTCGAGATTGTACCATGTCTATGGTATTCCCAGACCATTTTGTTCACCACCTGACGTTGAAGTTGTTGGGAAGGTGAGAACATTTTATGAACCACAGAGCTTGTAGCCATAGGTGATTTATCTGAATGATCACTAGATGAAGAAATTATCTCATATCAGGATATTGTTGATGGGAGTAGTATCTGCATCCATTCAAGCAGTAAGGGACAAGGTTACTGATTAGCGCAATCTTGTATGAATAATGTGTGATCAATCAGATATACATGGTCAACACAATTTTCCTTTTATTACAAATCGGAGCATTCTTCTCGTGTGGACTTCTCAAAGCAAGGATGAAATTATTTCATGGGAACCCTAGTTATAGAGAATCATATGTAAGATTTATGTTGGGAAAATGATCTTTATTTGATATACCAATAAAGTGGCATGACACATGGTAAGCCAACCATCTTTATATTTGGGGGTTTTGTGTAGGGCTCATTCCCTGCATAGATTATGAAAATAAAAGTGGACTCAAGTATGATTAAATGATAATTTTTTTTTATAGATTCACTTTGTGTTCACTATTTTTTTCTTTGGGAAATAACATGGATGAGATTCACCCGATAGTTTAATTGTGTGTGTGTGTGTGTGGGGAGGGGGGGGGGGTTCCATTTGATTAGAAATACCTAGAAAAAACCAATGGTTATGACACCCATAACTAGGTATAAACTGGCTTTCCAAAGGAAGGTGGTCATTTGGGGTTCTAGACCCAACTATTCTTAGGAACACACATTGGTCGAGAGGATGGGGGTCGGGATCATTGCACCCTTTTGGGGGGAATTATTTCCTACTATGGTACACTCTTATATATTTAAGATATGTTCATGAATATTTTCCTAATACTGATAAGGATCCTGTTACCTTAACAAAATGACCATAGGCTAACCCCATGTATGAGTGGTAGAAGAGAATCTGATTAGTGAATCCATCTGTATGTATCTGAGGTTCTTTATCCCTTTTATAGTAATATTTAGCTGACATGTGCTAAAACCATATAAACAAGTGATTCATAATTTAATTTTTTTTCAGGGAGTCTATTAATATACCGAGAAGGTAATTGAGCCATCATGAGGCTTCCTACATATCTTGGTTATTATAGTAATAACAACCAACATAGTTCATTAAACTCATATAGTTTAACATCGTATGGAAATGACATAAGTGTTGGAACTGAGGAATCTAATATTTGAGATCGAGTCTCTAGGAGACTTCCTATATATTCTGGTTATAGTTGGAATCAGAGTTATCAAAGTTCAATCACTCCCTTGGGACCGACCCCAAGGTAGATACCCTTATATGTGATATATTTATATCATGACCCTCACCAGGGATTATGTACTGAGATTTACCTAGTTGGTGGATATTCATGATGCCAATGATGTGTTCATTGTAGCCCCCTAAGACCATGTGATCTATGATCAGTGTGAGAAACAAGGGGTAATAGGTGATAAACATAATTGAATATGGATGTAGGGATTATGTTCTTGGAATGTCCTTGTGATTTTTAATATGGAACTCAAGCCTTAGGTAGGCATCCTACATATCCTAGTTATTGTAGGAATCAGATTCATCATAGTTTAGTAGGCTTATCAATCCACTGATCTATGAGGTATAATGATAAACCCATGGGAATGACTGGGTCCCAATGGTCAAAATGTCAGGGACATAGTTGGAATTATACTAAAGTGGATGCCCACTTGAATTTAGGATCAGGAATTAGGAAGGCATCCTACATATCCTAGTTATGGAAGGAATCAAAGCCCTTATAGTTTAATTTATCTAGGCTTACACACTGATGTTTCCATTTTATGTGGGACATATCATATTATGCCACTAGTTAGGGCTTTCACACTAATGTTTCCCTCTTATGTAGGTCATATCACATTATTCCACTATTTTAGGCTTACACACTGATGTTTCTCTTATCTTGATAGAGGTTTATAGTGGAAATTAAATGATTATTACAAATCCCTAAGACCACGTGAGTTATGATTAGTGTGAGAAACAAGGGAAAGAAAAATGACCCGTCTCACTGCTTATGGATGTGGGAATTATGTACTGGGACTTATTTTTAGATTCTCAATATTGATATTAAGATTCGTAGAGGCTTCCTAGGTATCTTGGTAATAGAAGTAATCATATTCATTATACTTCAATTGAACCGGGTCATACACATTGATGTTTTCATTCTGATCAGGGATTACACATCGAAGGTGGACAATGTTATCAAATACTGGGATTCCCCTAGACCGAGACTTCTTGTCTTCCTAATATGCATTGATTTTCTGCTCTATATGCCTTTATTTTCTGCTTGACATGCCTTAGGGTTTCTTCCTAACATGGATGAAGGCAATTACATGATCCAGTTGACTTGTCAAATGGATTTCATGCAACCTGGATTGAATATCTAAAGGTGGTCACATGATTTATGTTGACTTTTCTAGAGGAAATCACAATATCTAGCTGATGGATTCTGGAATCCATCACATGATCCTGACTAAAATTCCTAGAGGTCTTTACATGATCTGGCTAACATGACCTAGTGTCATCTCAAGAGCTGGCTCACTCTCCAGGAGAGTATCACGAGAGTCAATGCGACATTTTTTGAAGGGTTCCACATTTCCTGGAAGACTTTTCTGTAGGTCATCATGCGACTTGAATGGCATGCCTAGAGGACTTTTTAAGAGCCATTCAGATCATCCGCTCTGAAAAATATACTCTAGTGCTATGGTGCGCCGGTGTATCTGGATGCAAAAATGAAACACCTTATTTAATGATGGGGTGGGGAATTTATAGGCATCTCCATCCTAGTTGTTCACCACTTTTAGCACTGCATATCATGTGAATCCAATCTGGAGTTGGTGGAGGGATTTGACATCACCAGTTTTGTGAGTTCCCACTATAGATTATCCCAAGGGCGTCACATGATTTCCAATGATGGCATAACCATATCTTCAATGCCTCCTTTATTTGATTATTTCTAATTAATGTTTTCCTTTTGAATCTTGTGGACATGCCAAATGACTTTCATATTTTCATTTTGACATGTCTAGGTGCCTTCATGAGATTATTATTCATATTGAAAAGGTCTTCTCATTATCTTAGGTGACTTTTCTGGGACATTTTGTGAGACACATATAGCTTTTTAGGGGGTCTTCATGAAACCATGTGGTGAAAATATTTAGTGAATCACATGATTTTTACAACCATGAGAGGATCCCTCTACCACACATTTTTATTTCATTTGTTTATTTCACAAATGTTTGGGAACTCATGAGGTTTCATGAGTATTGCACAATAAAATAAATCTACATCTTGGTGATGCATTTCATGACCAAAATGGGATTTTTGGAGATGTGTGAGAACTTATAGGAAATCTATATCCATTTTTACTTACTGAGCCAAAGGGGGTAGAGTGAGGTTTCATGTTCATACTTGAGTCCCTTTTCGAGATGAAGATAACGTTCCGGTGGTATTTCATGAGGTGAGGCATACACGTCGCCAATGGTCTTGTGGTGTCTTTCTAATCACCTAGGGAATTCTATATTATTCTTACAACCACAATATACTCCTTCATCCTCCCTATTTATTTCATTTGTTTATTTTAAAAAGGCTAAGGATCTTGAGAGTTTTCTTGAATGTTGTTGAGGAAAATCATTCTCCCCATCGGTGATGAATCACTTGAGTTTTATTATCACAATAGGCTCCAACTATTAGGATTTTTTCCTACTATTTTAAAAGGATTTTTGAATTCTTTTTTAGGAGTTCTCCGGTGGAAAAAATTTACCAAGGGGAGTCTTATCTGGCTTCCACCGTATGATCAATGAGTGTCTAGGGTTCTATCACAAGAGTATAAGGACTTATCAAAGGGGTTGCATGGGATCTTCTGTAGGCTATTCATTATGCATGGTTCTTTCATGTGAACTTATGATGGTCATGTGATCATGTTTATATTATATTCTTACATGATATTTGAGTCTTTGTCCACCTTCTTCTTCCTCTATTTTATGTGAAAGATAATAATGATATTCACGTATTTATTCCTTTTTTAATTTTTCGTTGCTCATTTGGAAGGCGTCAATAGTGATCTTGATCACCTAGACTGGGGTGATGTGGTTCAGGAAGATGGGTTTCTCCTGGTATACATGGGGTAATGTTGATCAATAGGTTTAGGTGACATGGTATTCGGTTTGAGGTGGTGAGGTCATCATGATGAGGGCATGGATCTTGAGACTTGAGATGGTGTTTTCCATCATGATGTTAGGGACATAGTCATAGGGGAGTGAGACAATGGATAATGTGTATTATATTTTTTGGTGATTTACGCTCACCTCTTATTAGCTGAAATGATATTGGAATCATGTTCACATAGATAGGACCCAGTCAAGGTGTTGTTGACCACTTGTTGTTGGTGGAGGCCCCTTTAGATAATGTAGCTAAGATTATGGGGTTGACCATCGTATATGATGGTCATTCTCAATGTAGAAATCCATGTGTATGTGGATGGACCATTGGTATATGGTGTTGAGACCATCTGTTGGGGGATGAGGCTCACTGTTATGCTTTAGTCCATTATTCTACGACATTGGGAGGATGAATATCATCATGCCTTATGATGTCAGTTGTTGAGCCTGTGGTGCTTATTATTTGGAGTAAAGATATTATTGTTCCTTAGGATATCATGATTTGAGATGACAACCATTTTTTTAGCTGAGGTCCAAGAACCAAGGACCTTTTTGGGCATGCCTTCATATGTTAGATATTTGACTATTGGAATGGGGTGTTGGTGACATGATTAGAGGTGGAACCTGAGGGTTCACTATATTGAAATTTTTAGGGTATTCCTTGGGTTATATGTCATAGATCCTTGATCATACAATTATATATATGAAGATAGTTTTTTATTCCATATATATAGTTGGGGACATGTGTTCATACTTTTACGAGTGAAGGCCAATGAAGGTGATCAATTCCCTATGGTTGCTGAGCATAAGGGATGAAGGTATTTTATTGAATGGGTGTGTAATGACTTTTTATTTATATTTAGTAGAAACTACATGATTATGGATGTAATATGGGAACACTTTGGTGGTGTTATACTTATATTATTCTCACACCAGACACTATTCCTTAGGGACACTTGTAGACTTTATGTCTCTGTGATCATGTAAGGGACCAGGCTCGGGAGATGGACCTTAGTGATCGAGGGGTACCTTTTTCATGGGCTGGATGGAAGTGAACCATGGTGGTTCCTCTATATCATCTAGAGTTTCCTTTTGTTTCAAAATTATTTATACGTGTATGTACAGATATGGTCATCCACAGGAATCCTTGATTACCAATTTTTATGGCCTGCTTAAAATATATTATCTATAAATTTAATGTTTGGAATATTTTATTCTACTACTTTTTTATGATTCTGTTGAGTTTATTCAATTTATTTTTATATGTAATGGAATTTTTCTAATGTGTATATACATAGGGACCATTATAATAATAAAAAATATAGGGTATAGTCTCGCCACTATCACCTCTAAGACCCTCACTATTAGTCAGTAGACTTTAGAATACAGGGAGGTGCACCTAAGGCCAAGTGGCTAATCAGCCCGTCACACTATTCAGGTAGAAAACTAGGTTAGGGAATTCCAAATGGAATCATAGGAGTTTTATTTTCCTTTAAGGTCTTAATATCTATTTTATGGAAAACCAGAGACTAGGATGTAGTCTGGATTGGTAATATGGCTCATGTTTGGGTTTATGTAGCCCTATTCACAGGGGATAATCCAACTTGTTATGGGTGGGAAATTGATGTTCTTCATTTCCCTTTTAGAGTTGATTTGATTTTTACCACAAATGGAGAACTTATGTGTGATGATTATCTATTATGAGGCTTTTGATCCTTGGTCTGGTAATGTAAGGGAGGTTTTATTACACATCTTGATAGGAACATAGGATTATATGATGCGTTTTTTTAATTATCATTGGGAACCTATATTTTTCTCTGAGGGGTTGGGACATTTAAATTTCCAAAAAGATGATAAAAAGTTTTTTCATTCTAAGACTCTTTTGGTTTCATTATACTCAGCTATCCCAAGAATGTGGTTCTAATGAAATATGTATGTGATTCAATTTTGATATGGGCCAGACCCTGATAGGGATAAGAATAGATAATGACATGGGTGACCAGTTTAAAGTGTTAATAAAGAAACTAAATAGTATTTTCCTATATAGTATATTTTGTGGAATTCTACTCAACTACACCATATTGATCTAGGATATGTGATGTCTTACTCTGTTGTGGCTAGGCAGGGGCCCTGAGGCCCAGATACATGTGATATAAGACCCTGATTTGGGAAGGTATGGGGGAATAATGTTGAATGATACTTGATATCTGACTCTAATATGGGTAGGAAGGGGGCCTTGAGGAAATATTTCATGTAACATGGTGTGGTAGGGGAGTGTAAGGGTGGAGAGACATGTTTCTTATTACAACATTCTATATCTAAGATATATATAAGTATTGTTATGGTTGTATGACCATCATGACTGGTATTAAATGGGATTACACCAAGATGAGCTCTAGTGGAGTGTCAGGAGTGTGGTGACATGGTGACACATGACTGTGCATTGGATGAGCCCCATGAGTGTTGGGATGAGGCCCGGGAGGGTTGGGATGATCATGTGCCTTATGTATAGGCTCTAGTACATGCAGGACAACCACCGATGGAAGAATTTGGTCCATGGATTGATTTGAAGCTTAGGGAGATCCTGTTTCATATCATATAGGGAATCAATATGAGAGAATAATGGGATGATCCATATATGGATTATTTGACTCTTGTGTTCCAATCTCATCACCCACCACAATTTCTGGGTGAGGGTGGACAATAGGAGGAAAATACCTAGTTTTAGTCAGTCCAAACTATCTTTGACCAGATCAAGACCCCCCTACGGTGGAGGGTGAAGTTGTAAAAATACATTCTTAGAGGACTATAAAAGTGCAAGTGGGATGTACAAGTAAAATTTCTTAGAAAAGAGGGACTGGTGTGGAAGGATTTTGAGGTCAGGTTCTTTGAGAACTTCTTTATAGAGATACAAAGGGTGGACCAAGCCCGTGATTTCATGAATCTCTGGCTAGGAGATACATCTTTCTAGGAATATGTGGAAAACGTCATAGATTTTTAATGTTTCACACCATCTATGGTGGGAAAAAAATATATAGGTTGTGGATATTTGAGGATGGTGTATGAAATTCCATCAAGGTATAGGTGAATATCTTTAGGCTGGCATCCTTCTTAGAGGCATTTAACAAGGCAATATTTCTGAGGGGAACTTGATGGACCGTTCATATACCAGTTGAGTAATGATGTCAAGTGATATGAGAAGTGATGGTTAAGGTAGAATTAATTGGGGGGTAGTGAGGAGTCTTAGCAGGGAAGTCATTCTAGAAACTTAAGTAGACCATCGAAGAGTGTGTCTTTAGCTGTATGCGCCTAGTGTGGTAAGTTTGGGCATGTTTTGTTCCATTTTAAATGAGTTTAAAAGAAGTTAAGAGTGTATGGACATATGGTACATTTGGTTTGGTTCTACATGAACCCTTCTCAGATAGCTGAGATCTAGGGACCGAGGTGGACACATGGACCTGAGGTCAGAACAAGAGTGGTACCAAGATCTGGTTGCTAAGATTCAGCTGCATGTGGAGGTCATGTCAGAGATAATGGGACCCAATAGTGGGATTAGTGGATAGTCGCTGATATAGCTCCATAAGGAGGATATGCCTATGGTAATCAATCTTCCATCTAGATAAATTGTCTTGAGCTTCCAGGGTCTGAGAAGGATGATGAGTTGATGATAGTTAGAGGTACAAAATGGGTGTGTCTCTAATTTTCTTTTGTTTTGGGTTTCATCTAGTTTGGTTCATGAAGTGGATAGGTATTTATTTTGTACAAAATAGAAGTTGGTTTGTAATTTGGAATTAGTAATGGTATGTTATATATATATATATATATGGATGAGGTACATTGGCATCATGATTTATCTAAGCATCGATGTGATTTAGGTTTTATATGAGGTGCATAGGCATCTGGGAATCGATGCGATGTGGGTTCTAAATGAGGTTCTCAGGAATCGGTATTTTAATTTGTATGCATATTTTTATATGATGTTGATTAATTTTGAGACTCTATTGAGATGAAGGATGTATGGGAATCCAATCCGGTGCAGGTTATTATGGGTGTCATGTGTGACATGGGTATTTGTTTGCATCTGATGAGAAGTAGGACATGATGGGTGTTAGATATGAAATGTGAATTATTTGAGAACCTTATGAGGTGAAATAATGTTTATGTATCATAATAGGACTATTAGGTTTTGGGATGGTCTATGAACCATCAGACGTTCTGTTTTGGTTTGGGAAGCAACCGGGTAGGTAACTCCTAAGGTGGGAATTTCCTTGAGGTTATTTGACCTATGAATTTATGACTGTGGTAGACCAAGTTTATTTTGATGATATGAGTTTTTTGGTACCCCCTATAGTTAAATATTGATAGCTTGAGGACAGGCTATGTTATGGTGATGATATTATAATGTTCTGAGTTATTGAGAAGGTTGAAAATCATCAACCTTTTTGAATTTTCATGTTGTTGAGTGGTCCAAAATTATTTTTGATATTGGGATCCAAATTATGAGAGTTTGGTTGACCCAATATTTTTTTTATATTTTTAAGGATCATAATGTTATTGGATTTTTGGTTGAGTTTTGGGTGGGGCGGGCCCTAGAAACTCTGTTTTAGGAAAGCGTAGATAGAGGTTCCGAGTTTGGACAAACCATGTGGTATCCAAGGAGTAACCGTGAATCCCACCATAGGTACTGGACACAGTTTGTAAAATCATGATGTTAAGGGTGCACAATCATGTGAAACCTCTAGAGTTTTTAATATAGGGGATTCACATGGTTTTCATAGGGTTTGGAAAACCGTGCGCCTAGAACATGTGTGTGTGGTGCTTAGGTGGAGAGTACAACTTGGTTGGCACTTAGTTAGCCAAAACATGTGGCCAAACCATGCATCCCATTAAAAATTGTGAAATTAATTTTCTACCCCTTCCCCTTATTTCATTATTTCTTCCTTCTTTCTTCCTCCTTCCACCATGTGCATAGGGAATCCTCTCCATTTATTCTTCATTCTTCCACCATGTGCATAGGGATTCCTCTCCCTTTATTCTTACACCTTGGTGTTGAGACAAATCCTCCGATCAGACTCTGATACCAAATTTTTTGGTGGCTATAGATTCATCTTGGTAATACCTTCAATCCACTAGATTATCATTTTTGTTTATCCCCCCACACAAAACACTAAATCTGTTGGAGATCCTTTTCCCTATTTTTAAGGTGTTCATCCGAAACACTATTTTGTTCCATTTAGACTCAATTTAGAGGCCAATATATAATATAGAGCACAAAAAAGTACATGGTAGGTGATTCATATCATTTTCCTTAATTTTGAGAGTATTTTGGGGGTACATTCTAATGCGCCCATGTGAGTCGCATGAGTGAGACCATAGTTAATTAAATGAATTAATTTAAATTGTTTAAATGATTATATGAGACAAATCTAGGCATGATCTTACTTCACTACAAATGGTTAAGTTGGGTAAGTGTCTTGGACCAGCTTGGGTAGTTTTAGCGGAGTTTATGAATTGAATTAAATTGAATTATTGAAATTGAATACACAATTTCCATGGGAATGTGACTGTTTCCTTAGAAAGATGTGGGTGACTTCCATACGGTGGTTTGATTATGGTGGGTTCAATGTCTTTCCCAATCATTCACATAGGGCATACCATTTGTTAACCTTTAACATTAAATCTCAATGGTTCCTACAACCATAACTGGGTACATACCTTCTTTCCAAAGATAGTTGGAAGTTGGGATTTCAGACCCAATGACACTGCGGAAATCACATTGGTTGAGAGGATAAGAGGTCAGTCTCATCATACCATTTTTGGGAAAAATTTCACCTACTTCTGGACTCTCTTATTGATTTAAGAAATGTTCATGAATTTCATCCTAATCTCAATATGAGATAGTTTACCCTAACATAATGACCATAGGTTAAATCCTTTTATATGTGAAATAAAGGGATCACATTATTGAATACATATATATATATATATATGAGGTTATTCATCCTTTTTTGTTTGGTGGGTAGCTGCTTAAATGTTGATTCTGTATAACCAACCACTTTAGAGTTTGTTGTTATCTATAGAGGTACTTAATATTTAGAGGATATGATTGAGCTATTATGATGAATCTTGTGTATATTGTATTATAATAACAATAAAAACCCATTTAGTTCACTAAACCGATGAAATTTAACTACATATGGAAAAGAAATATATGTGGGCACTTGGGCACCTGATATTTGAGCTCGAACCTCGAGGGTGTGTCCTATGTATCCTAGTTATAGCAGGAATCATAGTTAATATAGGTCATTCATTCCATTGAGACATTCCCCATGGTAGATACCCTTGTATGTTTGGTAATTATATCATTCACCTGATCAGATCTTACACACTAAGCCCACGTGAGTAATGCTCAGTGTGAGAAATGCTCACATGCTACTCCCTAAACCCACGTGAGCAATGGTCCACTACTGGAATGTGGGTTTTCCCCAACACTTCCATACCAACGGTTTCATAAAACTGTTGTTAAAGAAGAGTTTTACCAATAGTTTTATAAAAACATTGGTAAATCAATCCCTAAGCAACCTTTACCAACGGTTTAAATAGAACCTTTGGTAAAAGGATGGCTAGGGGGCCTTTTACCAAAAGTTCCTTAGAACCATTGGTATAAGTGTGGCTCGAAAAGTTTTACTAATGGTTTTTAAAAATTGTTGGTAAAAGTTTCCCCCAAATTAACAACATCCCCTCCTCTCCCCCATTCGTGATATAGAACCCTAAACCGGAGCACTTTCCCAAAATTCCCCCTCTCTCTCGGCGATCTAGGAGCTCCTTCAGCTTCCTCTTCCTCCATCCCATCCAAGATACTGAATCTCCTACTGAATCTCCATCCGAACCATCCTAAATTAGGTATTTTCTTAACTGGTACCTTATTTTTATTGAAATTTATCTAATATTTCAGTTTTTAGTTTTAATTTTGATGTGTATATGTTTTTGTTTTTGTTTTGATTTAACCTATATGTGATGAGGTTGTATCGTCATTAATATGTGCAATGATGTGGGTTAATTGGAGGTGAGTGATGCTATATGAGATTTTATGGGTTATTGTGAGGATTTTCTTTACCTTTAATTGATTGGTTTATAAAACATAAGTTGGTGCTTCATATATTATGTAATTGGAATTGGTAAAGTAAAATGTTGGTCTTGAATTTCTGAGTTGGTTATTTGGATGGTATTCTCTATCAAAAGTGGGTATATCTCTATTGACTATGGGTGTATTTTCTAATTGACTAAAGTATTTATTAAACTGACCTTGCAATACACATTTACCATAATACGAAAGCACCACAAAAATCATAGATAGACACTACACACCACAAGACACCCATGGGAGACACCCCTTGACATATATGGATAGTTAAAGGGCCATTAACTTAGGAACTAACATCGATTGGAACTCAATCCTTGAGAAATTCCCATTACTGGTAGAAAAGATATCAACACCTTTATTCTTAGTACAATATAATGAAATGGTTTACACCCTCATGACAAAGTAGACCATCTGGTTCATGGAATAGTTCCCAACCAGGTTCAAGAGTAGGATCAACTACTAAACAATGATTGTGGTCCCTCTGAGGTTCTTTCCATAGTGAAGAGGGTTATGTGCACAATATTCAACTCAAATAATGTATCATAGGTGAATATTCAATTGCTAAGTGTACTAGTATAGTGTTTCCAACAATGTGCTATATAAATTACATAATGAAAAATGATGATATTATTAAATAGAACTATTTCCCCCTTGCTTGCAGGAACATGATTTGACCCATGGGGCGGTGTGGTTCTTATATATTGGGAAGTGACATGTATAGTCACAGGATACATGTATGTTTTTGTTTAGTCTTTATTTTATTTTATTTATCGCATTTTCCACTTAGGTATTTTACTTCTTTCTATGGACAGAGGGTAGTGATGCTATCCTGACTATTTGACGTAGATCACTTGTATACTGTAATACCGTGAGGTGTGAGTGTGAGGAAACATTGGAAGATAGAGGAGCCTTGGGGTCTTCTATGAGATGGAATTTTTTTTCTAAAACATTGTGTGGGAACATTTCTGGATTATGTTGGAGTCATGAAATAACCCCAAGTGTCTCTATGAGATAGCATAAATAACCCCAAGTGTCTCCAAGTTTCTCCATAAATCGTATCATCCTTGCATGAGTTGGCCACTCACCCAATCCTATCAAACCTATCCTAGTCTATCCTCTCAGTCACATAGTTTAGACTCATCTCTCGATGATTATCCCATGCCTCGATGCACATCTCATCATCCAACTAGACAAAGAGGATTATTCACCTTATGATTGTCCTAGTCACAAAATCACACCATGTCGAACCCATCTACAATATATTCTCAATAATCTAGTCAAGAACCTCATCAAAATCATGTATTATAACCTAGCCCCACTAACCAGGTTCCATCCTAAGATAAATCACACCAAGCCTCTTGGCATTATAATGCCAATCTGTCCGAAAATACCCAATACCCACACTAGCATCTCATCCTTCATATCTTTAGTTGAACTCTTGAATCATTAAATGGAGTAAAAACTTTCATAATAAATTTTATATACTCAAAGGAACCATACCACTCTAAGAACCTACCAAGATTCCAATCCATAATCATAAGTATTTCCTCATCAAACGCTAGATGTACAATTTCCACACCTACCACTACAAGGATCAATCCTCTTAGGAATATTTTACTTGATCTAAATCCTCATCATTAGTGACATCAATCACATTAAAGCGCATAAATGTCAACTGAACCCTACATTCCAAGAATTATTCATGTGGACATGCCCCATGGAAATAGGCTAAGAACTAAAACCATAAATAATAATGCCAAATACATGCATCATTATTAAATAAATATCCCAAGTGTAAACATAAAAACCAAGAATAATAAGACCCCATCCCTTGTATCAAAAAAAACCAAACAAAGTTGAAACTCGGGACAAATTTATTATATACCATTAATAGGAAGAGTAATTGTTAATTAATAGGAATGTACTATTTGATAGTATCATTTAGAAACATTGATCTGTTTCCCCTCTGCTTGCAAGACCGTGATTTGACCCATGGGGCGCTGTGGTACTTATATGTTGGGTGGTGACAGGTATAGTCACAGGAGACAGGTATGTTTTAGTTTAGTTTTTATTTTATTTTCTTTATCGCATTGGTCACTTAGATCTTTGACTGCTTTCTATGGACAAAGGGTAGTTATATTCTGCGAAGGGTGCGATAAGGAGTTCAGATTGATTCAGTCCATCGGCTTTGATTCGAGGTAAGATTCTATGGTTACTACTTGTCTCTCACCTCATGTATTTGGGTATTTAGTATTTTTTACTCCATATTATGTTTTCGGTAGGGCATTGGATCGTTTCGTGTTGGTTCGGGTGGATTTGGTTCTCTACTGCCAATCTAGGTAAGGCTTTATTGCCATTGGTTGGTTTATCACTGGTTATGTAGCCTCCTTCATGTGTTTTAAGGTTCTTAATATCCCTTGTGTAGTGTGTTGATCCCTTCTCATTGGTTTCGAGTCACCAAGTCAAGGGAGACTCGCCAGCGTGTGCATAGGTAAGTAAGTATATGTATGTGGGTTCCCCCATTAGGTGTATAGTCACCCATGGAAGTGATTATGCATGTATGGGGATAGGTGTTCCCATGTATATATATATAAATGAATATACTAGTGAGTGGAGACTGATATATGCATATAAGCATATGTGCAAGGATCCCCTTGCACATGCTCATGGCCATGCAGGTGTGTGCATAGGGGCTAGGTGTCCTTGCATGTGTGTGAAGGTGCGTATACCCAATGGAGGAGCAACAAATTTTAGTTATAAAGCTCCAAGAGCCGAAGTGGATGGCTTGGTTCCACCTTGAGGTAGAGTCCCTCTCGTATCCTCTTTAATTTAAGAATGCTTTAAATTGAATTTAGCTTCTTTATTAATTCTGCTTAATTATATTTAATTGCATATCTTGAATAAGTGTTCTTTAATATAATTGTTTCATTTGATAAATAAATTCATGTTTTTATAATAAAACCCCTCCAACGGAGGTGCGTTGTTTGTGAAAACTCATAGTGGTAGTTTAGGGTGTGATAATTTGACTCTCAATCAGTAGATTCAACTACCTAGTACCACTTTTAAAAACAATGAATATAAAATATATATCTTTATTATAACACAATCCTAAATCAAGAGTCTATTTTTTATAACATAAGATTAGTTTCTATAATGTGAAGGACAACTACATAGGATTTATTTGGAATCCTGGATGGAAGATGCTGCCCCGCGGATATCGTTGGACCGGGCCAACATGATGCGGTCACGCCGCGGTCATGCCGCGGTCACACCACGATCACGCCGTGGTAATGTCGTGATTTGGCCCTGCTCCAGGATGACACCCCGCAGAGGTTCGCAATCCTATTGGAATTCAATCTATGATACCTAGATAGAGTTTTAGATACATTACCCACCCTCCTACCTGGACCACGGACATCCCCCAACCCTCCTCCCTGGACCCCGGACAGCCCCCCCCCCCACCTTCCTCCCTGGACCCCAGACCGCCCCTAGGACAACCCCCCAGATAGCCCCCCACCATCCTCCCTGGACCCCGAACATCCCCTCGTACATCCCTCAGACAGCCCCCCCAACCCTCCTCCCTGGACCCTGGATCACAATCTAATCTCTCTTCAAGATTCACCCTAAATCCCAACAGAAAAGAGGGTTTTAGAGCTTCGAAAGAAGATGAGAAAAGAGTGAAAACCCTAATCAAAAAGTGGAATCAAGGAGAGGATTAGACTCACCCAGATCTTCAATCCACACTTGACGACACTCAAAATGCCCAAGTGATGTGTACGAGTCAACCCTACCTCAAACTGAGGCACGGTGTGTCCAACACCACTCAAACAGTCTCACTTTTCTTTGAAATGGACAAGATTTTAAGTGAAAACAACAACTGAAATATGGAAAACCAAAAAAACACACTCGGATTGTGTTGATACTTTAGTAAAACGATCCATGGGTCATTTGTGACATGTACGAGTCAACCCCGCCTCAATCCGAGGCACGGTGTGGCCGACACCACTCAAAATGTCTCTCTTTTGTTTAAAATGGACATCATTTTAAGTGAAAACAACAACTTCCATATAGAAAACTGACCAAACACATTAGGATTCTGTTGAAACTTTAGGGAAACTATTCGTGGGTCATTTTTTACGTGAATGAGTCAACCCCACATCAATCCGAGGAACGGTGTGGCCGGCACCACTAAAAGTGTCTCTCTTTTATTTCAAAAGGACATCATTTTAAGTGAATACAAGAACTGACATACGGAATTTGACCAAAGGCATTCAGATTCTATTTAAACTTTATTACAATGATCCATGAGTCATATGTGACATTTATGAGTCAACCTCGCCTCAATCCGAGGCACGGTGTGGCCAGTATCACTCTAAGTGTCTAACTTTTATTTGAAATGGGCAGGATTTTAAGTGAAAACAACAACTGACATAAGAAAAACCAACCAAACGAATTTGGATTGTGTTGATACTTTAGTAAAATGATCCATGGTTTATTTTTTACATGTAAAAGTCAACCCTACATCAATCCGAGGCGTGGTGTGGCCGACACCACTCAAAGTGTCTCTCTTTTGTTTCAAAGGACATCATTTTAAGTGAATACAACAACTGACAAGTGGAAAACTGACCAAAGGCATTCATATTCTATTGAAACATTAGGAAATTGATCTATGGGTCATATGTGATGTGTATGAGTCAACCCTGCCTCAATCCGAGGAGCGGTGTGGCTGGTATCACTTGAAGTGTCTCACTTTTATTTGAAATGGACAGGATTTTAATTGAAAACAACAACTAGAATATGGAAAACTGACCAAACACATTCATATTGTGTTAATACTTTATTAAAACAATCCATGGGTCATTTTTGACATGTACTAGTCAACCTATCCCCAATCCGAGGTGCGGTGTGGCCGGTACCACTCAAAGTGTCTCTCTTTTGTTTCAAAAGGACATCATTTTAAGTGAATACAACAACTGACATACGAAAAACTAAACAAAGGCATTTGGATTATTTTAAAACTTTAGGAAAAATATCCACGGGTCATATGAGATGTGTAAAAGTCAAACCTTCCTCAATATGAAGGCCGATGTGGCCGACACCACTCAAACTGTCTCACTTTTTTTTGAAATGGATAGAATTTTAAGTGAAAGCAACAACTGGCATATGGAAATCCGACCAAACGCATTCTTATTGTGTTGATACATTAGGAAAATGAGCCATGGGTCATTTTTGATGTTTACAAGTCAACCCCGCCTCAATATGAGATGCAGTGTGGCCGACACCACTCAAAATTTCTCTTTTTTTTAAATGGACATCATTTTAAGTAAAAACAACAACTGACATACATAAAATAAAACAAACACATTAATATTCTGTTAAAACTTTAGGACAACGATCCATGGGTCATTTTTGACATGTAAGAGTAAACCCTTCCTCAATCTGAGGCGTGGTGTGGCTGGCACCACTCAAAGTGTCTCACTTTTCTTTGAAATGGACAACATTTTAAGTGAAAACAAAAACTGACATACGGAAAACCAACCAAAAACATTCAGATTCTATTGATACTTTAGGAAAAGGATCCATGGGTCATTTTTGATGTGTACGAGTTAACCCTGCATAAATACAAGGAACAGTGTGGCCGGTACCACTCAAAGTGTCTTTCTTTTGTTTAAAATGGATACCCTTTTAAGTAAAAAAACTGGCATACGGAGAACCGACCAAACACATTTGGATTGTGTTGCTAATTTAGGAAAATGATCCATGGGTAATTTTTGACATGTAAGAGTCAATATCGACTCAATCTGAGGTGTGGTGTGGCAGACACCACTCAATGTGTCTCTCTTTTGTTTCAAAAGGACATCATTTTAAGTGAATACAATAACTGACATACGGAAAACCGACCAAAGGCATTTGAATTCTATTGAAACTTTAGGAAAACAATACATGGGTCATATGTGATGTGTTCAAGTCAACCCTGCCTCAATATGAGGTCCGATGTGGCCGACACCACTCAAACTATATCACTTTTATTTGAAGTGGACAATATTTTAAGTGAAAACAATAACTGGCATACGGAAAACTGACCAAATGCATTCGGATTGTGTTGATACTTTAGTACAATGATCCATGGGTCATTTCTGACGTTTACGAGTCAACCCCACCTCAATCCAAGATGCGGTGTGGCTGAAACTACTCAAAGTTTCTCTCTTTTGTTTTAAAAGGACATCATTTTAAGTGAATACAACAACTGACATATGGAAAACTGACCAAAGGCATTTGGATTCTATTGAAACTTTAGGAAAATGATCCATGGGTCATATGTGATGTGTACAAGTCAACGCCTCCTGAATCCAAGGGGTCCTTTGGGCCAAAAAATGGCCTTCCAATCCTTGTATTCAGGCCACTTGGCCTTGGGCCTTCGGGCTATGTAATGTGTCTCCCTCTACCCAGTCTAAAGAGGTCTTTGCTTTAAATAATAAATTGAGGCTTCGGCCCCAACCTAAAAAAATATAGAAAACAGACCAAACACATTTGGATTCTGCTGAAACTTTAGTAAAAATATCCATGGGTCATTTGTGACGTGTATGAGTCAACCCCACCTCAATATGAGGTGTGGTGTGGCCGACACCACTCAAAGTGTCTCACTTTTCTTTGAAATGGACAACAATTTAAGTGAAAACAACAACTGAAATATGTAAAACCAACCAAAAAAATTATGATTATGTTGAAACTTTAGGAAAAGGATCCATGGGTCATTTGTGATGTGTAAGAGTCAACACCACCTCAATCCGAGGCACGGTGTGGATGGTACCACTTAAAGTGTCTTTCTTTTGTTTAAAATGGATACTCTTTTAAGTAAAAACAACTGGCATATGAAAAACTGACCAAACACATTTGAATTATGTTGATAATTTAGGAAAACAATAAATGGGTCGTTTTTGACGTGTAAAAGTCAACCCACCTCAATCTAAGGCGCGGTGTGGCCGACACCACTAAAAATGTCTCTCTTTTGTTTCAAAAGGACATCATTTTAAGTGAATACAACAACTGACATACAGAAAACTAACCAAAGGCATTCAGATTCTATTGAAACTTTAGGAAAATGATCCATGGGTCATATGTGATGTGTACGAGTCAACCTTGTCTCAATTTTAGGGCCGGTGTGGCCGGCACCACTCAAACTGTCTCACTTTTATTTGAAATGGATATGATTTTAAGTGAAAACAACAACAGGCATATGGAAAACTGACCAAACGCATTCAGATTGTGTTGATACTTTAGGAAAACGATCCATGGGTCATTTAAGATGTTTACAAGTCAACCACACCTCAATTCAAGGAACGGTGTGGCTGACACCACTCAAAATGTCTCTTTTTTGTTTAAATTGGACAACATTTTAAGTGAAAACAACAACCGACATACGGAAAACTGACCAAATGCATTCAGATTCTGTTGAAACTTTAGGAAAACTATCCATGGGTCATTTTTGACGTGTAAGAGTCAACCTCGCCTAAATATGAGGTGTGTTTTGGCCTGTACCACTCAAAGTGTCTCACTTTTATTTAAAATGGACAACATTTTAAGTGAAAACAACAACTGACATACGAAAAACCAACCAAATGGATTCATATTGTGTTGATACTTTAGGAAAAGGATACATGGGTCATTTGTGACTTGTAAGAATCAACCCCACCTCAATCTGATACATGGTGTGGCTGGTACCACTCAAAGTGTCTTTCTTTTGTTTAAAATGGATACGCTTTTAAGTAAAAACAAATGGCATACAGAAAACCAACCAAATTCATTCAGATTGTGTTGATACTTTAGGAAAATTATCCATGAGTCATTTGTGACATGTAAAAGTCAACCTCGCCTCAATACGAGGTGTGGTATGGCTGACACCACTCAAAGTTTCTCTCTTTTGTTTCAAAAGGACATCATTTTAAGTGAATAGAACAACTAAAATTTACACTCATCAACGATAGTCACAAACTCGTTTTCATGAGTTGGGTAGTTTCACTCCTGGGGTCATAAGTGAAGAGAATCCTAAGAAAATACCTTTTCACCATATATTATAAAAAATACAAGTTCAATGCAAAATTCATCACAAATCATTACATACCCAAATTTGGGATAAGAAAAAAAATTGGGATTTGAGCCAATTTCAAACTCTTATTCAACTCTAGTAAGTATTTCTCAGACTATTCTGCCTATTAGAATTTGATGGGAATGTGGGGGGGTTGTGCTGGTTGGGGAGGGGGTTGTGCAGGGGTGAGGTGAATTACTACTGGAAGAGTGGTTTTCATATGAAGATTAAAATGGGTGTAAATAATGTTTGAGTTATTGAAACTGTTATTAAACTCTACTGGATGATTGTTGTCATATGAGGATTGAAATAGGAAATTTTAATACATGACATGGTTGGAAGAGTTTGATGGTTTTATGTGTTTTTTTTGGTATTGCAGGCGTTTTTATGCTATTTTACGTTTGTTTTTATGTGTTTTTGTGCTATTTTTTATGTAGGTGTATACTGGAGGGGCTACTAGAGGGGCTTCTATGCAATAGTTCTAGAAATACACAATACCAACGGTTTTAAACCATTGGTATACTTTGAGTGAAATTTAAAAAATATCCCAATGGTTTTAGAACTGTTGGTATAATGTTTAGTCTTCAATATATACCAATGGGTTCAATGAAACCGTTGGTAAAAATGCTATACAAACATATACCAACAGTTAGCCTACAACCGTTGGTAAATAAATACATCCAGTGGCCTATACCAACGGTTTAGATCAAACCATTGGTATAGGTATTTCCTCATGGATTACTGCCCTACGGTTTTGAAAACCGTTGGTATAGGATATACCAATAGTTTTCCAGCCTATACCAACGGTTTTAAACCATTGGTATAACCTTCATTTCCAGTAGTTATTGATGTGAGAAACAAAGTATATTATGTAATTAGCATCATTGTATATGGATGTGTGGCTTACATGTTGGGTAAAATCATTGGATGATTAATGTAGATCTCAATCCTTTGGAAGGAATCCAACATATCCCAGTTATGGAAGGAATTAAAGTCAACGTAGTTCGGTTATTTCTCAATCCATTGGTTGTTGAGAAAAGATGATCCCCCCATGGGAGATATTTGATACCTATGGTTGTAATTTCAAATACATGGAGAGACTTACACAGATGTTCATTCCCATTTTAGTTTGGTCTCAAGTGTTAGTACAAAATCTTATGTATCCTTGTTATGGTAGGAATCAGAGTTCTCATAGTTCACTAAGTTCTCAATCCATTAGTGGATGATGAAAGAAGATCATCCCATGAGATAGAATAGGTCCTAATGAATGAATTTTCAACGACATGGTATGACATACAATGATGTGGATACCCATTTAAGTTCAAGATTAGGCCTTAGGAAGGTATCTTACAAATCCTAGAAATGGAAGTAATCAGAGTTCTCGTAGTTCAATGAGATGAGGGTTACACATTGAGGATTCCCTTTTATACACGACATATCATATTATGCCACTAATCGGGGATTACACACTGATGTTTCACTTATCCTAATAGAGGATTGTGATGTGAATGATATGCTCATTATGAATCCTTAATACCATGTGATCTATGATCGGTGTGAGAAATAAGGGATGGAAAATGGCCAGTATCATTGCTTATAGATGTAAGATTTATGTACTGAGTCTTCCCTAATGATATTTTAATATAGATATCATCCATTAAGAAGGATTCCTATGTGTCCTGGTTAGAGAAGGAATCAAAGATATCATAGTTCAGTTAGTCAGGGCTTACACACTGATGTTTCCCTTATAGGAGGGACATATCATGTTATCCATTTGATTGGGGATTATGCAATGAGGTTTCCATTTATAAAGGATGGAAAAGGATATCAAGTCCTGGGATGATTGATTGACCTGTCCTTCTTGTATACATGATATTTGTTGATTTTATGCCTGATATGCCTTAATTTTCTGCTTGACATGTCAGAGGTTGTCTTCCTAACATGTCCAATGATAATTTCATGACCCAGTTGACTTATCAAATGGATAAGGTCGAATTATGTAGTGGAAATTGCATGAACTATATGGAAAATCATGTAACCCATCACTTGATCTTAGCTATCATACTTAGAGGGCATCACATGATCTAGATGATAGGCTTGGTGTCATCTCAGAAGTTGGATGGCCTGCTTAGAGGGCATCATGAGAGTTAATACCGAATGTCTAGAGGTTTTTTCATGTCCTATATGACTTTTCAGGGTGACATCGTAATTTCAAATGAAATTTCTTGGGGACGTCACAAGACTCAATTGACATGACTGGAGGGTGTCACAAGATCTAGCTGGCTTTTCTGGAGGATGTCACGAGAGCTAGTTGACATGTCCCAATTCCATCATAAGACTTAGCTGACATACACTAGTTCCACCATATGATTTTGGTGACCTGTCTAGTGGTCGTCGCGAGGACTGTATGGTAATCCTATATGGTTTTTTGAGTCTTGGTAGGAATTACAAGGGGTTCCATGTGACTTTCTCTAACATGTTTGGGGGACAAAACATGATCCAAATAGCATACTAAAGGAGCATCACGTGATTTGGATGACATGTCATGGTGCTTCCTCATGACCTAGGTGGTTCATTCAAATCACATTAGGATCAGTTTATATTTTATTCACATAATTATCTCATCTTTTTAGTCTTGGTTCTAGCCTTTTATTTTATATTCCTTATATTTTTTAGTGTCATCTTGTTTCATGTCTCACATGATCTTGTAGTTATGTAGGATTTTCTTTGTGTGACCCACCAGAAGTCCATCACATGATTTATGAGGGATCATGAAAAGTGACTACACATGTATCATGATTTCTCTGGTTGTTTTTTAAATCTTACCTAAGGTAAAACAATCCTAATCATGAGATCGTCCACTCCGAGAAATCCACTACGGTGCATGGGTGCACAGGTGTGAGGTTTCTAGGAAAATTCTTTAGGTTTTTCATGTCATGGTGCGGAATTTATAGGCCTTTACACCCTAATTATTTTTTGATTTTCATGTCCCATATCATGTTAATCTAGTCTAGAGTCAGTGGAGGGTTTTGATTTCATGAGTTTCATGAGATTTTTCCATAGGTTATTCCTAGGGATCCACATGATTTTAAACTACCATGAGATCATCCCATCAATGCCCCAATTATTGGATGATGTCTAATTAAAAGGGTCTTTCCAAATCATGAAGACATGTTGATGGAATTTCATATTATCAGGCTGACATGTATAAGGACTTTCATGAGATCATGATTCCTATTGAAAGGCTTTCATGTAATATTTGATGCCTTGTAAGGGATTTTCCATGAGACAAGGATGGCTTGTCATAGGGCTGTTGAGAGATCAAAACTGCTTATCAAGGGATGTTGAGAGAGCTTACTGGTACATAACCTGAGTTTTACGACTACAAGATGCTCCCATATTTTCTCTCTTATATCCCTCTTTATTTCACGAGGAATTTTTGGGTTTCATGAGTTTTCTTGAGTGTTGTAAAAGATAATCATTCTCCTTATTAGTGATGTATCCCATGACCAAAAAAATGTCACGTGGAGATGTACATGAATTTCATGGAAAATTCCATCTATTTTTTCATGGAGCCACATATGGATTTCAATTCCTCTTGGACATGTCTAAATCCTTTCATATGATGAGGGTGATATGTCTATAGATTCTTTTGCAGTGATGTGGACATGTCACTAGGGGATTGTGGTGTCTTGCAAATTTCATAGTGTGCATTGTGTTATTTTTATGACCACAAGAGGATCCTATATTTCCCCTTTTAATTTCATTTTATTATTTTTCAAATAAATGGTATCTCATGAGGTTGTATGAGTGTCATCTAATAAAATCACTCTAACTATAAGTTATGCATTGCGTGATATTTATGACCACAAGTGGCTTCACCTTTTGGATATTTTCCTCTTATTTTACAATGATTTTTGGATGGATTTTCAGGTGTTTACACCATAAAAATTCACTTGAATTGGGGGGGGGGTGCTTGTTTGGATACCATCATATGATTAACAAGTGTTTGGTATTAATTTTCAAGAACAAGTAGGCTTGTTAAAGGGGATTTGTGGTATCTTCTGAATTCTATACACTATGTGTGATCATCCTCACATCCTTTTATATGTCATATGATCATGTGTATCCTGTAGGTTCACATGATATGTGTAATCATGTCCACCTTCCTCTTAATTTTCTTTATAGGTAAAATAATACCCATATTCATGTATTTCATCCTTTTTGATTTTTTAGATGCTTATTTGGTGGGTGTCAACAAATTACCCCCCTCTGGAGTGATGTATATAAGAATAAATGCTTGGTTATGAGGAAAGTAAATTCCTTCCTGAGGATTTGGCTATATTTCCATTCGGTGTATTGGGAGGCATTTGGTCTTCTAGGTGACGTTTGGTAATCCATGGCATGCCCTATAAATAGGGGAGAAAAGGGTGGTTCATTCACTGGCTCTCAACTCTCCAAAGCTCTTGCATTCTGCTTCTGCCATGTGATCTTGTTGCAAGACCTTCTCGCAAGAATTGATTGTGAGTCCTCTTTGAGAGAACAAATTTTCATGAATTCCATTTCCTAGGTTCATATTTTAATCAACCATGAACTTATCTTTGGTAATTGTTTAAACATTGGTAGTTGAGATGCGTGATCATATTGTGGGTTTCATGGGATTTGATAGCTTTATCGCATGATCCATGGATTATTATGCGGCTCGCGTAACCATTTCAAGGTAAGGAGATCACGATTCATCTGAGGGGTCATGCAGTTGTGTGATGTTCAATAGGTTTATGTGTTCCATGAGATCTTGAGGGACCAATATATTCAAGATTCCTTTATGCGATCATAAATCTATTGTTGGTTAATGCGATTCACATAGAGATTCTAGAATTTTATTTCTTTTCTTTAATGATATTTTTTCTTATCAATCTGACATAGTCCACTTAATTTTGATCATATGTCTTTTAGATATCATTAAAATTCCTTCACTACAGCTAATCAAAGGGACATTATTACTAGAAAATACAATTTTAACCCTTGATATTTCATGAATTTTGATAATATGATTCTAAAATAGCTTCTTCCATTCAAGCACTACATTTATCCTTTATCACACCTTCTTCCTCTATATAGGTTTGAATTGTAGGATGAAGTTGTAATTACATATTCGGGATATAATATTCCATCTTGTTGGGTGTCAACTAATCTTGAATTTATTTAGAAAAAATTTATTGAGGATGGCCTACTAGTCAAAAATCGACCCCAATGGTAGTTTTATATGTTGGAAAACTCTATATTGGGTCTGAAAAGCTATGATTTTTCCCAAAATCACATCACTCAGAGCTATTTGAGTATATCCGTCTCTTATATGAACAAAATATGTGTTGGATGGAGTTATAAATGGGATATCCATCCTAGTGGTAATTTTTTCGATGAATGGGTGTGGCCATTTTGGGTTAGGAAAATCTTTTTAGTGTTTAATGACGAGTTATACTCCATCTATCATTTATGATGTAGTATATATTTATTAATTTATTATTTATAACTATACCAATATTCTTTGATAACTAGTTAGCCTCTAGTGTCCTAAAACCAACTCATTTCATCCACCAATTGGTGAGGTGGGAATTATCCTCTGGGATATCTACCATCTGGGTAGGATAACCACTCTCAGAGATATGTATGATGAGTTCCTTCCAACCAAATATGTTTGGGATGGCCCTTTAAAGACTCCAGTATTGGTGAGGGGCATGCTCATTATTGTTAAGGAAAATTTAAGAGAGGATCTGACTATGATCTCACTTATCTCTTTCAAACATTGAATCAATTTTTTTCTCTATTGTATTGGAGTTAGGCCAACTTCTATACGCCCCCATCGGTACAATTCATAGAAGGTTTGTGATAGTGTCGATTCATATTGGGCCATTTTAGAATATAAGGATACAACTTCATCAAGATATAAATTGAATACAAACATTTATCCAAGACTTATGTTGGGGGGATTCATGGTCATGTTCATTTATGGGAGGGTTTTCTTATCTTGGGATGAATGTTTAGGAATTTGTTTCACCATGCTGGTTATGGCAGCACATCTAGAGGAGGTAAGATGCCTTAATATAGCGGTTATAACCCTTTCATGCATTTACCAACTCTTTGGCCACATTCAAAATGGTAGAATCTTCTATAGGATCAGTGGTCCTTTAATGTTTTTATTTTGATGGATATGGGAGAATTTTTATTTCTACAAATACTAAAATTTCACTAGGATCCCTGGTGCCTTGTCTCATCCCAGGTTACTAAACATATCTGGGGTTGGGGCCATTTCACTAGTCTTTGATGAGGTTACCGATGTGTTGAGTCAATTTGATAGCTTTGATTCCACCCCTTATAATGTACAAACTAGCCCAATCATTGATAATGGTAACATATCTCTCAATGAAAGGTCATATAAGATCTCCCTTCAGGATGAGGTTCTTATAGTCAAGATGGATGAGTGGATCATCTTTGATTCATATACACCTTATCAATTTTCTCATCAGTTCTACTACACCCAAAGGGTCTCCCCTATTCCTTTGGCCAATGTGTGAGGAGAGAAAAACCCTTTGATCATGAACCAGTTTGGGATGATGTTGGAACATGAAGACATTGATTTAGTGATCATTCTTTCATCTACTGATTCTACTTCATCTCTTAATGAGGATTATGACCAGGATTTGGTAGTAGTGAATCCGGGTGGTGTGCTAAGCTGACTGGTTTGTCATGTAAAAACCTCAGTCTATAGAAACAATGGAGTTGATTTAGGACTTGGGCGAGACTTTAAGGAAGTTCCCTTGTCTGGGATACAACCATCCCAATAGTGGGATAGAATCTATCGATAAAATAAGACATCTAGAACAATCCATTAGTGATTCCTTTATTGAGGGGAGGATATATGGATACTCCTATCCTATTTTAATTCCATATCATCCAGCTATTTCTCCTTTTTGTGTTCCTATACCATCATTCATATAATCTTAGACATAGTATTGGATAATCTAGCAGTAGATTCTTTCATTGATTACTGAGACTCATTTTGAAACATTTCATGACCAAGGAGAATTCCTTCATCATCTAATTAATGACCTAGGGGCATATATATTTAATTTCCAACCACTTTATGAAATTATAAGATAAATTATACTTACTTTTCATGATTTTTACACCAATGAGTGGGTCTTGTGTGATCTTAAATACGAGGCTCCCATTGTCAAATAGACGAAGGAAACTTTGTAGGAACTGAAGTAGTGTCTCTAGTTTATATCTAACTTGAAGCCCCGATGGATTCTTGGATTGTGTTAATATGAAGGTAAAAGGAAATCATATCTCACCTAATATATGAAATTTCAACATCATTATACTTATTAGAAACCAATAAAAAAAGATTTGAGGAGATGACTAATTTACTTGGGACTCTCTAACCTGGGGAAGAAGCTAAAGAGGTAGGGAAAGTGACACTTCAACGTTCAATTGATACTTCTCTCCCAACTCTTTCCAAATAGGACAACTCATCCAATCAAATATTATTGTATTTAGATCTTTTATGTGTATTCTATTTTGGATGAGATTCTTGGAGAGACACTGAAATATGGAGATTCCTCCCATTTCACGCTATCAATGAATTAATTTTTAAACCTTTAATTTTTCAATAAATTTTTTCTTTCATTCATGATGTGCATTGTAGCTCCCTATCCACATAAATCCTAGATCTAGTGTCATGCTACCCTTATATTAGCATAATATACAAGAAAAATCATGTTGTGAAGGATTAAAAAGTTTAGTAGTATTGGTAAACTAGATAAATAAAAGAGTCTTGTTTTATATCTGAATACACTAATTAAAAAATAATTTCTTAAAGGATAAAAACTTTATTCCATATAGTGTATCCTTTTATATCTTTCTTATCATGCTTCAGGGAATCCTAGTGATGGGAAACATAATAAGGGTGAGCGCAAATGCCTAGTAAGGTTAAAGTACAATGGAAGAAATAACGAATCAATGGGAATAGTCAATATGTCAAGGTAATAACTAAATACACATTACATATAATAAATAAACTTAGAATATAGTGTATAAACAAAATGGAAAGGTGAATAACTGAGAACACATGCCATTTAAAATAATTGGATAAGGTATAATCAATATGGAAAGCTAAGAAACTAAAAACACATACCTTAAAAACAATAAACTGAGAATAAAATACATCCATAGATTCTTTCATAGTAAAAATATCATGGATCATAAATACAGAATGAAAATTAATGAAATTATTAATTATTGGATGTTATGTATCATGAACTTGAAAACATATACTATCTATATCTATCCTCCAGAATGTTTAAAACTACAGGTGAAGACCTATTTAATTTTTTCAACAAATTTGTCTCATGAGAATCTGGAAATGCATCGAGGGGATATATAAAGT
Organism: Viscum album; assembly: GCA_963277665.1. Taxonomy (NCBI): domain Eukaryota; kingdom Viridiplantae; phylum Streptophyta; class Magnoliopsida; order Santalales; family Viscaceae; genus Viscum; species Viscum album. The sequence goes on along the minus strand of OY728120.1, from coordinate 1,869,521,757 downwards.
CTAGGCCCCATCCTTCAATCCATGTAAAAATCATTCTTCATATCGAGTAATCTATTTAATTAATAGACTAAATACCTTATCAAATATCCATATTGAATAAGGAATATGGATTTATCCATATTTCCCCACACAATAAAATAAATATCAAAGTGAACACCATATGTAAAAATGATATACAATTTAGGAAATGAACACACACATGATAAATGATAGGGATAAGTAGAATAAATTCAATGTTCAATGATAATAGGAAATTGAATATTTAAAGGGGAATAATAAAGGAATCAAGGAAGTGAATGCCAATAAAATCCTTTTACAAATCAATCATAAGCCATCTAGAGTAAGAACAAGGATGGTATCAATAAAACATGTCCTAAGAAAAGTAAAAATAAATGGTTTATATCATTTATGAATGAAAATATTATAAAAATATATTTTAAAAACATTCTTAAAGAAAATATCCTTTTTATTTGGAAAAAAAAAATTAAAAATAATTTTCATTGAAAATAAATTTTAAAAAACATTTTGTTTAAATTGTAACCTTTTAAAATTGAAAAGGAAACTTCAAATAAGTTATGGTGGGTAAACCTATACATATCGTACAAGGTAAAAAGAACATTCCTTTTTCATAGTAAACATGTTAGAAAAATGCATTGTTGGAAAGTGAAAAGAATATTCCTTTGAAAAAATTTATAAAAGAAAAAGGTGTAAAATTTTCATTAATAAATAATTTTTAAATGGTTCAAAACATTTTTGAAAACATTTTAATGAAACACAGTTTTTAGAATAAAATGGGTATGTGACTAAAGAGGCAAATGAAGTCAGATTGTTAAGAAACATTTTATACAACAATTTCAGTACCAAAGAGTGTAAAAATGGTTCTATTACTAGAAAAAGGTCATGAATAACTAGATGAGAATAAAATTAAATGGTTTATTGAATAATAATATAATAATTTCCTCTAATTAAAATTCATGTGTAAACAATCCCAAACAAAATGAGATTGTGAAGTAAACCCTAGAAAATACCATAATGTTGATGTGAGAATAAATAGATAAATAGATTATGTATTTCAAATTTAAATACTCATAAAACAAGTGTATATAACACAATATATATTAAAATTTGACTAAAAACATAATCTTATAATATTAATGACAATGAGGATGTAATATAACACAAAGAAAAGAAATTGGACTATGAAATTATTTTCCACTTGGTAAAAGTTAATTCAAATATCCTTTGATGAAATAATTCAATTTGAAATTTAAAATATCCTGAATAATGAATTAATCATGATTTTATATTTCAATTTTGTCTTATATAAACCATATATAAAAAATTATGTTCACAATAATAAAATATGTCTCAAATAATGGAAATTAAGATTAAGTCCATTATTACTTGGTAACTTTTGAATTATAATCCCCATCAAATAAATAATTTCAAATTAAACTATAAATAACATTAAATTAAATCTATTCATGATATAAAATAAAATAGGGGAATTATATACACCATAAAAAATAAATAATTTGTGAAAATGGTTTATGCCTCACAGAAAGAAAAGTGAGACAAGAATCCCTTACATTAGGTTTCCTTTTGGGTGGATGTCATTTAACCTCCTATATAAGGATTTCAAAAATGTAACTAAATTTTAACATAACAATAATCATATTTATAATATCATATATTAACTTCTTATAATATCTTATTACTTTTTTTTAATAATCATTCATTGTTTTCACTATTTCGGGTGTCAATGGCATAGTTTTTCGAGTTTGTTTTGACTTGTTATTTTTGTTCTTCTTACGTCGATCATGATTTCATAATATATAGAATGTAAAACATTATTTATTATTATATATATCATATATATATTTATTTATATATGTATTTATAATATTCATTGATATTTGGAGATAAGAAATTACATGCACCGTTCATGGAGATGGTAGTCCATACGTACGCATCAATGATAATTCCATTTCTTTGACATATTGAAAGAATGAAAAGAAAATGATATATATATGTATACTAAAATACCAGTATCATATTTATTTCTTATATGTTATATATGTTTGTTAAAATCATTCCTTAATACATTCCATGTATAGCGTGAGCTAATCACATCGCTTTGAGGAGGCAGTGGTCCACACTTATATAAAAGATGTTATCATATTCCAATAAATTGGAAAGCATGAAGGTATGTTTTATATAAAAATTAAATAAGTATAATGAAATAATAAATATCATATATATAATATATAAATATTTTTTCCATCATATTTTTCAACCATGAGTGGTGTTAAAGGAAAAACGAACGACAACGTTTTGCGAGGTAGTAGTTCATCATACACATAAAGAGTAAGTTCATTACCCATTAGACATAAGTGTGTGTAAGTTTAGGTCTAAAAATTATAATAAAATACCTCAGTATATTTAGGATACTTATTTTATTATATAATAATAAAATAAAATAAATTTAATGGGTGGAGAAAGAAGTAAAATTAAAGTGATCATTGAAGAATGTTACCCCATTTTCAGGTAACTCCTTTTGGTTTATACCAAAAGACATCCTTGGTTAGATTTATGCCCAAAGGGAGAATTATAGGAAGAGGAGAGGGATTTTGGTATATTATTTGAGTGGATTTTATGGGATACATAGAGATTTAGAGGTGTGAATAAGTGGGAGGGGTGAGTTCCTATTTATAGTGCAAGAGGAGTGGCATTCAGGAAAATTTTTTAAAAAGGAATTTGGTCCATGTTTTTTCCATGAAAAGTGGATCCAATAATGTTAAAAATTATATAAAATGGATGATATGGTATAAATATGTCCATAAAATGGATTTTTTAAAAGTTTCTAGGTAATTTTGGATCTTATGTTTAAGGTTTAGTCCTTATTAAACTAATTTTTCTCTCAATGACTTTAATTAATTTTAATAAATTTCTCTAGTATTTTTTGTCAAAAACTAACTTGAACATAATATAAATTATAAATTATGATGATTCAAAAAATTTAATACATTTTTACAAATTCAAAATATAGAGGTAGAATAAATTAATTTAAATTTAATCCCATATATGGGACAATAAAGCGGGTTTTTAAAGTAAAAATGCTCAAATGTTTTCAATGTTTTTATATTCAATTTCATTGGGAAACTAATTCCAGTGAACTAAATTGGACTAATGGATGTAAAATTGATCTAATTTAGCTTCAAAAAATAATTAAAAATATAATTTAATCTTATAAATTAATTATATAAAAAGAATTTTTGAATTAAAATTCAGTATTTTTCACTATTCATAAAAAATGAAACTTCTAAGAAAAATAAATAAAATTCACTCTAGGGTAATTTTGAAGATAATATTCAAAAAATAAAGTTTATTTTGAAATTTTAGATTTATTAATGTTCTAAAAAATATATTTAAAATTGGTTCTCCATTAAAATGTGGTAAAACTATCTTTAGAAAAATATAGTTTTTTATGCATAAAATTGGGTTTGTTCTTATGTTATGCCTATAAAATATATTAGATAAATGAAAATTTTATTTTATTAAATAATATATATATATTCTAATTTTTACACCTAGTTTTTCCAGTTTTGGTTTATGTTCTAGTCCAATGGGAATCCTGATCATTTCTTGGGTTCCAAGTGTGATGGGTGTTGAGTTTTGAAGCGTTCCCTTGTCTGGTTTTTGTCCCATGTTTGGACCTTGGTTCTTGTTGGGAGAAATTTTCATGTTGGCGAGTTTTTGACACCCATGGTGTCACTATATTGTGTTTAAATCATTCTAGGATCATTGGGTTGGGGGTTTTGGCCAATTTTTGGGGTCTCTCGGTTTGAGAATTTTTTTCCCAAACCGTGAAACTTAAACCTAAAAAGTTACATATTTTTCTATTATCATTTTCATGGTTTGCACACGGTTTACAAAATCGTGCAGAAAAATCATGTATCCTATTATAGGATAAATAAATTTTAATTTAAAAATCCAATTTGATTGATTCCACCTCCCATTTTAAGAAATACCTATTGGGTATCGACTAGAGGGTCCCTCCCTTAGTTCTCCATCATTTTGGGAATTTTGGGATTATTGATCACCAAATGTTAGTGATTCTTCATGTTTTCTTCATAAAATCCTTCCCTTTCCTCTTCTCCTCTCTTCCCTCATCCTTCTACTCTCATTCCTTCTTGTTTTTATCTTATACCATGGTCATGTAAACATATGGTTTGATTTTACATTTGTTTATATTGGGTTTTTTGTTCTTTTAGGTTCTATTTTAGTAGTTTTACGGTTTTGGAACCATTGTGGAGCGTTTTCGGTGGTGCGTTGTTGTTTCTCCATAGATCCGAGGTAGGTATTCCCATGCACATTCCTTTTTAATTTAATAAACTTTGATTTCATGATTTTCTCACCATATATTCATGTTAAATATTTTTATACAACCTTTTGGTTAGTTTTTTGGTGTACAAATGATGTTTTAAACCTTTTTTATGATAATTAGACTTGTTTTTCTAAATGAGTGCACACCAAGTGTTCGATGGAATGACCGGTTGGATATTGTAAATAGATTATGGTATGTAGAGTGTGGTTTTATTTTTTTAATAAATATATAGCATGTGTAATGAGGATTTTGGGTTTCTTAAAAGGGTTTCAAATTGTTTTTATCGAAAATAAGTGTGTATTTGGCTCTTGAAATCGGTTCGACATGTGATGAAGAGTTGTGGCCCAGTTGTCTTTTTTAAAGAAAATTATTTTGATTTTAAATTGTGATAGAAATGTTTTAAAGGAGTTTTATAAATTTATTTATATGGAAATTTCATTTTTCACACCCCTTTTGAAATATTGATTTCATTTTTGATAAATATTGGTTTTGAGGAATTTTTAAGGGCCCCTATGGCCACTTTTTGAAAATGATGAAAAGTGTTTATTATAAAAACCTTAGCTTTATGTTTATCATGCCATGTCTACCTGTAATGGATGGTATGTCCTTGTTGTGGAATCATTGAGATCCATTATCAGGGTTCCTTGGTTGGATCCCCTTTGCAATATATTTATTTTAAGGTATGAGTTTAGTACTTTGGGAGACTCAGGGTGAGGCCTACTATTAATTATTACAATATATATTGTGATTGGATGCTCGTTAGTCATTGTTTGGATCACCCCCATTATTTTCATGAGACATAGGAACCTTTCATATTGATATAATTTTCTGATAATGATTGCTGCACTGGTAGATCACGTACTAACTATTGGCCCATAGTAAGTGGATATACATGGTTTATTGTTATGGGATTTTACCCCGGTCTATCCTGAGAAAGGGTGAACGAGCATATTGAGCATTTTTATTTCATCGTGCGTGGAATTATATTGGTGATGGGGTCTCATGTATGGTGTCTTATGGATTATTCTTTATCTCCTAGGTTCACATATGTTTATTATCTTTTAACTACTTGAAATGATGATTGGGATACCTGTATGTCTATTTACATTTCCCTTAATTTGTTACTTTTCTGGTACTCTGGTGTGGTATTATTTATGGAAATTGATTCATTGGTCCCGAAAGCTATTATGAATTTTTTTTAAAGGAAAATCATTTTCAAACTCTCTTTTTCTGGTTGAATTTGAAATCATCACTTTCTCCTTGAAAAAGACATGGTAACACTAATGGATCGAACCTGGTTTTGAAAAAAAATATGGTAAATGAATTGTACTCTGTTTTTAAGTAAAAGTTGTAGAAATTCAAAATTTTATATATTATAGTTCAAACTTGAAAATTAATGTTTCTTTTATTTTAAAGGAAGTTCATTGAGAAATAGAATATTTGTCTAGCCTATTGAGTTTTAATACTCACACATATATTTTTCTTTTGTTTTTAGCCCTTGTGCAGGTTCATCTTGAGTATGATCCCCTTGGGAGAAGATTTCTCATTTTGTTAGAGAGTGACCCATGGGGCCACATGGAGATATTGTGGCTGTAAAGTGCGGTTTGTTTATTTTTATAGTTGTTTTACCATTTAGTTTGATTTATAAGATATTCAGTTCAATTTATTTATATATATATTGGACAAATTTTGCATCTTTCCACTGTTTCATTTCTTATTTATTTATTGGGTAAAATAATTCCCTCTTTGTACTCTGTTGATGCCCAATACTAGTTTCTAGCCCATGGGGATCAGGAACCCCCTTCGGGCCATGCCATAGATCAGATTAGGTGACCAGTTCAGGGTTGACTTAGGTTGGTTTATGAAAAAATGGTATCAAAGTAGGTCGGATATTAGTGGACTTTGCTTTTTGGATAACCCTTTGTTACTTGGGGATGTAAAGGTAGATGTAGTAGGATTTTAGGGACTCTAGAGGTAGGTGCAGGAATAGAATCACGAACTCTTACTCATTCTGATCCTCATGTTTTCATGGAAAGTTCGGTTTTGTTAGTTTCTAGGTCTTTAGGGATTTTTTGGTGATTAGGATATAACAAGGGAGTTGGACCAATGGCCCCCATGAGCTCACATGGTCTAAAAAGCCATGTCGAGCCCAGGGTATGTACCTAGAAGGATCTTCATGTTGGTGGTGTGTTTGGTATATGGCTTCCAACCATATTTTAAAGTCACCCACCGGCACTAGTTCCCCTTTTGAGTTGTTTTGGGTATTCATTGAATTATGAAAATTATTTTGAAAAAACCCTTGTGTTGGAATTATGAAAATGGGGATTTATTGGTAATGGTTGTATTTTAAAGAGTGGGAGAAGTTATTTTGAGAATCAATTTTTTGAAAGGATTAAAAAATGAGTTTTTATAAAATGACATTTTGGGGGTAAAATTGAAATGGTTTAACGGAGTTGGGATTTATTAATAAAAACTTGGGGTTATGGAAAATAGGATGTTTGTTTTGAAAGTTATTTTAAATGAAAAGAAGTGAGTTTTCAATAAAATGGTTTTGATGAAATGAGGTTTGTTGAATTGATGGAAAATGTTTTGATAAAAATGAAAATGATTTTGATGGAAATATGTGGGATTTCATTTTTAAGATTGATAAGATGGTTTGATGTGTGGGAATCTGAAAATGATTTTTTACTTGGTGGTTAGTATTCCATTAGAAGGTACATGATTTTTGAAATGGTATGGATGATTGTTTTGGAAAATGAGGATGCTTTATTTTATCATGGGTGTTCTTATGGGTGCTTACATACATTGTGGTATATGATAATGTGAATGGATGCCCGGTATGACATGGTGGATGGGTGTCTGGGGTGGAACGAAAACATGCTTGTGAGTGAGACCCTAATAAATAATAATGATGAGTGATCAAACCACAAAGTTTGTTTTAAATTAAATATGTTTTGAAAAGTAATTTTTTTATGCTATAATCTATTTTTACTTATGTTTAAATATTTTCACCTATGCGGTATTTATTCTATAGTATTTTTATTGTGAGTTGGTCTTGATGTGGTTCTTAGATTTTCTTTGTTCATAGGTTTTCCCCATGGAACTTCGATGGGTGCTCATAGTGCAGTTATGGGTGATTACCTGTTATAAGAACCTCCAATTGATCAACCCAAGGATATTATGTTGGAGTTACGGAAACTAGATCCACCTCTATTTTATGCTCAAGTGGATCCTCTCATAGCGAAAGAGTGGATGAAAAATATTGAAAGGAACTTTAGACTCATTGAGTTTCCCAAGTCATTGAAGGTAAAGTTTTCAACCTTCATGCTTCAAGGTTCAATGTGGAAGTGGTGGAAGTCGGTATCTCGAAACAATCTTCATGAAGATATTACTTGGGAGTTCTTCAAGGATTCATTCATTCATCGATATTTCTCTGAGAAAGAAAGGTTGAAAAAGAGAATGGAGATGGGTTTCTTGATATGTATTGATGGATCAGTTTTAGAGCATTTCCCTCAGTTTATGGATCTGGTTCCGTACCTTCCAGAATATGTTATGAGTGTTTCTATAAAGGCTTGATGTTTCGAGATTGGACTTCATTCGACTCTGTGGGAGCAAAAGGCCCTAAGATATTTCATCAAACTCTTATGGGCATGAGGTCTTTATATGCTATCAGTGTGGAAGGCTAGGTCACAAGAGTCTATCATGTACAAGTGATCCTAATCCCTACCATGCTTGTGGATGCTTGGATCACTTGTAGTGATTTTGTCGGGACATTTCTAGAAAGTTTCAGAGAGGAAATCCTCAGAAATGATGTATTTTTGGGAGGATCATTTCAAGTTCCTTTTTTAAGTGTTCTCCCAGTGTACAAGTTATTTTCTTGTGGTAGTTATGTTGATGGTGTCTTGGTTTTTGAAATTTAAGGGATATTGTGGGTCTTTTGGTGAAATCTTATTTTAAATGAAAGTGTGGTTTCCATTATAGGAATCCTGATTTTTTTTGATTTCTAAACAAGTTATGTGTGCTTCTTGTTGGGATTATCAAGGCCTAACTATGATGTAGGAAGTTGTTTCAACCATCAGAGCTCTATCCATAGGTCTCAGAGTGAACCTAGTGCGCGGTCAAGAGTCTTAGGAGTATAAAAAGTTTGGATAAGCCCATACCTCTACCATTTGGTGAGGTGGTTTCTATGTTTCTTTTGGGGAATCAGTGGTATAATCATTAGGCCCCCTTCCCTCCCTGCCCTGTGTGGTGGGTTTTTTTTGGTCAGTGAAAAAAGTTTTGGTTCAGATATTGTCCCTCTATTTGGGAATGGGTGGTTTAAATGTTCATGTTGTGTTCCTCTTAGCTTTGGTAGATATTCCATTGTAAGGGAGTTTTGGTTGGACTATGTGGGAGAGGGCTAGTTCTAGATCATATTGAATAATCATTTGGCCACTATTAGTTTTTTCTTAATGGTGGGGAGACCAATTTTGGGTCTCATCAAGTTTTATATTAAGAATTCATCAGGAGATAGTTGATTTCTAATGGTGGAGAGTTCGTTCCGACCTCCCTTAAAATCTTTGAACTTTGTGAGTGTTCTTCAATTTGGGTAATCATTGGGATCTTGTGGAGAAGGCCCAAAAAATTGGTTCTTGGCTTGGTTGTGGATGTAGTGGTTTGATCTATCTTGTTATTCTTAGGAAGTGGTTTTGGGTTGTTGTTTTGTTTCAATAAATAGGATTGAGTTCAGATATTATCAGGTGAAGTGTCCCTATATTAAGATGTTGGATCATGTTAATATGGAATCCTTAGGCATTAATGATTAAACTGGGAAGTATTTTGGATTTCTGGGGGTAGAAAATGTTAATGGTGGGGATAATTTTCACACCCATTTTTTCAAGTTTTGGTTTATGTTCCAGTCCATTGGGAATCCTGATATTTTCTTGGGTTCTGGGTGTAACGAGTGTTGAGTTTTGAATCGTTCCATTGTCTAGTTTTTGTCCCGTGTTTGGACCTTGGTTTGTGTTGGGAGAAAGTTTCATGGTGGAGAGTTTGTGACACTCACGGTGTCACTATACTGTGTTTAAATCATTCAAGGATTATTGGGTGGGATTCCCTAGTGTTTGGGGTGTAATTTGAGAGTTTTTGGCCAATTTTTGGGGTCACACGGTTTGAGCATGGTTTCCCCAAACCGTGCTAATTAAACCCGAAAAGTTGCATATTTTTCAAGTAGCATTCGCACGATTTGTGCACGGTTTACAAAACCATATAGTAAAAACATGCATCCCATTATGGGCTGAATAACTTTTAATTTAAAAATTCAATTTGAGTGATTCCCCTCCCATTTGAATCCCTACCTATTGGTTATTGACCAGAGGGAACCCCCTTCATTTTCCCTTATTTTGGAGAACTTTTTGGGTGATTTATCACCAAAGGTTAGTGATTATTCATGTTTTCTTCATCAAATAATTCCCTTTCCTATTATCCTCTCTTCCCTCTTCCTTCTACTCTATTTACATCTTGGTTTTATCTTCTCCCATGGTCATTTATACCTATGGTTTAGTTTTACCCTTGTTTATGTTGGGGGTTTTGTTATTTTATAGTTCATCTTCGTAGATCTAGGGTTGTGGAACCCTCGTGGAGTGTTTTTGGTGGTGCATTGTCATTGCACCATGGATCCGAGGTAGGTTTTTTCATGCACTTGCCTTTTTAATTTAAGGAAATTTGATTTCATGATTTTAACATTATATATTCATACTCAATATTTTTTTAACCTTTTGGTTAGTTTTTTGGTGTGTGAATGATGTTTTAAACCTTATTTTATGATAATTAAACTCGTTTTTCTAAATTAGCACACACCAAGTGTTCGATGGAATGCCCAGTTGGATTTTATAAATATATTATGGTGTGTAGAGTGTGGTTTGGTTTTTTAAATAAATATATAGAATGTGGAATGAGTATTTGGGGTTTCTTGAAAGGGTTTAAAATGGGTTTAAGTTAAAATAAGTGTGTATTTGGCTTTTGAAATCGGTTCGACATGTGATGAAGAATTATGGCCTCATTGGAATTTTCATAGAAAATGGTTTTGGTTTGAAAGTGTGATGGAAATGTTTTGAAGGAGTTTTTAAATGTATTTATATGGAAATGGAATGTTTGAAATCTCTTTTAAAATATGGATTTCATTTTTGATAAATGTTGGTTTGGATGAATGTTTAAGGGCCTGTTTGGAGACTTTGTGAAAATGATGAAAAGTGTTTATTACAAAAACCTCTATTGGATGTTTCTCATGCCTTTTCTACATGTAATAGATGGTATTTACTTGTTGTGGAATCCTCAAGATCCATTATCAGGGTTCCTTGGTTGTAACTCCTTTGTGATATATTTATTTTAAGGCATGAGATTAGTCCATGGGAAGACTCGGGGTGAGGTATGTTGTGAATTATTACTATATATATTGTTATTGGATGCTCATATAACATCGGTTGGCTCACCCCCATTATTTACATGAGGCATAGGAAACTAGAATATTGATAGAATTTTCATAAAATGATTTCTGCATTGGTAGGTCATGTACTAACCAGTGGCCCATAGTTGGTTGATATACTGGGTTTATTGCTATGGGATTTTCCCAAGTTTGTCTTGAGAATTGGTGGCTGAGTGTATTGAGAATTTTTATTTCATCGTGTGTGGCATGTTACCAAGTATGGGGTCTCATGTATGATGTATTCTAGATTATTCTTGATCTCTTGGGTTCACCTATTCCTATTAGGTTTTAACTGCTTGAAATGACGATTTGTATACTTGTATGTCCATTTACATTGTCCTTGATATGTGACTATTCTCGTACTCTTGTGTAGTTATTTTTGGAAAGTATTGTCTTGATTCCCAAAGTTGTTATGAAAAAAATGTTTTCAAAAGAAAAATCATTTTCAAACTCTCTTTTTCTAGTTGAAAATGAAATCATCACTTTTCCCTTGAAAATGATATGGTAACAATAATGGATTGAACCTAGTTTTTTAAAACGAATAAGGGAAATGAGTTGTACTTTGTTTTTAAGTAATATTTGTATAAAAGAATACTTTGATATATTTTAGTTCAAACTTGAAAATTAATGTTTCTTTTATTTTAAAGGGATTTCATTGGAAAATTGAATATTGGGATAGCCTATCGAGTTTTAATACTCTCACCTATAGTTTTGTTCTATTTTTATCCCATGTGTAGGTTCATGTTGAGTTTGATCACCTTGGGAGAAAATTTCTCATTGTGCTCTAGAGTGACCCATAGGGTCACATGGAGATAGTGTGGTCATCTGGTGTGGTTGGTTTATTTGTATAGTTATTGTACCATTCAGTTTCATATATAAGATGTTCAGTTCAGTTTATTTATATATATATTAGACTACTTGTGCATATTTTTTCTATTTTATTTCTTGTTTATTTATTGGGAAAAATCATTCTCTCTCCGTACTCTATTGATGCCTGACACTAGTTTCTAGCCTGTGGGGATCAGGAATGCCCTTTGAGCCATGCCTTGGATCGGTTCAGGTGATCGGTTCAGGGTTGACTCAGGTTGGTTCATGACACTAATAATTTGGTTAATCCAATTCGTAAATTCTAATTTAACAGCTTGGTTAATACTTATGATATTAAATAATAATGTTTTAATAATATATTTTTGTTGGGTAGAACTCAAACTTTCATGTAACACATGCCTTTGAAGAAAATAATTGATGCATGTGATGAATGATAACTTAGTATCATGTGCATTTCAATCTATATCACAGATTGATTTTATTTATAATAGTAAATATATTATAAAGTCTTAGTATATTATATTCCTTTACGCGCTTGGTTTTTTTTTCATACATGATATCGAATACAATGTTATTACTTTAGATTTATGAGGTGTCACATTATCCCTACATCAAATAAATTATGTCCTCACAATTTAAACTTGATCATGGTAATATATTGATTGATATTTACTATGCTAAAATCCCAAATTGTGAGAATGGTTCATAAAACATCCTCTAGAAAATAGAGAATGGGAATTACAAAGGTCACATGAAATAACATATAACAAGGTTTCTACTAAGGAGAACATTAGTATTAATTGAAAATATACACTTGGAGGAAAATTGTAAATATTTATAGGGATTGATTGAGGTCATCGATCATAAACAAGTGAATTATTGATGTAAAGTTGAGGATCTCAAAGTAATAAATTTGTGATTATTTAGAAGACCATTGGTTCAATAAAAATCACTGTATTATGATAACATTTTATTTCTAAATATTTTTCTTAATTTTGGACAATTCTTTTACTGTCTAATAATATAAGGAAATATTATTACTCGATATATTTCTATAAACACAATTTTTATCCTTTCCTTGTTCTTTGATCAATTTCAATTTATCCAATCCTTCAAGAAATTGATATGAAAAAATGAACTTTGATGCCTGAAGCACTTAAATACGCTTTTAATGTATCTGAAGGCTCATAAAAGAGTTACCATTTTAACTATTTGTCTCTAGTTATTCTCCAAAGATGATATGGTTGATACATTAACCTATAAACCTAAAATGCAACACTACTATTTCAACAATAATATTTATTCATCAAATTATTTGACTAAAAAAAGTATACATTGACTAGAACATCGTGTAGGCTAGTAGTAGGAATGAAACACTTATTATCCTTCAGTCATGGTCTCAAGCCCCACCTCATTGCCGAATTTGATGGGTTTTCACCTGGAATACATTTTATCCATTTTTAAAACCATATTAATATAATTTCTAAAATATTTTTTTTGGAAATCCTTGAAATTTAGTCACTAAATAGCATTTTAACTAAGGTTTTAAATACAACCCCAATACATAAATACTTCAACCATTTATTTTAAAATAGGTAATTCCTTGGTCTAAGGTTTAACCTTTAGAAGAGGGAATTATCTAAAACCATAAACCATAGTGTGAGAATCAATTATCATATTGAAAAATCCATATAATAATATTTTGGACGTCTAAGTCTTGACAAGTTATTTTCAATCAAAGACACATAAGGTTTAACCTGGGTCATTCATTGTCATTATCTATTAAAATAATTCATAATTTTTTATAAATATAATATGAATTATCCTATGAATATACCATGGGAGTGTCAAACCAGGTGCATAGTAAGGTCCGTTGTTGTATACAAGTTTATGCTTGAGTTAGGTCCAACACACATTTTTGGAGTTGTTAGTATTAGGTACATCTATTCATGTAACATGTCCACTTATAGTATCCATACATGGATGTATTTCTAGAAATACCCAAATAATCTCCATCTAACAAAATATTTATGATTATCTTCTATAATTATCCTTAAATTCAACCTTAGGGTTATGTTCTATAATCTATGTTTTCCAAAATTTAGTTCCCAATGTCACTAATAAACTTTCTATGATATCCACTGAAGCACCCCGACCTTAGAAAGCATAGAAAAAGTTTCATGATACCATTACATTGGAATAATATAAAATTAAATCGTGTCCCAAAGGACCAAATAGTTTAGTATTTTTGGTAAACCAGATACATACATGAGTCTTATTTTACAACTAAATACACTAATTACAACAATTTTTTTTTAGGATAATAACTTTATTCCATCTAGCGCATCCTTACATATCCTTCTTAGAAAACGTAATGGAATCACAGGGAAAGGAAATATAATATGGATGAGCTAAAATTCTCAGTGAGGTTAAAGTAAACTATAAGAAAGAATAAATCAATATGCATAGTCAATATGTCAAGGTAATCGTTGAACACACATGCCATATAATTAATAAAATGAGAAGAAAGTGTGTAAAGGATATGTAAAATTAAATAACTGTGAAGACCCGGAAATTTAAAGGAATTTTTTTTCTTAATTATTTGGAATTTTACGAGCCTGTGGCTTCCTAAGGCACTTGATTCCGAGGCCCGGTGAGCCTGGAATCAATTTCCGAAGTTTAGCTCGGGTACGTTCAGTGAACGAACGAGCGGGTTTTTTTATCTTTTGAACCAGTGCTCGGAATTGAAATCCAAGGGCACCGATGAACTCGCAGCGCCGGTATTTTCTTAAGAGGACTTTTACTGTAGGTGCGTTTGTGTGGGAGAAGAAGTTAAATTTTGGGGTTTACGGAAGGAATAAATAAAATTGTGTACAATTTTATTTTTGTTATCCAAGGAAGTTAAATTCTACCATGGGAAGTTTTCGGTGGGGACCACAACCACACAACTTCCCATGTGTTAGTATGTGGGAGGTGGGGCCCACAAAAGACCCTAACCCCCTTGATCTTCCCATAAAACCCTTGACCTTCCCATAACTTTCATAACTTTTTCCCCACATTAATTTGTAACTCCACTTTAACTTATATGACTCTTCCTCTTCTCTCTCTCTTTCGCTTTAACTTTTGCCAAGACACCATATTTAATTAATGGAACCTACTCAATTTATGAATTAAGTTATTCAAATTTTGAATGGATTGAAAGATTAATTAAAATATGGTGGAGTCTTATTTTAATTAGGTTGTCATTTTTTTTGTTGGGAGAAACCTCTTGAGAGAGAGCTTTGTGAAGGAAGAGGGGTTTTCCTCCTTCGTTGAAGAACACCAAACCCCCGGAGAAGAACGATGGCGCACCCTCTATCCTCTTAATCTCATGACAAGAGAGGAGACGCCAATTATTCTTCAGGTGCACTCCTACGACGAAAAAAGCGACGAACGCCAACGACCGTCATCACTCTCTTTTATTTCCTTGGAACACCGTTTTCCCGCGATGCCCGACGTGCGACATCTTTTATCAAGGTAGGGGTTTTTGTTGTTCAAGATTTAATTTGTTATTCTTCACTGCTTAATTAATGGCCGCTTGATATCGACATAACAGGAGGAGTTCGGACCGCACAAACACGACCGATTCTCCTCCCCTTTCTCCTTAACGATCTTCGTTGGTGTTTGTGGCGATGGAGGCGTGGTGTCGTTGAACCGCGCGGGGACGAAGAAGACCGTAGCCGGAGTGGGCCGCGACGAAGGTGCGCAGCGTCGTCGTGCCGCGCCGGTGAGGCCGAAGATGGCCGTGACCAAGAACGGGCCGCAGTGGAGGGGCGCAACCCCATCGCGCCACGCCGGAGACTCAAGGGGCCGCGACTGGGGCAGGCCACGACGGAGGGGCGCAGAGCCGTTGCGCTACGCTAGTCGGACATGAGCCACGACCTTAGGCCGTGGCAGTTCAACAGGGGGCAGCTGACCAAGCCGGCCGCCGATGCTGCAGGAGGCAGGACCCCCTGCGGGTCCCGCGTGGCACAACCGGTCGTCCATAATAGCCGGCCGTTTCTCCAGAAGTCTGGGGGTCTTAACCCCCGAAAATATCCTAGGGCAGACCCCATAGGGTCTTCCATTTCGAATTAAGAGGGGTGGCGCCCCCTTCGCGCTCTGCTTGACTGCGAGATGAGCGCCTAGCCGCGGGCCGGACCGCCCGCGCCGGGTCGGGCCACCCGCGCCGGCTGGGCCGGGTCGCGCCAGCTGGGCTGGGCCGCGCAGGTCGGGCCGGGCTGCACCCAACTAGGCTGGACCCGGACCCGGGTCGGGTCGACCCGGTTCGGGCCGACCCGGGGGGTATTGGGCTGGGTCGGACCGGGCCCAAACCCCCTATTTTCAGGCTGTTTTGTTCAAATGCCCATATCTTGGGCTGAAGACCTCCAATAGATGCACCGTCAGTTGCGTAGGGATCCTTGGATCGAGACGTTCATTTCGGTATATTAAACTCAAGCTTTTGGTAAAGTTTGTGTACGGCTGGATTGGTTCAAACCCGAAACCAACCGGGCCCTCGGAGCGGAAACAGTTATAACTTGAGTTCTGGACATCCGATTGATGTGACATTGACTTTGTTGGATTCCTCTTGATGAGATGGTTCTTTTGGTATACTTCACCTAAGGTTTGGACGCAGTTAGAATATGGCTGGGTTGGATTGTACTCGAAATCCAACCGGGCCCCTGGAACGGAAAAACCGATAACTTTCAGACCGGATGTCTATTTGACGAACCGCCAGTGGTGTTGGTAAACTCATTGAGAAATGGTCCCTTTGAGTATACCCTATTAGAGTTCGGGGTACAGTTGAGATACAGACAGGTTGGTTCATACAAAAAACCAACCGGGCCCCCGGGACTAAAAAGCTAATAACTCATAGACCGGGCATCCGATTGACGCGCCGTCTGTTGGGTTGAGACCCCTATGAGGAGGCGGTCCTTTGAGATACTTCTTCGTGGGACTTTGTGATACTTAGAGTATCGACCAGTAGCTCGTGGAGCAGATCCTCCTAGAGACGAGCATACGGATGGAGACCTTGTAGCTGGCTGCGACCTGAAGATTGCTTGTCTGATTCGAGTCAGAGTGACTTGTATAGCCCAGTGGGGATCACTACTATGTTTGGGTGGCAGACCCACAGTGGGGAGCACTATTTTGTTTGGGTGGCAGACATGCGGTACTCAACAGATGGAGTAACTCTGCAGGCTATTGGGGGGGGGGGGGTGCACTACTGTGTTTGGGTGGCAGAACCCGGCGGGGAGCACTACTGTGTTTGGGTGGCTGACCCGTAGTACTAAATAGGAGGAGTACCTCAGCAGTCTTAGGTTAGTGAGCAGCGCCTCGCAGTCATGACAAGATCAGTGTACTGGACAGAGAGGGATCTCTTCAGAAGTTGCAGTTTCGATATCATTAATGAAAATCCTGGTTTGAGCTGAGTCAATGAACTTTGTGTTTACCTCATGATTGAGATGGTTCACTTGATAACTTATGTATATGTATGGGCATATACCTATGTAGTGGTTATCCGTCGACTTCATATCTGTGTGATACCTCGTGGCTGAGATGGGTTACTTGATAACTTAGGTATAAGTATGGAATTATTCCTAAGTAAGGGTTATCTGTTGAGAACTTTCTTTGTGATTATCCTTGTTGGATATTAGTGAGACCTTGAGGGTCTCGGGGTCCCTACTGAGTATCGTATACTCACCCCTGCACGGTCTATGCCCACACCTCCTTGTGTTGGATGCAGATGAAGGAAAACTCTGACTAAGATCGAGTGTACGAGGACTAGACGGTACCCGGAGGTGGACCTCACGATGAGTCAGTACCCGGAGGTGGACCTCACGACGAGTCAGTACCCAGAGGTGGAATTCACGACGAGACGGTACTCGAAGGAGGTTGGCGGGCGAGAGCGTTAAGGAGGCTATTTGTACCTACCCTTCAGGTAGGATCCGAGGTGGATGCCCCAGGAGCTGCTTCTATATTCCAGCTGTTTGTCTTTTCTGTTGTACTTCATTTAGTTGTAGTTGTACTTCTCAGTTGGGTTTGTATTCTGGCCCATTTACTTTTCATCACTTTCTTTTGTACTTTGTGTATTACTTCCTCTTGTACTCTGGTTGGATGTGTTTATGTTTTATAAAGGCAATGCCTTCCCAGATACCGAGATTTACGCATTTGGTGCTAGTCGTCAGCCCTTGACCTATGGAAGGCGGGCTTGGGGTAGTCATGGCATGGGCCTCGAGGACGGGTCGTAACAATTACTGTGAACAAATTCCATCTAAAATCATTGTATAAGACATAATCAATATAGAAAGGTAAGAAACTAAAAACAAATTCCATAAAATCAATAAAATAAGAATGAAATACATATATATATTTTTTCATAGTGAAAATATCATGGATAATAAACCCTCAATCAAAATGAAGTCAATTAATAATTATTGGACATTGTTTATCAGGAACATAAAATCCTCTACTATCAATATCTATCCTCCAAAAATTCTAAAACTTTAAGTAGAAACCAATTTAATTTTCACAACTAATTTGCCTCATGTGAACCTATCGATGCATTGAGGGGATATATAAATCTTGGGCCCTAACCATCCCTGCATGTCTAAAACATTCTTCATATAGAGTAATAGATTTAATTAATAGACAATATAAATTGTGAAATAACCGTAGAAAATAATGAATACAAATTTATCAATATTTACCCAGATAATAAAATAACTATTGAAGTGAACACCATATGTAAAAATGATATATGTTTTAGGAAATAAACATATCCATCATAAATGATATGTAAAATTAGGGTAAATTCAATTTTCAATGATCATAGTAAATTGAATATTTCAAGGGGACTAACAAAGGAATCAAGGAATTGAATGTAAAAACAATCATTGGAAAAATCAAATATAAACCATCCAGAGAAAGAAGAAGGATGGTATTAATAAAACATATCCCAATTAGAGTAAAAATTAAGGTTTTTTTGTTGTTGATGAATGGAAATATTATGAAAATATATTTTCAAATCATTCTTGAGGAAAATATCATTTTTATTTTAAAAAAAAAATTAAAAATCATTTTCATTGAAAATCACTTTTCAAAAACATTTTTTAAATTAATCCTTTAAACTTGAAAAGGAAGACTCAAATAAGTGATGTTAGGTAATTCTGTACTTGTCATACAAGGTATAAAAACATTCCTTTTACAAGATAAAAAGGTTATAAAAATTCCTTGTTCATAAATAGACAAGAAGATTCTGTAACGCCCCAAGTTTTCAAAAGTGAGAACTTTGTTTGAAAGTATATTCAGCACGCAACACCAAAAACAAACAAATAATGATTATTTAACTATAAATATTTTATCCTTTCCATTAAATTTTCATATATGATTAGTATTAACTAATTAATGAGTATTATATAAACATATATATCCTATATATATTGATAAATTCTTAATAAATAATCAATCAATTATTTTCGTTCTTCAAAATATGTTTTCTTCAAAAATGTTTTTTATTTATTTTTATAATTATTATAATTATATTATAGATAATTTTGAAAATTTATTTGATAGAAAAAATTAAATTTTTGATATCAATATATCAAAAATAACTTTCTGGTGGAAATTTGGGATTTTTCAGAAAATACTGATTTTTTAGTGAATAGTAAAAAATACCATTTTATGTAAAATTGACACTTATTTTGATAAATGAATTAATTTAAAATCTCAATTATTATGAAACATAAGTATAATTTAGCTATATTTAATTCAATTAATTACATTTAAATCATATTTATAGTGAATTTTAATACAAGTTAATTTATAGGATTAATAACGCATTTTAGGAAAACTATTTTAAAGTGAATAATGTTTCTAAGTAATAATTATTTAAAATAAAGACTAAGGAGAAATGATTTAAATTATATATTTAGATTATATATATATCATTATAAATTTAAATTCATATAATTATGATTACTAGTAATGGAGTTGAATTGAAATCATCTTTTCCTTAAAAAAATTCATTTTTCGTAACGCTACTTTCATTCATGCTTTTTAGATTTATATTTAATTAAATTATTACACCTCTATTATTTTATTTTTATAAAATGGATTCCATATTTTTATTCATAATAATTAATATTAGGTAATAATTTCAACTTAAATTTGTAACAATATGAATAATAAATGTAGTAAATATTAATTAACATGGTAAAGGTAAAATAGGTTAATTAAGGGTTAAAATAATTTAACAGAGAATAGAAACAACATAACCCTAATATTTATATTTTTCTTTTCATTATAATTATTATTATATTCAATCTTTATTGTTTTTAATTTATAAATTATTAAGTAATAATTTTGATATAAATTATATTTTGATATAATAAAACACAAATAGTTTTAGGTAATATTCAAATTCAATGAAAAAAGTTACTTTGATGAATTAATTTATTTTTAAAATAAATAATATTTCATTGAAATATTATTATTAAATAAATTTTATTGAATTTAACAATTATAAACAAACCTATTTCCAGAGTTTAAAACCGTGGAAATCGGCCCCAAAACTGTGGTGGTAGGATACGACCACGGTTTTGGCCAATCGTGACCGCTATCACTGTGGCAGTAGATATAAACCTATTGAAATAGTTTTTAAAACAATGGAAATATGCCTCTAAATTGTACACTATAGAGGTTTACCTATAGACACGGTTTAAACTATGGCTATAGGTTGCTATTTCCAAAGTTAAAACTACGGCAATAGACTTGGTAAACTGTGGCAATAGCCAAAATAAAAAATGTTACCAGTGAGTTTCAATCCCTGCACCTTCCCTTTGTGATCCAACAAACTCACCACTATAGTGAGAGAAAATTTTTGTATATATATATATTATGATATATATATATATATATATATTAATAAAAACTGTGGGAATAACCTCAAAACTATGGTGGTAGGGCTTCCCACTAAATTTTTGGCAGTAATTTTTGTTCCCGTGGAAGAACAGGAACCCTATAGCCATAGTTTTGGAGAACTGTGACTATATGGATTTGAAAAAATTGGCCTATAGAAATGGTTTTGAAAACCGTGGATGAAGTCCACAAAGCTGTGGCTATATCCACAGTTATGAAAACTCTCGATATAGGCCACAGAAAACAAGCCTATAGCCATAATTTTAAAACCGTAGTTATAGGCCAAAAAACCATGGATATAAGTCTGTGTTAGTAGATTAATTTTCTAGTTGTGTATAAATATCCATATAAATTTTATGAATTCAAATGAAATGTTTATAAGGGTTCAAAAACCATTATTATCAAAAAAACCATCATTTTCAATAAATGTCGGTTATTATTTTAAAATTGAAAAATTCAAATATTTAGAAAATTATTTAGATAAAATGAATATTATTTTTGTAATCTTCATATTGAATTTATCCAATAGTTAATTTTTCATAATTTTCTGAGACAGTCAAATTTTCGGGTAAAAATTAAATATCGTATAAATATACTATGTGTATTATGAAATCATAATGACCCAAAAGTGATTTAATAAATACAATAAAGGTTATAAATGAATAAATAAATAATTTAACATTAAAATATTTTGATTTTATGTTTATTTCATTTATTTTATAAAGACATTATGAATCCTCCAAAATATGTAATATATTTTTAGGTTTTAAATTCATTTATTTAGGAGTATGACTCTCCTCCACATAAAAAAGGGCATTATTTTTTTTAATTTATTACCTTAACCTTATAAAATAATGTTAAAAACTCCTATTTTTTAGAATAAATGGTAAAAACCAAGGGATGGTTTGTGGTTTTAAAAATTTTATTATGTAGATTCTAAAACCAAAATAATTAAGAAACCCCCCTCTTTTCCTATATAAACCCACCCAATATCCCATTATTCTTCACTAAAAATACTTTTAGTATGTCCGTACACTTCCCTATACTCCTTAGAGTTATCCCAAGGCATCCCCAAGCTCTCAAGAAGACCCTCCCAAGCCTTTGGAGTCACACATTCAAGTAAGGGATCCTCACCATCCTCTCCTTCCTTCAATTCAAGAATCTTCCTTGAAATTAGTCTTTATAATTTCATTTGGTTATATTTTAATTAATTTAATATGATTAAATTGATTTAAAATTGATTTTATTTTAATGATATATTATTTATCATATCTCATTTTTACCTTTATCTAAGCCGTTACTATGTAAAAATTTCGTAAGGGATCTTCCACTCTCCTATTTTATCAAGCACTCCTTTTAATGTTACATCTTTTAATTTCTATTTTCATATGTTTGGATATGTTATTCCATATCCCAATTAATTTAAATTTTATTTATAAATGATGATATCCCATTTAACTCTCATTTATCCCTCCTATTAACCTTTATGGACACCCGTTACCATGCCGAAATTTTGTAAGGGTTCTTTCCTTTCTTCTCTTTCTTCAAGTTTCTTTACTATGATGCACCATCATTTTCCAATTAATTATGTTGGTACATGTATTAAAATTTTAACCTTAATATAAATTACATTTATATTTGATTATATACTCCTTTATCTCTCATAAACCCGTTTTATGAATTTTTATGTGACACGGTTATGCTGCCAAAACTACACTGCAATTTTCCATTGTAAAACAATTATATAGTGAATACAAATCCCATTTTCTATCATAGTTATTTACCTTTGTACACATATAATTATTTTATTGGGGACTGAAATTCATGTATTACACACTTCTTGATCCTGTAATAAATTATAATGATGAATGAATCCATGTTGATTGATCTATGTGGCACACTTAAGTATGAGAATGAAATGAATGTGACGGGTGCGCCAAGAATTATATAGCACTCCAATTCATTGGGTAATGTTTAGTATTATTATACATTGTGTTGGGATAGGATTTTTACTAGATTATTTTATTGGACTTTGTCCACCATGATGTCTTGGTGGGTTTATCCTGGACATATGTTTATGATGCAATGTTTTAAGTCATTTCTATATTTCCCATTTTATGATTATCATGCTATATCATACCTTATTAATCATGTTCCTTTTATTCTCAAATAAGATTCCTATTATCTAAAATTTATTATCTTATTCATGTTATTACTTGTTTATTACATTACTGGGCTTTATATATCACCCCTTTCTTATGTATGTCCCCAGGTTACCCCATGTAATTTTAAGTTTGAAGGAGTATTTTGAGCATGTCAAAGAATTTTTCAAATAAAGATACTGTATTACCTATTTTATGTTGTTATGTAATGTATCTAATTCCCAAATACACTATACTTCTCGATCATCTGGGTTTTATTAAGTGTATTATTATGTAACAAATCAAGTATTAATGTGTAATAAAGAGCTGGGTTATTATAGTTGGTATTAGAAGAAAAGTTTAGTTATCTGGGTTGAAACTCTATCTTTTGTTTCTTATCTCTAGGTATGTGGGACCATTTTCTAAACTCTACCTCTACTTTGATATCACATAAATCTAATTATTTATAACTCCCAATGTATTAGATAGAAATATCCTTTCAAATACGTGGTTTTAATCTTAAAAATAATCATTAAATTTTTCTATATTATTTTTAATAAAATCCAAGACATACCTTGCAAGCCTCATCAAATTTACCTCAAAAGTTGTGAAATATACAGTCTCCTTGTTATTATGATAAAAAAATTATCTCTCCAATTTTTTTTGAATATTTCAATTGATATAATTATTATGAAAGATTTTCTTAAAGTCTTACCACTAAATTCCATTCATTTAATCAATGGGATTCATATTGTTTTCAATGTCCACCCTCGAATAGATTTTCAATATAAAAAATGGAAATCCAGACTCACTTTCACCTTATTAGAATAGTAGAGAACAAAATATATCTTTTTTATTTTTTAACCCACTATTCCTTGACTAATGGATCAAATATTCTACTAAATATCAGTTTTCCTTAGGTCATATAGGACTTGATTTTAGTTTCTCCATCTTTGGTGAAGGAAAATATTCCACATTATTTAGGATATTATTCATAGACTAAGAAAATGAGCTAGTACCTTTATGAAGTTTTCAACTCTACCACACATTCCATTAGGAATTTCATTCAGAAATTTGTTGTATTATCCCTCACATGGGTTATTAGTTTGATTTCCCCAAGTTCCCACCATTTTGTAAAATAGAAAATGTTAGAAAAAAATGCAACTCAACAAATAATGAATAAATAATTTATTCTTATGTGAAAATAAATTATAAATTCATCTCTAATGGTATACTTATGTTTTTCCTAGTTTATCATTTACTGACCAACATCAAAATTGATGCTTCTAAGAACATGTACAAAAATAATTTTCTAACATTAGGAATATTTTGTTTTATATCATTTTTAATGGTTTGTAAGGAGAGTGTGATCATACAATGCATATTCCATATGAATGGATAACAAGGTATACAGTCATACCCCCACTCAACTTATATAGAGTGAAGATCAAATTAATACTCATATATCATTTTTTAGGGTTATTACCCCTAGGTTCATCTATTCTACAACCACATCCACATGCCTGTATCTAGATATGGATTCCATTCATAGGAAACCACTAATACTCTAAATTCCTATAATGATAGAATTTTTTCATATATTATTATTTTTCCCCAGGGTTTCCACTAATAATATATTGTGAAAATTACCAAATTAACTAAACCAAACTCTAATTCCAACTATATCAACCTTCCTTTTTCTTACATGACTATAAAATATTTTTTTTCCTGATAAATAACATAAAAATTAAAACATTATAGAATTTAATGATTTTCTATCTTGGGAAAATTAGGTTCTTAAATCCATAGTATGGAATAAATCATAAGAAATATTTAAATCCTTTTTTATATTTCTCCTAGAAGATCCCAATTTTTCATTAGTTTATATATTCACTTGATTATATACATGAATTAAATGTTTGAGATAAAATATCAGTAAGGGGAGGAATAACATGGATGAAATAAGAGATATTAATCAATAGTACATGGGTGAGAATAATAACAATCATCATATCATAAGAACATGATCATCATCATAACATGAGGTAATCCTTAGAAAAATAAACGGGATATAAAAAATTCATAATAATGAAACATCATAACATAGTGGTCATATACCACACATAAGTTGTAAACAAAGATAACATTATGTTCATGAAAAAAATATGTTCACAAATCATAAAATCATAATTATGAAATAAAAATGGTTCATGTTCGTGCATAATATAAATTATCTCTTGAGATATAGTATATTATCCAACAAATTTTAGGGGCATATAATTCCAGTACCCCCTATCATATTATAATTTTCTCATAATCATGCATTCAATGTGGAGAGGAAATATATATCAATCGTAGTCCTAAAATAAACCCAGAAAAAGGTATGGGTTTCATTGATATTTCATAAATAAAAGTATAATGATGAACCTTTGGGTTACCCAAATTAATAACTGATATCATATTTTTGATTCAAAGATCATCATTATTTGACTGAATAAGGAACATCTCAAGAGGATTCAATAAGTTTTTTTGAAAAAAAATTCGTTGAAAAGTGTTTGTAATTGAATTATAAATCCTTTAAATGAGGTTGAATCATGCATATAACTAAGAAAAAGATGTAAAAATAGTGAAAGAATATTTTAATGATATTAGAGAATACTCAATACTGAAAATAATATCAAATATCATATAACCCAAAAAGAAATATTTAGGTTTGATTCCTCTTACCTTAGATCCTGGTTTATTTCATAAGATGTATTTCAACCTATATAATAAACATATTTTTATTAAAACAATAAACTAAAATTAACTCAGGTTTGTTTTTTCACTCTTTATCAATTATAATCACTGAATTTTATTTATTTATTTTCTCTCTAAATGTGAAATGTTTTGATATTAGATTTTATTAAAACTATCTCATATTTCATCAATTTCATTATTTTATTTTATTTTTATTTTCAAATTTATAATAATAACTATAGAAAATTATAAATAAAAATATTTATATATTTATATATGATAATTTATTTTATTATAAACAACCATGAATTTTGTGATAATTAGAGATTTGGAAACATCCTCATAGGAAGTTAACTGGCTCGTAATGAGGTAGTTTCAAAAGCGGAGGTGGGAGATGTATAACATATTAATATGTTGTAAATAAAATCATTATAGTAATTTATTAAAATTAACATAATTAACAACATATATTTAAATAATTATTTGGATGTTTATTTTATAAGGGAATAAATTTTTTGATGAGGAGAAATGGAAAATTAAAGGAAAAGATGAAAAAATATTACCAATTTCATGGTTTTGTTCTTTTTATATGGACCTAAAATACTTGAAATCATATAGTTCTATGTCTCTAAAAAATCCATAAGTATTATAAGGGGCTTGATAGAGGGAATTTAGGGGGGTAAATTTCATTGATTAGTGTAAGGGTAGGGATTTCCAAGGGGAGAGAGTGGGTGTATTTATACTTGAGGAGAGGGAAACTTTTAGGATAAAATATTGAATAAAATATAATTTCTAATCAATAACTTGTAATAGTAATATTTTGGGCATTATAAATTAAATTTTATTATAAATATATTATTTTAATAATCTAAAAAATTTATAAACCAAATTCAATATTTTTTTATAAAGGATTGTTGAAAAATAATTTTTTTAGTGGAATAGTTTATACATTATATATTTGACAATAATTTTTCAGTTTGGAATTTGAAATTTATAACATATATAGAAAATTAATCATGTATTTGTTTGATCCGAAAATTTTGTAATTGGTTGATCCTCAAATTATATAATTGGTTATGTAATTATTACATCATGAATAATTTCATTTAAAACAGACCGGTTAAATTTTTTTTACTCTTCTACTAATAATCAAAGTTTGTCAAAAAATTACAAAAAAAGTCATCCGAAAAATATATTAATGTATTTATATTAAAAATAAAATTCAATATACCAAAAAAAATTATTACATAGATGATTTTAATTATTATTATAAAAATTATTATCTTCTAAGAAATATATCAAAATAAATTTTATTGAAAATGTGTTTACAATTTATTTCAATTTTAATCTTCAATTTTTTTTATAATGTAAAATTTTAATATTTTCTTAAGTCATTCCTTTTAAATATTATTTATACAAAATTTTATTATTTTGGGATAAATTTACTATTTCAATAGTTGAGTTATAATCTCTAATAGTTAGGTTACTATTCCTAACAATTATGTTACTATTATAATAGTCATATTACCTCCTATAAAACCCTTTTAATTACTTCATCAATCATTCAACTAAATACCTCTTATGGTTATACATTATTCATTTTAAAGAATTGGATTGACATACATGTGTTTTAACACATTTTTAAAGTTATCTTTGTGAGTATGATAATTCTTCAAGGTCAACTTGATCCACATTTTCGAATTCAACATGTTTCTTTGGGTTTATTGTTTCATTAAAATTGGTTCCATTTTCATGGTTTCATTTATACTATAAAAATATTATTCCAAATTAATAAAATAAAGTTTTTTTGGTTTTTGTTTTTCATTTCATGAGTTTATACTCTACTACATACCTAATTAAAGTGAACAATATCTATTCAAAAGGAAAATTCAATTTGTATAAATTTTTGGGTTGTTACAGGTTATACATGAATCACCCAAATATTTTGGGTAGTACCAGCTTTCTTTTTATAATGTTCTAGATTCTTAAGTTGCAAAAAGAAAGGAGGAAGAGATTTTTTATTTTTTGTAGCACCATCTTTCTATTTATAATGTTCTAGATTCTTAAGTTGTAGAAAAAAAGGAGGAAGAGATTTTTTGGATGGAGAGAGAGTTGTCAAGCAGCTTTCTTAATCAGTGCACATAAAGATCAAGCATTTTGACTGAGTAAAGGCTTCCCAATCATTAGGAAATTTAAGATAAGATTTATGGGCTTTTAATCATACTTAAATCCCTCAAAACAAGGATTTGAATTCATTTTACATCAAAGGAAATGTCAAACGGGTGAAGCTGAAGGAATCTAGGAAAAACTAGAAATTTGAGAAAAGGAAATGGCACCGTTATAGAAACACTCTTCGTGAAACAATTTCTGAATCACTGTTTCGGGGCCTCCATTTCGATGCTGCCATTTTTGTACCGCTGTTTTGGTGTCATCGTTTCGGTGCCACCATTTTGGTGCCACCATTTCTATGCCCCCATTTCTATGCCCCCATTTCTGACTCACTGGTCCTTGAAACACTATTCACATAACTAGAAAATTGGAAAAGTGTTGGGGATGAGTCACCTTGACCTCCCCAAACACCTCAAACACTAGATTTCACTAAAGTAAAGAACCAGATGGGTCCGGTACATTACATCAGATACCTCTCAAAACATTATCATCCTCAAGAATCCAATGCCAACCTAAATAGGAAACAAAAAAGGGGTTTGAGAAACCACTCTTAGAGATACCTCTCAAGGCTCTCCCCACCAAAGGATCTCAAATCCTTCAAAAGTGAACACACAAAACCACATGACAACCACAACCATCTTCTAAACACTCTCTCAGGGGAGATAACTCTCAAATGATACCAATCCCCAACAAGAAACAAAATAAATCCATCTCATAATAAGAAAAGGTCTAAAACCACAAAATGAACATCGTTATGATAAAAGAGCTAAACATCAAGAATCTCAGGGTACTGAGCACATATCTTCCACTCACTTTCGCAGGTACTCTCCTCCACACAACTATGACACCACAAGACACGAACCAAGGGGATAGCATGCTCGTGCAACAACTTCTCCTTACGGTCTTAGATCTCTACAGGCTCCTCCTAGAAGGTCCCATCATCATCAACTTTGATCTCACCCTAATTGATGATGTAAGAGTCACCATGAATATAATGATGGAGCTATGACACATGAAAAAACTAATGTATCCGGTTCATCTGTAGGGGAAGTGCCACCTGATACGCCAAGGCTCCAACACGATACAACACTTCGAAAGGCCCAACAAATTAAGAATAAAGCTTACTCCCATGACCAAAACTTCATTTCCCATGATGGGGAGTCTCCTTCAGAAACATATGATCCCCGACATCAAACTCTAGAGGTCTCCTCATATGGCCATCATAAGACTTTTGATGATCCTGCGCTGCCTTCATCCTCTCGTGAATCACCTGAACTATCTCTATTGTATTCTGTACTAGTTCTAGACTGATAATTGTTTACTCTCCAACCTCAGTTTAGCACAATAGAGAACAAAAATGTAGGCCATAAAAGGATTCAAATGGTGCCATACCGATGGTGGAGTGGAAACTATTTTTGTAGGAAAACTCTACCAAGGGTAATTTTATCATCCATGAATGTCCAAAATCAAGGACACAAGAGAACAACATGTATTCAAGAGTCTGGATTGTCTGATATTTTTGACCTTCTATCTGTGGATGAAAAGTAGTGTTAAGGAATAGCTAATAACCAAAATCATGTTGCAGACCTCTCCACAACCTAGATGTAAAATGAGGATCTTGATCATAAATGATCATCATCGGGACTCCATGGAGTCTCAACACATTCTCCAGATAATTCCTCAATAAAATTTCCATTAAGATCGACTCCTTGATTGCTATAAAGTGGGATGATTTTGTTAAATGATCCACTACCACCCATATAGTGTCATAGCCACCATGATCTGGAGGTAAACTGGTAACAAAGTCTTTCGAGATGTCCTCCCACTTCCATTGAGGTACATCTAACAACTAGATAAAACCACCAGGAACATGGTGTTTGGACTTTACCTTTTGGCAGACCAAACATAATCACAAACTCTTCAACTACAAGCTTCAACCCATGCCACCAAAAATGACTCCTTAAGGCTCATTACATCTTCATGACACTAGTATGTACAGATAAAGGTGAAATACAGAAATCCCTGAGAACTATCTCCCACATTTCCAAAGGAATGAAAAGCCTTCACTAATACAACACTCGGTGTTTTCCATACTCAGATCAACCATCAGGGGCCTCACCATAAAAAACTCGGTCTATTCAGAACTCCACCTCAAGATCCCAAAACTGGGACTCTTCTACCTACTGCACCAGAGATGACTGCACCTTCATTTTGGAAAAGACAACCTCTACCCCCAAATTCTCCCATATTGAGATGTAATGATGAAAGTTCTTCCATCACTATCCAGGAATCACCAAATTCATGTATGGAATCACTACCTAACATCCTACTTAGCACATCGGCTACAACATTCCCCTTTCTAGGTGTATATGAAATTTAAAATTCATAATCCTATAATAAATCCATCCACTGATGCTTTCACAAGTTATTAATTCTAGGAGAAAACATACCTCTGGATCTTATGATCTGTGAAAACCATAGAGCACTTGATAATGAGTTAATGTTTCCACAACTTTATAGAAAACACCACTGCTGCAAACTCAAGATCGTGGGTGGAATAGTTATGTTCATGGGGGAATAATTTCCGAGACCCATAATAAATGATCGATCTATGCTGCATCAGAATACAAACTAACCCCAGACATGAAACATCATAGAAAACATCAAACTGAACTCCTTCTATTAGCAGATAAAGAACTGGAGCACTGATCAAATTTTCCTTTAGATACTCAAAATCTTCCTGACACTGATTATTCCACATGAACACCTGTTCATTCTTGGTCAACGATATTAGAGGAGTCTCAACTCGAGAGAAATTGGCTACGAACCTCCTATAATAGCCTGTGACACCAAAGAAACTTTGCACCTATACTACTATCTTGGGGGCTATCCAAGACACAACTGTTTATATATTCGATGGGTCCACAACTACTACCTACTGGGATAAAACATTCCCCAAGAAATAGAATTCTTGATCCCAAAACTCACACTTTGAGAACTTCCCAAATAGCTGCTATCAATAAAGAACTCCTAAAATGGAATGGAGATGCTCTTCATACTCCTACTCAGAAATAGAGTACACAAGGATGTCATAAATGAAGACCACCACGAACTTATCCAAGAACTCATGAGATACAATGTTCATCAACCCCATGAACATAACTAGAGCATTCTTCACACCGAACGACATCACAATGAACTCGTAATTCCCATGATGACAATAAAAGGAAGTCTTTGGGATATCCTCATCCTTCACATACATCTGATGATATCTTGTCTACAAGTCGATCTTTGAGAACCAACTTTCACCCTTCTATTTATTGAATAAATCCTAAATCCATAGAAGGGGATACTGGTTCTTCACTATCACTTTTTTCAGGAGATGATAATTGACACACAACCACAAAATGTTATCAGCCTTCTTCATGAAAAAAACTAGTGCACCCCAAGGGGACACACTTATCCAAACAAAACAACATTGAAAAAGGCCATTGCATTGTATACACAACTCCTACAACTTATAAGATTACATCCTAGATGGAGACATCAATATAGGAGACATGCTTGACTATATATTGATCCTGAACTCAATCTATCATCGATGGGGTACGACTACAACCTCTTTTGGGAAGACATCATGGTATTCTTCTATGACCCTAGGAAACACCATTTTCTGAACCTATAATGAACTCAATATTAGATCAACCATCAAGGATGACAAATAATGAACACACCTATGACCCACCCGAGGGTCTCGCTTTCCAAAAAACACTACTGGCTCTCCATCAACATCGAATAACACCATTTTACTATGGAAGAAATCCATGATAGCCTTAAATGAATAAAACTAATCCATGCTGAGGATGATATCACATGATTGTATCCATAAACATAGGAAATCCTCCCAAGATCGGTGCTACCCCAGCACTAGCTCACAGTATCTATATACTTCAAACAAGTCATCTCAACCTCCAACTAGCATTGTCAACACCAAGGGAACTGGAAGCCTCTCTACCTCAATTCCCATGGAATGGACAAGGGTAGGTGATATGCAGGAGTGTGTCTCTCTTGAGTCAAACAAGGCATACACTCAATTAGAAAACAAGAAAATGGTAGCTCAAATGACATCTGGCTTGACTGACGCTAGGAATGATAAAGCTTGAAGTTGAGCATGACTTTCTCCACTGACTCTTTGACCCTGATGATGACCACCAACATGGATGATCTATACTCTTTGAGGATGGAGAGCATCTCGAGGCTGGAATTTTCTTGCCCCATATGCTCTCTGCTGATCCAAAGATGGTGAAACATATTGTTTCTACCTCGACTAGAATTGCCTCAATGGAGGAACCTAGAGGAAAACACCTAGTGCACGCTGACCTCTTTGAAAGGTCAGGCACTCTCTCTACTGATGAACTCAACATTCAAAAGAAAAACAAGTTCATAATCCATTAGAATAGTCTTGATAGCTTATTCCCCTAGATAAACGAGATGCTGAGGGCTGGGACCTAGCCTAATCGAATAGAAACTCTTTTACCATAAAAACTAAGAACCCCAGACCACAACTCTTCTTCATGAGGAATCCTGACAACTCCCCTTCCATGATGATCCAGTTATAGATAATGTCCTCTTGGTGACCTATTCCCTCACCATAACCTCAAGATATTTCTTCAGCATAAACGGGGTGACCTAGAACTTGAGATATGTATGATAATCCTCCTTGAAATGCCTCACTCTGGCCTCCTCATCTTGAAATAGGTCTGAAGAAAATTGTAAAAGGTTCCTGGAATAGATTCCAAAATCTCTCACACTAAATATACCATATAGAAGGGTAAGAATCTCCTAGAAACTGGACAACTTTGTAGTCGAAGAAATAAACTTGACTCTAAAATTCTCTCAAAACTCATCCCATTAGATTGTCGACTTCTTACAATCCTTTAGGAACAAGAACCACCACTGCCTCACTGCCCCATTAATCATAGTCACAACCAACGATATCCAGTGCTTCTTATGAACATAGATCTAACTGAAATATATCTCAACCTCCTCCAACCAGTCTTCTTTGATTTCATCTAAAATAGAGCCCTCATAATTCTATAAACTTTGATGCTGAAATTCTATGAGTGTCCTCCTATAAGTTTCATCATCCTGAAACTCTACTCTATGGAGATTGGATGAAATTTTTTATTAATATCTTATAAATAAACTTGACGAGGACGTCAACCTGGAGCAATACATGAAAAAGGAAAAAATAGTTAGATTTCATAAACCTAGAATATGGAAGACTCAACATTAATTAATTAATTATTTTCTTTTATTTATTATAGGTTAACTTATCCCTAGGTATACCCATTCAAGCATAGGAACAAGGAAGAATGATGCATGATCATTTCCTTGGTCTCTACCCTATAACTAGTATCAACTCATTTAGTAGCCACTGTAAAATTAAAGGTCTGTGCATCAGATCATAGGGGGCCCGAAATTCCTATGTCTCAGCTGGTCTCCAGTGTTTTCATCTATTTATAAACTTGACTGACACCATTTCCCTACAAATCCATGCCACCTCACCTATGCCTAACACTAAACTCCACCCTATACCTCAACCTGCCTTTGATACCACTCTATCACGACACCCCCCCCCCACAAAGTGTACACCTCCTAGGTGGGAAATGTTAGAAGGGATATATAGTGACACCCAATTCCTACCCCCAGTAGGCCTCATATTGGAGACTAGCACCATGGGTATATTAAATGCACAAATGGGAGGCGTTACCCTCTAAGAGAACACACAAAAAAGAGATAGATAATACATACACCAACCAAATCCAACTTAGAATGAAATATAATAGAATCCCAAGTGCACATATGTTATGTCATGTGATAACTACTACAATTGAAAGGAAAAACAACATATACCAAAAGAAAGTAAAATAGTAACAACCACGAAGCCCAAACAGATCCTCAAACTCCAAGCTAGTAGTAACCAGCCTAATCTCCAACCTACTCCAAGTGACCTGAAAAATAGTTTATATATATACGTAGGGTGAATATAACTCTATACTCAATAGAATTCAACTTGGAGCCTCTCATGCTAAAGTAAATAAAGCATGCTAAAGCACAATGAACAACAAGTGAACCTAACTTGTCACCTAAACAAATATACTATGTTCCTAGCCTCACCATGAATACTCTCACCAAGTATCACATAAAAGAGTATATAATATAATAAATAATATTAAGGGTAACCCGCTACCACTTCCCCACTGGTTTACCCCTTTTCCCCAATGTCGCATGTCCTGAGCATCTCTCTCTAAAAAGGCTTGCCCGTAGACATCTAGGAAAAGAACCATAATATGCACCTTGTGCAAAAAAACCACCACTTCCATGTAACCAAGGTAACTAGGTAGTTTCCAGGAGACACCATAGATCAGATAACATGTATCATACATTGGGTATTATACCTCAAGCCATTATAGCACATACACTGAGTAAGTATCGTCAATCCATCACAGCCAATACACATTAAACTTATAGTAGTCCATATTAAACTATATCTAGAATATATGTGTGTGAATAAACTCATTCCATTATAACCCTCTACACACATATATGGGGAAAACTAACCATCATTCATACCATAAAAAGTAACTATCAAGAGAAGAGAGTGGGGCTAAAGGGGCTAGTCATTTATCCATCATCCACTCAGAATGTTAGGGAAAACACCCCCCAGGGCTCAGAATCCCCAAGGTGTCAGTTTCCCTAACTGACAGGGTGGGGTAGCATATTGAAAAAAATTATAAGCTATAATATAGATCACAACCACACTATGGGCATAACCTAGTCTTAGACTCAACTACAGTAAACATCTCTCAGACTCCCAACTACCACTGCTAAGACTAGGCATCCTTTAAGCACACAACCATTTAAAGAGCTACATTAGATTACTTTATACCTTTTTTTATCAATTTCACTTTTCATTAATTAATTATTTAACCATTAATTAACCATTATCATTCCCACATTACATTTCATTATCATTCCAACCAAGATCCATTCACTCTAGGAAAAACCAAACCAACTCCACTGTTCCTTTAAAGCTACAACCTCAGTATTTCACCCCAGTAAGCTCCAATACCATGGGTTAACATCATTTATTTAGTTATTTATTAATAAAATTATTAATTTCCCATATTACAAGGCATTATAGAAAAATATTATAAGTTACCAAACACAAGGGTCCCAATATAGTGAGTAGGTAAACTACCCCTCAAGTCTTTGCCACCTATAGTAAGAGTATAAACCCACCCATCATCGAGAAGATAAACCTAGAAAGCACTTGGAATACCCCACACATATTTACCTCTTTTGGAAGGATGTTAAGAAATAACATCTTACTTAAGAAATAGGGAAAGTAAAGAAGATAAACAACTAATAATATTCAATAAGCATCCAACAATCACATCCAACCTGTTTCACCTTATTTGGTGTCCTCCCTAAAACCCACATGCATAAACTAATGCCTCTCGCCACTCTAGGAATAAAATGATACCACAACCACTGGGCCTCCCTTCCCCCACATCTCACAACATCCATCCAAGATCATAACACATCATAAGCAGCAGAAAATAACAAAGCAACTCAGCTCTTGGCCCTAAATAAGGAATTTTTCCTTCACATGCAACGAGCTCTAATGAATCATCCACATATCATAGAAAAAATGATATATAAGACCATTTAATTTTTTTTGTTAATTAATAACATATAATTTCAATTCTAGAGAATTATAATTATTTTACATGAATTCCCATACTTGTGTACAATTAAACTGATCACTAAAACCAGGAAAACAAAGACTCCCAAAACGACAAAACAAAACAACATAACTCATAAAAATGATCATAAATGAACTCAATAAAATTATAATAAATAAAATAAATTTATATAAGGTTATGAATTAAGTGATAATTTAATTTAATTTTATTTTAGAGGATATTAGGTACAAGTGAAAAACATATTCGTACATAAGGTAAGGAGATTATCAAACCCAACTCTCTTTTATTGGGTTATTCCTATATCATGCCAAATTTCAGTGTGGATATTCCCATTAATATTCCTTAAATATAATTTAATGTATAATATCTATTATTTTTTAGGATAAACATGTTTCTAACTTTTTTTATAACTAACAAAAAAAAAATTTCAAAGTAACTCTTCTTTAAAAAACATATCTTGAATCCTCTTGAGATTATTTCTTCTTCAATCAAGATTGATTATTCTTATACCAGTTATGTTTTACATTTTTCATTTGGTATCCCAAAAGTTAATTCATGAATGTATTCATTAGGACTACCTTATGAAACCAATTCCTTTCGATGAGTTATTTCATGGTCATGATTGTAATATGTTCTATGTGGCATGCATGATTATATAAACATTGTGAAGTGATAGGTGGGCATAAAATTATATATCCCTCCAATTAATTATGTAATATGATTTATCTCATGAGGTAATGTTCAATATGTGTGAACATGATGATAGATTTGTTCACAATTATGATGTTATGATTATTCACATATGTTATGTGTGAACATGATACTAGAATTATTCACAACTATTTGTGGTATTTGACCACTAAGACATGTTGTTTCATTTCTACACACTACCACATTTTAAAACATTATATAATAATTCCTATCATGATTATTATGATGATCAAGTGCTTATGTTTTGATGATTATTATTATTGTAACCCATGTTTTATTAATTATTTTTTTTTCATCCTTTTACTAGGATTTTATCTCACCCATTTTCTTTGATGTATATCCTCAGGTGACTACATGTAATGAGTATAAAATGAGATTCATAAGGATAAAAACTATTTTTTTAAATAAATGATTGTGTTTTATTATGTAAAAGTTATTTACGGTCTTAATTATCCCAAGAAACTAAACCTTTGGATCCTGATTTTTTAACACTGTTATGTTTTTTCTTTAAAATGATGTAATAGTCATGTAAGAAAAATTAGGGTCACAATAGTTTGTATTAAAAAAAGTTTTAGTTAATTTTGGAATTAGTAATAGATAACAGTAGTAGAAACCTTTTGGATACGACAATGTATATGTAACTATCCAAGAATATTTTTTATAGAAAAATTATTAACATAGGGATCCCATAAGATATGTAATTAGCATTAATTATGTAATGGAATAAATTATTCTTGCTTTGTTGATTGAATAATTTTTCACACCATTTATTTTTCAAAAAATGGTGGGAACTAGGAGAAACCATGGAATCATCCCCTATAAGATAAAATGTGATTATTTCTTGAATGACATCCCCAATTACATTAGAGGTGGAGTTCAAAACTTCATGGAGATGTTTACCCAGATGTCTTAGGATATGAATAATAACATGAACTAGGTGAAATATCCACCTTTACCCAGGAGTAAGAAACTATATATTAAATCTTTTATGTGGAAATAACTACCAACATTTAGTTGATCTTCTAATAAACTTATTATGGAACAACGGGTAACTCAACAGAGAAGATATTTTCTATGCTCCACTATTTTGAAAATGATAAAGTTACTCATGCCATTTATTTATTAGATAGAGAGGTTGATCAATGGTGGGAGATGATTAAGAACACCAACAAAATGATGTAATAAAATATAAGGATTAGAAAGACTTTAAAAAATATTTCTTAACAAGTATTTTCCATGAATTCTTTGGAAAAATATGGAGAGAGAATTCATAGATCCAAAACAAAAGGAAGGTGAATCTAGTGTGGCTTACAAATCAATTTTCACAAGGCTTCATGATAAATCTTGGGGTTTTTATCAACTATTATAGAAAAATAGATAGATTATTCATTTATTTAAACCAACACCTTCAAATAGATATATATATTAAAAACCATGGGAGTTATGAAGAATTTTTTAGATGTTTTCCATAAGTGGAAATGGGGTTTGGATAACTGTCCCATTTCTATGGATATAATAAATAATATATGGAGTTTCAAGCAAGCGGATCTAATGAAAAATGCAGAAAGAAGGTTTGACCACCCATATGTTAAAAATGAGATAAGAATCATTAATAGAACAACCTTAAAAGGATAGGGAAATAAAATAATTGTGGGAGAGAAGGACATCAATCTCATGAATAACCTAGATACATGAAGGATATGGTTGATGTTATGGAGGAAAGGAGAGTACCACCCATGGATCAACACTTCAACTATAGGGAGAAAGAAAACTATTCAAGACAATGCACTAAACCTCAAGTCCTTGAGGTTAATTAGTGTCAGCAACCACTATACAAAAAAGGGGAAGGGAAAATCTTATGCCAACACTACTACTGAAGTGGAGTAAGAAAATGAAGTTTTACAATGTACACTTCTTATTCAATAAATAATGAAAAATTCTTCTTTGATATTGGTTATACGTTTTCCTTTATTTATTTAAAGTTTTCTATAACTATTGAATCAAATCGCTGATACCTTGAAGTAGATATATCTGTAAAAACACATAGTGGTGTGATCATTGCATCCCAATTATTGGAATCTTCTCATGTTGGCATATGTGAGAAGATTCTTCCATCGAATCTCATAATACTTACTGTGGTGGAATTCAACACTATATTAGGTATGGATTGGATCAAATTATATAGAGAACACATTAACTATCAGGAAAAGGAAATATATTTTCATATTCCAAAATATCCCATGATCCTATAAAAATGAAATTAAGAGAATGATTCTTCTTGGTAAAATCCATCATTGATGTAAGTTTTAATACACTATGAAGAAGCATACCTTTCCCAATTTTTTAAGTCAAAGGAAGGTATCAACCTGGATGAAATTACCATAGTTAGGGAATACAATAATGTATTTATTGAGGAGTTACCCAGACTTCCTATAGATTATGAGGTAGAGTTATCAATAGGACATATATACGAATCCACTCCTATAACAAAATATCCCTATAGAATGGACCCTAATGAATATTAAGTGTTAAATAAGTCTATACAAGATCACTTGGATAAATTTTTAAATGACCTAGTGCATTACCTTGGGGTGCGCTAGTTCTCTTTGTCAAGAAGAAGGATGGATAAATATTTTTGTGTATCGATTACCGGGAGCTCAATAAGATCACTATAAATAACAAGTATCCTCTTCCAATGATTAATTAATTGTTAAATATTATATGATGTTTTCTGTACTTTTCAAAGGTGGATCTTTATTCTGGATATCATAAACTGAAGGTGAAGAAGGAATATATTCATAAGAATTCTTTCCAAAAAAGGTATGGTCACTATGAGTTTATAGGAATCCCATAAGACTGACTAATTCCCCTAAAATATTCATTGATTTCATGAATATTGTCTTCAGTTACTACCATGAATTTTTTTGGTAGTTTTTATTGACGATATTATCAACTACTCCAAGATTAAGGATAACCATGAAGAACATCTAAGGATTGTTCCAGTGACATTAAGGAAGTAGAATTTGTATTCCATGTTTAGCAAGCATGATTTTTGGATGTGGTATGTCACAATCTTGGGGAACATGATCAGAAGTGAGAGAATTTATATGGGCCCTTCAAAAACAAAAGTAATTGAGGAGTGTCCCATACCCACTAGTTTCATAAAAATCCATAGTTTTCTTGGATTAGTATGGTTCTATATATGTTTTTTTAGAAATTTATTAGGATTTTATAACTGGTTAACTAATTTAACTTGGAAGGGGGTAGATTTTTTTTGGATGGAAGAATGTGAGGAAATCTTCAAGGATTTCAACAAGAGACTAATCACTACACCTATACTCAAACTAAAAATAATTGGAGAAGGTTTTGTGATATAAATTTATGCTTTAAAAAAGGATTGGGTTGTATACTCATTTATAATAATAATGCGGTAGCCTACACCTCATGACAGTTCAAGATCTATGAGAAGAACTACCTAACGCATGATCTAGAGCTAGAAGTTGTGATTTCTCCATGAAAATATAATGGAAATACCTCTATGGAGAGAATTGTGACATATATATCAATCACAAGAGTCCAAAGTATAAAATCACAAATAAGGATATCAACATTCATCAAAGAAGATGGTTAGGGATCATAAAGGACTATGATTGATCTATTCACAACCATTTAGGAAAGGTGAAAAATGTAGCTGATTCTTACAGTTGTAAATAAACTATTACCTTATCCATAACAAATATTGAGAAGGACCCCATCTTCATGGATATGAAAAGGATGGATTTTGATATCATAACATCAGGGAATACGTCCTACCTTTCCTAAATCATTTCCCAACCATCTATTCCAGATAAGATCAATGAGGAACAAAGGGATGATTTGGAAATACAAAATAAGGTGAAAGCGGAAAAGGAATGGAATCTATAAGAGTTATATATTGAAGATGATGGTGTGATTAAATTTAGAAGAATGATTTTGTGAATTCATCACCAGAGATATAAAATGAACAATTGGATAATGAACATAGCTCATATTTCTCCATACACCCCTGAAGTACCAAGATGTATCATGATATTAGAGAAAACTTATGGTGGGAAAAAGAAGGATATTGTAGAGAATATCTCAAGGTGTTTGATATAATAACAAGTTAAAATGGAGAGAAAAAAGTACAAAGGTATGATGAAACCATTGCATACACCCACTTGGAAATGGGATAATATCACTATTAAATTTGTCTCTAGTCTCCTGAAAATATCTAAAGGAAACAATGCAATATAGGTTGTGGTGGATTGACTCACAAAGATTAACTGCTTAATTTCTATTTTGGAATATTTCTCACTTGAATAACTTTCAAAGATATATTTGAAGGAAGTGGTGAGGCTAAATGGGGTTACACTTTCAATTATCTCTAATTTTAATCCAAGGATCATGTCTAAATTTTGGATAAGTCTTAATCATTATTTGAGTATTGAATTTAATATCAGTATGGCCTTTTACCCCCAAACTGATGGCCAATCTGAAATGACTATTCAGATTTATGAGGACATGGTAAGAGCATATAAAATTAAATTCAAAGGTGTATGTGAACTACATCTCCCATTAGTGGAGTACTCATATAATAATAACTTCCACATGAGTATTCAAATGGATCCATATGAAGCTCTATTTGGGACGGGATATAGAACTCCATCTTATTGCGATGAAGTTAGTAAAAATATATATACTTGGAACTGATCTTGTGAAAGAGATGACTAAAAAGGTTTAAGTTATCCAAAAAAAATATCAAAGCTGCTCAAAGTCGAAGAAAGAGCTATGTTGAAAATCGCTGAAGGTGCTTGGTGTTCTATGTTGGAGAAAAAATCTTCCTTTGAATATCACCATGGAAGAGAGTCACACACTTTGGAAAGAATGGTAATCTTTTCCAAAGGTACATTGGATCCTTTGAGATCCTTGATCACATAGTAGTAGTCGCCTATTGGATTTATATTCCACCAAACATGACTCATGTTCCTGATGTGTTCCATGTATCTCTCATGGGTAAGTATACACATGACCCCTCACATGTATTTAATCTGGAGGTGGTATAAATGGAGAAAAACCTCTCATATGAAGATTAACTGATGAATATCATGGACCAGGGAGACAATTTCTTATGCAACAAGATGACTCACCTTGTCAATGATTTTCGGAGGAATTATAAGTAATAATATGTAACAAGGGAATATGAGGAAGCGATTAAGTATAAATACACTCACCTATTTTCACCTTAGTATGTAAAATGAAATTTTGATCGAAAAAAATAAAAAGGGGGGGAAGAATGTAAAATAAAAATTTATCAATGAAAGTTCCTTTCTTATAATTATGTTATATGGTGTGAAACATATAAATAACATATATAACCCAATAAAATCATCATTCTCATAAATTAAGAATTAAATAAGGGGTATTTATAGAAATTAAGGAACCTATATTGATGAAATGGTAACCTGACCACTGGAATATTAATATGGCCATTAGGAATAGTAATCTGTCAATAGATTAATAACCACAACCATGAATGTATCAATAAAATTTAGGCATCATATAAATGGAAATATGATGCAATTATATCATAGTATAAGTAAATAAATTTTTTAAAAAATATAAATTAAGTTTTGATATTTTTATAAAATGTAAATGTATATTTGAAATTTTATAATTAATATAAATATTTAATTGAAAATTTATTTTCATAAAATATATTCATAAATTAATATTTTGTTTTATTACAATTATTACATAATTTTATGACACCTTAAGTAATTTTTCAAAGGGTCATAAAATCAGTTATAATATTAATATCAGTATTTTTTGGAATAAATTATGATTTCAATTAAAAATTAAATTCCTCATATTTAGAAAACTATTTTCATAAAATTCCATCCATTTTTGAAATCTACACATCAAAAAATGTTTAAAGTAATTTTTTTTGTAATTTTATAAAATAGTTAAATTTTTGGTGAATAATAAAATACAGAAATTTACGATATAAGCTAAATTCACTAATTTTTGAGTCGTGTATGATGTATGGGGGATATGAGAACCATTATCTCGAACTCTCATCCCCTAGTTATTTTATTTAGTCATGGGAATCAACACTATTTATAGTATTGAGCCAAAATAATAAAGTAATGTATAAAATAATCAAAAAACACCCCTCTCATTCCCTATAAATACCACCCCTCACCACCTCTTCTCATCACACCTCAAAATCCATGAATATTATATAAATTATAAAAAATTACTTTATCAATCCACTTCCCCATGTCCAAGATCTACTAGACTCAATATAAATACCAATACCAAGTACTTAAGGAGGTTCTCACAGAGAAGATATTCAAGAGGTAAAATTCTCCTTCTCTTTTAATGTCTTTTATTTTTTCCTCTCATCACGTTCCATATCCAAAGTGGAATTATAGACCCTATATTAAATATATAATGTAATTTTACTATGTTAATTTAATATCCATCATCTAATATCTTCTATTTTTTCCTATAAATGAAAAAATCATTCGTGATGTGTCAATTCACCACCTTCATGGATGATGTTTTTTTATTTTCCATTACCACTTTAATAGTTGGTAAAAAACCATTATAATGGTTTAAAAAAATTTGAAATTTATACTAAATTTTTTTATGTTATGAGACTAATATATATACATAATATTTAATAATAAAACAAAATTAGTTTATGATGATCGAACAAATGCCAAAAATAATCTAAACATTTATCATTAATTTTTTATCAAATGATTCATCCTCGTAGAATAAAAAAATGATATATAATTCCATTTAAATTTATTTAAGTTCATTAAAAACATATAATTTTAATTTTAGTGAATTATTCTTATTTTGCACGAATTTACATATTTGTATACAATTGAATCGATCATGAAAACCAAGAAAATGAACACTCTCTAAACGATGAAACTGAACACTATAACAAATAAAAATGGCCATAAATGAACTTAATAAAATAATTATAAATAAAATATATATATAATTGGTTCCTAATTAAGTAATTAGTGAATCAAATTTTATTATATTTTATATTTAGAATAAGTTCAGAATGCATTCAAACATATGTTAAAGGGATTCTCGAACCCAACTCCATTTCATTGGGTTATTCCTCTTTCATGCCAAATTTCAGTGTGGATATTCCATTAATGTTCCTTATATATAATTTCATTTTTCTTCCCTATTCAGGATATCAATGTTTCCAACCTGGTTTTATGACACATATAATGATTTTCCAAATGAACTCTT
Source organism: Viscum album (assembly GCA_963277665.1). NCBI lineage: Eukaryota > Viridiplantae > Streptophyta > Magnoliopsida > Santalales > Viscaceae > Viscum > Viscum album. The sequence goes on along the minus strand of OY728120.1, from coordinate 1,869,478,311 downwards.
TTTTTTTCAAAACACATCTTGACACCTCTTGAGATTATTTATTCTTAAATCAAGGTTGATGATTCTTATACCAAGTATGTTTTCCCTTCTTCATTTTAAAATCCCAAAGTTAATTAAAAAATTTATGAATTTTAAAATCATTATGGAAACCATTCTTTTATATGGGTTATTTCATGGTTATGATTTTTATATGTTCTATATGGCAATCATGATTATGTAAACATTGTGATGTGATGGGTGGGACATGAATTTTATAAACCTCTAATTAATTGGATAATGTGATGTATCTCATCAGATAATGTGCAATATGTGTGAACATGATGCTAGATTTTTTAACAATGATGATGTTATGATAATGCACATATGTTGTGTGTGAACATGATTCTAGATTTGTTCACAACAATGTTTGGTATTTGACCAATAAGACATGATTTTTAATTTTTATCCATTTTAATATTTTAAGACATTATCTAATTATTCTTATCAAGATTATGATAATGATCATGTGCTTATGTTATGATGATGTCAATTATGCACACCAATAGTATATTGATTCATGTTCCTTATTTTTCATCTTATTGGGATTTTAACTCACCCATTTTCATTGATGTATATCCTCAGTTGACTACATATACTAATGAGAACATGATATTTAAAAGGATAAATAATATGTTTTTAAATAAATGATTATTTTTAATTATTCACAAGTTATGTATGGTCCTAATTATCCGAAGGTACTAAATATTTGGATCTTGGTTTTGTAACACTATTATGTTCTTTGTCTTCAAAATTATATAATAGTCATGTAAGAAAAATTAGGGTCACTATAGATAGAGGTATGTGTGTTTTGGACATTATTTCAAGCAACGAGTCAAATTAGGTGGGGTCAGAGTTAGGGGAAGCTTAGTTAGTGCACGATCACTCATCACATGTATGTTTATTAACCATTTACTTATGTCACGATATGCGTTGTTATATAATTTTTGGACCTATGGTAAGGATGATTTGGTGGTGCCCTAGTGATTCTTGTACTCACACTATAATTGTGATTTCAGTGTGAATGTAGATTTCATGTCTAGAGATCTAGTGAAGGGAAATGGACCTATGGTGGATTGTTGAGAAGTGGATAATGGTGATGGAGAGGATCAAAAAAGTCATCAGAGTACCCCACATATGTTTATTAATGTTTCTATATCTATATTATTTCCACTTTTGGAGATGTTTCTATATCTATGACATTTATTTAGTTCCCACATTTTTACTCTAATTATTTATTCATTATTTTATTAATGTTTCTTATTATCCTACTCGATGAAATGATCATGAGGGTATAGTCTCCCCACTACCATATTTGGACCCTTTCTACTAGTATAAAACCTCTTGTGTATGGGGATGTGTGAATTAGGTCACGTAGCACCTGGATTGGGCCTGATGGTTTGGGTCGAGAAGTTACAAAATGGCATCTTAGGAAGGATTCACTAACTTGTTCATATATTTTATTTGGGATGATATTGGATATACAAAAGATATCAAGGTTGGGGATCAAACATGGGAGTTATGATAGTGCCTATACATCTCTGTATAACAGAACTCCAAGTCTTTATGAAGTGGGAAATTTATGTTTTTTTTACTATTGATTAAACTCACGTTAGGTGATGCACATGATGTTGATATGTGGTTTATGAGATTTTAGTTATGTTAAACCATCTTCACTAGGGATATAGGATCAAATTCCATATATATACTTCATATTGTGCTGTATTTTAGTTCTTAATTAAATGTGTTGATTTGTGCTATCTGTTCGGGATAGTTCTCCTTGAGTGATATATCTATTCCTTGTTGTTGTGATATATCTTTATTGTAATTGATTATTTGAACTGAGCATGCTATTATGTTAGTATTTTTATATATATATGATGACTATGAATAATGTATAGGGATAGAAACATGGGTTAGTTCTAGGAGGGGTATACCTTAGGTTAAGGGTAGACTCCTAGTAGAACCTTTTATGGCCTTATAGACTTGTTAAGATAAACCTTGTGTGATATCATAGATTGGTTAGGACATTCTATGTTCTTAATGTTCCTTATGTTATTGAAGATGTCCCATCACAGATATTTCATGAGACTAATAGCTAATCAAACTATACCTAACCATGTTTCTGCACCTACCCCAGTGGTACATCTAGTAGGCTAACTCTATCCAGGAGTCCTACCACCAAGGAATATAGTCGACAACTCTAGAGACTTCATCTTCTGCATCCTCTATCCTTTAAGGGAACGATTGGACTATATGAGGCCAAGGAATGGATATGAATAATTAAGTACATTTTGAATATCATTTAGAAACTAGAGGTATATAAGGTGTAACTTATAGTTTGCATGCTATAAGGACCCACCATGTGGTTGTGGGGTGTGTTGAACAGTTTGGGAAGATATCAAGGTTTGACTTGGAAAATATTCAAATCCCTTTTCATTTAATAGTTCCTTCTTGGTACACTAAATCCATATTTTACCCATGAACTCATGGAATTTTGGTAGAGCTTAATGGAAATGATTACCCACATGACATGACTCATGGAGCTACTTCGAAATTCCTTTATAGAAATGAAAGGATAGGAAGGGGTAGAGTTATAAGACTCCCCTAGTTTCTGATGGACTTTATTGTGATAATTTTGAATAAAGGATTGTGAAGGTTGAGGTATCATACAAGATTGGTGGCATAAATCCATATCTAAGGGATCAATAGAATCTAGTATGGAAGAAAGAGTTATATAGTGTTTAAAATATGAGTAGGTTTGTAATTATTTAAAGTTATTCCCATCACCTCACAAACATTTTTGACAATGTGGAATGGCTTGAAATATTCGGTAGTTTTGGTAAGGCTTATAGAAGGCCATAGGGACTCAATTGAGATTGATAACAACATAAAATCCTTTAATATGAGGATAGTTTGAGTGGTATGTATGCATATGGGATGATATATATTGATATTGAGTTCTTGAATTTGGTGGACCATGGCATGATCACCTAGCCTTAGCAACTTAAGAGTCTCTTTATGGGATTCAGTGTCATTCACCTCCTTGATGGATTGAGGAGGGTGATGAAGTAATTGTGGGACCCAATTTGGTTTAAGAGAACTTTTAGAGAGTGAAGCTAATTCATAATAGGTTGATCATAACTCAAATTCAGAAGAGATCATATACAGATCGTGCACATGTTATAGACTATGAGATATTTGATTTGGAACCCAATTTATATTTAAGGAGAGAATGAGGTATATTATAGACTAGAGTGAGAATGTCATATAAGGGAATATGGAACCACTCATCCTAATTTGTTGGTAGTATGGATGGATCTAGGAGGAGATTTGAGAGAGACAGTCTGATGTTCAAACCTAGGGATCTGATTTTTTCAATAGATACTACTAGATATACTTCTACATGATGATAATTTGGTGGAGGGGGGGGGAGATTTTAATATTCTAAAATTTCAAAGATAATAAAAAAAAATATTGATAATAATTTATGATTATTTTTTTGTGAAAATTTAGTATTCAATAAAAATAACTCAATCGATTATTTAAAGACTTTGTGTAAAGGTAAAAATCTATTTAGAACCTTGGAATATTCAATGGACTATTTTTGGAGTAATTTGTTGGGTTATTGTGAGATTCAGAGATCGGTAGACACACGACGTAGAAGGAATAAAAATATTAAGCATATTATATTACATGTGTTGTATTTTTTCTAAAATAAATCAATATCTCCCAAATGGTGACTCATACAATAAATATGAATCCATTATTTGGTCTAGGATGATGATTTTACCCTAGGTGCCACATGGTATTTGTGCAGATTGGGAATTTGATAACATCACACATGAGGATAACTTATTTAGTATATTTATTTATATTTGTATGAAAATAATTTAATATCATTCAAATTGTGCATCTTATGAGAAATATGAGACCAAAGTTAGGTTTGGGTTGTGATTTTTACCCTAGGTGCATTATAAACGTTGTGTTTGTTTGGTGTTTGGATACATCACATGCAAGAGTATTATTATTATTATTATTATTATTATTATTATTATTATTATTATTATTTTCATTGACGAGATTAAAATGGAAATTACAAGTGTAATTAATTTCTCCTTAATGATGAGCGATGTCTCCTCATATGTGTATATTTATTGATGATCAATATAATAATGGTGAAATTATTACTTGTGATAAATAAATGAAATTGTAGCCAGTTTTTAATGGATGTTTCATTTAAAATGTTAATGGTGGAATCGAAGTGAGATATTTAACAATAATAATAGATATTGTTATTGTTATTATTATTATTGCCATTAAATTTAGAAAACAACATTTTTCTATATAGAAAATTAAAATGTGTATATATATGGGATAAATATATATGTGTATATATATACATATATGGGTGTATATATGTATATATGGAAATGTATATATATAACATGTATATATACAAGTTATATATATATGTGTATATAAATATATATCTATATATGTGTGGGTTTATATATATACCTGGGTTAAATTTACATGTATATATATATGCCAGTGTGTGTATATATATATTCTTGTGTATATATTTATATTATAAGGGAATATATGTATATATGAATGAATTTTATTATATATTTAGTGATTGGTTAAATAGATTTAAGGTGGATAAAAAAATAAAAAAAAAATGATTGAAAGGGGTGTCCTTTGGGGTTCCATGCAAGTAATTGGGAGAAGGAGGCTCATGCATAACACATGATGGAAGAATAAAATAAATAATTGATTTTAAATAAATGAAATAGAAATAAAATTTATAAAGGGTGGAATAGAGGGTGGTTCTAGCATTATGGGAAATCCCTCTCCCCCTTTGACCCCTCTCTCAACCTCTCTCCCTCTCTCCCTATCTCTTCCTCCCACTCTCTTTATTTTTTTGTTTTATATTATTGTTTTTTCAAAACATATCTCTTTGATAACTTCTTTTTTATTCATCAGATTGACATTCCATTGGTACCATTGAGTTCATCTCAATGATCAGAAGCTAAATCATTATTTTTTTTTGATGTTATCGAGTTATGTTCAATCCTATTTTTCAGATTTTTGAATTTTTTTGATATTTTAAAAAAATTATCAAAAGATAATTGTAAAATTTTAGAAAAGATAATTGTGAAAATTATCAAATGATACTTTTTTAATTTTAACAATGATAATTTTGGAAAAATATTTAACCATAATTGCACAATTTTAACAATGATAATTGTGAAAAATTATCAAATGATAATTTTTCAATTTTAACAAAAGATAATTGTTAATAATTATCAATTTATAATTAAAAAAGATTATCCGAGGATAAATTAGTGATATTATCATAATATAATAATAAATAATTATCAAAATATAATTTATAATAAATTATTAGAAGATAATTATAAAATGGAAATTAATGGAAATGATCAAACAAATTTTTTTTATCAAAGGATAATTGTGTGATTTATAAAAGTATAGTTACATGTAATTATCATAGATTATTATAAGAATTATAAAATGATAATTTTATCATATTATAAAAAGAGGATTATAAATAGATAATTACTCTAAATTATCACAGGGTAATTTTAAAGGAAAATTGTCGAAAGATAATTATTGAATTATGAAGTATAATTTGTAAGTAAAATTATTGGAATATAATTATACAAATATTACAATGGTAATTATAAGAAAAATTATCAAGAGAAAAAGATATTAAATTATCAAAGGATAATTATTAAATTATCAAGGATAATTATATGATTTTATGGAAGAATAATTATATGGAATACCTCACGCATTCTCAAATTCATTTAGATATATAAACTTTCGAATGTGGTTTTATAATTATTCATAAGTAAAATTCTACAATAGAATGTCTAAAATGATTTTTTAGATACTATATAGGTGAGAGAATGTATTTTCACATGTGATATTATATTTCTTTTTTAAATAAAATATCTAGTTTTGGTTTTAGTAATCATTAGCATGTGATCGTATTTCTGGATAGCGTGCATACGTGCTTCGAGTAATGACACCATTGACGAACTTTGTCATTGATGTTAACGACATTACAGTAGGAGTTTCCTTACCTTGTTGGGAAATGTATATTTATTATTTTATCATGATGGGATGTTATTTTGGAATAATCCATTCTTGTTATAAGATGTAATTGGGTGTGTGAGTAGCTGTGGGTGTACTTTTTTATATATGATTATCATCACATTGATCTTGGAGTAGCTTATCCGTCCTTGCTATGACATGTATTTTTTTATGTTTTATAGTATATGGAATTATGTTGTAGGTACCAATATAATCAGGTGGATCCTTTAGGTTGGGTGTAAGAGGTTACCGAACCTAAATCTATCCTAACATCCTTAAAGGCGGGCATGACTACCCATGTAGAGGGGAATGTATAGTGACAAGCTAGTAGGTACTGAGATACATAGGTGGGTACATGAGGTTTGGTTTATGAGGTTACCCATATTTACATGATCTTAATTTCATGAAATTCGGTCATGGATACCTCAATTAAGGTGAAATCATAGTGGCTACATTGAGGATACTAAGATACACAGGTGGAGCCTTGAGGATGGGAGTATTGAAATACAATGCCCAATTACCCATTCTGAAGCAATCCTAACATCCTTATTGTTTGACAAGGCTACCTATGTATAGGTGAAATAATAGTGTCTTACTGTTAGATACCATTCATGTATTCCTATGGATATGGGTCTTGGGTTATTGAAAGGATAAGAAGATTGAAGATAGACCCGATGGAATATTCGACATTCCTGTAACAACCACAAAATGGGTGGGGTGATCTATGAGACATTGGTATAGATACCTGTGTTCTGGTCATTCTTACTAGAAATAAGAAAATGTAGGTGGGGTTGGGGTTTATTTTTTCTTGGTCAGTGGATGATGGATCATCACATATATGTTTATTGAGCATTCACTTATGTCATGATATACACTATTATATATATTGTGAACTTTTCGTAATGATGGATTGGTGGTTTCATACTGAGTATTTTACTCACAAACTACTCATAAATGTCAGTAAACTTTTATATTTCATGTATAGTTATTAGGTGAAGGGAAAGGGCCCTATGGTGGACGGTTGAGCGGTGAAGCATGGAGAAAGAGCAGACCGGAATACACACTGGAATACCCCATATATGTTTTTTTATTTATGTGTCTTGTATTTACCTTATTATTATACTCTATACAGGCTAACAAATTTTGGATCCATTTATATATATATGTTACTTATTAATTTTCTGCATTTTTTATCCTTATTATTTATTCATTTTATTATTATTATTTTTATCATTGTCATGGTCGATGACATGATATGTTGGGTATAGTCTTCCCACTATCAGATTTGGAACATCATTGCTAGTCAGAAGCCTCTTATGTATGGGTAGGCACACATGTTTTCATGTAGCACACAATTTAGACACATTTTTTCAGGTAGAAGTGTTACAAAACCCATCCTTATTACCTTCTATTTAATGTGAGAACAAATCACATCGCTTCGTGATGTGGTGGTCTGTCGTACACACATGTGACATTATTGTATTCTAAAAAAACAAAAATAATAAAGGTATATGTGATTTAATAAATCTAGAATCATAAAACTCTCATAAATATAATATATATAAAATAAATCCATCATTATATAAAACCATGAGAGGTGGTAATGTAAAAACTATTGAAATAAGTTCCTAAGGAAGCAGTATGTCTTACACAAAAATGATGATTTAATTACCCATTTTATGGAAGTGAAGACTCTTATAGTTCATGTCCAAAAAAATATCTCAATATATTTAATATACTAAGTTTATTATATCATCATGTTATAAAATGAATTTATGGATCTGGAGCAAGTGTAAAACAAAAACACCCATTGATGAACATCACCTCTTCTTCAAGTATCCTTCGTAGGGTTGTAATAAAATCCATCTGATGTTGGATTTATGTCCAAAATAAGGCTTATATGATGATATTTGGAAAAATGGGAACTGATTTGGTCATGTAATGGATAAACCAAAAGGGTTTTAATGTGTGAAGAAGATATGATAGGGGATGACCTTTTATTAGTGAGGTGAGTAGTACAATTGTAACATTTTGAAAAGGGAGAATTCCACCCAAGTTTTTTTAGGTCCAAAGGCTCCCATAATGGATCCATATTGATCCCATAATGGATATGATGTAAATATGTCCATAAAATGGGGTTTTTAAAATTTTTAAGTCATTTTTAACACTTATCTTTTAAGTTTAACCCCCGATAAATATGTTTTTTTACCTTAATCATGGTAACTAATTTTAATAGTTTTCTCTAATAATTATGATAAAAAATTAATATGTAATTATTAGTTAAAATAAATTATTTATATTCCAAATATTTAATCCATTTTTTCAAATTCCATTAATATAAGTTGAAAATTTTAATTTAAAATTAATCCCGTATATCCAATGAGAAAGCGGGGTTTGAAAAAGAAAATATTCCAAAGTTTACAAAGTTTTTACATCATAATTAAATATGAAATTGATTTCAATGAACTAAATGAGATTAATGGATGTATAATTGGACTAATTTTACTTTAAACCCAATTTAAAATATAATTTATCTTTGAAAATAAATTAATCAAAAAATGTAGTTTTCAATTAAAATTCTTTATTTTTCTCTATTCATCAAAAAATGAAACTTTTCAAAAAAATCCAAAAAAATTATGACCAGAAAATTTTGAATTTATGATTACATAAATGATTTTTATTTTATGAATTTTTTTCTAAAAGTTTAAAAAACTAATTTTATTATTTTACACAAAAAGAAATAAAAATCATTATTTGAGAAAATAATATTCTTAAAAAATATAAAAACTTTACCGAATATTAAGATCTTATTTTTTATCAATGGGTTTACTTTATAGAAAAAAATTATAATTAATTTTTAAAAATCATTTATTACTATTAATATATATATTTTTAATTTCTATCTTATAATGGTCGTGTTTAAATAAATCATTAATAATATATTATGGTTTTATTACAAATCAGTGTCATGTGTAACACAAGCTAACCCAGTGTTATGTATAGTTAAAATATAAATAGTGTATCATTTAACATAATAAATTAAATAAATTTAATTTATTTGAAAAAATATAATTCACAAAAACTCGGGGTGTTACATACCTTCTAAACCTTTGTAACCCACTCTCAAGCTACTTCTAGTACCTGAAACACTACTAGAACCACTCTAAATCTATATAACCAATACCATCATGAGTAAACTAAAGAAAAAACATTTTTTTTCATTAATTAAAAGGGTCCATATATTAAGAACAAGATCAGAGTATTACAAGTTTATATTCATGGAACATATTTCAAGGGTTTCTTTTTCAATTTTGGTCTTCTTGGTCGCTCATCCACTGGTGCTAGTTCTAAGAAAACTATCTAGTATCCTATGAAATTCATTACTAAGAAAAGGAGAATACCAATAGTGTGTGTTTAAATTTTGAAGGACCAGGAGCACCAATTTACTGGATTTCTTCAAAAATGGAAGCGGTCCATTATATGGAGTATTATTAACATCAAATGAATATTTAATGAATCTAAAAGGGGTTCCCAAAATTATTTTAGCACCTACAATGGAACATTTTGCGAATATGGATTCCCTAAAAATCATGTAAGTAGGTATTATTCACCTAATTTTAGATAATAAAAACGTTATCCTACGCTAAGTAATACACAATAGAAAATGGAATGATAATTATGTAGAGGGATAATGAGTTGATATACACCCTAATAGTGATAGAGTGGATAGTTTTTACTTATTACAAAAAGTAAATAAATTATTTAGCAAAGAATGATCACTTTTACCATCCATTCATTGACCAAATGATATAAATGTTAGTTATTCATTAGTAATACTACTTTTTATGGTTATTTTGGATATATTGATATTATATAGGCACAGGAGAATCATGGAAAAAATCTTCTCAAGCTTCTGTAGATCCCTCTCCTAACAAAAAATTTATTTTGTTACCTGTAATGAACATACTACCTTTTTTGTGGTGTATTGGAAATATTTTCCACAAGATTAAGGTTTTTATTAATAATTTTTCAGTATATGTATGATCATTTTAGGTGCACCACAAGAATTTAGACTTGCTGTTAGAAATGAGTGAACTGAAATTCCTAGTAATAAATTGAGAGAAATTCCATTTCATAGTGAAGATGGAATAATTTATGGTTATGATATTTTTAAATATGGGAAAGAGGTTTATCCCCAGTAAATTTAAATTGATCTAAGAATTTATATAACTCACAAAAAAGATGAATATTCAAAGCTTCTTGGTATGTGGGGGGTTTTAACAAATTTTTTGTAATTTTTTTTCAAAACTTTCTTAATACCTCAACAATTTATTGAAAGAATATGTGGCCTAGAAGTTCAATTGAAGTTATAAGAAGGCTTTAGAGGATAAAAAAACCATTTTTATCTCCCACACAAATTACGATATCACAAAAATGGGTGGATCCCCTTTAATTGATGTGTTATGAGAATGATGAGACAATAGTAGTGGTTCTCAGAAAAATAGTGGAAAATATAATATTTCATCTACTATACTAGATAAACTCTTATAAAGTCCTAATAAAACTATACCATGATGGATGACTATTTAATTATAGTGTTATTTTATTTCAACAAGTTTATAAACTATCTTATACTCTATAAAGTTATAGTCTACATTGATTTTATGAAATGAAAATTTTTATTGAAGAAAAATGATACCAAACCCCACTTGATCTAATGTATAGTTTTCTCAAGGTGTTCAATATAAAAATAAAATATTCCAAGGTTTAGATAATATTTTTTCTCACCATCATTATAGAATGGATTCTTTATATCTTAGTAGAGATCAATTGGTTAAAATTATGAAATAATTTATCAAAAATAAAAACTTTTCACCAAATCTTATGGAACGACCATGGATTAATAACCTAGTAGATCATTTAGAAACAAATGAAATTTACAAAAATTTCATATACCATATTAGGAATAAATTTCTATCTAAATATAAACATTACTTTAAGGATAATCTTGTGATAACAATGAAATTCATAGATGGATTGATTCAACTATGCATAACTAATAATGAAGTGGAAATCTAGTTAGAGTTTTATCACTCCTCACTGATGGGAGGACGCAATTACCTAGATAAAATAATGACAAATATTATTCAATGTGAGTTATTTGGGAAAAAATTCCATTGATATGTACAGAGATTCATAGAGGTATGTGATCATTGACAAAATAAAAAAAACATTAGGAAGAGAGATTTGATAACACAATATCCCATTATGAAGGTAAAGGATTTCTATTTATGGGGGAAAGATATCACGAGTCATTTTCCTAACACTTTAATCCTCAAATACATTCACATACGTATTGATTATGTTTTAAAATGGGTAGAAGTGGAATCAAATTATATCAATATGGGGAAGGTTCTAAAAAAAGTTTAATGAATAATATATATTCATTTTTTTGTAGTTACCAAGTTAATGATAAATAATATATGAATAAGTTTTTATAACAACATTAAAATTAGAGATCTCAATAAATAAGAAGTTTATTACACTATAAGTACTCCATAATATTATTCAACAAATGTATAAGTGCATCTATTAAACTAGGAAATCAAAAAGATGTCTTAGATTAATATTAATTAAATAAGTAAGGATGTGTCAACAAAATATGATAATTCAGTATGGGATTATCTAAGATCCTATAATAAATTGTTGGGAATGTACCTATTATGATTGTTGTACTGAAAACCAAGCCACCTTTAGGTGGAACTCACCAAAAAATCTTATTAGGAGGTAAAAATTTCAATTAAAAGGAAGATTAAGTAGGAAGGGAAAAAAATTTATAGTTGGATGAGATAGAGGATATATAAAGTGATTCCTATGATAATACCTAAATTGATAAATATAAAACCAATAAGTATTATAACTAACACAAATTTAGGCAATTTGTTACACCAAGGAAATAAGATACCCTTGTTTAACTAAAATTTTCACTTGTACCTTGTTAAACTCATGTCAAGATGGAAAAATCCTTTTGTGGAAATAAAAACATTCCCATATAAGGTTATGAATATTTTGATAAATGAGGAGACAATGTTCAAGGTGAATGTAAATCACCTTAAGAACTACCTTAATCACTCCTGTATGAGGTGGGTCCTATAACTATACATTAACAGAGGAAAATTAGAAGTATGTGGATTTTAACATTAATTAGATAATTGACCAGGATACAATCTTGGTGCATTTCATTTTAGTTTCTTAATTTAATTTACCATAGGTTTTATGTTATAAATTATAATAAATGTATCATTTTAAATACTTGTATTTTACATGATTAATCTATCATTAAGACTATTAACCACCCCATGTGAAGAGAATGAGGAATTGGAATTAGAACACATATATAATGAAATTCAATGTCGAAAGGAATAAAGGAAATTTTAAAAAAGGGAAGCTGTGTGCTGGTGCCACACAATATGACTTTCCATAATTTATTATCCCTTAATAATGCTACCACATGTGTCACAGAATAAAGATTTATCTCACATCTTATTTTAAGATGTGAGGAGATATAGTGAGGCCCCAAAAATTCGTGGGGTCCCATCTACAATAGAAATGAACCATGAAGATTCGATCATGGTAGTGTATACATCACCTCCTGACATAGAGTATCATACCATGCTTCAAACTCCTAGATTCTCAAAGACAATAGAGTAATAAAATTTCACGAGGAAAATCTCATATTATAGTAATAACCCATAAAAATATCTTAATTTATCTATAACAAATCATAGTGATGTTTTGTAATTCCATGTAAAAATTATAAAATTAAATAGAAGAAACATAACTATAAATTTTGTTGGCTTCATTACACACTACAATTCATTCCCAAAATCTCAAATGTTGAAGAAATTAGTTCCATAGATGCACCATTATAGATGAACCAATGGTACAATGATCCAAATGAAATGATTTTCAAGAATTTATGTGTTTGTAAAAAGAATATTTACACCATTGTAAAAAGTGTTATACTAAAATATTTCAATGTTTTATAAATATCTAGTGCAACCCCAATCTATGTTGTGATAGTTTTACTTTCCCTCTCTCTCATTTTTCTCTCACCACATTCTTTCATAAAACCATTTCACTTAAGTTCAATGGGTGTTGGTCGATTAAGATCTCTCCACCATAATTGTGTTTATTACTAAACCTCCCTAGACTAATTGAACTAAAGATTAACCCCCACCCCCTAAAACCCACCACTGCCCCACCAAACCAAAACCTCCATTCCTTAGTTCCACAAACCCCCTAAATATCCCTAAAAATTTTCCCTAATACTTCACCCATTATTCCTAATTACGACCCAATGATATTATATTTATTCACTTTTTGAATAAAAATTTACACGACCAAAATTCCCTTAAAAAATACCCTCCATATATCATAGAAAGTTCCAGATATAACCACCCACCCCACCACATGAGCCATCAAATATTACCACACAGATTCCTTTCCATAACCCATATTAATCTTGTCCTATTTCCCCAACCCCACCAACAATGTATTCCTACACTCACCTTTTAGTATGTCAAATATGATAAACCCCTCAAATATTACCTTCAGTTTTATAACCCCACCCAACAAGAGAGGCAGTGGAAGATAAAAATAAAAATAATCAGAAAAAATCCTTGTATAGGTTAATCTCATGGATGATTGGAATGAAACATAATGTCATGATTGATTTATTGGTAAACCACCTGAATAAAATTTTCCATGTGTATGAGGAGGAAATCATGGAACTAGACCTTAAGTTTTTTCCAATATAAAAGATTATATTTCTATAAATTTAATTAAGATTGTCTAGATATTATTAGAGTATTTCTTTGACTCATTTCATGATCAAAATTGGAATTTATTTCTATGATTTTTTGAAAACCTAGAACTATGATAATATTAACATGATATACCTAGATATAGGGAATATCCACTTTGTAAAGTAGTTTTGACTAACCTAATGAGTAATCATATCCCAAAAAATAATAAAATAACTCAGGTAAAGAGTGATCTCTTGAGTATAATACTATGTGAAGCATCATATTCTTGTCTTTATAGGAGGTATTATTAGATATCAGAGAGTCCACTTGAGGTCCTCCTTTTATATATAATTTTCCTTGGCCTAGAAAGCAACATGGTCTAAAGGTTTATAATATAATTTCAATTCTATTGAAAATAAAATAATATTATGATAATGTGTGGAAACTTCATTACTAACATTTTAATAAAATTTGGATCATATAATTTTTATAAACTACTTACCTATATTGAAAAAATCTACTTGATTGTTTTACATATATTGGATAATATGGGTATGATGAAGAAATAAGGATAGGGGTATAAATGGTTTGATGTGTATGCATACACCAAGGGAGAATATGATATGTAAAATAGCTATTCTCAAGATACCTCTTATTCTAAATGATCACATAAAGCAACATTTTTCCCTATTAACATAGCTCTAACACACTTGTATCTCAGATAGATATGAATACATATACCATAAATACTATATAGTTTATCATTTTTTTATGACATATGATCTTCCTAATGATACACATATCTAATTAGGTACCACCCATTCTATTAAGATCTCTAAAAACCACACCACCATTATGTCATATTTCCTTGCTTCTTACCTACTCCACATTTTGACATGATTCTTACATTTATCCATACCACCAATGTTAATCTACCACCAAACCTATATAATTTTAACTTTTTAAGGTAACCTACCCCTATGAGAGATACCTACCATTACAAAAATAATGTGCCAATTGATGCATCCACCCAAAAATAGAAGAAGTGAAAGGGAATGATGATAGAAGTTCCCAATGAGGTTCTATCTATCAATTTAGATTCCTTCTATATAATCTCCCATTTAATCATAGAGACACCCTCAACCCATGAGATTATTGATCATGTCTATAATCCAATTGAAAAAATAGTCACTACGGTAACTAGAACTACACCAATTATGAAGGCATCCATCTATCACGTGGTAATTAAGAAGATCATGGGTATAACCATTTATATGGAACCTAAACAAGTTATTTAGACCATGACTAGTACTAACCATGCATCAGAGACTACCATTAGTGGGACCAAATAATTTGATCATGTCCCACCCATAGAGGATACATTATCCCTCTATATGATGGATATTCCTCTACTAAAGTGCTTATTGTTCTACCATTAGGGGAGTATATCGAGCAGTGGTAAACATCTTCCTTTCATACCATTAAATGTTTACTAGGAAATCTTGAGGATGTGATGTAGTAGTGTGAGTAGTCACTAAAATATTACTCACCATCCATTTTTTCACTTCTTAATGATTATTAAATTTAGGATTACTATATTTGGATGATAAAGGAGAATTTCTATTAGTCATAAGATATCCCCTCCCCTATTTTTTGTATTTTTCATTATGTTCCCATACATTTTGAATTTTATTTCTCATACTTTTTTATAGTACCTGTTCATATATTCTGGTTGATAATTTCTGATATCATCCTAATACCTATTTACTAACATATATGGAACTATGTATTTTTAAAAAGAAATTATTTTTTTATATTCATTTATTTGTCTTTTTAAGAAAAAAATCATGTAAAGAAATTTTATTTTATAGTAAATTTCATTAAACACTCTAGTAGTAGAAGTATATCAATGATATCAACCTATCCTAAGAATCTAGTAATAAAATCAACATGAAAAATGAGAATATTTTAATTTTCTATATTAATTTTTAATTCATTCATTTTATGAAATTTACTATTAATTATATGCATCAGTCAAACCTTTTATAAACAATAGGGATAATGTTCAATTAAGTTTTTCGATAGGGGTACTTTGTCCTTGTTTGGAATTTTTTCATCATAAATGATCTATGATACATCATCATTTAGGATAAATGATCTTACATTCAGTGAATTTTGATTGATAATGCTATTTTTTGAAATAAATTAAAATTTTCAAAATTTTCATACCCACTTCAATATTATATTATCTTTGAAAATAATAATTTTTTTGGTTTTTATTATAATTATTGAAAATTATTATTTACTATAATTCCAATTATATTTAATTCGATGAATTGATTAACTTATATTTTAATTATTATTATTGAGTGGTACTCTAAACCCCTTTAATATATTCTTTTTTATATTATCCTTCTTAATATATTATTTATATATGCATCACTTCGAGAATATACTTATCAATATTATCATATCATGATGATTTGAAACCACATTAAAATTATTTATGAATTCATTTGATTATTTTTATCCCATTTTATCTTAATACATAGCCAAAATTTGATCCTTTTATAATCCTATAGGTATGATTAAATTACTGATAGAAAGATGATTTATCCGTCCTTATATATTTATTTCATAAATTAAATTATTTTAATTGAGCTTAATGAGATATATTATGTTATTTAAAAATTCTATTAGAAATTTGGTGTTGGAATTTAGAAAATGGGGATGATCTCTTATTTATTTTTAATAGTGGTTCAAAAGTTAGTTTTTTTTGTGCTTAAATTATTTTTACATAAAAAAAATAAAAAAGTGGCATGGACTACCTTGGATTTACATTTGGCTAGTTACAGCCCCTTTATTGTTCATAATACTAAAAATAGATGTAATTGGATATTAATGGAGTGGATTTGGATACAAACCTAATTGACTTCCAAGGTGTTAAAGTGTCATTCGTATATGGATTCCATTGAAAAAAATATTGAAGAAAAGGGAAATGTTTTCATCGCTATTTTGGAAGTTTAAATTTTGATCCTATGAGGTAGTAGAGGAAATTAAATGGGGATTAATGGTTATTGAGGATAATAAGAAAGAAAATATATTTTTCCTTAATTTAAATTGAATTTAATTCTTTTTAATTTAAGAATTAATCTTCTTTTTTCAGACCTTTATTTTGAATTTTTATATTATAAACCACTCACCTTAAACATTAAAGTATACTATTAAAAGTCCTATTGATTTTTCTCAAGCCTATGGATTGATTGTATATACATGATATTGAGTGTGAATCTAATAAAATAATCTTTAGAGTTGAGTTAATTGAATTTCGAGTTAGGTAGATCATATGTGTCATGGGTAATAATTTAAGGTTTAATAATGTGGATGAAATGGGGAAATAATATTTAAGTTTAATTTTATATTAGGTATAATTAGGAAACATTTTACTGGATGGTGTCTTGTATTTTATAAGTATCAATTATGACTCAATGTTCATTATTTTATCTAATTAAATAATTCTCTTTATCAATGTTTAATTAATTTTGATTTAATATTTATATTTTTATTGGGGATATAAAAATGGTCAAGTGATAGGAAATTTGATAATCTAAAAACATGAATACTTTTTTCAAGTATTTTTATACTCAAACGAATCAAACACTATCTAATTTCTTTATATTTCAATGATTTATAGAAGAAGGAGATATTAATGAACATTGATGGAGTTTTAATGAAATTTATGATTTTACAAATTAAATCTTGTGGTAAAAACTTGATAGTGATATGTATAATATATTAATATATATGTGACACACATTATCCTCTAACTTATGGTATGATATAGGAATATCATATGTGATAATATTACTTATTACCTTGAAATTCAAAATTCCATGGATATGAATATAGTCTAGTATGATATGATGATATCATATAGAAATGGTGTGAGAGGTAAAATATTTTATAGTACACACATTTTAATATAAACCAAAAATTAATTATTAAACATTCTAACCCTTTACACAAAGGTTATCCTAAATTAAAAAACTCATGGTTGAGTTAGTGGATGAAGGTTAGAAGAGTTACGACAAAGGGAATATACTCATGTAATTGTAAAAAATATGAGTAAATACATAGGATCATGGAGCATCCTCATGTACTATATAAGGGACTCTTGGCTATGAGATTTTTTGTGCACTCCATGAGAAAGTTTCTATCCAATTATGTCTCACTCTCAATATTATCTTCTTATTACTTCTTTGTAACTCAATATACAAGAATATGAGTAAGGTAGGTGGTTAATTCCCAAAAAATTAAGTGTATTAGGTAAATACCATTGATAAAACATGGATTAAAGGGTATATTGGATATTATTACTGATATTTATAAATTAATGATTAATGTAAATAGTAACTATGGTCACCAGTGTATGGTACTTTGTTCTTTATTTTATATTTTTCAAGGTTTTATTTTCACATATGGTGATCCTGGATATGTTTTTTATTGATATAAAGTTTTCATATGTTCTAAGAAACCCAATAGTTTTTTATATCTTGGAGATGTTTTTTTATTATTGAAATCATACTCAAAATTATGAATTTTGAAAATTTATCCATGTTTTATTGTGTATCATAGGCTGTGCTATATACTTTCATAAGGAAAATGAATATCATAATACATATCATTAAATATGATATACATGGATGGAATTATGTTATATGATAATGTATGTTAAATTGGTTTCGTTTACTATGATATATATCATTTGAAAAGACACGTTTATAATCAGTTTGTTTTTTACCAAGTCATATAGTATGATATAGTGGATTGGAATAGATGATATTGTCACACTGTATATAAAACTTGAGGATATTATCATAAAAATGATATATATGAAAGTTATATAATATAAATCCTCAGTCACCAAAGGGACATCATGACTGGTAATTATTCATCATAGATTATGGTTGATAACTGGGGAAGATGTGTATTAAGATATTTGGATATTGTCAAATATGGTATTAAAAAAAATTTATTTTACTAAAATTTAAATTATAAAATGATTTATATAGTTTATTAATTATTAATAATTTATATGAAAATTTATTTTGGTATTATTTAATTTATAAATATGTTTATAAAATAATTAATTTAAAATTATTTAGAATCAATTATAAAGTGTTTATGAAACATTAAATAAATGAAACACCTAAAATTAATTTTTAATATTAAAAATCATTTATAAGGATTTATGGAACAAATCATAATTAAGATAAAAAAAATTTATATATAAGTTATAGTTATAATTTATAATGTGGTCATAAATTACAAAAAGTAATGTGAAATATAAATAAGTTTATACTATTTTATAAATTGTTCATAACAATTAATTTTAAATGATTAAATTAAAGGACTTATATAAATAATTATTTAAACCACCAAAAAATGAATTTTTATAATTGATATGATCAAGGTATGAAAAATAATAATTTTTTAAATCAATTTATATTATTTAAATACTCCATATAATATAAATTGGAATATAAAAATGTTTATATTTATTTTAATATCATATATTTAAAATAAAATCAATAAAAAAGAATAATATAAAGGAGTTCCTATTGGATATAGTTATAAAATGTTTGATTTTTTTTATCATTATGTATCTATAAAACATTGATTAATTATAAAGGGTTTATAATTAGTATTATTTATGAATTGTTCATAATTTGTTTATCATATGATTAGATATATGATTTTTTTTTGTTTTATCATATTTCTTATATAATTCATAGTTATAAGTTTTTTATATTATGAATTGTTTTATTATTTATTATAAAGAGTTAAATTAATTTATGAATTATCAAACATGAATCTACGGAGTAACATGTTAGGTATAATAATTGATTAATTTTTATTGTACCTTAATATGTATTGTGTTGGGTTATGAGATTAAATTTAAAGGATGATTATATTTATACATATTATGTTTTGAAATTATTATGGAATTAGTATCTCTCTTGTGTAATGTATACTTGGGTAGAAGAACTTTGGGCTGGATTGATCACTAGCCTAGAGGGTTAGGCTTTGTCTAGAAAAGTGCGGGTTGGATATCATTCCCTCCAAACATAATCTTGTAGATATTTTGATTTCATATGATTCTAATAATTTACATAAAAGGGTTCCATACACCATATACATAAGATGAATTTTGATATGTATGAATATAGTTGAATTTTAATTTTGGTCAGTAACACTCGCTATGAGTTATTTAAAGAGTGATATATCAATATGCTTTGAAAATGTCAATTTAGTGAAATGAATATGATTAGAAACTATTAAATTAGTGTAATTTATACAAATTAATGGATATAAAATGAGATAAGATAGTGGTATGAAATTCCATTTAAAATAATACTAATTTTTGGATTCCTTCCAAATAAAACTCATGTCAACTCATTAATAGTTTAATTGGGTAGGTTATCCTAAAGCAGGGTGTTAATATACCATCTTGAGTAATGAATTATAGAAATGAAGTACCCTAATAGATAGGAAAGAAAATACCACAGTGAGATTTGGGTTACACTTAGCTGTTAAACCCTTATGAAGGATGTTAAATGAATAGTGTTTAGTTTGTCTTTATGATGGATTGGAAAAAAAATTCTAAACCATCCAAGATTAATACATGATATTATTGTAATGATGACCTACTTAAACACATATGTGGTGATAGGAAACATAAGTAGGATTACTTTCATACTAAATTATGATTCTCGTCTCACTCATGGATAAGAAGAATTTAAGTGTAATAATTTTTTTGAAGGGAGAAAATATATTAAATTCCCTTATTAAATGATCATCAAATATGATACCTAACTTATAAAATATTCTATTATAAAACTAATGGGATTTATTATAATCAAATTTAAAATTGAGATTAATCATTTTAATGAAGAAGATAAGTGTTAGAGACTTCTTGTTCTATTTTAAAAATATGATAATTTTCCACAAATTGGATGATAAATAATATTTGTTATAAAAACTAATTACCAAAGAAAACCCTTCTAAAGAAGGTACTCAAGTGGGAATTTTTTTTATAATAATATTGAGAGGGATTCTCTTGATATTTCTACTTTTCTATCTTTATCTATAGATCTTAAACTCTAGAATAAAAATGAAACAATCAATACTTATGGGATGATTGATAACATGAAATGGTTATATTAAGAGAAAGAATTAAATGAATGACATGAAATTTATAAAGGAAATATTTAGTTTTTTTTGTTATAAGGTACTTCAATCTGGCTCATGTACGAAATATTACTCAGTATGTTAATGACTTAGAGAGATTGGGGTAACCCCTTGATAATGAACTAGTTATTAATTTTATTTAGTAATATTTACTGAAAATTTTCTATAAGTTCTCTAAGAATTATAATATGGATGATATTAGAAAAATATTAGATAATAAACTAAATATATGAGGATAATAAAGTATAAAATGGGTGGACCAAGATCAAGGGTTTTACTAATAGAGAAATGAAGTAAAGGTTTAAACAAAAATAAAAAATATATTTTTTCAAAGATATTACAATGATTATTTTGATAGATGGTCGAAGTATTTGAAACCAAAGGGTGGAGAAAAGAGTAAAGGTTAATGTTTATATTATTAAAAGTTGGTCCACTATAGATTGAATGTCACAGATTCCTTAAAGGGTAAAAATAAACCCATTAGAGTGTCCATGATATGTATAATTCTATAGAAGTGAATTATTATATTTTAAAACATATATTATACCAAATATATGTTTTAATAGTGTTCTAAATGTATAAAATTTCAAAATAGAATAAGGATTGATGGATGGAGAATAGAGTATGTGCTTCAATGGTGAAGAAATAGGTTTCCACATCAAGTATTTTGATTTCATGGATAATACTAAAGATTAAATCAATCAGAATAAATATTTTTTATTTTAATATTGTTCTCCTATTATGTGATAAGAGGTGATATCATAACACAAAGTGTTGTTTTAATATAAAATATTATTTATTTTATGTACATTATTCAAAATAACCTCTTTTTATAACATTATTGAAAAGATGAATGGATAAAATATTTTTATAATAAATAAATGTGTTTATCCCAATGATTGTTAAAATATGAAGCTTTTTACCCTTCTATCTATTAATTTTTTTTAAATAATAGTCATGTTTTTATGAAAATTATTCAAACACATAGAATATCATATAAGATAATGATAAAATAATATATTTTTTAAGTTTTTATATTTAGAGGAAATAAGAATTATTTAACAACACAAGTGGAGTTAGTGTATCTTATGATGATATTATAAAAATTACTATAGCTTCTAATATGCTCATGGGATTATGTTTGGACTTAGAAAAGTTCAATTTTTTCAAAGAGAATGTAATTATTTTTAGTATTCTAAGTAAATATCACCCAATATCCTAGAATAATATAGTATATGGTAAAGAAAAATTTAAACAGACACATTTAGTTACCATGATGAAGTAAATATCACTTTATATCCCAAAATAATTTTAGGTATTTTGGTAAAGAAAATTTAAATACATACATTAGTTATCAAATTATTTCAAGGAAAACACTTGATGGAAAGGGTTCCAAGTATGGTGTGGATGATGAATTTATAAACAATTATAAGTATAAAATAATGATTATTTACATCATAACATTATATGTTTTGGAATTTATGAGTTTGATTATTATGTTCAAAGAGTTTAACATTATGAATATATTCCTATGTCTCATAATTATTCAAACTCGATTACAACATGAATATTTCTCCCAAAAAGATTTTTGTTAGAGGGTTTTTTCAAGTGGTGTTATATAGATATAATGAGTTTTAAAAAAACTAAAAACTTCATCAATTATAAGGTAATTACAGTGTTATTTTATATAGGATATGGTTAGAGGGGAACATATGTATGGTTTTGTTAATGTTATTAAAAGAGTTTACAAATATAAAATTCATTAGGTTGATACAAAATGAAGTATCCATATTTTTTATTAGTTATATATAATACACGAATTAACCTATTAATGTATGACATTTCATCATCCCTAATTGATGTTCATAATTTAGTATTATATGTTATGATAAAACGTTATGGATAAAAATAGTAAGTCTTTTTATATAGATTTAAAATATTATCATGAGGTAGAAAATGAGTTTTATGTGAAATTTGACCCCATAAGTATACCACAAAGAGTGTTCTATACTATGTATTTGGTATACTGGTGGATCATGTTTCATATTTTTGATTTCCCATTCCTAGTTTTAGTAATATACCAAGCATGATAACCTTCATACTTTGATACATTCCTCATGAAAACCTTAAGGATTAGCTAATTTGTGGGTGTTTGGGTATGTTGAGGATCCATTTATCAGTAGTTTCTTAATTAAGCAATGATTTTCCTCTTTTACAATAAGTATGAAATTTAGTCCCTCAATTCAGATAAACTAAGAAAATTTATGGCCTTGCATATAATTTATATATTATTTCCTTATATAATTGGATGAGGGATATGCAATGTGGTAATCTAGATTGTTGAATGATGTTATATATATTCATTAACCTGGTCTATCTATACTTGGGGGGTCATGAACATATGAATAAGATATATAGGACTAAAATAAATTTTATTCCATGTCTACCTAATATATTCAATAAATTATAATAATATTAAAATGAAATCCTCTATATGATACAGTTGGTTTGAATAAGTGTAAAGATACATGTGTTTGATAGAGATCGCATCAGAACCCTTATATCTTGAGGAGAACTAACATCTTTTTATAGACCACTAATTTCTTATATTTATGAATTTGAGAATTTGTATTTTTTTAATGCTAAAAAGTCTTGGGGTTAGTCTTTATAGTTAATTTTAAAGACACTTATTTTAATGAAACTATAAGAGCTATTATAAAATGTTTATAGTTTATCTAAAATAAGTTTCTATGGGAATTAATAAGGTATTTCATGTGAAGTTATAAAAACTGAGATTAATGATAACTTTACAAAATTATTTTGAAAATATCCAAAAGGATTTTTGGGTATGATTTAAAAATTTATATTTTATGATATGACATACAAAAATATTATATCAAATCATTGAGGATTTAGTGAAAGAGGATGATTATTTTGTAAAAAATATAAATTATACAATTTATTTGATAAATATTTCATTAATATTAGGGTATAATATAAGGATATCATATGATATGATGTCCTTGATTACATGAAAATTCAAAATTTCATAGATGGGTATATTATTTAGGATGATATTGAGATATCATCTGGAAATACATTGAGAGTAATTGTATTATACAATCCAAATTTTTTTATGGAAACTAAAAATTAATGTATTAACATTTTAATCTCATATACATAATCTATCATTGAAAAAATTAACTGTAAGGGAGATTTTGTGGAAGAAGGATACAATAGTTATAAATGATGGAATTTACTCATATATTAATAAAATGTATGAGTAATTGAATGGTCTTGATGAGAATCCATATAACATATATAATGGAGGCTTCTATATGTTAATTGGTATGCAATATATAATAATGGTCCAGGATAAATATATCTCCTTAAATATTACATATTCCTCCTTTCTTCTTTACAACTCAAGATACTAGAATATCATGAACGTAGGTGGGACTTGTCCAACCTATTTGGGTTATTCATTAGATATTGTGCATACACCTCAAAGGGAAGAGTATATTGGCTATTCCTTTTGATATTCATTATGTAAGTATCAAATAAAACTATAGTACTAGCCTCTGGTGAATGATATAATATTCTATATTTTATATTATTCATGGTTTTAGTTTTATACATGGTGAAGCTTAGATTTGTGTTTTTAATTTTTTTAATACTTAAAAAGGTTTAATTTAGACCTAGAATCCCAATACTACTATCATTACAGTGTGACTAGGTTCAAGTGGAGTTGTGTATGGATAAAAAATAATCAATCAGGACACAACTATATAAATCATTCCAAAATGAAACCACATATGAATAACTTGGATAAAATTTAATAAGAATTATTCCAATGGCTAGATAGACCATGCCATAATTTCCATATATAATAATAACCTAAAAGTTTTTAGTATTTAAAACATCATGATGTCTTACAATATTCCAGGATGATATGAATAATAATCAACTAAAAATGTGGAAAAATTATAGATTATGATGTGATTTATCACCTCACACCCAAACCAATGGAATAAAAAATGTAGTAGATCATCCTAATCTCATTCCCTGGTAAAGACCCCATTTCACCATGAATTGATAAATTAATGATAAAATGGAATTCAAAACATGGATTAAAAATTAAGAGGTTGCATCAGGATCTCTATAAAATTGAAATATTTTAAGAGGATATATTTTCTACAATGTTTCATCCCTTATGGTTGCGTTATTATTGTGTCTAATTATAGAGTAAATTTGGGAAATTTCAACCATATTTCATCAACAAAAGCTATTACACTATAACCTAGTTTATGATTATAAAAAAAATTATGTTTTCAAATAATTTTGAGAGCTTAGAAGTTTTTTATTATGTTAACTCTTCTTGAGTGAAATTTGATAAGGATATTCTTATAGATATTATAAAATTGATGAATTCAATACTATGTCAGTTCTCTTACTTCATTTTCACGATTTTTCTATTATACCATATATTTTTATGGATCCCTCATCCCTTGAGGAAACTTCCTTATTCATAATGGATATCCATTATTTCATGAGTGATTAATCTCCAAACATATGGTGAATCAAGAGTAAGAGTATGGTAATGTAATTTAGTTTATTTATTCTTCTTATAGAAATTATTTTTCTATATCCTATTGAGTTTTATTTTTATTTCATACCTTAGATGTTTTTTGAGTGAATTATAAAATAAGAGGGGATCCTTAATGTAATAGGGAAGGGTGGGACTATGAGGGTAGAATATATTTATTTTTATCAATAATTATTTGTTTTTGATGAAATGTATTTTAATTAGCTTCCATTAAACTTAATTATTTGAATGAATTAAGGCATTATTAATTAAAATTGAAAAAGTAATGATTACTTACCCTTAGTAAATATCTCAAATAAATAATTCATTCAATTACACTAATGAATTAAATAAAAAGTTTTTTGGGAAAGAATATCATCCGAAAATGTTTCACTATATTTATTTTTAATTGAATGTTTTCTTTATTGACTGATTTATCATTAATTATTGTTTTTTATTGTTTTTATGATTTTAATTCATTAATTTTTTTTTGAAAAAAAAAATAGTTAATAAAGAAATATTAGTTGATCACTTGTAATCCTTGGAATGCTTTCTTACCATAGACTCTTTATATTTTACTAAAAAAATAGTAATTTTAGTGAAATAAAAAAAAGAATTTAAATTCAAAACATTAACTCACTAACCATGAGAGGTGATGATGATTGTGGGAATTTGAGAATTTTGTATTAGAGTTTTTCTGTATTAGATGAAGGTGTAGTCTTCCATATTGTAGCAGCTACAAGAGTCTCAATTGGAATATTTTAATTTGGTGTTTTTGAGAGATATTCTTATCAATGTAATTCCTCTAAAGGGAATGTAATAGGATATATATTAATGGTTGTTATCACATAGGATGGTTTTTGTTCCATTGGTGATTATAGTGGAGGATTTTAATGTGTTCAATAACTCACCACTAACCATACTTCTTGATGTATCGAAGATTTATTATTCATAGAGGAGTGATTTATTGTGGTCTAGAATGAATAGTTCAGTGGTGGAGTAAATATCTCATGGAATTTTATGTCCACTTATGAAGGTTAGGGATCTTTCATATCTTGGTTTGTTGCAACAACTTTATTTTACTCACTAATAATGGGAGGTAATTTTTATGTATTTCATTAAAAAATTCAAGAATTAATAGAGGATATGGTTCCACTTGGTTTATAAAGACCCTAAAATCCTATGGAATTTTTTTAATACATGGGATTTTTATGAGTCCGCAAAAACTGACGGCGCTTGATTCCAAGGCCCGGTGTACCCAGAATCAAATTTTGAAGTTTTTTTCAGGTACGTTCAGTAAATGTATGAGTGAGTTTTTATAACTTTTGAATCGGTGTTCAGAATAGAAATCTGAGAGAACCATTGAACTCGCAACACGAATATTCGCTTAAGAAGGCTTTCACTTGGACAACAGTGAGTCGAGGATAAAAGTTAATTTTTGGGTTTTTGTGTGAAGTAATAAAATAAAGTAATCTCACTTTATTTTATTTTTGACCACCGTGTGGAGGTTGGGTGGTTAAAACCTCCTCATGGGAGTTGGAGGTGATACCACCACACCTTAACCTCCCTTGGGAGGTTATGGTGGTGGGGACCACCCAAGCATAACCTCCCGTGAGAGGTTATGATGTGGGGACCACACTAGGATTAATCCCTATTAATAGAGGAGGGTAAAACCTCCTCAACTCCCCATTAAATGGGGAGAAACCCCTTGAGCTTCTCCACCTTAATAGAGCCAACTCCCCTTTAATTTAATTTGTGCCACCTCTGAAGCATTAATTAGTTGGAGCCACTTAATCTAAATCTCCAATTTTAATTGTTATTCCAACTCCACCCCATTAATTAAATGAGTCAACTCATTTAATTAAATCACTCAATTTGAATTTACGGCAACAAATATAATAGATCCTAATATATTATTTAGCTACGATTTCATTTTGGGTGGAGTGGAGAGAAAGGAGGAACTAAGGAGAAATATTCAGAGAAGGCTCCCAATGAAGAACGATCTTCCTCGACTTTCTTCCTCGTAACCCCCTTTGACGCAGGACGTCTTCGAACGATATTTCCTCCTCATCATCGTAAACGAAACAATGGACAAGCTTGGATTGGAAGTGCGTGGAAGAAGTGACGAATGACGACAACATCGTCTTCTTCCCGTGACTTAATCATCGAGCAATGATAAAAGGTAGGGGGTTTACCTTGAGTATTATTCCTTTCCTTTTACTCATCTTCATTTAAAAGGAATTGATGTGATGTATTGTAAACAATTATTGTTCAAATTTCTTCCCCTTTGTTGAACCAATTGTTATCATCCCTAAATGCGGAGGGTGTGGGCCAAACTAACATGGCCCGACTCCCTCCACCGATCTCTTTGTGAAATTTATTTCGGCATGGAGACGAAGCGGAAATGAGGTGATGAAGGTGCCAACGAAAAATGTTGCACTACCCGCGGCCTTCATGAACCATGCTGCCCCCGTGGCGCACCGGTGTTCCCGGCCAAACACCACCGGCCCACGCCACCCCGAGCCGCGCCGAACAGGACTGCCCGGCCGCTAATTGCCGCTCGCCCACCTGCCCACGGCCTACCCATGCGCTGCCCAGCACCCCGCCGGCCTACTCGTGCGCTGCCTGGAACCCCTTTGGCTTGCCCGTACGCTGCTCGCGCACCCCACCGGCCTACCCACGCAGCCCGCGCACCCTGCGATTTACCCGTGCACTGCCCGCGCGCCCCGCTGGCCTGCCGGCGCACTGCCCGCGCCCCATCGGCCAAACTGCGCCCTTCCCGGTGCCTCGCGGCCTACCCGTGCATACCCGCACCCCCCATCGGCTTTCCTGTGCGCTACCCATGCCCTTCCGGACTGCTCGCGCACTGACCGCGCCCCGCGCGGCCGGCCCGTGCCCTGATCGGCACCCTTCCAGCCTACCCGCGCCCTGACCGATGTCCCGCGCAGCCTGCCCGCGCCCCGGCTCCTGGCAAAACCGATTGAGCCGCACCGTCCACCCAATACATCCTGCGGCGTCTTTCACCATGTCTCTGGGAAAACAGACTCAGATTTCCAGGCTGAGCTGCCCGAGATGCGCCCCACGTGGTGGTTGTCGAACCGGGCCCAGCCTCCGGGCCAAGCCGCCTACACAGCGACCTTCGGGACGAACTGTCCCTGTAGTCCGCTAGGCCTGGCCCAGCGGACCAGGTTGAACCTAGCAGGCTGAACGGGTCAACCTAGACCATGTCGGCCTAGTCTGGGTTGGGCTGAGTCGGTTTGACCGGGTCAGACCGGGCCCAGGACCATTACCGACCCTGTTACTTCCTTTGGACATATCTTTGGCACCAGACTACCGTTTGAAGAACCGTCAGTAGCACTAGTTTTCATGGAGCACGACGGTCCCTTTGAGTATACCCCACTAGAGTATGGGGTAATGTTGAGATATGGTTAGGTTGGATCGTACACAAATCCAACCGGGCCCCCGAGACTAAAAATCTAATAACTCACAGACCATGCATCCAATTGACGCGCCATCTGTTGCGTTGAGACCCCTATGACGAGATGGACCTTTGAGATACTTCTTCATGGCACTTGGTGGTAGTTGACGTGTTGAAACTTGGCTTGTGGAGCGGACCCTCCCGGAATCAAGCGTGCTTTGTGGAAACATTATGGCTGGCTGTGCACTGATAACTGTTCATGGATCTTATGTTGGTCTGACAGTTCTAACTTCTGTTCCTAGATCATGTGTTGGTCTGACAGAATAGCTGATCCTGGATCATGTGTTGGTATGAAATCTCTGACGACTATTCTTGGATCATGCGTTGGTCTGACAGTTCTGACTTCTGTTCCTAGATCACGTGTTGGTCTAACATAATAGCTGGTCTTGGATCATGTGTTGGTCTGACAGCTCTGATGATTCAGTGGCTATATCTGATCATCTCTATCTCTCTACATATGTTGTATACCTGTGTGAGCTGAGTTAGTAACTCTTGTGTTTCCTCCTGATTGAGATGGATTACTTGATAACTTAGGTATATGTATGGGTATATACCTAAGTGGGGTTATCTGTTGATTTCATACATTGTGGTTTATCCTTGTTAGATTTTTTGAGACCTTGAGGATCTTGTGGTCCCTACTGAGTATTGTTATACTCAACCTTGCACGGTCTATGCCCGTGCCATGTTTTGTTGGATGCAGATGACAGACAACGCTGACAGAGGCTGAGTAGTAGGATTGGACGGTACCCGAAAGTGGACCTTACAACGAGTCGGTGCACGGAGTAGACTGACGGATGTGGAGTGCTGAGGAGGCCATTTGTACCTACCCTTTAGGTAGGAACCCCGTAGGATGACCCTGTGGCTGATTTTCTTTTCTTCACTTGTACTTTCCTGTTGTTCTTGTATTTCCGGACCCCTTTACTTTTCAGCACTCTTTTGTATACAACTTTACTTAGTGTTTTGCTTTCAACTCATACTCTATTGTGAGAGGTTAATCTACATAAAGGAAATGCCTTCCTAGTTTTACAGATTTATGCCTTTGGTGCTAGTCTCCAGCCCCTGTCCTATGGAAGGAGGGCTTGGGTTAGTCAAGACACGGGCCCTGGGGGACGGGTCGTGACAAATTGGTATCAGAGGAGTCAGTTCTACTACAGAACTCAGGACTCTGATCTTTCTTTTTTGTGAATCAATAGTGTTAAGGGTACTGAGTTTGGTTTCTAGTTCAGGGAGTCCAGTGTTGGTGCAGCGGTTGACATATCCATACACCAGGACCCTAACTTTTGATTTCCGACTCATTGCATGAAAACACTGATTGCGTGTGTGTTTTCAAGATTTTTCTTTGTGATGTCTTCAGTCAGCTCACCAAGTATAACTTATTTACTGTGGCACACCATTTTCTTTTTAGGATGCCTCCACGAAGACAGCCATCCAGGGTTCCGAGAGTTGTGCGTATGGATATCCCACCAAGTGACGAGGCCTCGGTGCAGGGCCCTATCAGAGCAGATGCACCAGCAGTACCACTACCCGTTGGGCCATCGATTCCACCAGCCCCAGCAGAAAAGAGTGCATGCCACCTGATCATGTTTCAAGAGTTCTAGCACCAGAGGACACTCAGGTTCAGGGGAGAGACAGACCCGCAGGCAGCTGGGGACTGGCTGGAGGCTGTGGTGAGAGTCTTCAGACTGGTAGGGACACCAACCAACCATATGGTGATCCTTGTTGTGAGTCTCCTTCAGGAAACAACAGGTAGATGGTGGAGTCTAATGCTCTAGGTTCATGACAAGGTGACACTACTCTAGGCAGATTTAGAGAGCCTGTTTTGGGCGGAGTTTGTCCCAGCCACCCTACGTGCAGTGCCGATACAGGAGCTACTGCATCTACAGCAGGGTAGCATGACGATGGCACAATACTCAGTGAGGTTCAATTACCTCTCGCGTTACTCCACATATATGGTGAAGGACCCATTCTTTAGGGCTCGGACCTTCGATCATGGGATCAGGAGAGAGATCAGAGCTTCGATGATCTCCCTCAGTATCCCGACGCAAGCAGGGGTGTTAGAGAGAGCTCTCATAGTGGAGAGTTTACTTGCTGAGCAGTCACCAGCAGCGAGACCCATCACTAGTTGACATGCGGCGGAGTCTTCTATAGTTGGAAGTATAAAGATGTCATAGAGGTCCAAGTAGACCAGGCCATCCGGTGGACGACCTCAGGAGACATGTTTAGTTGTGAGGGGCACATGAGACAGGGCCAATCATGCCAGGAGCGGGCAATGTTACTCTTGCGGCGGGCAGGGACACATGGCTCATGATTGTCCGACCAGCTGTACTGATGATCAACAGACAGTTGAGGGACCTTCTAGGCAGAGGCATAGGTTCAATCGAGGCAGATGTGGTAGATGAGTTGTCCATGAAGCTGGTGGTGGACGGCGATTTGAGGTGTTACCACCACCACCACCAGGAGGTCTACCCCGACCACAGGGAGCAGGTGTACAAGGGAGATCTCAACTCCAGGCAGATGAGGCATACGAAAATAGTGCTCCGAAGATGATTCGAAGTACGATATGTGTCTACTCCACCTTATCTGTAGTTATTATAGACACATGTTCCAGTCCCACTTTCATTGTCACTACCCTCATTCGGACCTCAGAGATTTCAAAAGAGTCGTTGGCTTGATCCTTATGGATAGAGACTCCTACGGGAGAAGACTCGACGATTATTCACTAGTGATGGAAATGTGAGCTTACTCTAGGAGGTGAGAGATTCGGTTGGGATCTCCTCGTAGCGGCATCGAGGCCTTATGACGTCATCTTGGGTATGGACTAGTTATCTTTAGTCCATGCTCAGATCGACTGTATTAGGCGCAAAGTGCGGTGTGTCCGCACTGATGGGACCAGGTTCACCTTCACCAGTGAGAAGGGACCATTTTTATCACATGACAAAATTACTTGGAGGAGGGTTCAGATGATCACTCATCAGTTGTCCTGCCTTACCCTCGAAGCAGTTGATGTGGAGAGTCTAAGCTATCCTGTAGTGGTGGACCAGTACACAGATGTTTTCCCTAACAATGTTCCAGTACTACCTCCCCGTAGAGAGGTGGACTTATACATTGAACTATACCCCGAGACGACACCAATATCTACACCAGTATATCGGATGCCTGCCGCTGAGCTTTACGAGCTGAGGGTACAACTAGAGGACTTTCAGGGGAAGGGATTCATCCAGCCCAGTGCTTCTCCCTGGGCAACCCCAATTCTGTTCACCAAGAAGGTGAACGGGAGCTTGAAGCTTTGTGTTGACTACCGTCACCTGAATCAGGTGACCGTGAAGAACAAGTACCCACTCCTAAGGATCGACGACCTCTTTGATCAGCTGAACGGAGCACGATGGTTCTCGAAGATACACCTCAGATCAGGCTATCACTAGCTCAGAGTTCGAGACGAGGATGTGCAGAATACGACCTTCAGGTGTCGGTATGACCACTTTGAGTTCTTGGTTATGCCCTTTGGTGTAACCAACACTCCAGCAGTGTTCATGGGACTCATGAATAGGATATTCTAGCCATACCTCGATCGCTTTGTCATAGTCTTCATTGATGACATTCTGATCTACTAGACTACTGAGGATGAGCATGCCTACCATTTGTGGGCAGTACTGGACACACTACGAGAGAACCATCTTTTTGGAAAGCTCTCAAAGTACCAGTTTTGGATCTGAGAGGTTCACTTTTTGGGACATTTCATCTCAGAGGCTGGAGTTGTAGCGGATCCAGTGAAGATCGAGGCGGTACTTGCATGGGAACCACCCAGGAGTGTGTCAGAGGTACATAGTTTCCTGGGTTTGGCTGGTTACTACCGGAGGTTCATACCAGACTTCTCTAGAGTTTCAGCCCCACTATCAAACTTGACGAAGAATGGTCAACCCTTCGTGTGGTCAGAGAGATTCCAGTAGAGATTTCAGGAGCTGAGGCAGAGGCTGACTAGTGCCCCCATCTTGAGGCTTCCAGAGGAAGACATAGTGTACGTAGTCTACTGCGACACATCAAGGACTAGACTCAGGTGTGTCCTGATGCAGGAGAAAGCAGTGATCGCTTATGGTTCTCATATGTTGAGACAACATGAGTAGAACTATGCTACCCCTGACCTGGAGTTAGTAGCAGTGGTCTTCGCCTTGAAGATGTGGCGACACTATCTTATGGGAAAATGTTTTACCGTGTACTCTGATCACAAGAGTCTCAGGTATATCTTATCTCAGAAGGATCTGAACCTGAGACAACAACATTGGATTGAGTTCCTCCAGGACTATGACTTTGAGATAGTCTATACTCCTGGGAAGGGGAACGTTGTTGTGGATTCTCTCAGCAGGATATCTGGTATACAATTTCTAGGAGAGGTGACATAGCAGCTAGCTGCCTTACAGATATCCTTTATGGATAGGGATGGAGCATCCTTTCTACAGTCACTTACAGTCACTCCCCCACTTCTTCAGGGAGTTAGGGAAGCACAGTGTGGACACACTAACTGCGAGACATGAAATACTCAAATATCCACAGGGCAAGCACCTGATTGATTTTCTAAAGGTGGGGAGCACGTCATCCTATTCAGAGGACGTACTATAGTAACATTGTCACTTCAGGAGGAAGTGTTGAGGGAGTTCTACACATCCCCTCTAGCGGTAAATCCAGGTGTGGCAAAGATGTATCAAGACCTCAGACGACAGCACTGGTGGCCAGGTGTGAAGAAGGCGGTAACAGAGTTTGTCTCACGATGCCTCACTTGTCAGCAAGTGAAGGCGGAGCACCAAGTACCAGCAGGCTTGGTTCAGCCTTTAGAGGTCCCAGAGTGGAAGTGGGATGGGATATCCATGGAATTCGTGAAGGGTTTTCCATGTACATCCAGGGGTCACGACTTGATTTGGGTGGTTGTCAAACGACTCACCAAGTCATCCCACTTCCTACCGATCAGAGAGTAGGGTTTAGTAGAGAGCTTGGGATATATCTATGTGTAGGAGATTGTGCGTTTTTATGGTATAACCTCAACGATTGTCTCTGATCATGATGCACAGTTTACTTCCCGGCTATGGAAGGGGTTGCAGGAGGCTTTCGGGACACAAATTCGTCTTAGCACCGCCTTCCATCCTCAGACAGATGGTCATATTGAGCGGACCATTTAGACCCTCGAGGACATGTGACGTGCTTGTGTCCTCGACTTCGATCACAGCTGGGAGTACCACTTATCTTTGGTGGAGTTTGCATACAACAACATCTATCACTCCACCATAGGGATGACACCTTTTGAGGCATTGTACGAGCAACCTTGTAGATCACCCTTGTGCTGGAAAGACCCTGGGGAGTTATCACTAGTGGGACCAGAGATGGTATGAGCTGCCATGGATAAGGTTCAAATCATTCAGGAGCGGATGAATACTACACAGAGCAGGAAGAAGTCATATTCCAATAGGAGAGGGAGACCTCTGGAGTTCGAGGATGGATACCACGTATTTCTACGGGTCTCACCTCGATGAGGTCTACAGAGGTTTGGCCGAGGCGTCAAGTTATCTACGAGATTCATTAGACCTTTCTAGGTCCTCAATAGAGTAGGTGAGGTGGCTAACCGCTTGGCTCTTCCACCTTAGTTGCACCGGGTGCAGGACGTCTTCCACGTATCCCAGCTGAGGGGATACATGCACGAATCTTATCACATCATCGTCCATGGAGAGCTGGACATCGATGATGGGGAGACTTTCACAGAGGTTCTAGTGGATATTGAGGATCGACAGGAGTAGGTCATACTTGGACGGTCGATACCTATGGTGTGCGTTCGCTGGTAGCACGGGAACCTCCAGGAAGCACATGGGAGCGGGAGGCTCAAATGCATGCTCAGTAGCCCCATTTGTTCCCTTAGTTCGACTTGTAGCTTACGGGGACGTAAAGCCCTGAGGTGGGGAGAATGTAAAGACCCAGAAATCCCGTGGATTGTTTTTTAATACATGGGATTTTTACAAGTCCTCAAAAACTAACAGCGATTGATTCTGAGGCCCGGTGTGCCTAGAATCAATTTTTGAAGTTTTCTTTAGGTACGTTCAGTAAACGTACGAGCGGGTTATTATAAGTTTTGAACCGGTGCAGGGAATTGAAATCTGAGAGCACCATTGAACTTGCTGCATCAGTATTCACTTAAGAAACTTTCACTTCAACGGTAGTGAGTTGAGAATAACCTCCCGTGATAGGTTATGATGTGGGGACCACACGAGGCTTAACCCCTATTAATGGATGAGGGTAAAACCTCCTCAAATCCCCATTAAATGGGGAGAAACCCCTTGATCTTCTCTACCTTAATGGAGCCAACTCCCCTTAAATTTAATTTGTGCCACCTCTCAAGCATTAATTAGGTGGAGCCACTAAATCTAAATCTCCAATTTTAATTTTTATGCCAACTCCACCTCATTAATTAAATGAGTCAAATCATTTAGTTAAATCACTCAATTTGAATTTATTCCAACTAACATAATAGATCTTAATCTATTATTTGGATATGATTTCATTTTGGGTGGAGTGGAGAGAAAGGAGGAACTTGGGAGAAATATTGGGAGAAGACTCCCAACGAAGAACGCTTCCAACGAAGAACGATCTTCCTCGACTTTCTTCCTCAGAATCCCCTTCGACGCCGGAAATCTTCGATCAATCTTCCCTCCTCATCATTGTCAATGAACCGACGCTCGAGCTTGGATTGGAAGTGTGTGGTAGACACGATGAACAATGACAACATTGTCTTCTTCCCGGGACTTCATCGTCAAGAAACAATCAAAGGTAGAGGGTTTACCTTGAGTATTATTCCTTTCCTTCTTCTCATCTTAATTTAAAAGGAATCAATGTGATGTATTGTAAATAATTGTTGTCCAAATTTCATCCTCTTTGTTGAACCAATTGTTATCATCCCTAAACGCGGAGGGTGTGGGCCAAACTAATATGGCCCGACTCCCTCCAGAGATCTCTTTGTGAAGTTTCTTTCGGCATGGCGATGCAGCGGCAACGAGGCGCCACTGAAAAAGATTGTGCTACCCGTGACCTCCGTGAACCGCGCTACCCCCACGACGCACTGGTGTTCCCGGCCGAACACCGTCGGCCCACGTCGGTCCGAGCCGCGCCGTACCGACCTTCCCGGCCGCTACCGGCAGCCGGCCCGCGTGCCCCACGCTCTGCCCACGTGCCCTGTCGGCCTCCCAGCGCGCTGCCCGCGTGTCCCGCGGCCTGCCCGCGCACCTCGCGGCCTGCCGCGCGCCCCGCTGGCTTGCCCGCATGCTGCCCGCGCCCTGTTGGCCTAACTGTGCCCTGCCCGGTGCCCTGTGGCATGCTCGCGCACCCCCTGTCCTGCCCGCGTGCTTCCCGTGCCTCGCGGGCCTACCTGCAAACCTCGGCCTGCCCGCGCGCTGCCCGTGCCCTGCCGGCCTCCCCGCGTGCTTCCCGCGCCCCGCGTGGCCTGCCCGCGCCCTGCTCGGCACCCTGCCAGCCTGCCCACACCTAGCCCGGTGCCCCATGCGTCCTGCCTGTGCCTCGACTCCCTGCCGAACCGGCCGAGCCACACCGGCCACCCGGGCCGGCCCTCGACATCTTTCGCGGCGTCGCTGGACGAACCAGATCGACTTTCCGGGCTGAGCCACCCGAGCTGCGCCTCATGTGGTGCTGGCCAAACTGGCCCTAACCTTCGGGCCAAGCCGCCTACGCGGCGACTTTCAGGTCGAACCGCCCCTGCAGTCCGCTGGGCCGGGCCCAACGGACTGGGCCGAACCTAGCGGGCTGACCTGCACAACGGGCCGAGTCAGACCCAACAGGTCTGACCGGGTCGACCCAGACCGGGTCGGCCCAGTCTGGGTTGGGTCGAGTCAGTCCAACCGGGTCGGACCTGGCAGAGGCCCATTACCGACCCTGTTACTTCCTTTGGCCATATCTTTGGCACCAGACGATCGTTTGATGAACCGTCAGCGGTGCTAGTTTTCTTGGATCATGATAGTCCCTTTGATTATTCCCCACTGTAGTTCTGGGTAATGTTGAGATATGGTTATTTTGGATCATACACAAATCCAACTGGGCCCCTGGGACTAAAAAGCTAATAACTCCCAGACCGGGCGTCCGATTGACGCGCCGCCTGTTGCATTGAGACCCGTATGATGAGATGAACCTTTGAGATACTTATTCCTGGGACTTGGTGGAAGTTTACATGTCTACACTTGGCTTGAGGATCAGACCCTCCCGGAATCAAGATGCTTTGTGGAAACCCTGTGGCTGGCTGTGCACTGATGATTGTTCCTGGATCATGTGTTGGTCCGATAGTTTTGACTTCTGTTCTTGGATCATGTGTTGGTCTGACAGAATAGCTGGTACTGGATCATGTATTGGTCCGAAATCTCTGACAACTGTTCCTAGATCATGTGTTGGTCCGACAGTTCCGACTTCTATTCCTAGATCATGTGTTGGTCCGACAGAATAGTTGGTCCTGGATCATGTGTTGGTCTGACAGATCTGATGATTCAGTGGCTATATCTGATCATCCCTATCTCTCTACATAATTTGTATACTTGTGTGAGTTGAGTCAGTAACTCTTGTGTTTTCTTGTGATTGAGATGGATTACTTGATAACATAAGTATATGTATGGGAATATACCTAAGTGGGGTTATCTATTGATTTCATACTTTTTGGTTTATCCTTGTTGGATTTTGTGAGACCGTGAGGGTCTCGTGGTCCCTACTAAGTATTTTTATACTCACTTATGCACAGGTTATGCCCCCACCACGTTGTGTTGGATGCAGATGGGAGAAAATGCTGACTAAGGCTGAGTAGCAGGACTTAATGGTACTCGGAGGTGGACCTTACGATGAGTTGGTGCACGGAGGAGACTGATAGACTTAGAGTGTTGAGGAGGCCATTTTTACCTACCCTTCAGGTAGGAAACCCGGAGGACGACCCTGTGGCTTCTTTAATTTTCTTCACTTGTACTTTCCCGTTGGGCTTGTATTTCCGGCCCCCTTTACTTTTCAACACCCTTTTGTATACAAATTTACATATTGTTTTTCTTTCAGCTCATACTCTGTTGAGAGAGGTTACTCTACATAAAGGCAATGCCTTCCCAGTTTTAGAGATTTATGCCTTTGGTGCTAGTCGTCATCCCCTGGCCTATGGAAGGCGGGCATGGGGTAGTCATGGCAAGGGCCCCGGGGGACAGGTCGTGGCATTGTTAATTGAGGATTAGTTGATATGGTTAGCTAATTTGTTGTTTATCATGTATTAAAGTGAAATAGATACTATTTAAAGGATATATATGGAAGATATTATTAGAATTCATATGGATAGGTGAATGATCATCTATTATTAAGATATTTATTTCACCCTAATGGTGTTGAATGGTCTATAGCATGCTTTTGGCTCTCATTTATCCATTATAAATACTTTGAATTCTCTAATATATGGTCATATAGATAATAGAATATAAATTATAGAGGATATAATGAGTTAATGTTATATTAATTGTATATATTTATATATTAATCATTTGTATTTGGATTATTTTTCCTATAAAAATATTCATCACACTTCCATTGGTATGGATCTATTTGGGGTGCAGTGTGAGTAACCTTGAATATATCTATTATGATACCAAGGTTAGATACTCATAGATTCTTGGACCAGATTTTTTGAAGTGCTTGAAAAAGAAGGTATATATGATTCATGAGAAGAATATGGAAGATTAGGACCATTAAAAACATTAGGTTGGACATAGGAGGAGACCTATAGAGTTTAAGGTCAAAAATAATTTGTTTTCAATGTTTTATCCTCATTATGAGAATTGGATATTTGGTCGATGTACGAATTAGTCCCCTCCCTTCAATGGACATTTTCAGGTGGTGGATCATGTCAATGAGGTGGAGTACTAGTTGGTGGTTCCTCCTCAAATATATTGGATTCGTGAAATTTTCAATGGGGAAAGGCTTAAATGGTACCTTTATGATGACACATGTTTTACTTATTTGAGTATCTTGGATGTTGAATTTGATGCGACATTTATGTATTCACTTGTTTATATTTTGGATCACAGGGAGAATTTATTATATTTTTGCATCATTACATTAGTTCTTGTATTATAGAGGCATGGTGGGTTTATGGAGTGTACATTAGGACATGAGTCATAAATTCATGATTAGTTTATTGAGTTATTATAAACCTTGTTTTATTGTGATATTGAGGACTTATTTTATATAATACAATTTTTTTATGTTTTTACTTTTTTTGATGGGATTAATTTAGTTTAAGTGGTATCTCATAGATTTTTTGATCATTTTTTCATCTTATTGGTTTTGTTGTGATTATTTATAATGATAAATTATTGAGTGGTATCTAATATAGAGTCCTATAATACATATTTTTCTTTTTATTATGGATAATGGGGTGTTGGAGGTGTTTTGGGGTTGATTTTGTACATGTGGGTTGGATAGAAGTGGAGTTTATTTGAAATATTTAGCTACGAAAAAAATAATTCCACTAATGTTTTAATTATCCTATGATTTATTAGTCAATTGAGCAAGAGGAGAGGAGTTTTATAGGATTTTCCTTTTCACTATGGTTTATGGGGTTCCTACATAATGTGTTAGGACAGAATGGGGATCATGATCTATAACAATTCTATGTACCTATAGTTAATATATAGTTTTTTGTCAAGGTTTGATTGAATATGGAATGAAGGCTTTATAGAATTATAAATACCTTAGTTGTAATTTTCTAGGTCACACTATTTTGTGGTGGTTTCTACATGGTTGTTTATATTAGGCTGTGATAGTTTTTGGAAGTTGGTTGCAGTTTTAAAAGAGTTTTAGGACCATTCAATAAATTTAAATATTTCAAATAATATTCCATAATGAGGATAATTATGCCCTGATATTATTTGTTATCAATGAATTTGAATGACTATTTACCCTATTATGTTGGTAATATCACATCATGACTCTAAAAAATGTCCATCATAATGTCTTCATAAAGATCATAATGAAATAAGTATCTTTATTTTAATTTTAATTATAAATTCTAGTGGCTACTTGTATATTTTTATTTCTTTGTATTTCCATAACCACTATGAATATTTTGGATCATTTTAGGTTCTCTTTGACAATATATTAGTGAATTTTAGGCCTTCGATTCATATAACAAAATCCCATGTAATTAAAGTTTATCTTTATATTCTATAGCCCTTTTATTCGTGACTAATTTCTCTTTAAATTATTTAGAGTATTTACATGAATAGGTCTTTAAGGGAGTTATATTAAGTTTTTTTGTCGTTTGATCTTCTTTTTCTTCTTTTTTTATACAGTTGTTGAAGCGTCATATCAAGGTATTTAATTCAAACATTTTATATTTTATTTATTGAGTTGAAGTGGAAGTAAAATGATTTATCATACTTTTTTTTTCAAATATAGAAAAATTTTAATACTGAAAATAAATAACCAAATACAATTAAGTTTTGGTAATAACATAACGAGAACAGTTTACATAGTTTCCATGATATTTTCAATCTAATGATTATTTTTTATTATTAGATTTTGGTTGAATAACATGATTAATTGAATCTATTTGTTATTTCTATTTTGAATCTTATTTAAAATTGGATAAAAACATAAATACGGTAATGAGAGAGAGTAATGAAAAATTAGATTTATTCTTAATTTTTTGTTTGTTATTTTTGACTTCTATATTGATAAAGGGAATATGGGATTAATTTTTAAAATATTTCAAGATAGATATTGTATTTTTAATATTTCTAGAAAAAAATTGTCTTCTTATTATGGGTGGTTAGATTATATAAAGTAGAAGATGGATATGTAGATTAATTTTTTGAGATATAGAGAAGTCGATGATATGGTGTTGTAGTTATCCTATAATATTGAATGAAACTAAATTAAAATAAATGAATATAAGTAATTTCTTGTGATTTTCAAAAGTTGGGATTGAAATAATAATTTAAATGGTGGATAATAGATATATGATAAACTATATTATAAATGATATAGTGAAAGCGGTAAAATGAAATTTATAGTAGATGAAATTTATAGTTGATTAATAAATATAATGTGGATAGTAAATTATTAATGTAAAAGGTAATTGAAAATTAAAAAATAAATATGTAAAACTATCATGTGGTTTTTTATAGTGATGGTGTTCTTTGAATGTGTTGTTTTATATATGTGGTTGTATATTGTTGTTTCATCTGGTGGAAATGATGTTTCAATGGATGTGGATGTTACAGTGTTATTTCAACTTGTGAACCATAGTTTGGGTATTATATCATATATATATATATATATATTCATTGTATGTTTTGTTATTTTCAATGCACCACCACCCAAATTGAATCGATTATTATCATTGACACTAATATAATGTTTTAGATTATGAGGGTTGTTTCTAACATTGATGATGTTGGTGATATAGATGGATGAGTATTACCCCTTCCCCAATCTCACTTTTCAATGTAGTATAGATAGTAATGGCCTAAGTATATGGAATATAATTTTATTGTGATGACATGATGATGATCTAGTGTTGTGGTTTTGTGATATGCAATTTTATTATATAGTGTATGGTAGTGATTGTGATGTAGTTATGGGGTATGAGGTTATATAAATATTGAAGGTATATTAGTGTTATAATATGCATGAGAGTGGGGAATTAGGATCCATATCCTTATTTCCCATCATCTACCTTTTGGATTATCTTTTAGCGATTGAGACCATAGAGTGGAGTGTTTCTTCTTCCTCTTACACTTCACCCTTATTATCCCCATCTCTTAATTTTAACTATTTATCCTTAATATAAAATTTCAATAATTTCTACATATTTCAATTTTGGTTTATTCATTAAATACAGAAACATTCATCATTATAGAGGGATTTTACTCTAGGGGATAATGTATTTTGAGGTTAACTCTAGACACCACATTTTTGATTTCTGCATCAACATTTTTCTACCTAATGAGTATGTTTACACCTGATCCTTGTCAAATTAAAATTTTCCCATTGAATATTTTTTTTTTTTGATTTTTTATTAGTTTTTTATAATTTTTATATTGTTTTATTTCATAGTGTTTATTTATGTACACCAACACTCAAAGGTCGATGGTTTTTTACCCCTTCTTTTTATTTTATATAAACTTTTATGCATGAATTTTCAGGTTTATAAATGATACTTCTGTATATTTTTTTTTGTTTTTATATAAATTATAAATTTTCTAGCTAAAATATTCTTTTTTTATTATTGTAACATCTAAATATTTTTTAATTATCATAATGTTAAATTTGAAGGCGTCCTAAAATTATTTCTTTGAATAGGGTTATATTGGAAATTTTAAAATTGATGACCTATGGGTTTTAGTTCATTTGGAATGATAAGGCCTTGTTTAAACAATATAATGATTTTAAAAAAATCACGGGCTGTTCAAAATTACTTCAATGGAATAAGGTCATGTTTATTTCAAAAAATGTGATTATTTGTATTACTAATTATTTATTATAATAATTATAAATGTTTCTTTTTATTATGTGAGA
Organism: Viscum album; assembly: GCA_963277665.1. Classification (NCBI taxonomy): domain Eukaryota; kingdom Viridiplantae; phylum Streptophyta; class Magnoliopsida; order Santalales; family Viscaceae; genus Viscum; species Viscum album. Next base: position 1,869,435,449 of record OY728120.1, on the reverse strand, counting down.
TATAAAATGTCTATTAATCATTGATTCGAAGTTATGTATTTTAGAGGAATTATGAGTGACATTTCAAGAGTGGATTGAAATTATTCATGTGTAATTTCAATTGTGACTTCATCATAAATTTTAGTTTAATTTAGTTGGAGTCTAGTGATAATTATATTATATTCAATGATTTATATCTTACAAGCCTCATCAAATTATGTGACATATATATCTCTTTCTAATGCATAATATTTTAGTATTTCACTCTGACTAGATCCATTCAAAAATATCTAATTGTTTAATATTATTCCCTAATAAGTATTATTAATTAAGTTGATCGATGGGTATAAGGATCCAAGATTTTTCCCTTAGAATCCTACTTGACATATTCCATAAGAGTGATTTAGATTAATTGATTTTATTTTTCGAATGAATTGGGTATATTAGATAAAATTCTCTCTTTATGAAATTTATAAATTTTATGGTATTAATTTATTTAAAAGTATGAAAGAAATTATAATTCACTCACTTATGAAATTTATATTAACCAAAAATTAAATCTATACATATTTATTTATTTCTAAACTAGTGTATTTTTTTATCATTGAAATAAAAAATTTAAAGAACTCTTTGTTCATATCTTACTGGGTATATTTATAAACATACACTATACATTTTCATTTTGGTGCATATTAATATTTTTTGTATTTTTTATTTTATGTAAATTTATAGATTTGTTCATGATATTAGTATTTTGGGGGAATGTGTTCCATATTATTTCTTGGGGATGGTTAGATAGTAACTCATGGTTGAATTAAAACACTTAGGTTATGCCTCATATTTTAATTATTTATTACTATTGTATGGTTTTTATCAAATAATTTTATTATTTATGTACATAATTTGATGTTATCGAATATTATTCCATTGATTTTGATTTATTTTATATGTCAACTAAAATTTATTGTATTTATTACTATTATTTGATGGAAAATTTTCCCCCATGGTGTATTTTTATCCTTAATAACTTTTCAAAAACCTCTGGTGATTATGGGGAACACACTTGTGATTAGTGGTCGGTTGGATCGTGTTCATTTTAATTTTGGATAGTTTATTATAAATGGTATCATATTGAGTTTTTTTTATTTTTATAAAAAATAAGGGATAGGAGCATAAAAAACTCAAGAGGCATATTATGAAACTTTTTTACCTAAAATATTTATTAATGATCCCTAAGTAACTATGGGATATCAAAGTAAGTGAGTTTTGGGGTGAGCATTGATATGTATCTAATATTATTTCATTTTATTTTATCCAACTCTAAGGTTCCTTTATGAGAAATGGGAGAATATGTTCTTTTAATTTCTTATGAAACATGTTTGTAAATAGGGACATTTTTTACAAGTAACATTATAAATATCCCAACTCCAATAGCCAATAATCCCTGATTACTTCATTACATAGGCATAATATACAAGTTATCACATCCCATGGGACCAAATAGTTTAGTAGTCTTGGTAAACATGATACACAATCAAATAAAAATTTACATAGATAATAATATATAAAAACATAGTGATAATAAATAATTTTTATCCTTAAACTCATTCAAATATTCCATCCTCCTATCCTGAGAAAAGGAAACCAAATAAGGGTGTTCTAAAATTCTCATTAGGGGATACATATATCAGAATATATCTTGAATAAATAAGTAATAATCAATATGTAAGGTAAATAACTAAAACCACGTGAAATTTAATCAATAACATGGAAAAAAGGGATAATATGGAATCCATAAATGGTGATAAAAAATTTCCATATACATAATCACAAGAGCGTGAAATTTATCCTTGGATTTCATGACTATTAAAATAATCATATGGAAATTAATAAATGATTTCAAAATTATAGAATATAAAATATTAGACAAATTAAACCTATCATTGAGGCCATGTGACATGTCATCATACATAAATGGGAAATGTCTTATCCAAATACCCAAAATATTTTTTCTCATGGGACATACCAATGTATAAATGGGATATAAGAGGCCTATCCCATAAAATACTAAGTTCAATGTATTAATCCTATAATTGGGGTGAAACATAATAAATATAAACAAGCAAAATGAAAAATTACAATATGAAGTGTTAATATTTACCATAATAAATAAATAAAACATAATCATAATTCATAAAGAGTAATATGGAAAATTTAATTAAAAGAGTAAATACCCAAAAAATCATAATATTGACTAAATAATATTAAAATGGTTGAAAATACTTTAAAAAGATCTATGGAAGATTTATTGAGTAAAATAAAATTTCCACTTATTCAAAATCTAATAATTTTCAAAATATTAAGAAAATATTTTATTTTAAAATATTTTTAAAAAATATGGAGGATACTTCAACGCATTGAGTCCTCATACCTATATAAAATTATATTCTTTTCATGTATGTAGAAAATAAATATTCATTTAAAATTTTTAGTAAAAAAATCAAAAAGTACCTTATTAATAAAATGAAAAGAATATTCTTTGAAACATTGTTTATATAAATTCAAAAATGGGTAAAAATTACAAAAAACATAAAATTAGAACAGTAAAATCATTCATAAAATCATTTTAATGGGAACATGGACATAGACGAAAAAGATTCCTAACTAAATAGAAAACAAATGTATTTTTCCTTAAAAAAATTCTTTTAGTATTCTGAGTAATTAAAGTGAATAAAATGAAAGAAAAACATATAATTTCGATAAATAACCAGATTAGAAGAAAACATATTGGGTTTAATATATAAATATCATATAATTCCCCTAATAGATACTTAAACATAAACAATACTAAATAATGATGAGATTGAAAAATAAACCCTTATCACTTTAGTAACATTTGAATCATAACCACCATGAAAGAAATAACATCAAATGTGACATTAAATATAATTAATATAAACTAAATAATTATATATCATATCAAAGGTGCATTATATAAACCATGTGAAAGAAAAAATTGGTAAATATTGTATATGTCTCATGGAAATAAAGGTGAGATGACAAACCCTTACCTTAGGCCCGAATTCCATGGTATATGTTTGAGCACCTTGTATAATAAATATATATTTTGGTCTGGTTGTTTTGATCATTATAATTTTATCATGGTTACATAATCTCTAGAATGGGCATAAAAATATAAATATCATATATATTCATTATATACATAGTTTTAATCAAACATAATAGGTATAAATAAAACATGAATTACACTGTTTATAAAGACGGTACGTTGTATGTACGCGTGGACGTTCTTTTCACATTTCAAGGGATGGAATGAAATAAAGTTAAATAATATTTCACCATTAAATAATTGTTAATATATCATATTTATCATACATATTCATTAAATCTATCCTTATTACCATTCATGTTTATCAGAAATGGAAAATGGATTATATGGTTTCGTGGAGGCGGTAATCCAAACCTATGCGTGGCCGAAGTTATATTTTTCTAATGGATTGGAAGGTAAGATGTTAAACATGATATTATACTTAAAAAATAATATTTATTCCATTAATATCATTTATATTCATTATTTTCATCTTTACAACCATCCAATTAATGTGGTGATGAAAGATGAATGACACCGTTATGTGAAGACGATAAGCCATACGCATGTAGAAGTGCTATTTTCTCTTTTCATCGGATGGAAATTAGATATAAAATAGTTTCCACAAAATAATAATAATCAAATCTATGTATATTTATGGTACTAAAATTATTATTTCAGGATTTTTACAACAAATTTAGATTAGGTGGAAGAACAAAATTTTTTGAAAGGGTCAGTAAAGACTATTACCTCTTCTTTTTTAGATTTTCCATATATTCCTTATTAGGGACCATTGGAATGGTATTTTAAGAATAAAATAACCTATAATTAGTATATATGAATGTTTATAAGATAAATTTATAGGTTTTTGTCTGGATACATGGCCCAAAGTAGTGTGAATAATTCATAGAAAGGGGATTCCATTTATAAGGATAGGAAAGGATACACTTTCATTTTCTAAAATTATTTATATATCATTGTGTAATTATCAAGGAAAATACTTCAAAATTTATTTATATTTTAATTAAATTATTATATGGTTTAATTATACCCTTCTATTTAAATTTATACTTGTTTTTATATCATTTTAAACATTATATATTAGTTCAACCCCTTGGTTAACAAATTTAAATCTTAACCGGGGTAAAGAATTTTTCAATCTTAAAGGGTTATAATTTTTCATATAATGTAATAATTGGATCATATATAACTAAGGGATTAAATTTTCAACCATTTTTCATCCTACTTGTACTCTTTTAATATTTTTATGATTTTTATATAATTTAATAAAATATATTTATCAAAAATTACTATTAATGTCATTTTGAGAACTATTCATATAATTTGAATTTGAAAACAACATGTCAACAATATAATTAAAATATGAACATTTTAAAAATATATAATTTGTTATTTTTATCTATAATTTTTTGGGGACACAATAAATTACACAAATTGTATTAATTTTAATTTTTTAAATAATTTTTTTATTTTTTTTATTATTCGTATAAATTCAATATTGATATTACATAAGCATTTATACTAATGATTATTAATAATAACTAGGAAAAACCAACATGATGAGAAAAAATATTTATATTTCAAATAAAAATTTATAACATAACTTTTCCTCCTTTAATCCTTATGTAAAAAATTTAGAGATATTTGATTTAAGAGAGTGTCATTTTGATTTTTTTTCCCTAAATTAATATAAATGTCATAATAATATAAATGTGGAAGAAAGTGGCCATATATTTGACAAATAGGTGAAAATGGTTGAAATAAAGTCATAAAATAGGATAAATATAAGTTTTGGGTTGTTTATGAGAACATGATTCATGGTTTTAACCATATTTTACTCATTTTACCCTTACTGAGGTGAAAAATATATACCATGGTTACTATTCATAATGACAAAAAATAAAGTGGTATATTTACCAAATTTTAACCTAATGATTCCAAATATGGTACCTATTTCACAAAATTGAATCTTTATAAGCATAATAAATCAATTTTGACCAAAATTTATAAAACTTAATGAAAAATAGTTTTTATTCAAATGTGTTTTAAGCATAAAAATTAACCCATACAAAATTACTAATTATTTATGATTAAAATGGAGTTAATTATATTATTATAAATAAATTTAATCATTTATCCATTTAACATAAAAAAGTGTAAATTTTTAATTCCTTGAATTAATGGTAGCATTTAAAATTTTTATATTGATCACTATTCATTGAAAAAGAAAACATTTCAATAGAATCCAAAATTTCACCCTATGATAGTTTTTATATGCTCATTTAATAAAATATTATTATTTTTTCAAATTAATTTTCAAAATTTTGAAAAATTAAGTATAATATTTTCTCACAAAAAAATAATTTTTAAAGAAAGCATATTTTGGAGAATAAAATATCATTAATAAAGAATTGAGTGCTTATTTACTATTAATTAATCAGTACATTTGTATTGAGAAGGTTATATATATATATATTGTAATGTAGTTAATCCTATTCATACCACTCCAATTCAATGGGTAGGTTATCACATTATATTTAAATAATGATATTTCGTTGTACATTTAATCTCTATGTTTCATGTTTTATATTCTATTGAGCATCATTTTCTTTTAAAATATTTGGGTGCCAAATTCCACCCCTCCCCAATAAATTATTCTCATGTAATTTTACATTTTTAATAATAACCAATGGTTTTAATTTTCAAAATACCTTTGCTAAAACCCCACTTCATTAAAGGAGTTAACAAAAAATCCTCTTAAAAGTGGGAAATGGAAATACTAAGGTTGTCTGAAATAACACATAACTAGGTTTATAAATATCATAACATTAGTATGACCACATGAAATAAAAAAATTTCTCTTTTCCACAAGTAAAACGTGGATCATTTTTCTTGTATGACATAACTAGGTTTCTATTCATCTCTCTCTTTTCCATTAGTTTGTCATTATTTTCCACAAGTAAAACATTTTCTCTTTCCTTTGAGAAATTCTCTAAGGTATATCTTTCTACATTTATAACATCAAGGAAATTGATATTTCTTTACTCCATTGTATCCAAAATCGATCTCTCATTAAACTCATTTATTTTCTTCATTAGTGAGTCTAATATTTGATTAAGGTGTAAATTTTAAATCATATTTTGTGATAACTTATTAGGAATAATAATAATAATATATTTTACTCCATTCATCATTTGATTTGGTTCCTCATAATAATCTCATTTCATATCACATTAATTTTTTCATGAATCCTCCTAGTTCTATCCATGGAATAAAACTGAAAATTATAGCATGATAAATAATACTCATTATGGAAATCTATATAATCATAATTTTTTTAGAATAATGAGGAGTGACTGATGTAAAGAGTGGGAAGGTCCACTTAGGTAATAGGTTCGCGGGCCTGGAGCAGGAGGAGCCACCCACTGTGATGGTTGATCTAGAAGTGCATGCAATCTTGAATCTTTAAATTGGTTCTAGTAATCTGGAAAAGGCTGAAGTGGACATCTCAAGGATGGGGACTCTTTAGGACCTTGTCAATGATTTTAAACCTCAATTCCTAGCTTTAATTGATCACAATAGGCTCTCTCGGATGATTTGAGGAGAGTCTACAACAACCTCAGATGGTGTCTTAGTGAGGAAATAAGTTGGCTGAAAAAAATGCATCCCTATGAATCTCACTGGTAAATGAGGAAATGTCTATGATAGTGAAAAGGAGAATGATAGAGGGGTTGGAAGACCTTATTATAGTGATATTGTTCAAGGTGGTCGGAATAAGTTGTCTAAAAGTAAAGGTGTTGTGACTTCTCCACCAAAGAGGAGACCAAGAAAGGACTACTCTTACATACCAAAGACCTTATCCACTAAGTCCTCATCCAGGAAGGAAAAAAGGGATGATTCTGATCCTAAAAAGATCTGTGTGAGTAATAATAAAACAAGGAGCAACTCTCTGTGGAGCAGCTGGAGCTCAGAAGGAAGTAAGTCAAGGTATTGATGACATATGATACCAACTCTGAATGGGAGTCAACTACTACGGAGGATGTGCCTTATTATGCATGTGGTGAGGATTATTATTACTATGATATGTAGTTGTTATTTTCTAGTTGAAATGATTTCGATGTGGTTGATCCATATGTATGTACTCTCATTCCTCGCTTTCAGTACTTTTCCTTTATTTTAATAAAGGGTCAGTGGTCTTCCTCAGACTGAACTTTCTTGGTAATTTTCCAAATATTTTCTAAAGGTTTCGAAAAAAATTATTTGATACCAAATATAAATAAACCATATCCAATAACATAGAATCATTAGTTACTTTATTACATTTGAATAAGATACAAGTGGTCACATCTTAAAGGATCGAATAGTTTAGTAGTCTTGGTAAACTATATATATACTCAAGTTTCATTTTTTATTTAAAATATTATATAAAAACATATTGAAAGAAAATATTATAAATCCTTGAAAACATTAAAATATTCCTTCTTCATATCACAGGGAAAGGAAATAAAAAAAGGGTGAGTTTAAATGTTCAATATGGGTTATGTACATCAGAGACTATCTTTAGTGAATAATGAATAAACAATATGGCAAGGTAAATAACTAATAACACATTCCATTAAATAAATAACTTAAACTATAAAAATAATATGGATGTAATAAATTATGACCAAATAATTCCATATAAATAATCACATGATCATGAAACTTATTCGTGGATATCACAACTATTCATATAATAATATGGAAATTAGTAACTAATTTTATAATGATTTAATGCTGAATTTAGGACATACTAAAATTACTGTTATGACCACATGGTAAGACATATTACATAAGTGGGTATGGCCTTGGCCAAAACTGAAATTGGTTTGTCACATGAGACTTACTAATGAATATTGGGGGTATAACATTCCCTTATTGTTATATACTAACTTCAATTCATTCATCATATGAAATGGGTAAAACATATTCAATATAAGAATTCATATTGTAAAAATAGCATACAAATGTTAATATTTACCCTAATATATAAATATAACATCATAATAAGTTATCCAGAGAAATATAGTGAATTATTTTATAATATTACATCCCCTATAAATCATAAGATTCACCAAATTATGTTAACAAAGATGAAACTAATTTAAAATAACATTGGAATATTTCTTGAGGAAAATAACCATTTCAATTATTCAAATTCTAAAAATTTCTAAAATATTTTGAAAAACACTTTCATTGAAAATAATATTGAAAACATGTAGAGGAAAATTCAAATAAATAACGGGTCATGGTGGTGGGAAAAAATTCATGTCGTGTATGTAAAAACAAATATTTCTTTCATATTTTTGTTAAAAATACATAAAGTACATTGTTTTGAAAATGAAAAGAAGATTCCTCAAAAAATATATTATAGAAAATAAAACATGGATAAAAATTAATTTCAAAAATAATATTATAATATTTAAAACATTCATGAAAACATTTTAATAAAGATATTGGACATGGAACAAAGCAATTATCAACTGAATAAAAAACAAAGTTAGATTTCCTTAGAAACATTATTTCTGATGTTTGAGTACTTACATAGAGGAATATGAAAATAAAACATATATTTTTTATAAATAATTATAGGATAATAAAATATATTGGGTTTAATATAAAATAATCATATAATTCCCCCAAAATAGACTTAAACATAAATAATATCAAATAATGATGAGATTGTAAAATAAACCCATTTTGATTTGAAAAAATTTGATTCATAAACCCTATAAAATAAATAAATGAAAATGAGAATTTATATACCATTAAAATAAAGGTAATAATTATATATCATTTCAAATGTGTTTTATATAAACCACATGAGTGAAACTAGTGGCGAATATGGAGTATGTCTACTGAAAATAAAAGGTAGAATACAAACCATTGTCTCAGGCCCGACTACCTTCATACATGTTAAAAAAAACTTTTATAATAAATATTTAATTATTATAAATATATTCCAATATCTTAATCATTTATATAATATATTATTTAATCATAGAATTTAATCACCCTTTTATTAACGATCCTTTATTAAAATCAAATTTATGGTTGATAACTGCTTAGTTTTCCATGCATGTTTTGGTTTACTAGTTTTGGTCCTTATACACTTATCACGGTAACATCATCAATATAATTTTAATAATTATATAAATATAATATATTTTTATTAAATACATATTTATAATCATCCGTAAAATTAAGAAATAGGAAAATGAATTACACCATTCATGGAGACGGTACGTCGTATGAACACATGAATGTTATTTTCACTTTTCAATAGATATAATGAAATAAAGGTAAATAATAATTAAAATTTTAAAAATAATTATTATATTAGAAGTATCATATATATTCATTATATAATCCCTTACTACCATCCATGTAAAGAACTAGTGAAAAAATGTTTCACATCGCTTTGTGGAGGTTGTAGCCCACATGTATGCCCGAGAGACATTATCATTTTCTAATGGATTAGGAAATAATAAGTAATATATGATATTATAATTTAAAAATAAAAAATATGTCATAAATACCATGTATATTCATTATTTCCATCCTTATAACCATCTATATAAAGTGGTGATGAAAGAGGAATTACACCGCTATGTAGAGATGATAAGTCGTACGTACACACGAGCAATATTTTCATATTTATATGATAGAAAATAGATGTAAAATGTTTTTAACATAATAATAATAACATATAATTATATTTATTATACTTTAGTTTTTATTTTATTAAGGTTACTAAAAATCTATTGGAAGTATATGAATGATGAAATTTGAAATAGTCGATAAAGGAGATTAACTCATGTTTGGTAGAAATCCTTTATATTCGTCATTAATTACCATTTTAATGGTATTTTAGTAAGACCATAAACTATAATTATTATCTAGGTAAGTTTTAAAGAGAAATTGGTAGGTTTTTTTCAAGATTTATGGTTAAAGTTGATTGTTTAATTGAGAGAAAGAGGAGTCCTTTTATAAGAGAGGGAAAAGATCCCCTTGGAATTTATAAAAATATTTAAATATAATTAAGTCACTCTCAATAAAAAAATATCCCAAATGGAATAAGATTTATATTCATATATTATAAGGTGGAAAATCATTATACAATGAAATTTATATAGGTTTATGTTTCATTTTAAAATATATCATTTTGTGTAACCCCATAGTTATCCAATTTTAATCCTAACCACGAGAATGATTTTTTTAATCTTAAAGGGTTATAATTTTAAATATAATAAACTAATTAATCTTTAAAATTTATATTTATAACTTAAGTTATCCACTTTTATCCAAATCTAAAAAATTTAAAGATATTAAATTTAAGAGAGTGACATTTTGTATTTATTCTTTTCTTAAATTAATAAAACGGTCATAATCAAAAAAATATAGCTCCAATTAGCCATATATTTAGTAAATGGTTTTAAATGTTTTAAATAAACTCATATAATATGATAAATTAATGTTTTGTGTTGATTTTAAGACCTTATCTTTGGGTTTTAACCCTATTTTACCAATTTTACTCTTACCGACATGACAAATATTTACCGTTGTTTCTATTCATAATGAAAAAAAATAAAAGGGGTCTATTTATTAAATATGATCATCTTAAATCTAAATATGGAATATATTTACGAATATTCTATATATATAAGTGAAAATTATCAATTTTAATAAAAATTTGTAAAACAAAATAAAAAATAGTTCTTAGAAAAATGTGTTTTAAGCATAAAAATAAACTTATATCAAAATTTTGAATATTAATGATTAAAATAGAATTAATTAGATTATTATAAATAAAATGGAGCATATGTAACAACAAGTTAAAATCTAATATAAAATTAAACCTTTAAATTACTTGATATAATGGTATTATTGGTAAAATTTGTTTTTTTCACTATTCACTAAAAAAGCAATCATTTTAGGAAATCCCAAAATTTGAACCTAAGTTATAATTTATATGATGATTTAAAAACTGAGATTTATTTTTTAAAAGAAATTTTTTAGAGGTGTAAAAAATTAATTATATTATTTTCTCACAAAAATCAATAGAAATCAGTTTTAGAAAAAATATATTTTGATTAATATAATTTATTTACTAAAACATTGAATGTTTATTTCCTATGAATTTGTAAATAAATTTATATTGATTACGTCCTCTATATATATAAGTTATAAATAATTTAACTATATTTATACCCAATAATTTAATGGATATTTTATAATATTCATATTTAAATAATAAAATTTCATGGTTTATTTATGATCGGTTATATGTATTGTTTACAATGTCGAACATAGTGTTATTTTAAAATACCAGGGTTCTATGATGAGTGATTATAATTGCATGATATTATGAATATTTATTTAATTTTAATATTTTAATGATTTTTATACTTTTTTTCATTTATATTATCAATCTATAAGATGATATAGGTCACTATAGAATTTAAAATTTATTGACCAACTACATAACCTAGGTTAAAAAATTTATGACATTAGTGGATGAATTGGTAAGTGGTTTCTATGCATATTTACATGTAAAGAAAAAAATTTATGTGTTAGCTTGTATATTTTTTATCTATTCTTTCTGAATATGTATTTTTTTATAATAATAAAATCAATTTTGGATTGTTTTTTATAGAAAGAATGAAAATTTTAATTTAGTACCTCAATGTGTCTTTGTTTGGACAATTTTTTATAATAATGGATTTTATTTGGTTTAGTATATTTTGAGTAACATGTTTTATATGATATATTTATTTTTGTTGAGTATTTAATTGTTTTCAAGAATTACTAGATCCATTTTTAAAGTGGATTTGTAAAGAAAATTCTAATTTTGTGTAAGTGTTTTTTCAAATTGTTCACTTTTTTTCTCCAAAACTTATTTTTAATTCAAGGTTATATAATAATTATTTTTTAAAATATATGAAAATTTTATTATTTTTTATATAGGAAATTATTTTATTTAAATTATTTAGGTGCTAAAATTGGTGTTATGAACCTTTTTAAATTAAATTTAGTTTAAAATAACGCATTTTTTTAATTGCATTTGAATTTTTTCTATGATTGGTTTGTATTATTATATTAAGAAGATTATATGGATTCCAGGTCAATTCAAATAATTAATCTTTAAAGACCCCAAATCCAGTAGACTATAATCAATGTTTACTTTATTACATTGGTGTGAGATAGAAGTGATCACATCTTAAAGGATAAAATAGTTTAGTAGTCTTGGTAAACTAGATACAAACTCAAATATCATTTAACAATGTTAATAATAAATAAAAACATATTGAAAGAAAATATTCTACATCCTTGAACTTGTTCAAAGATTCCTTCTTCATAACCTTGGGAAAGGAAACAAAATAAGGGTGATATCAAAAGCTCAGTAAGCGTTACATAAAATAGAATCTATCTTGAGTAAATAAGGCATAAAAAATATGGAAAGATAAATAACTGGAAAAAAATTCCATTTAATTAATAAATTAAGAACAAAGAACAATATATTTATAATAAATTATGATCAAATAATTCCATATAAATAATAACACCAGCTTTAAAATTATCCATGGATATCATAACTATTCAATTAATCATATGGATAATAATAACTAATTTCATAATGATGTCATGCATAATGACAAACATCTTAAACATAACATTAAGGCCTCAAGAAAATACATATTACATAAATAGGTATGTCCTTGTAGAAATACCCAATCTAGTTTGTCTTGTGAGACCTAATGATGCATTGAGGGGCTATAATGGGGTCCCACCAATCACATACTAATTTTAATGGATTAATAATATTAATGTATTGAACCATAATAAATATAATCATTTGTAATGAAAAACTAGCGTATTAAATGTTAATATTTAAACCAGTTAATAAAAAACATAATCATAAGTTGTTGATAGTAATATTTTTAATGTTATTAAAATATTACATCCATGGTAAATAATAATATTCACCAATGAATATTGGAATAATAAAAATACATTAAAAATACCACTAGAATATTTCTTGAGGAAAAACCCTTTTTAATTATTCAAAATCTAAAAATATACAAAAAATCAAGGAAAAAATTTCCATGCATTACAATCTTAAATAAATGTAGTGAAAGCTTCAAATAATTTAGGGTTTATTATAATGTAAAATTCTATTCATTTTGCTCATGTAAAAAAAAATATTATTTGTGCTGAAATGTAACAATGTACTATGTTTGGAAAAAGACTAGAAGATTATTTAAAAAAATATACAATTTAAAACATAGATAAAAATGACTTTAAACAATCATAGTAGGATATTAAAAACATTCTTTAAGACATGTTAATTAATATATGGACATTTAATAAAAATAATAATGAAAAAATAGAAAAAAAAAAGTTGGTTTTCCATAAAAATATTATTTCAGTCATTTGAGTACCTTAATAGAGGAAATTGATAGGAAAAAATGTAAATTTTATAAATAACCAAAGAAGAAAAATAACATTTATTTTAAGATATAAAGATCATATAGTTCAACTAATTAAGTCTTAAATATATACAATATTTAATATTGATGAGATTGTGAAACTAACACTTACCACATTGGTAAAATTTAAATCATAACCCCATGAAATAAATATGTTCATATGAGATTTTAAATACCATTAATATAAAGAAATTGATTATATATCATATAAAATTGATATTATATTCCCCAAATTAAAGAAATAAGTGGTTAATATTTTATATGTCTAACGGAAACATAAGTGTGATGAGAAACGCTTACCTCTAGCCCAAATTCTTTCATATGTTTTCTAACAGTATGTATAATGAATATATAATTATTTTAAATTTATTATAAAACCATACTAATATATATTATATATTATTCAATTATAATAATTTATCACTCATTTATTAACAATTTCTATTAAAATCAATTTTCTGGGTGATAAGTTATCCATTTTTTGTATATGTTTTGGTTTGGTAGTTTTTTCCTTGTACATTGATCATGGTTACACAATATATATAATGTTAAAAATTATATTAATATCATATATATTCATTATACACTTATTTATTATTATCCATAAAAATTATTTGTTGAAAAATCAATTATACCCTTTATGGAGACATTAGGTTGTACGTACGCATTAACACTATTTTTACTATTCAATGGATGAAACGAAAGAAAAGTAAATAATAATTAAAATTTATAAAATTATTATCATATCATATGTATCTTATATATTCAATAAATCTCTCCTTATTACAATCCTTATCAAGAGTAAATTAAGAATTGAACAAATCATTTCGTGGAGGTGATATTCCATGTGTACGCACGAGCGACGTAATTATTTTCTAACAAATTTGAAGGTAATATTTTATATATGATATTAAAATTAAAAAAGTCTAATTATGTAATAAATATCATATATATATATATTCATTAATTCCATCTTTATAATCATCCAAATAATTTTTTGATCAATGATGAATTACAATGATATATAGAGACTGTAAGTCATATATATACACGAGCGATGTTTTAACAACTCGTTGGATGGAAATGAGATGGAAAATGGATGTACCATAATAATAATAACACCTCATTATATTTATGATATTTTTATTTTAAAATAATAGTATAGGAAGTTGAATGAGAAAGAAATTTGAAATAGTGGGAAATATGGTTTTCTCTTCTTCAATAGACTAACTTTATATTCCTTCTTAAGGACCATTGGAATGGTTTTTGAGATTCCAATCACTTATAATTACTATATGTTTAATATTATTATAGAAATGGGTAGTGTTTTTTTAAGATATATGGCTAAAAGTGGTGTAAAGAAATGATATAATGGGGTTTCCTTTTATAAGGGTGGGAAATGACACAATTGGAATTTCCAAAAAGATTAAAATAAAATTAATTAATTCATAAGAAAAATAATTCCAAATGGCCAGATATTTAAAATAAAATATTATAAGGTCTAAATATCCTTATCCAATGAAATTAATATAGGTTTTTGTGTCATTATAAACATTAAATTTTGGTTTAACCACTTGATTAAGCAATTCAAATCTTAACCATGATAACAAATTTTTGAATCATAAAGGGTTTTAATTTTTCTTATATGGTAAAAAGTGGTTCATAAATTACCAATAGGTGACATTTTACACAATTTATCATCCAAATTGTCCTTGTTCAATATTTTTTGTATTTTTAAATAATTTATTAAAATATTTTTATCATAAAATATTATTAATTTTATTTTAATAACTATTCACATAACTTGACTTTGAAAATGACTTGAAATGAAAAAAAATTGAATATAAAGCTTTCACACATCTCTAATATGTTATTATTATCTATTTAATTAATTAAAGATAATAAATCAACCAAATTTTGTTACAGTTAATATTTTTAAAGTAATTTATTTTATTTTTCTATTAATTGAATAAATAATTTATCGGTGTTGTGTAAGAATGTATGGTGATAAAAATTTATAATTCAAATTATTCTCCTTTTATCCTTATATAAACATTTATGTGATATTAAATTTTAGAGAGTGATATTTCTTATTTATTGTTTCCTTAAATTTATTTAAATTTCACAATCAAATATATATAGAACCAAATGATCATATATTAGAGACTACGATGTATATAGTCAAAATCCACCTATAAAATAGGATAAATGTAAGTTTTGGTTGGATTTTTAGACATTATCTCAATGTTTTGACTCTATTTTACCAATGTTACACTTACTGAGGTGATACATATTTACTATAGTTATTATTCATAATGATCTAAAATAAAACGGACCTATTTACCAAATTTTAACCTCCTAATTCAAAATATGGTAACTATTTCTCAAGATTGAATATCTATAAGTGAAAAAGATCAATTTTATTATAAATGTGTAAAATTTAGTGGGAAATAGTTTTTAGAAAAATTATTTTTTAATCATAAAAATTAACTTATATAAAAATCATTAATATTAGAAATTAAAATGGAATTAATTTAATTTATCTAAATAAAATGTATCATATGTCTATAACACCCAAACATTTTATTGTATGTTTCTATTAAATAATTTCAATTCATCAGATATCCTATATTGCATGAAGCACTGAGTCTTTGTGAAACAACACTTGGTTATTATAGGAGATACTCAAAAAATAGCCACTAAAATTAAATGTGCCACTTCTGTGTTTTGAATTTTGAGAAACGGACATACACAGTTGTGATCAGGATGATATTTAGAGTCTGATAGAATCAACTTAATTTTTGGTGAATAGTAACTTACCCTTATGAATTGTAACTTACCCTTATGAATAGTAACTTACCCTTATTAATAGTAATATGAACCTTATGAATGGTAACCATACCCATGAAAGTGTAAATAAAATTTAGGCACCTTAAAAATTAAGATGAATATCTTAAGTACTGATATTTTTTTGATTAAATTATGATTTTAATTAAAAATTAAATTTCACATATTTAGAAAATTATTTTTGAAAAATTGAGTTCATTTTTATATTCTACATGTTGAAAAATGGTTAGGGTGATTTTTTGATATTTTTCTGAAATACTTGATTTTTTAATGAATAGTAAAATACATTAATTTACTCTATAAATACATTATAATTTAAATCCAATATTCCTAATATCATGAGTGATGTAAGAACCAAATCTTGAACTCACATGCACTTATTACTATTCTAGGTCATGTAATCCTCACTATTTACTGTCTTGTGAATAAATAATAATTTAATTAATATAATATTTAGAAAACCCTCCTCCCCTCCACTATAAATACTACCCTTCACACTCTCATTTATTCACACCTATCAAGAGTTAATCCTTGCCTAAATTCTACTCAAATCTAACCCTAAGATCCTCCCCCATATCCAAAATCCCTTGGTCTCCTCAAAAGACCAAATCTTATCCCCTAAAGAGTCTCTCAAAGGAAGATACATTCAAGAGGTAAATTCCCCTTTTCAATTATTTTGTTTTCTTCTCAAGTTCCTTTTTTATCTTTTTTATTCTCACCTCTTCTCATCCAAATGTTATTAAAAATACAATACATTATATGTACTGGAATTTTGTTATGATAATGGAATATTCCATCATCATCTCGGTAAGATCCCAGATTTTTTAGTAAGGTATGTTTTATTTACGTTTCATATTAGACCCTCTATTTTAGTTAATTAAGTGATTTCCAAAGTCCTTAAGGAGGATCGGGGCTGTTCCAGGGGTTTGGGACATGAAAAGGGTGGAAATGAGTTTTCCGGGCTAGTCGTACGGTCTGTGCACGATTAGTGCTAACCGTACGGGTAGCCCAAGTAAACCATGCAAGTGGATGATTTTCATAAAGTACCCTCTGCATGGTTTGCGCATAGTTTGGAAAATCATGCGGGTAAACCGTGTGAGGGGGGCTGTTTGGGACAAAAGCATCTGCATGTTTTACACATGGTTTGGAAAATTGTGTGGGTAAACCGTGCGGCCTAGAAACCCTTAAAAATTTAAAAAAATTCCACTTTGAGATTTTATAACCCACACAGTGTTTTCCTCCTCATCCTCTCGTGAAACCCTAGGAACAAACCAAAGGGACCAATAGCTCCCAAGGATCAATCTTCTTCTTTCATAAGTCTTTTGGATCATCGATAATTTTAGATTGATGATCTAGGAAAGGCTAATCTCGTACTTACTTTTCTTTTTGGTTTAGGGTTTCTATTTCTTTCCCCTCTCCATCTGAAGCTCTCAAACCCGACTTTTTTAGTGAGTCTTAGGGTAAAGCTTCAAGGGTTGGTTGAATCAAGAACTATGGCTTCAGTTGAGAGTGTGTTTACTAACAAGTTCAAGGTAGGTGGTCTACAATTTATATCCCTTGGATTTTGTGTAAATTTGTGCATGTAGGGTTTTTATTATTTCCCTCTATCGAAGAGTTCTTGGTGCCTTTGAATTGATGTGATGTAGTGGTGTCTAAAATGTTAATTTAACCCCTCTTAATCCCCATGGGATGCAAGGAGTATGAATTGATCAAATTAGGGACACCTGTGGCACATGCCGATATTTCCCTAGACTTAGAGTTAGATAAGTAAGTGTAGGCCGTTGTACAAGAATGTAGAGTCCTTGATGATTATGTTAATATGATTAAAGGAATTTCAATTGGTGTTTAGTAATACACCTAGGTTGGGGTAATTACCTAAGAGGTTGTTTGGTTGACACGAAAAAGGGTTAAATGGATAAATGAAAAAATGGTAGGGATTAGATTTATACTTGAATATGCTTAGTGATAATGGCATGGAAAATGGGAATGGGGCTAAAGGGGTTGAGTAATATGAATAATAAAAGTGTTAATGGATTGAGGAAAAATATATTTTCCCATTTATTGAGATTATTGTGATGATTGTAAATGATGTTGTCTATGTGGTTGTCATATGATGTTTTTTAGTGAATGATAAATAAGTATGTGCACATGTCTTGGTAGAGAGGGGTATTGACTTGAGGTTCTATGCCCACAGGTTGAGTGGGACTGAGGTTCTATCTCCTCCCCTAAATGAACAAGTTAGGGAAGGGGGCAGAGTTCCATTCCCCTAATAGTTTTATTCCACCTGGACTTAGGATTTGAAGTGAGGATATTGATAATTGTTATATTGTGATGCCTAGTGAGATAGGGCTTGATTGTATTCCCATATGCTTGAGAACACTGAATATTCTTAATCCATTGAACACATGAAAAATGGGGAAATGATAAATGAAATATCTTAGTAGTAAACATGGTTTATTTGGGGGATTAACTTAAAAGAAAATTTATAAAAATATCATATTAAAGTGTTTACCTTAACTTTCCTTTATTTATCATTTTCATGCACTATATACCTTGCTGATATTTTGTAGACACCATTGGTGGTGGCCTACTGAGTTATATTCACACCCTGCTCAGGCTATCGTTGGGTACCCGAGCATATTTCATGCTTGGAGGTCAGGAAAAGGCCAAGGGAACTATGCTAGGGGGATGAGTTGGACATGGTACATGTTTGGGTGAGGTTCCAGACATGGGGTCCGGACCATTTTTTGGATTATACCATTTCATTTATTTTGGGTTTTGTTCACTTAACATTGTAGCGGCATGGCCTGTTTATTGTTGTTTATGATTGTACCTAGTTTTGGGATTTGGTTATTATGCATGTTATGGATTGTTCTCTTATATTTCCTCATCATCAATTATTATCTATTGTTGCTTACTCTGGTATTGAAGGTATAGTCTCCCCACTTGACCTATTGGACTTTCACTTCTAGTTGAAAGCCTCTGGCATACGGGGAGGTGCGATTGAGGTTATGTAACTAATCATCTAGGGGCACCAGTTTAGTGGCACCCGGGTCAGGGATGTTACAAAGTGGTATTAGAGGAGTTATTTTCTCTTTCTTATTATTTGGAGATGGTAGATAGAAGATTCGTAATGTGTCGGGCCGTGTTAATGAGCTCTTTCTTGAGAGTAGCTAACCCATGTATGGGGGAAAACCCAAGTCACCCTGGGAGGGGATTGTTGTTCTTGTTGTGTGTTATTACATTTGATGATGTTTCACTATTAGGTGATGCACTTGTTGTGTGATTTGTCAATTTTGTGATATTTATCTCGTACCTAGAAAGGTATGAGGTTGTGTATTCATGCATCATTCTAGGAACCTATGTAGGAAAGTGACATGCATAATGATAGACACACACACGGTATGGGTGTGTGGGATATAAAGGTTAGGATGAACATATTCTCTTAAATGTAATGAATTATTCCAAATAAGATGGTATGAATGAGTAAAAAGGGAAGTGGAATTGTTAAGTAGTAATTAGGAAATGGTTCTTGATAAATAAGTGAAAGCGTAATAATTGTTTTAAGGGTAAATTGTAATATGAAAATGGTTCGAGTAAGAGTAAAATATAAGGCTTGTAACCATGATAATTAGATACCGTATTGACTATAAACTTAGGCAGATAGCCAAGGGTAGTGACCTAGTCGTGAGTAGGCTCTTTTGGGTAGTGTTTACAAATTAGTTTGGTTATTACAAGTGAAAAGACAATCTATATCCCTTCCTTCTCACAAGAATTATATGGTTGCGTTCTAAAGTTCATGTTTGGCATTGTAGAGAAATGTCACCTCGAAGATGTGCACCGGTCGGGCGACATGATGATGTTGCCGTTAATGCTCCCCCGGTATTATAGTAGGAGAACACATTGGTCTAAGGAGATAGGGAAGGACAATTCTTCGAGAAATTTTCTCATTTTATGTAGATGAAGGAACGAGACCCAAGAGGGGTTTCACAAAGCATGTTTGAGATGACTAGGGAGTTTCAGCTGCAGAACCCTCCAACCTTCACTGGAGAGGGTGGGCCATAATTAGTAGAGTTCTGGATTGTGTCCATACAAAAAATTCTTGACCATCTAGAGACTCCTCTCAAGAATCGAGTCAAGTTAGTGGCCAGTATTCTGAGGAGTAAAGCAAAACGTTTGTGGGAAATTATGGTTCAGACTGAGAAGGCTGAGGGGATGATGTGGAAATATTTTTAGGAGAAGTTTCTTGAGCACTTCTATCCAAAAACCTTGAGGTAGTATAAGGTTGTAGATTTTATGAGGTTGACACAAGGGACAATGTCAGTGATGGAATATGCTAGTCGTTTCATTGATTTGAGACAATTCGTTCCAACGTTTATGGGAGATGAGGCAGGTGTAATGAAATGATTCTAGGATGGTCTGAGACACGAGATCAGATCTTAAGAGAATATATTTCATCTAAAAAGGTTTTCTGAAGTGGTGAATCAAACCCTTATCTTAGAATTAAACCTGAAGGGAGATTCGGGTAGTGAACTTATGGCACTGGTTGGGTGAGAAAATGGTGAGGATTATGATAGTAGGAAGCACCACTTTGGAACCTTTCAGTAGGGTGGAAGTGTGATGAGTAGTCAGAAGATGGGGTTAGCTTCTCAGGGTAGTGTCTAGGTCTTCTATTTAAGTGTGGTAGGCTGGGGCACAAGCGTGACCAGTGTCCCCACCCACTAGTTGAGTGCCAAGTGTGCGACAAGCTATGCCATGTGCAAAGATTATGCAAGAACCCATGGCAGTTGGGTAATGATAGTGGTCAGAGGAAAATGTTGAGTGTAAGTAGGGGGTTAGTTACCCCATATCAGGCAGGAAGTTGGAGATCCACGAGCCGTACTGGTAGGGGTGGTGGATGTGGGACTCTAGGGTTAGATCACCCTTACCAACAGAGCAGTGTAATGCAGGGTACTCATGCTATGGCCTAGGATAAAGGGGCAGGTCATCTCCATGTAGTTCAAGTTACACCAAAGGGTGGTGAGGCCGGACCATCTACTGTTTGAGGTACGATTCTTGTAGATTCCATGTTTTCTAGTGCTTTATTTGATATAGGTTCTATACATTACTTTATTTCTGTGTAGTTTGTAGTTGTGTTGTGCTTAACCGTAGAGACCAAATGTGAGGTAATAACGCTTGATACTCCTCTAGGGGTGTGAGTTAAGGACATCAGATAGTGTAAGGATTGTGCTTTAGAGGTTGTTGGGTATCATTTTCTGTGGGATATGTTTGTCCTAAAGATGTTAGGTTTTGACCTAATATTTGGAATAGATTTGTTGGTGTTATATCAAGACCATATCAACTGTTAACAAAGTTGGGTAACATTCACATCTCTTGATGGGAGCACTCATGTCCTTCGTGGTGATTGGGATACTCGAGTAGGTCATGCAGGGAAACTACACCATCAGATGGGGGAGCTCACAGCCCATGTGGCATGCCTTATGATAGATGATGGTAAGGAAGGACAATCAATCTTCCCTTTTGTTGTGGACTGGTTTCAGGATGTATTTCCTGAGGACTTATGAGGGTTACCACTCGATAGAGATGTTGAGTTTATAATCAAATTGTTTCCTCAAGTAGATCCAGTTTCCATTCCACCTTACCGAATGCAACCAACAGAGCTCCAAGAACTAAAGGTTTAGTTATATGAATTGGAGCTTAAGGGGTTTATACATCCTAGAACAACACCATGGGGATATCCTATACTATTTTCTAAGAAGGCCGACTGATCACTGAGGTTGTGCGTCGATTATAGGAAGTTGAACTAGATGAAAGTTAAGAATTGATACCCTATTACTAGAATTGATGACCTATTTGATCAGCTCAGAGGTGCCTCAGTATTTTCCAAGATTTATTTGAGATCGGGATACCATCAGTTGTGGGTGGGTCCTTCTAACATACCTCAAACGACTTTCCAAAGAAGGTACGGGTTGAATGAATATCTGGTGATGCCATTTCGTTTAACCAATGCACTAGTTGTGTTCATGGCCATTATGAACTAGCTATTCCACCTGTATCTATATTAGTTTGTAGTTTTTTTGTTGATTACATCTTGGTATACTCTAGAACTCATGATGATCAGTCCAAACACCTTGACATTGTCTTGAGTACACTAAGAGATCATAGGATTTACACCAAGCTATAAAAGTTTCAGTTTTAGATTGATGAGGTGCACTTTCTAAGACATATCATATTCGAGTCGGCCGTATTGATGGATCCAGAAAGGGTGTGGGTTGTGGTGTCTTGGTAGTAACCCAATAACTTCTTTGATATTCATAGTTTTCTGGGTTTTTCTGGTTATTACCAAAGGTTTATTAGAGATTTCTCTCATTTATTAGCACCACTCATAGGCCTAACCAAGATGGGGATTAAGTTAGTTTGGTTAGAGGCTTGTGAGAATTATTTCCAGAATCTAAAGAAGCGGTTGACCCCCACAAAATTTTTTATCTTACCTGAACCAGGTAATAAGTATACCTTCTTCTGTGATGTTTACAGTGTTGGAATTGGGGCAGTGTTGATGAAGAATAATCAGGTTGTGGCTTATTGGTCAAGGAAGTTGAGGCCACATGAAAGAAATTATCATACTCATGACCTATAGCTAGCTGTTGTGGTCTATTCCTTAAAGATTTGGAGGCATTATTTTTTGGGAGAACCCTTTACGGTGTTTACCGACCATAAAAGTATCAAATAAATCTTATCTCAATGGGATTTTAATCTTCGACAGAGATGGTGGGTTGAGTACCTACATTATTTTGAGTTTGAATTAGTTTATACACTGGGAAAAGGGAATAGTGTCACTAATGCTCTGAGCTAGAAGACTCAGAATCAAGTAGTTCAGGAATCCAGTTCAGAGTGGGTGACGATGGACTTGTTTGCGAAGATATATTTGGAGGTACAGGATGGGCACATGCAGATGACCCTTGCATCTATAGTAGTTGAGTCTATGATTTTGAGCTGAGTTAAAGAGAGTCAGTTGGTAGATCCGGAGTGTCTGGCTGGGAAGGAAAGTCTTAAAGGTGGGGAGTCACCTTTTTTTGGTACTTTGGCACTGATGGAGTTGCTTATGTTCATGGTCGTGTTGTGGTGTCAATAGATGTACGAGAAGAGTTGATATGTGAGTTCCACACATCAAAGTGGGTAGTGCATTTGGGATTGACTAAGATGTATCGTGATCTTTGTAGGTATTTTTGGTGACTGGGGATGAAGAGATAAGTTGCGGTTTTTGTTGCATGATGCCTTACCTGTTAGTATGTGAAGGCCGAACATCAGTGCCCAGGTGGGTTGTCGCCGTCATTGCCTATTCTAGAGTGTAAATGGAATGAAGTCATGATGGAAATTTTAGTGGGTCTTCCAAGGACACCTCAGAAGAATGATTCCATTTGGGTGGTGGTATATCGGCTTACCAAAGTGGCCCATTTCTTGCCGATTCAAGAAACCTATACAGTCGAACAATTGGGGGAGTTGTATATTTGTGAAATAGTATAGTTACATGGAATTCCGAGAACCATAGTTTTCGATTGTGATCTGCATTTCACCTCATGCTTATGGAAGGGACTAAAGAAGGAACTTGGTACCCGGGTGTTTCTGAGTATGTATTACCACCCACAGACTGATGGGAAATCGAAGTGTACAATTCAGGTATTAGAATACATGTTGAGAGCATGTGTTCCAGATTTCTATGGTTTTTGGGAAAAGCACTTGTCTCTTGTTGAGTTTTCTTATAACAACAGTTTTCAGTCTACAGTTCAGATGGAGCCTTTTGAAGAACTTTATGAGAGAATGTGTAGATCACCATTGTGTTGTTTAGAGGCTGGGGAGTCTAAGTTGTTAGGGTCGAGTCTTGTGCAGGAGACGTTGGAGAAGGTTAGTTTGATTCAAAAGCATATGGAAACAACTTAGAGTAGGAATAAGTCCTATGCAGATCATCATCGTAGACATCTTGAGTTCATGGTGGGTGATAGTGTGTTTCTTCGGGTGTCTCCAAGGTTGGGTCACTGTAGAATTCGGAAACAGGGAAATTTGGCACCTATATATGTGGATTTATTTGATATTGTAGAGAGGATCATACCAGTGGCTTACTGATTGGATATTCCATAATGGTATATTGGGATGCATGATGTTTTCCATGTTTCACACTCCGACAGTATCAACCAGACCCATCTCATGTGATAAATGCTGAGGATGTCGAGCTTGAGGATGATGTGTCCTTTGAGGAGCACCTGGTTCTTATTGTGGATCATAGGGAGAAAGTTTTTCAGGGTAAGGTTGTACCCCAGGTTCATGTTCTATGGAAACATGAAAATGTTTAGGAGAAAAATTAGGAGTGATAATAAGATATGCAGGCTCAATGGCCCGATCTCTTTTCCTTGGGAACTCAATGATGCTCAGGAGAGCGGCTCGAGGATGAGCTGTTATAAGGTGGGGAAGTTGTAAGATCCCAGATTTCTCTGTAAGGTATGCTTTATTTACGTTTCAGATTAGGCCCTTTATTTTAGTTAATTGAGTGCTTTCCAAAGTCATTAAGGAGTCTCGGGGGGTGTTCTCGGGGTTCAGGATATGAAAAGGATGAAAAATGAGTTTTCTAGGCTGGCCACACGGTATGCGCACGATTAGTGCTAACCGTGCAGGAATCCTAGGTAAACCGTGAAAGGGGTAAATTTTTGGATAGTAGCCTCCACACGGTTTGCGTATGGTTTGGAAAACCGTGAAGGTAAACCATGTGAGGGGTCTCTTTGGTACGAAATCATCCGCACGGTTTTCACATAGTTTGGAAAACTGTGCGGGTAAACCATGCGATCCAGAAACATTTAATTTTTAAAAAAAATTCCACTCTAGGATTTTATAACCCACTCATAATTTTCCTCCTCCTCCTATCTTGCAAACCTAGGAAGGAATAAAAGGGACCAAGATCTCCCAAGGATCAATATTCATCATTCCTAAGCTATTTAGAGCACCGTCAGTTGTGGACTGAAGATCCGGGTAAGGCTAATCTCCCTCTTGATTTTCTTTTTGGTTTAGGGTTTCTATTTATTTCTCCTCTCCATATGAAGATCTCAAACCCTACTTTTTCATTAAGTCTTAGGGTAAATCTTCAAGTGTTTGTTGAATCGATACCTAAGGCTTCGGTTGAGAGTGTGTTCGCAACATATTCAAGGTAGGTGGTCTACAATTTATATCCCTTGGGTTTTGTGTAAATTTGTGCATGTAGGGTTTTTATTCTTTCCCTATTTTGAATAGTTCTTGGTGCCTTTGACATGATGTTATGTAGTGGTGTATAAAAGTTTAATTTAACCCCTCTTGATCCCCACGGGATGTAAGGAAGATGACTAGACCAAATTAGGGACACCTGAGGGGCGTGCTGATATTTCCACAGACATAGAATTAGGTAAGTAAGTGTAGGCTGTTGTGTGGGAACATAGAGTCCTTGATGATTATGTTAATATGATTAAAGGAATTTCAATTGGTGTTTATAAATACACCTAGGTTTGGGTAATTATATAAGAGGTTGTTTGGTTGGCATGAAAACGTGTTAAATAGATAAACGGGAAAATGCTAGGGATTAGATTTATACTTGAATATTCTTAGTGATATAGGCATGGAAAATGGGAATGGGGAAAATGGGTTAAATAATAAGAATAATGAAAGCATTAATGGATTGAGGAAAAATATAATTTCCCATTTGTTGAGATTTTTGTGATGATTGTAAATGATGTTGGATATGTTTTTGTGATATGGTGTTTTGTGGTGAATGATAAATAAGAATGTGCACATGGATTGGTAGAGTGGGGTATTGACTTGAGGTTATATACCCACAGGTTGAGTAGGACTTAGGTTTTAGCTCCTCGACTAAATTCACGGGTTAGGGAAGGGGACGATGTTCTATTCCCCTAACAGTATCATTCCACTTGGATTGAGGTTTTAAGGTGAGGATATTTGGAATTGTTATATTGTGATTCTTAGTGAGATAGGTCTTGATTGTATTCCCATATGATTGAGAACACTGAATATTCCTAATACATTGAACACATGAAAAAGGGGGAAATGATAAATGAAATGTCTTGGTAGTAAACATGGGTTAATTGGTGGGTTAACTTAAAAGAACATATATAAAGATATCTTGTTAAACTGTTTACCTTAACTTTCCTTTATTTATCATTTTCATTCACTATATACCTTGCTGATATTTTGTATATGGTGGCCTATTAAGTTATACTCACACCTTGTTTGGTCCTCCATTGGGTACCCAAGAAGATTTCATGCTTTCAGGACAGGACAAGGGAAAGGGCCCTATTCCAGGGGGATGAGTTGGACATGGGACATGTTTGTGTGAGGTTCCAGACGTGGAGTCCAGGCCATTTTTAGGATTAAACCATTTATTTCTTTTTGGTTTTTTTCACTTAACACTGTAGCGGCATGGCATTTTTATTATTGTTTATGATTTTACCCAGTTTTAGGATTTGGTTATTATGCATGTTATGGATTTTTCTCTTATGTTTCTACTATTTCAATTATTATCTGTTGTGTCTTACTCTGGTATTGAGGGTATAGTCTCCCCACATGACCTATTAGACCCTCACTGCTAGTCGACAACCTCTGGAGTATGGGGAAGCATGATTGAGTTCATGTATCTACCTGTCTTAGGGAACCAGTTTAGTGGAACTTGGGGAGGTTATGTTACAATCTCTTTTTTTCTCCTTTTATACTATAAATTAAAACACCGTCCAAGATGTGTTAATTTATCACATTCAAGGATGATCGGTTTTCAATTTTTGTTACTATCTTCAATAATGGTCAGGAAAAATTTAAAATGGTTGAACCAGATCAGAATATATATTTTATCTTATGTAATGTTCTCGAATCCTTACACACTCATTATATAAAATAATAATACAAAACAAGTTCATTATGCACAAAATCACCATGTTAATCCAAGCATTTATCATTAACTTTTATCTAATGAGTCTTCCTCATGGTATATAACTGAAATAATTATAAGATAATTTTTATTTATTTAATGTCAATAATAATATATATTAACAATTGTATATGTTTGACCACATTTCAAATTAACTTTAATTCATGAATACAAGTAAACCGATCATGAAAACCAAGGAAGAAAATGATTCCAAAACAATAAAATTAAACCTCTTAAACCCATCAAAAATTCCATTAATGAACTGAATAAGGTTAAAATAAATTAATTAAAAGTAGATGAGGTTATGTAATTATTAATTAATGAATCTAAATTTGATTATTTAGGTCATTTAGATCAAATGAAGAACACATTCAGGCATAAGGTAAGGGGTTTCTCATCTCACATTTATTTCTGTGATATTTCCATTGTTCGCCACTTATTTATTTTATGTGGTGTATGTTTACAGCCATTTGATATATAATATCATGATTATATTTATATTCCTGGAATTATTTGATTAACTTAGTTATTATTAACTTGATTGATTACAATATTGTATGGGACTTTGTTTCACATTCCATTTCATTGCGATTTACTTGGTATTGTGCACCTAATCATTATTATGTGTTGTAACTACTGACCATTTGAGATAATTTTTCATTTGAACTTGTAAATATAATGTATATTCATTTTCTGGTTTCATGGATATGATTATTGTCTTAAGCTGTATACCCTTTTACATACAGTGTTTATTTGGGATGTTGTTTTAACTATAGAAATATTGATGAATCTATATCCTCTAATCTATACGTATATTGATAATGAATATTGTAATTGTATTAAATATATGTATAAATAATTATTTGTACATTCAATGATGGAAGGGCCCTCTATAGCCCCTCGATGCATCGATAGGTCTCATGAGACAAATCAGTTGGCGAAAAACCCTTCGAGTTTATTTCCAAAACAGAATCAGATGGGTATCTACCCATAGATTTAAACCATTTTTATGGTTTAGTGGTATCATGTTCCAAATACATGATTTACAATTAATAATAATTCTCTTTATTCATTATCATTTATTATTATCCATGAAGTTTTCACTATAAAAAAATATATGGATGCAGTTTCATTCTCAGTTTATTAATGGCGTGTGTTTTTCATTTATTCACCATACCATATTGAATATACCAATTTGATTATGATTAAATTATTTTTGATTCATGCGTTTTCTATTTATAATCCTTATAGAGCATTTGATCTCAAACATTTCATTTTTTTACCTTCAATAAGTTATGAAGAGGAGACCATTTGTTGAGTTCTCGTGGACATAGTTTATTAGGTTTTTTTATGTTTTTTTTACCTTTCCCATTGTAATATGAGTTGCATGTATGTATCAAGTTTCTTCAAGACTACAAAACTAATCTTTCCTTTGGGATTTCTTTACTTATAATCATGCTAATGTAATAAGTAATGCACTGGATCTTGGATTTTAGGGTGGGGGTGTTATAATATCACTTAAAAGTAAAATGTAAAATATAATAAATATTTTCAATTAATTTATGTAATGATAGTGTTTAAAAAATAATTAATTTTCACTATTTAATGAAAAATAAATCATTTAACAAAAATCCAAAAAATTTACCCAATGTTAATTTTCTTGTAATTATTTTTGTAAATGAATTTTATTTTTTAAAATAAATTTTATTGAATTGAAATTTTTTAATTATATTATTTTCTAAAATAAATATATAAAAATGCTTTTTGAATAAAATATATTTTTAAGAGTGAGATGTATTTTCTACAAAATCGAGTACTTATTTCCTATGAATTAACAAATACATTTTTTTATTAGGTCATCTCTCTATAAATATATCACTAAAATTTTGAACATTAGAATGGTAATAAATGGTTTTAAATTTCAAAATACCTTTTCTGAAAACCCGCATTGTAAAAATGTTTAATAAAAATTCTTCTTAAAATATAGAAAGGGAAATTCAAAGTTCATCTCTAATAACACATAACTAGGTTTCAAAATAATATAACATTATGGGGTATTGAATATATGGACATGTATAGAATATAATATCCTAACAATGATGGAGATTGACAGAGAACATTTATGATAAGAAAGTTAATAATTGTGATAATATTAATGACCAAAAAACTATAAATTAATAAGGTATCAAAAAGACCACTGATTCATTGAGAATGAATGTAATATGATAATTTTTTTTCAAGATCCTTTTCTAATAGTTCAGAAATTCCATTACTATATAGACTAGAAACATAAATAAATATACTGACATGATAGATATAATTTTATCCTTTAATCAATTTCCACCACAATCTCTTCTTTTAATCCAAACAATGAGTATTCAAGATGAAATTTTCATGTCTGAAGCACTGAAATAATCTTATAATAAATCATATATTTAAAAAAAGGATAAAAATATATTCCTCTTATATTTAAATATTAATCAAAACTAAAATGGTTACCATAAATAAGATAATATAAAAAATATACAGATATTCATATAAAGAAATAATTCATTTTACTTAAAAATATACCCAAAAAACAAAAGGTTCAACTTATATTATTCCACAAATAAATAAAGCTACATCCCAATTAACCTCAATATCCTCATCATTAAATAATATTTTAACCTCAAAATGCGATCTCATGAAATTTAATTTATATCCCAAAAATTTAATTATATTCTTCCCAAAATATGATTCATGATAAAACATATGTTAAACCTAAAGGTTACATATACATCATCCAAATTACACATCCCCAAAAATATCATAAATCACTATAAAATCATATAATGTAGTTATCTTAACACCAAAATATCATGAAAAAAAATTAGATAATAACCAAAAAGTTAATTAATAGCTTAATAATAAATATCTCCAAAAATATCATCATTTCAAGGAACAAATTTTTAACAATCAATATTATCTATATCCCACTATCAAATATACCATTATTAACTTAAATCAAAATAATATGACAAAAAGGGTTATTTAAACCTCAATAACATATTCTTTCTAAAACACAGTAGAAGTTTCAAATCACCTCAAAACCTCATCACTTAAAACCTTAAAAGGTTACTTATGCCTTTTAACATATAAAAACCTTAAACTTATAAAAAAATGAAGGTATCCAAAATTCTTATGTTAACCCAACATGAAAACATATATGATTCCAAAAAGTAACACAATACATATTACTCAAAAAAAATTACATCATATTTCTATAAATTCAAAAATGAAATAAACTTCATCAAAGATGAAAAAAATCACATTATCATCAAATCACTATCCAATTTTCAGGGTCACCAATACTATCTCATTTATGTCATTAATGTCAATCATCTCATTATGCCAACTAAAAATTATCACCTTATTTCTTTTCCTAGTTATTGGTACCATTTAATATATATTTTCATATCCTAAAAAAACTACATCGGAATAATCTGTGGATGTATTATAATTATTATATCTAGAATATCATATATAATACACTTCTATTACACAATTCTTGAATCACAATACATAAACACTTCAATCCTTATACATTTATGATTCACATAGAATAGGTCCTTCCTCTATCTAGGATTAAAACCTTATATTAGGGAATTTTATTTGATAATACCCATATTCTACACACATAATACATTGAAGGTTAAATGGTACCTTTGGATAAACTTCATATCCCTCTATAAAACTCTTTATTTTTCCTTAAAAATTCATTGATATATGTCATTCCTATACATATAGAAAAATATTTCTTATTACTTTGAGACGTTATCTAGGGCTTCACTTTACACTATTATTACATGAAGGAAATTGGTTATTCTTTCTTCTACAGTCTCCACTACCCAAGCTCTTCTAAAACTCTATAGTTATATTATTTTTTGAGTTTAAGAGTTGGTTAGTGTGTAATTTTTTAATCATATACTGATATAAATGATTTGGAATAACCACAATATCTTTCACCCAATTTTTCAACCAATTTGGTTCCTCATAATCCCCACATTTTCAATCACATTAAATGTTAATATGATTCGTCCTATTTCCAAACATTGAATAAAACAAAAAAAATGTAGTGTGTGTAGCAATAATCATAGCGGGAAACCAAATAATTATGAAGATCATTTATTGGGTGTCTAAATCATGAAATATTATTTTCTATCTAAGACACATTAGGTTTAACCTAGGCAATTCATGGTCATAATCTATTCAAATACTTCATAGTAGTTTATAAATAAAATGTGAATCAACCCAATAATATCTTCTAGGAGTGTTTAACTAGGTGAACAGTATGGGTACACTCACCGTGCACCCAAATGATCATTGAGATATAATCGATAAAATCTTTTCGAGGTTATTACCCCTAGATTCATTTGTTCCAAAACCATATTCACTTGTAGTGTTGAGACATGGATTTATTTCCTAGAAAACTACATAATCTATACCTTACCAAAACATTGGGATGTTATCATATACTTAGACTTATCCTATAAGTCCATCATATCATTATATTCCTTAATATTTTTTTCCTAAATATAGTTCCCAATGATTATACTAAACATCCTATAATACCAACTGTAAGGACCCCAGCTCTAACCATCCAGAATCTATGGTTACTAAATTACATTGGTATAAGATACAAGAGATCACATCCAAGAAGACCTAATTATTTAGTATTATTTATCGACTATATACATACTCAAATATCATTTTACATAGGTAATAATATATAAAAACATAGTAAGTGGAAATATTCTTAATCCTTGAACTCAATCAATGATTCCTTCTTCAGATCCATTGGAAAGGAAACAAAATTAGAGTGAGATCAAATTCTTTGTAAGGGTTATGTATAGAGGAATCTATCTTGAGTAAATAATTCATAAAAAATATGGAATGGTAAATAACTGAAAACACTTTTCATTTAATCAATAATGTGACCATGAAGAATAATATGAATTGAATAAATAATGATGAATTGATTCTATATAAATAATCACTTGATCTTGAAACTTATCCATGGATATTATAACTATTAAAATAATCATATGGACATCAATATCTAATTTCATAATCATGGAATGAATATTGTTAGGTATCTTAAACTTATCATGAAGGACTATTGAAAAGACATAAAATATAAATGTGTAATACCTCATACAAATACCAAAACTAGTTTTTCTCTTGAGACTTTCTGATGCATCGATTTTCTATAAAAACCATTACCATCACATACTAACTCCAATTCATTCATCATATGAAATGGGTGAAACAATCAACATAAACATCCATATTTAAAAAATAGTATAAGAAATGTTTATATTTACCACCATAAATAAATATAACATAGTTATAAATTCATCCAGAGTAATCTGGTGAATTGTATCAATATATTACATCCCCACTAAAGTATAATATTCAATAAATAATATTAATTTAGATGAAAATACTTTAAATGAATCAATGAAATATTTCATGAGGAAAGTACCCTCTTCACTTATTCAAAATCTAAAAATTACACAATGTTAAGGAAAAAAAATTCTTTGAAAAGAATATTTAAAAATTTTATAGGAATATTGAAATCATTGATCAGTCATGATGGTGGAAAATTATGTTCATGTCATGTAAGTAAAAAAGAATGATTCATTTATCATTTTTTGTAAAAAATTAAAAAAAACAACCTTGTTATGAAAATGAAAAGAATAAAAATTAAAAAAAATTAAAATTAAAAAAGTTTAAAAATGAATTTAAAAATAATATTATAATATTTAAAACATTCTCAAAAATATTTTAATAAAAATATTGACATGGAAGCCAAATATTACTGGCCAAATTGAAAAAAAAATTGGTTTTCCATAAAATTATTCTATTGTTATTTTGACTTCATAAGGAGATAAAAAGGAAAAAAAACATTGGGTTTTCATAAATAAACAGAGGATAAGAAAGAATATTGGACATATGAGATAATGGTAATATAATTACGCTAATAAATACTTAAATATAAATAATCCGGAATAATTATGAGATACTAAAATAAACCCTTACTACTTTTATAAAATTTGAATTAAAACTTATATGAAAGAAATAACTTCAAATGAAACATTAAATATAATGAATATAAATTAAATCATGATATGTCATATCAAAGGGTAATTATATACATCACATTAAGGAAAACAAAGGGGGAATATGGAATATGCCTCATGGAAGCAAAAATGAGACGAGAAACCATTACCCCAGACACCACTTCCTCTAGATGTGTTAGAAACTCCTATAAAAAATATATATTTATTATAAATATATTCTAGAATCATACTCATATATATATATATATATATATTATTTACTTATAAAATTTTATCACTTGTTTATTAACAATTAATTATTAAAATCATTGTTTTAGTTGATAATTTCTTCATCTTTCATGTATATTTTGGTTTTATAGTTTTAGTCCTTACTCATTGATCATGGATCCATAATCTATAGAATGATAATAATGAAATAAATATTATATATATTCAATTTATATATAGTTATAATTATCCATAAAATTCAGTGATAAAAAAATTAATTACACCATTTGGGGAGATGGTAGGTTACACTCACACATAAACATTGTTTTCGCTTTTTGACTAATGGAATGAAACAAAAATAAATAATAATTAAAATTACCATAATAATTATTATATTATATTAATCATATATATTCATTAAATCTATCCTTATTACCATCCATGCTGAGAGGAAATGAAAAATCAGATCACATCGCTTCATGGAGGTGGTAGTCCCCACAGATGCACTTTTCTAATGGATTGAAAGTTAAGAATATATAAATGATATTATAATTATATAAACATAATTATTTCATAAATATCATATATATTCATTATTTCCAACTTTATATCCATCCAAATAAATTGGTGATGAAAGACGAATTTCATAGCTACGTGAAGACAGTAAGCGGTATGTACGCACAAGTGATGATTTCTCTTTTTCTATGATGGAAATTAGATTGAAAATAGTTTTAACATAATGATAATAGAATATTACTTTATTTATGATACTTTATGTATTATTTTAGTATGTTAATTAAAAATTTAGAGTAATTGGAAGAATAATGAAATTTGAAAGTATCAGTACAGATGATTACCACTCCTTTGGTAGATTTCCTTCAGATTCCTTTTTAATGACCCATGTAAATTTATTTTAAGAGTAAAAGTGTAACAACCCATGTATTAATTAATTAAATCCTTTTAAATAAATTAAATCTCTTTTATATCTTGTGATACATGTAACATAGGGTTTAAAAGAAACAAGATAATCAATTAAAATATTATTTAAACATCACCATTATAACCATGTTGTTAAATTGTTGGGTATGATTATGAATAACTAAATTATAAAAAATATATATTTTACACACATTAATTGGTTATATTTTTATTAAAAAAATAATAATAATTTTAAATTAAAATAAATGTTTTCTGAAAAATAGTTTTTTTCAAAGAAAATGGTTTTATCGTTTCTTGTGAATATACAATAAAATTAATTTTTAAAAATTTTATTAAAAAATAATTTATAAAATTTAATTAATTTTTTAAATCAAAATATATATTGTGAATTTTTTGTTTTTTTCTGAAAAGTTTAATTTTTTGTGGAATAGTGAAAAAAATTGATTTTTATTTGAAAACTTCTTTTTATTTAAATTTTTTACAAATTAAATTATAATTTAACTTATTTTTAAAGTAAAATTAGTTAAATTATAATAAAATAAATAAAATTTAGTTAATTTTAATAAGTTTCATATTGAATTTTAAAATTAAAACCTTCTATACTCATGAGAATTTTCTCTTTGAAAACCCGATTTTTCATGGAATCAGCAGGTATAATTTTAATATTAATTATTTCACTTATATGAAATTAATTTAGAAAAATTAATTAAAATATTTTTAAAAAATATAATTTAAATAATATGGTAAGTTAAATATTATTTTTTACTATATTGAATAATGAAAATAGTAAAAATTAATTAACTCGGTTAATGTAAATATGGGTTTACTAGGGGTTAAACTAAAAAGATAGTGGTTAAAATGATTTAAAAACTTTTAAAAATCCTATCATATGGATATATTTCTAACTTATTCAATCTAAAATTCTATAATAAGGTTATTTTGAATCTTTTTTCATGTTCATTACAATATCATTTTTTATTATTTTGGGAAATTTTCATGTAATTTCCATGGACGTCTTGTTTCCGGACTTATAAAGGGGAACCCCTCCCCTAATGTATTCACACCTCCCAAGACCCTTTATATCATCCCAAATCTATAAAAATCTCTCTAAAATATCCTTATATATATTATAAATTGTATGGTCCTCCCAAAATACCATCCTTAGTGTCATTAAGTGGAGATCCAAAATAGGTCTCTCTCTGAGAAGGTAATTATCTAAATAATGACATTTCTTGTTTTTTATTCATTTTCCACAAAACAAAATTTATAAAAAACTATAATATAATGAAAACAATATCATCCATATAATTATATTTTGTAATTATTGTGGAATAATATTTATCCATCTCCACTTCCATCAAATGTGAAATGAAAACATCGATCATGTGTACGGCGGACTATCACCTCACAAACCGATGAAATTGTTTTTCCATCAAAACTTCTCATGGTTGGATATAATGAAGGAATTAATGTTTATATATAACATTTATGAAATAAATATTATTTTTTAATTTTAATATCACATATATCTTTTTACTTTCCACACCATTTAAAATACGATAATATTGCTCATATGTATGACGAACTACCACCTAGCGAAGCGATGTGAATCATTTTTCACATTAATGTTACTTCGAATGTAATAGGGATATAATTAATGAATATATTTGATATATATGAGACTATATTTATTCTTTAAATTTAATATATCACCCAATTTCTTACCCTTTCACCCATTGAGGGAATGATATCATCGCCTGTGTGTACATATATCATACCATCTCTATGAAGCAATATGATTCTTCTTTCATGCCCAAATTTTAAGATTGGTTATAATAATGTATCTAATGAGTAAATATGATATTTATAAAATTATTATCATTCTATATATTATTTAATTATATCATATATACAATAACCAAAACATTCATTACAAACCACACATGAGAAAATAAGGAAATTAACACCTAAAATAATGAGAATAAAGAAATATTATTAACAAATGGGTGGAAAATTTCATAAGATGGAAATATAAGATATTATAAATATGATTATATTTCTAGTATAAATTAATAACATTCTTAAAAACATTATACATATGGTCAAATCATGTTCAACTAAAGGGAAGCGTGAGTTAAGTGACT
Organism: Viscum album; assembly: GCA_963277665.1. NCBI lineage: Eukaryota > Viridiplantae > Streptophyta > Magnoliopsida > Santalales > Viscaceae > Viscum > Viscum album. The sequence goes on along the minus strand of OY728120.1, from coordinate 1,869,398,598 downwards.
TTATCTCAATTTCTCTTCACTAAGGAATATTTTAATATTATACATGTAAATTATTTTATATAGTTTATATATTGTACTTTTTACATTTAATATCATGATTACTTATTAATACATGGTATTTTATGTTTAAATTTTAATTATTTCATCCAAACAAGGTCATAATATGCATAGTAAAAATAGAAGTGTCCTCAGGAAATTGATATTCCATTACCAATGGACAAAGAAAGCTTATGGAGATCTGATTTTTCCTAGGATAAAGATTATGATGTATGGAAGTAATGTGTATAAACATAGAAAAGGTATTTTAATCGTCATGGTTTAGGGTGTGTTGAATTCCCTGCATAGATCAAACTCATGTGTTGGGAATGAGACATTTTTGTTTCCATGATGGGATCCTAAATAAGGGAACCCAATTAATATTTCCTTCATAGATATTTTTTGTATATAGGATAATTGGGGTATTTATTTTATTTCATGTTTGGGACTAGGATATAGGGTATGGGAGTTACTACATATCTCATAAGGTTGAGAATCCAGTTATACGTAGTTATTGAATAGATGTGTGGTGGGAGACTGACACCAATGGTTCTGATCTACTCAAGTACAAATTGAAATTTTATGTAGTTTTATGTCATGAAATAAGGATTAAGATTTGGGTCATCTCATATTTATTATATGAGGCGTCCAAGTTTTATATTGGGTATGGCATACGGTTTAACATCATGTGTTGTGGATTTTGGACACATAGTTTAATGTCATACGGTGAGGATGATTTATCACATAGTTTAACATCATGTGATTGGGACATGTGAACTGGAATGAATATTACCTACCCATCCCATGTGATGGGAAACATAGGAGAGTAGGGGAGAAAATTTTTACATTGTGGTTATACCCAAAACTTAATATTCTAGTGTCACTATGTATCCTGAGATAGTAGGAATCAAGACACATATAGTTCTATAAATAAGTTTTGGTAGGAGACCAACACCCAAGGTTGTGATCTTCTCAAGTACAGACTAAAATTTATGTATTTTTACATTGTGAAATGATAACATTTACCATTTAGTTTTATGTTATGTATAAAATATGTTGTTGAAAATTTTAACATCGTGTGACTAGGATGTTATGTTTTGGGCTTACACCTATAAAAGAGGCCCATGGGAGAATTTCTTTTTATTTTGAAACCATGAGGAGACTATAAACTCATGGATATTAAATTTTAATCAGAGCTTAAACCTAGGAGGAAACACATGGGAACATTTTAGGGTGATAACACCATAGGTATTAGATGGTTTTGTGGTGAATATGTGGTTGGTCCTAGAGACAAAATGTCTAGGTGTCACTATGTATCTCCTCAATGTGATAATAAAGCCACACATAGTTATGGAAGAGATATCCCTACGTAGTTCTAAGCCATACATAGGGAGGGGTACATTTTGATATTTTAGATATACCCCGGATTATAGATCTAGGCCTCACTACATATCTTGTAATAACAGGAATTAAGCCACATGTAGTTCTTAATTGGTGGTGTGGTAGAAGACCAAGACCCAAGGTTGTGATCCATTCAAGCATGTATCAAAACAATTTGTAGATATACATCATGCAATAAGGATGATAACCATGTAGTTTTATGTAATATAGTTAGGATGATGGTGTCTTGTAGTTTCAGGTTGTATGATTAGGACCTATACTTTTAGGAAAGATGCTTTTGTGGACTATCAAGAAATAAACCTGACATAAAGATAGGCCTTCGGGCTAAATTTTGGTGAAAACTATCTTAGGAATGGTGGTAAATTTATGGCTAAACCTAAGATAGAAGGCCTATGAATAACTATGTATCCTATTAGGATAGGAATAAAGTCACATGTAGTTCTTGAAGATAGGTGTGGTAGTATAACAACACCAAAGGTTATGATACACTCAAGCATGGATAGAAATGTTTTTGTAATTTTATGTTGTGAAATAAGGATGTTAACAATTTATTTTTACATCATGTGGTAGGGATGATGTTGTCTTGAAGTTTTAGTTCATATAGATAGGACCTATAGTTTTTCTTTTAAGGTCATGCATACATGAACATGATCCTATTTAGTTTAATGTCGTATGATAAGAATGTTGGTGTTATGCATTTTATTGTCTTGTGACATGGAAAAAGATCACGTAATTTAACATCTTTCAGCCAGGATGTTGATGTTTGGGGATTACACCTATGGAGGAGGCCCATGATTTGGTTTTTATAAAATCACATGATGTATTTCTTGAGAAATCTTGTATTGGTAGGAGAATAGTGTGTTCCCTATCCGTTATGATTAATGGGTAAGCTCCATTGGAGTGTAAATTGTGTATGGAATAAGGTCATTCCAACTTTTTCTCAAGTGTTGTAGGTTTCTTCCATGGTATCATTGAGGGTTCTGAGGATTAGTACCAATTCTAATTAGAGTAATTAGTGGACATATTATTTTTTTTGAAATATCATTCTATATGATTATGGTATGTTTTTAATGATTCATGGTACACAACCTATTCTTATCGAGTTTCTCAAATTTTTCAAAACCACTTCTATGATTTTTTATCATCTTAAAGTTGTTCACAGATAGTTATTCGTAGTGAGGGTAACTAGACCTTGATAGGAAAAAATTCATAAGTTCTATAAACTAGTGGATATGTAGTCTCTTAATTAGAAGTGTGGTTTGTGGTTATGTAGGCCCCCAAGGCATGAAAAATATTTTTGGGCTAAGATTTATTTTATTTATCTACCATATTATGGAGGATATTCAAAAGAGTTTTATTAAAAGCCTCTATATTTCCATTTTATGATGCATGGTAATGGGAATAATGGTTGTATTTGATGTTGTACTCTTGATACAACTTATTTAATTCAGAAGAGTATAAATTGGTGTCATTGTCTTTCATTATTGTGTGAGGGACACCAAATCTAGTGATGATGATTAGCTTTATAAAATTGATGATACTTTTTGTTCCAAATTCCTTAAAGGGTATCTCCTTAAACCATTTATAAAATAAGTCACTATTAATAAGGATAAACTTGAACTAATTAGTTGTAGCTAGAGGGTTTAGTCCTACAACATTCATACCCTATATAAATAATGGCCAAGATTATTTATCTGTATGAAGCAACTATGAGGGTTGATGGATGAAATTGGAGTTCACTTTGTAGGAATGACTCTTTTTGAAAAATTGTGTGAAATCCTATATCATTGAAGGCAAAAAAAATATCCAAGACTCCTGGTTTGGTGAGAAATATTCGTTCTTGAATGATGGTTACCACAAACACCAGCATGAACTTATTCCATTATGGTGGTGGTCTCACTTCAATAAATGCATATTAGGAGGATTCTATTTAATTTTCGCTTATAAATAACATTATGATGACACCAGCTATCATAGAGAGTGAAATTGACTATCTGTTTTCAATATTTCTCTTTTCCATCACTGTTTGTTGGAAGGGTCCCATTTTGGAGATATTCCAAGATAAGCATCATCCATCTATTTATATCATTATCTAATTCAGGGGTAGAATTTATCTTGTTGATCTCTTACATGAAAATTTGAACAAATAGTAATATTATTATGTGGTGAGTGATGTTGATGATTTTTTCATACTGATCTGGATCTACCAAGGCTATAGTAGTTTTTTCTAATGTATCTGCTTGAACATTTTGTGAACATAGGATATGAGTTAATATCAGATTATAGAGGAATTATGCTATCAACCCTAAAGTATAATTAATTTGGGGGATCATCTCATCTTTTAGGATGGTGTAATCATCTTTGATCTTCTTAATTACCAACTCAGAATCCCCATTGATTCTTATTTGAGTTGCTAGTATTTTTAAATACATTTATAAACCTAAAATTTGGGCTTGGTATTCATCCTTATTTTTTGTGCATCCTTATAATAATAGAAATGAATAAGGTACAATTTTATTTGTTAGTGAAATGAGGATAATCCCTAACCTTGGATATTTTAATATTGGCACATTCTATTCTCCTTCTAGTTTAACTTCTAGATGAACCATAAAAGTATATTTCCCACATTTAGGTAGAGTTATAAATGTAAAATATTTCCTCATATAGAAATTTGGAACTTATTGGTACTTCTTCTATAAAGGGATGTTTCATCATGAAGTTTTCTAAAGGTTGTCCTATTATATCCTTCTATGGTTGAACTGGATATCAAAATATTGTAGAATGACTACCCATCATTCTAATAATCCAGTAAACATGGGATGATTGAGGATATATTTGAGTGGGTCGATTAAAGAGATCAAATGGACCTTATGGTGCTTCAGGTAATTCCTTAGCTTCAGAATATTGAAAATCAATGACAAATAGTTCTTCTCGATCTCTAAATTTCGGGTCTCAATGTCAACCATTGTGAAACTGTGGTAATAAAGGTTTTTCTGACCATCATCATCATTTTTCTATTCAATAAATGCACCTAGTGATCATTCTAAATCCATAATATACAAAATGAGAAGCTTTACATGAACTAGTAGCATCAACACTGGTGGGATCAAAAGATATTTCTTGAGGTTATCAAAGGATTATTTTCAGTCATCAGTCCATTGAAACACAACCCATTTCTTCATCATTTTAGTGAATAGAAAACATTTTCCTATGAGTTTTTCTATGAATAGTTGAATATAGGAAATGTGTACCTATATTCCAATAAATTATTCATTTTTTCAAGGAGGAGACATACCCATAATTTCTCTAGTCTTATAAAGGTCGACTTAAATTCCATGGTTGCATATGATGAAGACAATAAATTTTCCTAAAGTAACACTGAAAGCACTTTTCATGGAATTATTCTTTATATTGGGTTGTAAAAGTTTGTCAAATATGATTTTCAAATCATTAAGGTGATCAGAACATTGTTGATATTTAATCACTAAATCATTAGTGTAAAATTAAATCATTTTACCCAAGAAGGGTTTGAAGATGAGATGCATGGAACGTTGATATATAGCACCAACGTTATTCAAACTAAAGGGAATTACTTGGTAGTATACCACTCCTTAGGGACCCTGAATGTGGTGGATTATTCATCCTTTGGGTCCATCTGAATTTTATTATATCATGAATAGCCATCAATGAAGTAAAGGTCTTTATATCTTTTAGTTTCATCAATAAGGAGTTATGTGATCAGAATTGAGAAATCATCCTTCAGATAGTGTTTATTGATGTCTCTAAAATCGATAAAAACCCTAATTTTTCCATTATTTTTCTTGAATAAGACTATGTTGGAAAACCATTTTAGGTATTAGACTTCCCAAATAAATTTTTCTTTGATGATCTTATCAACATTAGCTTCAACCTTGGTAGCATAAGTGAGATGTGTCCTTCTTACTACATTCTTATAGCCATGATGGTATTATGGTAAAACTAGTTGATGGGTATACACATCAATATTTAGTCCTGGAATATCTATATAATTCAAATAAAACACGTCCCAGTGTTTCTAAATAATAGAGATATAAATATCCTCTTCATTGAGGGTCATAGTTGCGCTGATCAGCATTGGGCACAGATCCTCCTTTGTACCCAGAAGATCTATTGGAGTTCATTGATAGAGGTAGAGACCCCTTCTTCAAATTTTGGGGGAATCTTTGAGGTCATTTTCTTCCTCTTATTCCTTTTCTTATTCCTCTATGTCCATGTAGGGATGGTTGAACAATGCAAGGGAATCATTAAGGTCATGGGAAATGTCAGTGTCCCATGATATTTCCTCCAATGGGGATATCACTAACTCTATAGGTTTAATGGATGAATTGGTGTCTATATAAATTTATTAAGATAAGGTTAGAGAATTTCTATCTAAGGCATCCCAATCAATGGAGGAATCAAAGAATTTTTAAACAACCTCAATTTCTACTGACATAGCTTATATAATGAGTACCAGAAAACATGTCTTTGAATATGGGATAATATCTTTGACCCAGTTGATGGGAAACACATATTAATCACTAAGATCTCTGAACCAATTAGATAAAGTCATTTATAAACCATTAAAATCTTTCAACCAAACAACATCATCAGTTATGGGGTTTCCCCTCTCTTTGGCAGAATACTACATTAATATTTTGAGATTCATAGAACTCAAATAGATTATTTCACCATGTAATGTCCCAATATTCCCAGTGTTGTAGTATTTGTGTCATTGATTTTATTGTTCATGGATTACTCCATGCAGATGCAACCAATACCTTCCTAGAAGTACATTTAAAGTTGTATCATGTTGGATGACCAAGAACTTAGAATTGTACACCAGATATCCAAACTGAGTTCTGAGATTAATTTCGCCGAGGGGTTTCAATTAAATTTTATCATACCCCTAAAGCATTAGAGAAGAAGAGGATAAATTGGATTCTATGTATCCTAGTTGGTGAACCATTCTGAAAGTAATATGCTTAACACCCAATCCATTATCGATGAAATATCTATATATTTCAATGTTGTCTAATATACTGAATACGTACAAGGGTTTGATATGTCCTTGTATTCCATAATTTTTGTCCTATTCGATAAAGGATATAAAAATATGACATTCTGTAGGTTCAGCCTCTACATGATATACCTCGACCACAAAAACATCGGCTTCAAACTCTTGAGGGAACAATATATCATCTACAGGTGATTCTTATAGATATTTTTATTAATAGAGAGTATCCAGAATTGAAAACATTTCTGGAACTGTGACCAATTTATTCAGGATGTCATATTTTTTAGTCAAAGGTCTATATTTACTCATAGTAAACTATTACTTGGGAGGAATTTTTGGAGATAATGTTCCCGAGGTAGATTTATCATCTAGTGGAGTAGATGTGGTAGTAATTTTATCTGTTTTTGAATCAAGATGCCTTAGACTTCCCACTTTCTTGGGATGGCAAGATTGTCACCCATTTATCAATCAATCTTATAAAATAGTCAGTTCTAAATGATTTTTCACATGTTTGGAGGCATTTTCTTACTCCCATTGGGTTTTCAAAGGTCTTTCCCCTAATTTTCATCATCATAAATAGCTCTAGCATGGACACAACTAGTATTTTGTATTCGGCTACAGTCATGCTTCCCTCTATTAGCTCGGCCCCTAGGGCCTCAATTAATGTCTAAAAATTTTGGGTGGGGAACTCAGGTTGATAATAAAAATCATCATCATAAGTGGGATCTAATAAATGAATAATAGTAATAGATCCAAATATTAAATCTTAATCTAATGAGGACTCGTTTTGATGGATTGATGCCCATTTTACCATTTAGCGGGGTGAAACCCATTCTCTTTGGACTAAATACATAAAGTATAAAATGTTATAGTCCAGAATTTTCCTTATTCAGTTTTATCTTATTATTTTTTCTTTCAACCCTTCTGGCTATTTTATTTCTTATAATATTGGATTTTAGAAGACTGTGGTGCTCATGGGGTTGATTGTACCACAATGGAAGTAGATGGGGTCATAATTGGTTATTTCAAATCTGACCTAATAATTTCATGAGTTTGTTTTATCATATTTTAATTCACCCAATCACTAAACTTTTTTTCACCTTTATTGGTGACTTACTTCCATTCACCCTATTCTTCTAGAAGATTGGAGGAAGCACATTCCACTTGTGTTGTTGATTTAAATAACTTTATCTTCCCCGAATCAAATATATTTTGAAATAGATATTTTAATATGAAACAATCCAGGATGGTGTTCCCTAAATTTTAGTGAAAGGGGAAATAATTTGGAAAATATTTAAGACTAACTTTACAAGGTGTTTTGGGTTCTAGTAGAGCTAGAAGGTTGTTTTCTGAAGCTATTAATAAATAACTAGGAACTTTCTCATCTTAAAAGAAGTAAGATATATTATTCTACCCTTCCAATTAAGAGATTTTTGGTTCTATACATTCATCCAGATGATTTGTTTTTTATTTTTTCCACCTTATAGGTGGTTTCACACTATAAGGTTCAAGCTTCGGAGCAGAAGCTAGCATAGGGGCTAGTTTTAGAGTGACAATTGTAGTTTATTCTTTTCCAATTATCTTTCCCTAAGCTTCCATCACCAATATAAATTTTGATCTGGTTTTCAACATAGATTCTTCATATATTTGGGAAACTATAGTGAGATCTTAGAAACCATCCATGTATTTGATAGGAATGAGTGGTTTCCTCAATTTCTCATGAAAGTTCTCTTTGGAAAGCCCCAACAAATCATCCTTTGTAAATTGAAAATTCAGAGTAAGTTTTACCATTCCCCTAGAAATGAAGTCTATGAATCTCTCATTTTCTCATTGTTTTTAGTTTGAGAGTTTCATGACCATTGTATTTTATAGCATTGAACCTAACTGGTAAAGAAATTTTTGATTAAGGTCTTCCCATTCTTTGATAGAACGTATGGGTAAACTGTTGTACCAAACAAAGGCTAGACCTTGTATGGTTTGAACAAAACACTAGATCTTAGCGGCTTCTTATTGGAATAAATTTCTCATCATATGGTCACACCAAGATATATAATGTGTCAGATGTAGATCATGATCTCCCAATCCATCAAATATTAGAAATGTTGTATTTCCAAAATTAGATGGGGGAAGTGTTGCATCCACCCATTAAGGATAAGGTTTTCTTTCTAGTTGCACTGGTACATATTGTCCTTTCATAACTCTAGTTCAGGATCCTAATATCTAGATAGTGTAAACAAGTCCTATGGGAACATCCACTCGAGTGGGTAATGGAGTAAAATGCATAACAGGTCAAACTCTCTATGTTGGTTCTGTCTGCACTTGTACTTGAATTGGCCAGTAGTAACTTGATTGAAATTGGTCAGGATTTTTTTCAAATATAGGGAAATATCATTAATCATCTATAATTGGTTCCAAATAGATTGGTGATATTGATTTGGTATTGTGCAGGAATTCTGAATATATATTTTTTGGTATAACATGATCTTCTTACCATGTTACACCATCTGAAGGAGTGAAATGAGGTTTTGTTGGAAGAACGTATCCAGTGAGAATATGACCCTTGAGTAATTCGGCATTAAGCCTCTTCAGTTATCTCATTTAAGTCTCATATTTATCCAAAATATTTTTATGTACAAGGTATTTTACACCTTATAGAAATAGGTGTGATTGAACTATACCCTTAACCTTTTCTTTAGCTAATTCTTGTTGAGTAGGAGGTAATGGATCATTTGGAGGCATTCCCAAATTATGGGTAATCCTAGGATTTATGGCGCACACAACTTCTTTTGTTACTTCAGTGTGGACCATATTTTGAATGGATATATGCTCTTATTATTCTCCCAGATTAGCCTAATGTTCTACAGTATCTTCATAAGTGGTGTTGATGATGTTTATTGATGTGGACTACATTGAACACATTTATTCATTCTTAGAATAGTGTGAGAGCTGGTTTATCCTTGAACGTCTACCAAAAGTGTTGTGGTTCCCAGGAGAGGTTGTGTTCTTGATAGATCATTTCTGATTACATACATCAAGGGATATCATCTTTTAATTTAGGGTTATATTTGAAGTTGTTTGGTGAAGACTAACCTGAAGAAAACCTCCGAATAATTTCATTGTCCACATCCCTAAAGAAGAAACTAAATCATGGGACAAGACGAATAAGGAGGATTTGTTTTGTGTAACTTAACCCAATTGAGAGAATAATAACTTCCATTATTATTGAGGTAAAAATATCCCAAACCTGTAGGGATGGGGGTGCTCTTGTTCCAATTACACAACATTTCGAGCATGAATTTTAGCTCCAATGGTTGTGTTAAAAATGCCCCCAACCATGTGGGCTGGGGTTGATCCTATAATGTCACACCTGTAATTACTGTAACCACTTTTCTAGTTTTATAAATATTTTTTCTAACATATGTTGGGTGCATCATATGACCTGTATCTGATCTACCTGATTCCAAATACATTTGTGATATTTTTAACATTTCTTCTCTCTGACAATTTAATTCCTTTAAGTAGGAAGCGTGTTCAATATTTTCATATGATTGATTCAAAATCCTTTTGATTGATTTATCTCTTATATCCCAATGTTTTTGAGAGATTTTGTGGGATAGTTCTTGATGATTTGACTATTTATTATGATAAAGGTTTGTTTGTTTAATCCATCCTAGTGCAATGACATTAAATGTTGTCACTCTTGGAGGACTTTTTTAATCTGGAACAAAGGTAAAATGAAACACCCCATGTTCCACCAATCCTCTAACATGAAAACCGAATGGGTTGTTAGTAATTATCTGGTGTAATTATTTTAATTTATATAGAAATGTGCATTGAATAGATCCTTTTTTCACATTTTAGGTATCATGAAACTAGGAGGGCTACCAAGTCAACTATATGGTGCATCTATTCTATTACCTTGATGTGATTTGGATATTCATCATAAGGTAATACCTTTATTTTAAAATGAAAAAGAGTAGTCCATATGTTGAGGTGGATTTCATGCACACAATCATCTGAAAACACCTCTAGAATGTTGAATTGGGGAGTGGATAAGGGGCTGAACATTATTGGTATATTGTCCTTTTCTAATTTTATCCTCATGATAAATATTTCTCCTTCATCTTTTGTGAGAGGTTCCTTAGCTAGATCTGACCAAAGTGGAAAATTTTCCCATTATTTTATTGTAAACAATAGAGTTGGTAGTGATTTACTCTATTGAATTATAAGGAAGTGGATATAAGGAGGGATCGAAGAATGACTGTTTCCTTAGGCTATCTTCTGGTTGAGAAATAACATTAGTTTTGAATGAAAATGCTTCAGGCATGACTGGCCCTATTTTCCCAAGTGCCTCACAGTAGGAGGTCTTTCTAAAATTTGATTCATTAAGGGGTGGACCTTCTGGATGAAATGAAATGTCACTATGGAGAGTACCTTCACAATGAAGACCATCATGGGGTGCACTACCATCTTGTATTGGTATTCTACTACATTTAGAAAGTCTACAGCGTATAACCAAGGGTGGACCTTTAGGATAGATAGTATCAAGGGGAGTACCTTATTATTGTTGGATCATCATGCCACATGGAGGGCTTCCATGACACTCATCAGAAGATGGAATCTCAAGATTTATCAAATTCTCAACATGAAGTGATCATTCATGGTATGATATCTGGGGAGGACCTCTAGAACTACTGGCAGTCAAATTGTGGTGAGGACCTTCTCAATCACCACAATAATCTCCATAATTTGGTGAAAAAGCAATTGGATCTTTATCCACCAAGATATACATATGAGGGATTCAAGAACACCAACATTTAGCAGAGAATGTTCATTGACTAGATCTTAATTTCCCAATTTATTTAGGTGAGGCTTATTTTTATATGTCTTCCTCTAGGAAATTAGAGTCACTTGCTATGGGTGATGACTTTCATATGAGGGAACATGTTTGTTGAGTTTCTTCATTGTTGCTCAATTTTTTTGATATATTTATATAATTTTGGTAATGATATATGCTTGACCTGAAGTGGCCAACAAAGTATGCTAATGATATCTAGTTAGAACAAGGATATGTGCTCGATCTGATTGTCTATTTATCATAATACAGCTACAACCATCCTAGATGGGAGTAGGAACATGCATCTGTTTTAGGGTGACTCTCAATTTTTCAGCTAAGTCACTTCAAATTTAGAGGAAGGGTTGTGTTCCCAACTCCTAGTCACCACCGATGCTATCATTTTGTCTTGTAAATGTTGTAGAATGTTGTTGGGAATAGATGTATGTCCTTACATCATTTTTCAGGATATAAGGAGTGACTTCAATAGCTAAAATAGGAATATACACCCATTATGTAGTTGGATTAGAGATATATTCCAACTCTTGTTCTCCAGTTATTTTTAGGATATTCCAAAAATAATTAGGTACATGGGTAGAGATATGGGTCTTCCCCTATTGGTAATTTGGATATTCCGGCTGTTTTCTCTGAGTGTTGCCAAGTTTTTCAAGCTATCTTGAGGAGTGCGAACAAGTGGGTGCATCTTCTCGTGATTTTCCTTTAAGTTGGTCTGGTGGTCTTAGAGGGTTTGGATAGGTGTTGGTTCCTTCTTTTGATTTTCCACCAAGTTGGTCTAGTGGGCTTGATGGGTATGGGTAGGTGTTGGTGTCTACTTGTTATTTTTTTCCAAGTTGGTCTGGTGGGTTTGATGGGTGCAAGTAGGTGTTGGTGCCTTCTCGTGATTTACTTCCAAGTAAGTCCACTGAGCTTGATGGGTGGGGGTAGGTGTCAGTGTCTTCTCACAATTTTCCTCCAAGTTGGTCTGGAGGGTTTCTTCGGATGTTGTTGAACTGTGCCGATAGACTTGGTTGGTGTAGACAAGTGTGGGTCCCTGTTTATGATTTTCCATAAAGTTGTTTTGGTGGGATTTATTGGAGAGAAAAATGGTACAACTCTGCTCCCTGACAATTGGTTTCTTCCCTCATCAAACTTTCAGGTGTCTTGGTCCTGAGTGACCTAGGATAGACTCCTGAGACCAGCACCCCCATCATTCTCAAGGCGTGGTGTCACATGGTACTAGTGGAAATGTCTATTGTCAGGAGCCCTTTGGTGGGACCCTATTCTATTTAGATGAGTCCATTGGTGTCCTTTGAATTAGCCTCCCTAATATAAGTGAAGAATTCATTTTAGAATTCTGGGAATGGATACTGAAATGATTTGACATAAAAATTGGTTCTGTTGGCTTCTGGACCACCATATACCATTGAGTAGATGGCTGATGGGGCTTCATAAGCTAGAGGACTTGTTGAGCTACCTCCATGGTCGGGATAGTACCATTTTGGTGGAATCCATGAATGAGCATGTTTGAGACCTGGAATTGAATACTCTATGTCAAAAATAGTTCCCTCTTGTTGGATGAGGACTCAGAAATAAATGTAAAGGTTAGGATTGGATGAAAGGATTCCATTGGATTGTATTGAAATGAGTTATTGAAAAAAGTGCATGTAATACATGTGACAAACACAAAAACGAATACCCATAAATGTAGCATCTCAATAAATGAACACATGCATAATTAATTATTTTGGATCCATGTTTTGGGATTGGTTTCCTTCTACAAGAAGGGTCCTAAAATGTTGGTGACACATTCATCTTGGTTCGGGATTCATGTTGGGTTCACCATTTTTAGTTCATAATGTGGTCTCACACCCTCACTAATTTTGAGTTGATGTGGACCTACTTTCCAAAGGCAAGAGGATACTTGGATTTCTCCAATGAGACCTTAGAAAATGTGGGGGATGGGGGGATGGGAGGTTGGGCTCATCACACCCTTTTGGGGGAAATTATTTCCTAATTCAGGACTCTCTTCTAGATTTAAGACATATTTGTGAATAATTTATTAAATCCCATGAATGGACTAGGTCGCCTCTATGTTAAAAATTATTAGCATGTTTTGATTTTAGAATCATCTGTATATATCCAAGGTTCTTCATCGATGGAGACATCTATATGTATCTGAGGTTCTCCATCGATTATACCCTTTTTTAGACAGATTATATATTCTTATATCATTTATTATTCAGATGCTAGTTTTAAGCTAAATTATTTGGTGCTCATTAATTTAACATCATCCAGTAAGATATAAATGGTTTTGATATTGGGATGAGGCTATTAAGAAGGGATTCCTTCATATCCTTGTGAAAGGAATCCGAACTCATTTAGTTTGGTGCCAATTAATAGGATACATCATACCTTTTAAGGTCATGTGACGAGGACCAAATCGTGTGCTTTAATGACATGCAACAAAGATGTATAGGATAAAGGTTCTTAGTTAAGATTGGTGTGGGACTTACACTCAAGCATCCCAAAGGGTCTAGAAGAGATGTGGTCTCCAAGGTGGGGTATGATCTTATTGGGAAAATGGGCCAATAAGGATGGTGATGAAAGGGATTTGGAGGAATATGGCCCTCCAAGTTGGATGCAACCATACTGGGGATATGGCCCAGATATTATTAGGGTGAATTTGGGGTGTTAGGTTTGGACCTTATGGATTCTTCCTACGTATCCCAATTGGTTAGGAATCAAATCCCACATAGTTCTGTGAAGGTTTTGGGAGAAATAGAATCTTGTGATGGGTTGTTCCTAACTTTGATTTTTATCATGATTGGTAATAAATCTTAGATTTACATGATGATGGACATTGTAATTAATGGAATTGAATCAAAGAAAATAGACAATGGATAAAATTCCAGAAGCAAGCATAGGATCATCACATATTATTTATAATTAATTTAATCAAGTAAAGAATTACCTTAAAATAATTATTCCTTCATTGATGGATCTGAAAGCAAATCTATGGTGTACTGTCATTGAATTGTATGAATCAAGAGAAGATTCCCTCTAGAAGTGATCAACATGTGTTCCAAAAATCTATGAACGTCGTCATAGGATTATACAAGTACTAATAGGGAAGATCCTAATGCTTTCATATTTTTCTTTAGATCACCATGAGAATCTCTTCCAAAACATTCTCCTTGATCTCACTTGACTTGAGAGTGGGAGGTGTAGGACGATGGATCTCCATTCATGGGAGCGTTCTTAGAGAGGGATCTATCTAGGGCTTGAGTGGATTCTCTTCGATCGTCATTGCGCACAACACAAAATGAAATTGGATCTATAGAAAAATTATATAATTGCATTTAAATACCACTGGGGTTTAGAAATAAATATTTTCACAAGTTCCTTTTAATATTTATTTAATCTATTATAGAACTCCATGTCTAAAATAATAATAATGTTATTATTTCCTCTACATGTTCTTAACTTTCAAATTAAATTAAATATTATTTAATCAAATAATATTCAATATATATTATTTCTCACCGAACATAAAAACTCAGTCCTCCATTCTTCCACAATATTCATCAGGTCTTCAATAATAACTATTTATTTAAATAAATATCATTTCATTATTCGCCAATAAATAAATAAATATTTTATTCACTAAATAGAAAATAAATATTTATGAAATATTCCACTCACATTATATTATCTCGAATGACTTGTGAAGAAATATATGTGATCAAGCACAACATGAAAAATAACCTTTTGCGATGGGTCATTTGCGATGGGTCATGGGTCTATCCCAAATAGTCCTTGGGAAGGAACTATTTGCGACGGGATTCTAATCCCATCTAAAATACTATTTGCACGCCCTCTCGCCAAAATGTGGGAATGAACATTTGTGACAGGAACCAAGTCCCATTGAAAATACCCTTGGTCATGTTAAGGTAATTACGAAGGGATCATTCACCCATCGCAAATACTCTATCGGAATGTGAGTATTTGTGATGGGACCCGTCATGATTAGTTTTTTAACCGGAAACTATTTGCAAAGGGACCTGTCGCAAATACTCTGCAGTAGGTGATTATTTGAGACGGGTCACGTCGCATTTAGTTTTTTAACCGCCACCTCAAGCATTTATTGTGGGAACTATTTATGATAGGTCTCGTCGCAAATAGTCTCGTCGCTACTAATCTAACCTATATATACCACATGAATTTTTTCTCTTCATTCACTAATCCACCTCTCATTTCTTCAATTTTTCCTCCTTCAAGTAGAAGTATACATTTTTATAAGAAGGAAATTTTGAGGTCTGCAGCACAAAACCTTCATTTTTGTGGCATTTATGTAATGTTTTAAATTTCCATTTTATTTATTTTATTTTTTATTATATTTTAATATTATTAATTAGTTGTAATTAGAGTCAATTAGAAATAATTAGTTATAATTATAATTAATTATTTATAATTATAAGTAATTATTTATATTTAATAGTAGTCATTTTAAATTAGTAATATTTAGTTTTAATTAGTAGTACTGTTTTTAATTAAAAATTAAATAGTTTGAATTTGTTGTAATTGGTTTTAATTAGCGGTAAATAGTTATAATTAGCAGTAATCAGGAATAATTAATGGCAGTGAGTAAAAAAGGTAATTAGTATTAAATAGTGGTAATTAATAAAAATTAGTTATAAATCAAAATAATTATTTAAAAGTAGTGTTAATTAGTTAAAAAATTGTTATAAATTAATAAAAATGGTAATAATATGTAGTAATTAGCAGTAATCAGTAATAATTAATTGTAATTTGTAATAATTAGCGGTGATTATTAATAATTAACGGTTATTAAAAAATTGTGGAAATTAGTAAAAAATAGCAATAAATCAATATAATTATTAAAAATAAGCGATAATTAGTAAAACAATATCAGTAATTATTAATAATTTTCATTAATTAGTAAAAAATTGTTATATACTAATAGAAATTAGTAATAATAAGTGATAATTAATAGTAATTAGTAATAATTAATGGAAATTAATAATAATTAGTATTAATTAGTAAAAATTAGTAGGAATTAGTAAAAATTAGCTGTAATTAGTAAAAATTAGCGATAATTAGTTAAAATTAGCAGTAATTAGTAAAACTTAACGATAAATATAAAATATTTATGATAATTTGTAAATATTTATGATAATTAGTATTAATTAGCGTTAATTAGTTATAATTACCGTTAATTAGTAATAATTAGTCATAATTAGTCATAATTAGTGATAATTAGTGATAATTAGTGATAACTAGTGATAGTTAGTGATAATTAGTGATAATTAGAGAAAATTAGTAATAATTAGTGGTGATTAGTGACAATTATCATTGATTAGTAATAATTAGCAAAAAATACTGGTAATTAATTGGTGTTAATTAGTAATAATTAGCGATAATTAGTAATAATTAGTGATAATGATAATTAGTCATAATTAGTGATAATTAGTCATAATTAGTGATAATTAGTAATTACTAGTGGTAATTAATAATAATTAGTAATAATTAGTAATAATTAATGGTAATTAGTATTAATTAGTGTTAATTAGTAATAATTAGCGTTATTTAGTGATAATTAGCATTAATTAGTGATAATTAGTGATAATTAGTGATAATTAGTAATGAATGGTAAACATTAGTGGCAATTAGTACTAATTAGTGATAATTAGTGAAAATTAGTAATAACTAGTCATAATTAGTCATAATTAGTGATAATTAGTGATAATTAGTAATAATTTGTGGTAATTAGTTATAATTTGTGGTAACTAGAAATAATTTGTGGTGATGAGTAATAATTAGTAATGATTAGTAATAATTAGTAATGATTAGTGATAATTAGTGATAATTAGTGATAATTAGTGATAATATGTGATAATTAGTGACAATTAGTGACAATGTGTGATAATTAGTGATAATTAGTGATAATTAGGATAATTAGTAATAATTACTAATAATTAGTGATAATTAGTGACAATTAGTAATAGTTGGTCATAATTAGTGATAATTAGTAATAATTAGTAATAATTTGTGGTAATTAGTGATAATTAGCATTAATTAGTAATAATTAGAAAAGAACAGTGCTACTTAGTATTAATTAGTGTTAATTCATAATAATTAGTGTTAATTAGTAATAATTCGTAATAATTTGTAAAAATTATTAACAATTAGTGATAATTAGTGATAATTAGTGATAATTAGTGACGATTAGTAATAATTAATAGTAATTAGTAATAATTACTAGTAATTAGTATTAATTAGCATTAATTAGTATTAATTATCATTTATTAGTAATAATTAGCGGTAATTAGTAAAAATTAGTAATAATTAGCGGTAATTAGTAAAAATTAGTAATAATTAACGATAATTAGTAATAATTGATGATAATTAGTATTAATTAGCGTTAATTAGTATTGATTAGCATTAATTGGTAATAATTAGTGGTAATTAGTAATAATTATTAACAATTAATGATAATTAGTAATAATTATTAATAATTAGTGGTAATTAGTAATAATTAGTAATAATTAGTGATAATTAGTAATAATTAGTAAAAAAATAACAATTATTGGTAATATATTGCATTTTTTTGAAAAGATTACCTTTTTGGTATCAACATGGTGAACGCAGTTCCAGAGAAGATACTAATAATTTAGTTCCAGATCCATCACGGTTTCAAAATTTAGTGCATGATGTGGATGGTATGTCTTTTCAACAAACTAAAACTTAGGTTGATATTGATTTGACTCCTGAGTTGGAAAAATCCCAATTTTATGAGTTGTTGAAGTCCGTTGAGGATTACTTATATCCTGGTTGAAAGATAAGTAAATTTGAAGTGATTGAAATTTTTAAGGCTTTTAAATCAGATAATGGAATGTCAAATAACAATTTTTATAAAATATTCTATTTTGTTAGATCACTATTAATGGAAGGAAATGTGTTGCCTACAAATTCTATGAGAGCAAGAGACCGGTTCGTAATTTTTTTCTTTGTTATCAGAAGATTCACGCTTGTTCAAATGATTTCATCTTATATTTTGGTGAAAATGAATCATTAGTTAGTTGTCCTACATTTGGAAAATCAAGGTATAAAGAGTCTCAACTGGGGAAATTTGAATTTATTTCTGTAAAATAGTTGAGGTATTTCTTATTTACACCCATATTGAAACATTTATTTATGTCTCATAATACATCATCATTGATTTCATGGAACAAAACTAATATTTCAATAGGTAAAATCTTAAATCATCCAAAAGATGCTGATTAATGGAAACATTTTGATCAATTACATCCATAATTTAATTCAGAAGCTCAAAACATGTGATTGGGTCTTTCTGTTGATAGTTTCGGTTCAATTGGTTCTTATAGTGGTCAATATTCTTGTTGTCCTGTCTTTATAACTTCATACAATTTACATCCTTGGATGTTAATGAATGAGATATATATTTTTTTAACCATATTTATTATAGGAAGTCTAAGAAATAATATCAATGTATATTTGAATCCATTGATTGATGACTTAAATTTATTATGGATAAATTGTGTCAATATATATGATGTTATTGCAAAACAAAATTTCCTAATGAAATCTGCATTTATGTGGAAAATTAGTGATTTCCCAACATATGGAATATTATACGGCTAGAGTATGCATGATCCAAAATTGTGTACATATTGTATGAGATACATTAAAGCATTTATGCTCTTCAATGTAAGAAAACCTGGTTTTTTTAATGTTATCGTAAATTTCTTCCAACTAATCATCCTTTTCGAAGGAATAAAAATCATTTAATAAAAGGTATAATTGAATGAGATGGACCTCCAACAATGATCTTAGGTATTGAGATAAAATATATTGTCTCTTAATTACCTCCCATTACCTTTAGACCGACTATGAACCAAAAAAATAGATAGCTTTGGGGAAGAACACAATTGGATAAAAAGGAGTATTTTTTAGGATATTCCTTTTTGGTATGATGTGTTGGTCTGTAAAATGTTGGATGTCATTCATATTGATAAGAACTATTTTAATAATATATTTTATACAGTTTTGGACACACCTATTAAGACCAACGATAATGTAAAGCAACAATTATATCTTTCCCAAATTTGCAGGCAACCAGAAATTGAACGGTTTGAAAATGTTAGATCTTAAGAGTTAATGAATCCAAAAGCAGCTTATATAGTTTCCAAATAAAATATTTTATTATTTTGTCAATGGATTGAAAATTTGCGGCTTCCAATTGGTTATATTTACTATTGTTCTAGATGTGTGGGAAATGGTCATATTACAATATTAAAAAATCAAGATTTTCATGTTATAATGGGATGAATTCTACCGATTAGATTTATAGGTTTATTGAATTATATGATTTGGGATAAACTAAAAGAATTATCATGTTTTTTGAGACATTTGTGTGTAGAAAACATACTATTATGCACTAAGTAGACTATAAGAAGATGTTGTTTAAATTTTATGTAAATTGGATAAAAAATATCATTGTCTTTTTTTGATTCAATGGAACATTTGATATTACATTTGTTTCATTAAGAAAAATGTAGAGGTCCAGTACAATTTGATGGATGTACCTATTCAAGAGATTCATTCAAAAATTGAAGAAAAAGTTACGTAAAAAATCATTGGTTGATGGATCAATTTGAGAAGCTTATTTTCATGAGGATATTTCTTTCTTATGATATCATTATTTTCAATTTTAATATCCATAAAAACATAATTGTATGGTCCATAGTGAGGGAAATGTCAATAATGAAATGAGAAATTAATTATAAGTTTTTAATCTACTCAAACTTAGCTTTTGTGGAGTTCATAAATGATGCCTTTTAGATGATGAACGTCACATGAGTCATACATATGTTCTGATCAACTGTGAAAAAATGACACCATTTGTACTGTGAGTACCCATATCATTTATTCTATATATTTTTTTATGTAAATTACTATTATTTTATTTCTAGATTATATGATAATTATATCAAGAAACATTTTTTACAAATTATAGCAACTACTCACAAAGAACATCAGCAAAATAATGTTTCGTATTGGTTTCAAAAACTAGTGAAGTAAATTTTTTATGGTTTAACATATAAAATAAATTTTTTACTTGTTATATTGATAATTTTTTTCAAATTTTCAGGTATGTCAACATGCAAATAAAATTGATAATAGATCGTGTGTATTGGGTAAACCACCATCCAAAATGGTTAAATCTTATAATGCATATGTGGTGAATGGTTTTCAATTTCATACACTTTCATGTGGAGAATCAAAAAACAATGAGTAGTGATTTTTTCTTAATAGGATATCATCATAGAGAAAGTGAAGTTGAATTTTACAACATGTTGGATGAAATAATTGAATTGTGTTATTTGTGACAGAATTACATAACGATGTTTAAATAACATCGGTTAGATACTTGATAGAGACTTTAATTTTCATCCACACCATGGAATCGTTGATATTAAATATAAAATCCTTGTTGTAGTAAATGAACCATTTTTATTTCCTCATCAAACACATAAAATTTATTATGAAAATTATTGTGCTACTTTAAGAGAGTTGAGTGATTGGTGGATCATAATAAAAATTAAATCTTGTGAAAATCAATTTATCCAAAGTGAATATGGTTCTGCTGAAGTGAAATGAATTTAAATTTTTCAAGAGACAACCCAAAATCCATATCTTCCACAAAGATACATGATTATAGATGATGACACCACACAGTTATGGGTTGATGGAGGTGATGATGTTCTACATGTAAAAAGTGGATTTGAAATAGAAAGACATGATGAAGATGAAACTCCCATGGAAATTGATGATACTAAGGAGGAATATGAAGATATTGAAAATGTTATGTATGAATATGATGATGAATATTGACATAATTAATAATATTTATAATCATAAATAATATATATACATATATAATACTTATTTTAATTATTTGTTGATAACACCCATTTTGTGTTTCAGATGGTTGACGAAAGTTTATATGATCTAATTCGTGAGTTGGATGATTTTTTACTACCTGAGGATAAGCCTCATGGTACATCATCTAACCCTAATACTACTAGTTGCTCATTGATGACTCACAGGGGTCATGGTCTTGTGAGATTGATGATTCTTGTCCCTATCCTCGAGCGATATCCATGAATTCATTTCGATCCATGCATGCAGAGGTATGTTCAGTTGGGTATTTTAGTTAGTTTAATTAATTTTCATTAATTTATTTATATACTTATTGTTTGATTATTTTATCTCTTTCTTCACAGATTTACACATATAGTTGTTGGATAGGGAAGTGCTATATTGCAGAATTATTTTTCTGGATCATTGGTTACATGGGATAATATTCCCATTGATGTTAAGCATCGCATGTTCGGTCGTTGGATGGTATGTAAATAAATAGTATTTGTTTTGAAATTTATTTAATTTATAAATTGATATTATAGATTATTTTTAGGGTTTATGGTATCCCATTGATGATATTATGCAAGACTCTATCTTGGAGTCATGGGAGGGTTGTACGTGTGAATGTTTCCATCAATTTTTTCACAATCAAAGGAGAACAACAATGTGGAAAGAGGGAGTCGTAGATTTTGATCAGTCATGTTGTGCCCACCGACCGTATTAAATCACATCTCAAGTTTGGGATGGATTACGTTCATATTTTATGGGAGCTACCTTTTAGAGGAGGGAATCATTAGGTTGACATAATCGGGGGAGGCCAGAGGTGACGCATTGAGCTGGTAGTCGTACATTCAGTACACATCAACAATATTTGGCAAGTAATTTATTTTAATAATTTATATAACTTTAAATGTAAACTATTTATTTTATACTCATATATTCATTCTAACAATCCAACATTATGGAGTTCTATGTTTATAGGAGGATGTATAGTGATCCTATCACTAGAGATATTAGAAGTGATTGTTGACATTATATTATGGTTAGAATAATTTCTTTTTGAGTTTCAAAATTAACTACAAATAATATTTTAAATATTTTAAATTTAAATTGTAATTGAAGGAGTTATATGAGGCCACGAAATCTCAAACATAGGCTGAGAGTCAGACTAAGACCGAGGATCAGATTTCCAATGTAGCATGATTTGATGATGCATCATGGATACAGGCGACTCGGTATGCCTTCAAGAAAGGTCGAGTTGTTTGTATTGACTCTCAATTGACTATTGGGAGTTATTATGGTATAGTCATGATATAATTGTGTATATCGAGAGATACTCATCGAGATTCATCATCATTTGTTGCACAATATGAGGAGCAACTATGATCTCAGGTTGATCTTATAGAGACCATGCATAGAGAGCAGAAAGAGCTCTATCGACGGTAGTAGTAGTTGCAGGAGGAGATGTATCGGTGGCAGTAGCAGCAACACAACCAGATGATGTAGTACATGTGACATCTGACTCATGGTTTAGGGATATATTTCCCTCTACCAGCACCCCCAACTCCTCCATGTGTCCTCCCCCTCAGTTATTTATATACTTTTTCTCATAAACATTTGACTGTAAATTTTTTTGTAATATTTTTATTAATCCATATATTTAAATTTCTATATAGTGCATTTTTTATAGTTTTGTTAATATTATGTTTTTTATTATTTCATTATTTTCTTATTTTTCCTTATTTTTTCTTATTTTTTTATTTTTTTATTTTTATCATATTTATTATTTATTTATTTATTATTTTTGTTATTTTAGGATCTATTTATTATTATTTTATTATTATTATTATTATTATTATTTTATACTTTATTATTATTATTCATTTTATTATTATATTTTTATAGTGTTGTGAATATTGTGTTTTTATTATTTTTTAATTTTTTTAATTTTTTATAATTTTAATTATATTTGTATTAATTATATTTTTTTTATTAGTTTTTATTATTATATTATTTTTTATAATTTATTATTATTACTTGATTAAATTTTATTAATTTAAATTATTATTTTAAATTTCTTATGAAGGGTAGTTAATCTCATCATAAATAAATATTTACGATGGGCCCATCGAAAAAGAGGTTTTTTAAACACCCATGTAAACTATTTGTGGTGGGAACGTCTCCCATCACAAAAAAACACTATTTACAATGCCATTTTTTGCAAAGGGTCATTTGCGACGGGACCCCGCTGCAAATGATTCAATTTCTAGTTGTGAAGAATACATGAATAATTATTAAACCATATTCATGAATAATATTTATTCAACTTGTTAAAAAATAAATAATAATATTCTATTTAATTGAGACTCTGGATACACTTAGTGTGTGGCCCTTAGGACTCTTTCTCATTAGAATTAGGCGAAATAGCATTAAGTCCAAGGTAATCATCTAGAAACACGCCAAGGAACCCATAGAGAAGGAAATTAATGTTACAATGACATAATACTTCATACGTATTCTTACTATGTAATATAATTCCTTTATCATGATATCTCTAATCAAGAAGGTTGCATGTTGGTGCGATCAACCTATGTGCTTGATGTCTCTTTCTTTGACATTCTGAAAATTGAACTCGTCTATAAAACATGGATTTATTTAGGCTATATCATTTCCATAAAAGGGCCTAAGATATCAACTTCCATTAAATAACATAAGGGAAAAATCAGTTCTCACATTATTAATTAATGTAATATTACTCGTGATGCACCCAACATATACTACCTCGCTGCGAACATATATCATCACGGTTTTCATCAATACATCAAAGTATATGATTTATATTATTCATTAATAATAAATTTAAAGTCTAAGGATCAATATACATGTCTACAATCAAGAATATCCAATGACATATATGAATTTGTATTTGCTACTAGTGGGTCTCATTCTCATAATATCCTACACTGGATATTACCTAGGGTGTACACCATGAGAAGGTATCTCAAAGTTATATGAGTATTTATCCTTGATAGTCTGTATTATTTGGGTCCCCTAAATGATATCATCCATCTATAGAATTTATATTTAAGAATATTATTATGTCACTTTTGAGTTCTCATCATTGCGGTGAACTGCTATGACCTTTTCGTGTGATAGTTACTCTTAGGACATTATCATATACTAAGTCACAAACAAGAAAAATTATGATTAGATAAGGAGTTTATTGATAATAAAAACTATGAATACATGTTATCATAAAGTATATAGAAGTTGGTTCTAGGTAACCAACTCTAATAGACTCTAACTTTCATTAGTTCAAAACTCTAACAACCTTCAATCCGCTAGCTATCATATGATTCTCATTCTTCTACTAAGATAAGATTTTAATAAATGGGTCTACCATATTCTATTATGTGGATACTATGATTACTATAACTTCACCCCTTTGATAAAAATCCCTCAAGAGGTGATACTTATAGAGTATATTCTTTCTCTGTTGGTGTGACCTTAGCTCTTTTTCAAGAGTCACGGATACGGTATTGTCACAATACAATGGGATAGGGTCTTTACTGTTAGGTACCACATCAATTTCATGGAAAAAAATCCATATCCAAATGGATTACTTGGATATATCAAATGCTACTATATTCTTGGAATCTGCTATAGAATCAATGGAAACTGGCTACTTTGGACTCTTCCAGCTCACATCTCCTATGTTGAGACAGAAAACATATCCTTACTGTGACTTCAAATTATTCTGATCTATCTAAAAACTAGCATCACTATAACCCCTGATTAGAAGCTCCTCATATCATCTATACACCAGGAACATATACTTAGTTCTTCTTATATGCTTGAGGATATCCTTAATAGAAGACTAATGTTATTCCCCTGGATCAGATTGATATCTTCCTACCAGGATCAATGCATATGAAACATAAATTATAGTACATAACATGGCATACATGATTGATTCTATCACCTAAGAATAAGGGATATTACTCATTCTATCTTTCATTTTTTGTGTCCGAGGACACAATTTTTAAGAAAGATGTAAACCATGTAACACTAGAACCAATCCCCTATTTTATTTCTCCGTATTAAATATCTTTAGTATGTGTTCAATGTATGTACTTTGACTTAGTCCATACAGCCTCTTGGATCTATCATGAATGATATTGATACCTGGAATATAGGCTGCTTAGCCTAAGTCCTTCATAGAGAAACATTTTTAACCAGTATTTAATTTACTATAAGACTAGTATGTCATTTCCAATAAGTAATATGTCATCAAAATATACTTCCAGGATAAAAAAATCATTTCTTATAAACCTCTTGTAAATACATGGATCACATTCATTCTTAATAAAACCAAATTCTTTTATAGCTTCATCAAAATAAATTTTCTATGACCTAGATACTTTCTTCAATATATAAATGGATCTCTACAACTTGAAAATATTTTTGGCATCACCTAGAGTCACAAACCCTTCTACTTTTGTCATATAGACATATTCTTAAAGGTTTGAATTAAGGAATTTAGTTTTGAAATCCATATGCCAAATCACATATTCATGGTAAGATGTTATATCAAGTAGAATTCTAATGGAATTAAATATAGAAACTGGTTAAAAAAATTCACCATAGTAGATTCCTTAATGTTTTTAAACCCTTTATCCACTAGACTATATTTCCATGTATTTACTTTACCTTCCATGTCTAGTTTTCTCCTGAATACCCATTTTCATCCAACGAGATTTACATCAACTAACACATCGATAAGAACCCAAACTTGGTTATGATACATGGAATCCATTTCAGAATGCATGGATTCTTTCTATCTTACAGTTTCTAAGCTCTCTACTTCCTATTTGTAGAGATAAGTTCATCATTGTCAACCAATAATGAGTCACCATCCTTGGGGAATAGAAAAACATATCTCTCTATTTCTCTTGCATATCTTGTTCTATTGTGAAGTACTTGTGTTTTAAGAAGTACTTCTTCCATGGGGACCTGTGGAACGTGTTCATGTACCAAATCTGGTGTATATTGAGCATCAACTTCATTAAAGTCAATCTTGCTCCCACTATCCTTTTTGAGGATGTTCTTCCTCTCAAGAATGCCAGCTTTTTTAGTGATATTCACTTTCTTATTTGAGGGGTTGTGTAGGTAATATACCTTTGTTTCCTTGATATACCCAATAAAGATGCACTTTTTTCCTCAAGGTGATATTTGTTTCTTGAGAATGCCTTAACAATTTCCTCCCACCCCTATACACGTGTATGCAATAAAATTGGTTTCTTTTCAGTCTATAACTTGAAGGGAATTCCATTTTCCACTTAATTTGGTACTCTATTTAATGTGTATGTCATATTTTGTAATGAATATCCCTAAACAGATAATGGAAGATCTTCATGACTCACAATCAACCTTACCATGCCTAACAAGGTAAAGTTACTCCTTTCACTAACACCATTCCGTTATGGTGTGTAAGGTGGAATGAGTTGAGATAGAATCCCAAACTCCCATAGAAAGTTGATAGACATTTGGTTAAGATATTCACCACCTCGATCTGATTGAATCTTCTTTATCTTATTTCTAGGTTGATTATATACATGATTATTTAATTCCTTTAATTTCTCAAAGGACTCATACTAATACCTGATAAAGTATAAATAACCATATCTACTCAAGACATCAGTAAAATTTGTTAAGTAATAATTCCAACCTCTAGATTCTACTATAAATGGTCCACACAAATCAGTGCGTACCAATCCTATAATCCCATGGCCCTATCACAGTATCTAATTAATAGAAGTTTGTTCATTTTTCCTTGTAAATTAGCATGAAATATTTCAAGTGGTTTTAGATTAGACGAGCCTAAATAACCATATTGACATATCTTTAACAAATTATTCTCATTTACATGACCAAGATGGTGATGCCATAGTTGGTTGTTATATGAGTTGTGTAAATATGATTCGTTGTCAATTTACAATACTTGGTTTTCATAATTTAATACATAAATACTATTATTCAAATGTTCCATACCATAACATATGTTGTATTTATAAAAGAAAAATATTTTATTTCTAAATTGAAAATAAACCCATCTATATCTAAGCACGATATAGAAATAATGTTCTCGATAATAGTTAGTAAAAAATAATAATATTTTAAAACAAAAATCATTATTATTGGAAATTAAAGGTGGTAGTCACCAATAGCTAGAGTAGCTAGCCTTGCACTGTTGGTAGCTCCCATATCCACCTCTCCTCCAGAAATCTTTCAGAATCTACTTGGTTCCTACATTTTGATATATATTTGAGAACTATAAGATATATATAATACCCAAAATGTAGATATTAAATTATTACACTTGATAATGAACACACCTTTAGATTCCACTTGATTTTGTGTGTAGTTATTCTTCCATTGGGCTTGCTTTCCACCTAAAAAACACACTACCTCCTTTTTCTTGCCCAACCTCTAGATCTTCCTCTTCTGGGAAGGATAATTCTCAGGATATTTATACTTGTTATTATTATTAGGACCCTTCTCCTTTTATTCCTTTTATTATTCACTATAATGACCATGGGTTTATCATAACCCATGTCCTTATCGACACAGAGAATCAAAGTAATAAGTTTTTGAAAGACTCTTCTCTATATTGGTCGTATTATAATTAGTAATAAAACTGGAGAAGGTCTTGGGTAGTGATGAAAATATAAGATCTATGCACAACTCATCTATAAATTTAGTCCCTGTATTGTAAAAGAATTAAATATAGCCAATAATCTTAACTACATAAGTCCAAGATGTCACATAATATCTAAGCTTAGTTGTAAACAAAGGGTTGGAGATCTCGTATATCTTTTGTCTCGCCTTTTCTTGATAGAGATCTTAAAGGGAACACATCCTGCTATATGCATCCATGTCCTCTTGTTACTTCAAAATATCATTGGTCATGGATGATAGCATGAAATATTGAATATTTATAGAATTATAAAAATGTTTCTCATAGAGAGACAACTCTTCCCCACTAGCCTCATTTATAGAAGAATTAGGAATAGGTTCTTCTAGTGCATATAATTTCCTTTCATGGGGAAGGATAACGCGTAAACACCTTTTCCATTCATGGAATTTTTTTTTGAGTGATAAGGTTATCCTTCTAAAGTATGGATCATAGTGATATGTTTGATTCCATTTTATTATTGTTTCTGTAAGTAAGATGAATAGATATTTAGGACTTTATCTGATAAAATTTAGACAAATAAAAAAATATTATATTTATTAATATCTCATTATTTTATTGAAATTAAATATCCCTCACCATTAGATTCAGAATATCCTATTTTTTGGAAATTATATTGGAAAGGATCCATATTCCCCATATCATTAATCCAACTTTGTTTGGTCAAGAAACTTGAATGGTTTTAGGTATTTATTCTAAATTCCAACTACATTAACTCACAGTTCCTTGATCTGTTGAGTGAAATCCTCAATCTTGAAATCCTCAAATTGTATTTCCTAAACCCATTTCCTCTTAGTTACACTAAATACTTCTTTGTAAAATAGTCCTTTATGTGAACTAAGTTAATTCAACCCAAACAAATCCTGTTAGAACTCCCTGATAATTGAAGGCACCCCAACTTTGGTTGGTCAATCACTTTGAACTATGGTTCACTTTTAATTTGAGTACTGTAAGGATATACCAACTTAATATATAATTGAGGGATTTTATCTTTTATGTTTAAATTTCCAATTATTATATATATTACATGATTTTTTATATTAAGTGGATTTAATTAAGGAAAAAAACATGTCTTAGGTAATATTTACGTATAATCCAATTTTTTAGTTCTATCTTGCATGCTTGTTAATTCATTAAATCATGTGATCGCAAGAAAACAACCATAATTAAATAACCATGATAATTGAAAGAAATAAAATAATAAAGTGGTATGATCATGAGACATTACTATTAGTTAGTTTATATAGAATTTGATAAACTAACCATTGACCAAGGGGAAAAACCTTGAACCAATTAAGGCTCGTGTTACAGCTTTCTACCTGTCCACCTTTGTATCACTCTTGTATTGGTTTTTTCTCAACTCTAAACTTGAACCGCCTCCACTACATTAGGATATCCATCAATTATATATGCTTTTACTCACATGTAAGTGAAAATAAAATGGTTTACATAAAATAAACCTTGGGTATGTAGTAACTTACATAATAGAGGATAGAAGGTATACTGAAAAATAATTTAATTAAATAATAAATTAAATGAAACCAATCACATACAAAGGTCTGGTCTATGTTCATGATCATCCACATGAATAAAACAAATTACATATTTAATAAAACTAATATTCAATTATTAATCATTATTATTTAAGATAAACTGTGCTTTAATTAATTAGTTATATTCTTTAATTAATCAATTATTTTATCTTAATTATCATCCTAATTTCCTTGATATTTTCATCCATCGTAATTTTAAATAAATTATATAAATTTATTTAAAATTAACTATGTACATAAATGTACCTTGTAGGGAACACGGTGAATACCCGTTTGAACCTACCCAACATGTATTATAATCTTATACTGCTTACTCTAGTAAAATATGGAATATATGAGTTATCATGTACTTTCATGACATGTACTATCAATATAATAATTACACAAATCACATGATTTTTCAATAATGTGTTTTTCTTCAATTTATATAGAGTAATATCTATCATACAACTCACACATGATATATAGATCTAAACATTATGTAGAAATTAATTAAACTTTTATATATATATATATATTAAATCCCATCACATGGTGTGTCATATCAAATTAATGACCACAATGAAAGAACATGTCAATAAGTTTTACACAGTATAATAAATTAATTTTAAATATGTGTAATTTTGTATAAGTACATGGCATGTATAAGTGAGCTACATGGCGTGTACGTCTCTCAACATCTATTCAAGGTACATGCCTAGGGACTCAGTGTGTAAATCGTGACTTAGAAAAAATTGGAGTATACGACATGTACACGGGATACATGGAATGTGGTCTCCGAGTTACACGGTCACCAATCAGGTAGGTCATGTATGAAAATACACATCACGTATGTGACTTATAGGACTACATGTCATTTACGTGGACTACACGGCTTGTACTCCAGCTGACCTACTCTAGGATGGCTCGGTCAACACATGGTGAACGAAATTAAATGCACCATGTGTATTCAATGCACATGTTTTGAATTAATTATAAATTAATTCTCAGTATATTCAACACCAGTACATGGCATGTAACTTTGGTTACATGGTGTATACTCATGTGTTATCTGGATTGAATCCTAGGCACCTCCCAATTATTTCTTTGATTTTATTTCATTAATAAAATTAATTGATTTGATTAGATCTATGAGAAATGAAATAGGAAGAATAAGATCTCACAATTATATTTAGAGAATGATTAAACTTAAATTGAGAAGTAAATAAAAAAATCTATAAATCAGTCAATTATCTTTAAATAATTATAACTAATTTTGTGACTACTAGGATACCACTTGAAGGTTCTGAGCACAAAGAAAGCGTATGATGGGTCATGCCCAACTTTGATTTTTATCATGATCATTGATCAATATCAGATTTATATGATGATGAACTTCGTAATCAATGAAACTGAATCAGAGAAAATAGAAAAGGGATCGAACACTAGAAACAATTGTAGAATCATCACATGTTATTTATAACTAATTTATTCAATTAAATAATTAAAATGTGAGAATTATTCCTTTATTGATGGATATAACAATAGATATACATTTTTACCATCATTTATTTGTAGGAATAAAGAGAATATTCCCTCTCGTGGTGATCTACACATGTTCCACAAATCTCTTAACATCACTATAGGATTCTCCAAGTGCTAGTGTGATAGATCCTAATTCTTGCATCGTTCACTTTTGATCACCATGAGAATCACTTCCAAAGTTTTCTCCATGATCTCTATTGACTTGATAGTGGGAGGTGGGGGAAGATCACTCTCCATTATTGGGAACATTCGTAGAGAGGGATCTCTCTAGGACTTGACTGGATTATCTCCAGCTATCATTTTGCACAATACAAAATGGAATTGGCTCTATGGAAAAATAATAAAATTGGTTTTAAATACTTCTAGGGTTTAGAAATAAATATTTTCACAAGTTCCCTTTAATATTGATTTTATCCCTTGGATAACCCCATGTCTAAAATAATAATAATAATAATGATTCCTCAACATTCACTTAACTTGAGAATTAAAATAAATATTATTTAATCAAATAATATTCAATATATATTATTTATAACTAGACCTAAAAATCGGTCCACCATTACTCCACAATATTTATTGGGCCTTGAATAATAACTATTTATTTCAAAAAATATCATTTTATTATTCACCAATAAATAAATAAATATTATATTAACTAAATAGAAAATAATTATTTATTAAATATTCTGATCACATTATATTATCTCAAATAACTGGTGACAGAATATATGTGATTAATCATACATGAATAATTATTAAACCATGTGCACGAATAATATTTATTAAACTTGTTAAATAATAAATATTAATATATTATTTAAGTGATATCCTAGATACACTTAGTGTGCGACCCTATAGGCCTCTTTCTCAGTGGAATTAGGTAAAATAGCCTAAAGTATAAGGTTAGAATCTAGAAATATACCAAGGCACCCATAGAGAAATAATTTAATACCACAATGACATAATACCTCATAATAATGATTAATATATAATATAATCCTTTTATCATGATATCACTAATCAAGCAGGTTGCATGATTGTGTCATCAATCGATGTGCCTGATGTCTCTTTCTTTGAATTTTTGGAAATCAGACTTTCATATAGAACACCATGACCATGGATTTATTTAGGACATATCATTTCCATAAAAGGGCTGAAGATATCAACTTCTGTAAAAGAATAGAAGATAAAAATCATTTCTCTTATTATTCATTAATGCAACATTACTCGTGATGCATCCAATGTATCCAATCTCTCCATGGACATATGTCATCATGGTTTTCATCAATACATCAATGTATGCGACTTGTAATTTTCATTAATAATAATCTTAATGTCTAAGGATCAACACACACATCTATAGATAGTAACATCCAATGACACATATGAAAGTGGATTTCATACTGGCGGGTCTCGTTCTCATAATATCCTAAACAGGATATTACCAAGGGCGTACAATATGATAAGGTGCATCAATGTTCTATGAGTCTCTACCCCTGATAGCCTATATAATTTGTGTCCTTAAAATGATATCATCTAGCTATAGGAAATATATTTCAGAATAATTTCATGTCACTTATGGGTTCTCATCATAGCGATGAATTTCTATGACCTTTCAATGTGATAGCTACTTTTAAGACATTATCACAAACTATGTTATGAAAAAATAACAATCATGGTGTGATAAGGAGTTTATTAATATTCAAACCCATGAATATAGGTTATCATAAAGTAAAAAAAATTGGTTATAGGGAACCAACTCCAATAGTTTGCATGGGTTGGTGCTTACACCTATGGATGAGTATAAAAGTTACTTCATTAATAATATAACCTTTTGAATATTGAGGTATAGTTTTTGGGCTTACACCAAATTGGATGCCCATATGATGGTAACAAGGATGGGGTTTATACCTAATGATGAGTCCCATTAAGAGATGAAATGGTTGGGGATTATAACTAAGGTGGAGTCCCATTAAGAGGAATATTCATAAAGGGAGTCTCCTCTTGATATGGGTAGTTGAACATACTGACATTGTGATCATTTCTAAACTCTAAGCCCATGTGAGTCATGCTCAGTGTGAGAAAAAAGAGGAAGATGAAGATATAAAAAAACAAACAATATTTTTGATCCACTAGTGGATGAGTCTGGGGTGGTGGGAGTGATAAAGTGATTTTAATGTTCTCATATCTTATTTTTTTTTGGTAACAAATATATTCACTTCATACTACCTATCTAGAAATGATCAGGAAAGGAAGGATATGTAATTACTCTAGGATGGATTTTCTTTTTTTGATTATAGCGAAGAAATGGGGATAAGACACTAACCCTAAAAGGGAAAGGAAATAATTATCCACCCCCTTACTATATGGAATGGGGAGATCCCTAGAACTACCTCCAAGGCTGGGACCCTCGTTACCATAGGAATGTATAAACAAGAACATTCTGAGCATACCCCTTGTTAAGGAGGTTTCTAATAGGACCTCATTTACCATGGGAATGCATGATAGAGAGGGTGTTATAGTCTTTGGTTTGATCATACATATATAGTGGCTTCAGGAGAGACCTTGAACTGGTGGTTTTCAAAGGGTCTTATTTGGGTGCTTCATGAAGGGATTTTCATGAAGGATCCCAATTGGGTGCTTTGTGAAGGGTGGTTTGTTAAGGGTCCCAATTGGGTATTAGTGATTCAAGAGGGGAGTTGGTGGAGAGGGTTGGTTGGAAAGTTCACAAAGTGGGTGAGGGGAGGCCAAGTTCTCTATGAAAGGGTTCTGATATGGAAGGACCCCATCCCTCATATAGTTTTGTATGCAAGGTCCACAAAGATTTTATCCGCGTGAGGTTCGCAGAATGATCATCCATAAAGGGGTTCACTATGAAAATGGATATCCTAAAAAGAAATATTTACTATAAGGAAGACTTTTTTATTTTATGTGGACTAATTATTATGCCCTTCTTTTCTTTACAATATACGGTAGATGTTTACCTGCTAAAATTGCTTTATCAGATTGTGTAGCACACATAATCCACTCTTGAGAAATCCAAACCCAAAACTTCTCACCCCTATCAATCTGTGTGTGGGATTTTTTATAGGGGTACAGATGTAACCACTCAATCAATGCCAATGAAGTATTTGGGTTTGTGGGTGACTGACTCACCCAATAAAGGGAATTTTCATTTGTGGTGGCATGAAAAATATGCCTCACCCTACAAAGTGATTTTTTATTTGTGGGGGTCCAAAAATACTGCCTTTCCCAAGAAATAAAATTTTCCTTTTCATGGGGGATGAGATAGGATGTCCTTCCCTACAAAAAATTCATTTACAGGGAGAAAAAAATAATTTTTCTTATCCAAGAAATGAAAATTTGTTTGCAGGGTACAATTTTCAAGGGTGTTTTATAGAGGTGTTATGCAAAGCTGCAACTCGCATAGTGAGAACGCTTTGCAGAATGTGGGGTTACTTTTTGATTCATGGTACTTTACATTTTAATATTCATGATATATCCTGGTTAAACTTAATCCAACCATTCAAAAATGAATAAAAATCCTTCTAATGTTTTATGAAAAATTTTCCAGAACCAACATTAATTACAATTCATTGATGTGTGATTACTTTTTATTTCAATTAATTTATATTGACTTGGATTTAATTAAGTGGATATGTGAAATTAATATGATAAAACTATAAAAATACTATAATTTCATTAAAAATATTTTTTTATAAAACTAATGGATTTGGTTTAAATTTTAAATTTATTTTTTATCATAAATTTGGATAAAATTTAAGATTTGATTTTTCAGAATTTAAATGAAAAAATCATTTCAGGATGAAAATGGTATTAAATTAAATAAATGAATCATATATATGAACAATTATTAGGAAGTTTTAAAAAATTGATGGGAGTATTATATAGTGACTTATAGTATTTATATTGACATGGATGATAAGTTCCATAAGTTTTAATGTGATAGAGGTAGGTTCATTAGTTGGAAAACACTCAAAAGGATGAAAATCCATGGTGGTTGATAATATGATGATAATTATATATTGTTTTGGTTTATTAATTTAATTATTAATTATTATGATATATAACGAATTGAATTTTTTGTTTTGATTTATGGGATAACTAGGAAGTGTTCCCCTTACTTTCGAAACACTTTCATTTGACTAGTTGGAATGATCGTATTTTGTGAACTATTTTGATAGATAATTTTCTTGAAATGAATTTAAATATAATATAAATTGTATTGATTTCATGGTTTGAAATAGATCAGACCTAGGAATTCATTATAGTTATTTAGGGAAAATATACTAAATATTTTATTACTCACCCCTACCCACACATCTCAATGTGTGTGTGTGTAAATTTTTTTCATTGTGAATAAAGATAAGGGAATGTTTCCTTATTATTCAATGATGGATCTTAGGAGTTGAGTTCATAGATAAATATGCTAGTTTTCTATTATGTGTTATAGGAGGAGATAGACAATCCTTAATGGATATGTGTCACTTTATTTCTTTGGTTCTCTATGTCATATCTAGATATATAGTTTATTTTTTATTATTTTTTCTACATTTTGAGTTATATTTTTTACTTTAAAAATTAAGTCAAAGTTATTTTTAATTTTAATTTTTATTTAAATATTAATTTTTATTTTCACATAGTATTCTACATTCTTTGAGGTAAAATCACACTCTAATGATTATGTGTTATCTCTCAACACTTGTTGGTGGTCTTTAGTAATCTAGGAACATGGTTAGGGCCTTGAATCCTTATGGGTTAACCACTAAGGTGGTTATCAGAGTCAATGAATTATAATATCCAAAATATTTTTGGTTACGATGGAAAGAATTATTATATATTATCTGACATAAGATGAAATATGGATAATGTTTGAGATACTTTAGTGAAAATGAGACATTGAATGATATTGTATACACTAAATCTGTATCATCGAATGAAATATGGAAATATCACTATATTTTATGTAGATATATGGTATACAATACGATTATATATCTTGGAGTAAAATAACAATGTGACTTATATCACTTTTAGTGATAACATCATGTTTTTTTAAGTTATATGCATTTATTTTTTTATATCACACGCTTATACATTTGTTGTTCCTCCAAAATCTATTAATTGTTCTTCTAAATGTAATTGGATCATATTTATTGAATTTTAAATTCATCAAAATAAATTTTTAAAAATTAAAAATTCATGTGAAAATTGTATTAAGTTAATATATTATATGCCACAAGTCAAAATAATTTACAAACCACTTGTTAAATGATCGATTATTCACTTTACACATTAGATCATCTAAAGAGTATTGATGTAAAGGAGTGAAAACCAAAGATGATGGCATACAATTCAAGACATCAATTTTATGAAGTTAGGAACTAAATAATTTTTTTACATAATCATTATCAGACATTTTTGGAAATAGGTCCTAGACACATAAATGTATGTTTATTATTAATGTTTTATTTTTCAAAACCCCTCATCAAAGATAAAGTGTCATTGAGTTTTTTAGATTATACTACTACTTATAGGCATGGTAATGCCCTTAAAAACCCTTCAACAAGGCTAAATGTATCTTATCTTTTTATCTTTACCAAGGTGAGGTATTAGAATATCAGGAAATAAATGAGATCATACCATAGTTATTAGTAGTTAATTCAACCAATGGATACCTAAGGAGGTATAATTCATATAGTTTTTATTGAGATATGTTCATAAAAAATCTTATTTATGAAAAAAAAATTGATAGTAAAGTTATTTTTTTCAATTTTTCTATTCTACAAAACCACTTATAGTATATATTAGATCAATAGGTTTTCCAAGGTATTTCTGTTGTAATTGGACACGATAAATGTACTTTAAAACCAAACATGATCTCATTAGTAAAAGGCCTTATAAAAATGAGAGTATTATAAAGGATAAAAGGTTTATAAGCTTTAAAATAGAATTTGAAAATATATATAATAACGTTTAAATAAATAATTTTTTAATATTTTATTATGTATAAGGCTCTTGGTCCCTAAACTGTTGTTGAAACCAAGGTTTTTGACTTTTCATATTGATAGAAAAGTGAAATATTATTAAATTTGTAGTATTTTTATTATTGTTAATAAAAAATAGAATTCAGATATTTGTAATATTATTTTCATTAGTACATGTCTTAGAGAAGATTAGAGAAACATTGAGAGATCTTTAAATAGAATTTGGTGAAGTATGACTACACCACACCATAGATGTGTTGACTATGCTATAGTGGAACTAAAAAAAAGGAGTCCACCATTTTTGTGAAAATTTTAGTGTTCGTGGTTTTATGTAGATATTATTTTTCAAAAATGGCCTTATTTGTAGGTTATAGTGGAATTTTTTTGTTAGTGAAAAATAGGTGGGAGAAATATTAAGAAATAAGTTCTTATCACGGTCCTTATGTATGGGAATAAAATTGAGTTTTTGTGGTATAAATTACATAGTTCAAGTCATGGTGTGATGAAAAAATTAATTATAAGAAACTGGATATGGGATTATGAGTGTAGAAGAAGTCTAAGTGGACTTAAAAAATTAATAAAAAAATAGGGTCTGAAATCAGGCTATGTTGTGGAGAAATCCATTACAGATATTAGGCTTATTTAAGTTAATTAAATATAGTCAATATACAATATATCATGCCATTATGTGAGTTATTTCACCTATATACTAATTATTTCAAGTTTAGGTAAGGTTTTTTCCTATTCATTCAAGGTATTTTCACGTTTAAAATCTAAGAAAACTAAAGCTTACAAGATATGGAGTTAAACATGTTGTGGTGTTTAGAAGTTGAGGGATGGTAGGGAATTTACTATGTTGTTGTCAAAGGCTATAAATTCCATGGTTTATGGTTATATCTATAAAATAATATATTCATGTTGTTTTGGTTGTTAGGATTTAAATGGAATAAATTATTATATTTAATTCATTCAAAATGATTGAATTCAAGGACTAATTATAGGCTAACATGTGGTTATTTTTAGGAGGAAAATTTTGGAATTTGAAAGTGTTTATATATAAAGAGAAAATGAATAGAATTGAAATTTGTGAAACCAAATTAGAAGAACTTACACATTAGGAATTCTATAGAGGAATCACTACAAGATGAAAATTTTAAAGATCCATATCTTGGAAGAGGAAATTGAATCATGATATAATATCCTCACTGATTTAGTGTTTATTATAATATAGATATTTTTTTGAGTGACTTTTGAGTCATATATTTACATATATAACTCTTCATTTAAGTAGTGATAAAATAATAAGAAAGAGGGAGCAAACCTTAGGTTGACAGTGATTCTTTACCAAACATTTTAATCACATACAATGCATAGTGAAATTACCTTATAGATCAACATAATGTCAATGTATGATACTTGGAGTATCAATTAGAGGTGAATGAAGTAAAATATTTGGGTTTTTGTGTTTATCTTTTTTATTTTGATTCATATGATGTTTAGTTTTTTGAGACTGTTTTAATTCGAGAAAAATCGTATACCCCAATTCACCCCCCTCCAAGGTGTTCAAGGGAACCTATTATTGCACCAAGTGGTATTGATTATAAAAGTTAAATCATGGAGAATATATCTAGAGAATTAATTTGTCATGGAGATATTTGTGAATATAAAAGGATTATCATTAACAAATTGCTGTGATTATTATATTTAGAATAATATAAATACATTAAAATAACAATCACTTAGGCTTGATCCTTACTCAGGTACAATTAATGGAATACATATGATATGAGTGATGTTATGCATATATCTATGACTGAAATGTAAAATAAATTTCTCAAAACAAATGAAAAGGAAGAAAATTCATTGTCAGGAGAATTATTAAATAAAAAATACAGGAATGTGTTGAATTTTACCTCCGTGAAATCAATTTGGGATAAACAATCAAACATCAATAAAGGTGAAAACATCATGAAGGAAAAATATTAAAGTTTCTAAGCAATAATTTTCAAAATTTTAAGTTGGTTTCTAATGAAAACATTTATATTTTCATTAACTTGATAATTATGATTATCGAAGAAATTCATGGACTTGATGATAAGATGAAGGATATTAACATCATAATGAAAATTATAATTATATTTATACTATTATAAAATCCAAAGGTGATAGCTTTAGAATAAAGAAATATCTTAGATTTATTACTTAAGGATTTATATATAAATTTGGTGGTCTATGAAATATGAGTGAATCCAAAAAAATCCTCAAAATAGTCAGAAAAAGAATTATAATTTAAATAATTGGAAAATATTTAGATTCATGATTCTAGAAATAAATAAGAATATATAATTGATGAATTATTATCACTTGTGGAAAGAAAATTCAAGCAAGTTAAAGGATTTTTTATAAGGCAATCTATCATTAACATGTTTTTGATGTGAAAAAGTCATGTATATCATATAAATATGTTTTAGTATATAATAAAGTTAATAGTGTGAGTTACATTACTCAAAAAATTTAAAAATGGGGTTTCCTCCTAAAAACCTTCATATTTGGAAATTCATCCAAAAAATTGTTTCAAAGGAAGATCTTGGTGACTAAGGAAGATAATGGTGGTGAGGAATGATTTGAAGAATGTGAAACAAAATTAAAATAATATTTAGAATATGTAATAATTGAAACTATTGATAAATATCTAAAAAACTATGAAAGATAATAAATTAAAGTATGTTTTTATCCTCAATGTAGAACTTTATGGTTATTTTGAATAGATTGGCATAAAAAGGATAAAGAATAGAAATATT
Source organism: Viscum album (assembly GCA_963277665.1). Classification (NCBI taxonomy): domain Eukaryota; kingdom Viridiplantae; phylum Streptophyta; class Magnoliopsida; order Santalales; family Viscaceae; genus Viscum; species Viscum album. Next base: position 1,869,358,686 of record OY728120.1, on the reverse strand, counting down.
GGAGCAATTTTGAAGGAATAATAAAAGTAATTTCACTAACTAGATACAAAAATTACTTTATTAGAGATGGTTTTTGAATAAAAGGGGAAGCTCGAGAATTGTCTCAATTATAACACCATAAGTTTTTAAAAGAGAAAACTTTGTTTGATAGCATATCCAATATACAACAACAAACCCAAAAAATGATGATTATTTAAATATCATGATTTTATCCTTTACATTAAATTTTTATATATTATTAGGATAAAATAATTCATAAAAATTATATATATATATATTCTATATATATTGATAAACACTTAATAAATAATCAATCAATTATTTTCATTCTATAAAATATGTTTTCTTCAAAAATTATTTTAATTTATTTTTATAGTTATTATAATATTTTTTTAGATTATTTAAAAATTTATTTGATGGGACAAATTCCATTTTTGATATAATCATATCAAAACTAACTTCAGGTGGAAATTTGAGATTTTTTGTAAAATACTGTTTTTTAGTGAATAGTAAAAATTACCATTTTATGTACAATTGTCACTTATTTTGATAAATTAATTAATTTAAATGTACAATTAATATGTAAAATAAGTATACTTTAGCTATATTTAATTCAAATAATTACATTTAAATCATCTTTATATCAGATTTTAATAAAACTTCATTTATAGGATTAATAACACATTTTCTGAAAACAGTTTTAAAATGCATAATGTTTCAATGTTATAATTATTTAAAATAAAACCTAAGGAGAAATTATTAAAATAAAAAAAATAGATTATATGTTTATCATTGTAAATTTAAATTCATATAATTATGATTACTAGTTATAGAGTTGAAGTCAAATCATCTATTTATTAAAAAAATGCATTTTTCAGAAAACAACTTTCCTTCATGCTTACAGTTTTTATCTTTCATTAAATTATTACACCTATAAAATTTGATTTTTATAAAATTGATTCAATATTTTTAGTCATAATAATTAATATTAGGTAATAAGTTCAACTCAAATTTGGTAGAATATGAATAATAAATGTAGTAAATATTAATTACCATGGTAAAAGTAAAATAAGTTAATTAAGGGTTAACATAAGTTAAAAAAGAATATAAAAAACATAACCCTAATATTTATCTTTTAATTTTAATTAAAATAATTATTATATTCACTTATTATTGTTTTTACTTTATAAATGATTAAGTAATTAATTTGATATAAATTATATTTTGATACAATAAAATAGAAATTATTTTGGTTAATATTCAAATTCAATAAAGGAATTTACTTTTATGAATTAATTTATTTTTAAAAATAAATAATATTTCATTGAATTATAATTATTAAATAAATTTTATTAAATATAAATAATCATATAATTTTTGTAAATTCAAATGAAATGTTTATAAGGGTTCAAAAACTGTTAATGTAAAAAAACGCGTCATTTTCAATAAATTTCGGCTATTATTTAAAAATTGAAAATTAAAATATTTAGAAAATTATTTAGATAAAATGAATATTATTTTTGGGATCATAATTTTAAAATTTTTCAATGGTTAATTTTTCATAATTTTCTGAGATAGCCGAATTTTTGGGTAAAATTAAATATTGTATAAATATACTTTGTGAATTATGAAATCATAATGACCCAAAAGTGATGTAATAAATACCATAAAGAGTATTTATGATCAAATATATGTTTTAAATTTAAAATAATGTGATTTTAATTTAATTTTATTTATTTTATAATGACATTATGAATCCTCCAAAACATATAATATATTTTAAGGTTTTAAAATCATTTCTTTAGGAGTATGACTCACCTCCACATAAAAATGGAATTATTTTATTAATTTAGGCCATATATTATAAAATAATTTAAAGCAATACCATTTTATAGAAACCAGGGGCAAACACATGGGATGGTTTGTGGTTTTTAATATTTTATTATGTAGAGTCCAAAACAAAAATAATAAAGAAATCCCCCACTTTTAATATATAAACCCACCCAATATCTCATTTATCTTCACTAAAAATACTTGGATCATATAAATAATATTTCCTATAATCCCTATAGTCCCTAAAGGTTCCCCAAATCTCTCAATAATCCCTTCCTAATCCTTTGGAGTCACACATTCAAGTAAGGGATCCTCACCTTCCTCTCCTTCTTTCATTTCAAGAATCATCCTTGAAATTAGTATTTATAATTTAAATTGGTTATATTATAATTAATTTACTATAATTCCCTTAATATAAAATTGATTTTATTTTAATGATATATTATTTATCCTCTCTCATTTTTACCTTTATCTAATCTGTTACTATGCCAAAATTTTGTAAGGGATCTTCCACTCCCCTCTTTTATCATGCACTCATTTTAATGTTATATCTTTTAATTTCCATTTAATTATGTTGTTTTATGTTATTAAATATCCCCATTAATTTAAATTCTATTTATAAATTATTATATCCCATTTAACTCTCATTTATCCCTCCTATGAACCTTTATGCACACTTGTTACCATGCCCAAATTTCATAAGGGTTCTTTCCTTTCCCCTCTTTATTCGTGTTTCTTTATTATGTTACCCCTTATTTTTACAATTACATATGTTGGGAAATGTATTTCCATGTCCCAATTATTTTACATTTCATTTCTAAATTATGAGATACCCATTTCTCTCTCATCAACCCATTTTATGCATTTTTATATGACGTCGTTATGCTGCCTGAATTGCACTGTGATTTTCCATTCGAAAACAATTGTGCAGTGAATACCATTCCCATTTTCTATCATGGTTATTCACCTTTATACACTATAATTATTTGATTTGGGACTTAAATTTATTTATTCCACACTCCTTTATCATGGAATAATTATGATGATGAATGAATCCATGTTGATTGATTTATGTGGCACACTTAACCATGATAATGAAATGAATGTGATGGGTGCACCCAGAATTATATAGCGCTCCAATGAATATCGTAATGTTTAGTATCATGATACGTCATGTTGGTATAGGGGGTTTACCTAATTCCTTTATGGTAAATTTTCCACTATGATGTCTTGGAAGGTTTAGCCTTAACCTATGTTTATGATGCAATGTTTTACGTTTTTTCCACATTTCCCTTATTATGATTATCATGTTATATCAAGCCTTATTATTCATATTAATTTTATGCTCCATTGAGATTCATGTTGTCTAGAATGTATTATCTTTTTCATTTTATGCCTTTTTTATTCACTTACAATAATTTATATCTCACCCATTTCTTATGTATGTCCCCAGGTTACCCCATGCAGTTTTAATTTCGAAGGAGTATTTTGATCATGTTAAAGAAGTTTTCAAATAAATATGTTTTTTCTTTATTTTATGTTTTTATATAAGGTATATAATTCAAAATGTCACTATTATTCTCGTCACAATGGTTTTATTAAGTTTACTATTATGTAATAAATCAAATATTCATGTTTAATAAAGATAAGGGTCATTATAGTTGGTATTAGAGGAAAAGTTTTGTTATTTTTGGGATTAGATTAGAGAACTCCATAAAAAGACTTAGGGACAATAATAAGTATAAGAAAACATCCCTAAATTTTGGTGAGTATATATTATGTTGTTTATCAAAGAAAATACATCCATGTATAGATACTACAAGTGTATTTGGTTCTGGCATAGATTTACCTAGGAGTAACATCCAACAGGGTGTTCCGGGCCTAACTCCGGGTAACCCAGTCCACAATAATGGGACTTACTGTGCACTAGGTTTAACAATCCCAGGTGATATGATTTGGTAATTTCATAATCTCATTATGAACCACTATTAAGGGAACAAAAAAAATGACCATAATAGTTTATGTTAGGAAATAGATCATAGATAACATAGGTTGAAGCTTAAAAATTCATCAGTTAAGGAAATAAATGTCATTTATAATTCATCACTTTAATGTCATTAGATTTTCATTTATGTATTCAGAAATACTCATCCTTATTTTTTCCCCTTTATTCTATCCAATGGTCAGAAATAATAGTAACCAAGTAAACAGCCAATGCGAAGTACAATGTGATGATTCCCCAAAATGGATGCTCAATCGGATGGGAGCTCAAGTAGGACATATTGTGATTATGCCAAACCAACTATCAAAAATCACAATTAAAAAATGTCACTTTGTTGAACTCCATAATAATTAAATAAAGAAGAAGGAAAAATCTCAAGTAATTTAATCTAATAAATATTACAATGGAAAGAAGATCTAATTTCCTTTGTGAAATAGGTGTGGAAAAAGGCACCAAGGGAAATGTCACAAAGGGACTGGGAGATGTTTTAAGTGATGAAATATAGGGCATACACTACAAGAGAATCGTCGTTTAGCGGTGGTTATTTTTGCATTTCGCTGTGGTTTAAACCTCCGCTATATGGTTTGGTGACGGTGTATGTAAACTGCTGCCTAATATGGCATCTCCAATCTATTAGTGGCAGTTATTTCCGTTTCGAGGTGGTTTAAGGAAAGCGTCATAGCTGCCTCATTTCGCGGCAGTTTTATTGTGTTTAGCAGCGGTTTTTACGAGCCCTTGACATCAGCTTATTCATGGAGGTTTTCTCGGCGGTTATAACCACTGTTATTAAACTCAATTCCAGCGGCCGTAAAACCACCACTGAAGTCATGAGAACCGCCGCGGAATGAGCACTTACGATGAGACTATGTAGCGGCGGTTAAAAGCACCGTGAAACGGAAATTTTTTTGACATTTCATGGCATTTTTTACCATTTAGCGGCGGTTTAAACCGCCGCCAATGTACATTTTGCGGCGGTTTAAACCGCCGCTAAAAGCTGACCAGAAAAAAAAATTGCTTCCGCTGCACCACTTCCCTGAAAGACAAATCAAACCAGAAATACCATATTGTACATACCAACATAAAACAAGAAACATCAACCTAGGAAATCGATATAGAATAAATTGAAAAAAAGTAAATATTGACATGCTATATAAGAATGAACCATATTTTACATACCAACATACAAAAAGAAACACCTACTAACTCTTTGTATGGAGAAAAATAAATAATTTCCTAACTATGTGTCCTTAAACAAATGAATCATAAACATGTATTATATGTATGATTAACCTAAAAATAATATATTTTCATATCTACACTGATTCAGAGAGATCATAGGAATTGGGGTAACTCGTTAAACACTATTATTTTGATATTATTCATTAAAAAATCATAAATCTATAAGGGAATCCAATAATTCAAATGATTCCACCCAAAGAATATTTGATGATCCCAAAATCTCACACCTTTTACCAATACCTATTTTAAAGAATCTATAGTATGAATCACTAGTGAACACCTTTCATTGTAATTTAGTTCTAAAAGGACATCCATACCAAATATTCATATACATGGAAGTCCATTGGAGGTTCTCATCAAAAAATAGATAACCTAATGTGAATCCATTAACATGGAATTGGATCGATAAACTATGAACTCTTACATTTGATGATGTATTGATGGGTTTCTTATTTATGTTTCCTTTTCAATACCTTCATCACATCCTTCAATTAAAATTGAATCACCAAATGCACCAATTTTGTTCAAGACCAAAAAAAAGCTGATAGTACCCATAAGGAACACAATGGTGAGGCATGAAAACAATTGTTATGTCATACATAGGACTCAATTTCTATGAATATATGTTCCCCATACCCTGACATACATTGTCTCCTACCCTTGTAAAATGAGTGCATGATGGTTCACACCTTATTTCAGGAATACCATCTAAATGGATCTATCGTGACATTATATGACACCCATGGTAATCTTTAGGGAATAATTCCCCACAGGTTGTCCAACTAAAAATATTCTATGGCAAAACCATTGGTCCATAATTTCACATCCAACCTTTTTGTATCCTTTCAATATATCATAAGAACACGTTCTTCTCTTATAATATTTATTTGGATAAATATGTCCACCATAAAGTAGAAATCACCTTAGTACTTCATTATGAGTATCATGTTCACTATAGTCATTTTTATTAACATGTGACCTTGAGTACTCAAGAAGATATATAAGGTGTTTTTCCCTATTGTCTATACTCAAGAATCTAAAAGTTGATCCCATTGGGGATATCCAACCACTGACACCCCAGAGTATATTTATTCCCCTACTAGTTTAAACACCCTTGAGTCCCATCAGAATATCTAGATAATATACTAGGGATGGTTACAATGCTCTAATATCTAAAAGCATCAGAATCTATCCTAAGTGGCCTTTGTGACTATAAAATTATAATGGAAAACATAAACCACATGGGTGGGGGGGATTTTTTTATCATTTTTTCCTCATGTTCATCTCCAGTATCATTCATCCTATGGGATCACACCCAAATTAATGATATCCCTCTTACAGTGTAAATATGTGTTTCCTATTGGTGGTAACACATTAGTATATTTCTTCAATGTTAACCCAATTGATGTTGGGAAACATGATTCTATTGAGTATGAAACAGGTGTGGATGAATCCACTACCCCCTCACTAATAAAAAATAGTAAAACCATATCAACATAAGAGAATATTACTTAGTTCAAAATCAAAATAGTATAACATGTGAAAATCAATATTAAATTTCTATAGGGAAACCCCATTATGTATGGTGGTTTGGTTGATGTTATCATACCTCATTTATCTAATATTATATAATAATAGTAGATTAATCAATCAATAAAGGTTGATCTGAGATGTCCAAATTTTTTAGGATCAAATAAATTGAGGCAAATTACCGCAACATTAATGTTTTATCTACAGTTACCTTCATGGGGTATATATCTCAATCAATATAAGGAAATTATCCCAATGGTATTTTAGGATGTAGTATCTTAGGAGTCGGTGGATTCCTTCACTCCTTATATGGATTCCATTGAGTTTTGATGTGAATGAGTATAACCTTATTGGAATTCATATCTTGAGTGTGTGGATTCAAATCTTATACCACCCATATTTGTAACCTCCATATTATTGATATTCGATATAATAGCGGATCTATATAAGTATATTAGGTGTTTTTAATCCCAATGTGTCACAATGTTTGGTTCCCTAGAACAAAGACAGGATTCACTACAAGAGAAATGTCATTTAGCGGCGGTCAATTACCACTCAAAAGGGCCTCCCAGTAAGACAAATTAAAAGGGCCTCACCAATGTGTCCACAACACTATCCCCTTGATCACTATAAAATGACCCAATTTGTTCAACACATCAACAATGGGTTTAACTCCTAGTCATCCAAAATCTCGACTACCAAATCAAACACAGGCCTAAATAGAATGATGTATACCACACTAGAGAAATCAAGTCATAAAAAGAAACATCATAAATCAATAAAACACATAAAAGGAAACATGAGAAATCAAAGAAATTTTAGGACATGAAAATGTTTGGTGGAAACTATGTGCCATAAATGTTACATATACAAACCAATTGTTCCCATATTTGTTCAACACATGAACAATACAACTACTCAGGGTCCGATGTTGCATCTTCAGCCTCGCCACCTTCATCACCACTTTCTACTGTCACATGTATGAACATTATATTGAAAATTAAATATGGTTGCATATTTATAATAAAACTTAAAACCATTTAAAGTTATAAAACTAAATGATTTTGATTTTTTGTGATTTACCTGCATACCACCAGTCTATGAGATACCACCAGGGGAATATCTTCTCATATGCTGACGTATTTCAATCAACTCTTTCTGTAAAGAAGATATCTGATCCCCCTGCTTGTGAACTGTGTTTCGTAGAGAAACAATCTCTTTCTGAGCATCTCCAGGTATGGGATGACTAAATCCAGTAGTAGATACAGCTTCCATCCCTGGTGGCCTGCTAAAAACCTCAGATGGTACGGGTCCCAAACACATCCCGCGCACTCTACCAGGATGCTCCTTCCCAAGGACTTTAGCAACTGGGTCATCCTGGGAGACTGAGTAGGACTGCGCAGAATTGGCATCCCATAGTTCTTTAATTTTTACCTATAAATAAAATATCAATATATATTAACACAGTAAAAACTAATAATCAGTTATTATAATAAAAAATTGAATTCATACCCCAACTTCTTTAGCAGGCTCGTTAACAAAACTTCGATCTGGTTTCTTGTGAACATCCAACCATAGTTCAGTTCAGGATGCTTTGTGCCCTAAACTCTGTGACTGCATTAAGAAAATATAAATCAAAAATTAAATATATTAAACAGATAATACTGTCTTATAAATATTTATACTAATTAAAAGATTACCAATGTTGTTCGGCTTCTAGAAAATCTTTTTGAGCCCGTAGTGTGAGGGATGACTTGTTTAGCCCGGTTTGATGCATTCTGTCTTGAGAGATCCTGAAATAAATAAAATAAAATTTAATAGTAATGTATTCAATTTCATTTCCTCTTCATATACATGTATAAATTTAAAATGAGGATAATATAATAATACATATTTTTCCATACCATCTTCTTCTCATCAGGATGTCTGTCAACAAAAACTTTCCACTGTTCTTTCGGTACCCCACTGGGTAGCTTCTCATACATTTGTTGCACAGTCAACTAGGTATCATTGACATCACACCAAAATCTCCATTTGAAATCTTTCCATTTCTTAATTAGATTTTTCAACATCCACTTCCGTGCTATCACATCAGCAACTATAAAGTGGAACAACATCTATATACAAAAATTAATTTTGAACATATTAGTAACATGACATTTAATTAAACCATAATGTAATAAATTTACCTTTATTTGAGAATCAAAAACTTTATTTTTCTAGATTGGAGGCATATGTCTCAAATCATCATATGAAATAGGAAGGTAAATGGGCTCCACTGCCAGCTGGCCTAGAATCTGGCCAAGTAACCCCGCGGCGTCATCTGTCGGGACCCCATAAGAATCAAATGGCATGAGTATCTTTTCACCAGTCATATTCCAAACATCTGAACTTTTTTATGTTTTTCTCCACGGTTGTATTTTTTTCATCTTCATTGATCAAACAATTAGTATGAACAAAATGAAATAAATTTATTTAATTAAAATTTGTACCTATGACAGTGACACTCCAGTATGCCTGTGATGAACTAGAAGGGGCATGTCGCTGCCCCACTACTGAGGCTCCTGAAGGGGGAGTCGATGACTCAGCTCTAATGGGACATCCAAAGATGGTGTGAGAGATGGTGCAGGGGGATATGGTGCAGGGGTGATGGCAGCAGGTGCCTCAGATGTCATGGGGAGGGAGCCAGATGGATTGTCATCTGTCGCAGAACTAGATGAAATAGTGTACCACTTCCTCCTTGTAATTCCTGTCATTTAATCAAATAAAATTATGTTTATAATATATATTTCAAAAAAATTATGCAGAAAAAAAATTAAAAATGATAATAGATGCCCAGTACTAACAGACAAAATTTATATAACAATGATAATGAATGACTGCAGAAATGAAACAAGTGGTTGATAAATAAAAAAATAATTGTACATACAATCATTTTCCCCTTCAATCATGTTGTTTTCCTACTCCATTGCTTCATCCACATCATTCATCCTTTCTAGAATAATATTTTCAATATCTTGATGGATAAATCATTCTACTTCCTGTTGTTGATTAAATTCAATTTCAGAGGTGAAATTTTCCACTTCATCACCCATATCATACAAATCTCTTTGTATTACATGAGAAACTAAACTCCACCCTTCATCGACAACATCATTCACATAATATACCTTTTTTCTTGTGATTATAAGATATATGGATCATGCAGTTCACGATCACCAACATCCATCAAGCGAGAGAAGTTCACAGAAGTAAATTGAAAGCAATATCTTTTAACACCTCTGATAATATCGACCCATTTTCATTTGAATAAAACAACAGAAAAATGTCCATGGTAGTTTAATTCAATAATATCATGCAGCTTTTCATAGTATTCCACTTCAGAAAATGTAAAAATACCACTATTCTGTGTTTTCAACCCCACTTCTCGATCAACTATACGAAATATAAATCCATTCACATTATAAGAATCGAACTTTCTAACTTGTTTTAGAGGAACTCTAGAAAGAAACTTCAAATCTTTTAACACCTCTGCTCGAGTATCAATATTTATGATTTGAAAAAAGAAATATACTTTATTAGATTTACAAAATGTATTTGTCAAACTAATATTCATACTTATTGAAATACTTATGAACTTACACGTCGTGCAAACCATTCTACAAGCTCTTTATTAACAACTTTAGTTATATATTTCTCATTTCATGTTCAGCCTCTCATTCGTCTCTTTGTTTGTATCCTCAACTCTTCAATAAATGGATCTGCAATTTCACTATTTAGCATCACATATCTATGTTCCTGTAATAATTCAAATTCAGTCAGTGTCACATTTGAGGTCCTCCCAACTGATCGGACAATAACAGGAAATATTTTGGATTTTTGATGTATTTAAGATTGATTCAATGTGTCATCAAAATGTCCAACTCGATTAAATCTTGTCTCAATATCATCCAAGTATCTAGAACAAAAGGTAAGACACTCCTTATCCAAATATCCTTCAGCAATAGAGCCTTCTGGTTGATCTTTATTTCTCACGTATGATTTCAAATGCCCAAGATATCTATGAAATAAAATAAACATAATTATGCATTTAATTAAGTACCAAAAATTGTTTACTTAACTAAAAAACATATAAATAAAGTACCTCTAAATTGGATACATCCATCGATAATGAACAGGGCCGCCTAATTTAGCTTCCTCAACCAAATTCACAGTTAAATGCATCATTATAGTAAAAAATGATGGAGGAAAGATCATCTCCATTGCACAAAGGGTCAATACAAACCTCTCCTGGAGGCTGTCAAGATGAAATGGATGTAGATATTTCTCACATAGTTGTCTGAAAAATGTGCAGAATTGGAGTACAACAGCAGTAATTTTTTTAGGTAATAATGTATACAACGCCAATGGTAGTAACTATTGTAACAAAATATGTGAATCGTGACTTTTCAATCCATGTAACTTATAATTATTCAAGTCAACACACCTCGGGATGTTACTTGAATACCCATCAGATACCTTAACATTCTTTAAAATTCTAAGGAATGTATCTTTATCCCTATTTTTCATTGCAAAAAATTCCAGAGGATACTTTTCATTCTCTTCTATCCAGAGATCACATTTTATGTTCATTGATTATAAGTCTTTGCGATCATTGAGATGATCCTTCGACTTTACATGCTCATTAAGCAATGTGGAAATCAAATTGTCACAGACATTCTTCTCAACATGCATCACATCAAGATTATGCCGCAACAAATTAAATTCCCAATACGAAAGTTTGAAGAATATACTTTTTTTTCTTCCATTGTTGCATTCCGATTTCGCTTGACGATGCACTTTAGACCCGTTTTCTGCTATCATTCAAATGATGAACCTTCCCAAATTCTATTTCAACATTTTCAATCTATGTCAATATTTCAAAACCAGTTAACAACTTTGGAGGTGGTCTACGATCAATGGAACCATTAAATTTTGATCTGTTCAGCCGAAATCTATGAGATGCATCGAGAAATCTTCAAGGACACAAGAAGCGCCATTTTCTACTGTGAGGTGACCGTTTGGGCTCAAAATCAAAGTTACAAACGGGACAAGCCGAACTCGTGTAAGTGTTCCAACCAGATAAATTCCTAATCCCATGGAAGTCACTAATGGTCCACATTAAAGCAGCATGCATTTTGAACATTGTTTTAGAAGAAACATCAAATGTCTCAACACTATTTCTCCATAACTCCTACAATTCGTTAATCAAAGGCTTCAAGTATACATCAATATCATTTCCAGGAATTTGTTTTCCAGGAATAATCATCAAAAGGATAAAAGTTGTTTGTTGCATACACATCCACATAGGCAGATTATAAGGGATCAAAACAATTGTCCAAATGCTATAACTAGTACTCAAAGTCCCAAATGGGTTGAATCCATCGGCAGCCAAACCTAATCGACCATTCCTAGGATCAACTGAGAAATTGAGATGTAATGAATCAAATGTCTTCCACGATTGGGAATCTTGTGGATGTCTCATTAACCCATCATTTTTATTATCTACAGAATTCCACTTCATGTATTCAGCAGTTTTCGATGACATGAATAATCTTTACAATCGAGGCTTCAAAGGAAATTAACACAAAAACTTTTCATGTGTGTTCCTTTTCTTCTTCTCCATGAAATTATGTTCATTCAGACTTCCAACATCACCCTTTTCCTACCATTTAGAAGAAAAACATTTCTTGCAATTCTGTTTACTTGAATCCTCTCCCCAATAAAGCATACAATCATTGGGACATGCATGTATTTTTGTATAATTCAGACCAAGCTTGTTAACAACTTTTTTCATATCATAAAAAGATTCTGGGATTTTTGCTTCAGGAAATTCATTACGAATCAATTCCAATATCATGTACATTGCCTTATTTGTAATTCCACATAGAAATTTGATATGGTACAACTTCAGCAGAAATGAAGGCTTTGAATATTTCAAACACCCACTATACAACTCTTGATTTCCATCGTTAACTAAATCATGAAACACATTTTCCTCAGTGAAGTTTTATCTTACATTTGGATCCACAGAATCAAGAGGAGGATCCAATGATATGTTACAATCTTGATCTTCCTGTGTTACAGTCTCAAAAACATCACTTTTCACGTTGCAATTTATAGCACCCTCTTCTGGTTATTCTGATATGTTTTGATGCTGATAGTGGTGTATTGCAGTGCCGAATGAATCATTTATGAGGGTTTTCATTTCATTTTCCATTTTCGATGAACTTGGGACCTCATTCTATGGATTAACATCAGTGCTCAATATTTCTGTAACATTTGATTCTTCATGCCAAATCCAACACAAATATTGACCAGGGAAATTATTCAGTATTAAATGTTCATAAACTTCATCTCTCTTCAACCATGTTCTAAATTTACATTTAGGACATGAACATTTTATTCTCCCTTCAACGGATCGATTAGAAATTGCAAAATCTAAAAACTCATTCAATCCCTTAACATACTGAGGTGTGTTCCTCAGTAATGTGATCCAGCTTTTATCCATGTATATCACAATGTGCCTATACAATAATAAAAAAAATTAAAACACATAGTTACTACTAAATAGATAAATAGATCCATATATATGATATTATAAGATTACAAAAACATAATATAATAAAGATGAGCCCCTGATTTAGATAAGTGGTGGTGTTCATGAAATGCATGATGAAATAAATTGGGAGATTAGGTTTTGAGGTTCTACGAACCTTGTGTGGATTGAATTCCTAGACCTCTCTTTGGTGTATTCACATAGAAAAGAGTTGTGGTGTGACTTGAGGGTGATTTGGATCATATATGTGTTAGTGCTCATGAGTGGAGAATTATGGTTAAATGGGAAAATCGAGGATCTGACCATGGATTTGAACTAAGAGTCAGATTCAGACTTCGGTGTGGGCATTGAACATTTTTGTTATTCCTTGAGTTTTAAGGCATCGTGGTCGGGATATGATAGTGCATTGGTGGGTGGGATTGATCTCATTTTGTATAATTCATATAAATAAGGAATTACTAGTGTTGTTGCATAAAAATTGATGTGGTAAGGTAGAGACCACATCAGAAATGGCGTTCAAGATGTGGTTGATGTTGTTTGGGGATCAAACTAGGGTATTTGAAGAATAGTTGATGTGTCTGGGCTTGGTGTTTGGAGTTTCATAGTAGAATCATGTTGGGAATTTGGAGATGAAATGTGAGGTGTTGATTCTATCATCCAGGACAACATAATAAGATGATCAAAATCACATAGGTGGAAATAGATCCCAGAAGGAATTCTCTCTAAACATTATATTCGGGAACTTGGAAGAATTATATTCATCCAAACCACTAAAATAAGTTAGAATGAATTCAATACAATTCACTTCAACACAGAAAAGAAATTTATGCAAAGTAAAGGGATGTTATTCTTGAGTAACACATGTTTGATGCACTCTATGATCGAGTATCAAAATTATAAGGAACTCCATACCTAAGTGTCATAATTCATTATAGTCAAGTAGGCCTTATAAATAAATAGGTTATCCATTTCAAAAAATAATGAAAAATACAAAGATACATATTCAATGAAAGTGATTACTTTCATCCAAGACTATACATATTAATCAAAAATCATCTTGTTTATATAACATATAGAGAAAGAAAATACAGATAAACTTTAAATACAAAATAAACCTAGTTGAACTATCTCATAATAAAATTTCCCAAAAAAAGTCACAACCATATTCACAACTCAAAATATCTCCATGTGATCCCCGAAAATTCACAACATTCCAATGTCCATTAATGGAAAAAGAGGAAACAAATAAATAGAAATCAAAATCTTGGAATTAGAATGAAAAGATAAAAGTTACAAACACACATGAATGTGTATGAAAAGTGTGATATAAATAGTCCTAGAAATATTTCACCATAGATTCTTTGTAATTCATTTTATAAAAAAGATTCAAAAATACTTATTTTTGATAGAACTCTACCTAGGATTTTTCCAAACCAAATTACAATGATGAAAAGGATAAAATAGAGGAAGAGGTAATTGTGAAGTAATAAGAGGGCCTAAGATGAAGTAAGAGACAAGAATCAAGGTCAAATCATGATGAAAACACCATGGATAAGAGAGATCCAGTAGAAGAGGAGGTGTGAGGCATTGGGTTATTGGTTAGGGGTTATGAACCACACAAGAGGGACACCGGTAGGCATAGTGAATTATTGTTAGGTGTATGTGAGGATACAATTAGAGGTTGATGATGAATATTAAAGGATGAGAGTATGCGGTGTCCACATTGGGTGCAATTTTATTACACAATGAGTGGATATTGATAGTGGGGGATACCTGGTTTTGGGGACTCCTTCATCTCATTGTTACTATTGTATTGAACGTCATAACATGTCAATAAACATTTTATCCCTAATATACATATATATAATACACCCATTTACAAACATCATTTATATATATATATACATATATATATATATGAATTATATAACTTGTATAATACACACACACACATATATATATATATATATGTTGCACCCACTTACATCACTTAAAGAAATTAGTCATAGAGTTTGAAATTTAATACTTAAATATACTTATATATGTTTATGTATGACAAACATGAAATCACATGCATATATTTATATGAATTTAAATTCTAAAAAAATAAATTTGGGAATCACTTATGTATAAAACAAGGAATTTGAGATGAATATATATATATATATTAAATTCCTCTAACAGAATTATAAATCCATCAATTAAAGTTTTTAAAATTAAAGTAATCACTTACTTTTTTGGAACATCAAAACAAGATAAAATATAATTCCCTAAATAGAACTCAATTATAAGAAGATAAATTTTTAAGGACAAACTAAACCCTATCTTATAATTCTCAAAACATGATTTAGAGAAACATTAACATAAGACATAAATTATAAAAATGAAATGATCCCTTAAAATAAGTTTTAGTACAATAGTAAATATTAAATCCCTTACATTATATTTCCTAAACTTAACTAAAACATAATTCAAATACATTAAATTATCCCTTATAGAAAATAAGGTCCACAATCCAAAATATAAATTTCATAAAAAATATATGTTATATCAAAAGAATATAATTTTACTAAACATAATCATTTACTCCAAAATGAAAATTCATTACACAATCAAGTTTTGACCAAAGAAATTCCTTATTGCGGACTATAGCTTTGATAAATACAATTAATTACTTATTGGAAATCAAAAAACCATAATTTGAAAATAAAATTTCACCCTTACTTGATATGTTGGAACAAAACAGGAGCTATTGCGGACTCCAAAACAAAACAAATAGACTGCAAAAGGCTGAGACAAAGAAACATGAAAAACACTGAAATTAGTTCAAATATAAATGAACACAACAAGGAATGAAGATTTGGGCGCCTACTCTACACAAGTTCTTGAGTTATTTTTAACTCAACCTACAAGAAAATTACTAGAATTCAAACATTAGGGTTCGTATAAGTCGTCGGGGTCGCGGTGTCGTCGGGGTCGCGGGGTCACGAGGTCATCGGGGTCGCGAGGGGTCGGGGTCACCGGGGTCGTGGGGTCGCCTGAGTCGCGAGGTTGTCGGGGTCGCGGGGTCGTCGGGGTCATCGGGGTCTAGGGTTGCGGGGGAAGCAGGGGTCGTGGGGGCATGGGGTGAGAAGAGGGGTCATGGTGGGGGGGGAAGGGTCGGCGCTGTAAAAAAACAAAGGTTTTTCGGCGGTTTATTATAAACCATCGGGAAACATTTTTTAAAAAAGGTTTAGGGGCGGTTTCTAGAACCGTCGCTAAACGAAATTTTTGTTGTAGTGATAGGGTATCCAATTTCCTGGGAAAAATAGATAATTCAATGGTTGGAAATAAATTTCAATCGAAAGTTCATTATAGAATTCTTGTCATAAATGTGGAAAAGTTGGTCATTATCCATGCCAATGCTCTATTCCATGGGCTGAAAAGCATGATGATCATCATCAATCTCTATGAACAAGGGAAAAATGTGACTCCAATACTGAGATTGATCATGATTCCTGATGTACATGTAACCTCTACTCTAGAGTAGATTATATCATGTTTTATCTTAATTAATTCCCTATTATCATTCTTGTAAGTTTTCCAAGAACATCGAGTCACCACCCAAAATGATTTTACATCATCAAAAAAATAATCTATGACTATGAATTATATGTTCATGTCTGTAGGAATGTTCTTCTTGAGAATATTATCATACTTCCTTTAATATAATTTGATGTTATCATAGTTATGGAATATTTTTCCTCTAATAAATCCAATATAAATTGTTGGAGGAGGAATTCACCATCTGCTTCTATAAAAGTATAAGAAATAGGATGAATATTCTTTAGAAAGTTTATCTATCTCTAATGTTTGGGACTAAGGAAGCACATAGTCTATGGACACTATTAAAGTATAAATATTAAAGTGTTTATGTATGGGTTTTTGAGAATGTAGTATATCAATCAAATTATAGATATAAGAATCATGAAACATATAAGGATTTTTTCCATAGTAGTTTTTCTTTAAGCAGTTGAAATTTATGTGAAATTATAACAATAACCTATAAAATTGATTTAGTGATAAAGGTATATTTTATAGAACACATTATTAAGGTATTGATAACCCTTAATAGGTGATTGATTTTGGGATATACTTAAATATTCTTGGGATGATATGTCTAAGGCTAATATTACGTTTAAAATCATTGGTATATATTTTAAATATTTATGTGATGGATGTTTATTATGATATTTTTGGGAACATATTATAGGGTAATATCTTATTATTTTGGGATGATTAACCATATTTTGGGAGATGTTTTATTTTATTTGAGTAATATAAACCAATTAATATTATCTAATATGAATACTCTTACATTTTTTAGGTGCAAGATGAAAGGTATAAGATATAATTTGTGGTTAAAACACTTTATAATTTTGAGGTTATTAGTGTTATAAATGGGTATTTACGTAAGGAATTATATATGTTAAACATTTGTTTTTTTATAATTTTTAAGATTAATGTGTTAAGGTATTATCTTACATTATGCTAACCATTTTGTATTTAGTAAAGCAATAGGTATATCTTGTTAATCTTTGGGCTATTATGTGAATCATTAGAAGTTTATTCTAGTGCTCCATGCATTAAGAAAATAATCTTGGGTTATCATCATTTGGATAAAAAGAGGATATTTTAGTGGAAATTAATTATACTTTCCAAGAAATTATATTTCCTTGTATTTCTCATCTAGATGATAAAGTAATTCCTTAACTCTATAGAAATAATCTTGAATAAAAAATATTTTCATATTATGATCATTTTAGATAAATTAATGGTCATTTTATCCATCATTGATCTATGGTTTTGTGGTCATTGACATTATCCTAACCATGTTTGATATCACACTCAATTAGTTCTATGGTGTTGGATTTATCTTCCATGTTTTCACTTCCGACTAAAGTTCTCTTACTTATAAACCTTGTTATGTGATGGCCATCATGCTTCCCTTTCTATATTTTCAATAGGATGTTTTATTAACCATTTTTATGATATGAGTTTTCAATAAATATATTTACAAGTGTCAAACATTTCTTATTGAGATCAAAATTAAATTTCAAGGATGTAATTTATTAAAGGTAAGAAGAATGTATTCCCCTAAGTTTTCAAAATAGAAAACTTTGTTCGATAACATATCCAATAAATAACACAAAACCCAATAAAAAGATGATTATTTAAATATAAAGGTTTTATACTTTACAATAAATTTTTGGATATGAGTAGGATTAAATAATTCATGAAAATTATATGTGTTTATATATATATATCCTATATATATTGATAAATTCTTAATAAAAAATCAATCAATTATTTTCATTCTTCAAAAAATGTTTTCTTCAAAAATTATTTTTATTTATTTTTATAATTATTATAATTTTTTATATATCATTTATAAAATTTATTTAGTATAAAAAAATTTCATTTTTGATATCATCATACCAAAACTAACTTCTGGTAGAAATTTGGGATTTTTAGGAAAATACTAATTTTTTTAGTAAATAGTAAAAAATACCATTTTATGTAAACTTGCCACTTATTTTGATAAATGGATTAATTTAAAAGTAAAATTATTATGTAACATAATTATAATTTATCTATATTTAATTAAATTAATTACATTTAAATCATCTTTATAGAGGATTTTAATACAAGTTCATTTATAGGATTAATAACCCATTTTTCTGAAAATTGTTTTAAAATACATAATGTTTCCAAGTTATAACTATTTAATAAAACATAAGAATAAATGATTTCAATAAAAAAATTAGATTATAAATCTACCATTATAAATTTAAATTCATATAATTATAATTACTAGTTATAGAGTGGATGTGAAATCATTTTTTCTTAAAAAATCATTTTAAGGAAAACCACTTTCCTCCATGCTTGCAGGTTTTATATTTAATTAAATTATTCCAATTATATGATTTGATTTTGATAAAATGTATTCCATATTTTGATTCATCATAATTAATATTAGTTAATAATTTCAACTTAAATTTTGTACAATATGAATAATAAATGTAGTAAATATTAATTACCAAGGTAAAAGTAAAATAGGTTAATTCAGGGTTAAAATAAGTTAACAAAGAATAGAAAAAACATAACCCTAATATTTATCTTTTATTTTTCATTAAAATTATAATTATATTCACTCATTATTGTTTTTAATTTATAAATAATTAAGTAATTAGTTTGATATAAATTATATTTTGATACAATAAAAAAATATTTTGGCTAATATTCAAATTCAATGAAGGAATTTAATTTGATTAATTAATAGATTTTTAAAATAATTAATATTTCATTGAAATATTATTATTAAATAAAATTTATTAAATATAAATAATCATATAATTTTTATGAAGTTATATAAAATGTTTATAAGGGTTCAAAAACTATTATTGTTAAAAAACCTATCATTTTCGACAAATGGAAGTTATTATTTTAAACGTAAAAATTACCAAAATTAGAAATATATTTAGATAAAATTAATATTATATTTTGGAATTATAATTTCAAAATTATCAAATGTTTAATTTTTCATAATTTTCTGAGACGGTCAAATTTTCAGGTAAAAATTAAATATTGTATAAATATACTATATGTATTATGACATCATAATGACTTAAAAGTGATGTAATAAATACCATAAAGGGTATAAAAGATAAAATATATATTTTCCCTTTGAAATAATTTTATTTTAATTTAATTTTATTTATTTTATAAAGGAATTATGAATCCTCTGAAACGTATAATATATTTTAAGCTTTTAAAATCATTTATTTATGAGTATGACCCACCTCCACAAAAGAAAGGGAATTATTTTTTTAATTTCATCCATTTAAATTATAAAATAATTTAATACACCCCCATTTTCTAGAAACCATGGTCAAAAACCATGGGATGGTTTGTGATTTTGATTATTTTATTATTTAGAGTCTAAAACCAAAATAATAAATAAATTCCACTCTTTTCCTATATAAACCCACCCAAGATCCCATTTCTATTCCCTAAAAATCCTCGGATAATGTATATACTCTTACTTATACTCCTTTTATTCCTCCCAAGTTTCTACCATGCTCTCAATAATTCCCTCCCAAGCCTTTGGAGTCACACATTCAAGTAAGGGATCTTCATCTTCCCCTATTTCTTTTAATTTCTGAATCTTCCTTGAAATTAGTCTTTATAATTTCAATTGGTTATATTATAATTCATTTACTATTATTACATTAAAATAAAATTTATGATATCTGAATGATATATTATTTATACTATCTCATTTTGGCATTTATCTAAGTCATTACTATGCCAAAATTTTGTAAGGGATCTTCTACTCTCCTCTTTTATCAAGAACTCCTTTTGATGTTATGTATTTTAATTTTAATTTTATTATGTTGGTCTATTTTGTTAAATATCATACTTATTTTAAATTTTATGTATAAATGATGATATCCCCTTTAACTCTCATTTATCCCTCTTATGAACCTTTATTCACAATTGTTATCGTGCCAAAATTTCATAAGGGTTGTTTCATTTCTCCTATTTCTTCAAGTTTCTTTATTATGTTATACTTTATTTTCATAATTAAATATATTGGAAAATGTATTTCCATGTCCCCCATACTTTCCATTTCATGTCTAAATTATGAGAGACCCATTTCACACTCATCAACCCATTTTATGAATTTTTTTGTGAAGTCGTAATGCTGCTGAAATTGTACCATGATTTTCCATTCCAAAACAATTATGTAGTGAATACCATGCCCATTTTATATCATTTTTATTCATATTTATACACATACAGTTCTATTATTGGGTACTTAAAACTATTTATTCCATATTCCTTGATCATGGAATAAATTACTATGATGATTGAATCCATGTTGATTGATCTATATAGAACACTTAAGCACTAGAATGACATGAATGTGATGGGTGTGCCTAGAATTATATAGTGCTCCAATGAATTGGGTAATGTTTAGTATCATGGTATGTAATTTCGAGATATGGGGTTTACTATATTTGTTTATGGGAAATTCTCCTCCATGATTTCTTTTCGGTTTTAGACTTCACCTATTTTTATGACATAGTGTTTTAAGTTGTTGCCACATTTCCCATGTTATGATTATCATGTTATATCATGCCTTATTATTTACGTTACTTTTATAATCCATTGAGATGAATATTTTTTAACATGTATTATCTTATTCATGTTATTCATTGTTTATTCCTTTAATGGGATTTATATCCAACCCCTTTCTTATGTATGTCCCCAGGTTACCCCATGTAGTTTTAAGTTCGAAGGACTATTTTGAGCTTGTTAAAGAAGTTTTCAAATAAATATATTTTATTACTTGTTTTATGTTGTTATGTAATGTATCTAATTCATAAATACACTAGAATTATCGGTCATCTAGGTTGTATTAAGTGTTCTCTTATGTAATTAATCAAGTATAAATGTGTAATAAAATGGAGGGTCTTTATATGAACAAATTGTGTAATTTAAATGGAAAATTGAAGAACAAGCTAAAACGATAAATGATATTAATGATTATATTATAGAGTGATAAAAAAAAATTGTACACCATGAATATTAATTGTTCAATTTGATAAATAAACATTAATTTGAAATGATAACAAATGGATCAAATAAGAAGTTTTAGTTTAGAAAATTTTCAGATGAGGAACTGAAGGAAATAGTGGAACATGTCACACAAGGTGTTGATAAAGTATTGAATGAATAAATAGAAAAAAACGTGAGTATGAGTGGGATTATATTTTCAGATAAATAAAATAAAATTGGTGGACCTTTCTCAAATAAGAAAAAAAACAAAAGTCTAGAGATAAATCTAAACTATCAAGGTTTTATCAAAAACTGAAAGGCTACCCATATGTAGGAAACATGTATAGATAAGGTGGAGAAAAATATTTCCATTAATTAAGTGTCAATTCTATATTTAACTTTTCCGCATTATGATATATTGGGATGAGGTGGATATCTACTTGAAATTCAAAAAACCAGGAAGTCAACAAAAGAGGATGAAAACATATTATACACCTCAATGAAGAAATTTTGTATACAGATATTGTTTTTCTTTCTATAATTTTAATGATAAAGCTATAAATTATAGGAAATTATGGAGTGGGGATGTCTCATATAGAGAACCAGGGATAATGGATAGGAGAAACATGAATTATATTCTATTTCGAAAAAAAATATTATTATAAAAAGAAGAATAAGATTATGCTATTTTTTATAGAGAAAATGTGGAGAGACCATCACTTATTTAAACTCAACCATGCATTAATTAGAATGAAAATAATAATAAGAAAAATGAAATCCTTGAAAAAAAATCTCTCAAATAAATAAAGAACAATAGAACATGGATTCTTGATCATGGATGTTTATCCATCATAGATAGTAATATAAATTTATTAAATAATATGAGAGGTTTTGTTGATGGTAATATTTTTTTGGAAATAATGGATATTTAAAGATAAAAATAATTAGAATGAAAAGGCTAGTGAGATATGAACTAAAAATATTGAGAAGATCTATGTATATGGACTTTGATGTAATATTTTTACTATGAGTCAATTATGAAACTTGGGACTCAGAGTCACAGTCAACTGAAAGAGATTTATTATCAATGTAAATGATGGAATTTTTTAATTAATGGATAGAGAAAAAATGGAAATCAATATCATGTATATAGTGATTATAACACTTGTATCCTCATGTTATAAGAGGAGAAAAAATAATAGAATCAGTGACTCATATGAATATATTAATAAATAATGGATAATTTTTCAAATTTGATGGTTATGATAGATATTTTTAATTTAAATCATGATTGGGAGAAGAGTTGTGATGCATGTATGATATGGAATAGAGTGGGAAATCCTTATCATGAAAATAAGGATAGGAAATCAAACCTATGATAATTAATTCATATTAATGTGTGTTATCAAATGAGACACCTCAAAACACAAGGTGAAAGATACGTTATCTTATTTGTTTAGTATTATAGAATAATGGGTTGTATTGTGTTCATGAAGACAAAAAATAAGTGAAGTTCGTCAAAAGTTTATAGATATGGGATAAAAATTAAACATGAAAGTTGATCACAAATTTTTGATTGGATAATGCAATAGAATATACTTCTATTGAGGTGGTGAACTATATTGAGAATCATTGAATCAAATATGAAGTTTCATTGGTGAGGGAACCACAATAAAAGGATTTCATAGAAAGAATAAATTGGATAGTGAATAAAATAGAAAAAACTAAACTCATCGAGAGTGGTATCCTAAGGAAGTATTAGAAAGAAGTTGTGAAAGTGTTCATATACACACAAAACTGGGTTTTTTTAAGTCTTGTAAAAGATAAAACATCGTATGAAATGTGTCCTTAAAGGAAGATAACATTTAAAAACTTTTGATTATTTTGGAGTAAATTATACATCTTGAATAAATTAGGAAATCAATGAAATTATGGAGGTGTTTTTTATGATGGAATATTACAAAGATATTTTATAAAGGTAAAATATTAAAAGTTATTCAATAAGAGATTGAGTAATATTATGGAAGGTAATAATTACAAAGTTATTAAATAGAAGTGTGGAAATAAATTTTAAAACCTAGATTTATGTTAAATTTATGATGAAGTTGAATATGTGTAATCTCACAAAATTCAACACACGAGGAGGATTTTGAGGCCAAATTAGAGGAAGAAGATGATACTAAGGATATTCAAGTACTGACGCAAAGAAGAAACAGATGTGTTGATATTTATGATTCAAATATCATTAGTGATGTTGGTACATTTTTTGGTGTCTTGTAGTCAATGATCCCTCTAGGTTGGGATCTTCCTAATGAGATTCCCTAGTTATGAATTAGTAGTTTGGGATGTGTTTTCCCCAATGTTTTCTTTATTTGTTTGATATCCTTTGTAGAAGATGTACAGGGAGGTCTTTTCCACCAATTCTAATGAGTATGTAGGTGTTTTCCCTTGATGTATGGGGTTTTTGTAGAGTCTTCGTTCTACAGAACAAGTGGATGTTTGGTGGTAGGTCCCAATGTTAGATGTGTAAAATGTCTAAGAGGGGGTTAATTAAACTTTTTAAATAATTTTAATGAATTATTATTAAATTTTAATATTTAATACAGTAGAAATAAATTGAAATAAAAACATTAAATTTTATAGTAGTTTGGATTTAAATGATCTTACTCGAATCTTCACCCATTTAAAATATAAAGAGATATAAAACCCACTAAATATGGAATCTATTACTTTTTGGAGTGTCGCGACCCTATAGAATTTCCTTTTTAAACCCTAGAGGAACAACCCAGGACTAACGTTTTCTCATCTAGATTCATAACACACTATATTTCTTTTAAGGTGGAGGAATAAACTGAACTACCTTTATTCAGGCCAAGACACAACCAAAACCCCTACCTTTTTCTGATTACGCACAACCTGCACATACCTTTTTTATGGGGTATTATACCTCAACTCATAAGTTTTTTGGGTAGTATAAACCAATATAATTATTCAAAAAAATAATAGAAATAAGTAATAATCATATAAAATATTTGAACAAGTTTGGTTCTAACTTTCGAGGTATTAGTGTCCTCTCTAGTGGTAGAGAGTCAAAAACATAAAGTCTCATGGAGTGAAGAAATAGATCACCAAGATGTGTTTCACAACACAGTTGAATAATATCTCTATCCTTGATATGGAACTTGTTATTTCTAACAAAATATATAAATTTCATGCATGTATAGTAGATTCAAAATATGAAACTTGTTGTATTTTATCCTTATTGAAGCTACATGTGTTTTCTTTTTTAAATTCTACATGAAAAATATTCCCATACAGTTCACTTTGATATTATGTAAAATTAAAAAAAAATTGGATAGTGGAACATATTATAATAATTAATAAAATTCTAAAAAACCAAAATAATCAACATTAAATTTCTTTGAAACACTCTAATAAAGTATGTGAGGTGGCATGTTAAAATTTCAAAAAAAATTGAATTCAAAACTCACTTTTTTATAATAAATAAGCATGAGTCTTCAATCTAAAATATGACCATTTAATCTTGCATAGAATTCCCAAAAATAAAATTCATTTACATCTAAATAAGTAAAAAGTATTTATTAAATCATTACATCAATGAAAATTAAAAGAAACTTAAAGTAAATTAGAATGTATAAATATATAAAAAATATATCATTATATAAAATATTCTCTTCTTAGTATCGTTGATTTAACACGGTAGTTTAGTAATTCCAATAGGTTTATCCTCATGATAGGTCAAGGCTCACAGTACTTCAGACCTTATGGAAGGTCAGAATCATTTTGTAATTAATTGGATTGAATGTACAATCGATCAATTAGTCTAATGGTCAGTACCATATAATTTTTCTTTTACTCATGTGATCAATCAATGAATTTATGAAATTTTCATTCATGTGGACGATTGGTATACAATGTGCTATTTATTGAGGAATTTTCTAATTCTCAATTGAGTACCATAAGGTTGATCAAATCTATTCATGTGGTTGGTCCAATAGTTATAAATGTCAAAACCATCTTACTTACGATTGATCCTTTTGTTCCTATGGTCAATGCATCTGATCATGTGGTCACTTTCCTCTTGTTTACATGACATTCATGGTTAATCCAAGACTTAGACATATTTTTTAAAACAAACTAACACCACACTATAATAAAACATACAATAGATATGAAATGGATACATATAGAGACGAATTATTCTTCAAAATCATTTAATGAAATATATAAAAAAATGAACATTTAAAATAGTAAAGAATATTAAAATATTACTTTAAAAATTAATCCTACTTTTTTTAAAGGGAATAAAGGACAAAAATATGAGTTGTGAGAAATTATAATAAAATAGGAATTTATAGTTATTAAAAAAATAACTAAACAAAGTGGATCAAGGATTTACTTCCGCATTCTCCCCCTTTTTAATAATTTCAAAATAAATGAAAGATTCAAAAATTTCTCTCCATTTTTAAATTAATAAAAAAATATAAAACAAATGTCTCCCTCTATAATATATAAATAGTTTAAGTTTAAAGATTCTCCCCCAAAGATAGTCAATCATTTTTGGGAAATAAAATAACACTTCTAATGTTAACATTGAACAAATGAAACTCCCCTTAAGTGATTATTGGGAAAGAAACTGACATAAAAGTTACATTAAGCACATAACTAGTCTCCCCTAAATTCATGTATTTTAATAATATTCTACTCATAATCAATAATCCATATTATTTTTTAAAAAAATATTTTACAAGCCTTATATATCCTTAGAAACATGCCATGATATTTAAGGAATAGCACCAAATGAAATTCAATAAATTAAGTAGCAACCAATTGATAAAGCATATGATAGAGAATCATATAATAGTTTAATATGCACACTAGTTTGGAAAACTGAAATAAAGAATCAGTCCAAAAACATACTTTAACTTCCCCTAAAATTATTCTAAATTTCTATAATACCAAGTTTAAATTTCCAATAAATATATATTTTTTATTTTAGAAATCACTTTTATGGAGAAAGTGGGAAACCAACCAAGTTTAAATTTGATTTTATCAAAATTATCTAAATCTTGGGGTTTAGTAAATATGTTAACTACATGACTTTATCTGGAAATAGATTTCAGACTTATGTTTCCATTTTTATCATGATATATAACAAATTCATAAATGAAATCAATGTGTTTATTTATAGAATAATGAAAAGGATTTTTAGAGATAGAAATTTTAGAATTATTATCATAGTAATTTGGGATCATTTAAAAATTAAATCCAAAATCAGAAATAGTTTATTTAATCTATAAGTATTGCGAACAATAGGATATAGTAGAAATATACTCACTCTAAACAGTTGATAAGGCTATAGAATTTTTTTCTTAGAAATCCATGAAACCAAACACATACCAAGAAAGTGACAAATTTATATTGTGTTATTTCTATCTATTTTTCAACAACTAAAATTATAATATGAAAAACTATCTAGTTCAAATGAAGTATATTAAAGAAAAATAAATATAAGACTCATATAACCATTAACATACTTAATAATCCTTTAAATTTATTTTAAATTAATTTCCTTAGTATTACTTTGAAATCTAGCATATATACACACTAAAAACATCAAATATGTTCTAGATTCTATCAAATAAAGAAATCAACCAATACATATCTAAACATATTATTATCAATAGTTTTCCAACTTCATCATAATCAAGCTTACAAGAATTCATCATTGGAATATTTTATCTTTTACAACTATCAATACCAAACCTTTTAACCAATTATTTAGAATATTTTTAAAGACTAAGTAAGATACTATAATTCCTTTAAACTATTTTCAAACCTAAAACTTATTTAGGTTCACCCATAAGACTCGTGTAAAAATATTAAGACATTAAATTGAAAAAATCAATAAATAATACAACAATTGAAGTTCCAAATATAATATCAATATATATTTAAATAATTAAATGATATCTTGAATTCCTTTTAGTAAAAAAAATAGGGACAAACTTTACCTTTTAAAAACCATTATTCAAAATAATAAAAAAAGATAACCTATCATACCAATATCAAGGAGATTATTTTAAACCATAAATATCTTTTGAAAGTTTCAAAACATGGTTATGTATAGATACATTCTCAAAACCTAAGGGATATAAAAAACATTTTTAGAAATATATCATTTTAAAAATGCACATTTTACATCCATTTAAAATATTTTAATTCCATAATGAGATGGATATGACAAAATAATTATTATAGATTATAATTACACAACTAGGGGAAATGATTCTTCAAAATCTATTCTTTCTTCTTAATCGTAAACTTGAGCTACTAATCTAGATTTCTTTCTCATTATTTTTCCATATTAATCTAACTTATTTATATATATCCATTTTTTGTGAACAATATTTTGATCATTTAGGTGTTTGTCTAGGATATATACTTTATTCTTATTAAACTAATTTAATTATTCATTTTTTTCCATAATCCAATTTGAATCAGATAAATCTTCATTTATAATTTGTGGTATAAACTCAGAAATAAAAGCTTAAAAAGTGATGAAATTTCTTAAAGATTTTTTTCTTAACAATTGTAGTTATATCCCCAATTAAATTTTTAATAGGATGATCTTTATAGAACTCTAAATTTTGTTTAGGATAGAGACTCTCCCCCTAAAATGAGCCATCCAATTTTGATTTTTCTAGTTCTCTAAAGATAAAATATTTAAACTCTTCCTCAACCAGGTCTAAATTTGTTTTTATTTCCTTTAAATGATTTTAATTGAATTCTATATGAATTGATTCTTCAATAACTAGTATTTTTTGTTGTAAATTTTATGTACTTTGGTAGAATTATAACATCCTTGAAAAATACCTTCAAAAAATTTTGAATATATTTTTTCAACTGAATCCTTGGTATTAAGACTAAAAAAATTTTAAACAAATACTGTGAAATATATAATTATGGGGTTTATTCCCTACCAAATTTCATAAGGTGTTTCCTTTAAAAATTATCTAACTAAAATTCAGTTAGAAACATGAAAAACAGAGTTTATATTTTCTACCTAGAAATATTTTTTCAAAGAATAGTCATTTAACATTGATAAACCATTTTTTGTAAGGTCCTATTTTTTAATTCAACTATATCATTTTCTTTGGTTTTCATTATTATTTTACTCATGTGGTCAATCAATGAATTTGTAAAATTTCTAGTCATGTTTTCATTTGATATACAACTTGTGGTTTATTGATGGATTTCCTCACGATCAATTGAATACCTTACAGTCAATTGAATAACTTCATGTGGTTGGTTTAATATTTAGAAAAATTAGGATTTTCTATCTAACAATTAGTTCATATTTATATGGTTTATCCTTTTTTTCACATAGTTGATGCATCTAGTCAGGCATTCACTTGCCTTATGGTTCATTGACACTCATATTCAATCCAAGTATTATCTATATTTTTCAAAACAGACTAACACCACACTATTAGGAAACTTATAATTGATATCACATCAACCCGTATGGAGACGAATTTTTATTTGAAATCAGTTCATAAAATACATAAAAAACATGACCATTTATAATAGTAAACGATATTAAAATATTAATTTTAAAATAAATCCTACTTATTTTTAGAGGGAATAAAGTATTGAAATAAAAACTATGCGAAATTATAATAAAAGAAGTGTTTGTAATTATCAAAACATAACTAAAAAAGTGGATCAAGGATTCAATTCCACAATTTGGTCATTCTCGGATTTTTAATTGCCGTAAGTATTATTTATGGGTTCCCTATCTTATGGATTGGTTAGAAAATAAAGGAATATTCATTTTAGCAATGATATAGGTGTCTCATGATTTTGGTTTAGGATATTTAGGTAATCAATTAGTAAAGTTACTGATGTTTAGTAGAAAAATTAGGGAACCTATCTTGGATGTAGTGGACCACACATTCCTACAAAAGGACTCTGATAGAAAGTTGACTAACTATAGTGCTTATGGAATGGGTTACAAGGTACAGTTGGTAGGTATATGCATCATATAGTAGTTAGTGGATAATTTTTTTCATGGAATTATATTCTACCTTCTATGATGTCATTGTGCAATGAGGATGATGTTTACCCTCATGATAATGGTTGTGTTTGAGATGAAAAATGGGCCTTCTATGGATGGTGGGAGAAATGGTACTACTCAATTGCATGTAATCATATCATGTGATTATCTATTGTTATTCTAAGTTGTTTATGTCCCAAGGGATTTAGTTCTATAGATCTGAAAACACACCAAAGGTCCCCCATCATTTTTAGAAATCATAGGTATTCTCATCGACTGAGGTGTCATATTGTGAGGTCAGGATCCTCTACCTATATAATAGATATGGTCAGTATTACCCCAATCATTCTTGGGATTAATATCTTCAATCTGTGGATTTGGTATCCCCACCCCCCATCTAAGATATCATTAAATGATGAGATCTACCACTATAATCGGTAGTCCCCTTGGATGAGGTATTTTTTTGTTGAATTCATGATTCTCTATGTCTATTCCATAGAGGTTACGCTATGTATAGGATTGGTATTTCCCCAAGATACTCAGTTTCAAGATCCTATATCTATGGTTTGGTTTACATATAGGGTTGGTATCCATATCTCCCTCATATATTGGGGCATAATATTCTTTATCTCATGCTATAAAGGAGTCACTCCCCCACCCCATTATAAAAGGTGTGGGGTTTCCTTCTATGGAGGTTTATGTGGTGTGGATCCACCACCGATGAGGTTAGTTACTCCCGCATATGGTTTATAAATGATAAGTGAGTTTTGATTCCCTCATTTCATCTTTAGTGATTTGTAGAAAATTAGCTTATGTGTAGTGTTTTATTTTGACCACCTAGTGGAGGTTGTATCTCTAGGGTGAACCATTGATAAGGATTGGTGTATCATATTAGAAACTTTCACTCAATGGATGATAAATATGATAATATGGATGTTATGATTATGGTACTTAGTTGGATGGAGTGTTCCTCCTCTTATTTTAGAGACATATTTTGTACTAATATTTTGTCTCATGGGAGGTAGAGATATAATGTATTATGATCACCATAAAAATGACTCCTAGTGTGAGATATGGATGTCTTTGTTTGTGAATCACTTTATATGGCTTATGATGTATTTTTTTTACCTTTTTTACTAGGTATGAATGTTTTTTATCACCATTTTGTGATATTATCTCATGTTTATATTGATAACTAAGGGACAAATATCTTAATTGATCCTTTATATTAACTCCTTGAGTTTGGTGACCCCTTTTTGAAGTGTCCCTCGGCTCCCGTATCTACCATTGGTGTAATATAGTTTTTTCCAAGAGGTTTTCTTGGGATTTCTCTATAGTGGAGAGAGTCATAATGATGATTATTTTGTAATTGATGATCACTCATAGTCTAAGTGGAGGTGTTTGGTTGTCCTTTTGGAGTTTTTCATGATCAAGTGAATGTTGTTCACTTCCCTCAGGAAGTGATGCTTGAGCGATGAGTATGGGTAACCCCTTGAGAATATGTAACTAGCACTTTCACTAGTTTATGGGCTTGGACTTGTGTGTTTTAGTTGTTCCAAAGGATCAATCTTGTAGTTATGGAACATGGTATGGTTCTTTTCCCTAGGATATGTCTCTGATGAACTCGAGGAGTTAGATGTTGATATTGTAGGAATGGTTTGTTTTGGGGTTTTTTTAATAGAAGTAGTATAGATAGATATATGATTCTATTATGTAGATAATAGAAAATATACATGGGTGATGATATATTAATCCCTTATAATTATTATTTTTTATGTTCAATTGTTGCGATGGGTTAGATAATATATGTTTTTCTATCATGAGTATATGACTGACCAACAGTCAGTTATCTTAGCCAGGTGGTTACTAGACTAGTGTGACAAGAGTTACATTTGGATATTCCATATGGCCACTCTAGAGGTATGATGAATTTTATTTTTGTGGTATATAGTTTTTAATATTAGAATATCGGGAATATATATACCTTTGATCCCTGAGAGGTGAATCGGTCCATCTAAGTTGGATAGAACTTTACTAAGGTTAGTGGTGCTGGATTTTTATCTTTTAGTTGATAGAAAAGAAAGTGAGGGAGGATTGGCAATATCCTTATGACCTGATATAGAAAACATTGACATATTCACTTTTTTAGCTGATAGAGAGGATTAGTGGTTGGCCCTTATGGGGAGGTATGTCTCTCTAATTGAGACACCTGGTGGTGGAGTTTGACTAGTCAGATTATGTCAGTATGACAATCTTCAGGGTCGCCCTTTTTGAAGGTGGAAATAAAGATACCCCATGAGAAATGTATTAGGATATGGACCATATTTGAGTGATTCTAATGGTTTTTGGTATCACTTTATGCTGGCATTTTTGGACATACTAGGGTTGGGGGAAAAGTATTTGGGTGGAAATTTTTTATGGGGTTCATGAAAGGCAAGTCAAAATGGTTTCTATAACATACCCAAAGGTGAATTGAGGGTGTTTGGAATTTGTGGAAGGATGAGGATCTCATATACAGTGTCCCCAATTTGAAAAAAAAACAGGGAGATGTGTTTCCAAGTAAGGTTGTGTTCTAGATCCTTGTGATTTATGGGCCATCAAAATCCATCAGATATCATAAGGTGGTGTGGTGCCTTCCCATTGTAGGATAGGTTTCAAACTTCTTAGAATGCTACTTGGGTTGTTTTATTTTTTAGGAAAAAAGTATTGAATTTTGGGAGGATTTAGAGACCTTATATTTCCCAATGAAGAAAACTTGGCTCATTTTAAATTTTAAGATCCCTAACCATTTTTAAAAAATTGTATAGTAGTAATTTTCCCTAGAAAAAACTTCAAAAATATCCACTAATTATTTCCTGGGATCTGAGGTATGGTGTTTACCAATAGGTTGAGCTAATCTAGAATGAATAAAATCATGTTTCCATGAGAAAAATATATTAAAAATAATATATTCTTTTATACCACATGCATTATTGTGATAAATTGTTTATATCTTATCAATAGTATCTCGGATGGAAAAATTAAGACCATGGCTAAGTCTGGAGTCTAGGTTTTTCCCCTATGAATTTGTATCCTTGTTTCGGGTCTGACCACTTTTGTGGGTATTTTAATTAATTATTTTATTTTATTTTATTTTATTATCTCCCACTCCCTATATCTCTTTCCCTTGGGAATGACTGGGAGGAGACTATTCTTTTTGTTGCACTGGAGTTAGGAGGAGAAGGAGGAGGGGGAGGATCTTAGTCTAAGGAGTTTGACCAGAGCTGGTTTGGGAAGAAGTGGTAATCAAACATGGAATCAAACCTAAAGCTTTAAAAATTCACCATTTTGGACTTTATATTTATATTTTTTTTCCTTGTTAATTATTTTTGAAAATCTAGTGTTTTCATTATATTAAAATAAATGTGGTCTTCATGTTCTTTACCATTTAGTTATGTTGGAAACAACAATTGCAATATCAAAGGTGTGGTCGGTAGGTTTGAAGAGGTCCATTGTGGTTGATGTGTGGGTTTGCACGTATTAGGGGTATTTTTGTCTAGGTTTTGGACAAGATCTGATATGGTAGTGATAGGGAGGTGGTTTCTAGGGTTCATGAAGATCTTGGGTCTGTATGAACCAGCGATGGACCCCCAGGGAGGATCATTGGTGACTATAGTGAGGGTTTCCAGAGATGACCCCCCCCCCCGACACCGAGTGACATCAATAGTGACAAGCCTAAAAAATTAGGGGCATCTGTTAAACAAGTTCATCACATGGGAGAAGTTAGACAATGAGAGGCTGGCTACAAATAATTAATGCACCATGATGAAGATGGTGGAAAATTTCTTGTTTAGGGGATCAAGGTGGCATGAGAAGCCGGTGTGAAGGAGAATCCAGTCATGTTGAGAGATTGGATTGAGTCAATGGTGTGAGGGGAGGTAGTGCAAGATTTATTTTGTGGTTTCCATATCCCATGTGTGGAGAGATCCACTTCTCTAGTGATCATTCCTAAGATAATGAATCCATCTTCACTCCATCATTACTAGCTAATGAAAATTTGTAACTTCCCCAATAAGGTATTGGATACCATCCTCAACTGAATTCTATATATTCATCTACCATGATGGATCTCAGAGGAGTAGAATGGTTTTTTCAAGTGTATATTGATCTAGGATACCATTTTCTTGGATCAAGAAATTATAAGTGAGATCAATATCAAGACTGTTGGATCTAATATGGTTCTCCAACTGGATATGGACAAAGCCTATGATAGGATCGAATGTAATTTCATTCTCAATGTTGTCACCCACATGGGTTTCTACACTAGGTCCTCCAATATACTATATAGGTATTTTATCTCATCTTGGCTCTTCATATCCTTCTTGGGGAAAAATTTCAGCTTCTTCAAATCAGTGTGTGGCATCAAAAAAGGTGATCCACTATCTGCCAATATTTTTATTCTCATGAAAGTCACTCTCAGTAATCTTTTCAATAAAAGGCTTTCAGATGGTGTAATTATACCCTATCAGTAAAGGCATCACCAATAGAACACCACCCATATAATATTTTTAGATGACATGATTATTTTCACCAATGGTTGTAAGCACTTAATCTATGGAATCAACAAAGTCCTAGATGAATACTATCACTGGAGTGGTAAAGTCATGAACCAAGATAAAAGAATCATTTACATCTCTAATTGATGCCCGGATAGGTGAGCCAGCATGTCATGACCCCCTCCCACCAAAGATGTCGTAATGAGGGGAGAGATATAATGACCCCTGAGTCCCACCTATAGTAGGCCCTGGGTTGGTGACTAGCACCAAGGGTGTACAAAGATCAAAATATAATAGGAATTATCCTTTATAAGAAAATAATATTGGGACATAGAATCAATCAACCAAAATAAACTCCTTGACATATATATAAGAAAACCAAAAACCATCCTATAATGAATGTGTAAATAAAACTAGTACAAATAAAAATATCCAAAGTAAAATACCCAAAAACAAAACCAGAGTAGCAAAATAGAAACTATCTAAGGGTATGGCTAGTAATTCCCAGCACATTCTATGTAATCCTCTTAGAAACCTGAAAACATTATTTATATATGTATGGTGATCATATGGGTATACTCGGTAGGAAAACCCAATTCTCTCATAAACAAGTGGAAGGATCATACAAATTAACCCATGTGAAAATGGCAGAACCAAATAGCACATAACAGGTAGACTAACCATAACCTCAACCTCACTAAGGCTTTATATCTAAAAAACGCATCCAATAAAATAGTATAATACTAAAAACATTGATAATAGGGTACACCATACCACTTTCCCAATGATTAGACACTCTAACACCCTAATGGAAAATTTCATGGCCCTCCCACCTCTTCGGAATATATCACATCACATCTCATCCACACACACCTAGGCCACACATCACATCATGTCACATTACATCCTGACCACATACACCTGGTCCACACATCACATCATTTCACATCACATATCATCCTAAATACACCTAGGATATCACACCACAACTCATCCTGAAGACACCTAGGATTCCACACCACAAATCACCCCAAAGACACCTAGGACACCACATCACAACTCATCTCAAGGACACCTCGGTCAACACATCACATCTCACTCAAAGACACATAGGCCATTATCTCCTAGAAAAGGGAGCAGGGAAGAGCGGGTGGCCATCCATCCATCCTCCCGCTAAGATTTTGGGAAAGACACCCCCCATGTGACTATGAGAGTATTGGAACATAGTGCTCGACATGGGTGGTGTGTGTATATAAATCATGAGAATATTCAATGTATACATACATATAGAGAAAAATCACACAATCCCAACCTATGGGTTTACAAACAAAACACCAACCTACTCATGAATCCCCCACTTTGATGCCACATCTGAATACATAACACCATACAAGAAAAACACGATCCATAATTTATATTTCATTCTCGAACAATTATTAATCCATTTTATAGATTCTCCATTTTTGTATCTTTCCATTAATCATGAAGTTTGATTTTTATTTAATTCCCATGATCATCCATTAAAAATTTTGTTTAAATCATTATCATGTAATAATTCTGATTCATGGTTATTATTCATTTCTTCATCCATACCAACCAGGTAACTAACACATCACAAAACAAAATAAGCGGTATAGTGAAACAAAATCCCAACAACCATTTCCAAATCCATCTTCCATTATAGCCCCACTGCACAACCACACACCCATCGCAGCCCCACTGCACAACCACACAACCATTGCGTTCCCATTTCACAACTATATCTCATCCATCTCCCTACACAAAAGACATATCACACACCACAAAACAACATAATTTCAGATTTATCAGGGGATCTATTATTAAATTTAACTTTTTTAATTAAGGGTGTTATCATATAAACCATATGATCATGTGGTATCCATTTTATTAACCAAATTTACATGGTTAACCAATTACATAATAAGTGACGTCAACATCTGCACAATAATCATGTATTCCAAAAACCATCAACTAGTGAACAAACAAGGACCCCCAATGGCCACATTTTTCAGTGGGTAATTATCCCATATAATTTAAAACATAAATCAATTTCAATAAAATATTAAGATCAAACATCACCTTCCCCTACCCCTTTGTATTTATTTTAGACCAATTATATTATCTTTCTTAATTCATAATCAACTATCTTCAGAATGATAAACATTTATATACCCAGCCCGCATGATACATAATCAAGGAAGATGAAGGAAATCCTACCTGGAAGAAAGATGGTTGAAACAGCCTTGTTGCACCAAAAATAAAGGTTCACATACAACAAGAAACTCTTTGGGGAAAACATGAACCAACTATAGTGATCAGGTTACTCGACTCCAAGGAAGAATAATTTTGGGATGTCCATTCTATAGAGAAATCCAGAATGAAAGAGAGAAGTAAGGACCTTTTATTTAGAAAAATTATATCATGAACATTTAGAATTTAGATATAGTTTTGAATTTTCATTAAAGAGGATCGCATCAAGACCAAAAAAATTAAAATTTTATATGTCTTCTGGACATTGAAAAAATTAAAGATACTGTTGATCCATTTTGAAATGGATTTAAAAATCTTTAATTATGTTATTAAACTCATTTCTAATCAAAATACTTATAAAAAGGGAAAAACTGGATAACTAGAAAAATATGGAAGAAATGGAAAATTGCTGAAATGATTCACCACGAGAAGATTCACCACCAGAATGAGTAACCACCATATGATTCATTGATAGATGGTCCACCTCCCGACAAGCCACCGCTAGACGAGTCACTTCAAGACGAGTCATCACCAGATGAGTCACTACCAAGATGATCCACTGAAAAACGCCACTAGACAATCCATGACCAGAAAATTCACTGCCAGACATGTCACATCCATAAGATTCACTACCAGAAGAGTCACCACTAGATGACTCAACACCCGATGATCCACTGCTAGATGAGACACCACCAAACGATTCACTTCCAGATGAGGCACCGCCAGACGAGTCACCGCTAGATGAGTCACCTCTATATGAGTCATCACCAGATGAGTCATCACCAGACAAGTCACCGCCAGATGATTCACTGCTAAATGATCCACCACTAGATGAGTCACCTCTAAGATTAATCACCATTGGAAAACTGAAATTTTGGAAAAATATTTAAATGACTCACCATTAGAATGACTCACATGTCCCAAAAACACCCTAGACTACCCCCAGACACATCAAACAACATATTTTTGGAAAATTAAGGGCTAGAATGTCTGAGTTGTTACATCAGATACCTCTCCAACTATTCTTGCCCTTGAGAATTTAAAACCAACCCGAAATAAAAGAGATAAAGTGACCGAACAACCATCCATCAAGATACCTCTCAAGGATCTCATTACTCCTAAAGCACTGCTACCAATCAAACCCAATAACACAAACTCTCATAACATCTAAAAAACCATACTATACCAGACATAGGAACCTTGGAATTCCATCCTCTATGTCAAGATACTATTCACTATGGGTGGAATTGAATCAACCTCATGGGTTTAATCGCATCATATTAGAATGCGTCATGATTAGGAATTAGGTCTTCCTATTTTCTCATTGTAGTACATGATCACACATCACACATCAAACAAAATATCATGGGGAAAACAACATATCTCATAAAACAACACGGTCTAAACAATACATTAAAAAGAAAATGATGGGAAGGAAAAACTCAAAACAATTATGGTTATTGGGATTGCATCTATGTCTCATGATCCCAAGTACTCTCCTCTAAGCCACCATGCCTCCATAGCACCTGAACCAAGGGAATGGTCCATCCTCATAGAACCTTATCTCAAAGGTCTTAGATCTCCACTAGGTGGTTTATGATGGTTGTTTCATTATCAATATACAACTCTCCCCTATCAATAGTATGGGAGTCATCATGAAGATACTGACAGAGCTGAGAGATGTGGAAGACATTGTGGACCCTTCCCTACTGTGGTGGAAATTCCAATTGATATCTCACCTTCAAAAATCTCCAAAACACCTCAAAAGGTCCAAAAAATCAGGGCAAGAGCTTACTCCCCTTCCCAAATCTCCCCTACCAATGTTGAGAGGAAACCTTCAAGAACACATGGTCTCTAACATCAAACTCTACGGGCCTCATCCTATGATCGTCATAATACTTCTTTTGGTCTTGTGCTACTTTTATCCTTTCATGAACCAATTGATCCTTATTTATTGTGCTCTTCACCACCTTAGGACTAAGAACTACTGCCTCCCCAACATCATTCCATTACAACAAAGAATGAAATAACCTTCCGTACAAAGCCTCAAAAAGGGCCATGCTAATGGAAGAGTGATATCTATTATTATAAGCGAACT
The DNA here is from genome assembly GCA_963277665.1 of Viscum album. NCBI lineage: Eukaryota > Viridiplantae > Streptophyta > Magnoliopsida > Santalales > Viscaceae > Viscum > Viscum album. Next base: position 1,869,319,896 of record OY728120.1, on the reverse strand, counting down.
CGACCAAGGATAGGTGTTGTTACCATGATCCATCGAAGTCCAAGACACATGCCCGCAACATATCTTCTAATGTATGGATAGTTTGTTCCATATTTCCATATTTCAGAGGGGGAAAAGAAGTGACGAGGTTCAACTGGGTGAAAAAGCCATGTCGCAATCCCTTATAAACTCATGATGTAAAACTAGTATCTCAATCTGAGACAATGGACCTTGAAACTCCCTGTAATCACACCACCTCATCCATATACCTCTTATCCAAACAATATGATGCACCGAACTCCTTAATCACTAATAAGTGGTCTAATTTTATAAACTGGTCCATGATCACCTAGAGAGAATACCAACCTCCCTGAGCTATGGGTAACCCTATGACAAAATCCATAAAAATTTCATCCCATTTACACTCGGGGATATATAAGGGTTAAAAAACCACTAGGAACATGATTCTATACCTTTACCTGCTAGAAAACCAAGCACCTTTCCACAAACTCTACCACTACCTCCTTCATCCTGGGCCACCAAAACTACAGCATCAAGCCACAGTACATATTATAAATTCCCAATTGTATTGAAAAATGTGAGATATGGAACTCAAAAAAAAACTCCCTCGTGCATCACTACTAGAAAAAACATCATCCAATGAAATATCATCCGATTTTGAGTAACCACTGACCACCCCTTAAGAGCATCACCATGGCCAACATGATTGTGCAACACATATAACTATGATTTTTCCCACATAGACTCATCCAACTTTTGCATTAGAGAAGACTAAACTATCATCTGAAACAAACATCCTCTACCACCATTCACCCTTACATCTAATTATAGGGATTCCAACTCCTCCATCACTCTCCAAGAATCTGAAAACTCCTTAACAAAATCCTTCTGTGAATTTCTTCTCAAATAATCAGCCACGACATTTCACCTTCCATATGTGTAGGAGACCTCAAAATCATAGTCCTGGAGGAACTCCATCCACATATTCTATCGTGGATTCTATTCACACTAGGAAAAGATATACCTCAAACTCTTGTGATTTGTGAAGACCAAAAAGTGCTCCTGAGTTTGGTAATTTCTCCACAACTTTAGTGCAAACACAACTATCTCTATCTCAAGATCAGGGGTGGAATAGTTAAGTTCATGAGTGTGTAAATACCTAGACCCATAATAGGTCATCTTCTTCTATTGCATCAAGATGTACCCAAACCTAGAAAATAAGTGTCACAAAAATCCTCAAACATTACCCCTTCCTCTAGAAATCGGAGCACTAGATCACTAACCAATTTCACCTTCAGGTAACTAAATTTTGTTTGGTGTTGATTGGTCCACACAAAATATTTGTCTTTCCAAGTCAAAGTTGTCAACAGGTATGAAACTTGAGATAAATTGGTAACAAACCTATGATAATAGCATGTGAGACTAAGAAATTTATGAACCTCTTACTCATTATTGTGTGTTTCCAAAGAAAAAACATCTTTTACCTTTTCTGGGTCAACTTCTACAATCTATAGAGGAACCACATGACCAAGGAAATGAACCTCTCATGTAAAAAACTTTCACTTGGACTAATTTTCATAGAGCTAGAGGCATTGAAGAACCTACAAGACAACTTTGAGATTCTCGACATGATCTTATTCTAAATTTTAGTAGATCAAGATGTCATCAATGAATATGATGATGAATTGGTTGAGGAACTCATGAAACATAGAGTTCATGAGCCCCATGAACATGGATAGTGTGTTAATAACACCGAACTACATGACTAAAAACTCAAAGTTCCCATACTTTCATCTGAAGGAATTATTTAGGATATCACCCTCATTCAACCTCAATTGGTGATATCCAGACTGCTGATCAATATTAGAAAACATATTTCCCCTATCATCTGGTCAAAAATATCATTTATCCTCATAAGTGGGTAATGGTTCATGATTTTAACCTGATTCAAACTTTGGTAGTCTTTGCACAACCACAGACTACCATCCACCTTCTTAGTGAACAACACTGGAGTGACCCATGGTGACACACTAGGCCGGATTTAGCCTTTCTGCATCAGATCATCAATCTAAATCCTCAACCCATGCAACTCAGAGAGTGATATCTGATAAGGATTCATCAAAATCAAAGAAGCATCGGGCTTTAATTCTATCATAAACTCAATGTCACATCTAGGGGGTAGTGTCACAACTTCCTTATGGAAAACATCCAGGAACTCCACGAAGACATTGGGAACCTCTACCATACTAGTATCCATTTATTACAATAACAACTCATTTAACAAGGAAATAAGGGGATGTACACGCCGACTATCCACCTGACAACTCCGCTCGCCAACTAAAACCATGTGTTGGCCATCCACATCAAAAAACATGATTCTCCTCCAAAATAATTCAATTGCATCTTTCAAAGAATAAAACAATTCAATGCTAAGGATGACATTGTATTGATACATATCAAGAAATAAAAGACTATCATAGGACTCATGTGGCCCCATTATCAGTCTACACCCCAGTCATAAATCAAACAAGTTATTCTAGCCTCTGACTGGTGTAATCAGTACCAGAGGTACGGGAAGCCTCTCTACATATAGTACCAAAGAAAAAAAAACTAGAGTGGGTTCCAAAAAGGAGTGAAAATATATAGAATCAAACAAAGCACATACAATCATAGATGATAAACGGGTCATAACTCTAACTATCTTTGTCCCACCTAGTGTTGTTACCCTTTCTACATGAAACTGACCACGCCCAGCTCCCCTACCTCTATGTTGAAAGCTACCTCCATGACCATGCTTTGGTCGAGGTCCCTGATCTCAAGGAACATGTTGAGGTTGGCCTATACCTGCCTCATCTACCCTAGCTAGACCATAATCTTTATTCCCCTACTATTATAATTGCCTCACTTGTAATTGATGTTGAGGCTAATGTTGAACTTGTCTGCCTTGGCCAAAAGGACCTTGAGAAGCCACTGGGTACTGGTCATGAATATGCTCATGAACCCCATAGAAGAAACACATCATCACTAATCCCACAATAAAGTCACAAAAACTATAAGGTCAAAAGGGAAGCTACTAAGGTCAACTCCCTGCTGTTCAAAACCTTGAAGGCCCTAGAATGTGAGGCTTTCCACTGACAACTTTACTCCTTATGGAACCCTATTTATTCCCCTATCATATAAAACATCCTCATGAGTGAATCCTCTTGACCACCTATGCCTTATTCTGAAACTACAGGTATGTTGGCAACTTAAAAGGTGTAACTGCATAATGGATTGAATGATGGAGTGCCTCCTCAAGATGCCTCTCTCAGGACTCCTCATCTGAAAAAATATTTATAGAGAAGCGAAAAAGGTCCTTGAACTTGATCCCAAGCTCCTAAATAGACATACTCCCATAATTAAGGGAGAGTAGCTCCTGCCTCTTCTCATAATTAATGGTTGATGAGAGGAAATCTACACAAAACTCCTTCTTGAAGTCGACCCATGAAACATATGCCTCCCTCTACTCACTAAGGTATAGAATCCACCATTAACACATATCTCCTCGCATCTGACTAACCTCCAAAGGTACCCTGTACTCCATCAGGTCTCAGATCAAACCAATAATGATCTCTAGATCCTCTATCAAATTTTCTATTTCCATATCAGAAACACTCCACCTGTACTTTTCCAAAGTCTTCCACTAAAAATCATGAAAAATCCTCTTCCACTGATCATCATCCTCATCTGGATCAACCCTCCATCGATCAATCGGGTCATCCTGATGAACCTCCACTACCTAAGCCACACGCAAATGATGACCAGGAGCCATAAATATAATAAAAATAAGGATTTCCTAATATCAGTAGTATGGATTTTTATTAGGATATATTTTAATTAACTTTAATCCATTTAATTTATTTTTTCCATTTTAACTTTCCCCAAAAAACCCAATTCAAAAAATAACATAAGTCATCATGATGTATGTACCTCTCCTAGGTCCCTACCCTGCAAGCAATCTCATATCACTTGGTCATTTAATGATCTCAAAGTCCGTTCACTAGATTATGGGGGGCCCTAAAACCCAATGTCCTAACCATTCTCCCGGGCCTATGTTACACACCAAGGTTAAATAAAATTGTTATCATGCCAGCCCATTAAAACCTTATAGTGTATAACTCCAAACTCTATCTTATCTCTCAACCATCACATCTAATACCACTCTATAATGTCCTCCTCTCACCAAAGATGTCGCAATGAGGGGTGAGAGATAATGACCCCTAAGTCCCACCTCTAGTAGGCCCCCAGTTGGTGACTAGCACCAAGGGTGTACAAATCTCACAATATGGGAGGAATTTCCCTTTATAAGAAAACAATATTAGGAGATAGAATGAATCAACCAAAATCAACTCCATGACATATATAAAAGAAAACCAAAAAACATCCCATAATTCATGTGTAAATAAAACTAATACAAATAAAATTCTCCAAATTAAACAAAAATATAGCAGCAATACAACAACTTTCCAAGGGTACGGCTAGTAATTCCCAACATGGTGTAGGCAATCCTCTTATAAACCTAAAAATAGTTTTTATATACATAGGGTGAGCATACAGGTATGCTCAGAGGAAAACCAAAGTCTCTCATGTATAAGTGGAAGGAGCATACTAATTCACCCATGAGAAAAAAGTAGAACCAAACAACACCTAAAAGGTAGACTAACCATAACTTCAGCCGCATCAAGGATCTCTCACCAAATAATTCCTCTAAGTAAAATAGTTTAATACTAAAAACATTGATAATATGGTATCCCAAACCACTTTCCACTGATTAGCCGCTCTCACACCCTAATGACAAAGGTCCTGGTTCTCCCACCTCTTCTGAATATATCACATCATATCCCACCCACACACACCTCAGCCACACATCACATCACGTCATATCACATCTCTCCCACATACACCTAGGCCACACATCACATCATGTCACATCACATCTCATCCCAAAGACACCTGGGACAGTACCCCACAACTTATCCCAAAGACACGTAGGACACCACCCCATAACCCATCCTGAAGAAACCCAGAACACTGCATCAAAACTCATCCCGAAGACACCTAGGACACCACATCACAAATTTTCTAAAGAAACCTAGGATATTATCATTTATAAGAGAGAGTAGAGAAGAGCGGGTGGTTATCCATACATCCTCCCACCAGAATGTTGGGAAAGACACCCCTTGTATGAATATGTGAGTGTCGTAATATAGTGATTGACAAGGGTGGGTGCTTATATAAATCAAGAGAATATAGAGTGTATACATATATATAGATAAAAAACACACAATCCCAACCTATAGGTTTACAAAAAACACCAACCTACTCATGACTCACCCACTTTAATATTATCTCTAAATGTATAACACCATTAAATAAAAACACAATCTATAATTTATATTCCAGTCTCGAACTATCATTAATTCATTTTATAGATTCTCTATTTTCATCCCAATACAATAAATATGTAGTTTTATTTGCACTTAAATCCCATCATTAATTAATCTATTAAACATGTTTTTTAAATCATTAACATGTAATAATTCCAAATCATGATTACTATTCATTACTCTATTTATACCAATAGGTCAACTAACACATCACAAAACATAATAAGTATTATAGTGAAAAAAAATCTCAAAAGCCAATTCCAAATTCATCTTCCACCGCATCCCTACTGTACAACCACACAACCATATAAACCCCACTACACAACCATATCTCATCTTCCACACCCCATATAAGTCATATCACACACCATAGAACAACATTTTTTTAAATTTATCAAGGGATCACTTATTCAATTTCACTTTGTTAATTAAGGGTGTTATCACAGAAATCGTATAATCCTGGGGCATCCATTTTGTTAACTGAAAATACATGGTTAACTAAATACATAATAAGTGGCATCAATAGCCACACAAAAAGCATGTATTCCACAAACCATAAACTACTTCACAAACAAGGACCCCCAACGACCATGATTTTTAGTGGGTAATTAGAACATACAATATACAACATCAGTCAATTTTAATAAAATATTATGATCAAACATATCCTTCCCCTTGCCCTTTGAATTTATTTTAGACTAATTCTATTATATTTCTTAATTAATAATCAACTATATCCATAAGGATAATAATTTATTTACCCATGACATATGACACACAATCAAGAAAGATGAAGGAAATCCTACCTGGAAGAAGGATGATCGACACAGCCTTATTGTATCAAAAATAGAGGTGTGTGTATAGCAGGAAACTCTCTATTGAAAACAAAAACCAATTGTAGTGACTAGGTTACTATACTCCAAGGAATAAGTATTTTAGGAAATCTGATCTCAAGATAAATCCAGACAGAAAGAGAGAAGGAAGGATCTTTTATTTAGAAATATTATATCCTAAATGTTCAGAATTTAGATACAGTTTTGAATTTCCATTAAAGAAGATCTCATCAAGACCATGCGTTTTAAATTTTTTGAAGGATTTCAGACTTTTAGAAAATTAAAGAAACAGTTGATCCATTTTTAAACATCTTTAAAAATCATTAATAATGTTATCAAACTCATTTCTCATCAAAATAGGCGTAAAAGGGGAAAAAATATAAAAACTGGAAAATTCTTGAAAAAATAGAAAACTCATGAAATGATTCACTACCAAATGGCTCACCACTAGGATGATTCACCATCAGACGAGCCACTACCAGAAAAGTCATCACTGGAAGATTTACCACCAAATGAGTCACCGCTAGATAATCCACCACCAGGAAAGCCACCGCTAAATGAGACACTTCCAGATGAGTCACCTCTAGATGAATCATTTCTAAATGAGCCAATTACAAATGATCCACCACCAGATGATCAACCTCCAGATGATCCACCACCTTATGATTCCCCTATAAGATGAGCCACTATTGGAAAACTACAAATTTTTCAAAATATGAAATGAATCACCATTGGAATGACTCACATATCCCAAAAACACCTCAGACAACCCCCGAACACCTAAAACATAGAGTTTTGGAAAATTAATGGGCAGGAAGGTCTGCGCCATTGAACAAAATCTTCGAAAGTGACTTGGGCATCAATAAACACACTTTTCCAATGGATTATCTAGGGTCCCAATCTACCCAATCAGGCTCTAAATTCATCACTTCAATAAGTTGGTAGACTGAATCACTGAGAATATTAACAATTGAATAAATCATTTTTATCCTTTAGTGGTAGAATCACTTTGGTGAACTCAGTTCTTACCTTGATTCCCATGAACATACTATCTACTCTTACGGTGTCAAAAAAATGATTAATGGCATCCATAAAATTATGGTTCCCTTTATTTGGGATACACACTTGGATGGAAAACACCACTAGGAATCATGGGAAAGAATAGATAAATAAAAAAATAGGGTGGTATTAACATCAAGAAAATATCTGCTGAGATACATGGGCTACATGAAAAGTTATCATGGAAAGTGTTAGAGGTATGGAATCTATAAGGTAAGATCATGGATCAAAAGTATGGAAAGAACATGGATTCAATAAATATGAACTCGTCTCTATTATGTATTTTGATTCATCTTTATATCCTATTTATTAAATCAAATACTTGTTGGATCACGGTCATAGGTGAAATCATCTTTTGGAATGATAACAAGGATGTATTGACCCTAGGATTCCCTAGATTCCTGGTCCCAAACATGACTTTAAAGCAAGCCAGAGAGTATTCGAAATTCACCCATATAGTATTTTATGAGGACCAGTATGAATTATTAGATCACATTAAGCTGAATTTAGATCCAGATTGATGTATCTTTATTGTCTCAACATTGGAAGCTTTATTACGAAAGGATTATCAGTTTCTGGCATCAAAATTGACTAAGATGGATGGGTTTAGGGACCTACTCTGGTGTAATGATATTCCCTATAAGATTAGCTTCTTTATCTTATGCATCTGGAAAACACTTTATCCACTGATGAGAAGATCAAGAGTAATGGAATCAGTATTTTTTACAAGAGTTATTGTTATAGTAATCATCAATAAGAATCATCCTCTCACTTATTATTTAATGGATAATGTTAACAAAAATTCTGGAATACCTTTGGGAAATTCACAAGTATTCATGCTCAGGTGTCTTATAGTGTTTCCTTTCTTGATCTCTGGTTTTAAGGGATGGATAAGAGGAAGGAAAGATCATTTATACTTGAAGAAATCTGTTGGTGTATTTGGAATACTAGGAAAAAATCATGGTATAAGTTTATTATTTCCTCAAATATGGCTCTCATTTTCAAAACAAGGGGTTTTCTACTTGATCCTTTTCAACATATCAAGAATTGGGTTGACACCCCCTCCCTTAGGTCACTCATTAATACAATAGTTCTTATCTACACATAACTTAACTAATATTAGGGTAGTTGGATCTTCGGGTATCCCCATAGTTTGGGACCCAAAGTCAACACTGATGGAACTTGAAACATGGGTATTATATAGGGTGGTGGAATATTTTATGATAATAAGGGTGTTGTTTTTTTACTACCCTCTTTAGGAATGGATAATCCCTTCAAGATGAAGCCAGGGTGATGCTGGCAGGTCTCCTTCTCTGTATATAGAATAATATTGAACTTGTTGAGGTGGAAATTGACTCCAATACCATCTGCAAATCACTATTTGGTACTTACCCCACCCCCTGGAATGTCTCGTATATCATCTGCAAGTGCAGAAGGCTCATCAATAACCATATGGATATTCTCTACATATACCATGAGGGTAAAAAAGTGGAAAACTTCATAGCCTCTAAGTCATCTCATGATAGGTTGGTCACTTTCTTCTATAGCTTGGGATCCCTTACCCCTAATGGCGTAAACTTTGTTTGAGGGGATTCTCGTATGCTCCATTACTTTAGGCCTCCTTGATCACATTTTCTTGAATTTTCCTGTATTTTAAAATTTAAATAAAAAAGCGGAAAGAACCATGTCAATTTTCCCCCCACCATAAATTTATATTTTAATATTATTATTATTTTTGTTGTTGTATAACCTTGTTTAAGTCATAACTTCTTCATTTTATGTCATGTGGATAATCAGTCTATGACTCTATATGAGGTTGTTTACATGATGGGATAGGGTAATTATGAATTAAACTATATATGAATGATGTTATATTTTAGGCTAGTCCTTGGTAATTATTTCTATGTAGAGTGGTATCTTGAAGGGTCTTATGGATGGATATGGATTGGAATATGAGAATTTTATTGTTTAATAATTTACTGTATTAGAATTGTAGCCTATTTCCAATATAGATAGTGGATTTCCTCCCCCTCCCATGTTATCTCTAATCTATATCAATAGGAGTAGGGGAATGTAAGTTGTTTTACATCCTCAATGAATTATATCAAAGAAAACCTAGTTCTTATGATTATGATATGAGAGTGATTTGGAGATAGTTATTGGATATTAATCTCAGTTGTTCTTGTTCCTTGGTGTGGAGTGAATACCCAAATGATATGTTTTAAAATGCCATGATGGTGGTGTCAATTGAGCAGCAGGGGACACACCACTATGAAACAATGTGTGGGTTATCCATCTGTGGTGTCAGTTTTCCTCGAGAATTATATCTTATAAAAAGGTAAAGGTTCCCCAATTTAATCAAACCCAATATCTGAGGTCTCATATTTGAGGTGTTAAAGTGGTATCTTGAAGAATTATTCATTATTTTGGAAATAAATATTTACTGGTATGTTTGGGTATTTTCCTGGTATGATGGGTGGGTGGTGACGTTGGTGCATGTTTGGTGGATCATGGTCAATGGGCCCTATGATTTGGTATATTCATAATGAGATCCTCTAGTTATGACTTGGTAGTATGATTTATGGTTTCCCTCAATCATTCTTTCATAGTTTTATTACCTATGAGGAGAATTTATAAGAAGGTGTTTTTCCCTTAAGGCTGATGGGTAGAGATGTGTCTTCCCCTAAGGTGTGGGGTTATTCATGGAGTTATCCTTATATAGAACGAGTAAAATTTCAGATCATTACTTTATTTACAATTGGTTTAAGGTTCATTTATGGGGTCATCATCTTATGGATCAGTTAGACCATCATGGTATCTTCCTTTTCATCCATGAGACATGGTTTGAGGTTAATGGGAAGAGAAACCTCATTTTTAACCTATTTATAGTTATCCCCTTTTATCCTTAAGTTGTGTGGTTTTATAATTCATCCATGAATTCTATGCCAACCTATAGCTTGATCACCTTTATGTTTTTGAGGCATCACACTAGGTATGTTTATACTCACCCCTGAAAAGTCTTCATGCCTATACTTATCATATCTGTGTTAGCAGTGTATAGTCTGATGATGATATTAATAGAGCCTGGTGGATCCATAACTATAAGTGCTTGAGATAGGTTTGGTGTGACATGGTGACTCTCTTTCTTCTTGATCACTCTAGATTGGTCTGAAATCTTTGGGTTTTAGGCCTCGTATTTTTTTTTCTTTTTTACTTTCATTTATATTGTATTCCCTTGTAAATTTATCAATTTTAGGCATGCATATTTTCATTTTAGTTAGATTTATTATAACGAATAGTTGTAGATATTTTTATTGGATGGTGATGAATATTTATTGTATCTTCTATAGTTTAAGGCCTCCCATTGTGATATGTCCCTTCTTGGTGATAGTCACCAACCATTGGCCTACTGGAGGTGGGATTGGTGTGGAATATTCAATTCACCACCGACCTAGGTGATGACCTAGTGGGTTGGGTTGTGTCATGATACTTATATATAGTGATATGAAATAATTCATCTATGTTAAGTCTCAATTGAAAAAAAAATTAAATGAAGGGCCTTGGTTGTGCTAAGATGATTATTGGTATGGATATGTTGTTAAGGTGATTAAGAGGTACTTGTTTGATTCTTTGAAGACTATTAGTGAACCTTTTGGTTTTCATTTCAATATTTCACTATCACCATCACCTTTTATAACTATTGAGATATATTATATGAGTATAATATGTTATTCTAATGAAGTTGGTGGTATCATGTATTCTATGATTTTTACTAGACCAGATGTCTCCTTATCTATTTATACTTTGAACAGGTATATGACTAATCTAGGTAATCCACATTAGCATTACCTCAAATTGATATTAATGTATGATTATTTTACTAATTATTTATCAATATTCTATTGTGGAAATGTGAATTATGGGGAAAATGTGACTGGTTATATGGATTATTATTATTCTAGCAATGTTGAAACAAGAAAGTCACTCATTGGCTATGGTTTCCCTATATGTAAGGGACCTATATCCTATAAATGAAATATGAAATCGGTTTTTCCCCTATCAATCACTAAGTATGAATATATTTAATTTATTTAATATATTAAAAAAGTAATTTTGATTAAGGGTTTTTTTCTAAACTATCCTTATATAATTTTTTATTACAATATATTGTGATAGTAAATCAGCTTTATATTTTTATAAAAACCTAATTTTCCTTGGTATGTGTAAGAATTGATATTATACTACAATAAATAAATGATTCATTATGATAACCATTACATAATGAAAGTTTTATTATTTCATTATAATAGAATAACACAAAACTAGAAAATTACATTCACTATAATAGTTGTAGCTAGTGCTACAAAACACATAATAATATAGGTATTCAACATAATCTAAAACTCTAGAGAATCATATTCTATAAATAACAGTAAGAGAAAAAGTTTCATTGTTATTATAAAGAAAAAAATCAAAGGAATAAACATTTTATAACCTAATAGAATTTGGTAAATGATTTTAGTGATAAGAATAAAGTGAATTTATAGGAAGAGAAATATGATCATTGGAATTTGACTACTAGGAATAAAATTGTTGGAATGATAAGATAATAATTGTAATAGTAATGATAATATCACATATAACATAAAAGTTTCTAATAAATACATAGCAAAATTTTTTAATTGTATGATCATAAATTAAAAATAATTTATATTAATCATTTAATAAGAATGTAAGTACATACAAATATTTTAGAATAAAAAGAAATTATATTTGAAAAGAATTTTTAAAAAAATTGGAAAAAAACACATGATTTGGAAATAAATGAAAATAATTATTTAATTATTAAATTTCTCATATGTAGAAAATTATTTTCAAAAAAGAACATCAAATTTATAATTAGAGCATCAAAATTATCTAATGGTGAATTTTTTATAATTTTTTGAAACAGGTGAATTTTCTATTAAATATTAAAATATGGTATGAATATATGGTAAATATTATGAAATAACTATGATGTAAAATGATTTAATAGTTAAAAAATGTGAGACCAAAACCAAACATATTTTAATTTATTAAAATAATGTAATTTAAATTATTAAAATCGATTTCTAAAACCTATAATAGATTTTCCATAGTCTAAAATATAAATTAATGTTTTTAAAAAAATTAATTGTGAATAAAATTATTTTCCATGAATAAAGTAATATTAAAAAATTTATTTCAGTTCTTAAATGAATAAATTTCAAATTTCAAGGTTTACAAACATGGTTATACCCATGGTATTTCATTTTCCATAATCTATATTTTTAAATCCTAAGTCTCAAAATTAATAAAAAATTCTCCCTCATTTTTTAAAAATACTCACTCATATTCTCATTAATAATATATCCAAAATCATTGAAAAATTTTCTCTACATTTTCCTCTTAATATTCCTAAAAATGATCTCTTATGGTTCTAATGAGTTCTTTCACAAGTTATAGGAGTTGTTCATAATCCCTTCCCTTCCTTTATTTTGTAATCCTTTTTGATTCCTTTTCATTTTAATATGAAATTCCATTAATAATAATTATACAAAATTCCTTGTTGAAATATTAATGATTTATTATTATTCCCTCTCATTATATAACTTTAATTAGTCATTATAATTCCAAATTGTTTTTATAGATTAAAACAAAATTATCCAAATCCCTGCATATGTGGTGTATTTATGGTATTATGGAAGGATTATTTCAATGGAGGTAAATTTTATAATAAAGGATTATGGAGATGTAAACAGTGGAGTATATATTGGGTATCAAGTGGATTAAACTAAATTTTGGCACAATTTCATATTTTCCATCAAAATATATCATCCTGAAAATTTCTCCTTCATGAAATTTTATCCTTAATGCATATATATTATGTTTGTCGCATACTCCTAAATTTTAGAGGGTTTTTTCTATCATTTATTTGGTCTTATACCTCTGAAAAATATTTTATTCAATTACTTTTTCCAACTGGTATCCTCATACAGTGAATGTATCATACACTATTACATCATTATCATCCCTTTGATAAAGATACTTTCTATTACATTATGAATATGTTATTTCTCTTATTTAATTGATGGATCTTCAAGTATATAGATATATTATTCAATTTACTATGGAAATATTAATAATATGTATATCAATTGTTTCTATATGAATAACTATTGATTACTTAGCCATTTTTATACATGATATTTTTTAGGGAACAATATGTATTGTATTATTTAACTACTTCTTCATATAATGAGTGAAATAGACTTATTATGTGATGGATGGGGCCTAGAATTATACAATTTATCGATGCATTGGTAGGTCTCATGAGATAAAATATATTGGGTATTTGTTATATGTATAGCCATTTATGTATGATATCTTGGCCAAGGATAGGACGGTATGATTATAATATCTTGTATTTTTCATTACATCACTATAAGATCAGATATTGTTATACATGTGATTATTTAGTTTCATTATTATGTTATCTATGTATATATTATACCAATTTTATAAATTTTATGATATTATTTGATTATTTATTCATGTTATATTGTGTATAATATCTTTTTTTATAGGATACTCATTACTAAGCATCTGATCTCACCCATAACACCCCAATTTTGAGGTATTTCCATATTTTATTTTTTATTATCCTTACTATCGAGATTTAGTTTTTTCCATAACATTTTAGATATATCCCAGTTAAAGAAGTACCAACTAGAACATATCCATGTGATATGATAGGACCGTGTTACCCTTAAACTAGATTCTAGATTTGTTCATTCCCAAATTCATATTCTGGATAGATTAGAAAAAAAATTTGAGGTAGATTAATATCTTTGGTATGAATATTATGGTAGTATGGTTAGATTCTAGATGAAACTTGGGAGAAGAATAAGTTTGTGTTGGATTAATGGTTTGAGCTCCTCTAGGGAAATACTGACATACAGCTTCTTGGGGATGGAAATTCCTATGGTGGAGAGCTTTTAACACTATTTGTTTGAGTTATTTCCCTATTTTATTATTTATTTTAATGTTATATAATGTTTGAGTTGAGTTCTGGGAGGTTTTAGGATGTTTTCATAAGGTTTTAGGAGGCACATGGTTTGAGCACAGGTAAGGGAAACAATGTTTTCTTCTCCAGGTAATGGTTTAAGAGTTTGAGTGGTCTTCTAGGAAGTTGCACAGTTGGCACATAGTTTGGATAAACCATATGGAAACTATGTGACTTGGTAAGTTTTGGAATATATTAAATCTACATATTTGGTTCATGGTTTGTCAAATAATGCATCCAAATCATGTGATGAGAATAATTAAATCCAAAAATTAGTTTTAATACATGAACCCCCCCTCTCCAAAACCCTCACTATTTATCCTATAACCTAGGATCTTTAATTATATAACTCCTTTAGGGTATTACTGTGATCTATGATATTCTCTCATTTGGTATCCTATTTCAACGGATTGGAGGGAATTGGATCTAGAAAATTGAAGGTAAGAGCATTGTTTTTCTTCTCTCTCATTGATCCTTCTATGTTTTATAAATATGTAATTTAGATCAGATCTACATTTCCTAGATCTATTGGTTATATATTGTTTTTATAAATCATATTTTAGATTCATTTAAGGAATTAATTGGGAATCCTAGATCTTTGAGATCATGGAATAATTCTTCATGTTGAATGCATCAAAGGTAGGTGGATTCTCTTCTTTTTATATTTTCTCCTAGAATGTTAAGTACCATTTTTTCTAAATAATTTTCTTATTATTTTACCTGTAAAAATATTATGAAATATCTATTAAAACTCCAATTTTCCTTTTTTGGTATTTAAATTTTGAATTGTGGGTGATTCCCACAATGTGTCTAATTAATTGATTGAATGATTTTTATTTTTGAAATAATGGTTTTGAATTTGATAACTTGGCATGAATTTGGTGGTGGGTGTTTATATGTATATGGAAATGGATATGGGGAATATACATGGTCATTAAATTTTTTGGAACATTGGATTATACCATCGAGTGATAACATGAGACTGGTGGGATGTAAACCACTCATGAGTTGGACTGTTTAGGAGTGGCCTTCAGACAGTGATTACATTGGTTAGTGTTATTCATGGGTGTGTGGGTTCATGTTATAGGTTTGTTTTTTGTTTGAGTTATTTAACTAAATTTGGATGTGTGTGTGTGTGTGTTTATGTTTTATACTATTTTTCATGCTTCCACCTATCTTTATTTTAAATAAATTTTGAGCTAACATGTTTCTTGTTTTAGTCAAATTTGGGGGAAGTCTCGGGGTTTTCCTATATGGTGGTATACTCACCCCCTATATATTCACTTTGTTTCATATTAAAACACTATTTATCATGGTATAATTAAGGAGGAAGTTTTTATTTTACCATTAAATATTTGTGTTGTTGTGATCTTCGATGTATGGAGTTGGAGTTTGTGGGTGATTATCATGTCTTGGAGTCTTCATTGCTTCTATATTAGTGCCTTGGGTCTTTTATTTTGAGCATTAATTGTCCTAGTATTATAGAATTTAATTTTATTTTCTATTCCACTATTACTATGATTATTCTATGATTATTCATTTGGATTCATTCTTCTTTTATATCGAGCATCATATTGTGTCTCTTTATTTTGGTCCCTTATAGGGTGTTTGTTTAAGGGAAAAATATCCCCTGTGATTTGTTAAATTTCTTGACATTTAGTATCAATCATTAGTGTCTAAATTATGTCACCTAAGGTTATTTTCATTTCATTCCTTCCCAAACCAATGGGTTGGGTGGGGATGTTACATCACCCTTTTACTTTCCTTTCTCTATTTCCCTAGAAAACCATGAAGATTACTAGATGTGATTTATGTATAATAAAGTAAAATTAATGGAGTTTGATTTATTTTCATGTTTTATTTTATGTTTTTAATGTAATATAATGTTTATGTATATATTTAGTCTCCTCATACTATTAAACCATTGGATCTCTACTACTACAGATCACACTTTTAAAATCACTATAAATGAGCTTTGTCACTGCTAAAAATACATTGACATGATAAACACCATTAAAAGTTATGGACTTTATCAATTCTAAAACAAAAGAATTGATAAATATTGAATTTATCATCACTAAAAAAATAACTGATAAAATGTGTCATCATTAGCACTAAAAACAAGGTGATAAAGGCTACTTTTATCAATGTTTTTTATTTTAAAGCTGAAAAGTGAACCCTTTATCACTTCTTTTTTAGTTATGATAAAATTTGGAAAAAAAACTTCAACCACTTTCCCTCCCCTGCCCCCTTTGTCAGTGATCCTACTCTCAAGCACCCCCATTTTTTAACACTGATGATACCCATTTATCAGCGCTTTTCCACTGCCCAGCTACCTATTCACTAATGTGTGTGCCTGGACTCAATCCTTAGACCACCCTTGTGCAATTTGAACCACTTTACCACTACCATAAGATTGTTTTATTCTATATTTTACAATATTTCTATTTATATATATATATATATATATATATATTTACAAAAATATTTTTTATTCATATGTTTATATATAATTAATATAATTATTTTTAAATGAATTTATAAAATCTATGTTTGTGTGTGTATTATATATATATATATATAGTTATATTTATTTAATATTTTAATATTCTTTTACATATATTGGAATATAAATATAAGTATGTATCTATTTATTAATACAAACACATGTGTATATATAAACATTATAAATACATTTGTATATGTAATATATGTGTGTGTGTGTTCGTGTGTGTCTATATATATTTATATATTTCTATAATTTAAAAAATTGTTTAGATGTTGTTTTAAAAAATGGATAAAAATTAATTCCATATTATTTATGTATTTATTTTTAAATATGTTTTTTAAAATATGTTTATATATTGTATATTTAGATATAAATTTTATACATTACATAAATATTTATATTTTTATATATTTACATATATATTTAAACATTTTCAAATATAACTGTATCTTTAGAAATAAATTTTTTATTTTTTATTTTTAAATATTCATTGTAAATAAATTAAGATAATATATTTAATGATAATGATATATTTATAAAAATACATTTAAATATGATCTATTTACACAATATTGACACACACACACACACACATATGCACAAATTTACACACACACGTACAAATTTATATTTCACGCATAGACATAAAAATATTTACATATATATATTTATTTACATACATTAGAATATAAACATAAATAAATTTTTTTATTGACACATGTATTTATATGTAAACATTACTTGTATAGGTATATATATATATATAATAATGCATTTCTATAAGGTAAATAAAATGAATAATTTTTTAATTTAAATAAAATAAATAATAAATATTTATTTCCATATGGTTTAAATATTTTAAAATAAATTTTTTGTAAATATGTTTTAATATTTATCTATATAGTTGATTTATTATAAGTAAATATAAGAAAATATGCATATATTTAACTATAAATAAAACTAAATTATGAAAAATGATAAAATTTCAAAACCATAATATTCATATGAGTGTAATCTGTATTAATAAATTTAGTCTCCATTTAAAAGGATAAGGAGAACCTCTTAAACAAAGTTGAAATCCCATTGAATATTAAAAAATTAGGGAATCCCAACTAAAAACTCAATTTTGGAGGATTTTTTTGGCATTTTTGACCTAAAAAATAGTGATATAGGCTTCCCCCTATTAATATGGCATATATATTTTCACATATATCAATTTGATATGTGGTAAAGCCCAACTGGATACCCTGATTAAAATTTATGATCGTTTGAAGTTCAAGTCATGTTTTTAACTTATCTTAGAATGTTCATTAATTTATAGAATTTTCATGTCATTCAATTGTTATTAAATGGATATTACTATATAATAATTTGTATATTATTGATTAATATTAGTTTTTATTTATTTTATAATCCATTTTTCACTAAATATTTTATGTATTAAGTGTATATACATATTTAGACTTGTATAGATCCTATTTAATAAAATATATTATATTTTTATCAATTTAAATATATATATTTATTAATATATGTTTTTTAATGATATATAATTTTTTTATAAAATATTCCCTTTATCATTGCTAGATAAAATATCTTATAAATGGTACTTTTATCACCAATAAAAAATGTTGAGTGGTGAGTTTATCAGCGTTTTTTAAGCACTGATAAAAGCACCCTTTATGAGTGATTTTTTAGTGGTGATTTTATCATCAATATTTTTTAGTAATGATAAAAGAAACTTTTATCATTTATTTTTTATATCTCTCATAAATACACCTCTTTTATCATTACTTTTAGATAACATTGATAAATGGTAGCATTAAATATTACGCAATATATAGGAGTGTTCATGGATTTTGATCTTATTTATTTTGTACCATTGTGATAAAATAACCACTAAATCTAAGTTACTATATTCAGTGTTGTTACAATAATTATAAGAACATTGATATTAGAGTACGTTTTGTTAGAGAATTCATTGAATATGGAATTGTGTGTGTCGATGAGATACACACCGATAACAACTGGGTTTATAGTTTGACAAAGGCTATGGAAATGTCCAAGTTTAGGCATTGTTTAGATTTACCTAACAAGGTTATAATTCAATGATAATAAATTCAAGAACAACACCCTTAGTTTTATTTGTAAATGGTTTAGATTTGTTAATTTTCATTTTTTCTTATTTGATTTATCAAGTAAAACTAATTTTTTTCATGCCTATTGTGTGAATTTTAGTTCTGCCATGCATATTAGTTCTTATTTATTTTATATTATTAAAATATATATGATCAAGGCTAGGATTTTTTATGTTTTTTGTATGGACCTGACCTTAAACATTACTTATTCTAGTAAATTTAACTAGAATTCACTTTCTTACATTCCCAAATATCTTTTAGGTTTTGAGTTTTAGATAGTTAGTACATAACTCTTACCTACAAAAATCATATATTACAAAGTGTAAACTTTTATTTAGTATCTATTTTTTCTATTAAACAAAACTTTTAAAAATAAACATGTTTTATTTTCATGAAACATCCTTGGAATTTTCCTCTTGACCGCATCCTTATCCCTACTCATCTTGTGAAAAATATTTTAAAACATGGGATGAGAACAAAAATATTAATAAGGGATATAAAAAGAAAAAAAATCTATTAGACTAGTGAAAAAAAATAAATCCCATAAAATACTTACCTTTATCACATTATTATTTGAGCTTACGAAATAATTATTTTTTCATGAAAAAATCACACTTTTTCTCAAAGGAAACTCTTAAAACCCATGGCAATCATAGATAAAATATGTAGAAAACTTAGGGCATAATTTTCATAAAACTCTTACATAAAGAGTAACCCCCATGGTTCCATATGGAATAACCATAATGGTCATAAATATAGTAAAAATCATAGTTACACTATAAATAACCATCATAGTTATTCTTGGAATAACCATCATGGTATATTCCCATAATCTCTTAAGAGAAACCTAATCAGTTAACTATGTCCCTTTAAACAATATATTATAGAGATATAACATGCTAAACCATCATCATTCTATAACATAACCACCCATCCTCATGAATAATTATAAATAACCATAACATAATCATAACACATAAAATTTTGCAGTTTTCAAAATAATATTTATACCTATAAGAAAAAATATGTGTATATTAAAATATCCCTTCCTTTAAAACCAATTTCAAAACTAAAATTTTTTATATTAAAGGGAAATAGGGTTTTTCTTTGAATAGAACCTAAAATATTATAAATAAATTCAAACATAAAATAACAGTTAAGGTGGTGAGTAAAGTTATTGTCGTATATGTTAAAATAGAACATTCCTTTTTTATAAAGAAAGTAGAAACACTCCATAAAAATATTATTTTTAAAAAACTTTGAAATAAAATCAAAATAGATATAAAATTTCCTTTATAAATCACTTATTTACATATAAATACATCCATAAAATAATTTTAAAAATTTGTACATGGAAGAAAAAGTAATTTAATGGAAAACATTAAAAGATGATTTTTAAAATAAAGTTATTTACCTTGAGTCTGACACATCGTGTTCATTATTTATATTCATGAATAAAGAAATTAGGTTAATTATTTAATTTCTTAATAACCTTTTTCATGTTTATTATTCCTTTTATTTTATCTCTTACAATTCAATATTTAATTATTTAATCAGGTAATTCACATTGGATGTTTTGATGATATTTGTTTCATAAGTCCAAAATGGATTGGGTAAGTTGACTATGCTCAAAGTGTTCATTATTCCATCATCTCTAGAATAATAATCATTACATAGTTATAATTTTTATACATCATTTTTACTTTGAAAACAAATCATGAAATATGATTATGAAAAATGAACTACATTTCAATCAGGGAGACGATAGGTCGTACATACGCTTGAGTAACATTTCCATTTTTTAATGATCATTATTGAAATAAAGTAAGTATTATTTTATCTTTACATAATTATAATAATATTATAAATATAATATTACTTATTTAGAAATACTTATATATAATCCATGTTATGTAGTGATGAAAAATGAATCACACCGCTTCATAGAGGTCGTAGTCCATATGTATGCACAAATGATGTTATCATTTTTTCATGAAAGGAAATGTAAGAAGGTGAATGAAATATTATCTTTTTAGAATGATAAATATGTCATCAATATCATATATAAACATTAATTTCTTTATCATAATCCTATAATGAGATATGGTGATGGAAGGAAATTACATTGGTTCACGATGCGGTATCCCACCATACACAAGAATAGTAGTTTTGTTTCCTATTTTATGGAAGAAGATATGGATTTCTGCATCCCGTCTTTTTATTACATAAAATATTCAATACATTTTACAAAACAAAGGATCTTTTGAATTTTATTTTCTTAGAATCAAGGTATATAATACATGAAAACTTAAAACATTATTATAAATAATTTTAAAGGCTTATTCATTGGTTTATCCTAAGTAATTTTACTATATCTCATAACTTGGGGATATATATCAAATGAAAGTGTGATCATAAGGCCCTGTAAGGGAAATCAAGGGAAACATTTCACATATGATCCTGTGGAAAAATCAATTAAGAACATGAGGAATATCATTATGGAATTAACAAGATAACATGAGTAATATCATAAATAAAATAACATGAATCAAACTTGTAAATATGGATAAAAATTTTAATTTAGAAATTGATAAGCATATCACCAAGGTTAATCATCGATGTGTTGTAAAAATTACCAAGGTTATTTACCAAGGTATCATATAACAAGTCATCTTTAGATATTAAATTCTTTACCCAATTAATTGTAGTTATATCAAGGTGAAACCTTCATATGTATTAATTAATGTGATCCATAAAGTTTATAATAGAATATTTCATAAATAACCTATGGATAATAGAATAAATGGGGTTCATATAAAATATGTGACAATTTAAAAACATGCTAAAATACAAAATATTTATGTCATTTATAACCTATGGAAAGGGAATGAGGGTTATATGTATGTAAATTATAGAATAAAATAAATTATTTAAACATATTGGTGAATATACCTATAAAAAATAGGTTTGGGTATTCACATAAAGAAAATAAAGGGGAATTTCTTGAGCAGAAGAGAGAAATTTTGAGAAGTAAAATTGACAGTATAACAGGTATAAAATGTGGTTTTAGAAAAGAGTAAAAAGAGGGGGTAAAAGTGTATCCCATTTATAAAATAATCTTAATATATTGAAGGTATAAAATAAATTTTACAAAATAAAATATTTTGGAAATTTTAAATGAATAACACATAAAAAGGGAACTTAAAAGGAAAAGAGAAGTTGAGATTTCCCTTACCTTGAAGAGTAACTCCTAAAACATGAGTATTGAGGCCTTGGGGGCATAAAGACACCTTTTTATGAATAATTGGGAGGTAAAACGATCATATATTCATAGAGGATGAATTTTTAGTGAATGTAAATGGGTAAATGGGTGGGTATTTATAGAAAAAGTTGAGGATTTGTTTATTAATTTATAAATAAAGGCCTTGGACACCTAGGTAGTGGTAAATGAAAACCCATGGGCTTGTACATGGTATTTTCTCATGTTATTGGAAACTTGGGAAACCTTTTATGTTATTTTAATCCACAAGATTCTACCATCATTTTATATTACTTATTTTGTAAAGTAAAGTTAAAGTTTTCACAAAGTAACATTTTTAAAGTTAAAGTTTCCATTTTAGAATTTGTAAAGTAAATTATCTATTTGGAAATTGATTAAAATATATTAAAATAATTGATATTAATAAAATATCATAGTTTAAATATTGTATTTTTTTCAATTAGTTATTACATAATTATTAAATTATTTTAATGTCATTAACATACCAAAAAACTCAAACTATATTTTCCCTATTAACAAAAAAATTGTTTTAGAAAATGATCATAAATTAACTCTAACCTAATTTTGAGGTTATTATTTAAAAATGATATTTATATTATTATAATAATTCTCTAAATATTATAATTTTAACTTTTAAAAATAAAAATATGTATTTATTAAAAATAATAGCATATTGAAAATGCATAAAAAAATTTCTAACACTTAAAAAAATTATTCTATCATTTATAATTAAATAAGAGTGTTTTAATCATACTATTTAATTAAAATAAACATTATTCATAAAACATTAGTTTATTATAATAATTATTTCCTTTCTAAAAAGTATAATCTCAATCTGAAAAATCAATTTATCAAATTCTATCTCAATTTTATTAAGAAAAACTATTGTTAAAACAGAAATGATAGAATAAAAATATTATTTATAGAGTGGAATTACATTTTAAGTAACTAGGACCTCAATACATAACCCCTTATAACACCTGAATATGACTGAAGGGTAAGGTGTGGGATGGTGATAGATTCATGAGGTAGCTCACATAACATCACCCGAGTAGAAATTTCCACTAACTTGAACTTCTCCCATAGGTGCTTTTGTTCAAGCTTAACTTATTGAAGCTCAGTGTGGGATTGTTCAAAAGAGAAGACCAGTGACCCTACCTCCAACCCAAGTTATGAAAAAGGGCTTCAAACAGAATGACTCTACTGGGTGAGGCCATCGACTCTTCTTTCTATATCAATTTTCCTTTGTAAAAATTTTACTTATAAAATCTAATTATATCCTTAAAATTATTATCAAGAGTATAGTTCCCAACAGTCATATTGACCAATGGTCATATTTACCAATGGTCATATTGACCAATGGTCATATTGACCAATGGTCATATTGAACAATGGTCATATAACAGTTGAGTCTAGATGGTCACATTTCCCTTTATATTCACTTCATTAAAAAAATACATGGTTTTTTTGTGAATAATAAAATATAACACACACTTTAAAGAAACAATTATCATTAAAAAAAGCCTTGGTCGTTACATTATTTCCCCCTTTATAAATTTCATCCCCAAAATTTCAACTTTTTCTCCCATTTTAGAAGATATGTTGGTACTTCTGCCTTATTTTCTCTTTTGGTTCCCACATTTCTTCTTCATATTTATGGTTCTTATGAAACACTTTGATGAGGTGGATAGTCTTAATATGTAGAATATTGTCTCTATGGTCCAATATCTCCACCGAATGCTCCTCATAATAGAGTTCATGTTCCAGTTCTACCATCTCTAGATTCAGTACATGTGAAGGTTCAGGTATCTACTTCCTCAAGAGATATGTGTGGAATACATCTTCAACTTTATCTATATTTTGTGGAAGTTCTAGTTGATAGGATACTTCTCCTATATGATCAAGGATTTCATAGGTGACAACGTACATGGGGATAAACTTCCCTTTTATTCCAAACCACATGACTCTCTTCCAAGGTGATATTTGAAGGAACACTTTTTCACTAACACTTTACTCCAATTCCTTTAGATGGTTGTCACCATAACTCTTCTACCGACTTTGAGCATCCTTTATGTGTTATTGGATGGAATGAACCTTTTATTTCATCTCTTACACAATATTAGTCCCATGAAACTTTTACTCACCAACTTTATCTCAAAAAGTAGGATTTCTACATAGCTTCCCATATAGAGCTTCATAGGGTTCCATTAGAATACTCGAATGGAAGTTTTTGTTGTATGAAAACTCAAATAATGGGATATTTTGGTCCCATACACCTTTAAATTCCATTGATAATATTCTCAACATGTCCTAGAGTGTATGAATAGTCCTTTTAGATTGGAAATCATTTTGGGGGTGATAGGTTGCACTAAAATTCAGTTCAGTACTCAGACCATGTTGAATAATTCTCTAGAATTTTGATTTAAAACTTGGATCATGATAAAAAAACTATATAAAGTGGAACTCCATACAACATAACCACTTACTTTATGTAAATATTTGAAATTTGATCAATAGATAAGTCATCCTAGATAGAGATAAAATGGGCAGTCTTGGTGAGATGGTCTATTATAACCCATATCACATTGCTTTCTTTGGATGTTTTTAGAAGACCAATGGAAAAGTCTATAGTGACATTATACCACTTCCATGTTGGTTTGGATACTATTTGTAATACCACTTTATGAATTTATCACTCTACCTTCACTTTTTGACACACCAAGCCCCTTGTAGTGTAGTCTAAAATCTCACTTTTCAAGTTATCCCACCAATAATGATCATGAAGGTCCATATACATTTTAGTGTTTCTAGGATGTATAGAGAATGTAGAGCTATAATCTTCATCCATAATCTCTTTCTTTATTTCTGAAATAGATGGAACACATATCCTTGTATGAAATTTTATTACACCTTCTTGATCAATATTTAACTTATGAAAATTCCCATTCTTCGCATCTGCTATATTCTTATATAATAAAGGATCTTCAATTTTATATTTATTGATATTATCTAGTAATGATGGTTGAGAAATAATTTGGGATAGGATTGATGGTTTCCCTTACCTTAATATTCCCATGTCCAATTTTACAAGGTCTTTGATAAAAGTATCTCCTTGAATCCTCATCATTGCAAGCACAAATAGGGTTTTTCCCACTTAATGCATCAGTGGATTTGTTTTCTCTTCCAGGGTGATAATTAATTAAACAATCATAGTATTTAATAAGTTCCAACCATATCCTCTATCTCATGTTCAATTCCTTTTTCATGAAAATATACTTCAAACTTTGATGGTTTGTATATATAGTACATTTCTCCTCATAAAGATAGTGCATCCATCTCTTCAGAGAAAAATCAACGACATCGAGCTCCAGGTCATGCGTAGGATAATTATTCCCGTGAGGCTTCAACTATCGAGATGAAAAATAAATAACCTTATCATTTTTCATATGGAAACACCCAATACATTTCATAGATGCATCTATAAAAATAACTAATCATTGTCTAATAGCGGGTAAAGTTAACACAGGTGCAGTAACTAACCTCATCTTCAACTCTTATAAACTTTCTTCACACTCTTTATCCATATGAACTTGGACCCTTTTCAAGTTAACTTAATTAGTGGATTATAAATTTGTTAATTTTTTTTCACAACCCATTTATAATATCCTACTAAACCAAGGAAAATATGAATTTTGGTTAATATTATAGGATGAGGCCACTCCTCTAGAACCTTTGTCTTGTAAGGATCAACTGAAATTCCTTCATTGGTTACAATGTTCCCCAAGAAAGTAACTTGTTGTAACCAAAATTCACATTTTTGAACTTTCCAAATATCCTCTCCTTCCTCAAAGTTTTAAATATAACCCTTATATGACCCTCATACTTCTCAAAACTTTTGGAATATATCATAATATCATCAATAAAAACTACCACAAAGTTATCAAGGTAGTCCTTAAAGACTTTATTTATCAAATACATAAAAATAGTAGGATAATTAGTCAAACCAAAGGGCATAACAAAAAACTCATAATGCCCGTATCTTGATCAAAATTCATTATTTGGAATATATTCTGTCTTCACCCTCAATTGATGATAACTAGATCGAAGATCAATCTTGGAGAATAATTGAGCCTCATGAAGCTGGTCAAATAAATCACCAATCCTTAGAAGAGACTACTTTTTCTTCATTTTGATACGATTATGTTCTATATAATCAATGCATAGACACATTAATATATCCTTCTTCTTAATAAAGAGAATAGGTTATCCCCAAGTAGACACACTTGGTTGGATAGACCCCTTCTAAAAAAGATATTGGAGTTGTTTATTTAATTTCTCCAAATCCACATTGTACTCTCTATACAGGGTCTTTTATATCATCTTAGATCTAGGAATGAGTTCAATAGAGAACTTTACCTCTATTTTTGGGGGAGGTCTAGGTTACTCCTTAGAAAATTTGTCAATGTATTCCTGGATTATAGGGATATTTTCTATTTGTATACTTTCATTTCCTTATTCATCATAAATGATCATCTCTATAAAGAAGGATATAGTAGGTGATTATAGACAAATATCAGGTTGAGATATATCTCCTTTGAAAACAACTATAAGTTTTCCATTCAAGACTACTGATATTTCCTTACTTCTTTAGTTGATCTTAGCATTATACCTTGAGAACCGGTCCATCCATAGTATAATGTAAGATTCTAGCATAGGAATGAATACAAGATTTATGATGAGATTATGCTCTCCAAATTAAATAATAGAGTTTCTATACACTGTCGATGCATTGATAATCCCTATAAGAGTCTTTACTAATAACTCTAAATCTAGAAATTCTAGGATTGATTCTATATTCTTTGCAAACATGGAGTAAATAAAGGAATTCATAGAACTAGAATCAAAAAAAGTACTTGCTAGATTTTATAAAACAATGAGAGTACCTTCCACCACATCATTTGGAGATTAAACTTCAGTCTTTGTGATAGAAAAAGAGAAACCTTTCTCCCTTGGCCTAGCCTAAGGTTGATGGTTATTCCCCTCTATTAACTTCAGATTTGGATAGTGATTGGAAAAGTTCCCAATCTATCCAAACTTGAAGCATTAGACTTCAAGTTGGGATTGCACTATCTTCCCTTTTTTGTTAGTATTGAGATGTTGAGGCTTCACCTCACTATGATAATTTCAAGAAATATGGTTATCTCTTCCATAATTGTATCATTTCCCTCTCCCAAGAAAGTAGTTACCTAAATGTTTATCCCCACATTTATTGCATGTGGTAAGTTGTACTTGCTTTCCTCATATTCTGTGATCAAAGTTACTCTCTAATATTGGATCCATTGATCTCTAATTTTCATTCAATCTATGGGACTGTTGTGTCTCTATGAACTTCAATTCAACATTTATAGCACTTTTCATTATCTCCTTGTATCTTTAATAATCTTGATTGGAAATATTCTTCTGTAAATGGGGTCTTATTCCACCAAAGAATATATCAACCTTTACATTAGGATCAATGAAAAAGCAATAGGTTTGGTGATAGAGTCTTGTAAATTTCATCTCATAGCTTCCCATAGATTCATTTTCCTTCTTCTTCAGTTATAGGAATTTCTTCTCTATTTTCATTTGCATCAAGTGGGAAAAATATTTTTTGAAAAATGATCCCTTGAACTCATCCCAATCTATAGCTTCAATCTCCCTTCTTATCTTCATTTTTTAATTAGTATCCACCACTAATAATATTCTCCCTCTAAGAAATACACATCCAGGGTGACTTTATCTTGTTCTTAATAATAGAGTATAGAAAATATCTTTTTTATAGAGCTTATCCATTGTTCAGAAATCAATGGGTCGGTATATCCACTAAAATAAGGTGGTCATTGATATATAAAGGACTTAATAGAAAGTTTTTACAATAGAGGTGAATCTGTTCTCTCGTATTGATTCATGTTATTTCTCATAAATCTAGTCAGTTGATTTATCATTCTCATGAAGTTTTCCATTCTGGCTTCTATCGGAGGGTCGTTGGCGCATGGTCTGTTGCACTCACCATTTACATGGTTCCACATATTTCCTTTAATTTTCTAAAATAAGAAAACCTTAGTGAGAAATATGTTTCCTTTAATAATATTATAACTGTAAAGTAATTTTAGGTCTTAAAACATCATTCTTAAATATGTTATTCTTTAATAACAATTAAAGTTTCTATAAATACTTTATAATGGTTCATAAAAAGCCTATGATTAACCAAACATATCCCCTGTGAGTGTCAAACCAGAAGTGAAACAAGGCTCATTGTCATTTACCATTTCCCATTTGAGTCTATCTCAAAGTGATGTTTTGGGGTTTTACCCCTAGAAACATCTGTTTCAGAGCCACGCCCACTTGTTCATATCCAGACAAATATTTATTTGTTCGAAAACCACAAACTTAATATTCCACTAAAATATCAAGATGTTTTCCTATATTTAACTTTTCTCTAGGGTTATTTATAAAGTTTTTAAATCCTAATTTCCACAAATAACTAAACCATACTTTGATAACAACTATGGTATCCCACATTTTTATTACATAATCCTTTCATTACATTATATAAAATAGAGTATATTTTAAAGTTTGGTTTCTTAAAAACAAGGTACATAATACATGAAAACTTAAAACATTATTCTAAAAAAATGGAAGTATTATTAA
Organism: Viscum album; assembly: GCA_963277665.1. Taxonomy (NCBI): domain Eukaryota; kingdom Viridiplantae; phylum Streptophyta; class Magnoliopsida; order Santalales; family Viscaceae; genus Viscum; species Viscum album. The sequence continues at coordinate 1,869,290,877 of OY728120.1, read as the reverse complement.
TTGGTTAATCCTAAGAAATTTTACTTCATCTCATAACCTAAGAACATATATCAAAGTAAAGGGTGAGCATAAGGCCCAGTAAGGTAAAGTAAGTGAAACAATTAACATGTGATATTTAGGAAAAATCAATAAGAACTTGAGGAATATCATTATGGAATGAACAAGATTACATGAGGCATAAAAAAATAAGAGAACATGAATTATACTTTTAAATGTGGCTGAAAATTTTAATTTAAACATTCATAAGCATATCATCAAGGTTAATCATTGATTTGTCCTAAAATTTACCAAGGTTATTCACCAAGGTATCGTATAACATGCCAACTCTAGAGATTAACTTATTTACCCAATAAATTGGATAAATATCAGGGAACACCCTTCATATGTATTAATTAATGTGAGACAAAAATATCATAACAAAACATTTCATAAATAACCCATAGAGAATAAAAGAAATGGGTTTCATATAAAAATCATGGAATTTTAAAAACATGCTTAAATACAAGATCTTTATGCAATTTATAACCCACAGAAAAGGGAATAAGGGTTTTATGTATATCTATTCTAGAATAAAATAAATCATTTAAAAATATTTTTGAATACCCGTGAAAAATAAATAGGTTTTGGTATTCACATAAATAAAATAAAAGGTAATTTCTTGAAGAGAAGAGAGAAATTTTGAGATGTAAAATTGGCAGTATAACGAGTATAAAATGTGGTTTTATAAAAGAGTAAAAAGAGAGGAGAAATGGTCTCCCATTAATAAAATACTCTTATTACATTAATGGGATAAAATAAATTGTAAATAAGAACATGTTTTTGAAATTTTAAATACATACCACATAAAAAGAGAACTAGAAAGGAAAAGAGAAGTTGAGATTTCCCTTACATTGAAGAGTAACTCCAAAAACATGAGGATTGGGACTTTGGGAACTTTATGACGCCTTGGGATGACTCTATGGGAGCTAAAAATATTAGATATTTTTGTAGGATGAATTTTTAGTGAAATAAAATGGATTAATGGGTAGGAATTTATAGCAAAAGTGGTGGATTTGTTTATTAATTTATAAATAATGGCCTTAGACACCAATGTAGTGGTAAATTAAAAATCATGGGATTTACCCTAGTATTTACCCATAGTATTGGACACATAGGAAAAAATTTATGTTATTTTAATCCACAAGAGTATACCATCATTTTATATTACTTATTTTGTAAAGGAAAGTTACAATTTTCACAAAATAACATTTTTAAAGTTAAAGTTTCCATTTCAGAATATGTAAAGTAAATTATATATTTAGAAATTGATTAAAATCTATTAAAATAATTGATATTAATAAAATAAAATATTTTAATTCATGTATTTTTTATAATTTGTTATTAAATTATTATGACATAATTGTGATGTCATTAACATACTGAAAAACTCAAACTGTATTTTTACTATTCATTAAAAAATAAAGTATTTTAGAAAATTCTCATGAATTCACCCTAAACTAATTTTGACATTATAATTTCAAAATATATATTTATTTTATCATAATAATTCTATAAATATGATATTTTTAACTTTTAAATATAAAAATCTTTATTTATTAAAAATAATAGCGAATTGAAAATGCATAGTAAAATTTCTGACTCTTAAAAAAATAAAATTACCTTACTATTTATAATTAAATAAGAGTGTTTTAATGATACTATTTCATTAAAATAAAAATTATTAATAAAACCATAGTTTTTTATAGTAATTATTTTTTTCTGAAAAGTATAATCTCTATCCGAAATATCAATTTATCAAATTCCATCTAAATTTTATTAAGCAAAACTATTCCTAAAATGAAAATGATGGAAAAAATATTATTTATAAAATGGAATTACACTTTAATTAACTAGGGCCTTGAAACATAACCCCTTATAACACATGCATACTATATAAGATTAAGGTGTGTGAGGGTGATAGATTCATGGGGCGGCTCAGATAACATCACCCGGGTGGTAATTTTAACTAACTTAAACTTCTCCTGTATTTGATTTCATTCAAGCCTCAATTTTTGAAGATCGAATTAGGATTGGTCAAGAGTGAATCCCAGTGATGCTACCCCTCCCAATTTCTGACAAAAGTGATTCAAATGGAATGGCTCTATTGGTTGAGGCCATCGACTTTTCTTTCTATATCAATTTTCCTTTGTCAAAATTTTACTTATAAACTCTTATGATAACATTAAAATTATTATCAAGAGTATAGTTCCAAATAGTCATAATGACCAATTTTCATATAATTTTTGAATCTAGACGGTCAAATTTCCCTTTATATTCACTTCATTAAAAAACACATGGTTTTGTTGTGAATAATATAACATAATACACATTTTCAGGAAACAATTATCATTCATAAAAGCCTAGGTCGTCACATGGATATAGGTTATGTAATTAAAATAATAATATATAAGTATATTTTGGATACTGGTTTTATTATTTTATCATGGTTTAATAATATTTTAATGTGTGGTAAGAATAAATAAAACTAAAATATGTGGTTAAAATTATACCTCTTCTTTGGAAAATATCATTTTCTTAACACCTGAAGACCTGTAAGATTGGTATTATGACCAAAATAGGTCCTATATAATGTGGGTAAATATGTTAAGGATTTATTTGGGTATATATTTGGCTGAAACCAATTGGTCTTTAAGTGTGAAGAAATGAGAATAGGTGGTTCCCTTTTATAAGAGAGGGAAGGGACACTCTTGGAATTTATTAAAATATTAATTTAGTATAAATTAATTTTGATGTAAAAATGGATCCAAATTTATAATATTTTAAGCTTGGATTATTATAATTCTAAATACACTAATATAATAATTTTTTGATAAGTCTATACCACATTTTTACCCTTATATTTTTGTTTTAACCTCACGTTAACCCTTTTCATACTTACCATGACAACAAGGTTTTTTACTCTTTTAGGGTCAATATAGTAAATATAAATTGAAAAAAGGACCCTCAATAAAAAATGGTTGATATTTTAATCTATATCCCCATAAAATTTCTGAATATAGTAGTTTTGGGAATTTTATATCATTTAATAAAATATTGTTTTCATAAAATATTAATAATGTCAATTTTAGAACTATTCATTTCCTTTGACTTTTATAACACCAATAAAACACATGAAATTCAAATAAAATGAATAAAAACCTATATAATATGTCATTTTTATCTATAAAATTCAAGTTTCACATTAATTATTTCAAATTATACTACCTTTAATATTTAAAATATCATTTATTTTATTTTTCCATTATTTGAATAATAATTACGTTAGTGTTGTGTAAGAATTTAAGGTAATTATTTCTTCACTTAAAATTAAAAAAAAATTACCATGATTAGGATAAACAATTTTAATTTAAAAATAATATTTATAACTAAACATATCCTTGGTTTATCTCTATGTTAAAAATATTATAGTTATTAAAAACAAGAGTGGCATTTTTTACTTTTCTTTAAATAAAATATTATAAAGGTTATAATCACCTGTAAATGTAAAAGGCCATATATTATAAATTTAGATGAATATTGATGAAAAATACTCATGAAATAAAATTTAGGCAACTATTAGGGTCATTTTCTAGTCCTTGTCATTTTATTGTTAACTTTAATTACCTGATTTACCCTTAATTATGGTAACAAAAACTACTAAGGTTGTTATTTATATTATCCAAAAATAAAAGAGAATTGTTTACCAAATTTGGAACAAATTATTAAAAATATATAATCCATTTTTCAATATTGAAAACACTAAAGTGGAATAATTTAATTTAAAATTAAACTGGAAAAATGTGATGAAAATGGTTTTTTTAGAAAAATTCCCCTTTTAAGTATAAAATATTTTTATAGTGAACTGGAGTATAAATTTCATTAAAAAAATCATAATTGGATTATTTTAAATAAAAAGTAACTAATTAAATTTTAAAGATAATACAAAATAGGATTTTACTTTGAAAACAATCCAAAAGAAAACACAATTTTCAATAAAATCGGTATTATTCACTTTTCATTGAAAAATAAACTTTTTTGGAAAATTCTCAAAACTTAACCCTAATATAATTTTGACATGATTAATTAAAAAATAATTTCATTTTATAAATGTTTTTTATATTAATTATAATATTTACTCATAAAAATAATTAAAAAATATTTTTGAAGAAAACATATTTTGGAAGCATAAAATGACTTTTTAAAAAATTGAGTGCTTATTTATAAATAATTGATTATTGATTTATAATTAATTGAAAACCTTAAATATATTTCATAATTAGTTTAATCCAATCCATACCTTCCAATTGAATGACTAGGTTATAGTGGTCATATTTAAATAATAATATTTTGTGGTTCATTAACACTCAGTGTCACATATTTTCTATGCTATCATCAATAGTCATTATTTTAAAATATATGGATATTATAGTTTTGGGATGATTTTTTTTATATGAGTTGGGTGTTGGGATTTTTAATTTTTTTTCCTGATCACATTTTTTCACCAACAACTTATTTTGAGTTTCTTCATAACCCACTACAAAATAAGTGAAATTTACCAACAGAAAATCAATAATAGATAATGTATATATTGGTATAAATGATTCATTTCAGTAGATATAAAATTATATTGATATTAAATAGACGTGTCAATAATTAGTTTTAACAAAAAAATATATCTATTTATATTAGTAGTTCAATATCAACAAATATTTTACTAACATTTAAATTTGTTGCCTTATCATAATAATACCAACAATTGATCTACTGGTAAATGAATCTACTATTATTAATTATTATCACAAACAAATCTTTCTCCGTTATAAAAAATCCTTAGCAATAAATTATTTAATAATATCAAATATTTTACCAAAAATTGAATATATAGATATATATATTTCCCATTACGAGAATATAATTATGATAATAAAAATATATGATTGATTAAAATATACATAATTAAGTAATATTGATTAATATATATATATATATATGAAAAAAAATGCCCCTAATTCGCACCCATCTACCCCACCCCCACTCGTTCCCCACGACTCTCGTCCCCCAACCATACTACATCTGTGTTCCATTTCAACTCGTGAACCTCCTCGTAGGAACCCCCTCCCTATTTCCAACCAGTATCCCCCTCCGAAATCATCACACAAACCCTCCACATTTTCCCAATCGGCATCCTTGCGTGAAGCCTGCTCATTGAACCTTTCCATTGTCCCTACTCTTCCTCCATCATTCACCTATCCCATGATCATCCCTTCCCTCATTTTAGATGAGAATCCTCACACGAAACCCACTCCTCATTCCTAGACACATCTCCCATGGTTGGTATCCTCATGCAAAACCCACTTCCCTATTCTCGATCATTGTCTCTACTCGACCACTATGTCCACATCGTTTTAGGCTGGCTTCCCCACAAAAACCCTCTATCCCCAACAGCCTAGATTAAACCTAGTCGTCTCTAGAATCCTTGCCCATTTCTCATGGTCATCCCTTCCCTCATGTTGCAGCACACACTATTTCCCCTTAGTTTAACGGTTCTCTGCTTCTCACTATTTTGAAATGTTTTCACAAAAATAACTCTCCTCTAGATTTCAACTCTTCTAAAATGTCCTGGTTGCTAATTGGAGCTAAGTTCAATGGCTAAGATTCTTGTGTGATAGATAGATCTACTTCAATATTGGTCTCTATTCTGGTTTGTATTTAGGAGTTATTGTTTTTTATGTATTTGTTTTTAACATTATATATGATCATTATTTTTTTATAGCACTAAGTATTGTTATATTGTTTGAATTTATAGGCATAGAATTTTATTTGATCTATATGTTTTTTTTCTTAGTAGGTAATTTATAATTACCCATGAAATCAAATCAAATTTGTTTATGGAAATAAATTTTCATCCAATTTTGTTGTTACTTGTAATTTTTATTTGTGTTTTCTCCATATGAAATTACTAAATCTTCTTAAGGTACTGTGTCAAGGATATGTGCATGTTATTGACTGAACTAATGTCATTATTTTTCAGGTCCTCCCTTTCCATACCTTTTTAATTTAGTTTTTATTTATAGTTACCTAATTTTCAAAAATAATTTTTTACATTAGTCATTCTTTTTATAGTTCAAATTCAAAATTGGTTTTTTGCTTATCTTTTTTTACTAGCACTAGAGAAAAAGTTATATTCAATGTTGGGTAGTTAATTTTCTATATTATATCCCATTTTTTAATACTTTAAAGATTTTTTCCCTTATCAATGTATATGATGACTTTTAATTTTATTCATTTTCATATCATCATTCATTTCTTTGCAAAAATCTATTGACATTGTGCTATAAATTTCATCACAAGTTCACTTTCTTAAATCAAAATTATACTGGAATGAGCCTTACTATTTTGGGTTCCAATAAAAAACAATTTTTTTCATTAGTGATTTAATTTCATTGTAAAATTTTTCAATACAATGTTATATTTGAAAGTGGATACACATTCCAATGTAAGAAAAAATTATTCTCAGAACAATTATCTTTTATTTGTTTAAAATTTGTTTATATTTTTAGGAATCCTCCCAAGTGTTTGTAGATAATTTGTTCTCCCAGACAGAAAGTATAGTTAGCTTCAGAATACCCTATCTCAAGTCTAAAAAGGTTATTATTTGTGAAAGTGATTTTAATAGAGCTGGTAAAACAAAATTGTTTATAAATTTTAATATTTTGATTATGATATAACCACTCATTAACACTTCCATAAAAAATTATAGTAAAATAGGATCCTAAATTATATTTATTTATTAATTTGTATTCATGATTTTCATTAGTCAATAAAAATATAGTTTTTGAATCACATTATCCCGAATGACCATTGAATGCTGAAAAGGTAAGTTAACCGAGTAAATCAATTTATGTTTACTCAATTTACTTATTTAAGGAATCTCACATTTTATATTTCTAGATTATATTAATGTAAATATATGATTTTGAGGCCTCATTTTTTTATCAATTAATAATAAGAATCTTAAATATTTGTTCCAGACATAGGACATATCAACTACATGAGTTTACAGGGGATTAAGTAAGTGTTTTGTTTCAGATTTGTCAAATGATGAAAAATACACATTATTTTAATTTATCACTATTTTTATTTGATTCTATATTAGTTATTAATTGTATATGAAATTTTACAAATACTAAGAATTACCAATGTTTGAAATTTGTATTAATTTTGATCGTAAATTCATGTTAAGACAAATAATATCATGTTTTGTTTTAGTTTTTGTTTCTCATGCCTTATTAAAATTATATTCCTTTATCATATTTATTATTTATGAATTATTATTAATATTATCTTCGGTTTTTTGTTTCAGGGACTTTTATATGATATATCGAGGTTCCTCAAGTTTTTATTTTACTTTAGCATTGAGTATACTTCCTTGATACATAAGGTATTTCTATGTTTTTATAATTATTTATTATTTATTATATTTAGTTTTAAATTTCATTTTATGACTTTTAAGTGGTTGTGTTTAAGTCAATAAATTAGTTAGAAGGTTCTTAAAAATAGGATATGAAGGTGGGTGTCTGTCTTATGTGGGTTTTTTTCTTATAATTTTTGGACATATACATGTTTTATATGTTTAAAATACGACCCAAGTTAAAATTTAAGCTTATGTGGGTATTTTGTTTATTATTTTAGGAAATATACATGTTAAATTTGTTTCTTACTATAACATTGATAAAATGGGTTGATGTGATGAAGAATAAAATATTTTTTCATGAGGGGATCATTAAATTCACTCATCAACAATGCACTAATAATCACATGAAAAGGTTAATTGTAATTTAATATTTTTCTACTCTAGTTGTTTGATCATTAAATCCACACCACAATAATAAAAAACTATCATTTTTCTTTACTTTCCTATTTTTGGAATGATGGCTTCTTCCTTATTGCAAACTTCACCTCTCCCTTATCTATTATTTTTTGTAGTTTTATTCTATATTTTTTCTATCTACTTTGTTTTAGATATGTTGTTTTAATAGGGTTTTATATTTGTTTTGTTTGATGTGGTTTTTTATGATCATAACTATCATTTGAAACTATTAGCCACCTTTTGTCTATTTCCTTATTTCATAGACCATTGTGATTGAACCCATATTTTTCCACATTATGTTTTTTCATTATTTTTGTTTAGGAATTTTCAGTTATAAGTATTTTTAGATTCACTGGTGGTTATCCATTCTTTTACTTTAGGTTTTTTATTTATTATACATTAGTTATTGTATACTCATTTATTCTCACATTCATTGTCCTCATTCACCCTCTTAATCTCTTTTCTCTAGACCTACTTTACTATACCCTATATATTCTCTATTATAATTATTCTCAAGGTGTATTGATATTTTATTAATGGATTTCTCAGCAATAGACACTTTGACTTTAGGTTGAGTTTGTGTCATCCCCTCTTTTTTGTTTGGTAGGTTTTTATTGGCCATATAGTATTGAAAAATTCGAGTTCCCTATGGTTTCTTAGTGGTGTTTGGGCATCTAAAATTGAACCTCATTCCTCCCCTCACATATTAATCTCAAAATTTCCACCAAGATCTATATCTAGGGTAACTTCTACGTAGGGTATTTGGGTTTGTTTCCTCTTGTGTAAGTAAGAAGTATTTAATGTAGTGAAATATTCTAAGGGAGGTGACATGAAATGGATGGACAAAAAAATTGGTTGTATCAAATCTACTTCATTTATAATGTTTCTTTATACACATTTGACCATGGATATAATGGGGATTTTGAGGTTATAAGGGATGTGATATTATCTTTATGTTTTGCAATGATGTTGAGGGTTAACAAGTAGTTGGTTATGTATTTGAATAATTTTTTCATGGTAGAATTTTTGGAATCCTTTTGGTGAGGTTTTCAGTGCTAAGTGTCGATGCTTACTTTCAGTGGCTGTGATTTTTTTTCCTAGGGTGGCGGTTCTGCTGGTGGTTGAAAATTTTCTCTCGAGATTGAGTTTTTTTTATGATGATATTGTGTTTTGTCTACTCTGATGGGCTGACATTATTGATTTAGATGGAATGTGATGCAATAGTGCATAGGTTAGATGAGTTATCCTATAGGGGTTGAATGTGTGATGTTATGGGAATGGATCTTAGAGAATTTATCCTCTTTATGTTTTCTTCCCTATTGATAGGTTGATTTTTGGTTTGGTGGCATGTTCATTAATGTTTATTTAGGGTATTTCTTCTTCATAGGATGCTTTGATTTAGCTGGTGTCTTCTTAGTGTTGCATTGATGTAATGGTTTAAACTATAACCATATTTAGTTAAATTTAAATTTAAATAAAAATGTATTAGAGATACATACATATTTTGGGATTGAGATATTCTTTAGTTATGACTGTTTGGTTTATTTATGCTACATTGATTCATTATTTTTTCTACTATAATTTTATCAATGGGTGTGTCATTTTATAATTTTAAAAGTATACACCTGGATCTATTCATTAGCCTCTGGTGATCTAGGAACTTTCTTGAGTTCATATTTCATTTTAAAATAGGTGAATTATTATTATGTGGTAGGAAATTATAGTGTTTTATCTATAATTAGAAAACTATGGATATGTTTTTCACATAAGTATACATTCTAATTCTGTTTTTTATAAAAAAAGAATGGATTTTTTGTTACTCGCTATAGGAAAAAAGAATTCATTATTCATGGATTAAATTTTTTTAGGGATTTGTATATATGATCAAAAATTTATAAATTATATCCATTAATTATCCAATCTATGAAATTTAGAGTAAGAAGATAATGATTATTGATTTTAGCACCACCTACATTTTTTACTATTTCCTAGGTCATATAAAAGATAAATCCATAAAAAAACCTCACAAGGATGGTTTCATAGAATAACATTATAATTAATTGTTTTATATAAGTGAATATTGATTGTTATGAAAGAAAAAAAGTTATATTTAGTGGGAAATTATAAATAATTAGTGAACTATTGAACCATATACATGTTTATGTGTGTGGCTCAGTGACCACACAACCTACTAGTACTTATTTTTACTTTATAACTTTTACTAAATAAATTATTCAATGTGGTTATGTGTTTATAATTATGTGAAAGTTTAAATCCTTTAAAATGTTATAAGTTTTTAAAAATGAAGTTCAAAATAAACATGAAAACGTATTATGATACTATGATCAGATTGAAGAAGGGGTCAATTAGCACAAGAGTTCACTGGTCAACTGAAGGATTATGGAATCATTTTAGACCTCACTTCTCTAGCTACACCATAATGTAATAGAATATCTAAAAGAAGAAATTATACCTTGTTAGATATGATTCAATCAATTAAGATTTAATTTTATATTCCCAATGTTGTGGTAGAAATTTAAAGATGGTATGGTTACTTAAGACCTCGTACACATATTAATAGAGAAACTTAGCTTGATGTGTTCATAGTAGGAATCCTTATTTTCTTATTACATGTCTTCCTTATATCAGTATATGTGATTTCTTTGTTATTAATCCCGCTCATGTGATTTTCCTTGTTTGTTGTCCCTTTGAATTTGTATAAGATAGAATGTTATTTTAGAGATGGGATGGTTGTTCTAAGGCATGTACACATCTGACCAGTATATTTGATCATGAATTTTATTCTATGGGAAGTTTTCTAAATTTTTATTCTTGTGTTAATGATAAGAAGTAAACCTTTTGAATCAATTTTATCACTATTTGGGGTGTAAATTATATTTTGAGACAATACATTGTTCGATATCCTATTAGTATATTTTTGGAGAAATGATGCCTAAATTTGAGTCATTTGGACTACCAATCCTTAGATGTCCATGAAGATAATGAAAAGTTCTCATTATATGTAGTTCATTTTTTTACAATTTCATTTATTTATATTTTAGTTTCAATTCGTGAAGATATTTTACACTGATTTATGGGTATACTCTTTGGTAGTGTGTGGTGTAGATCTTGGATATGAAGGTTGTGGCATAACAATGAATTGAGGTTCCTCACTAGTACTAAAGCTGACTTGATTTTTTTCTTCTAGTGGCCTACTTGGGGGCGATGGAAGATCATTTGTTAGAATAACTATTCCTCTACCATGGTGGGTGATAGAGAAGTCGAGATACGACATGCTCATTAGGTTTGGGTTTGGGGCATGCAGTGTTGGTATAGATGCATACTGGGGAATTACAGGAAAGAGATGACATATGCTTTTTTCATTGGGTGGAGGTGCAACAGCGATAGATGGATCCCTAGGTTTTTGTGTTTTTATGTTCTTTTTAGGTATCAATAAACATAAACTATATATTGATTCATTTTTTATTAAATTCCATTATTAGCCTAATTAATATTTTCCTAAGTTATAACATGTGTGAAAAGAATCTTTGGTTTGATAATTAAAATAGGTGAATTATATATGATAAATTAATAAATATAATATAAAAATTTACTAGAAATAAAAATTTATAGTTTTTATTTAAATATAATTTATAAAAAATATTATATGTTGGTAATATTATTACCAACAGAAAAAAATCATATGAATATGTTTCTAAACACTTTGATCAATATATATATTATCTGTTGGTATTATTATAATTATGAAAAAACTATTTTATCTTTCACAATAACATTTAGTGACAGTTTTTTACAAACAGTTTAGTGATAAATACGTATATGTTAGTAAGACTTTTTACCAATAGAAAATATACATTTACCAATAGATATGTCCCTATTGAAGAAAATTAAATATTTTGGAGTGACTTTTCATATGGAAACTCTATGGGGGATAGAATAAAAAATCCCGACAAAGAGGGTAAAATACCCTCTGCATGAACCTCTGTGTGTTTATTTTGTGAATCGATCCATTCCTTCACCCCCCCCCCCATTCTCTATGTGGCTTCCACATGTCCCGTTGTGTTGGCCATCGAATTAAGGAAGTTATGGTTGTATTGATTTTAGCCATCCTCATGTGCCACCAAATCCACGAGGTGTTACATCACCACCCCATCTGCTCATTTTCATTTCAAGTAAATATGAGAGAGAGAGAGGTGTGATCCTTGTCCATCATATCTGGAGGCTATGTGGCTATGCTTCCTCATCATATTTGTATAGATATTTTCCTGATAAAGTTGTACGGTGGAGATATGTAGCTCATACCTTGAGCAGAGCTTCCTTTTTTCTTCATGTCCAAATAGAAAAAGACTCAAAACAACTAGAAATATCTCATCGAATAATTCTACATGAAAAGTATCAATTAGTGGTAATACCTATTGGTTTGTTTGTTTTTCTTGTCTTTTTTACTATTATTTCTTATATTACCACTACATATTTTGGTTTTCACTAGTTTTTACTAGTTTCTAGTATTATTTTCTTTTGGTTTTATCATTTTATTCATTCTCAAATATGATTTCTTTGATGAATAAATCAAAGTGTATTCAGTGGTCCCGTGTGCTATTTGTCAGGTCATATAGTGGGGATCATGTTCCTGTTATCACTGATGGCTTGGGTGGGTATGGATATTCTTCCTTGGTGGGGGAATTGGGGTCTTCTACAATCGTTATGTGGTTAGGCATGACGATTACTGGTGTTTGAGAAGTGGAGAGCTTGAGTGCTTCATGTTTCATGGTTGGAATGAGAGAGCATGTTTGGTTGGTTTCCAAGACTTTCTCATTTTTTATTATGCCTTGGGTTGCACAGTAGGAGTGTGGTTAGAATTTTATGGATTTTGATCGATTCCCGAGTGGAGGGTGTTCATGTGGATGATCATGGAATGAGATAGATGCCTTGTTTATTAATAGAAGTTTTGAGGGTTATCCAATTTTCTAAAACAGACCTATGTGAGGAGCATGGTCATAAGTTTTAGGTGTGTTATCCTAGTTTTGTTAGGACTTGGCCCAAGTGAGTGTGATTATTTCCACTTATTCAAAGGTGGATTAATTAAATCCTTGTGGTAGGGAGTGAACCATAGTCTATTGGAGGTCATGAGCCTCATTTAAGTGGTTTATTGAGTACATAAGTTTCTATTCCTAGTGTCCTATGAATGAGCTTTAGTTGTTAAGGTTTTTCATGCTGTCACTCAGGTGTAAGATGTTTTTTCATGTTTTTCCATTGCATTAAGTGATGATAATATTGTGGGTTGTGTGGGTTTCCATATTGGTAAGTAGAGTGGAAATAAGGATACCCCTATGGTGTCTAGAATTAGATCAGTCATGGTTGAATGTCTCTCGTGTTGGGAGGGAGAGTTGTGGAAACTGTAAGAATGGTCTTTGGATAGTTGAGATAGCATCGATTGTGCTAGTGCTTGGAGTGAGAGAATGGATATTGGTTGACCATCAAGGAAACTCAAGGGAAAGAAACATTTTTTGTGCGGATTTTATGATGCCTTGCATCATCACAGGTTTTAAAAATCATGAGAAATTTTAATTTTTGTTCCTAGAACTGTTTCAATGGAAAAACTATAGATTCACCAGTAATATGACCTCAGATAATTTTTCTATCCACTCTTTTGGTCCCAAATATGATTTTTACCCTAGGGTAGGAGATTTCTAGAAGTCTGAGCCATTTTGTAATGCCCTGAATCTAGTTACCTAGAGTCGGTGCATTATTACATAACAATGGCATGATCACAAGGGATCAAGTCCCGAAAGACAAATCAGTTTAGTAGCCTTTGAAGTACTAGATACAAACATAAGTTTTACTTAACATCATGAGATTAAAACAACAACAACATTTTGTCCCCTTTGAACACACTTATATATCTTAGCCTATCCCTATAGGTCAACCATAAAATAATTCTTCACATCCTGGGAAAAATAAAACATCGAAATGGGTGAGCTCAGATGTTCAATAGGCGGAAACTTTCATAAATAAGAATAAACATTTAAGGCGATGTATAAGACTAAAACATAAGCCTTTTAAACTTAAACTTAAGCATAATATTTCAAATATAAATCAAATAATGTCATTTACTTATTCACATGGATATTCTACTAGTCTAATAATCACATGCAATATCAATAGCCAATTTCATAATGATGGAATGCATAATATCGGGCATCATAAGCACATAGTCAAGGCCTTATGCCAAGAATATAAGTAAGATTTTTTCAAGGCCTTATTCTAAGACACTAGTTTGTCTCATGAGACTTATCGATGCATCAAGGAGTTATAGCGGGCTCCACCCATCACTTACTAAGTCCAATGCATTCCTCATATGAAATGGTTGAAACATAACATAAACATTCATATTAAAATTAACATAGAAAATGTTAAAACTTTAACTATAAACCATGAATGGTATAAAAATAACACATCCACAGTCAAACAAATCAGAAAACCTTTAGTACAATATGGAAGATTGTATCATCATAAATCAAATTCAAATAAGTGTAAAATCCATCAAATGATGTTGACATATATGAAATCAAAACTATTTGAGTGAAATATATATTTCTATTTTAAAACCATTTAAATGTCACATAATTATAAAATAAAACATTTATTTTGGAAATATTCTTATAATCTTTTAAGGGAAGATTCAAAGGTGTTATAATGGCAGAAAATAGTCGCACCCTCCATATGAGTTAAAAAAACATTCTTTTCTTAATGTTGTCTGAAAGGTTGTAAAGGACCTTGTTTGGAAAAAGATAGAAATATTCCTTTATAAAAATCTTATAAAAATTAAAACACGGGTATAAATGACTTTAACCCATAGTCTAGGAAATAGTAAAAAAAATTGAAATACATTTTTAAGAAACACGGATGTGGATGATAAAGAGGTCTGAGTAGATACTCACATATAAACAACCTCAGATAATGAAGAGATTGTAGAATTAACCCTTAAATTGTAATTTTCCTTGATCAAGGGTAAATTAACCTCATGTATAATAGTTAAATAATTGTTATTAAATTATACAAGAACCACATACATAATAATGATATCATATATGATCTTATAATATTTCTTTGTTAATAATATTTTAGTAGTATCATCATTTCGGGTATTAACTGATTCGTTTTCCTTTATATGATTGGTTATGTAAGCCATGTTTGTTATGTATATGATGTATTTTATTAATATCCAGAATGATATTAAGTTTATAAACATAATTTTTAATCATAAAATGAAAATTATTGTTGAATGGTGATGATGGGGAATGAATTTCATCGCGTTCGTGGAGACGATAATCCGTACTTATGCATGAGCGAAAATATCATTATATTGATGGTGAAATAATATGTAATTGGATGGTATATCATATGTACAAAATAATTAACATGTTATATTTATTATTTAAATTATTTATACTCATTTTTATACCCATCAAAATAATGAAGTGTTTGAATAACAAACTAAACCACGACGTGGAGACGATAAGTCGTACGTACACACGTATGGTGACTTGTTATTCATAGGATGGATAGAATAATGAATATGGTTGTACCATATTTATAATAACATCATATTATGAATAAGTTGCTAGATTTATTATTTTTTTATGGTAATAACAGAGAAAGAGGAAGTGGACTAAGAAAAGAACTTTGAAAGAGGTGGTGAAATAATTACCTCTTCTTCGGGTGATTCCTTTTGATTTGATCAAAAGGGATCCTTAAGTTGGATTTATGATAAAAGGAAGGAATCTAGGATTAATTGAGGGTATTTTGGAGTATATTTGGGTAGGGTTTGGCCGAGCCAAATGGCTTTGGAGGTGTGATTTTGAGAGAAGGGGAAGTACACTTTTATAAGAGAGGTGAGGGTCACTTTAGGAAAATCTTGAAATATTATTTTATTATACAATCATATTTGGTTTATAATGGAAAAAAATGATTTATTTCTAGGATAAGGTGGTTATGGGTCTAAAACCTCTCAAACAATAGGTTTTAAATGGTTTTATGTCACTTTATTAACCTTATATTTTAGATTTAACTCATAGTTAAATAGTTTAAATTTTACCATGTATTCTTGTATTATTATAATAAATGGTTAATAATCTTACTATAAGAAGCCAAGAGAACCTGATGTGGTTCATTATTGATATATATAACCTTATCTAAATCCTTTGGCTGAACCTTATATTTTTAGGAATATTATGTCAATTAATAATATAGTATTTGTTTTAAAAACCTATTTAGGTCAATTTTGACACTATTTGGTATTTTGTTTTTTTGAAAGTCATAAAAACTTTATCACTTATAAAAAATTTATTTAATAAACCCTAACATTTCATATTGACCTATAAAATTAGTTTAATTCATCAAAAATTTCAATTTACATTTATTTGGATATTTATAATATCAATTATTTTAATCTTTCATTAATAAGGTAATTACTACATCATCATTGTATCATAAATAAATTTAATTATTTAATGTATAAAAATTATAAATAAAATAACATTATGTCTGAAATCTATTTATCTTTCTAATTAATATTTATAGTCGAATTTATCTTATGTATAACCCTATATTAAAAATGGTTTAGTTATTAAACTTTGAATTTAACACTTTTAACTCTTCTTGAAATAAAATAATACTAAATGTTCTAATCTAATCCAAGTGGACCAAAAAGATCATATTTTATTCCTAGGGTTGATTTTGGTCGAAAAAAACTTATCCAATAGAAGTAGAACATGTGTTAGGGTAATTATAATATCATTTTTACATTCAATTACCCTATTTACTTTTAACTGTGGTAAATAAGTTAAAAGTTACTATTCACAAAAAATTATTTTCATTTTATTGAACCACATTTTACTTATTGATTTCAACCATGTCTCTCAGATTTTTGAAATTCAACTTAGAGAAGCTGTAAAATTATGTTTTATGCAAATTTGCAAATGCGCCTAGAAGGTGGGTAAAAGATGGTAAAAAGTTCAATAAAATTGTATATATCTAATATTATTATAAAATGAATCCAATGAATTACATTGAACATATATAGGTATTATGTATCTATTTTTACCTAATATAAATTTAAATAAAATAACTAATTATTTAAAAAAAGTTGGTTTTAAACAATAACGCGGTGTTTTTCACTATTCATCAAAAATTGACAGTTTTCAAAAAAATACCAAAAATTCACCCTAAGCTAATTTTTTATATTAAAAATCCAAAAATTAAGTTCATTTTGAAAAATAAAATTTCAAAAATTTCAAAAATTTGGTATTACTATTCATAACAGCTAGTTTGATTGGTCGTGGTGTGTTAAAACTCCAAGTTGCATACAACGCAAGCTATTGCATTATTCAAAGGGAAACGTATCGTGGAATATTGGGGTATTACACATTCAAATTTTCATAGAATATTTAATATTTAATTAATTACATATTAATTTATACACATGTTTTTGTTTGGTCATATCTTTCAAAAAGAACATCAAATTTATTTTCTGTCTCCATAGTTGAGTCTAGAATAGGCAATTTTGAAAAGGCTTAACTAGGATCAATATATCACTGAGAGGGTGTGGAGGTGAATCAGTGACCAATTTTTCTTTTATGTTATCTTTCTTATATAACAAATTTCACCTCCTGTTAAAGAAATATCACTTTTCTAAAAACTAAACATTCACACATCCACAGTAATACAAGTATTTAAAAGGTTCACTACTCAATAAAAGTATATAGTCCTTTTCATGGTTTGGAAATAATCCAATATCACACAATCCACTAGAAAACAATCTTTTGTGTGGATGAAAAAAGTATGAAATACCCTTACACTTGTGTAGCACTATAATCAATAAAATAGTGAATGTGATTATTCTAGAACAAATGATATAAAATAATTTTTATAACTAGTTTATAAAACCTTCACCAATTGGTTTTGAACATGTCATTGTGCTTCTTCAATAAATTCCACTTTTATGATTCTTCAAAAAAAATCTTCACTTTCCAACCCAGTAGCAGGTAGAAACAACTTATCTGGAATTTGTATGAAAAATAAGTCTGAAGGCTCACTCAGATTCTTTAGTCCAATTCCTCAGTCTAAAAACAAGTCTGAATAGACTATCTGAAAACAATTATGTATTGTTTCTTTATTTCCCCATAAATTTCAATCTAATTCCTTGGTTTGATCCAAAAAAATATGACCACTACCTCTTCCTTGCACTTCTTCTATCTAGAAACATTTTTCAAGAAAACTCCATCCAGAAACTTTTCTTCAAAAAAATCTACCTCAAAAACTTCAGCATTCTCTCTCCCCTACACATGAATAGTTTCATAGTATGTTGTAATTTGACCTCTATTTATAGGTGTTCTGAAAATGGAATAGGCAGGAAACCAATTTTATTTTCCGGATAAACCAAATTCCAGAAACTATAATTTGACTTTTATTTAAGCTTTATCTTTGACCACTTCAGTGCTTCTAAATTCTTTTGAATTCTTCTCAAAAACTTCTTGAATCTTATCACAGCTTCAATCATCTTCGAACTTACAAACAATTATTTGGTATGATACAATTTTTCATTTCTATTGAAGATTTGTAAATATAAAGACTTCACAAGACGATGCTTCAAACCAACTTAAACTCATCTTCCATAAACATTTTTTCAACTTTTGTCAGTTTCAAAACTCCTCAGCCACACTTCATTAGATACTTAAAAACATTTCGCTTTTTCTTCATTTGTTTAACAATTTCAAAAAACTACATCAGATAAAGTCCAGCATCTGATAACTTACCAGTGTTAGATTTCATCTGATGGATCAGTATCTATTTTAATCTGATAGAATGGTGTCAATTCCAATTTGATGAGTCTTGAATCAGTTGAAAATAAAAAATATTTTTTCCTTATAAAAATAGTTGACTACATTGTTGAACTTTTTCAGATCGATTGGTCTCTGATATCATCCGATGAATCGGTATCTACAACTCATCTCATTCATTGATCCCAAAAACTTAACAACTTTGTTCTACCTCTGAATGAACTCTGCATTTTATTTCTTAATGATAAAAATAATTTGTCTAATGTATCAATGTCAGTAATGACTTATTTCTTTCAGACTCTATGCAATTGATGATTTATCATATGTATTGGTTCGTTCGGTGGATTAGATAGTCTAATGGATCAGCCAGTCCGATGGACCGGTCGATCAGTACTTATTAAAAAACCTCTTATAATCAAAACTTAAAACTTACAGACACCAAACAACTTAGGAATCCAATACAACTCACATCAATGATCTCTGATCAAATGACTTTGACTTTGTATGCTCTCTTATTCTACAAACTCCTACTTTTATCTTGAATTATTAATGATGTTAAGAACATTGAAATTGGAATAGCATCATATGACTTAGGTTGGAAATTTTTATTACTTCCCATCTTTTCAACACCTTATGTCTTTCTATCTAAACCTCAATCTGATTACCAATACTTAGAATACCCAAAAAAAATTCTCCACCTTTATTTCACAAAGCTTGGATCATAAGTTTTCAGTTAAATTATGATATTGAGAACTTACAAAATTGAAAATCATTGTCAGATTTGTTATCAAACATCTCAAAATATACTTTGACTCTGATACAACTTCTCAATCCAATCAAAAACATCATTCCAGGCCCAATGTGAGTATGAAGATAACTTCACCTAGAAAACACTTTCAAAATAGAAAAACCAAAATTGATGGAATTTCTTAAGAATTTTTTTCAGATATTCTGTGTCAGGTACTCCTTTTTCCCAATCACTAGTACTTACAAAGTGAATTGATTATTCAAAATGACAAAAAAAATACTAAATAAATAGAAGAAGCTTCTTGTAGTATCTGAAAAAACACTTCAAGCCAACTTGGTCCCAAAAACTTCTCCCTTTGGATTTTGTTTTCAACCATGTTTCACAAATTACTGGACTTTTTAACTCTATCTATGGATCACTAATCAAAAATTCTAACCCTATGTGAGAAAACTCATTATAGGAAATAAGAATCATTGAGAGAAAAACCATGATGTCCATAAGTAGTGAATTACAAAACTTATTTAACTTTCAAACTTCCCACCACTTCACAACTTCTTTCATGTTCCTATAAAAAAAAGTTTCCAACAACCACTTCAGAATAGTTCACACACTTACATGTTTAGTTCACGTCTTACCCACAACTCCTCCTACTACATTCTTCCTTAAAAGGTTTAGCACATATCAATGGATAGATCTATGAAACATAATTTTTATCCCTATTTACAACATTATCCAAAGAACAGATGAGTGAGGGAACAGAAACACATACCTCAACCATGGAAAGAAAGAGGTTGGATGCCCATGTTCAAACTCAGTTTGATAAATTCTTCCTTTGGTAAAGGTTTTGTGAATATGTCAGTAATTTATTCAGTTGTAGGAACATACTCCAACTTGATTTCATTCTTCTTTGAATTCTCTTTGATGAATTGATATTTTATATCAATATTTTTGGAATAAGAATGTTAAACTGGATTTCTTGTGAGATTTATAGCACTCTGATTATCACAACCCAAGAGAAAAGGTAACTTTACTTCAACAAGAAAGCATTCCAACTCAATTTTCACCCACATAAGTTGTGTTTCATCTTGAGTGGTGGTAACATACTCATCTTCAACCATACTAAGAGTAAAAATATTATTTTTAGTATTCCAACTCACACAACTCTCTCCTAGAAAGAAATATACACCAGATGTGGACATTCTATCATCTAAACTGATTCCAATCAGCTGTCATATATGATTCCAATCAATTCTATTTAGGCTATCATATATGATTCCAAAATCTATTGTACCTTTGATATATCTAAGAATTATTTTTCCAAGAAATATATGTGATTCATTTGGATCGCTTTAGAATCTTTCACATAAGGTAACGACATACATAATATATGTTCATGAAGTGGCCAGATATAAAAAACTCCTAATCAGCTTCTGAAACTCTTTAGAATAAACTTATTTTATTTATTTATCTTTCGATAACAAGGTTCCAACCGAAATTGGTGTGGAAATGGGTTTTGAATTTTCCATGTTAAACGTCTTAAGAATCACTTTAGCATACTTATCTTGAGAAAGAAAAATGTATGTATTATTTTGTGAGATTTGTAAAGCAAGAAATCATTTCATTTCACCATGCATGGACATTTCAAACAACTTTTTAATGTCTTCAACAAATATTTCACAAGTTCTTTCATCATTCCCAATAAAGATAATATCATCAATATATACAATAACAATTAGGGAAATATCATGACTTTCTTTTATGTAGATATTACTATAAACCATTACTTTCTTAAAGTTTAACTTCTTTAAATAGGTATTGGATGAGATGGTTTTTAGAAATTTTAGCCCTCTTCAATATTTTTGATCGCATAACCACTGTAGTATAGTAGAAACCATATTTTTCTCTCAATGAGATTTTATTTAAGGATATTCTTTGTCATGATTTTTATTATTATTAACTGATTAATATATTTATAATGGGGTTTCTACAGCAGGATATGAAACTAAACTAATATCAAAAGTAACAAAACTTGTAAAGAGAAAAAAAATAAGTAAAGCAAATGAAAACTGGAGAGAAGTAGGAAATGATTGGTGGCCTTCCTAGGTGGCTCAATCGGTTCATCCATTCTTCATTACTTTGAAAGATCTCATTTCACAATTCTCTTGCCATGTAGTCTAAAATTTATAAACTAAGCATCTCATTAATTTTGAGAAGTCAATGTCATCAACTAAGATCTTAGTTTTAACCTTATTTCGTTAAGATACTTCCAAATTATTCAATTATGGTCAAACAATTTGACATATTCAAGGTGATATTCTCACAATTCTTGGTCATGAATTGAGAAGATTCAACAATAAGAATTGAACAACAAACTCCTAACTGGATTGTCCAAACAGTCTGCACCCGATGAAAAATACACATCGATCAGCAAAATATCGATCAATGAATGGAAGAAAAAATGGAACAAAATGATGGAAGAACAATTATAAAACAACAATCACATATCTAATAGTTGTAACTCTAGATAAAATTTTAGTTTGATATAAAATATAAAATCTCAGAATGAAATCACTAGAAGAAATAAAAATATTTGTCCACAAGAAAATTAGTTGACCATGTCCGTGAAATGTGATTAGTATTTTATCTTCATCACCATACTCAGAAATATATCTTCTTTGAGATATTCAAAATATATCCTAGATCCAAACTTCATTGCTCCACTCCGATGATCTGAAAATGCATGTTCTTCTTGCGGACGTCTGCATCCCAGAACTTTCTCTCGCTCACCCGCTGAAATTATTCTCTAAGTCCTATTTTTTTTTCATCCCATGTCACAGCCTCCCAAGACTAATTCTATTAGGTGAAATCAAAATTATGACCATGTTTCAGTGACTTCCACCTACTATTCAACTAGATCAACACCCAGAAAAAAATTGTAACCAATGTAACGAAGCTAAATGAGCATGAATATCATCATTAGAATCAAACACCTGCAAAAAAAACTAATGTTATCTTAACAAATCAAAATTAGATCATCTCTTTCAATTCATCACAATCTATTCCAGCTCTGCACCAATGATAATATATAAATCAGTTTCCAATAGATAAAAGATCTATGCTCATGCATGAAAATAGAATCGAAACAATAGCATGATTTAGTCGAGAGTGAAATTAGACTAGGATCATCAGTAGAGAATTATTTCCCCTCCCTCCATACTCATATCAAAATCAAGAAATACTAACATCCTTGGTTAAAAATATTCTTGGCTAAATTTACTTCCCACTAGGTTAATACTCAAACTCAGAGCTCGAACAAAACTTGACCATCAATTTTGGATGGATTCATCTAAAAATAAATTACCAAGGTTGGATTTCATCACTCCTTGGTTCGGTATGATATTCAACATCAGTAAATTGAAAATTTCTAAACTCAATGAAGCAAAATCATGGTTCTTAGCTTCAGATTATTCAGTCAAATCAAATCCTAGTTCAGTTTGAAACTTTTTCCTCCATCTACAGTGGCTGGATGTTCATATCTACATCATCGGGATCAGGAATCAGTTTTCTTCTTCAAATCAGATCTGTATCCACGATGCAGCTCTGGGTGTCGATATCTTCATCTTAATCATTAGCACTAGTCATATTCATGGAATCGGTGGTTCATCAAGCATCAAAAAGGTATTTTTTTCATGATTAGAATCTCAAGGTCTCGGTTCGGTGAATAACATGGTTGTGGTTTATCTGATGATCTGGTGGTTTTCTTCACTAGAGATCCTAGCTCAGATCTAGAATCGATAGTTGTATTGAGCGGTTTATTAGCGGCTTCATCAATAACAGATTCGATTTGGGATCTATCTTCCTCAAACTGATGGCCCGGTCATCGAAAATCAGTGGGCTCAGAGAGATCTTAGTTACATCTAGGGTTCATCAAGCTTGGTGATCTCTCCTTCCAAATTGGGATCATCGGCGCATATTCAAAATTGGGTCCTCAATGGATTGGATTGACCTTAGATCCATGTTGAATGCTTGCATCAAGGAGATCTCCACATGATTCAACCCATATTTGTTTGTTGTTAACAGTGAAGGAGGTTGGTCCATCGGTCTGCTTCTCCATTTTTTCCCAAATTGGCATCCCTCGTTTGGATCATTCTTTGATAATTCCCAATACTTCATATGTAAGCTCCATTTAGTGTTTAATCTTGGCTCGATTCTACTTGGATTTCTCAGTTCAATTCAAATGGCTTGGATAAATCTATCTTTATCTTTTCCTGAGGCCCTTCATTAATCGTTTCCAAATTGGTGAGCTCGAGCGGCTAAGTCGAGCTTGGGGCTCGAAAAGATTTTCACTCTAATCCATCGGTGCATAAGATAATAATAATATTATGTGGGGGAAGATTTATCATTTGGGGAGGAGAAATCGGTCCAGAATCCTCTTATAATGGGGAATTAATATTAACCCCCAACAATCTATCTTTCATAGTAAAGAATCTAAAATTATCTGGCATGAATTATTTTATAGAGATGGAGGTGGACATTTGAATCAAATTATATTACACTCCATTGTTCCAAACCATCTTACACACATGAGATTTTTGAATTTCTAGAGTTTAAATAAAACTAGTACTCACTCGTGCGAACACACAGTGATATGTAATTATTATTATATGTCTTCTTAAGAGATTACTATTTGTAATAGTTGTGAAGAAATAGTAATGTTTAATGTATTTTACTCAAAAATAAGTTGTGAATAATTTTTAATTAGATGTGACTCTATTAAGAAGACAACATTATAATAGTTTAAATAAGATACATTAATGGTAATGTGAAACACATTGGAATAGTCAAGGATAGAAACCTCACTTCAATATAAACTGAATTTAGGAAAACAATATTTCATACTATGAAACACAAAGTTGAAAATAATTTACTAAAATAAGAGTTGTTATAATAAAAAATATGAGATGTGCCACAAAATAATTATAATACATAAAGAAAAACCTGTTGTCCACAAACAGACATGTTGTGATGTTTATACATAGAGAAATTTTCCAATAAGTAAAAGATGTTCCCAATTTTAATATGAAACTATTTTGTAAATGTAATATTTTGGCTTATCCTAATCCTTTGTATAGATTATAATCAATACAGGAATCAACTGTTGATATTGCAACCTCTTTAGTTTCCTCTGAATAGATCTATACCCCCCATATAGAGGCTTATCAGAACAATTGTAAGAGTTATTATGGAAATCCCTGGTTATTTGAAAACCTGC
This sequence comes from Viscum album, assembly GCA_963277665.1. Lineage (NCBI taxonomy): Eukaryota > Viridiplantae > Streptophyta > Magnoliopsida > Santalales > Viscaceae > Viscum > Viscum album. The sequence goes on along the minus strand of OY728120.1, from coordinate 1,869,266,086 downwards.
ATTGATCCCCTGTAATGAGAAATGATAGAAAATAAGGTCCATGAAAATAAAAGATGATATATTAACATATTAGATAGTATAAAGGAATTTATCACATACCATGTTCGATCTAAAAGGATATAGGAATGAAGGAGTAGTGAATTCTTCATGGTGAGAAGTATTATTCCAATTCTTGAAAGTGTTATTTGGAAACTGCAAATTGGATGCATATTATGTGGTACTTGAGAACCCAGAAATAATAGGTACCTTTAGTAGGGGCAGTTAAGGCATTCATGTGGAGATGCATTCTAGTTCAATATTGTGTACATATATTTTGAGGGGGAAGCTCAGGCATTCTGGTGGAAGAACATTGCATCAGGAAGACACCTTTTATTTGAAAAAGCATTAATCCATGCACTTAAACACCCTTGGAATCACATAATTGAATTGTTGGTTACATCACAGTGGACATCATTGAACAGACACATATTAAATCAACAGTTAACAGTAGAGCAGGTTTTGGAAAAGCATATCTGGATACATGTAGACATGGAATGGTGTGATGGAGAGGGGTCATGCCAAGAAAGGATATCTTCTTCTATCATTCCCCCGATATGAAGAAAGTAGTTGTAAGTGAAAATAGTCAGTCTGTTTATGTTACTTCTAAGTGCAGTAAATTGAAAACATTTCTGTCAATCAAAACCTATTATGACAACCTTTCGACAAAAACAATTCCATCCCTGCCTTAATGAATGAGCAGGGTTGAACATAAAAGAAAAGTTATTCCAATTTCAAAAGGTTCAATATTGGAATATAATTGGAAATTATCTATGAATATTGAATATATTTAAAACAAAAAATAATGATACTTAATATTGGAATATAATTGGACATGCTCTATAGAATTGAAAACATATAAAGAAAATAAGGAAAAGAAATTAACAAAGGAGAATATTGAAAAAATATTGGAGAATATAAGAGAATATATAAGGAAAAGAAAACATAAGTATACCAACACTGTACAAAATAAAATATACAAATGCATGATGGAGAATATAAGTAAAATATCTAGGAGAATATATAAATTCAAAAACGAACATGAATGGAACAACATAAATATTAATGTCACCGAGAAATTATGAAAAGAACATGAAAGAATTATTATATAGAATAAGTATATAAAACATAAGTATACAACATAATAATACCTAAATATGAAACAAATCCATGTCTTGTGTGCTTCATCTATCACCATTGTGTTCCAATTGTGCCTTTATAGTAAGAAATTGGTTGAACTCATCCTTTCTTAATGCATCCAAAACTTGTGAAATTGATCCATCACCAATGCATTTCATCTTTGCCTCACCAATATGAGATTGGTTGTCATCATCCTTTTCTAACACATCATAAGAATACCTGAATATACAGCATAAGAATACAGCATAAGAATATAAACAGAATAATTATACGACATAAGAATACTTGAATATGCTGAATAAGTATTAATGTCACTGAGAAATGGACCTGAATGAAATATCCAAATGAAAAGAAAATTCAAATGTACATGAACCAAAAAATATAAGTATATACAGCATAGTATTTTAATGTATATGAATGAAAAGAACATTCAGAGTGGCACATAGGATGGGTTTGATCACATAAAGCAGCTTCATTGATGCATCAAGGCCTCTTACAATCCCAAGACTTGCACACTAAGGTAATTTAGAATCATGAGCTAATTTAGGAGAATATATACATTCAAAAATGAACATGAATGAAACAACATAAGTATTAATGTCACCAAGAAATTATGAAAAGAACATGAAAGAATTATTATACAGCATAAGTATATTCAACATAAGTATACAACATAAGAATACCTGAATATGCAACACAGTCCTGTCCTGTGTGCTTGGGCTATCACCAGTGTGTTCCAACTGTGCCATTATAGTAAGAAATTGGTTGAAATAATCCTTTCTTAATGCAGCCAAAACCTATGAAATTGAGCCATCACCAATTCATTTCATCTTTGCCTCACCAATATGAGATTGGTTGGAATCATCCTTTTATAACACATCATAAGAATACCTAAATATGTATCATAAGAATACAGCATAAGAATATATACAGAATAAGTATATAGAATAATAATACCTAAATATGTAGAATAAGTATTAATGTCCCCGTGAAATGGACATGAATGAAATATCCAACTGAAAAGAGAATTCAAATGGACATTAAGAAAACAAAATAAGTATATACAACATACTATTTTAATGGACATGAATGAAAAGAACATTCATAGTTGGAACATAGGATGGGTGTGATCACATAAAGCAGCTCTATTGATTCATCAAGGCCTCTTACAATCTCTAGACCTACACACCGAGGTAATTCAGAATCATGAGATAATTTTCAATCCAACAATAGTTGCATTCGTTCTATAGAAAATTTCATACCTAGGGATCTAGAAGTGGAGATGTCTAATAGTAATAAAATATATGTAGATCTTATATGAGGGTGTGATTACAATTCATGTGAAAGTTCCTATATAGTGGGGATGTTCACAATACTTATGATACGCTACCTAAAATAATCTATAATTCACATTTCCTACAAGAATTGTGCTTCACTTCATGCTATAATGGATCTGTTAAATGAGTCTCGGAAAACAGAATCCATCTCGATCAATGTTGTTTCCCTGTCACTATCATCGTTGATCTAGAATCGACCAGGTTGTAGATTTTATCATAAAACTGGTATGTTGACCTTCACAATATGGGTTAAGAAAAACAGTCACACAAAATGACACTATACTAACCTCTAGAATTGTTTGGATAAGTGGAATTTGTTCTATTAAAAAACACTCACAAAAAAACTCACACTTAATGACACCATACTAAGGGAAATGAAGTGAAAAATTAGAAAGATTAAAAAATAGAGTAAAAATATATAAGAAATGCAGGTAGAGATGAATGGAAGAAATGATATTCAAGGGGGAAAATGAAGTTGAATAATTGAAATAAAATAATGGGAAATTCATTTAAAAAATGATATGTAGGGGGTAATGAAATAAAACAAAACAATTAAAAATTTTACGGTAGATGAAAATGAAATCAGTGGAAAACCAGAATCTATATTGGACAATAGCCAAGATGGAGGGAGAGAAGACACATTTACCATATATGGAAACTATTTTAAATAGGGTATAGTGGAAATATAAATTGATAGGTTTTTGGAGAGACTTCCTTGTGATAGTAGTTCTAAAGCAGTAGTATTCTTCCACATGGGAAGAATGATCCCTTTTTTCCCTCTAACTTTTTTCTAACTTCTCCCTTGGTCAATGACTAATATTATTATTTTATTCATCCTTGAATTTAATAAGAATTACCAATTTAATATATGAAAATTTCATAAATAAAAAATGTATCAGGATGTAACCCACATGAAAAATACTTTTGATTTTATTACTTTGTAAAATACATGCTATGATCCTTAATAATTTTTATACTATAAATCATTTCAATCCCCCATGGTGTGTTTATAAATTTGACAGTGTGTTCTCATCTTGATTCCTCCCATTAATTTCTGGCATGGAAAACTAACATAGAATGTATTACTTTCCATGGTGCGGGAACCAGTATATTTTTACTATCACTAAACATGTCATAACATATTTACAGGATGGATGAAATTCCAATAATGTTAGATTCTTTGATAAAAAACAATAGTTGAAACTAATAGACATAACAAAAATTATATAACACTAACTTTTTAAAAGACGAGCTGATGGTGAGAAAATTAAATTAATCACTCTTGATAAAAAAAATTAAGAAATTACAATTACAGGAAAGGAATAATTGTAGAACTGAAATAAGAGACCTCTGAACAAAGGGGTAAGGAAAGTACAAGGAAGAATGAAACTAATATTTGGTATATATGGATTTGAAATTACCCTATCACCATGTATGAGCAAAAGGTTTCTACTGAAAAAGATGAAGCAATAAAAGTGAAATCAATAACCCAGTGAAATAAACAATATGTTGTTGCCAAAAAAATTATAATAAAATAATTATAAAAAGTTTTGAAATTTCATAAAAATTATTATGTGGAAAGAATCCAATAAATTCCTATGAAAATATGATTAGGAAAGAATACATAAAAGTAGAAAACATATTATTAATGAGGAATGGAATCAGTTTAGAAGAATTGAAATCAGATTAAAAGAGATGATGTATGTCATTGTAGGAGAAAACATATGAAAAAATAATAATAAATATGTCAAAATACCAAAAATACATAATTTATAATATGAATAATTACTTAAATACTCTTCCTCCAAATGAAAAATTGATGAGAAAAATAATCAGTTTGGGTACGCATGTACAATATGAGAAAATAAATTTGTAAATAAATTTGTAAAATCAAAAGATAAATGGAAAAAATAAAAACTAAATTTAAAAACTCAAAAAAGTAATGGAAACGTTATTAGAAAAATAAAATGCATAATAAAATAATAACCTTAATGTGGTGGTACTCATCATCCATTTTCATTGCATCTCTTTATAATGGAGCTCCCATATAAACATGTAATGAATCTTAATATATATCAAATAAAAATTAAATAGAAAGTGGACCACATTAATAAAAAGTAGGTTATGGGAAGATAATATTACTGAAATATGATCATTGAATGTGGTTTGTGTATAATGGATGCATGCATAATATGTGACAATATATTTATAACTAAATTTGTAAAAAAAATGGCAAATGTAACTATGAAACAAACGTCATGATAGTTACTATAACTGTCTAATCTAGAGTACTCTGTCCTCATGAATAATAGAGAAACCTATGACCACCACAGTCATATAAAAAGTAATAATAAATCTTGGGAAACAACAATAAAACTTAGAATCAGTATAGAACCATATTTACTCAAGAGGAACAACCACAATACTTAGAAAAGATACCTATAAATAGATGGGGGAGAAGATTATAAGGAAGAATTAAAAAAATGGTATATAGGGATTTGAAAAAACTTGTCTCGAAGAAAACCTATTATAGATCATTGGATATTTATTCTATTTAAAGAGAGAATGTTCTAAATAAATGTTGACCGAATGAAATAAGTAGATCCTTAAATACTAAAACATGAATGAAGATGTATGGAAAAAGATTATGGGAAATTCTTATGAATATAGTTAAATTAGAAGGTGAATGTTGGAGAAAATTTTGAGAGTAGAAATAGGGAGATGGAATTACTGTATGAGTGATGCGTCTCATAATGGGATGAAGCTTTGCAATGGGGAAATCCTAACCCGTCGTCAGTATATGTGAATGAACACAAATATGTACATTCAATATAGGGTTCGTTTGTGGGTGTTGAAGCTTACATCGGTTTGGGTAGGCGATGAAGATTGAATGAATACTTTATTTAAGAGAATAAGATAGCAGTATCCAGAGGTGAGGAATTTCGCGCGACTTATTGTGGGAGCAAGAGTCAACGATAGTCGTAGACGAGGAAGATCGTCCGATTGTATGCGGGTGAGGATTTCTGGTGGATTATATGGGGAAGAGAATACACCAGCATTTGGAGGCGAGGCGGCGATGAGGTATTCTGTGGGTGGAGAATGAGGCATGGAAACCCTAATAGGGAGGGAAGATTGGTGGCAGCGTGGGTGGAGGAGCCAGAGGCGGAGCAGGCGGAGATGGACCATGTGGAGGCAGTGGTGGGACTGGAGAGGACGGTCAGGAACGGGAGTGGGATAGGGGAGTTGGGGAGTGGAGGGGAGCGGGAACCCTATTATAAGTGGAAGTAAATCCTGATCGGGGGGCATACCGCAATTTTTAGTGGAATTGGAGGTAGAATTAGAGGTTTTTGGGGGACATGGAACCATGATAAGGTGACACGTCAGCAAGAAAGAAGAAATTTTAGTGTAGATAATAGATAATAGATTGCATCCAAAATAAAATCACAGCATTAATTATTAATAAAAAATAAAATCATAATTTCATATCTAAAATGTTAAAACACAAAACTAGACATTTAAATTAAATAACATAAAATAAGTATATTTTTTCTAAATTCAATAAAAGAAATTTAATTTAAAAACTTGATTAAAATAATTAACTAATTTATTAATTAAAAAAATAAAGAAAAGATAAAATTATAGAAGAATCAAATTATAGTTACATGTCATAAATTATTAAATTATTTAAATAAAAAAATTAACACTAAAATACAATTAATTAATTAAACGCAAAAAAATAAGAAAGTGATAAATCTAAAATGGATAAATTAACAAAAACACCTAAAAATATTTTAAGTGAATCATCAAATTAAATAATAAAAACAAAATTAAACAAAATAAAAAATAAAAAGAAACATTAATTAAACATAAAATCATTAAATTGAGAGTTTTATCATTTTAACATCAAATTAAGACCAAAGTAAATTGACTCATTAAAACATTATTTTAACCAATAAAACGTAATTAATTTAACTAAATTATGTAGAAAAATGTATCAACATAAAGCCACATCAATTCCCCCACACCGAGGTTTTGATTTTCCTCAAACTAGAAATTAATCAAATTTAGAGGAATCAAATAAATATTATGTTTGATATATTGGATTGGGACACAAAATTGGTTTTCAAAATGATTTTCCCCTTTGGATTTTATTACGTCGTGGAAATATTTTAACCTAAATAAATTAAGTATTTTTAGTACAAAATCGATTCTTGTTTTCAAAAAATAATTGACCCTAAAAATTCAAATTTAGATTAAACTCATTTCAATTTGAATTCAACTGAAATTATAAACTTCTATTTACCTCTATGAGAATCAACTCACATAAATTAGCAATCAAATAATTTATAGACTCTTTTTGGAAGACCAAAATTAATAAATTAAAAGAAGAACAAATAACTCATCTGATAACTTAAAGAATAAAAGAATTAGTCCAACCTGGATTAGGATTTTCATTTCATAATACATCTGAATTTATGCTTTATGAGTTTGAATCCAATTTCAAAGATTCAAATACAAATGATAATTGTAAAACATTATTAGGATTAATTAACAAGGTAAACTTCTTTTTTAAGAGGGAAATAAAAAATGAATTACCTGAATAAATTCAAGGTTTATTAAAGAATTAACCTCCTTACAGTAGTTACATAAGATTCAATCTTCAAAAAAAATTAAAATCATTGAAAAATATTTATTGAATCTTGAAAAACAATCAAATTTGAAAAAAAAAATAGGTGTTTTGATGGGCTCACATTATGGTAAAGATTAGCACATTGAAATACCATATTCCCCAAACTAAAGCTCAACATTTTCCCCAGCGTTGAATCTAAAGAGGATAAAACATATTTATTCAATTTTAAGTTTAAAGTAGATTTAAAAATTGTGTAGATAAAAATGATGTTCAAAAGGGTAAAAATAAAACCCAATGATTTTTTTTCATGAAATAAAAAAAATAAACAACAATGCACAACATGAATAGAAGTTCTCTACTAGTTACCACTTTAATTATTTAGCTCAAAATTAAAATTTGTGAACTAGTTCATTTTCAACATGTGTGTAAAAAAAATTCATAAGAATACAATATTATTCAGAACTAATACACAGGACAAAATGATCTATTCCATGGTAAAAACGAGCATGTTTAAGCATAGAATTCAACATGCAAACATTCATTCATTTTAATTCTTTTCAATAATTTAAGATCAATGTAGCATTAGTAAATAGATTTTAAAAACATGAAAATTTTATCAGAATTATAAACTGAAAAACTCCCTGAATTAGAATATTTATATTCCTTTATATAGATTCAAATACACCCCATATTTTCTTTGATTAAGTCCCTTTATTTAATCAACTTGAATCTCTTAAAGTTGAAAACTAATTAACATTACATTCAATAAAAATTAATCTCAATTAAAAAGTAACCAGAGTGAAAAAATTAAGGGAGTTGATCTAAGTTTCTTTATCTTATAGCTTCTCTTAATGAATGTAGTTCATAAAGCATATACTCCAAAAAGTGGAGAGTGGCCTCAAATGAATTTGACCAATTAATAATTGAACTAATCTTGTGGACAACCTTAGAAATGTATTTACATAATTGTTATACACTTTATTTTCTATAATAAAAACAATCCAAATTCAAATTTTTATTGAAATTGAAAAACATAGATCAAGAATTAAATAAAAGGTGAATTAGAGGGAAAGAAATTTTGGGTTAAACCCCCTAAAAGGTATTTATTTTATATTTTCCATAGCAGTACAACTTTTTATTCATCCACAATCCACCGGTGGATGGGGATTATGTGGTAAAATCCACCACATCTTCTCCTTACTACAATTGTGAAACTTCACTTCTTTGATAGGGTCCCCTTGAAAATAATAAGTTGTACACAGTCCCTTCATGTTGCAGTAATTTTTTTTAGTCTGAGCTGGATAAAAAATATAAGTTACCCCTTGTTTGACTTATATAGGGGAAATTTTATCCCCAAGTTTAACCAAATATTTTTGGGACATCATAAATATATGGAACATTTTCTATTTATGCAAAAACTAGATAGCATCCTCCTCTAATTCCATATCTAAATACTCTTCCAATATATATTTTCTTTAATTCCACCTCCATCTCCATTTCCTCCTTGACTTCCCCAAACAAAGTAAATTCTTTTATATACACTTGCAATTCGACCTTAGGCAGTGAAGTGGGTGCCTTTACTACAGTGTAAAAACAAGGTAATTCAGCTAAAATATTATATTAAAAAATATCTAAAGAAGAAACGTCAAAAATATTGAAATCTCCCTGAATTGAAATGGTTGGAAGAATTTATTCTTCATTTATGACCATGGGAAAATCAATCATATTGGGAAGTGAATGTTCTCTAAGTTTGACCTTAACAACTTGGATTTATTCCTCAAAAGTTGGAAAGTTCAACTCTCCTATATAGAAATCATGGGAAAATGTGGTAACTCATGAAGTTCTTTAACCAAATAATTTAAAAATTGTGGATTAATATCTTCTTTAAGTTTTTTTATCCTTGTTTTAAATTTTTTTTCATTCAAAGTCTTGAAAATATCCCTAGTTTTGTAGGCAAACTATATAATATCATTATCCAATGGCATGTTAGATTCAAATTGTTCTTCATGTTATTTAATAGTTATGTTGTGTTTTTTAAACTTTTTATGTTTTTTAGTAATTTATTATTATTATTATTTTGAAACTCCTTGTAATACTCCCTAGCAATGGTGATAATTGAAATGATTGTTTTTATTCCTTATAACCCTCTTCAATATTTTTGATCTCCTAACTACTGCAATATAGAAGCAACAATAGTTTTCTCCCAATGGGACTGCATTTTAGGAGATTCTTTTTCACAATTATTATTATTATTAACTAATTAATATATTTCTATTGGGGTTTCATAGATAAGATATGAAACTAAAATAATTTCTAAACTAAAAAATGAAAATAGAACAAAACAAGTATCAGTGAATGAAAACTAGAGAGAAGTCAGAAAATATTGGTGGCCTTCCCAAGTGACTCAACTAGTTCATCCATTCTTCCTTACTTTAAAAGAAATCATTCCAAAATTCTTTTGACACACTATCTGAAATATCTAAACTATGAGTCGCATTAGGTTTTAGAAGTTAAGGTCTTCAACTAAGATCTCAGTTTTAAAATTCTTCCATTAAGATACAATCTAAGTATTAAATGATCAGAAAATGCTTTAAAAATTTTGAAGCATTGTGCTCACAATTCTTGATCAATAATTGAGAAGCTTCAACAACAAGAATCAAACAAAAAACTCTTAAATAGACACACCTAATAGTATACACTCGATGAAAAATACACATCAACCAGAAATGTATCGGTCAATGAATGGAAGAGGAAATGGAATAAAATGAAGGAAGAACAATTATCAAATAGAAATAACATATCTAATTATTGTAACTCTGAAGAAAATTATAGTTTGATAAAAAATATAAAATCTCAGAACAAAATCACTAGATGAAATCATAGGGCCTTTCCACAAGAAAATTAGTCGATCGTGTCTTTGAAATATCTCCCAACTTGGTGTTCGATCTTCATCTCCATAATCAGAAACATATCTTCTTCGAGCTCGCAGAGAGATCTCCCAGCACATTTCTCCAAATATTTACTCTGATGACATGAAAATATATTTTATTCTGACTACGATATTCCACCCATAACATTCTCTCTCTCCCCCACTAAAATTATTCTTTGAGTACTATTATATTTTCCATCCCACAGTACAGCCTCCCAAAACTACTTCTGTTTGGTGACAGTCACCTAATGATATTGTTTCAATGACTTCCACTGATTATTTAACTAGACCAGAACCCATACATAAAATAATAACCAATGTAATAAAGATAAATGGGTCGTGTCATCATCATCAGAATCAAACACCTATAAAACAAACTAATTCCAACTTAAAAAATCAAACTCGGATCACCTCCTTCAATGCAGGGTTGGGTCATCATCATCAGAATCAAACACCTACAAAACAAACTAATTCTATATTAACAAATAAAACTTGGATCATATATTTTAATACATCCCTATCTATTCCATCTCTACACCAATGATAATATGAAAATCAATTTCCAAAATAAATGAAATCATTGTTCATGCCTTTAAAAAGAATCAAAACAATAACACAATTTGGTTGAGAGTGAAATTGGCCTAAGCTCATCAACAGAGAAATATTTCCCCTTCCTTCTTATTAATCTCCAAATGGGTTGTATCCAAAAATACCAATGTCCTTAATTAAAAATAGTCCAGGCTAAATATGATTCCCAATCAGTTAATCCTCAAAATCAGACCTTGAACATAGCCCGACCACCGAATTTGGATGGCTTCATCTATGAATCAATTACCAAGGTCATATTTCATCACTCCTTGGTTTGACATGATATCCATCATTAGTAAATTAAAAATTTCGGAACTCAATGAAGAAAAATCACAATTCTTATCTTTGAATTCTTCGGTTAGATCAAATATCAATTCGATTTGAAACTTTTTCCTCTATCGATAGTGTCTTGATGTTCATATTTAGAATATTGATATTGGGAATCATTTGTATTATTAAAATCATATCTATATCCTTGATGCAGTTCTAGGTGTCAGAATCTTCATCTAAGTCATCAGCACTGGTCATCTTTGTGGAATTGGTGGTTCGAAAAGTGTAACATCCCAGATTTTCTCAAAAGTATAGACCTTTTTTTTAATTTCCTTGGTTCTTCCCTTGTAATGATTACTAGGGAATTCATAGAGGCCACGAGGGTTTCTCAGGCTTTTTCAGATCTTGGATCCTTGGAAATTGAAGAAACGGACTAAGTTACATGGTTAGTAGAAACCATGCCACCCAGCACGCATGGTTTCTCTAACCATGCGTCTTGAGATAGTGGGGAGAAGGGATCCAAAATATTTATCTTAAATCATGTGAGGTAGATCGCACACCCATACAACTTATCTCAGAAAATTTTAGATCTATTTCTCACATGATTCACATGGTTATCCAAGCCATGCACCTAGCTCGTGTGGGGTGACCCTTTGAGAAGAACCAAGTGCATGATGGGTGCACGATTTTTCCAACCACATGACAAAACCATGCACCTCTAACTATGTGGGTGAATTTAAAATTTTTACCTTAATGATTTTTTTACCACACCCCCTCTCTTATCCCTCTCATTACCAACAGACTCTTCCTCCTTCCACTCTTGAATCTCTTTCTTCCCTCTTTGGTAGGGATTTTGATATCTCCTTTATACGAACTCTAAATCTCTCACCGTCAAATCCATCAAAAATATTGAGGTAATATTTATTCTATTTCTCATTACTCTTATCATGTATTATACTATTTTGGTGCAAGATCATTTTACCTATTTTTAAGTAATTTGACGATGTCCCTGATAACTCTCTCTAAATCCTAAATCAATGGTCGATGCTAGATGAGGGAAGTGCTACAAAGATAAGGTAGGTGGTCTAGGTTATTTACCCATTTTTTCCTTTTATAACTTGTGTCGTTGTGTCGTGTGACTAACCCTTCCAGTGATGCCTCCAAAATGTTAAATAATTTATTTTTGAATGGTTTTTTATGTGTCTTAGGATTATAGCTATTAGTGATTCACCACCTGGGTTGATCGCCTTGACCCAAGCCATCCTTATGGGTGTGTCATCTCCTAAATAGCCTATTTAACCCTACTTTAAATTGTTAAACACCACTTGAGGTGTGTTTCACTGATAATTGATGCATTTATTTGATAAATTAAATTGAATAGAATTATGATCCATGAGTTAGGACCTACACCTTATTCCATAAGTGGTTTGATTAATTAAACACCACGGACAAATTGTTAAATCATGTTATAAATTATTTCTTTGTTAATGGAATGGATTCTAACCAAATCATACATTTACTTTATTTCATGGGTGATACAATGGGTTTTGAATTAAAGAACCATTGTATGGGTTCTTTGTACTTTGTATTTAGTTTATTAATTAATTATAAATGTGCTAGGGGAGACACTAGTTATACCTAGAATGGGATCGATGTGTGTTTTCTATATTATCTCCAAAATAATGACACTAGTTCCCTAGGGGAGACCCTATGGATAGGCTTAGTGGCGCGATGGTCATACCATGACATGAGAGATACTCAGACCCCTACATACGATACTAAGTACCGACTTGGAGTTTGGTTCATGTCATATTCACACCATGCCTAGAGTGACACTTGGGATCTCATTCTTAGGTCACCTTGGACGGACTCCCTTGGCATTAGACTTATACTGATCCCCTAGAGAAATACATGGAATTCTTTTATAATTTCCATAGATTGGCTTAGAGTTACTATCAATAATTGATAAGGAGGTTAATTGAATTAAAAATTAAGTAAATTATTATAAATAAGGAATGAACCTTGAGATTGGGTCTTTAAGGACATGTCCACCAAGACAAATCATAAGCTTTTGTACAATACATATCTTGATATATTACCCTACTCACTTTACTCATGCAGGATCCCTTGGTTCATACATACTTAGCTTATGGTGAATCTCAATAATTTAAAAGGAGTTTAATTGAATTAAAATATAAGAAATTGATTATAAACAAGGAATGAACCTTGACATTGGGAATTCAAGGATGTGTCTACCAAGACAAATCCCAATCTGGGGGATAATCCATCTCTTGATATATTACCCTACTCACTTTACTCTTGCAGGATCCCTTGGTTTAGACATACTCAGCTTAGTCTAAAGCAGGTAAAGTTGGATGGGTGTCCCAAGTGGATCCTAGTCCAATGTACTTAGTTATTTATTTCTATCTTTCATTTATTATTAATAGAACACTATTCATTTTATATTTCACAGTTTGGAATGATCTAGACACCATTGGTGGTGTCCTATTGAGTATATCTCACACCCTTCTTAGGCCACCTTTGGTACCTAAGAAGTCTTCATGGTTATAGGAATAGATAAAGGGAAGCATCCAACATTTAATTCTTGATTATCAGTATTAAGATGGAGTACAGGAGCCGAGGACCGAGCCTATGCTCATGATTCTAGTAGTATCTATTTTACCCTTTTTTTATATTGATAGCATGTGGAATATGCTAGTATCCCATGTTTCCATTGAACACTTTTGTATAGATACATGTGCATAATCATATTTTATCTAATTATTATTTAGCTTCCACTAGTTATTTATTGATCTTTCATGATTGTTTATTCTTGTTTTATTGTTATCTATCAGTTGTTACTACTTCCACTGTGATGGGTTATAGGTCCAGTCATATAGTATTTTATTTTTCTATTTATTATTACTTATATATTACTGTTCTCCACTCTGATCAATGAGGGCATAGTCCCCTAATGGACACACCCTATTCCTTCACTTCTAGTCAGAAGCCTCTACCATTCAGGGAGGCATGGTTGAGGTCTTATGTCCACCATCTTAGGTAACCATCAATGGGAATCTGGGGAAGAATGCTACAAAGAGTTATGAGAGGTTTTATTTTCATTTTGTATTACTTTTTGGGTTTATACAAGAGACTAGGTTATTAGAATTTGGTAATGATAATATGTCTGGGAGTAGTTAACTCATGTATAGGGGAACAAAAATAACCTGGTATGGGTAAACATTGTTATTTCTTACACTTTTATAGTTTCACAGATTTCATTATAGGGTGGTTCACTTACTTTTAATTGTTACTATCTTGATTATATATCTTCCACCTTAGCCTGATGATATGAGATAATGGTGAATTATTCATCATACTAGGCACCATAGGATTTAATTATCATGCATAATTCCATGCCATATTTATTTTCTACATGCATTGCCTATGTTTCATGTTCTTGTTCTGGTCCCTTATTTATTATATATTACAGTGCTTTGTTTGTTATGACTGGAAATGTGTTGATGTTACTTGTTAGATAGAGAAAACATAATTTCCACTTAAAGTGTCTACCTTAACCTAACAGTATTTTCCTACATAGGTTAAATCATATACATTAAGTAGAAAATTGTGGAACATTGATCCGTGAACCATTTGTTTCATGGGATGGAACATGTTATTGTTGGAATTAAGTGGGCACTACCCTCCAATTTATAAGTTGTATGGTCCCTTATAAATTTGAAATGGTGTTCCATATAATTCAACCATTTAAATAACATTTAAATACATAAATGAATGTGAAATTAAAATGAATATAATCTTAAAAAATTAAATGGTCATCTTGTAGGTGTGGTATGAGAACCTGAAACATCTGTGACCTTAGTAGTGGGCAGTAGGTTGTGTCTCTTATGATCCTTCTGTGACATTTTCATATCACCTAGACCTGGCTCCTGGAGTAGGGTAAGGGTTGTGACATGCTTATAATTAGGCCTTATATATGTCCTTTATTTATCAATTTTACAATATGTTGTAAATAATATCTAATGCGTGTTCTTGGAAATTGTAGATCTATGCCATTGTCACTTCCTCATGTCGTATGCCAATAGAGTAGTGATGGGCATACTCCGGAGGTGGTGGGTCCTGAGATACCCATAGTACCTCCTGTAATACCACCTGAGGAACCTCCTACAGATCTTTCACTGGGTTATGATTCTTAGTTTCATGAAATCTTTTTCCATTTCACGCAATCCATTTAGAGTGATTCTTGACCTACCCCTACCATGGCAGAACTGACCCATGAGTTCCAGCAGCAACATCCTCCCACCTTCTTGAGGGATGGTGAACCTCAAGATACTAATTCATGGTTGGAGTCCTTGATATCTATCTTTGAGCATATAGAGACACCTCTAAAGTGAAGGTCCAAACACTCCACCTATATGATATGTGACTCTTCCAATCATTTGTGGGATATCCTTACCTAGGTTTTTTGACATCAGGGTATGGTCTGGATGAACTTCCGAATAGATTTCTTCGAATATTTCTTTCCAAAAACCTTGAGTACAAATGATTCTCAGGAGTTTATTCACCTTAAGCAAGGTGGCATGTGAGTAATGGAATATTCATCTAACTTCACTGAATTGAAACATTTTTCACCAACCATGTATGGTAAAGAACTGATGACTACGAGGAAGTTTGAGGATGGGATTACATATGCCATTCGATGACAGGTGAACGTCTTTAGGCTCACCACTATTTCAGATATGGTGAAACAAGTCCTCATCATTGAGAAGAACTTGAAGGAATATGGAAACATTATCAAGGTAAATTCAGCTTACGGAAAGGGAATTGGTTTATACAGTGTTTAGAAATTTCATTTTGAGGGTACATACAGGGGAAGTATCAGCCAAGTGTCACGCACTGACAGCTATGTTGTGTGTCACCAATGTGGTAGGTTGGGCCATAAAAGGCCCGAGTGTATGAGGAACCCAATCAAGTGTCGGGCTTATGACAAGATGGGTCACCTCTATAATTTCTACCAATACGTTCCTCATGTGCCTAGTGAATGGGGTTCTATGCTAGCACCACTCTTAGGTGCATGATTAGTGAAACAACATCAAGAAGGAATTTGGTCTTATACTAACTGATTAGGATGATCAAGTGTTCATGGTTGAAGTGATCAGGCCTCATAGTTTCATCATCATTAGGGTGGACCTACTCAGGATAGTCAAGCAAGATATTAGGGTCATGGATCATGCCACATTTATGCATTGAAACCTATGCCAGAGGAGCAGAGTCCAGGGTCATCTAAAGTTCGAGGTACTATTATGGTAGCCTCCACTTTCATTTTATACCCTTTTAATACTGGTATATAATACTCTTTTCTATCTGTTGAAACTATGGGAAGTATGGACCTAGTGATAGAGTTTTCTAGTGGTGTGATGACTCTTGACACCCCGATAGTAGTTCTAGTAGAGGGTATACACCAGTTCAAGGAGTTCCCCCTTGAGATAGGTGGGTGTTGTTTTCTATGGAGTTTCTTTATCCTCGAGATGACTAGCTTCAACATCATTCTCAGTATGTATTATCTTGTGTCTTATAGAGCCCAAGTGGATTACTATCACCACTGGGTATAATTTACATCATCCAAGGGCAGAACGTATATCCATAAGGATAAATGGCATATCCAGGAAAGTCGAGCTGGACCCAAGCATACAGGGCTAGGAAGAGTGATGGCCAATATGGATAGTCCCTTTAGGATCAAGTAGGGAATGCTGTTTATGGAATTCCATACTATTTTGGATCATTTTAGGGATGTATTTCATAGTGATTTCTCTATATACCTCCTGATTGAAAGGTTGAGTTCACCATCAAGTTAATACTAGGTGCATCACCAGTTTCCATTACTCTATATATGATAAGACCTAAAGAGATCCTAGAAATCAAGAAGCATCTTGAAGATCTAAAGGAAAAGGTTTTTATCTGACCTAGTGCATTGCCTTAGGGATCACCTTCCCTTTTCTCCAAGAATGTGGATGATACCCTTAGAAAGTTCACGGATTAATTCCAATTGAACCATCTTACAATGAATAACCTATATCCTCTTCCTCTTATAGATGACCTCTTCGACCAACTCTAAGAAGATCGGGTTTTCTATAAGATCAATTTTAGGTTGGGCTACCATCAGGTGTGTGTGTGAGACCATCAAAAATACCACATACAATGTTCCAAAGTAGGTATAGTTTGTATGAATATTTGTTCATGTCATTAAATTTGACAAATGTTCCAACATTCTTTATGGGTCTGATGAGTCGGGTTTTTCACCCTTAGATTGATTCCTTTGTGGTGGTCTTCATAGATGACATCTTAGTGTATTATCGCACTAGAAATGAACATGCCAACCATATTGAGATCGTGATGAGTACACTAAGATAGAATCATATATATATATATATATATATATATGAATCTTAGCAAATTCCACTTTTGGATTAGAAAGGTTCACTTCTTGGGTCATATATTATTAGAAGCAGGTGTATCTATTGACCCATAGAAGGTGAGAATCATGGTTTCCTAAGATAATCCTAAGAATTTGTTTGACATAAAAAGTTTATTAGGGATATCTAGCTATTACAGGTGATTAATATAGGATTTATCATGCTTGGAATTTCTACTTAAAGGATTGAACAGGAAGGGTGTGAAATTTTACTAGACTGAATCTTATGAGATAGCTTTTCAGGAGTTAAAGGGAAGATTTTCTTTAATGTAAATCCTTGTTCTGTCTAATCTAGGAATAATCTATATTGTTTACATTGATGCTTCAGGGATTGGATTGGGGGAATTTTTAATGTAGGTTGGTCAATTCATAGCATATGGGTCCTTCCAGTTAAGGCCTCATGAGTGGCATTACCCTATGAATGACCTCAAGATACAATCTATGGTTTATACACTATTTTTTTGGAGACATTATCTATTGGGTGAATGATTCAATATTTACACATATGAAAAAAGTCTCAAATACATCTCCACTCAGTGAAAATTTAATATGAGGTAGTGCAAGTGGGTAGAGTACCTACAGTCATTTAGCTTTGATATTTCTTAAACACCTGAAAAGGGTAATTACATAGCTGACACCTTGAGCCAAAATACTTATAAAAATCCATCAAGGAGGAAAAAAATTAATGGTAGATGATGGATCTATTTTCTGAGTTGCACCTAGAGGTTTAGGAACACCATGGGAAACCTATTTTAGTAGATCTGGTAGTGACATCATCCTTTCTAGAGTAGGTACGGATGAGCTAGTTACCATATTATGATGGCCATGTCTTGAGGGAGAGAGTCACAGGTTAAAACCAAACTCCTGGTTTGGTTGTTTATGTGAATGAGTTTCTACACATTCGTGGGTGTGTTTGGGTGCCTTATGATATACGGGAAGAGTTGATGTGGGAATCTCATGCCTCTATTTAGGCAGTTCACCCCCATATTACCAAGATGTACCAAGTCATATTCCGTCAATATTAGTGGCCAAGTATAAAGAGGAATATTGTAGGTTTCATTACTCATTGCTCCCCTTATCAACAGGTGAAGGCTAATCACTAGTGACCTGATAGGATTTTATAGCCTCTATCCATTCTTTAGTGGAAATGGGATGATGTCACCATGGATTTTGTGTTGGGATTATCGAGATCCCCTTGATGAATCAATGTAGTATGGGTTTTCATCGATAGGTTGAACAAGGTTTCACACTTCTTACTGTTCTGAGAGCCCTTCTCTATTGATGAGCTAGGAATTATTTATATCCGGGAGATAGTCTTCCTCAATAGTGTTCACTGTTCTATCATTTTGGACCAAGACGCTTATTTTACATCATGGTTATGGCAGAGTCTATAGATGGTACTAGGTTCACAGGTGGTCTTGAGTACAACATATCACCCTCAAACCAATGAGAAGTTTGAGCAGATGATACGGGTGTTAAAGGATATGCTTCAGGCCTGCATCCTTGATTTTAGAGGTTCATGGGAAAATCATATCCCTTTGGTAGAGGTTTCCTACAATAACATCTTTGAAGAAATGATTCATATGGATTCATATGAGGCCCTTTATGGTAGGTTGTGACATTAACCTTAGTGATGATTAGAGGTAGGTGAGGTAGCGCTACTAGGTCCTTGTATTGTTTAAGAGAATTCAGAGAAGACTCAGCTAATTCAGAAGCGTATGTATACATATCAATCTAGGTAGAAGTATTATGCCAATTATCATCATCGAACTATAGTGTTTGAGATGGGACATCAGGTCTTTCTATGTGTTTCTCAAAGGTTGGGACATATATGAATTTAGAGAGAGGGAAATTTATCACCTCGATATATCAGGCCTTTCGAGATAGTCAAAAGATTCGGGTTGATAGTCTATTGGTTGTGGTTACCTTAGATGTACCATGTCATGCACAACATATTCCATGTATTGAATCTTCTATGGTATCATCCTAACTCATATCATTCATTTGACCCTAAGGATATTTAGATGGAGGCGGATGTATCCTTTGAGGATCATCTGATACATATCATTGATCGAACCGTGAAGGCTCTCCAAGGAAGTTCAGTTTCTTTAGTCTTGGTGATTTGGAAAAACGGCCACATACAGGATGATACCTAGGATAAGGAAGTCATTTTATGTTCATTTTCATGACCCGCCTTCACCAAGATGAGGAAAGGGACAAAAAAAATGCCAAACCCTTCCTTCCTCAAGTTGAAGGATAGATAATGACCCCTGAGACCTACCTTCAATAAGTCCCAGAGTGATGAATAGTACCAAGGGTATATAATCACACAAAATTCAAGGCATTTCCCTTTTTATTTAGTAGGATCAGAAGATAAAATAGTAAATCCCAAACAACACAAAAACTGGAAGTACAAGTAAATCCAAAACAAACCATTTCCATTTTCATGTTCCAAAAGTAAATGCAACAAGGTATAAGAAAACTCCAAATAGAATTACCAAAGAAAAGAAAAACAGCAACAGAAACTATCCCAACGTCTGAACTAGTATGGTCCCACACGATCCCTGAATTCCTCCTAGAAACCTAAAAGTAGTTTTATATAAGTAGGGTGAGCATACACGTATACTCAGTAGGGAAAACCAAAATCTCTCGTGCACAAGTGGGGAGGCATTCTAATGACCTGTGAAAAAAAAGATAACCAAGAACATAACAAGGATTCTATCCACCCAACCTCACCAAGGCTCACTCCCCAAATAATGCAAGTCAAGTAAAGTAATAGTAATAGAACATCGATATTTGGGTACCCCGCGCCACTTTCCTGCTGGTTATTGAAGGCATCCTACGTGTCAAAACTCTCCCACCATTCTCACCGCAGTCCCACTACCATCCCCTGCCCTCACACACCTGGTCTATCACTACCACACATCCCGCTCTCAAGCACCTAGGCCACAACAACCACATATAAACATGACCACAAACACTTGGTCCAGAACAACGACCGCCACGCCCGAAGACACCTGGGAAACAATCTGCCCGCACAAACCTGGTCCACCCACCACAACTACCCTTCCCGAATAATCTTGGGCTATAATAGACCTTAGGCCGTCATAGCCTACCCGAAGGATCTTAGGATACTCAATAAAGGGAGCAGAAAAGGAGATAATAACCAACCACTCATAGGAGTGTTGGGAAAAACACCCTCCCCCATGAAATGGGGGTGTTCGTTACAAAGTAATCAACTTGGGTGGGGTGAGAATAAGAAACATAAGAACTAAAATTATATATATAGGTAAAAAGAACTCATCCCAACCTAGGGGTTCCAAACCATCCCAACACAAACACCCTTGTTACTATTCATTCATAAGAAACACCACAGCCACAACCATGTTACAACTCATTCCTGGAAAACAATTCCCCATTAAACCCATTCTTATTTTCATATTCATGTTATTCTGTTTAAGTAAATTCTGCACTACTGGGAAACTAATAAGCATAGACACAAGCCAAGGAAAGGAAAACATCCAAAACAACAATTTAATCATTCACACCCAGTTCTCTCATAAAGTCACAACAACAAAGGGATCTGTGAGATCCCTCAAAGTACTGGAACCAAACCAAGACCCACCATATGGCCCCACCTATCCTTAGATACAAAACCATTAATTTTACAACAATATAGGATCCCATCCCCATCCATGTCGCTTCCCAAGCATCAACAGTAAACATCACCAGAACAGATCAAGGGAGTTTTCAAATTTGAATATGCCATTCATTCAGTTCTGTCTTTCCGTTTGGTTAATCGGGGTGATCACACAAGGATTATTATTCATTGGGCATCCATTTAATCAATCGATTTTACATGATTTACCATTTTTCATGTTAAATCCATTCAATCGCATAAATATCCAAAAAACATAGGTTTATTAGTGCGTAAGAAATACCACCAACAGCCATGATTTTCAGCAGACTTAAGCCTGTACAATTCACAATACATAATAAAGGATAAATAGTAGCACATAAACATTGAGCACACACCCTTAATTCTTTAAAAGTCCATTTATTATCTTCATTAAGGTTTGGTTTCATCCATCCCCACAGAAACAATAGCATACCCACCCTGCATGACGCACACTAAAGAGAGACGAAAGAAAAAACCCTACCTGGATGATCAAAGATCAACGTTTATCTGTGCACGCCAAGAACTGGGGATACACAACTTGTAGGGGAGTAACTATAGGGACTCCAAGGTTGAGTAGGAAAGGCTCCAGCACAGACGCACCACTCACCTCAGGAAGGGGACTCCAAACACACCAAGGGAAGAAAGAAACCATCCAAGAAGAAAGAAAGAAAGAATTCTTGTGCGATATAAAGATGAGATCCTGGTGTTACAGGATATCAAGATCTTGAGTAGCTTTAACGGAGTATCGTGGTTTCACCACGTGGTTGGGTGGTTACACACAATGGAATTTATTGTTATTTAATAATTCTCATTGGGGAGGTGGTCGTAATAGCTGTGAGTTAAAATATTTTATTTAAACAGAGAAAAACGCATTACACAGACACACAGTCTGGGTCCGTTGAGGGTTTCCCCACTCTTAGGAATTTAAAAAATTGTTTATGGGGATAAAATTTCCTTGAACCACTTTTAAATGGTTAAAAAGACATAAAAGTGGTGTTACAGGAAAAACTGGGGAAGAAAAACCCGACAAACCCCTTTGCCATCGATCAGTGACACACCGGTCAGTGACACACCGGTCAGTGACACACTGATCAGTGACACACCGATGGTTGAAACCGCAATGACATCTTTCCACCGAGCCATTACCCTTATGATCCAGACCTGATGGGTCTAGGGCGTGCCAAATACAGGAAATTTGGCAAAGGGATGGACCAATAGGGTCTAGAACATTACACTAGATACCTCTCGAACTATTATCATCCTCATGAATCAAAGCTTGACCTGAAGAGAAGAGAGGGATCCGAAAAAACACCTGGAAAGATACCTCTCAGGGAAAAACCACCCCAAACAGCCATACTAAACCCAAGGATCACATTTTCCCGACACACAGATCTGGAAGTTCCTTCCTCCATGTCAAGTTACAATCCGCTTTGGGCAGCACTGACTCACCCGCATGGGTTTAATCGCATCCACCTTAATGTGTCTTGATTAGGGATCAGGTCCTCCCTTCCCCACATATCAGGACTTTTCATAAACATTCACAAGGTAAGGAAACAAAACATCTCATAAAATAATAAGGTCAGCATTACATCACAAAAAATTACAAAACAAAATAGAACAAAACTCAAAACAGCTCTGGGTAGTGGGCGCGCATCTGTGCCACCCCTTCCTAGGTACTTTATTCGAGGCCATCGTGCCTCCACAACACATGAACCAAAGGGAAGGTTTGTCCATGAACCACTTTCTCCTTTCGATCCTCGATTCTCACTAGTCTCTCCACAAACGTAGTATCGTCCCCTATATCCAATTCTCCCCAGTCAATGACCTGGGAATCATTGTATAGATATCGAAGAAGATGGGAGATGTGGAAAACGTCGTGGATCTTTTCCAACTAAGGTGGAAACGCATGCTGATATGCTACCTCACTGACTCGCCCCAATACTTCAAAAGGCCTGATGAACCTAGGAGAGAGCTCTCTCTCCTTTCCAAACCTTTCCTGCCCATGTCGAGGAGAAACCTTCAAGAACACATGGTCACCAACCTCAAACTCCAAGGGCCTCCTCCAATGATCGGCACATGACTTCTGCCAATCCTAGGCTACCTTCATCCTCTCACGCACAAGTTGAACCTTCTTTGGTGTGCTATGCACTACCTCTGGGCCAAGAACACCTACCTCTCCATCCTCGTTCTAGCACACGGGCGAATGACACGGCCTCCTGTGCAAGGCTTCAAACGGTGCCATGCTAATAGTATAGTGATAGCTATTATTGTAGGCAAACTCTAATAAGGTGAAATTTCATTACCATGATCCCCTGAAGTCCAAAACACATGACTGTAACATATCCTCCAATGTCTGGATGGTTCACTCTATCTTCCCATCTGTCTGGGGGTGGAAAGCAGTGCTAAGACATAGTTGGGTGCCAAAAGCATGCTGCAATCCCATGAAGACTCATGAGGTAAACTGTGAATCCCTATCCGAGACTATGAACCTTAGAACTACAAGTATCCACACCACATCATCCACATATCTCTGTGCTAAGGCTTCCACCACACATGACTCCTTGATCGCTAGGATGTGAGCTGATTTCGTCAACCGGTCAACCACTACTCAGATAGCATCACATCCTCCTTGAACCCTGGGTAGTCATGTGACGAAATACATCGATATGTCATCCCACTTTTACTCGGGGACATCTAAAGGCTGCAACAAACCTCCTGGTATGTGGTGTTCATCCTTCACCTACTGACACACCAGGCACCTTGCCACGAACTCTACCACTGCCCATTTCACCCTGGGCCACCAATATTGTTCCCTCAAGCCTCGGTACATCTTGGAAACTCCAGGGTGTACCAATATGAATGAGTTATGGAACTCAAGGAGAACTCCCTCATGCATCGCCTCTGGGACAAACAACTTCCCTCAAAAAAGCATCTGATTCTGACCATCCTCTGACCACCCTTCCGGAGCATTGCCTTGGTTAATCTGATCGCACATCACTTCACTCAATAAGTCTCCCCACTGAGACTCCTCCACATGCTGAAATAGAGAGTACTGTACTATCATCTAAAATAGGAAACCTCTACCACCATCCATCCTTGATTCCAGGTGTAGGGAATCCAACTCCTCCATTACCTTCCAAGCATCCACAGATTCCTGAACAGCTTCTCTCTATGACTTCCTACTCAAGGCATCAGCCACAACGTTCCCCTTACCTTCAGTTTAAGATATCTCGAAGTTGTAATCCTGAAAAAACTCCAGCCACCTTCGTTGTCGCAAGTTCAGGTCCCACTGGGTAAAGATATGCCTCAAACTCTTGTGATCTGTGAATACCACAAAGTGCTCCCCGATGAGGTAATGCTTCCAAAACTTCAACACAAACACTACCACTGCAAACTCTAGGTCATGGGTGGCATAGTTACGCTCATGAAGACATAACTGCCTAGACCCATAAGATATCACTCCTCATTGCTGAATTAGAACACACCCCTGGCCAAGTCCGTAAGCATCACAAAATACCTAATAAAACACCCCTTCCTATGGAAACCTAAGCACTGGAGCACTGACCAACCTTTCCTTCAGATATATGAACACTCCTTGACACTGCTCACACCATACGAAGGCCTGGTCCTTTCTGGTCAAAGCTATCAAAGGAGCTACAACTCAAGAGAAGTCGAGTACGAACCTCCGATAATAGCCTACCAAACCTAGAAAACTATGAACCTCCGTCACATTCTTGGGTGTTTCCCAAGAAAAAACTTCTTCAACCTTTGATGGATCAATCACTACCCCTTATTGAGACACCATGTGTCCAAGGAACTGCACTTCTCGTGTCATGAAATTACACTTGGAAAATTTCCTATAGAGATGGTGATGTCGAAGGATTTCCAAGACCATCCTGAGGTGCTTAATATATTCCTCCTTTGATCTGGATTAGATCGAAATGCCATCGATGAACACAATGAAGAACTGGTCCAGAAACTCACAGAAAACAGAATTCATGAGCCCCATGAACATAGTAGGTGTGTTCGTAACACCGAACGACATGACTACGAACTCAAAGTGTCCATATTTGCACTTGAAAGCAGTCTTCATAATATCATTGTCCTTCACCCTTAACTGGTGATACCCATATTGTAGATCGATCTTAGAGAACAAACCTACTCCCCTCAGCTGGTCAAAGAGATCGTCTATCCTTGGGAGAGGGTAACGATTCTTGATCGTTACCTGATTCAGTATCTAGTATTCTATGCACAGCCTGAGACCACCATCTTCCTTCTTCGTGAACAAGACCGGAGCACCCCATGGTGACACGTTAGGTCGGACAAAACCCTTCTTCATCATATTTTCAATCTTAATCCACAAATCCCACAACTCAGAAGGTGTTATCTGATAAGGATCCATGGAAATCGGACGGGCACCAGGTTGTAAGTCTATCCCAAACTCAACGTCACATTGAGGGGGTAGAGTCACAACCTCCCCAGGAAAAATGTCCAGGAACTCTCTAACAACTCTCGGAACATCTATCATATCCACATCTGCTGATTCTGTAGAAATCTCGGCTAACTTATAAAAAAGAGTCTCCACATGATGTCTCCCCACCTGACAACTTCGTTCGCCAACAAAAGCCACGCGTTGGCCATCCTCATCGGAGAACATGACTCTTCTTCGGAAGCAGTCGATAATGAAATGCACTGAAAACAGCCATTTGATGCCTAGGATGACATC
Organism: Viscum album; assembly: GCA_963277665.1. Lineage (NCBI taxonomy): Eukaryota > Viridiplantae > Streptophyta > Magnoliopsida > Santalales > Viscaceae > Viscum > Viscum album. The sequence continues at coordinate 1,869,240,258 of OY728120.1, read as the reverse complement.
GTATGGATGCATTTGCAGCAGAAGGAGATCCCCACTAGACTAATGTGGCCCCAACATCAATCTACATCCTCAAAAAACATCAAACAGGCTGGTATGACCCCTAACTGGCATACTCAGCACCAGAGTTCTAGAGAGTATCTCTATGTATAGGCCTAAGGAATGGGATAGACCAGGTGTAACAACGGAGTAAGAAGCTTCTAAATCAAACAAGGCTCAAGTAAGAGTGCTAAACAAGCTGATTGTACCTCAAACAACTTCTGGTTCTGCTGGAACTGCTACCTCTGCAGTGTGAAACTGCCCATGCCCAACTCCTCTACCTCTTGGTTGTTGTCCACCTCCCCAACCACGCCCTGGTCGAGGTCCTTGAGGAGTACCCTGGGGTCGGCCACCTCTAGCCATGTCTGCTCTCAGAGGAGCGGGAGCTCACTGTCCCTACTGCTGCTGCTGAAAGGGACTAGATGGAAACGGCTGCTGCTGAGGTGGGAACTGAACTTACCCACCCCCACTGTACTGCACTCTATCTGGGAACTGATTATAAAGGTTCCCAGGGCTTCCACAGATGAATCACCTAAATTTTGGGCCCACGAGAAAAGGGAGAGAACCAGGAGATCGAAACTGGAACTACTGGGGCCTGCTCCCCACTGGTCGAAACCTAGAAAGCCCTAACACTGGAGTCTTTCTGCTGACGGCCTTCCCCTTTGACGAGCCCAACTGGCTCCCCAGTCATGGAACACCTCCCAGTGCGTGCATCCTTTCTACCACTTCATACTTCTTCTGGACCTCCAATTACATTGGTAGGGTGAAGGGAGTAACAGTATACTAAAGAGAAGGTCGGAGTGCCTCCTCTAAACGTCTCTCCCGAGACTCCTCATTCGGAAAAAGGTCCAGAGAAAAACGAAGGAGATCCTTGAACTTCATCCCCAACTCCATCACTGACATGGTCCCCTACTGGAGGGAGATCATCTCTTGTATCTTCTTTGCCTTCATCATGGATAAGAGGAATTCTGCCCGGAACTCCTTCTCAAAGTCAGTCCACATAACCTCAGTCTCTCTCTTCTCCCCAAGGTATAGATTCCACCATTGACATGCCGCTCCCCACATCTGGCTTATAGCCAGAGGATCCCAGTACTCTGTCGGAGCCCAGATCAAGCTGAAAGCTTTCACTAGCTCCTCTAGCCAGCTCTTTGTCTCCATGTCTGAGGTGCTTCCCTCATACTTCCTGAGGGTCTACTACTGGAATGAATGAAGTGTTCTCTTCCAATGATCGTCCTCCTCCTCTCGGTCAGTCCTCTTCCAATCATCCAAGTCAACCTCTTGGTCCTTGATCGCTCTCACTACTCATGGTCGTCGTTCAGGTTTCATAGCTGTAAGGTAAGCAAGGAATTCCTAAGCCCGAGTAGTATAGAATATTTATTTTAATTTTTTTTCTTAGACTTCTTATTCATTTTAAATCCCCAAAATACCCAAGACACGCAAGAACACAAGTCATTATGATTCATGTACCTTTCCTAGGGTTTCTATCCTTCAATCAATGTAGCCTCACTTGGTCGTTTAGTAGGTCCAGATTCCTTGCATCGGATCACGGGGGGGCCTAAAATCATGTGTCCTAACTGTTCTTCCCTGGCCTATTTCATGAACCATGATTTCCTAACACTGTTACCCTACCATACCATGTAATCATCATTGTGCCTAACTCCGAACTCCATCTTATCTCTCAACCACCCCCTCTGATACCATTCTGTCATGACACGCCTTCACCAAGATGAGGAAAGGGACAAAAAACTGACAGACCCTTCCTTCTTCATGTTAAAGGAGAGATAATGACCCCCGAGACCCACCTTCAATAGGTCCCAGAGAGGCGACTAGCACCAAGGGTATAGAATCACACAAAATGGAAGGCATTTCCATTTTAATTTAGTTGGATCATGAGATAAGATACTAAATTCCAAACAACACCAAAACTAGAAGTACAAGTAAATCCCAAACAAACCATTTCCATATGCATGTTCCAAAAGTAAATGCTACAAGGTATAAGAAAACATCAAAGGAAAGTACCAAAGAAAAGAAAAATAGAAACAACAACTATACCAACATCCAAACTAGTATGGTCCTGCATGATCCTTAAAGTCCTCCTGGAACCCTGAAAGTAGTTTTATATACGTAGGGTGAGAATATAGCTATACTCGGTAGGGAAACCAAAATCTCTCATGCACAAGTGGGGAGTAATTCTAATGCCCTATGAAAAAAAAGATAACCAAGAACCTAAAAATGATTCTATCCACCCAACCTCACCAAGGAACACTCCCCAAATAATTCAAGTCAAGTAAAGTAATATTAATAGCACATCAATATTTGGGTACCCCGCACCACTTTCCCACTGGTTATTGAAGACATTGTACGCGTAAAACCTCTCCCACCATTGTCACTGCAGTACCACTGCCATCCCCCGCCCGCACACACCTGGGCTATCACTAACACACATCCCGCCTGCAAACACCTGGGCCACAACAACTACATGTAACCATGCCTGCAAACACCCGGTCCAGAACAACTACTTCCACACCCGAAGACACCTGGGAAACCATCTGCCCGCACACACCTGGGCCAACCACCACAACTACCCTTCCTGAAGAATCTTGGGCTATAATGGACCTCAGGCCGTCACAGCCTACCCGAAGGATCTTGGGATACTCGAGAAAGGGAGAAAAAAATGATCTAATAACCAGCCACTCATAGGAGTGTTGGGAAGAACACCCTCCCCCATGAAATGGGGGTGTTCGGTACAAATTACTCAACTTGGGTGGGGCACAAATAAGAAACATAAGAACTAAAATTATATATATAGGTAACAATAACTCATCCTAACCTAGGGGTTCCAAACCATCCCAACGCAAAAACCCTCATTATTATTCATTCATAAGAAACACCACAACCACAACCATGTCACAACTCATTCCCGTAAAACAATTCCCCATTGAACCCATTCTTGTTTTCATATTCAAGTGATTTTCTTTAAGTAAATTCTGCACTACTAGGAAACTAACAGGAATATCCACAAGCCAAGGAAAGGAAAACATCCAAAACAACAATTTAAGCATTCACACCCAGTTCTCTCATAAAGTCACAATAACAAAGGGATCTGTGAGATCCCTCAAAGTACTGGAACTAAACCAAGCCCCACCATACGGCCCCACACAGCCTTAGATCGAAAACAATTAATTTCACCACAACAGAGGTTCCCATCCCCATCCACGTCGCTTCCCAAGCATCAACCGTAAACATCACCAGAATAGAGTAAGGGAGTTTTCAAATTTGAATATTCCATTAATTTAGTTCTATCTTTTCATTTGGTTAACCAGGGTTACCAAACAAGGATTCTTATTCATTGGGAATCCATTTAATCAACCGAGTTTATGTGATTTACTGGTTTCCATGTTACATCCATTCAATCACAAAAATATCTAGAAAAACATAGGTTTATTAATGCGTAAGAAAGACCACCAATAGCCATGATTTTCAGCGGACTTAGGCCCGTACAATTCATAATACATGATCAAGGAAAAGAGTACAACATAAACATCAATCACACACCCTTCATTCTTTAAAAGTCAGTTTATTATATTAATTAAGGTTTAGTTTCATCCATCCCTTGCAGAAACAATAGCATACCCACCCCTCATGATACACACTAAAGAGAGACGAAGGAAAAACCCTACCTGGATGATCAAAGATCAACGTTTATCTTTGTACGCCAAGCATTGGGGATGCATGACTTGCAGGGGTGTAACTCCGGGGACTCCAAGGGTGAGTAGGAAAGGCTCCAGCATAGGTACACCACTCACCTTAGGAAGGGGACTCCAAATGCACCAAGGGAAGAAAGAAACCATCCAATAAGAATAAGGAAATAATTCTAGTGCGATATAAAGATGAGATCCCGGTGTTACGGGATATCAAGATCTTGAGCGGCTTTAAAGTTAGATTGTGGTTTCACCATGCGTTTGGTTGGTTACACACGATGTAATTTATTATTATTTAATAATTCCCATTGGGGAGGTGTCCGTAATAGCTGTGAGTTAAAATATTTTATTTAAACAGAGAAAAACATGTTACACAGACACACAATCTAGGTTCTTTGAGGGTCACCCCACTCTTAGGAATTTAAAACATTGTTTATGGGGCTAAAAACAGCCTCGAACCACTTTTAAAAGGTTAAAAAGACTTAAAAGTGGCGTTACGGGAAAAACTAGGGAAGAAAAACCTGACAAGACCCTCTTCCACCGATCGGTGACACACCGATCGAAGACATGCCGATCGGCGACACACCGATCGACGACACACCGATCAGCGACACACTGATCAGTGACACACCGATCGGAGACACATCGATCAGCAACACACCAATCAGAGACACATTGATTGGCGATATACCAATTGAAGACACACTGATCAGCGACACACTGATCGGCGACACACCGATCGATGACACACCGATCAGTGTCGCCGATGGTTGACACCGCGATGACATCCTGACACCGAGCCTCCACCCTTACGATCCGGACCTGATAGGTCCAGGGCATGCCAAACACTAGAAATTTGGCAAAGGGATGGACCAGGAGGGTCTGGGCCATTACAGCACAATGGTTATAACTCTTCTCTAACCATGTTTTACCACCATCGAAAGGGAAACTTAGGGAAAATTTGTCTTAATGTGGGGAGGTTGTAACATCCCAACTTTTCTCAAAGGTATGAACCATTTTTTTTAAATTACCTTTTTTCCATTTTAATGATTCCTAAGGGAGTTATTGAGGTCATGGGGGTGTTCGGGGATTATTCAGAGCTAGAGCCTCAAAAATTGAAGAAACAAACTGGGCCACATGATCAGTAGAAACTATGTCACCTAGCCCATATAGTTTCTCTAACCATACAGGTTGAGATAGTAGAGAGCTAGGCTCTGCACAATTTCTCTAAAACTGTGTGAGGGAGCCTTAATGCCCATGCTACTTGTCACAGAAAATTTATAGAGATATTCTTTACGAGATGAAAATGGCTATCCAAATCGTCAGCCTATCCCATATGGGGTGCCCCTTTGATCAAAACCTAGTCCATGGTTGGTGCATGGTTTTTCCGACTCTATGGCCAAACCATGAACCCCTACCTATAAGAGTTAATTTATAATTTTCCCTTAATTAATGTTTTACCTCACCCCTCTCTTCTCCCTCTCATTTCCAGTGGACTCTTCCTCCTTCCACTCCCAAAGCTCTTCCTTCCCACTTTGGTAGGGATTTTGATATATCATTCATAAATGTTCCAAATATCTCATCATTGGATCCATAAAAAAGTTTGAGGTAAGATATACACTCCTATTACTTCTATTTCTTATTACTCTTCTCCTCTTTTGTTCTATTTTGGTGCAAGACCATTTTCCCTATTTTCAAGGAATTTAATGATTTTTTCGATAACTATCATTCTAACTCGAATCAAAGGTGGATGATGGATAAGGGAAGAACTATAGGGATAAGGTAGGTGTTATAGTTTCTTTACCCATGTTTAATTTCTTTTAATAACTTGAATCCTTGTATCGTGTGTCAATCCCTTCCGAAGATGCCTCTAGAATGTTAAATAATTTATTTTTAAATGGTTCCACATGTGTATTATGATCTTATCTAGTATAAATTCACCACCTCGGTTGTTAAACTTGACCCAATACACCCCTATGGGTGTTAAATCTACTTGATAGCTCATCTTACCCTACTTTAAATTGTGAAAAAACCACTTTAGGTGTTCTTCCTTGGTAAGATACACCTTTATTTGAAAAACTAAATTGAATAGAATGATGATCCATGATTTAGGCCCTACACCTTATTCCATAAATGGTTTGTTTAATTAAATTCCATGGAATCATGTTATAAATTATTTCTTTGTTAATGGAATGGTTTCTAACCAAATTATACCTTTAAGGATCCATTGGACGGGCTCATCGTGCATTATAGTTAGTTTATTAATGAATTGTAAATGTGATGGGGGTGACACTAGCTATGCCTGGGATGGGCTCTTCGTGTTTTTTCTATTTTACCTCTAGATTACTGGAATCTATTCCCTATGGGAGACCCTATGGATGGGATCAGTGGTGCGATGGTTGTACCATACCATGAGAGAGACTCAAACCACTACATGTGATACCAGGGATAGACTCAGAGGTTAGTTCATTCCTTATTTACATCATGCCTGGAGTGACACTTGGGATATCATTCTTTGGTCACCTGGGACGGTCTCCCTTGGAATTGTACTTATAATGATCCCCTAGAGAGATACTTGTAATTCTCTATTAATTTTCATGGATGGTCTCAGGGTGACTCTCAACAATTTATAATGAGGTTAATTGAATTAAAAATTAAGTGAATGATTCTAAATATGGAATGAACCTTGAAATTGGGATTCCAAGAATGTGTCCTCCAAGAAAAATCACAACCTTGGGGATAGTCCATCTCTTGATATATTACCCTAACCACTTTAATCATGCAAGATCCCTTGGTTCAGACATACCCATCTTAGGATGAAGCAGGTAAAGTTGGACGGGTATCCCAAGCAAAACCCAGTTTGATGTACTTAGTTATTTATTTTTGTCCAATATTTATTATTAATGGTACACTGTACATTTTATATTGCATGATATGGATTGATATAGACACTTTTGGTGATGGACCAATGAGTATATATCACACCCTATTTGGGCCACCTTTGTAACCCAAGTAGACTTCATGGTAGCAGGTATAGATAAAGGGAAGATTCCCGCTTCTGATACTTGATTATTAGTACTAGGATGAATTACAGGACCAGAGTACTGATCATATGATCACAATGCTAGAGGTAAATATTTTTTGCCTTTTTTGTATATTGATTTCATGTGGAATATACCAGTATCCCATGTTTTCCTTTCATAGTTTGGTATAGATACATGTACTTGTCATCATATTGCATCTACTTATTATTTAGCTTCTACCAGTTAGTTGTTTATCATTCATGACTATTTATTCTTGTTCAATTGATATCTATTAGTTATTAATACTTCTGATATGATGGGTTACTAGTTTGGTCATATATTTTCTGATTCTTCTATTTCTTATTCCTTATATATTTTTTCACTCCACTCTGATCAATGAGGACATAGTCTCCCCACAAACACACCCTAGGCCCTCGTTTATAGTCAGCAGCCTCTGGAATTCAGGGAGGCATGTTTGAGGTCTTTTGGCTACTATCTCAGGGAACCGTCAAGTGGAATTCAGGAAAAACACTAAATAAAGAATCAAAAACTAATTTTTATTCAATATTGGAATCTCAAGGTCTCATTTTGGTGAATAACTCATTTGCGGTTCATCTTATGCTCTGGTTATTTTCTTCACTGAAGATCTTGGCTCGGATCTGGAATTGGTAGTTGTGTCGAGTGGGTCATCAACGGCTTGGTAGACTTCATTAATGAAAGCTCAGATCTTGGATTTATCTTCCTCAAACTGATGTCTTGGTTATCAGAAATCATTAGCTTTGGAGAGATCTCAGCGGCGTCTATTGTTCTTAGAGATTGGTGATATCTCCTTCCTAATCAGGATTGTCAGTGAATCTTCAGCCTCAAGTCTTCAATAGCTAGGCTCAATCTCGGATCTTCGAACAATGGTGAAGGCTCTAGTTTTGATTCATCAAAAATGATAGTGTTAAGTTCTTCTCCTCAAACTGTGATACAATATTTAACAGATACGTTACAATGGCTACATCAAATCTAGTTCAAATGAACTCACATATCATTCAAATTTATCTTCATACTACTTAAAAAACCCAAATTCATGATTATGGTGGTTTTATTATATCTAGTTTAGGTCTCCCTTTTATTTAGAAATTCTTTTATTCAATTGGTTTTAATTCAGATAAACTTTGTTTATCAAACTCCAATCAAATACTTAGATCCAAGTCAAAGGATTACATCGAGGATATCTCCACACTGTTCAACCCATCTTTATTCATTATTGACAGTGAAGGAGGTTGGACCATCAATATGCTTATCCATTTTTTCCACAAATCAATATCCCTCATTTGGATCTTACTTTGATAATTCTGTTGGCACTAAAATACATGCTAATGGAGAAATAGAGAAAGTCATGACTGGTTCAAAGCCAATTCAGGCTCAAACAGACCCAAAATTCATCAACGGATTCTGTCTTGTGAAGCTCCTTCATGGAGACCCCTCATCGGTGCATGCACAAAGGTAGATGATGGTGCTTCTATGAGTCTGATGAGCCCTACGACCACACGATCATCTTTGATGGTACCTATGCAAGTCTGAAAAAGACCCACCGCTTCGTGGCATCCTTTTTCTTCATGGTGCACCCTACGACCATCACAATCCTCATTGACTATAAATATAAAGTTCACCCTCACCTCAAAGGTATAATTACCCTAACCTTTAAACTTTCAGTTTCCCATCTCGTGAAGCTCCTAAGCACTATGAACCTGACCCAAAAATGGATTGCCCAAGGTACTTGAGCATCACGAGCCATGATTTACTTTGTTCCTCATAACCTCTACCTATGGTAGGGATGCCTTTTTCGAAGTCCTCCACCCTTAATGAAGGAGGTATCTCCTTCGGGTTTTGTGAGGCTTCGTGAAGCATTAAGCCTTCATGGAGCACTCTTCTATTAAGTCAGGACTCTATGCTATGGCAGAGGCCCCATGCTTCACGATGCCCTTTCCTTCGTGAATCCCATTTTCTTTGTGAATCACCCAATCTTCACTAAGCCCCTCTTGATGATGCACCTTACTTCGCGAGACTCTCTTCCATGCATCCATTTGGGCTTGTGTGTGGTGATTTACTGGTCCCTCATGTGGTATCCCTTGTTGCAATGTCGTACCTCTTTTTTGGCATAGGTATGCTAATGGATATTGATTTCTGGCATATCCACGCTAACATGGACCCCACAAGTGTCCACTCCTACGCCCCACTCCCTTTAGGCATTGTTGATGCCTTCCCTTCCCCAAGAGTGGGTGGGTATTAGTTATGTAAGTCTAAGGGGTGAGGAGTGAGTCCTCCCCGTCCGAGCTACATGACGTTAAACTTCCAAGCACTATTGTCCTTAGCACATGACATTAAACTGTAGCCTCACCCTATGCTATACACATGGGGTGCCCCGTCTCATGCATTTTTCACACCCACTAGTCTCTATAAGAGTGATATCTTCCTCACATTGAATGAGATCCTCCTCACATGGAACAAAATTTTCCTATGGGGAAAGGGAAACCATCCTGGTGTAATCTCTTAGCCTTTCTTACAAGAGGTAGCACTCTTGATCATCCTTACCTCCTTCAGGCACAAATACCATAGTTAGGATGGTCATTGGAGAATTTCAACACCCCATCCCTCTCACTTTGAGCTTTGTATCCATGGGACACTTCTATGTGTAAGACCTTCTCATTCCCTCACTGACGCATCTTTCACGATGTGACAATTTTCTCTATTATTTCCTCTTATTTCTCACACCGAGTATGACTCACATGATCTTAGATATTAATAGTGACCATGACATCCTTCCCTTGGGAATCCACCCTAAAGTAAGCCCTAGTTTCCGCCTCCATGGGCCGCTAACCATGCTTATGCCCTGGACCTCCTAACTATGTGAGTTTTGATCCCTATCTTCTAAACAGGGTATGTAGGAAAAATCTCTGAGGTTCAATCCTGGAACCATCGCATTCACCTCGGCTCATTCCCATCCTTACCATATGAAATTAAACTGCATAGGATACTAGAACTACATGGAATTCTATCCCTATCTTCTAAACAGGGTATGTAAGAATCCTCCCTGTTGGTTCCAGGTGAAATGGAAGTGTTGTAGTGAAGGGAGATATATTAAAATTTCTTTTAATAATCGTTTCCCTAAACTAATAGTGAGGATATTTTACATCAAATTTATAATCAATTTATTTAATATTTGAAAAAATAAGTACTTGGGCTTAGAAACTTTCTTCATTGATGATTGTTGATCATCTGAAAAGGACCTTTCGGATTGCCTTTATTGAATTTTTGAGGATCCAAGGGTAGAATCTATCTAGCGGTGATCCAAACGTTCTCAAATGGTCTCTGAGAAATGACAATCATTCTTCGTGTTCTAGCACAATGAATCAAATTTCTTGTGTTATTTGTTCTTGATCACTTGTTCTTTAGTCTTGAAGAAATTATCTCTTGGGATTATTGTTTTTGAGGGGGAGAGAGGAGGAGTCGAGAGAGAATTTGTTGTGCATAACAATTATCTATTCCCAAACATGGAATTGGTTTTGAATTATTTACACAATAGACATAGTTGTCTATTAATAAAGTTGATATTTAATTTACAAAATTTAATTGTATAACATCCATTAAATATAATTATAAACATTAATTAAATCTCATGACACATAATATTATTATTATTATTATTATTTTGTGGTGTGATAACTTGCACAAAATGGATTAATAATATTTACAGACTTGTAAATAATTATTTTATCACTATACATGGTCTTGATCTGATCAAAATCCTCTTGCATTTATTGAACACCCAATAAATATTTTACTCTCTTAAATAAATATTTTATTCACAAAATCATAAATAAATATTTATTAAATATTCAGTAAAATAAAAAAAATTCACAATCTGGTGAATAAATATTTATTTAATTTATGCGATCAATATAACTTGAATAAAATTATTCCTCAGTCTTGAGAATAATATTTATTACATTAATTAAATTCAAATAGAATTTAATAGAGACCAATTGAAACACTTAGTGTGTGACCCTCTGATTATTTCTCATTGTTATTAGGAAAGTTTTCCTAAAATCCAATATTACTATCTAGAAATGGGTCAAGGAACCCAAGAGAATGAACTTAAAGTCACAGTGATGAAAATCACATATAAATACTCACTGTGTAATATAATCCCTTTTTCACAATATCTCATCAAGCAGGTTTCATGATGGTGTCATCAACCTATATGATTGACACATCATTCTTTGACTATATGAAATAAACTCATCATTACACCATGGATATAGAATTTAGGGTGATAGTTCTATTTCAATAAAATGGTTGAGATATCAACTTACATAAATATGGAAGGGAAAAATCATTCATTGAGTTATCCATCAATAACATGTCATTTGTGATGCCCCCATCATAACCTACTTCCCACAAAAATATGGTGTGATGATTTTCATCAGAAAATCTAAGTCTGTGTGTCATGACATTCCTTAATGATAATATTAAAGTCTAATGACCATTACACATGCTCGCAAATAGGGATATCTTTTGACACAAAAACAAGTGGAATTCCTACTAGTGGGTTTGTTCTCATAATCTCCCATCTTGGAGATTACTATGTGACAACTTCATGAGAATAACTATCATATACTTATGACTACTCACACCTTATGGTCTATATACTATGTGTCCCATCATATTATATTATCCAATCATAGAACTATATTAAGAATATTGTCATAGCACTTCAAGGTTCTCATCATAGTAAGGAACTATTATGACCTTATCAATGCGATAAATACTCTAGGTCATTATTACATTAAAGTCATGCAGAAAAATGAACATTATGTAATAAAATGTTTAATTTAATATTTAATACATCAAATATTCATGTAATCAATATAAAAACAGTTTGTTCTAAGACACCAACTCTGACAAGATCACACTTGGACTAGATCCAAATGCGTATGACTTTCAGTCTACTAGACCTCACATGATAATCAGGTTTTTACTAAGCCAAGACTTTAGTAAATGGGTCTTCCATGTTGTATTCCATGGAAATACTACTCACTACAACTTCACCTCTCTGAAAAAAAAACTTTTAAGAGATGATACTTCCGATGTATGTACTTCATCCACTGATGTGACCTTGGCTCTTTTGCGAGAGACACCGCTTCAGTATTATCACAATAGAGTGTGATGGGATATTTACTGTTAGGTACCCCATTAAGCTCTTGAATGAAATTGCACACCCAAACTTCTTATTTAGCTACCTCAGAAGCCGCAATATACTCGGACTCTACTATAGAATCTGCAACCATAGCCTATTTTTTTCTCTTCCAACTCATAGTAACTCCATTCAAAGTAAATATATATCCCATTTGTGACTTCATTTCATCTTTATCATTTTGGAAAATAACACCTATATATCCTCTAATGAATAGTTCCTCATATCCTCTATAAACCAAGAACATATCCTTAGTATACCTTAGATACTTAAGGATAGTCTTGACTATCATCCAAAGGAGGTCACTTGGATCATCATGATATCTGCCTACCACACTTAATTCATAGGCGACATATAGCCTAGTACATAGCATAACATACTTGACTAACCCAATTACTGATGTGTATGGAATCCTTTACATTATATTTATTTCCTCATGGGTATGAGGACACATTTTCTTGGAAATATGAATTCCATGTGACACTGGAAACAATCCCATCTTGGATTGTTCTATACTGAATCTCTTCAGTATCTTGTCAATGTATGTACTTTGACTTAGGCCGAGCAACCTCTTGGATCCATCACGATGGATCTTGATCCCAATAATATATGTTGTCTCGCCTAAGTATTTCATAGAAAATAATTTATTCAACCATGTCTTAACAGACTACAAGATAGGTATTTCATTTCCAATAAGTAATATGTCATTAACATATACTATTAAGAAAATGACTGCACTCCCACTAAACTATTTGTAGATACACTCACATTAATTATTTATAAAACCAAATTTTATTATGGCTTCATAAAAATGAATGTTCCATGACTTGGATTCTTTCTTTAATCCATAAATGTATTTTTGAAACTTTCATATCTTATTGACATCATTTGGAGTCAAAAACCCTTCAGGTTGTGTCGTGTACACATCTTTCTAAAGGTTCTCATTAAGGAAGGCTATTTTGATATCTATTTTCCAAATATAATAGTCATGGTAAGCTGTAGTGAAAATTAGAATTATGAAGTATTTCAACATTGAAACTAGTGAAAAGGTATCATCGTATTCAATGCCTTAACACTATTTTTAACATTTTTCAACTAGTCATGCCTTATAGGTAATGACTTATCCTTATATGTCTAGTTTCTTCTTGAATACCCATTTTCAACCAATAGCCTTTATATCCATTGTAGGATCTACCAAAACCCAGACTTGGTTTTGGTACATGGAATCCAATTCAAAATTCATGAATTATTTCCACTTGGAAACATATGTTCCACTTAATGCTTCCATGTAGGTTAGAGGATCATTATTATCAACTAATAATGAGTCACCATCCTCGATAACTAGAAAACCATAACATTCTAGTTCTCTAACCTCTCTTGTACTCCTACGTAATACTTGTTTCTCTAGGATAGTTTTTTCTTCCTCAAGGCTTTGTGGAATCTCATCCTGTACTAACTCTTGTGTTCCTTGAGCCTGGGCTTCATTGAAGTTTATCTCACTCCTACTATCTCTTTTAAATATTTCCTCCCTCTCAGGGAATATGGATTGTCTTTACACTATAATATTTTTTTGAGGATTCATATAGGTAATATACCCTTGTTTTCTTAGGGTATCCTATAAAGTTACACTTTTGTGTCTCATGGTGAAAGTTTCTTACCTGAAGAGGCCTTAAAAAACACTTCACTTCCCCACACATGTAAATTTGATAACATGGTTTTTCTTCTACTCAAAAATTCATATATAATACCATTTATTAATTTAGTTGGTACTTGATTTATTATGTATGCCTCTTTTTGTAATGCATATCCCTAAAAGGATAATGGAAGACTTGCATGCCACATCATTGATCTCACCATGCCTAACAAGGTGTGGTTCATCCTTTAACTTACACCATTCCACTAAGGCGTGTAAGGATGAGTGAGTTTGGATAGGATCCCAAAATACTGTAAGTAATCAATAATATCTTGATTAAGATATTCTCCTCCATAGTCTGATCATAGTTTATTTATCTTCCTACCAAGATGGTTCTCAACTTCATTCTTGTATTCCTTGAATTTATCAAAATAATCCAAATTATACCTTATTAAGTAAATATATCCATATATACTAAAATTATTAATAAAATTTATGAAGTATGAGTAGCCAACCCTTACTTCAACAGGAAATGGTCCACACACATCAGTATGAACTAATTCAAGAAGCTCTTTAGACCTTTAAACTTTCCTGAAAATGGGAATTTGTTCATTTTTCCTTGTAAACGTATGTGACATACACCAAGTGTTTTTAGTTTAAAAGAATATAAATATCCATATTTATGTAATTTAGTTAAGTAGTTTTTTATTTACATGACCTAGCTGGTGATTCCAAAGTTGGGTGCAGTATGAGTCATGTGAAGTAACTTCGTTATCAATTTCTATTATTTCATTAATGTAATCTAACATGTAAAGACCATTATATAAATATTCCTTACCATAAAAATGATATATTTATAAAATAATACAAATTTATTTCCAAATTTGAAAATAAATTCATCTGTATCAAGTCTAGATACAGAAATAATGTTTTTGGTAATTGAAGAAACATAATAAAAACCCTTTAAAACCAAGATCATTCTATTTGGAAATGTAAGGTGGTATTCCCTGATAGATACAATAGAAAGTTTAGCTCCATTGGATTCTCATAGATCTACCTCCCCATCATCATGATTCCTATATTTGACTGCATATGTGAGCACCACAATCTAGATCTAATACCTAATTTTTCACGAACCGAATATGGTCGCCGCCAAAACCAGAATCAAACATAGCCTGTGACAAGTCCCTAAGGTAGTTCCCTATCCCCACGGGCTGGCACAAGTTCTCGAGTATCATTTATCTTGGTTTGGGAACGATTTACCTGAATATGTATACATAAAACACCAAAAATATTTGATAAAATGAATCTGAAAAATCCATAGCAACAAGGTTTATACAAAAATCCAGAACTGAATACATAAGTTAAAATGCAATACAAAAGGTCCAAAGACACAATTAAACAGCAACAAAACAGCCCCATGGACTCCACATGACAAGGGGTCATCACCCCCAAGCCGTCTCCACAACTCCGCCCCAAGGATGGGGACTAACACCCTGAACCGCCATCACCCTTATCCTTTCCTTTACCTGAGTCAAACATAACCAAGTCTACTTACACCCAAGGGGTGTAAGTAGGGTGTGAGACTAATCCTAATAGAATATCACCCAATGATTCCAAATATCACTCAATACAATGTGAAAAAACAATTAGTTTTAATATGCAAAGAAAACAGTGATAAAATCCAAGAAATGCAACTTTCAATTGAAAACATTTTTCAAGATAAAGTTTTCAGAATGTTCAAACATTTACATAGACATGTTAGCTACTTTAAAGTACTTCCAAAAACACCCCAATCCATGGGAAAATACCACAAACACAATGATAAACAAAATCGGGAACACCCCTAGGCACTAGATAGTCTCGGGCCCTATGTACCTCATTCCTCAGTGTAAAGTAACCATAGTAAAATCCGTTCTCGTGCACGAGACACTAGTAGGGAACATAACCATAATTGTAAGATCCGGGTTTTTGGAAGGGTATGTTTTTGTTATTTTTTGTTTGAATACCTTGTTTTGGGCTTCAAGGGATGTCTTCGGAAAGTATGAGAGGTCTTGGGGGTGTTTCGGGGGCTCGGGGCACGAAAGAAAGGAAAGTTGGGCAAGACAAGCTTGGGCGTACGGCCTGTGCACGGCTAGGGAAAACTGTGCGGTCTGCCCAGGTAAACCATGCAACCCCTCCTCCTCCAGACAGTAGCATGCGAATGGTTTACGCATGGTTTTTCAAACCTTGCGGCCAAACCGTGCGTCCTCTTAAAGTTGGGAAAATTACAAAATTGCCACCCCGGGATTTTAAGAACCCACTCGGGATTTCCTCTCTATTCCTCCCTCTTCACCCTAGGAACGAACCAAATTTCCCAAGAGATCCAAGAGGTTGATATCCCTCGTTTATAAGGTGTTTTTGGTGTCGTTGGATGCAGATCGGAGCTCCAGGTAAGGCTAATCCCATCCTTGCTTCTCTTTTTGGTTTAGGGTTTGTATATTCTCTCCTTCTTGTTCTGAAGCTCTAAAACCCTATCTTTTGGGTGAGTTCTAGGTTGAAGCTCCAAAGGCTGGTTGGATTGAGGTCTAAGGACTCGATTGAGTGTGCATTAAACTGTGGTTTCAAGGTAGGTGGTCTACAAACATTATTCCATAGTTTTATGGTGGATTTATGCATTTGTGGCTTTGCTCATGGTTTCCTTTTGATGAGATTTGATCAACCTGGGTGCGTTTGGTATAAAGGATTCTTAAAAACTGTAAATGGGAACCCTCAAGATCCCCATGGGATGCGTTGATAATGACTTGACCTAATTGGGGCCATCCATGGGGTGTGTCGGCTTTTCCCAGGCATAGGGATTGTTATTAAACAAGTGGCCTTGTTGTAATAAATGGTAGAGACCTTGACGAATATGTTGGCATGATTGGTTGAACTTGGAATAGAAGTTAGGTGATGCACCTATACTGGTAAATAACCTAAGGGTTATTTGGAATGGGTTGAATGGTTGATTCATGGAAATGATAAACAGGTTAAATGGGTAAATGTGTAAACTAATTAAAGACCATAATGGGATGGTTTATGGGTTTAGTGTTGAATTCTTAGTGAGATAGGCATAACACATGGGAATTGGGTGAATGGTTAAATGATGTGAACTGGTAATGTGTTAATGGGTTAAGTCATAATGTTAATTCCCATGTGGTTCATTGTGAATGGTGTTTGTCAAAGGGAAATGGTATGGTGGGTTGATGGTTACTTATATATATAAGAATTTGCACATGGCTTGGTAGAGTGGGGTATGACTTGAGGATCTACGCCCATGGGTCGAGTGAAGACTGATTCTCTAAACTCCAAACTAAATGCACGGGTTAGGAATGGGGACTGAGGATCTTTTCTCCTAACGGATGCATCCACCCGGACTGAGGCTTCGAGGTGAGGATATAGTTACTATGAGGGGGTTAGTCCTAGTGATATCGGATAATGATGTGTTTACCCTCTTGAAATTTATTGTTGGCCTTAGACCCATGTAACATAATGTATGTGATTAACCCATGGAAATGTGATGAAATGGTAAGTGATGATAATTGGTGTGAAATGAATGGTAATGGAAGTGGCAATGGCTTTGGATCTAAATTGGTTAATGGAACCTTAAATAATTACTTGTCAATTATCATTCATATTCCTTTTACATGCACTACCTATTCATACTGGATATTTTGTAGACACCGTTGGTGGTGGCCTACTTGTTAGGCGGAGAAAAAGGGAGTGATGGCAAGAGGGGGGGAGAATTTCCTTTTAAAAAAATGATTAACAAATTAAAATCAAAGTAAAGAATGCAGCGGAAATAAAAGAGGCAAGACACGCAATTGATAACGGAGTTCGGACAAAAACCCGGCCTACGTCTCCGCTCCCAACTAAACCGTTGAGAGATTCCTACCGCTTGCTTTTCAATGGTTTTAGCAAGAAACCCACTAGGATTTGAGGTAGCACTAGGACCTATTACAGCTTGCTTTTGAATTGGTTTAGCAAGAACCCACTTGCTTTTAATGGTTGAGCAAGAACCCACTAGCCTTCTTACAGGTGAAGGCTAGCTCACCTATGACACAATCCTTTTAAAAGGAAAGGCTTGAAGAAACCTCTTCACACCTTAGTGGTGATGTGAAACCCAAAAGAAAGAGGGATGAGAAAAGGTGTTGGGGTTTGTAGGCACAAACCCAAATTTAAAGCTCAAAATAAATATACAATAAAAACCGTATATGAGAAGAAGCCTTGGGCGCCTTTGAATGATTGGAGATGTTGAAGGCCGCTTCCAAGATTCTTTGGTAGAGCTCCTTGGATGTGGAAGTTGTTGGAGCACTTGAGGTTCCTTTGAAGGAAGTCGCCGGAGGTTGGCCAATTGATACAAAATATGTCCGTTGGCTTCGTATATGATCCGGGTGGGTGTCCGGGGCTTCCTTGGCCTTTATTTATAGGCATGGAACCCTTGGGGAGTCTTCGGAGCCGTTGTAAAGGGCCTCGGAGCCGTTGGAGGCCAAATGGGAGTTGACTGGTCAAAGCCAACGGCTAGTTTGACTAGGCTACCGGTTGGCCGGTGCAGGGCCACCGGCTGGCCGGTGCCTTGGATGTTGAGAAGGCCTTCTGCCCAGGCAGTACCGGCTGACCGGTGACAGAGCCACCGGCTGGCCGGTGGTGAGGCAGTAGCCATCACTGTTGTATCAGGTTGCCACCGGCTGGCCGGTGACAGAGCCACCGGCTGACCGGTGGAACCTGGCAGTGGGCAATGCCTCTGCCAGGTCCACCGGCTGGCCGGTGCTATCACACCGGTTGGCCGGTGGACTGAATTTCAATCCACTTCTTGTCCATTCTTGGGCCAACTTCTTGGCAACCTTGTGCCTATCATTCAAAAACACTTCAAACAAAATTAGACAAATAATAAGGTGATTGTGATCATGAAAATCAAAAAACGAGGGGAACGAGAGGTACAACAATCTCCCCCTATTTTGATGATCACAATCACCAAAACAATAAATGTAAAATACATAAAAGAAATACATGCTTAAAGGATAAAGAAAGTAAATTCTAAGCATGATCAAAAGGATTCTCCCCCAATCAATCAAGAATTTCTCCCCCTTTGTGATTATCAAAATAACACGGGGCATAAAAATTTGATTGAGGGAAAATTGAAAATCAAGATCAATTGGAATTTTTGAAAATTGAATTGAAAAATTTGAATAAAAGTTTGAATTGAAAGTTTTGAATAAAATTTTGAAATGAGAATTTGAGATTGAAGAAATTTGAAATGAAAGTTTGAATTGAAAGTTTAAATTAAAAAATGAATTGAAAGTTTTGAAATTGAAAGATTTGAATCGAAAGAGATTTTTAAATTTAAGAAAATTTCTCCCCCTAAATAAAACAAAGGATCATCGGGGAAACGAAACTATTTTTGGCCCTGAGAGACTCGCCAAAAGGGATTTTTCAATCCAAATTTGTTTCATGGCGGGTCTTCTCCTATAAAACTCGTCCGAATAAAAAATAGATTTGGGTTGACCGTACCGGGCATTTTTGCAATCACACTCATAAATGAGGTGCCCGGGTTTCTTACAATAATTACAAAATTTAAAACTAGAGCTCCCCCTTACAAAAACAGTTGGAGCATGGGAGGAGGAAGCTTGGTTGGTGTAGCCAAGTCCATGTGTGGTTCTAGAAACACGTTGAGAACCAAGGAGTTTTGAAAGGTTTTGTTCTCCGTTGGTGAATTTAGCAAGAGATTCCCTTAGATCTTTGATTGTTGATTCCAAGGAATCAACATTGGGAATGTTTTGTAATTTGAGGGACAACTCCTCCTTCTCTTTGAGAAGTTTTTCCTTTTCGGAAGAGAGTTTTTTGAAATTCTTTTTCAAAGCAACGAATTTTGAAGAAAGCTCATGAAAACCATTTTCTAATTGGTCTCGCATATGTTGAAGTTCTTCATATGATAAATGATTAAAAGAATTTGAAGATGAGGACGAGGATGAGGAATCGAAAGAAGTTACCTCGTGAAATGCCATTAGGCATTTTGTACCTTGGTCGCTCGAGGAGGAGGATGATGAGGAGGTGTCACTCCAGGTCGCCTTGAGGACCTTTTTCTTTCCTTTTTCCTTAGCCCGTTTCTTGTTGAGTGGGCAATCGGGATTGTAATGGCCCTTTTCGCCGCACCCGTAGCATTTTACCTTGGGCTCGGATCTTGCGGTGGGTTCTTGCTTTCGCGCCTTGTGAGATTTCTTCTTCTTCTTGTGCTTCTTCATAAATTTGTGCATTTGGCGGGCGAGATTCTCCATTTCCGAGTCGCCGCTTGATGATGAAGAAGATGAAGATGAGGAGGAGGAGGAGGAGCTTACTTCTTTTTGTACCTTGAGGGCGATGTTCTTTGGTGTCTTGATTGGTGTGCCCTCCTTTCGAGCTTGCCTCCTCATGGTGATCTCATAGGTCATTAGAGATCCGATGAGCTCTTCTACCGGCATGTTTTTGATGTCCTTTGCTTCTTGGATTGCCGTTACTTTCGGTGCCCATGAGCTTGGAAGGATCCATAGGATCTTCTTAACCATCGTCTCTGCAGACACATCATCTCCAAGAGATTTTCTACCATTGCAAACGTCAGTAAAACGTGTAAACATTTCAGTAATAGATTCATTTGGATGCATGGAGAATGATTCAAAATCTTGACGAAACATGTCCAATCGAGTGTCCTTTACTTTGTTGGTCCCCTCATGGGTAACCTCCAAAAGTTTCCAGATTTCATGTGAGGAGGTGCATGTGGAAACTCGATTGAACTCATTACGATCAAGGCCGCAATGAAGAGCATTCATGGCTTTTCCATCAAGCTCGAAATTTTTAATATCGGCTTGAGTCCATTTGGATTCATCGGGGGAAGAGAGAGTGTAACCTTGCATGAAAATTTTATAAATGGGATAACCTATACTTCTAAGAAAAGCGGTCATGCGGGTTTTCCAATAGGTGTAGTCGGTTCCATCAAAAAATGGAGCACGACCCAAAGAATAGCCTTCGGGGGCGAAAGAGGTTGAAGCCATCACAATGGATCTTTGAATTTGTAACCGGTTAGGGTATTACACAAATTTTGCCTCTGATACCAATTGTTAGGCGGAGAAAAAGGGAGTGATGGCAAGAGGGGGGGAGAATTGCCTTTTAAAAAAATGATTAACAAATTAAAATCAAAGTAAAGAATGCAGCGGAAATAAAAGAGGAAAGACACGCAATTGATAACGGAGTTCGGCCAAAAACCCGGCCTACGTCTCCGCTCCCAACTAAACCGTTGAGAGATTCCTACCGCTTGCTTTTCAATGGTTTTAGCAAGAAACCCACTAGGCTTTGAGGTAGCACTAGGACCTATTACAGCTTGCTTTTGAATTGGTTTAGCAAGAACCCACTTGCTTTTAATGGTTGAGCAAGAACCCACTAGCCTTCTTACAGGTGAAGGCTAGCTCACCTATGACACAAGCCTTTTAAAAGGAAAGGCTTGAAGAAACCTCTTCACACCTTAGTGGTGATGTGAAACCCAAAAGAAAGAGGGATGAGAAAAGGTGTTGGGGTTTGTAGGCACAAACCCAAATTTAAAGCTCAAAATAAATATACAATAAAAACTGTATATGAGAAGAAGCCTTGGGTGCCTTTGAATGATTGGAGATGTTGAAGGCCGCTTCCAAGCTTCTTTGGTAGAGCTCCTTGGATGTGGAAGTTGTTGGAGCACTTGAGGTTCCTTTGAAGGAAGCCGCCGGAGGTTGGCCAATTGATACAAAATATGTCTGTTGGCTTCGTATATGATCCGGGTGGGTGTCCGGGGCTTCCTTGGCCTTTATTTATAGGCATGGAACCCTTGGGGAGTCTTCGGAGCCGTTGTAAAGGGCCTCGGAGCCGTTGGAGGCCAAATGGGAGTTGACTGGTCAAAGCCAACGGCTAGTTTGACTGGGCTACCGGCTGGCCGGTGCAGGGCCACCGGCTGGCCGGTGCCTTGGATGTTGAGAAGGCCTTCTGCCCAGGCAGTACCGGTTGACCGGTGACAGAGCCACCGGCTGGCCGATGGTGAGGCAGTAGCCATCACTGTTGTATCAGGTTGCCACCGGCTGGCCGGTGACAGAGCCACCGGCTGGCCGGTGCTATCACACCGGTTGTCCGGTGGACTGAATTTCAGTCCACTTCTTGTCCATTCTTGGGCCAACTTCTTGGAAACCTTGTGCCTATCATTCAAAAACACTTCAAACAAAATTAGACAAATAATAAGGTGATTGTGATCATGAAAATCAAACAACGAGGGGAACGAGAGGTACAACACTACTGAGTTGTACTCACACCATGCTCGGGCCGCCATTGGGTACCCGATCAGACTTCATGTTTGCAGAAAAGGAGAAGGGAAAGGGTCCTTGATAGATAGTTGAGTGGACATGGGTTTCACTTGGTGGAGGATCCGAACTTGGAGTCGGGACCATTTTGCGGATTTTGGCCGTTGTCTTTATTTTGGGATTTTGTTCACTTTTTCACTTGTAGTAGGACATGGAATATTTATTATTGGAAATGGTTTTTATACATGTTCCTTGTTCATTGATTATTGTTTCCACTATTGGTTTATTTCTGTTGTGTCTTACTATGATAGAAAGGTGGTATAGTCTCCCCACTTGACCACAAAGACCCTCGCTGCTAGTCAGCAGCCTTTGGCATACGGGGAGGTGCGCTTAAGGTTATTTAACTACCCGGATCGGAGCACCGGTTTAGTGGCTTCCGGGTCAGGAACGTTACAAAGTGATATCAGAGAAGGTCTTTCTTCACCTTCTCTGAGGTCTTGTTATTTGGGATAGGTTTCCAAGTGTTAAGATGTGTCATGCCTTGGTAAATGAGCTCGTTCTTGGGAGTAGCTAACCCATGTACGAGGGAAAACCCAAGTCACCTTGGGTAGGAAATGTTGTTCTTGGTTGTGTGTTGTTACAGTTGATGATATTTCACCGTTGGGTGATGTAAATGTGGTTTGATGTGACTATTATATGATATCTAGCTCGTGGCCTTAACGGCACGAGGATTTTCATTTATGCATAATTGTAGGAACCTAGGGAGATAGGTGACATGCATTGTGTTATGCACACGCACGGGGTGGGTGTGTGAGGTAGGAAAGTAGGGTGCATCATGCATTTCATGAAACCAAGAAATAATGAGAAGAATGAAAAAAAAATTGTTAAATGATGTTTAATGAAATATAAGGGTTTGAAATGAAGTGGAGAATGTTTTTGTAAAATTTTGTGTGAGTTTAGTGGTAGTGCATGGTTGTTTACCCCATGTGGACCATGGCTCGTTGTAGGGATGGTCGGGGCGGTGAATTTGAGGTGTTAATGTCGTTGAATTAGTATATGAAAATGGGTTTTTGTAGCTAGTAAAGGGATTTTTATGAAGTCATGAAATTTTTATGGTATGCGTGCTAAAACTCATGCTTGGAAATGTAGAGAGATGCCACCATGACGTCGGTTACCAGTTGGGCAGCGGGAGGATGTTGTTGAGAACACTCCTCCGGTAGAAGAGCACGAAAATGTGGTGATCAATGAAGGTAGAGAAGACCAGTTCCGGGAGAACTTGGATCACCTTATGCAGATGATGGATCGGGACCCAGGGCGGGTTGCACCGAGTATGTTTGAGGTGACCAGGGAGTTCCAGCTACAAAACCCTCCGAGCTTCACCGGAGAGGGTGGGCCAGAGGCAGTGGAGTTCTTATTAGAGTCTGTCCAGACGATACTGGATCATCTAGAGACCCCTTTTGAAAAGTGAGTAAAGTTGGCCGTTTATATGTTGTGGGGATAGGCAAGGCGTTGGTGGGACATTCAGGCTTAGACCGAGCAGGCTGAAGGGATGTTGTGGAAGGTTTTCTAGGAGAATTTTCTAGAGAATTTCTACCCAGAGACTTTGAGGCAGGAGTGGGCTGCAGAGTTTATGAGCCTGACTCAAGGATCACAATCAGTGATGGACTATTCTAGTCGCTTCCCTAATTTACGACGCTTTTTCCCAGTGTTAGAAGGGGATGAGATAGCGGTAGCAAAGCGTTTCCAGGATGGGTTGAGACATGAGATCAGGTCTCAAGTAAATATCTTCCGCTTGAAGAGGTTTTCAGAGGTGATGGATCAGGTACTCATCTCTGAAGGGAACATGAAGGGAGCTTCGGGTGGTGGTATTGTCGTGCCAGCTAGGCAGACAAGTGGTGCATCTTCCGAAGGTCGGAAGCGCCATTTAGAAAGTTTCCAGCAAGGTGGTCAGAAGAGAGGGTCAGCCTCTCAAAATGGAAACCAGGTGTTCTGTTATCAGTGAGGTAGGTCGGGGAATATGCATGGTCAGTGTCCTCGACCTCTAGTTGAGTGTCGTTTGTGCGGCAGGATGGGTCATGTGCAGAGTTTCTATAGGAACCCTCGGCAGACAGGTGATCATGATGATGAAAAGCATGTACCGCGTACAGGAAGGGGATCAGTTGCCCCGTATCAGGTAGGAAGTTGGAGCTCCATGGGCCGTACTGGTAGGGGCGGTGGACATGTAACTCTAGGGCAAGATCACTCATGCCAGTAGGGAAGTGCGGCACAGGGTGCTTAGGCTGGAGCCCAGGGTAGAGGGGCAGGTTAGCTTCAGGCAGTTCAGTTTGCGCCTGGTGATAGCGAGGTCGGACCGTCAACTGTTCAAGGTACGATCCTTGTAGCTTCTAAGCTTTCTAGTGCGTTGTTTGACACAGGTGTCACACAATATTTTGTTTCTGATCAACTTGTGGTGGTGTTGGGTTTACCTATGGAGGGGGTGTTTGGATTTATGTCAATTGACACCCTGTTGGGGGTTCGTGTTGAGGATATCAAGTAGTGCAAGGGATGTGCCTTGGAAGTTGGTGGGTATCGTTTTTTTTGGGACTTGTTTTTTCTCAATATGTCAGGGTTTGGCCTAATATTTTGAATGGATTGGTTGGTGTTTTATCAGGCGCACATAGATTGTTATCATCACAGAGTATTGTTTAGGTCACTTGAGGGTGACGCTTATGTCCACTGTGGCAAATGGGATGTTCAAGCAGGGCGTGCGGGGCCGTTTTGTCAACAGATGAGTGGAATCATGGCTCAAGTGGCATGTCTCATGCTTGATGATGATGAGGGAGGGGAACAATATAATTTTCCTCCCATGGTGGATTGGTTTCAGGATGTGTTTTTTCTGAGGATTTCTCAGGGTTACCACCCGAGAGGGATGTCGAGCTCATGATCGAGTTTCTACCGGGAGAGGAGTCAGTTTCTATTCTGCCATACCGAATGGCACCGGAAGAACTCTAGGAACTAAAGGTTCAGATTGAGGATTTGGAGTGTAAGGGGTTTATCCATCCTAGTACGTATCCTTGGGGATCTCCCTTGCTTTTTGCAAAGAAGGCCGATGGTTCATTGAGGCTGTGTGTTGACTATCTAAAGTTGAATCAGATGACGGTGAAAAATAGGTACCCTATTCCTAGAATTGATGACATGTTTGATCAGTTGAGGGGTGAATCAGTGTTTTCTAAGATTAATCTGAGGTCATCTTATCACCAAATGAGGGTGAGGTCTTCTGACGTACCGCGGACAGCTTTTCGGAGTCGGTATGGGTTGTTTGAGTTTGTGGTAATACCTTTTGGCTTGACCAATGCACCGGCGGTGTTTATGGATTTGATGAACCAAATATTTCATCCCTATCTAGATTAGTTTGTGATTTTCTTTCTTAACGATATCTTAGTGTACTCGAAAACTCATGATGATCATGCCCAAAATCTTGACATCATCTTGGGTACGCTAAGAGAGAATCGGCTATACACCAAGCTATCAAAGTGTCAATTATGGATAGGTGAGGTGCATTTTCTGGGTCACATCATCTTGGAGGTAGGTGTGTTAGTGGATCTAGAGAAAGTGCAGGCAGTTGTATCTTGGGAGTAGCCCAAGAGTGTTTCGGATGTTCGGAGTTTTCTGGGTTTGGCCGGGTATTACCGAAGGTTCATTCAGGATTTCTCTCGCTTGGCAGCACCACTCTCAGGCTTGACCAAGAAAGTAATCATGTTTGAGTGGTCTAAGGCTTGTGATAATGCCTTCAAAGAGTTGAATAAGCGGTTGATGACCATACCTATCTTGATCTTACCTGAGCCGGGTAAGAAGTACATCGTGTTTTGTGATGCATCCGGAGTCAGACTTGGAGCTATGTTGATGCAGGATGAGAGGGTTATGGATTATGGGTCAAGGGAGTTGAGACCCCATGAGCGGAACTATCCCACTCATGACCTTGATTTGGCTGTAGTGGTGTACGCCTTGAAGTGTTTGAGGCACTATCTGTTGGGAGAACGGTTTACTGTTTTTACCGACCATAAGAGTTTAAAGTACATCTTATCACAACGGGATCTGAACCTTCGACAGCAAATATGGTTGGAATATCTCCAGTCTTTTGACTTTGAGTTGGTGTACACACCGGGAAAGGGAAACAGTGTTGTTGATGCTCTGAGCAGGAAGGTTCAGAATCAGGTGGTTCAGGAGTCCAACACTAAGTGGAAGGTGATGGCTTTGTTTGCAGAGATGTAGCTGGAGGTGCAGGAGGAGAGTGGTCAGGTCACTCTTGCTTTCTTAACGATGGATTCGATGCTTTTGAGTCGAGTTAAGGAAGGTCAGTTTGATGATCCAGAGTGTTTGATCATGAAGGAAAATCTTAAAGGTGTGGAGCTACCTTCTGGTTGGGCCGTTGGCGTGGAAGGTGTTGTTCATGTTCGTGATCGTGTGGTTGTGCCAAAGTGTGTGCGGGAAGAGTTGATGTGTGAGTTCCATGCATCAAAGTGTTCAGTGCATCCTGGTTTGACCAAGATGTACCGTGATCTCCGAAGGCAGTTTTGGTGGCCTGGAATGAAGAAGGAAGTTGCGAGCTTTGTGGCACGGTGCCTTACCTTTCAACAGGTGAAGGATGAGCATCAATGCCCAGGTGGTTTGTTGCATCCATTTCCCATTACGGAATGGAAGTGGGATGATGTAACAATGAATTTTGTCATGGGTCTTTCAAGGATGCCGCAGAAGAATGATGCAATCTGGGTGGTTGTGGATCAGTTAATGAAATTGGCTCATTTCTTACCTATTCAGGAGACCTTTATAGTCGACCAGTAGGGTGAGATGTATGTTTGGGAAATAGTGTGGTTGCATGGTGTTCTGTGGACCATAGTTTTGGACCGAGATCTGCGTTTTACATCATGTTTCTGGCAAGGGTTGCAGAAGGCGCTTGGTACGTAGGTGTTTTTGAGTACGGTTTTCCACCCACAGACGGATGGGCAGTCGGAGCGTACGATCCAAGTGTTGGAATACATGTTAAGAGCTTGTGTCTTGGACTTTGGTGGTTCTTGGGAGAGGCACCTATCGTTAGTTGATTTTTCCTACAACAACAGTTTTCAAGCTACGATTCAGATGGCACCATTTGAGGCACTCTACGGGAGGCCATGTAGATCTCTGTTGTGTGGGCTAGTGGTCAGTGAACCTGAGTTGTTGGGGCCAAGTTTCGTGCAGGAGACTTAAGAGAGAGTTAAGTTGATCGGGAAGCAGATGGCTATGAATCAGAGTAGGAAAAAGTCATATGTAGATCGGAGGTTTAGACCTCTTGAGTTTGTGATGGGTGATAAAGTGTTCCTTAGGGTGTTGCCAAGGTTGGGTCACCATCAGATTCGAAAGCAGGGTAGGTTGGCACCCAGGTATATGGGACCTTTTGAGATTGTGGAGAGGATCGGACCAGTGGCTTACCGATTGTCTCTCCCACAGTGGTATGGTGGGATGAATGATGTGTTTCATGTGTCACAGCTTCAACTGTATCACCCTGACCCATCTCACATGGTTGATGTGGAGGATGTGGAGCTTGAGGCTGATGCGTCCTTTTAGGAGCATCTGGTTCGTGTGGTGGATCATAGTGAAAAGGTCTTGTGAGGCAAGGTTGTGCCATTAGTGTGAGTACTATGGCAGCATGGGAAAGTTTAGGAAGAAACTTGGGAGCGGGAATCGGATATGCGGGCTCATTGGCCCAAACTCTTATCTTTGGTGGATCAATGAGGCTTGGAAACTCAGCTCAAGGATGATCCATTATAAGGTGGGGAGGTTGTAAGATCCCAGTTTTTGGAAGGGTATGTTTTCATTATGTTTTGGTCAAATCCCTTATTTCGGGCTTCAAGGGATGTCTTCTGAAAGTATGAGAGGTCTTGGGGGTGTTTCAGGGGCTCGGGGAATGAAAGAAAGGAAAGTAAGGAAAGACAAGCCTGGGTGCACGGCCTGCGCACGACCAGGGAAAACTGTGCGGCCTACCTAGGTAAATCGTGCAACCCCTCCTCCTCCAGACAGTAGCATGCGCACAGTTTGCGCACGGGTTTTCAAACCGTGCGGACAAACTGTGCGGCCTCTTAAAGTTGGGAAAATTACAAAATTGTCACCCCTGGATTTTAAGAACCCACTCGGGATTTCCTCTACATTCCTCCCTCATCACCCCAGGAACGAACCAAATCTCCCAAGATCTCCAAGAGGTCGATCTCCCTTGTTTCTAAGGCGTTTTTGGTGCCGTTGGATGTGGATCAAAGCACCAGGTAAGTCTAATCCCATCTTTGCTTCTCTTTTTGGTTTAGGGTTTGTATCTTCTCTCCCTCTTATTCTGAAGCTCTAAAACCCTATCTTTTGGGCGAGTTCTAGGTTGAAGCTCCAAAGTCTGGTCGGATTGAGGTTTAAGGACTCGATTGAGTGTGCGTTTAACCACAGTTTCGAGGTAGGTGGTCTAAAAACGTTATTCCATAGCTTTATGGTGGATTTATGCATGTGTGGCTTTGATCATGGTTTCCTTTTGATGAGATTTGATCAACCTGGATGTGCTTGGTATAAAGGATGCTTAAAAATGGTAAATGGTAACCCTCACGATCCCCATGGGGTGCATTGAGAATGACTTGACCTAATTGGGGCCATCCATGGGGTGTGTTGGCTTTTTTCGGGCTTAGGGATTGTTATTAAACAAGTGTCCTTGTTGTAATAAATGGTAGATCCCTTGACGAATATGTTGGCATGATTGGTTGAACTTGTAATAGAAGTTAGGTGATGCACCTAGACATGGAAATAACCTAAGGGTTATTTGGAATGGGTTGAATGGTTGATTCATGGAAATGATGAACGGGTTAAATGGGTTAATGTGTAAACTGATTAAAGACCATAATGGGATAGGTTATGGGTTTAGTGTTGAATGCTTAGTGAGATAGGCATAACACATGGGAATTGGGTAAATGGTTAAATGATGTGAACTAGTAATGTGTTAATGGGTTAAGGCATAATGTGAATTCATGTGTGGTTCATTGTGAATGGTGTTTGTCAAAAGTAAATGGTATGGTGGGTTGATGGTTACTTATATATATAAGCATGTGCACATGGCTTGGTAGAGTGGGGTATTACTTGAGGATCTATGCCCACAGGTCGAGTGAAGACTGATGCTCTGAACTCCACCCTAAATGCACGGGTTAGGAATGGGGACTGAGGATCTATTCTCATAACGGTTGCATCCACTCGAACTGAGGCTTCGAGGTGAGTATATGGTTACTATGAGGGGGTTAGTCCTAGTGAGATGGGATAACTATGTTTTTACCCTCTTGCATGTGATTATTGGCATTAGACCCAAGTAACATAATGTATATGATTAACCCATGGAAATGTGATTAAATGGTAAGTGATGATAATTAGTGTGAAATGAATGGTAATGAAAGTGGCAATGTCTTTGGCTTTAAACTGGTTAATGGAACCTTAAATAATTACTTGGAAATTATCATTCATATTCCTTTTTCATGCACTACCTGTTCATACTGGATATTTGATAAACACTGTTGGTGGTGGCCTACTGAGTTGTACTCACACCCTGCTCAGGCCGCCATTGGTTACCCGAGCAGACTTCATGTTTGCAGGACAGGATAAGGGAAAGGGTCCTTGGTAGATAGTTGAGTAGACATGGGTATCACTTGGTGGAGGATCTGTACTTGGAGTCGGGACAATTTTGGGGATTTTGGTCGTTTTCTTTATTTTTGGCTTTTGTTCAATTTTTCACTTGTAGTAGGACATGGCATATTTATTGTTGGAAATGGTTATTATACATGTTCCTTGTTCATTGATTATTATTTCCGCTATTTGTTAATTTATGTTGTGTCTTACTCTGATAGAAATGGGGTATAGTCTCCCCACTTGACCACAAAGACCCCCGCTGCTAGTCGGCATCCTTTGGCGTACGAGGAGGTGCGCTTAAGGTTATGTAACTACCCAGCTCGGAGCACCGATTTAGTGGATTATGGGTCTAGAACGTTAAAATAACCTAGTGGTCCCCAATCATCATCCACATAGTTTAGTTATAGTTTTTTTTATCCAAATGCTAGGTTAAATAGGGACAAAACTCATCTGATCCACTAGTCGTACTAGTACACATCCGCCCCACCTAGGTACCTGGGCTTCCCCCTTTGTGCTAAAACAATTTCAGAATGATACATATATACATTTTCATATAAAACACCACTACTGGTCACATAAAATCAGTACAGTATCTACACACATTTTTTAGCATTTAAAACACACAACAAAACACTTTGAGTTTCAATAAAAACAACTTTTCCAAATCTTTCTTTGTTTTGTACCAAAAACTCTTTGAAAACCCCACTTGAACACCATATTCATACTCATATTTATCAAAACAGAATCCAACACACCCTAAATATTTCTTTAAACTCATTAAATTATTTATAAAACAATCCCAATAGCATTGCATAGAATACCCTTGTAAAACACCCAATTCAATACGAAATTGGTACTCAAAAACCAATTTCTTAACAAACGTCACCCAAAACCAATTTCGCATCAAAAAACAAAGAATAATAACATTTAAAACATTATTTTCAGCCCTAATATAGTTCAATAAGGTTAACTAAATAATTAAAAGTCATCCCTTCATCAACCAATAAAATATTTATATAAAAAAACACGAATTTCACATGAAATTGGCCCTTAAAATTCACTTTCATTACAAACACCATTAAAACCAATTTTTTCAGAACCAAATCAATTGGTTAAACATGAAAATATAATAAACACAGTATCTATGTCATAATTATTTCATACAAAGTGGAATCACCTACCAAAGTAATGAAAACCCTTGAATCAATGTGTGAAAATCAAGTCGCACCACCACCGCACCAAGAAGGACTTAGAACAAACCTAAAATCACAAAATTATACCAATAACACCCAAGATTAAACCCTAGGTTCGAAACCTTACCTCCTGGTTATTTGGTAATTCAAGGAAAAGGGAAGAAACCCCACGAAAATATAATGAAACCCTAAGCAATTTGAAAGATGAATGGAAGATACTCACTTAATTTGGGGATCTTGAATAATCTCCCCTAATACACTAGTAGATAAAATTAAAAATAGTAAAAACTTCAAGGGAGGTTCGAATAAGGATGAGGAGGTCATTTAGGAACTGGAATGGAGGAAAAAGAGTAATAATTGAGAGAGTTATGATGGAAAGAACTTACCTCCTCAAATCTACCTGATTTTAGAAACCCTAAGAAGTTCAGCACTCAATTGAGATGAAGAATAGCTCCAAAGAGAGGAGAGAGAGGTTGGGCGTGTGGCTGGGTTCAATGGGCATGTGAGTATTGGAATCACCAAAACAGGCTTAAAATTTAATAATTTATTAATTAATCAAATTTTATTTTTAAAACTAGAATAAGGCTTTTGGGAAGGCCTAATCCCTTAAATAGAAACCCATATACACCTTGTTTATGGATTTCTAATGGATAAAAACTATAATGGTGGTGTTAATATGTCAGGGGAGACCATTTAGGAATTGGAATGGGTGAAAAATATTAAAAAATGAAAAAGTTATAAAAGAAACAAAATTTATTTTTAAATCTATAATTGGGCTCACGGTTTGACCCAATTCATGAAAACTCACCCATTCCACCATAAAAGCTTGAGAAACCCCAAAAACATAGAATAAATGGAAATTAAATGAAATTTAACTTTAAAATAAGTCATGTATGTGACAATTCTCCCCACCATGAAAACTTTCCATCCCTGGAAAGCTACAGCAAGGCCAGATACCAAAACCAAACCCAACCAATAAACCAAGATGTACTTCTTTTCCAAGCTTCACCCCCAAGGGCCAAAACACCTCCAATGATCAATCAAGGAATGATTAATCTCACAACCCAAACTTACACCACTTTCTTGAAATGATCAATCACATTCATACTTTATCCCAAAATAAAACTCCTGAAACACTATCTGAACAAGACTCAAACAATTCACCCAAACGAACAACAACTTCGAACAAGGTTACACTTATCATACATTAACTAAACCATTGGGAGCTCTCCAATCCCAATGTTTACTAAAGGAAGATGTTGGTATCTAGATAGTTCCAAATGAGACTACTTACCACCAAGCCATGACCATGGATAAATCTGAGCTATTGGTATGGGGGGACACAAATAGGCACCCCACCATAAGAGGCAACCTATATTATTTTTCGAGATAGAATCAAGACACTAACAGGGGGAGGCCTGAACAAAATCCCTAGTAAAAAGGGTAGAATTCCATTCACAGTTTAAAAAGGAACATACATAAGAATCATAGTGGGTCTCCCCATCATAATAACCAACCATCTTAACCGACCAGCATGGGCTGACACAGAAAGACCCAATTTTTTTTAAAGATTTGGGAAGGGCGCATGGTCAATCCGCACAGTTTGGGAAATTCTGCACTAACTGTGCATATAATTCTTTTTGCATGGATTCCTGGAACATGGTCACTACTAATCATACACAAAATGTGTCCTCAACATTTTTATCCAAATTTCCAACCATTCTCTAATGACTCGATGGAAACCAAAGGGGGAGGGAATGACATTAAGTGATGACATGGGTACAAGGCCCTCAACTTATTTCCACCGAATGGGAACAGTGGAAGAAAGATGATGAAACTAGAGGTTTAAACTATTTCTACCTTTCATAATAAGGATAAGACATTGTATATGGGTTTAAACAACCCTGGTATTTCCCATGACTATGAGTCAACTTCTCTCTGAGACCTATGGCTGGAGCTGAAATGATTGAAGCATATTCAACCTCGCAGTTAGGCTTTGAAAACCCCCCTGAATGGGAATTCTTCTTTCGGTGCCACCAACAACTATACTGAAATCCCTGATAATATTGACAAGAAATAACACATTCCAAACTCACTTTACCCTAACTCAATATTTCACTGAAACAAGGGCTTATAAAATGAACACACATCACACCTTGTTTCTTCGAGTGAGAAACTATACAAGTAAATAACACCTATAATAACCTTCCTATAAAATGGAATATTTTTAAGTTTTTACAAGGGATACATTCTCCCAACATAAAGATACTCTCAAAGGATTGCATGACTTTCACCTTTAAAGTCAATTGAGTTCACTTAATCACAAGGCTTCACCAAACAGGACCATTGTGATTGATATAAACAATGCATGGAGTGGGACCTTATAAAACATCCCAAAACAACACACAATTCTAGAAAGTGGCCATAATATCCTCTCATGACCATATTTCCCACACTGGTAGTTTATTGTGAAATCCTTCTTCGAAGAGACTATGATGGACTGAGAGGACCTCTTAGACACCATCCAGATACTCATCCATGCTAACAACCCCAGACCACTTCCACCTTCGTCAAATCATGAAACTTAAGAGGATATGGTCTCTTTCAACCTTCAATGAACACTCTCCCACTACAATAGGATAAAAAAAACCAAGAAATGAAAGGATATAGACTCAATCTAAAAATATCAAGAAAAATATTCCTTATATTGATCAATTGTAGGGTCTTAGAATGGAGAAACAATCTGTGTTGCACTTCAGTTGTGCACTAACCCTTAATGGGGTGTACCTTATCCAACGATTAAACCTAAGGAACCAACCAAGATGGTCCATTGGTCAAGATATACCACAAACTAGATCCAAAAAAATTAAATGAAACACAGTAAAAGCATCCCAAGACATTTCTCATAAGGGACCACTAACTGGCCCTTCAACACAGCTTACCGACCAAACACAAACCCAAAACACAATACAAACAGGAGGGGTTATTAGACTCAAAACATCCCACAACATCAACATTAAAAAAACATAATACACACCATCCCAAACTAGTCATAAATACATCAAGTTTCTCATTTAAAATCATCTTTTTGAAAATAAACGATTCAGCGGTTAGCGTATCCACCAATGGTACCCCATGGGCCTTACACATGCATGTTTATGTGCCATAATGGCCACCCTCCTCATATCCATCCTAGAACTCATCCATCCATGCCATTAACCATACATCATCCCATATAACCCCATGCATGTGGTCTCTCATGTAAATACCAAAGGTTAAAATAAAAAAATTCTTTCCACTTTTCAAAACCAAAACCAACCAATACCTCCTTTTTCTCAAAACCTCTAACCACGAAATCAAACCAAAATTACATCTGAATACGATTTTCAGAATGGAAAAATCATTTAAATGAAAACTGACTTTCAATTCATACACATCAATTTCAAAACCTCTCATCCCATTAAAACACCTTTCAATAGTTTAGAAAACTCTATTGGAAACACTTTTTCAAAACCAACATTGACATAGTTCATGCTTTCAAAAGAGGTGAAAACACACTATTTTCCATTACAATAAAATTCTGAAAATTCAGTTCTCCATTTTCAAAAATCAAACCATTCCCTCTTTATTAGATAATTATTTCACAAAAACTTTGCGCTTCTTAAAACCAAGTCACTTTAAAAATGAAGATCCAAGATTTCAAAACTAAAGAATACAAGACAATGTGAGAGGAAACTAGTTTCAGTGGGTGACTTGGAAATATGGTTGGCAGCCATATTCCAATCACTTCACCATCACAGAGAGTGTTCTAGTTAAATATCCCCAGCTCCACATGGCTTTCTAGACTCTACGAGCTCACTGAGACCAGTAACCCAACTCTCTTTTCATTTCCCCTAATCATCATCAATCCAAGAAATCCAAAGGACTCATATAAATCCCAGAATCCCCTAGTGACTTGAATCCCATCATGAAGTGTGGTGATCAGCCAAATTACTCATAAATATAATTCCAAGTCCCGAAAATCCTAACTCCAGACTATCCTGACTGTTCCCCAAATAATGTGACCCAAAGAGAGCGAACCTCCTCTAATACCATTTTTTCATGAACCGAATCTGGTCGCCGCCAAAACTGGCACCAAACCCGGACCATGGAAAGTCCCTAAGGGTTTTCCCTATCCCCATGGGCTGGAATAAGTGCCCGAGTATCATTTATCTTGGTTTTGGAATGATTTACCTGAATATGTATAGATAAAACACCAAAAATATTTGATAAAATGAATCTGAAAAATTCATACCAAAAAGGTTTATACAAAAATCCAAACCTGAATAAATAAGTTCAAATGCAATAAAAAAGGTCCAAATACATAATGAAATAGAAAAAAAAACATCCCCATGGACTCCACATGACAAGGGGTCATCACCCCCAAGCCGTCTCCACAACTCTGCCCTATGGATGGGGACTAACACCCTGAACCGCCATCACCATTAGCCTTTCCTTTACCTGAGTCAAACATAACCAAGTCTACTTACACCCAAAGTGTGTAAGTAGGGTGTGATCATAAGCCCAATAGGATACTACCCAATGATTCCAAAGAGCATTCAATTCAATTTGAAAAAGAAAGTAGTTTTAATATGCAAAGAAAAACAGTGATAAAATCCAAGAAATGCAACTTTCAATTGAAAACATTTTTCAAGATAAAGTTTTCAGAATGTTCACACATTTAAATATACATGTTAGATAATGTAAATTAATGCCAAAAACACACCAATACATAGAAAAATACCACAAACACAATGAGCAGCAATATCGGGAACACCCCTAGGTACTAGATAGTCTCAGGCCCCATGTACCTCATACCTCAGTGTAAAGTAACCATAGTAAAATACATTATCATGCACAATCCACTAGTAGGGAACATAACCATAACCTATAGGTCCCAAATAATCATCCACATAGTTTAGTTAGAGTTTTCATTATCTAAATTCTAGTTGAAATATGGACAAAACCCATCTGGTCCACTAGCCGTACTAGTACACATCTGCCCCACCTAGGTACCCGGGCTTCCCCCTTTGTGCTCAAAAAATTTCAGAATGATAAATATATCCATTTTCATATAAAACACCACTAATGGTCACATAAAATTAGTACAGTATCTACACACATTTTATACCATTTAAAACACACAACAAAACACTTTGAGTTTCAATAAAACAACTTCTCCAAATTTTTCTTTGTTTTGTACCCAAAACTCATTGAAAACCCCACTTGAACACCATATTCATACTCATATTTATCAAAACATAATTAAACACACCCTAAAAATTTATTTAAACTCATTAAATGATTTATAAAACAATCTCAATAAGCATCGCATAGAATATCCATGTAAAACACCCAATTTAACACCAAATTGGTACTCAAAAACCATTTTCTTAACAAACGTCACCCAAAACCAATTTAACAGCAACAAACAAAGAATAATAACATTTAAAACATTATTTTCAGCCCTAATACAGTTCAATAAGGTTAACTAAATAATTAAAAGTCATCCCTTAATCAACCAATAAAAGATTTATATAAAAAACAAAAAATTCACATGAAATTGGCCCTTAAAATTCACTTGCATTACAGACACCACTAAAACCAATTTTTGCAGCACCAAATCAATGGTTTAAACATGAAAACATAATAAAAACAGTATATATGTCACAAGGATTTCATACAAAGTGTAATCACCTACCAAAGTAATGAAAACCCTTGAATCAACATGCGAAAATCAAGTCGCACCACCACCGCACAAAGAGGGGCTTAGAACAAACCTAAAACCCCAAAATTGGACCAAGAACACCCAAGGTTAAACCCTAGGTTCGAAACCGTACCTCATGGTCATTTTTTAATTCATGGAAAATGGAATAAACCCCAAGAAAATAGAATAAAACCATAAGCAATTTGAAAGAGGAATGGATGATACTCACTTACTTGAGAGATCTTGAATAATCGCCCCTAATACACCAGTAGTTGAAATTTAAAATAGTCAAAACTTCAAGGGAGGTTCGAATAAGGATGAGGAGGTCATTTAGGAACTATAATGGTGGAAAAAGAGTAAGAATTGAGATAGTTATGATGGAAAGAACTTACCTCCTCAAATCTTCCCGATTTTAGAAACCCTACGAAGTTTAGCACTCAATCACGATGAAGAAGAGCTCCAAATAGGGGAGAGAGAGGTTGGGTGCATGACTGGGTTCAATGGTCGTGTGTGAGGATTTGAATAACTAAACCATCCTTAAAATTGAATAAGTTATTAATTAATCAAATTTGTTTTTTAAAACCGGAATTGGGCTTTTGGGCAGGCCCAATCCCTCAAATAAAAACCCATATACACCTTGGTTATGGATTTCTAAAGGCTAAAAACTATAATGGTGGTGTTAATATGTCAGGGGAGACCATTTAGGAATTGGAATGGGTGAAAAATATTAAAAAATGAAATGTTTATAAAAGAAACATAATTTATTTTTAAATCTGGAATTGGGCTCACGGTTTGGCCCAATTCACGAAAACTCACCCATTCCACCATAAAAGCTTGAGAAACCCCAAAAAATCATAAATGGAAATTAAATTAAATTTAACTTTAAAATAAGTCATGTATGTGACATAATTTGTGTAAATAGATAAATTTCACTTGATAACAAAATTACCGAAAGCTTCCCCTTGCTTCTTTAGATGGGTTCAATTTTTATTCCAGTGGCCCTTCTTTCCACATGAGAAACATAAAATATCATATTCCCTTGCTTCCCCTTTGATCTTTGTCTTATTGGAAGGGTGCGACAAAGAATTGGGATTAAATATATTTACTTTACCTTTCTATTTTTTAACCATAATAACATAAGGCTTTTTGTGATTCATATCATTATCTACATGGAAAAGGAAGATAAAAAGATTTGGTAGAGTCTTCTCAATGTTGTGCATATTAAAATTCACAACAAAACTAGAGAATCTCTAAGGGAGTGATGCCAAAAATGAGATCAGTTCCCAATTATTTGAGGAGTTTAAATCATAGAACCTCTAGAAACTCAATGTATCCAATGAGCTTGACTGTGTGAGGCCCAGCTGGGGGAACCCTCTCCAAGATTATTCTCAAAGAGTGACTTGGAAATCTCAAACTGTTCTAGTTTAACTATCTCCTGGTAAAGACCATAGAGGTCCTCAAGCATGATATACACATCAATGTTTTTGTGAGACTTCATGAGTTTACTAGGCATAAATTAAATCATCAAACATTGAACTCTGACCATGTCATTCATATGTTTTTCTTAGACTAGGAACTCTTCATTACTTGCCTCTTGAGCAGGTGGATCAAGCATTGAGGATTCTAGCACGTAATATTTCTGTTCATGATGTAAAACAACCTGAAGGAATCTAAACCACTCCTAAAATTTATTGTCAGTGAGGATATTCTCTTTATCCAATATTGATTATAGGGTTAGTGTGGATGAGGAGTTTTTCATTTTATTCTAGAATTAAAAGAGCATATTATTAGTAATTTTCTTTATTACAAATTTTGTGATAAATGATAAATTAATTTATTTTATTAAATCTCCCACGATTTTATCAAGTCCCAATGGCCTTCACCATTGAACTTGGAATGTCTAGTTTCTTGGAAATTCTAATGGAAAGGATCTATATTCCCCTTCACATAACCCCAACAAGGGTTGGTCAATATATTTTGAAGGTATTTAGGTAGAAAGTCTTTTCCAACTACAGTCTTATAGCTCCTTGATCCACTGAGTGGACTCCCCAATCCATAAATTCTGACATGGATTTTCTCAACACTTGCCTCCAAATTGCACCAAGTCTATCAAGGGATACTTTTCTTGATGTAAAATGGTTAATTAAGCCCTAAAGCTTTATAAGAACTCCCCTTAAAAAAGTAAGTGTCCCAACAAGGGTTGGTCAAACACATAGTTCTAAAAAGTTTTGTTCATAATCAAGTAATTAAAGGCTTACTGTAACTTAATATTATATTGAGGGATTTTATTTTATTATGTAAAAAAATTATCTTGTTTTATCCTTTACATTTATTATTAATATTTAAGTAGATGTTTACTTAATCAATCAACCATGTTTGGATAAACCATTTATGCATAATCAATTTTATTTAAATTTTATCTTTTCATATTAATTCATTTGTTTGATCGTGGTATTGCATCAATAAATATAATTTTAATGCATTGGACATATAATAAATAATTAATTAATTGACTCAATCATGATCTTATCTGATGGTTGATTTAATGATTTACATTAAATCAACCTATGACCTATGGGATATAACTCCTTATTTTAGACTTGGCATGAGCTAGAGCATTCCACATGTCCACTTAGTTGGCGTCATTATGGTTCCGTCTTGAACTATCTCGATGCACCATGGTATGCTCTATTAATTAAAAATAATTATTACTCACACGTAGGTGAGGGGAACCAAAGGATTGTTTGAAGGGAATTACATAAATATCCTTGGACACACAGGTCCTACATAATAATGGAGGGAGGGATGACTCACTGGACATATTTTAATTTAATATTAAACAAATGAAAAAGGATGTAATAAATTTAATTAAATAAATGAGAACACATACATAGGTCTTGATCAAGATCATGATTGGTCGTAGATTCAATAAATAAAAAAAATTATTGTCTAGCATTCATTTATTTATTTATTTGTTATTATTAAGATGAATGTGATTGTATTAATTAATTAATTAATTAATTACCTTTCATATTAACGATTGTCCAAACTTAAATGAAGATACCCATCAATTTGGCATTGATGGAAAATAAACATAAGAACCATTAATGAAATATATATTATAGTAAATTAATTGAGCATTTAAAATTATTCAAAACCATTATTAAATTTTCAAACACACAATTGTATGTAAATCAATAAAATAAGGTTTTAATGCTGTAATTTTTCAAATTTAATGTAACATTAATTTTGTCCATTAATGGGAGACTACATGGCATTTACATCAAGCTACATGAAATGTACCTCGGTTTCCATATATCCAAGTCACACGCCTGGGGATTCAACGTGTTAACTTTTCTAGACTACATAGTGTGTACTTGCTAGCCACACACCGTGTATCCGCCTGCGGCGTTCCAGGTTGGCCCGGTCAACACATAGTGTGCAATCAAAACATTGTGTTGTTTTAATTGTTCAGTGCATCTAGATACAATTCACATGGGTATATGGTGTGTTATTTGGCCACACACTATGTAACCCAGCTTTATGGGCCAAATATTTGGCACTTTCCAATGGCATCTCTAGTCGTTCTTCATTTTTTCATAAATATCTATGAAAATGAAAGACTGAACAAACATGATTAATATGTCAATAACATGTTAATTCAAATCGTATTAAATAATTAATAACATGAAATGAAAATCTAACCATGATTGTGCATAGATCAAAAATAAAATAAATAATTATAAATTTAATTGTGATCGCTCTGATACCACTTATTGGTTTTAGGCACAACAAAAGTGTTGAGGTGGAGGGAGATATATTAAATTTTCTTTTAATAATCATTTACCAAAACCAAGAGCAAGTATATTTCATGTCAAATTTATAATTAATTTATTTAATATCGGAAGAAATAAATACCTAGACTTAGTAACTTTATTTTTTGATGATTGTTGATCATCCAAAAAGGCCCTTCCATATTTACTTCATTGCATTTGTGAGGATCCAATGGAAGAATCCCTTTAGCGGTGATCCACATGTGCTCCAATGGTCTCTAAGAAATGCCACTAATTCTCTGAGTGCTATAGTGGTGAATCAAACGCCTTGTGTTGTTCATTCTTGATCATTCGTTCTTTGGTCTTAAAGAAATTATATCTTGGGTTTCTCATTCTTGAGAGGGAGAGAAGAGGAGTCGAGAGGGAATTCATTGTGTGCATCAATTCTCTATTCCCAAACTTGGAATTGGTTTTTGAATACTTTACACAATATACATAGCCATCTATTTATAGAGATGGGATTTCAGTTACAAAATTTAATTGAAAAATAGCCATTAAATATAATTATAAAAATTAATGAAATCCCATGACACATAATAATAATAATAATATTTTTTTGTGGTGCGCCAACTTATGAAAAATGGATAAATAATATTTACTGGCTCATTAATAATTATTTTATCACCAGACATATTCTTGGTCTATTTGAACTACTCATGAATTTATTAAACACCCGAATAAATATTTTATTCTATTAAATAAATATTTTATTCAAAATTAGTAAATAAATATTTATTAAATATTCAATAAAATAAATAAATATATTTTATTCACAATCTGGTGAATAAATATTTATTTAATTTATGTGATCGATATAAATTGAATAAAATTATTCCTAAATCTTGAGAATAATATTTATTCCATTAATTAAATTCAAAAAGAATTTAATCAGGACCAATAGAAACTCTAAGTGTGTGACTCTCTAGGAATATTTCTCATTAGCATTAGGTGGGCTTAACTAAAGTCCAAGATTAATGTCTAACAATGGTTCAAGACAACCAAGAGAAAGAACTTAATGTCACAAT
This sequence comes from Viscum album, assembly GCA_963277665.1. Classification (NCBI taxonomy): domain Eukaryota; kingdom Viridiplantae; phylum Streptophyta; class Magnoliopsida; order Santalales; family Viscaceae; genus Viscum; species Viscum album. Next base: position 1,869,198,858 of record OY728120.1, on the reverse strand, counting down.
GACGACAACCACATACGAACGCTCACTATGTAATATAATCCCTTTATCACAACATCTCATCAAGAAGGTTTCATGATGGTGTCATCAAGCTATATTCTCGATATATCATTCTTTGACTATCTAAAATAAACTTGTAATTACACTATGGCCATGAAATTTATAGTGACGATTATATTTTAATAAAAGGGCTAAGATATCAACTTCCATAAATATAAAAGGGGGAAATCCTTCCTTGACTTATCCATAAATAACATGTCATTCGTGACGCACCAAAACATGTGGAATATCCAATGACACCAAAACATGTGGAATTCCTACTGGTGGTTCTACTCTCATAATCTCCCATCTTGGATATTACCAAGTGTGAACTTCATGAGAAGAAGTCTTATCTGCTTATGAGTACTCGCACTTGATAGTCTATATACTATGTGTCCCATCATAGTATGTTATCCAACTACAGAACTATATTAAGAATATTTTCATAGAACTTCATGGTTCTCATCATAGTGGAGAACTATTATGACCTCATTAATGTGACAAGTACTCTAGGACATTATTAACATTAAATTCATGTAGAACAATGAAAAATATGTAATAAGATGATTAATTTGATATTTAATACATCAAATATTAATGTAATCAAAGTAAAAACATATGGTTCTAGGACACCAACTAAAACATCCCTAAGGTTCAAGGCCATCATTCATTCCCATCCTTATCTTTCACTTGAGTCATTATGTATCGGGAAGATCATGCCTCAACCTAGAGGTTACACTTCCTTTGGGCCCCTATCCATGCGCTTTGTTCTCATGAGTCACCTCGTTAGTTGTCTCATCGAACCATCCCAAACTACGTGGGCTTTGATTCCTATCCACTGGGATATATAGGAATCCTCCCTTAGGTTCAATTCCAATAACCCCTCACACTCCATATGTTCCATCCATTCCATTTCAACACCTACTCCATTTCCATCCTGATTCTTATCCTAGACACCACATCTCAGTGAGATTATACTATCCACACCATCTTTGCTCCTAGCAGTACCCGGGTAGTAAACCATGTATAATCCCCACATAATCCATATTCATCTAACCAAGAGTGCTCCTCTTGTGAAGGGAATCTAGCCATGTGTAAGCCCCAACTCACCCCTTCGAACTACATGGTTTTTGATCCCTGTCTTCTAAAAAATGTACGTAGGAAGCCTCTCTAAGGTTCAACCCCAGCCAATAGTAAACCTTAGTGTATGCCTAAATGGGGTCCACCTCCCTGATCCACCCTTAGTGGTGTCTTGATTATCCTTCATGATGTGAAATATTTCCCTTTATGGGACACATCATATGGGTTCTTCATCAGAGGAGTTCCAACCTATCCAATGGTAAACCTTAGTGCCTCCCTCCTAGGGATGTACCCTTTCACAATGTGACACCTTATATTTATGAGACACACCCTACTGGGCCCACTCTCATTGGGTGTCTGATCCACCCATCCAGTAAACCTTTCAGGTGCTCCCTCCTAGGGATCCACCACTCTGATCCGTCTCCATGGGATGTTTTGATCAACCTCATCCCATCTCCACTAGATTTAAAACTCATGGTATACCCCATGTTAAACATGGGATTCCTGGGAAAAAACTCAGAAGACATACCTCTAGAATAAAGACCCCATTATTGATGTGGGATGCCTTGGGTTTTCGCACCCTTGAGAAGTACTCTTATGAGGAAGAATATAGGTGACCAATGTTCCAGTGTCCAAACATGCCACTGATGCCCAATATGACTACTCTCCTAACCGAAGGTTGCTGCCCTGGATAGAACCTTTGTAATGTCCAAATAGAATCAGTATAATTAACCAGCATCAATGAAGAGATGGCACCGGCAATGAGTTTCACAAACAACGTTTCAATCTATAAGGGAGACCCAGACTATGTGATGAATTTTGAGGAGGAATCCACAGAAAAAGAGACTGATATCCCAAAATCTTGTGTTGATCAATGTGAAGACATCATCGAAGAAGTGATAAATGTCACCCACATTTGGAAAGTGGGAATTCAGGGTACAATGTAGTCTATCAGCAAATGCGAAGGACACGTGACGAGCAGAAACACCTTGGAAAAAGTGTTAGAAACAGAAATGGTGAACCTGACATGAACTCTTATCATAAACATGGGATTAATAGCATTAAATACATTAGAATATGAGCATGAAATTGGATCCAGATATCTGGCACTAGGTCCCTCCAAGAAAATAGTGGGCCCAGTGTGAAATTCAATAGAGATTAGGGCAGTTAATCATGGGGCATTCCAATCTATGGAATAATCAGTGTGTATCTTTCTCTCCAACCATGGAATATTGAATGATGTTGGGGAATTGGGAATTATTTTCCCATTATCTGTATTTATGATTGAATATTCCTACTTTTCAGGACCTATGTCATAGTAAACCAATCACCCCCCCCCCGCCTGTAGACACAGGGGAAGAAGGAACGAAAATTCCACCATCCTGTATGATTCCACCTATAACACAATATCATCCATGACCACGACTAACAAGAACCCAAGACCCTTATCACCCTCATATATTATGAAAAGTAGGGTGATAGATACCCTTGTTCATCGATACAAGTAGGAGGGGTTCATTCCCACGAGGGACATGGCCCACCATGACTTAGAGGCTTTTTCACCTCACTGTCACTACCACCCCAAGGGCTATGCATGGAGCCAATACTTCCCACTCCCACATTAAACTACATTAGGAGCATCTCCCCAGAGAAATCCTACCACTCGCTCTCCTATGATGATGAATTAAGGGATATCTGAGTTATCTCAGCCACAAAAACCACCTGGGATCCTCCAAGGAGGGCTCCCACAAGGCCCTATCAGCTCCTCCAACTATTACCTTAGGCCAAATAATAGGTGATTTATATACCGTCTCCATTGGCCCTGGTCTGGAAAACTCAATGCCAAAGTTGGTCCCATGTTCTGGAAGATTCTCATTTGGGGGAATTATCTTCAATGGATCTCATGTCCCATGCCACCCCTGGTGAATTCTACTATATACCTGCCACCACAAAGTGGGGATTTACTAGTGTCTGAATGGAATCATGGCCTCAGTTGCCCCATGGGTAGGTTGTATTGACTCTTTCGGTCACCAAAACCACAAAAAGTCATCGTGGGCTGACCCATGATGATGAAAAGTAGTACGGAGACCATCCCTATACCATCTCTAGTCAGGGTGGAGGTCCTCCCCACTCTCATGCTCAGTGTAGATTTCCTTACCATGTTCTCAGCACCCGTCCAAGTGGAGGTCCTCCCTAACTTTTCGACATAAAGCCCGGGGGTCCTCCCCATGTCACATACTACTAAAATTAAGAACCTCCTCACATCCTTTCTTTCTCAAGCGGAGTTCCTCCCTACAATAGCATTGACCAAAGAAAAGGACCTTCTCACTTCATCTCCAACCAGCACCGAGGCCCTCCCCGTACTACAGCAAACCAGAGAAAAGATCCTCCCTACTTTAGGAGCTACCAAAACAGAGGTTATCCTCACTTCATTAAAAATCAGTATGAAGGACCTCCTCATGTGATCATTGTAAATTAGAATGAAGGTCCTCCTCATGCTGCAAGTAGCTGCTATGGAGGTCCTCCCCATGTCCTCACCAGCTCCAGTAGAGGTCCTCCCCACTCCAGCACCCACCACCAGGAAGGTCCTCTACATGTGTTCACCAACCAGTACAGAGGTCCTCCCTATACCCATTCTACTTAACATGGAGGTCATCCCCATATCCCATTCGGTATATTCCCATGTGTTCCTCACACCTCAACTCATCAAAGTGGAGGTACTTCCCACTCCCATAGCAGTCCAAGTGAAGGTCCTCCCCACTTCAATGACAATAGGTACGAAGTTCCTCCCCATATCTAGAAAAATCAAAGAGGAGGTCCTCCCCATGCAATAAACCTATAGAATTAAGGTCCTCATCATGTAGAAAAAGTTACCTATCCCAAAAAACCATCTGGAAAAAAAATAGAACTATAACCACTGAAAGAATAACTCCGAGAGGCCCCAAGTTGTCGTGAATCCCATTAGATTCTCTAATTATGAAGCTAAGTGGGACCCACTAATGAAGCCTCCCCCCCCCCCCATATTCTACATCAGATTTTAGGGAAGGAGCCTGGTGTGTGAGTTTCATCATCCCAGAATGTGAGATGCACCAGATTCTTAAATCCCTTCGCAAGTACATGCAAGTGGAGGAATATTTAGCTCTCTTCCAGGGTATTGTTATGAAATCCTCACTATCATCTTTAGTTTCATTATCTACCTCAACATGAGATCATAAATATTTGTTTTGGGGCTTGGTGGATGATAATAACCCACCAGATTATCCACCAATGGCTGCTGCCTTCGTACATGAAGCGGTGTCCGGTACCGCCTCCTAGAGACAACATAGTGAGTAGTGGCTTGTCAACTCGCGTGGATTTTTATCCACCAGCCAGTCCACCATCGCAACAGTCCACATTAGTGACATTTTCGGTTCCTCATCCATCCCTGATCGAATAATGGGGTAATGAATAGCTGGATACCACTTTGGAATAGAGAAGCTTGTGGGACACTCTTACAGTGGATCAGTTGTCTGAGATGTTCTGGATGATCATTACTCCCGTCTTCAACATCCTAGAGTCACTCACCCAATATGAGTTCATTATTTCTGTCAGACCATGTGGGAGATGAATTTATACCTTTGAAACCATTAGTTGGATTATCCAAAGAGCCAAGAGAATTGTGATGAAATTAGCTATCAATGCCACATGGTTGAGCTAGCAGCACTTCCCATGGATCATCACCCTACATCACTAGGCTATCACCAGACCCTTAAGCAATGATACATTCAGAGCCTTATTGTTATCTAAAAAATTATTGAATAGGAAATACCACATGTTCATATTCATGTATGGGGGCAGTATACTTCTCTCCACTTTAGTCCCATACTACACCAACCTGACTTTTTAGGTGATATTGAGAATATTTCTCCAGGTGTAGTCATGGTGAATATGGATGATTGTAATCTGGTCAAGGAGAGGGATATTGAGTTAGGGATTGATGAAGATGAATCACCCATAGGGTATCACAGTACCATGTGGACACTCATACAGGCATCATCACTCACCAGAAAAGGTAGATACTTGGTATCACAGAGTCCTCCAAGTCATTGACCTTGGGTCGAAACCCCGACAAGGGAAAAGGACCAACCAGGACCTCTAAACCCTCTGAACCATCTGGTTTATTACAGAAGATGGAGGTTGATCTCATCAAGGCTTCTTTTCTCTATAATCTTTAAGAAGTGAAGAAGTTCATTGATGAGCCCCTTTCTAAGCGTGTTGCTGACCATTGTTTGGGCTATGTTGATCCTTAATAGAATCATCTACCTCCTCCACTGGGGAAGCAAGGGTATTCACAGGTCCTCCCTGACCAGTTTCCTCCCATCGATTTGGATAATCTCGGGCATCCCAATAGGATAGAGACTGAATCCTAAGGAAAAAGACTGTGTTATTTTTCCCTGAATCTACTTGAGCTATGTGAGAACCCTCCTTGATACCCAGTTCAGATCAATCCTCCAACTACTCCATAGGTTTCTTTAGCCGCTCCATGATTCGTCGAGCCTTCCTATCATGTTGATGATCCCGTCAATGTACTGGAGGCCAGGGATCCTCAGCCAAATATAAAACCCTACCGGGAAGACCTAATGGAAAATATCATCACCCACCTATAGGCCCTTGAGACATGGTAGGTGGTGATACCACATGATGGTAAGTCGTATCTGTCATGGGTGGATGACATGCAGGCACCCCCAGATTTCAGGAATCCTACCTTATCCCATTTAAATGGGATGTGCGACCCACTACAGCATCTAGCCCACTTTATTTCAAGGTGTGGACCTATGCTGGAACTATAGCATGGCAAGAATCAGCTAAGATCCAATGTTTCATGTAGATTTTGGAAGGGTAGGTGTTTTTCTGGTATAGCTAGTTACCCATTGGGTCAATCACTGGTTGGGAATATCTTTTTAGGAAGTTTCATTACCAATTAAGCTCCACCATGAACAAGACAAGTATTTTTGACCTCTTAAAGTGCAAGAAATGTCCAAAAGAGTGAGTTACATACTTTATCGCCAGGTGGAAGGGCCTCACATATCCATTTGGCATGCTTATAACTATAGAGAAGTTTCTGAAAATGTGCGTAGGGAATGTTAAGACTAAATTGGTTCCCTCCATCATCACTCAGAATTTCTCAAGTGGCTTTCAGGATTTATCTGATAAGGATTAGTGCTTATAGGAAGACTTGCAACAGGCTGAGCAGGCACGTCTATTGCCTCCTCTGGCTCCTACAAGAAGAGTTTCCAAGGTAGAGACTACTACAGTCTCACAGATATAGGCCCCTAGGCCGCTATATTTGTTACCAAAAAAGGCCCTTCCACAAACTTTCTGAGGACAAAAAACTCAAGTCTAGCCTCGAGCTCAGCATCGTCTAGCACAGAATCAGCTGGCGCAACCTTATAGTGCACCACTTCCTAGGTGAGACAATCAGGTTACAACCCCTTATCAGGATTTATCCCCTCATTAGGGACAGATCCCTAGAGTCCCTTTCCTAGGAAGGAGGATCCATACCTACTCATTCAATGAGGCTCATGTTTCTAGTTATTTCCATAGTGCCCTTGATCAAGGGATTCTGAAGTTTCCAGAATGCAGGAAACCATAGAAGGCTGATCTCACGGATCTCCCTGACTATTGTCCTTATCATAGGTTCCTTGGACATACCATAAATAAATTTTATGTGTTCCAGGACTATATCTAGGAATAGTTTGATAATGATGTAGTTAGTTTGGTCCCTACCCTGACATAGGCTTCATGAATCTCTACAGTGCCTGCCAATGAAAGTGAAGGTGAATGGAAGCAGGTATCCAGCTGTGGGTCTCAGAATTATGGTGATTGGTTGGCTAAGAGGGAAGTTAATCATATCCATGGTGTTATTTGTGCCCATTTGAATTGGATAGATCCTCTTAAATTTTATTTTACCTCTTCCAGCTACCACTTCTACATCCACATATCTGCCTTCTTCCTCCCAGAAGAGTAGATGATGACGCCATAAGGGAAATCAAAATCCCCTGCCAATGCCAAATCAATCTCGTACCCTTGAATATTTCATTCCCCGAGAGATGGTAATCACTCCTAGAGTCCAAAAAGTATTGTAAGATTCATTATATTATGATTATCAGTACACCTCCATGAATAATATTGAGTTAGTGAATCCCTATATGATTCCCAATGATGAGGAGTGTCAATATGGTCCTTCTAATGTTCCTATTTGACACCATCATTGGTGAGGCCATGGTTATGTGAATCATCAGAATTCTCATCTCAGTGATTCAAGACAAGATGTGCATGCTATTGATACTATATATAAGGTTCATTGTAAGGCTCATTAGGAATCATCCTTTTAGCCTATATTGTCAGATTCACAGTTGTCCCCATTTCTGCTACTCGACCAGGCAGAGTTACTGCAACCATATCATGATCAACCACACTCTATTGTGGTCAAGCCTTAGTCATCCAATATTTATCTGGTAGTAACCTTTCAAGGTTCATCTATTGAGTAATGAGATATTCCCATCACTAGAAAGAGTCTGCTGGTTCAACCAGAAATTCCCATTATGCCTCCTTCCATAGAGAACTACTCTTGGTAGAAATGCACACCTAGAATAGAAGTTTGATGTGATTAAGCATCTTTATAGAATTCCTGCAAATCTATCAATTCTTGAGGCCCTCAAATTGTCAGAAGAGTTGTGATAATCCCTCATAGATTCCTTGAAGATCCCCCTCTAGTTCGAGATAGAGGTGGCATCCACAGATTCCTTCCGTGCTGAGGAAGTTGAGTAAGAAGAGTGTTAGGCCATCATATCATTATTGGGATAAGATGAAGGTTCTCCCATATGGGGGCACATTTTCCCACTGTAAATCACTGACCAGATTAATGGTGTAGAATTCCATAATTGTATCATTGACATAGGTTCTGGGATCAATCTCATCCTAACCTGGATGCCTCGCAAGCTATGACTGACTGAACCAGATCTGAGTCCCTCTGGCCAGAAGATTCAATGTTATAACTAGATAGAGAAAATGTTGTGTGGTAAAATCCACCTAAAGACCTAGTTCAGTGGCCTAGTTTAAAGCAATGAATTTATGGTGGTCTCACAGTATACCACCTAAAATGCACCAATGTGTAGACCCTGGCTCTATTTGCATGCCGTAGTTCCCTCCTCATATCACTAGTGCCTCAAGTACTCCTTCAAATGTCGAGTGGGTGAGCTCCAAGATGACGCTTCTCCTTTTGCCTCTTGTGAAGCCCATTATTTGAATGTCTATTATTATAAGTTCAAGGACAAATGGGTTCATACCAATGAGGTTGAGCACACTACAACTATGGCCGAACCCTGGATGGACTTGGATGATGCTTTCATCCTCCTAATTAATCAGTTGGAGGACACAACACCAGATTTGGTACATTTCTTCGTCATCTCCGAGCTGAGGGGAAGAAACATTCCTAGATACAAGGAACTTCATAAGATTAATTCATATTCCTATAAAGAACTTTATATACTAATACCAGAGCCTCTTACCCCTGTGGGGTATCAGTATGTTCGCCCCATGGCTATAGTAGTACGCCATACCATCTTGTTTTTTCAGTCTGGGATAAGTTGACACAGATTTACCCACCACCACTACTTTAACAACATCAAGTGTGGGACCCTCAGTCGAAGGCCTAATGGAATTGGGTTGACAGCCTTTGTTTCCATGGTTTCAACAGTCTAAGAGTCTCATGATGAAGATTCCACCACCGCTCAAGCTGGCACCAGTGTTCCTATAGGGTCAGCTAACTCAAAATAATTTCCTCCTTCTGATGATCCTCTCACCTTGAATGATCAATTGGATTTGGAATATTCTCCTCCTTCATTTTAATAGGGTGTCTCCACCATCTTTGATGAGTTGGTACAGGTGAATCTTGGCACTGGGACAGATCTGAGGCCGATGTTGATTAGTCCAACCATGCCTATAGTGGAACAGTAGAAGTATGTGAATTTCCTAAAGTAGAATCATGATGTGTTTTTATGGAGTTATAACTAGATTAAATGGTTAGACCCTCTGGTCACCATTCATCATCTTAGCCTCCCGATAAGTCATCACTTGTTCAAACATCCTCCCAGGAAGTTGCACCCATCTCACAATGCCATGGTTTATGATGACATTGATAAGATCATCAAGGCCAAATTCATTAAGGAAGTTTAGTACTGTAGATGGCTGTCCAATATCATTCCCATCAGGAAGAAGAAAGTACAAATCAGATTCTGCATCAGCTTTCAGGATCTCAATCGCCACTACATGAAGGATGATTTTACCCTTCTGATGATGGAGATACTGATCAATTCCACCACTGAATTTTAGACTCTATCCTTTATGGATGGGTATTATAAGTATAATCAGATTAAAATGGCCCCCAAATATGAGGCATCTAGCTCCTTTAAAGCATTGTAGGTTACATTCTATTATCAGGTCATGCCTTGCGATCTAAAGAATTCAAGAGCCACCTATCAGCATGTTATGCACCGCATATTCAAACTGATCCTCGGGATGCTAGTGGAATGCTACATGGAAGAATTTTTAGTCAAATACCACCAGCGTTAGATCCATATTTTAGATATTGAGAAAGTTTTTATCTTCCTTCGCTCCCACCATCTGATGATGAACCACTTAAAATGTTCTTTTGGGGTGACCTTTGGGAAGTTCCTTGGTTTCGTTATTAGATATAGAGGCATCAAGATCGAATGAGATAAGATCAAGTCTATCATCTAGATGCCCCTTCCAAGAAAACTCTGGGAGATCTAAGGCTTTCAAGGCCACTTAGCCTATATACGCCAATTTATCATGAATCTGGTCAACAAGTGTAAGCCCTTTTCCAGAATCATGAAGAAAGGTTCAATCTACCAGTGGGATGAAGAGTGTCAGACTTATTTTGAGGAAATCAAGCAGTATATACTATAGCCACCGGTCCTAATGAGACCCATATCAAAAAATCCACCGGTCCTTTATTTGAACAGCCTGGAATGATCCCTCAGTAGCCTTCTTTCCCCGAAGAAAAACGAAGGGAAAGAGAATATTTTGTACTATCTCAGTCACATGATCCTCGAAACAGAGTCCAGATATTCTCCTTTTGAGAAGAGATACCTCACACTGGTTTTCATAGGAAAAAAGTTTCAACACTACCTGAAGCATCACGAGTTTGGATGATATTTTGATAAAGGTCTCGTGTTTCAAACATGGTCAGTGGTCAACCCTCATTTTTCTGTCCCCATTCCTGGTAACAAGATATGGATGTTGTATTTTCAAAAAAGTCAATAGTTATCTTCCATCATCACTCCATGCTTATTATGTTCCAAATATCATTTAACACCACCAATATTTCATAGTACATTGCCTATTTAAAGTAATTTAATAGCTTATATTGCACACAATGCCGACTTGGCTTGTGTTATACACAAGATTGAGTTTCTTTGAAACAACACATTAGTATAATAATTATTTAAACACTATATTTATTTATCAATTAAATATTTTGATATGAATAGTAAAAATAAATTTTAAATTTTATTTATAATGTTTTCACATAAATGAAACATATTTATAATTAAATGTACAAGTTTTTTTAAAATAGTTATATATTTAGAAAAACTATTTTCTTAAAAGAACTACTTTTTATGTCCTTTTGTGAACAATAATAAAATTAATTTTAGGCACTCCTAAAAATTGAATTTGGTAAAATAGACTTAATTTTTAAATTAAAAATATCAAAATTATCTTATTCTGAATTTTTGGTATTTTTTTGAAAACATTCAATTTTTGATGAATAATGAAAAATACTGCAAAGTACATAAAAACTGAATTTTTTATTTAAATAATTATTTTTAATTTAAATTTATTTTAAAGTAAAAATAGATACATAATACCTATATTAGTATAATTTAATTCATTAGAGTCATTTTATAATAAGATTAGATATATAAAATTTTATTGAACTTTTTAACGTCGTTTACCCACCTTCTAGCCACATTTTCAAATTTGCATAAAACATAATTTTACCGCTTATGTGAATTCAATTTCAAAAATATGAGAGACGTGGTTGACATCAGTAAGTAAAATTTGATTCAATAGGATGTAAATAATTTTTGGTGAATACTGACTTTTGAATTTTATTTACCATGGTTAAAAGTAAATAGGGTAATTCAAGGTAAAAATAATATTATAATAATATAAAATTACCCCAACACAGGTCCTAATTCTATTGGACAAGTTTTTTCCGACCAAAATAAACCTTAGGAAAAAAATATGATCCTTTTTTATTCACTTGGGTTAGATTAGAACATTTAATATATTTTATTGAAAGAAGAGTTAAAAGTGTTAAATTAAAATTTTAATAACTAAATATTTTTCAATATAGGGTTATACATAAGATAAATTTGACTATAAATATTCATTATAAATATAAAAATATTTCCAACATCGTGGTATTTTATTTATAATTTTTATACATTTAATAATTAAATTTATTTATGAAATAATGATGATGCAGTAATTACCTTATTAATGAAAGATTAAAATAATTGATTTTATAAATATAAAAATAAATGTAAATTGAGAATTTTGACGCCATAAATGAATTTTATAGGTGAATATGAAATTTTAGGTTTGATTCAATGTATTTATTTATAAGTAATTAAGTTGTTATTACTTTAACAAAAAAATACTAAATTGTGTCAAAATTGACATAAATGAGTTTTAAAACAAATACTATTTTATTAAATGATATAATATTCCTAAAAATATTAGATTCAGAAAAAATACTTACATAATGTTATATATGTCATTAATTATCCACTTGAGTTTATCTTGGCATTTTATAGTAATTTTATTAACCATATAGTGTAAGAATACAAGAAGACATCGTAAGAGTTAAATTATTTAACTAAGGGGTAAATCTAAATTATTAGGTTAATATAGTGACATAAACTTGTCTAAAACCTATTGGTTGAGAGTATTTAGACCCATAAATACTGTATCCTCGATATAAATCTATTTTTAGCTATTATAAACCAAAAATGATTTTATAATAAATTAATACTTCAAGCTTTTCCTAAAGTGCCCCTCACCTCTCTTATAAAAATGTACTTTTCCTTCTCTTAATTTCACACCTCCAAAGCCATTTGGATCGGCCAAAACCTCATAAAATCTCATAAAAAATCCCCTAAATTCAACTTAGAGGCCTTAAATTGAGCACAAATCCAATCTAAGGAACCCTTTTGTTCAAATCAAAAGGAAACACCCGAAGAATAGGTAATTATTTTATCACCTCTTTCAAAGTTCTTTTCTTCTTCTACTTCCTATTTTTTTGTTGTTACCACAATAAAATAATAAATCTAGTAAATTATACATTATTATATGTTATTATAAATTTTTTACAACCATATTCATTATTACATCCATCTTATGAATGAAAATGTCACCATACGTGCGTACGTACAACTTACCTCTCCACGTCATGGTGTAGTTTTTTATTCAACACTACATTATTTGGATGGGTATAACAATGAGTATAATTAATTTAAATAATAAATATAACATGGTAATGATTATTTATATGTAATATACCATCCAATCAAACATTGTTTCACCATCAATAGAATGATATTGTCGCTCGTGTGTACGTACGACTTACTATCTCCACGATGCAATGAGATTCATCTTCAACGATCACCCTTTAAGAATTTTTATAAAAATATATATACATTGATTAATTATGAGGTATATGAAATAATATTTCTACTTGAATAATATATATTTATGTAGATAAATATATGTTGTTTACTTACTTCCATACTATATGATAAGAAAACAGAAACAACGTTCATGCGTACGTACGGACTACCATCTCCATGAATGGTGTTTCCATTTCATATATATCTATTATACATATTTATATTCTGAATATATATTATATATAAATCATATTTTATATTCTTGAAGTATTTAAATCATTATCTAAGTTATACGATCAAGAATAACAAGTTAAAACACCTACGATAATGAAAGCGATTATTACCCAAAAATGTTACTTTAACATGGAAATTATTATTAAATGGGTAGTATAAAGAAATAAATGAATAATATATGATATAATAAATATTAATATAGTCCTAGTATAGTTTAATAACATACTATGGTCATTATACAGGAGGTTAAATGTACCCTCGACTAAAGGAAATTACAAGGTAAGGGTTAATTCCTCAATCTCATTATTATCCGAGATTGTTTACATGTAATTATTTACTGGGACATATTTATCATCCATGTACATAATTCATAAAAATGTTTTCAAAAGGAATATTTTAAGGTTTTTTGTAAGGTAATATTTAGCAATATCATCATTTTAAATTTTTTAAAGATTTATTTTTCTAAATCTTTTTAATTAATGTCCATGTTTTCAAAATTATTTTAAGGATTCATTTACATGGACATGATTGTTTTAAAATGTTAATTTATTTAACAATTTTCATAGTGGTATGGTACACTTTGATTAAAAATATCTTTTAAATTAATTCCTTTATAAATTGTGTGACTTTTAAATGATTTCAGGAAAAAGGGGTATTTCTATCAAATAGTTTTACCGATTATTTTCAACTATGTCAACATACTTTATTGGATATTATTATTGATTGAGTTTGATTTATTATAATAAAATCTTCCATATTTTATTGAATGAGTTATGATATGTTTGACTGTGGATGTGATATTTTTATATCATTAATTTTTTATGGTTAATGTATTGACATTTCATATGATAGTTTTAGTATGAATGTTTATGTTATATTTCAACCTTTTTATATGAGGAATGAATTGGACATAATAAGTGATGGGTGGGCCTTACTATAGCCCCTCGATGTATCAGTTCAACTCATGAGACAAACTAGTGTCTTGGAATAAGGCCTTGACAAAATTTAAATTTAGGGTCTTGGCACGAGGCCTTGACTTTGTGGTTAAGATGTCTGACATTATGCATTCCATCATTATGAGATTAGTTATTAATGTTACATGTGATTATTCGATTTTTAGAATATATATGTGAATAATTAAATGGAATTATTTTATTTATATTTTCCATATTATTCTGAAGTTTATGTTTAAAGGGATTTTGTTTCAATTCTATACCTTTCCATAAAAGTTTATGATTATTTATGATAGATTTTGTTATATTTTTTACCCTTAATGAGCATCTGAGGTCACCCCTTTATTATGTTTTATTTTCCCAGGATGCCAAGAAGTGTATTATTATTTTTATGTAGGGTTATGCTAGGGGAATAATGGAGTTATTTTATGATTATTTTATGTTGTTTTTTATGTTAGAAAGTGTAATGTAATGTTCATGTATGTAATCTATTTTACAAGACTTCTAAACCGATCGGTCCTTCGTGACTTGATTCCTTATAATCACACCAATGTATTAAAATAATGCACCATCTTTGATCTTATAGGGTCAGGATATTATAGTTGGTATCAGATGAAGTTTATAAATAACCTTAGAAGCTATATTTAGATAAAATCTAATTAGGAAACATTACCTTAAGATAGACTTTGAGGATTGGTATAGAATAACATCCAAAAAATTTCAGTAATGTAGATATTATGTGAGTTTTACAAGAAATACATCCTTTTCTGGATACTATAAGTGGATGTGGTTCTAGCACAGATGTACCTAGGAGTGAAAACTCCGACAAGGAGTTTCGGGCTTGACCTGGGGTATCCTGGTACATGACAACAGTCCTTACTATGCACCTGGTTTGACACTCTTGGTGGATATGATTAGGATAATTCACATTTTCTTTACAAACCATTATGAAGGATTTATTAGTAAATATGTCAACAAATAAACCATTTTTATGATTATAAGACTAGATGTGTGAAAATATTCAATTAATGTTGAAAATTTTTCTAGTTTTTGGATTATAAATTATGATATGATCTAACCTAGTGTATGTTGTCATTTAGAAATGGTGCCTAGTATAAGGAATGAGAACTCCAGCAATACACATGATCCAAAGAGAATGAAGGATCATATCTTTCATGGTCTTAATCCAAAATTTAGAAGGTAAATAGTTTCCCACATATTCTCATCATATGAAGAAGTAGTATCATGTGTTAATAAGAAAAGTAATGAATTCTTTGAGTCCTATGGCTTTGAAGGGAAAAAAGAGAAGAAGAGGATGGAAGAGAAAAATATGGACAAATGGAAGAAGGGAAAAAAGGATTTTCCCACATGTGATAACTATAGAAAGAATCACCTTAATAAATGATTAAAGGTAATGATAGTTTGTTATAAATGTGGGGAAAAGGGTCATCCGGAAAAATAATTCAAAGGGAATAAAGAAAAGACTAATATTCAGTGTTTCAACTGTAGTGAAATGGAGCATTACGAAAATAAATGTCCTAAGGGTCAAGGAAATATAGCTCAAAAGAATCAAAGGGATCAAGTTCAAGCATAATATGTTACTACAGTCAATGTGGAATAATTAATGTAATTGTGCTTCTGTATTAAAGAACTATGTCATTTTATTGTCGTTTCAATGATGTATTAGTTATATGAATTATGTAAATAAATAAGGATTGTATTGCAGTACTATTTCATTGAGGATTTGAGATTGTTCGGTACTGAGAAAAGTGACTCAATAGTAAGTTAAACTTTTTAAAAAATACATGGTAGAAGTAAAGATAAACCTTAATATGGTCCTAATAATGAGATAATTGATTTGTATAAAGTAAATTGGGTATTATTAACATCCTTGGAACTGATTAATGGTTTGTTTAAAAATCGTTTTATACCATCATTATTGGGAGTTTTCAAAAAAAATTGAATTTAAGGTGTATATCCAGTATTCTATGTTTTAAATAATGAATAAGGAATAATGAACCAATTAAATATGGTTTTCTCGTAATTCATTTTATTACCATGTTTAAAGAGAATACACAATGAAGGTATTCACATGTATGTTATGTGACATTCCTTATAAATTTTGGACTATGAGTTTGGACAGAAGTATTTTGGATAAGTATAAAGGTTTGAATGAATTAATTTGGACATTGGATACTATTGTTTAAGGTTAAAAAATTTATTAAGATTATTTTTGAATTTTTATAAAAATTAAAATACGGAGGTCGAGCGACAACCCATCGCGTCCGGCAAGGCCACAAGACTTGAACCCGCAAATGAAGAGTGACAAGGGTGCATCACCTACCACTGGCCTACATAATGCCCTGGTTTGTATAATGTAGTTTTTTTAAGTGGTATGACAGATGAATTATAAATTCATTTTTTGCAACCCTATACGATTAGTTTAAAGAGAATATTTTTGAGTTCTATTATCTTTTGGAGTGAAATATGATTTTATGGTAGAAATTAGTTAAAGGATGGAACTCTACTTATCAAGTATTCTTTTTTTTCTTCTTATTCTATGAAGAAGTTAATTCTTAAACTTTAGGGAAAGGATCTTAAAACCAAAAATGTGTTATCCTAATACCTTATGTTTTTTTTAATCAATGATATTTTAAATCATCATAGATTTATAGCTTTGAGTCACTCAATTTTACACTTATTATTCACTTGTTTTTGATTGATTACCTCAATCATTCCCTATAAATATTTAAATTTTTCCACCAATTATGTGTCTCTAATTTCCACTAATTATATCCTATTCAAAATCCTAATTTGGTGGTGACTTTTTCATTTCCCTTTCCCTCTTATTAAAACTAAATTTTATTAACCATGTCTCCACTGTGGGTTTTCCACAAAGGTATTTTCTATTTTCAACCTTTTATTTTCGAAAAACAATTTCAAATTGTGAGGACCCAATTTATTGAAGGAGGGGAGAATATAACACCCCAAGATTTCATAGTACGTTATCTCTTTAAAGTAATTTAATAGCGTATATTGCACGGAACACCGACTTGGCTTGCATTATATGCAAGATTGTGTTTCTGTGAAACAACACATTAGTATTATAATTATTTAAACGATATATTTATTTATCAATTAAATATTGTGATATTAATAGTAAAAAATAAATTTTAAATTTTATTTGTAATGTTTTCACATAAATAAAACATATTTATAATGAAATTTATAAGTTTTGTTAAAATAGTTATATATTTAGAAAAATTATTTTCTTAAAAGAACTACTTTTTATGTCCTTTTTTGAACAATAATAAAAATAATTTTAGACACTTATAAAAATTTAATTTTGTAAAATAGACTTCATTTTTGAATTCATAATATCAAAATTAGCTTATTCTTAATTTTTTGTATTTTTCTGAAAACATTCAATTTTTGATGAATAGTGAAAAAGATTGCATAGTACATAAAAATCGAATTTTTTATTTAAATAATTTTTTTTAATTTAAATTTATTTTAAAGTAAAAATAGATACATAATACCTATATTACTCCAATTTAATTCATTTGATTCATTTTATAATAATATTAGATATATAAAACTTTATTGAACTTTTTAACGTCTTTTACCCACCTTCTAGGCACATTTACAAATTTGCATAAAACATAATTTTACCGCTTCTGTGAATTGAATTTATAAAATCTAAGAGACACGGTTTATATCAATAAGTAAAATGTGGTTCAATAGGATGAAAATAATTTTTTATGAATAATAACTTTTGAATTTTATTTACCACAGTTAAAAGTAAATAGGGTAATTAAAGGTAAAAATAATATTATAATAATATAAAATTACCCCAACACATGTCCTAATTATATTGGATAAGTGTTTTACTAAAAAAATAAACCTTAGGACAAAAATATGATTCTCTTTTATTCACTTGGGTTAGATTAAGACATTTATTATATTTTATTTAAAGAAGAGTTAAAAGTGTTAAATTCAAATTTTAATAACTGAATCATTTTTAATATAGGGTTATACATAAGATAAATTCAACTATGAATATTAATTAAAAGGATAAAAATATTTCCTACATCGTTGTATTTTATTTATAAATTTTATACATTTAATAATTAAATTTATTTATGACACAATGATGATGCAGTAATTACCTTATTAATGAAAGATTGCAATAATTGATTTTATTAATATCAAAATAAATGTAAATTGAGGATTTTGATTACATACATGAATTTTCTAGGTGAATATGAAATATTAGGTTTGATTAAATTTATTTTATTCATTTTAATTAAGTTGTGATGACTTTAACAAAAAACAAATACTAAATTGTGTCAAAATTAACATAAATGAGTTTTAAAATAAATACTATTTTATTAAATGATATAATATTACTAAAAATATAATATTAGGTCAAAGGACTTAAATAATTTTAGATATATCATTAATTAACCACTTTATGTTCTCTTGTAATTTTATAGTATGTTTATTAACCATGTAGTGTAAGAATACAAGAAGGCATGGTAAGAGTTAAACTATTTAAGGAAGGGGTAAATCTAAAAGATAAGGTTAATATGGTGACCTAAACTTGTCTAAAACATATTTTTTGAGAGGATTTAGACTCATAACCACCTTATACTTTAAATAAATCCATTTTTATATATTATAAACCAAAAATTATTTTATAATAAATTAATATTTCACGCTTTTCCTAAAGTACCCCTCACCTCTCTTATAAAAGGGAACTTCCCCTTCTCTTAATTTCACACCTCCAAATACATTTGGATTGGCCAAAACCTGATCAAATCTCATCCCAAATTCTCTCACTTAAACTTAGAGACCTTACCTTGAGCATAAATCCAACCTAAGGAGACCTTTTGTTCAAATCAAAAGGAAACACCCAAAGAAGATGTAATTATTTTGTTACCTCTTTCAAAGTTCTTTTCTTCTTCTAATTCCTATTTCTTTGTTGTTACCATAATAAAATAATAACTCCAGTACCTTATAAATTATCAGATTTTATTATAAATATGGTACAACCATATTCATTATTCTATCCATCCTATGAATGACAAAGTCACCATACGTGTGTACGTACGGCTTACCGCCTCCACGTCGTGGTGTAGTTTGTTATTCAACACTATATTGTTTTAATGGGTATAATAATGAGTAAAATTAATTTAAATAATGAATATAAAATGTTAATGATTCTGTATGTGTAATAAACCATTCAATTAAACTCCATTTCACTATCAATATAATGATATTGTCGCTCGTACGTACGTACAGCTTACCGTTTCCACGACGCGATGAGATTCATCTTCAACGATCACCCTTCAAATTTTTTTATAAAAATATATATATAGATTAATTATGAGGTATATGAAATAATATTTCTTCTGTAATAATATATATTTATGTAGATAAATATACGCCTTTTACTTACTTCCATACTATACGATAAGAAAACGGAAACAATGTTCACGCGTACATACGGACTACCATCTCTATGAACAGTGTTTCCATTTCATTTATATATCTATTATAAATATTTATATTCTGAATATATATGATATATAAATCATGTTTTATATTCTGGAAGTATGTAAATCATGATTTAATTGGTACTATCAAGAATAACAAGTTAAAACACATATGATAAAGAAAGCGATTATTACCCAAAATGTTACTTTAACCTGGAAATTATTATTAAATGGGTAGTATAAAGTAATAAATGAATCATATATGATATCATAAATATTAATATGGTTCTGTTAAATTTTAATAACATACTATGGTCATTATACAGAAGGTTAAACATACCCTCAACTAAAGGAAAGTACAAGGTAAGGGTTAATTCATCAATCTATTTATTATCTGAGATTGTTTATGTGTAAGTATTTAATGGGAAATATTTATCATCAATGTCCATGTTTCATAAAAATGTTTTCAAAATGAATATTTTAAGGTTTTTTTGGAAGGTACTCTTTATCGGGATCATCATTTTAAATGTTTTAAATATTTATTTTTCTAAATCTTTTTAATTAATGTCCATGTTTTCAAAATGATTTTAAGGATTTATTTACATGGACATGATTGCTTTAAAATGTTAATTTCTTTAATAAGTTTCAAAGTGATATGGGGAACTTTTATTCAAAAATATATTTTAAATGAATTCCTTTATAAATTGTGCGACTTTTAAATGATTTCATGAAAAAGGGATATTTCTCTCAAAGTTTTTTACCGATTATTTTCAACTATTTCAACATCCTTTATTGGATATTATTATTGATTGAGGTTGATTTATTATAATAAAATCTTCCATATTGTATTTAATGAGTTATGATGTGTTTGACTGTGGTTGTGCTATTTTTATACCATTCATGGTTTATGGTTAAAGTATTGGCATTTCGTATGATAGTTTTAGTATGAATGTTTATGTTATGTTTCACCCTTTTCATATGAGGAATGCATTGGATGTAGTAAGTGACGGGTGAGGCCCGATATATCCCCTTGATGCATCAGTATGTATCATGATACAAACTAGTGTCTTGGCACAAGGCCTTGAAAAAATTTATATTTAGGGTCTTGGCACGAGGCCTGGACTGTGTGGTTAAGATGTTTGTAATTATGCATTCCATCATTATGAGATTAGTTATTAATGTTACATGTGATTATTTGACTAGTAGAATATCCATGTGAATAAGTAAATGGAACTATTTTATTTATATTTTCCATATTGTTCTGAATTTTATGTTTAAATGGATTTTGTTTCAATTTTATACCTTGCCATAAAATTTTATGATTATTTATGATAGATTCAATTATATTGTTTACCCTTACTGAGCATCTGAGGTCACCCCTTTATTATGTTTTATTTTCCCATGATTCCAATAAGTGTGTTATGATTGTTATACAGGGTTATTCTAAAAGAATAATGGAGTTATTGAAGGATTATTTTATGTTGTGTTTTATGTTAGAAATTGTAATGTAATGTTCATGCATGTAATCTATTTTATAAGACTACTAATTTGATTGGTCCATCAGGACTTGATTCCTTTTAATCAGGAAAATTTATTAAAATAATGCACCGGCTCTAGGATTCTAGGGTCGGGGCGTTAAATATCGGGCACAGTGATTCACATTTTTTCCACTCCTTTTGTTCTAGTGGATCCCCAACACCCCTGGTGTTGTCCCTACATGCATCTGCATGCATTGAGAGGGAATATTGGTGTGGTTGGTACTTTCTCACATGGAATTTCATTTCCATTTTTGTGTGCTCCCATGTGATGGGGAAATCCTAACATCACTCCTTATTTCCTACACCAAGCATGGCTCACGTGGGCTTAGGAGTCTCGGTAGGGTTTGTTCCCACATAGAATAGTTTCATAACCCTCAGGTCCAAACTCTATGACCTTAAACTAATATCCTCTTCATGTTTCTCCTAGGAATATGTGGTGTGTTATGAACCTCATTGGACTCATTCATGTCGGGATTATTTTACCGCACCACACACTTCCTCTCTGAGATACCTCATTTCCCCTATGTCCAAGTCATATGATGGTAAACGACATAGAATTTTTTTTCCTTACCACATGAAATTAAACTATACATATATGTCCCACACACATGATATTAAACTGGGAAACCATGGTCCAAGAAATATGACCTTAAACTATTTTCTATCCTGGGTTCAGTTGGGTCCTACCACTGACATGCCCCAATGCATTGGGGAGTGAGACCAAAAGTGTTGAGTTCTATGCGGATATCTTCCCCACCCATCTCCACAATTTGAGTCTTTATGGGTTTATATTTCCTCAATCATTCACATTCATAAGGTCCCCATAATTATTATGGTCTCATGCCTCTTTGGCTCACCTCCCTTCCAAGGTCAACACCCTAATGTATTTTCAGCAACAAACATCGAATCAAGTGTATCAAATTTGGTCAATAGTTTATTATTAATTTATATGGATCACCCTTTAATGGTAAAGTTTTTGGATCCTACATTGCAAATAAGGTCAGAAATGATCCTACTCATCAGTTTTCATTTCCCTAATATAGGCCTCATAAGATTTGATTTACATCCTTTCCACTTCCCTGTGTTCTAGTGGAACTCTAATACTCTTGGTGTTTCTCCTCCATGCATTTGTGCATGTCAAGTGAGAAGATACTACATTGTACACTTCTACATGTGATGGGGGGAAACCTAAAATCACTCCTTGTTTCCTGCACTGAGCATGGATCATGTGGGCTTAGGGTTTTGGTAAAGTTTATACCCACATGGGAAATCTTCACAGCCTTATAGTCCAAACACTTTGACCATAAATTAGAATCCCTATGGTCTAAACTCTACAACCTTTAACTAGAATCCCTATAGTCCAAAATCTAAAACCTTAAACTAGGATCCCTATGGTCTAAACTCTATGACCATAAAATAATAATTATTCCATGGTTTTCTCAGGAGTATGTGTTGTGGTGTGGACTTATTTGGTCCCTACTCACATCGGGTTTCCAACTGTCGTGCCATGCACATTCCTCTTGAAATACCTCTTCAATCATCCTTACCAAATGATGTTAAAATGAACAAGTTGTTCCTATTATACAACCTTAAACTAAGGAATCATCATCCTGGACGTATAATAAAAAATAGCACAACATTTCATTGTTCTCACTTGAGATGGCATCACCTTTGGAACTGTTCATCCACCATGCCAATTTTAAATAACTACACATGGCTTGATTCTTGTGAAAATAGTAAAACTTTCAATCCTATTCTAACTTCTCAAAAAAAGAACAAAAGAAAAAATATATTTAATGCCTCTTCTCTCTGTGTATGGGTCGAACCTACACAGCGAAATCACCCTTAGCACTGGTTATCCACCATGACACCTATCAAGAACTATGTGTGGATTGATTCCCATCCGTATGGGATACATAGTGATGCCTAAGTCATCGATCTCATATCCAACCTCAATGTTATTTCCCCTTTCTATGTCAAATCATCTTCATCCTCACTGCATGATGTTAAACTACATGGGATTCCAAAACTACATGTGGCTTGATTCCCATCCTTACGGGATATGTAATGACACCCAGACACTTTTCCATTAGGCCCAGCCATAAACTCTCTGGTCAAAAACCTACTACCTTAAACTAGGATCCCTATGGTATTAACTCTATGACCTTATAATAAGAGATGATGAACTTTATTCTCTTCTAGGATGTGTTGTGTGGAGTTAGGCCACTTTGTCCTCATTCATGTCGGGTCTATCATAGCACCACACCACACATACCCATTTGGAATACTATAGATCATGGTATAAACTCTATGAACTTAAAATAAGAACTCATCATCCTCAATACATGACATTAAACTACAACCACACCCTAAGAAAGTTCAGGATGCCCCATGATGATTACGGGTTGTTTTATCTTCCTCACCGTAGAGGATTGTCCCTGCCAGTGTTAGTCTCAACTAAATTGTGTTCAAGAACTATGTGCAGCTTGATTACCATATTTATGGGATATGTAGTGATGCCTTGAAATTTTTTCACGGGCCCATCCATAGGTTCATTATCCTTTTCGTTCCCCTCTTCCCTATTTACGATCCAGACGTTATGACCTTAAACTAGAAGCTTCATTGTGATTTCACCCTGTGTCCTATCACATGTGATTCCTTCCTGTCTGTCCCTTGATACTTGTGTGGAGTTGGGACTATTTTTCCTCATTCATGTTAGATTTATTTCCTTCATTCCATGCAAACATTCTAGGAATATACATTTCCATAGTCCTAGGTTCCAGGAAATATGACCTTAAACTATGTGCAATGTCCCTATTGCATGATGTTAAACTGCGGGACGTGTCTTGATCACATGATGTTAAACTTTTCTATGAATAATCCTTATTTTTCATGATGTAAAACTGTGAGACATCCTAGGACCTCTCCAGATAAGTCCTTTTTTGAAGATGGGTTTGATATTTTTTCATCCCAATATGCCTAAACCAATGTGATTTAGTCATGGTGGCATAATTTCAAGATTATTAGAATCATTTTGAACATTCCATCACTCCACCCCACACTTTTTGTTCCCCTTATTTGGATCCTCATAATATCTCATGTCTAAAGGGACCCCCTAACATCCTGGATATGTCGATTTGTCTCACCTTCCATCCTAGTCCAACGCCTTGGAATACATTGGATGACATTTCAATTCATGCACCATGTTTTGAATATGGTCAGTGGTCGACCCATGTTTATTTGTCCCCATATTAAGCTAAGAGATGTGGATGTTGTGTTTCTAATTTGGTTAGTATTCATCCTATATCATGATTCCATCCTCTCTGGGTTCCGAATTCTAGGTATCACGATTCACACTTTTCATTTCCCTTTGTTTGGATTGATGTCAACACCCTTAGCGTTATCTCACTCATGAACTAGAGAACGTTGGGAATGAAAAGTTGGATTCTTTGAGAACCTTATCCCCCAGTCACAATCTCTCTCAACCTAGAAAAATTGGGTGGTCAATAAACAATAGCAGACCCTAAGTATTCGATGGTTATATGACACTCTCAAACAAAGTGGATGATTATGTGGTCATCCCTTGTTTCTCACATCAAGCATGGCCCATGTGATCTTAGGGATTGGTCATTGGTTGTTTCAAAAATATGTTAAAGTGTGATAATTGAATCAATAAATAATGTTTTCATACATTTAGTTCAAAATGAGAAAGTAAGAAAGTATATTTTGGATAATTGGAAAAACATGGCCCTAGGGGTCTTCCACTTTGATGAAGCCTTTCATCTCCACCATCTTCTGATGTATGTCCTCCAAGGCCTTTTGTCACATTCTAATCCCCTTTTATTCATCAATGGTCTCATAATGAATCTCATCCACCATTATTTTCACCCGATCTCGCTTAACTCTAAGATTAGTCACCTAGAATGATGCTTGCCTCGTCTTCTCTTGGGTCTCTATTAGTTGAGCCTTTAGTTGTGCAACGAGCCTTTTCTAGGTAGAAATGAAGGATAAGTTATCATCCAACCATTATTCCAATAATTGGATCTATTTTTCAGCCTCTTGAAGCTTTCGAGTGCTGATGGGCTTCTCTTGATTCCATGAAACATCCAACTGATGACTTCTTTTCCATATTTTCTTGACAAATTAGTCTTGGATCAGCATGTCCAGACCTCACACATCCACCCATCCAGCACATAGATCGTACTTACAATTGAAAAGTGATCCCATTATTCATATCCACTGTGATTTGGGAGTTTTTTATGAAGAATTTGATTAACTTCCATGCTCATCATCGGGTATCTTGGTTGTCCTCGATCGCATCAGAATCAGACTCATCCAGCCCCACCGGATCAATAGGTTTGTACGCTGGAAATGTGGCCAAGAGTTCAGTAGTAGTATCATACTCTAGAATCATTTTTGATGGTTTGGGATATATATCATCAGGTTGATCCTCATCACTAGATCCTATCTTGATAAGGGTGTCCCTATTAGCTCCAGGTTCCACCCCACCAGGGACGCCACCCACAATCACGATTGATTGTTCACCAGAAACCATGGCTTGGTTGGATCAGATAACCGGCCCCATACGGACTAGTGCCCATGTCAGGAAGGGATCCCAGAGTCCTCCAACCATTCTTACAATCAGGGAACCTTCTATTCTCAGGACTGTTCAGGCAAGGATCATATCAATCAATCTAGTCCAATACACAACAAGTATAACTCTGTGAAGTAGTAAACTTACAAATTTCAATATATGGTGGCTCATTATCTCGATTTATCATTGTTGGGATGTTGAGGCATGGTCCCCCATATATAATGGAGGGATTTGGGGACTCTGGGTTGAAAGTTATAGCATCTTTAGCTCCATCCAGCCTACCATCTTCTCCTGCTTTGGGCACAAACCTTATAACTTGTCTCTATGTATTGGTTGAATCCTAATCTCCATGAGAGGGGGTCACTGGTACATGATTCTCCTGCATGTAATAGGAATCAGTTGAGAATCCAAATAAAGTAGAAGAGAGATGACAGCACAGGGAGGTGAGGCGCCACTTACTTTGAGGATTTCAGCAAACCTTTCCAAGGAAGTGTCCTATGAGGATATTACCTCACCTTGATTAAAAAATTCATCCTTTTAGGATACTACCTTGGTATCCTCTTATGGTTTTTCTTCATTTAATTCATCCCCCAAGATCCATATGAGTTGTCAGATAAGTGGAATCATTCCTCCAACTAAGACACTGACAACATCGGGGGATAATTCATGTTCAGTAGCACTCGCACTTGATTTTTCATGAGATGCGCAATGCCTTGTCAGTTCATTAAGTCTTATAAGTCTTCCACTAATTTCTTCCCCTCTGTATAGGATGCGTTGAAGCCACCTTTAGAGAATCTGACCCCTTCCAGCTAAATCCAATGCATTCCCATATGATACCATATTTTATCAGTGTTGAGGTATTGTAGTATCCCAAGGCTTCCATGCCTTAGGATAAACAACATCATGAGGAATAACCACATGGAACAATTTTTTCCCAGGAGCCTAAGGGTACATCCTTTGGAACCCCCTCTATAGATCCCCTTCCTCCCAGGTCCGCTCAGCTGGGACCACTGGATTTGGTACTGCTTCTCATCTCCCTTCACCTCCGATCAGTACTGCTTCTCATCTCCCTTCACCTCCGATCAGTACTGGTCCATAGACCATCACCCTAGCTACTATAGACTCATCACAGTGATGCACGTCAGCACTTCCCCATGATGCTCCATTATTACTGCTCGACCTCATCCTTGAGGTGGAGGGGCCACTCCTTTTCTAGCTTGGATCATCTGTTGCTTCATCATTTCTCCTGGATAGGAAGCCTCCCATCTCTATTCATATTCATGGACTAGCCCAAATATAACAATGGATGGCGGTAGATCATTCTTCATATTTCCATCTTCACATGTGAACATGAGTAAGAGCTACCTCATCATGCACGATTGGTCTTCATGAAATCCTCCTAAGTAAACCCTTTGGGTCAGCCTCTGCAGACACCTAAACTGCCTCAAAAATCAATTTGGGGTGTATGGTTCCCATATCGGCTCACAGTACACCTGTGAAACTAGAACTATGCCTCGAAAGTCTAGAATATATGACCACTTATTTATGTTTTTGTACCATAATTAGGAAATTCCCCCCTCAACAGAAGGAACGGGTGAAAGATGAACTGATCTGCTCGCCTGATCTTACTTAGTGATACCACCAGGCCTAGATTGAGTGGAAAACTTCCCGCGATGTTCATAATCACTAGTCTAAAGTTTTTATGAGGGGGTTATGGTATTGAGGTATTCATAACCTCCCATGTGTTCTGCTACCCAACTGTATAGAAAGTGAAATGGACTGCACACACACAGTGGATTCTTCCCCTCACTAATATTATGAAGTGCCCTATACAACTTCTCCAGCACCGATATCCCAACATTGATGTGTTTCCTAGTTGCTAACATTTCTTCAATGATAAACATGATTTTTAGTGCTCCCATATGTGCATCTCTCACTAGAAACATCCACCCACAGATGAGTACTAAAATGAATTCGGTCAGCTTGACTATCAGTTACTGCTCATCCTTGATACTGTACCCCCACAACTACCACTTTTTATCCTCCAGAATCCACTATTAAGAGTCATATTTTCCCTACTAGGGACCTATTGGGTGGGTATGAGTCTTTATTGGCATCTTCTTGGGTCTCTCCCCAACTTCAATCAGCACCCTCACTGGAATGTTTATATAATATCCAAACCATTGCTTAAATGGATATCCCTTGTCATCTTCTTATCATTATTTGTTCTTGGAACCATATCCAATAGCACCTTCGCCAGACGTGGAATCTAATCTTTATCCTCCCAAGCAATCTAATCATGGAGAAAATGGTTGTAAATTTCCCCCATAATTGGGATTCTAGAAATCAGATGGAGATCCCAAAGGCAACGCTAAACTCTCTATGGTGAATATGAAATGTGTTAGTGTCTGGTGATCATCAGATCAACAGTTTAGGCATGATGTCTCATGGTTTAGAGATGTGGAATTGGGAATCCCATGACACTTCATACAATCCCACTCACCTCAGCACCATCCCAAACTATGTGCAAGACATGAGCACCTAGTAGGCCCAGGCCTACTCATCTATGAAGTTTCGACCCTGGAACAGATCCCAAGTATTGATCCACCCTTTTCCTAGGTTCCCAATCCCTACCTTGATGGTCATATTATATTAGAGTGGGGACATTTATTTCTCAAGTGGTTTCCCATCAACGTTTTTGAGGTGATTTTAGAGGCAGTCAGCAGTGATGGTCGTGTGATCCTTCTTGATGGGGCCGTCATCAACCCTATACCGCTGATATTGACTTGGTACGCCCCTAAACAAGTAGGTCGGTTCATCCCTACTTTCCTCTAGGATGAATACATCACCCCTCAAGATGATTTTGTATAGTAGAAACCTTTTGCATAGAGGGTATTATTTTTTAGCATCCGACAACAGCTTAAGCATGGATTCATGGTCTGAATGGTTCTGAACATACTCGCAAATCATGATATTGTTCTCCATTTCTTTTCATCAGGAAGCATCTGCAAGGACCTCCTGAGCATCTTCTTGAGTATCCATCTGATCGGAGACTTAGTAAATTTTCTAAAATGATTTTCGATGATCCATCATGAAGATCACTTGTGAATATATGGATCACTAAACACCGATGGGTTCTATGCAATTCGAAAAGGAGTAGCGGATCGTGATTCCCTAATTTGATGAATGAGAATTTTCAAGTAAAAGGACTATAAAAACCCAATTCAAAGAGATGCATTCATATAATGGATGGCTTCATAAAAAGAGATATTTGGAATAGTTGTTCGCAAAGATCGGTTGCATACAATGGGCCTTGGGAGCCCTATTTATAGTAAATTGTCGATCAAGCATCACGTTGGCCTCAGCACCCATGAACTTCACATCTAATTCACATATAAATACTCCTCACCCATCAATGCAATCCTTCTTTATGAGCCAGCCATGATTTTTTGTGATTAACACTTAGAATTTGACCCTCCTTTTTCCTTAAGCTCCCATTCTGAGGGGGTATTTATTGGCACTGAAATACATTCTAATAGAGAAATATAGAAAGGAACAACTAGTTTGAATCTAATTTGGGATCAAACAAACACAAAATTCATCAAAGGAGTCATTATCATGAAGCTCCTTCATAGAGACCTCACTCTAATGCATGCACGAAGGTGGATAGTGGTACCTCCATGAGTCTGACAAGCCCCACGACCATGTGAGCATCTTCGATGGTACCTCCATGAGTTTGATAGAGCCACGCCACATCACGACATCATTTTTCTTCACAGATCACCCCATGACCATCGCAATCATCAGTACCCATAAATATGTGGCTCACCCCCACCTAAAAGGAATAATTACCCTGAACTTTTAACTTATATTCTCCCATCTCAAAAAGCTCCCAAGCATCGCGAACTTGACCCAAAAATGGATAACCCAAGGTACTTGAAAATCACAATCCATGATTTCCTTTGTTCCTCACAGCCTCTACCTATAGTAGGTATTCCTATCACGAAGTCCTATTCCCTTTACAAAGGAGGGATCCCATTCAGGTTTCTTGAGGCTTCTTGAAGCATTAATCCTTCACGAAGCACTCTTTTATTAAGTCAGGACTCTATGCTAAAAAAAGGGGCCCCATGCTTCATGATTCTTATTCCTTCATGAATCCCATTTAATTTATAAATCACCCAAGCTTCATGAATCTCCTCTTGAATATGCACCTTGCTTCATGATACTATCTTCTATGTGGTCCTTTGGGATTGCACGTGGTGATTCCCTAGTCCCTCGTGCGGTATCCCTTATTGTGATATCTTACGTATTTCTTTTTGGAATAGGTATGCTAATGGATCTTTTTTTGGCATAGCCATGCTAACATGGAACCCATGAGTGACCACTCCTCCATCTCACTCCCTTAGGGAATTATTGATTCCTTCCCTTCCCCAAGAATGGGTGAGAAATAATTATGTAAGTCCAATGGTTGACGAGTGAGTCCTCCCCGTCCGAGCTGTAGGGCATTAAAATTCCAAGTGTCATTGTCCTAAACACATGATGTTAAAATGTAACCTCACCTTGTAATATGCACATGGGGTTCCCCACCTCAGGCATTTTCCACACCCACTAATCTCCATGGGAGTGAGATCTTCCTTATATGGGATGAGATCCTCCTGGCATCAAATGACATTTTCCCATGGGGAAAGGGAATCCATCCTGATGTAATCACCTAGACTTTCTTGCAAGAGGTATCACTCTTGCTCCTCATTTCCTCCTCCTAACACAAAGATCAGGGGTGGGGTGGTCATCAGGGAATTTCAACACCCCATCCCTCTCCCTTTGAACTTTTTCTCCATGGGATGATCCTATGCATATGACCTGCTCCATCCCATCACTTAAATATTTTTCATGATGCAATAGTCAAGTCTACTACTTCCTATTGTTTATCAAACCGATCATGACTCGTGTGAGATTATAGATTAGTAGTGACTATGAAATCATTCCATCGGGCATCCATACAGGGGTAAGCCCCAGTTTCCATCTCCACAAGCCGCTAACCATGCATAAGACTTAGACCTCCAAACTATGTGGGTTTTAATCCCTATCTTCTAAACATGGTACATAAGAAACCTCCCTGAGGTTCAAGATCGTCAGTGTCACATTCACCTAGACTCATTATCATCCTTACTGTATGAAGTTAAACTACATGGAATACCAAAATGGTGTGGAATTTTATCCTTATCTTCTAAAGAGTGTATGTATTAAGCCTCCCCGAGGTTCAATCCCATCATCCATTCCCATCTTGGTATTTCCTTCAAGTCACTATGTCTCGAGAGGATCATGCCTCGACCCATAGGTTACACTTCCTTTGGGTCCCCATCTATGTGCTCCATTCTAACAATTCACCTCCTTAGGTGTCTCATCACACCATCCCAAAATACATGGACTTTGATTCGTAGCCAATGGGATACGTAGGAATCCTCTATAAGGTTCAATCCTAACAACCCCTCACACTCCATCTGTTCCATCCATTCCATGTCGAAACTTCTTCTATTTCTAACTTGATTCTTACTGTGGATGCCACATCTTGGTGAGATCATGTCATCCACATCATCACTGCTCTAAGAATCACCCAGGTAGCTAACCATTCATGATCTCCACACAATCCATATTCATCCAACCATGATTGCTTCTCTTGTTAAGGGCAGTTATCCATGTGTAAGACCCAAATCACCCCTTCAAACTACATGGGTTTTGATCTATGTCTTCTAAATAGGGTATATAGGAAACCTCCATAAGGTTTAATCCCAATCAATGGTAAACCTTGGTGTAACCCTCAATTGGGTCTACCTCCCTGATCCACCCTCAGTGGTGTTCAGATCATCCTTTATCATGTGAAATATTTCCCTTTATGGGACACATCATCTAGGTTAATCGTCAGAGGTGTTCCCACCCATCCAATGGTAAACCTCAGTGCCTCTCTCCTATGGATGTACCCCTTCACGGTGTGATACATTCTATTTATGATACACACCATCTCGGGTCTGATCTTATTGGGAATTCTGATCCACCCATTCGGTAAACCTTCTAGGTGCTCCCTCCTATGGATCCACCTCTTTGATCTGTCTCTATGAGATGTTCTAGTTGACCTCATCCCGTCTCCTCTAGATGTTAAACTTGTGGCATACCCCATTTTAAAAATGGGATACCTAAAGAAAGCCTCAGAAGACATTCATTTGGCATAAAATACCCCATGATCAACATGGGATGCCTCAGGTTTTCATTCCCATGATAAGCCCTCTTATGAGGAAGAATACAAGTGACCAATGTTCCAATGTCAAAACATGACATTGAGGCCCCACGTGACTACTCTTCTGATCGAAGTTTTTTTCCCTGAATAGACCCTTTGGAATTTCCATATAGAATCATCATAATTAACTAGCATCTACGAAGAGATTCCACTGAAAATTAGTTTCACAAACAACGTCTTAATCTATAAGGGAGACCCGTATTAGGTGACAAATTCTGAGGAGGAATCCATGAAAGGATAGAATGACATCCCATCATGCCTTTTTAATCAAGAAGAATACATCTCCGAATAAGTGATGAATGTATCCCACATTTGGAAAGAAGTAATGCAGGGTATAATACAATTTATCAGTGAACATGAATGATGTTCAACAAGAGGACGTTCCCCAGAAAAATCATCAAAAAAAATTCTCACTTCTTCAGATGCAATCTCAATTTTGTGTTTAGGCATGTCTCGATTCTACTTGGGTTTCTTGGTTTGATTCAAATGGCTTGGATAAATCCATATTCATCTTTTGTGGTGGACTTTGATTAATAATTTCCAAATTGGTGATCTTGAGAGTCTAAGTCAGGATTGATTATCATACTTTTCTTAAAGAGATTTTCAATCCAATCCATTGGTGTGTAAGATAATTATATTACGTGCAGGAAGATTTATCTTCTGGGGAGGAGAAAAAATATCTTTCTCAGTCCAGAATCCTCTTATATTGTGGAATTAATGTTAATCCCGAATAATTTATCTTCCAAAATAAATAATCTAAAATTATCCATCATGAATTATTTTACATAAGTAGAGGAATACATTTAAGGAAAATTATTTTCTGCTCGACCCGTCCAAATTATCTTACGTGTGTGTCATTTTTGAATTTCCAGAACTTAAATAGATTTGTATCCAAAATAAAATCACAGGATTAATTATTAATAAAAAATAAAATCATAATTTCATATCTAAAATTTTAAAACATATAAATAAACATTTAAATTAAATAATAAAAAATAAGTACAATTTTAGTTAAATTCAATGAAATAAATTTAATTAAAAACAACTTGATTAAAAAAATTAACTGATTTATTAATTAACAAAATAAAGAAAATATAAAATTATATAAGAATTAAATTATATTTATATATCTCAAATTATTAAATTATTTAAATAAAATAAATTAAACATTAAACTGCAATTAATTATTTAAATACAAAAAACAAGAAAAATATAACTCAAAAACGAAAAAATAAAAAAACACCTAAATAAATATTTTAATAGAATCATGAAAATTAAATAATAAAAACAAAGATAAAAAAATTAAAATAAAAGGAAACATAAATTAAACATAAAATCATTAAATTTATAGTTTTATTAGTTTAACATCAAATTAACACCATGGTAAATTAACCCATTAAAACATTATTTTAAGCATTAAAACATAATTAATTTAAAGAATTTATGTAGAAAAAATGTGTCAAAATACAACCACATCAGTATCCAATTTGAAATACCATTCCCTGGGAGATTTATTTATTCCATAAAAGGATTTCTTCAACTTACACACATAACTTTCATCTTTTCCAATAACAATGCCACGCAGTTATTAAACATATACTTCTTCGTCAGGTTATTCCTTGAGAAATAATGATTGCACATCCATCTGAAAAATTTTATAACCTCATTTTGTAGCAATTACATAAATGATTCTAATTGTTTCTAACCTTTCTACTGGAGAAAAGGTATCATCAAAATCAATTCCTTCAATCTATGAGCAACCTTTACATACCAATCTTTCTTTTTTTCTTATCACTTCACCATATTCAATCAATTTGTTTTGAAATATCCACTTTGTACTAATAACATTTTTTTTCATTTGATTTAGGTACGAGTTCCCATGTATCATTCTTCTCAATATGATCCAACTCGTTATTTATAGCATGAATCCATTCCTGATGCTCAAAATCTTAATAAACATATTTCTGCTCAAATTTTGAATACAAAGAATTATGTGAGACAACGTTTTATGTTTTTCTTGTTTAAACCTTTTGATGTTGATCACTAATAATGTTTTGAGCTTCCACTTATTTCCACTGCCTAGGATGATATGTATGAAGTTCTTCCTCATCATTAGAAATAGATTATTATGATTTTTCCATCTACATGGTATCACTATTATTATAATTATTTTCATATTTCTTAACAATAATTATTTCATCATATTCATCTTCCTCATATGTATGTGTTTGTGAAACATTATAACGTCCCGGTTCTAGGTGTCACTTAAAGGTTCCCCATGCCCGGTTTTTCACATGGCCTCAAGTGAATTTCCCTAAATTCCAGAGGCTTCCGACTAGAAGAGAGGGACTTGGGTGTGATTTTGGGGAAACTATTCCCTCATTGGAAGAGTATGCATAGTAGAATAATAGATAATAAACAATAATGGAAGCAGTAATACTAAACCACAAGCAAATAGGGGAAGACTGATGTAAATAAAAAACTAGATCACATATATAAATGATGCATGTCACATATTTCTATGAAAGCATCCAAACAAGTCACAATGTGGGAAATACAGTACTAAACCCAAATACAAAATAAAACAAGTGAACTCTAGTAGCATCGCAAGCCTCAGCTTGGTCTCATGCTCTCCATCTCCATAGAAATCACATACCTGATGACGAAGGGTGCTTTCCCTTATCTATACATGCAACCATATAATCTGTTTGGGTCCAAAAGCATGACCCAAATAGGGCATGGGATGAATCCTAGTAGGAAACCACCACAAGATCTATGCCTAACTGTCAGTGATTATATATAGTAGGTAATAATGAAAATACAGCAAATGAACTTGGAGTACACAAAAGTAACCAAAACCTACAGTTTTCATTTACATTCATTATCATTTAATTTTCATCATTTAATCAAGTATCACAACAGGTATCTCAGAAGACTACCTAATATGACCGAATTCAATCTTGTTCTTTTTTTGGGCATACACATCACAAAAATTCAATATTTTCATTAACCCTTTGGGTAGATCACACAGTATAACCCCTCTGTCCAAGTAATGAAATAAAAAAGAAAAGACACTCTGAGGAAGCACTCATTTTCAATTCCCCCTATGGTCTTTCTGGATAACTACAGACTCTCTGGGTAAGAAATCAATGTCAATTCCCCCTCTGGTCTCATAACGTAAACTATAGACACTATGAGGGAGCACTCACTATAAATCCCCCATGTGGTCTTGTAGCGTGAAATATAACAGACACTCTAAGGAAGCACTCAACATCAATTCCCCATATGGTCTAACTACTCTAGGTTCTCATAGCCCTATGTAATTCAATTGTGTGTAAATTATATCAAGAAACCTAAAGTAATATCAACTACTACATGGCTAAAAAATTCCAATGCATATCACAAGAATTTAACAAGAATAAAAATTCAACAGTTCCATCCTATCAAGAAAGGCAATAAAACAAGGTCTGTCTCCTAGGCAACCTGGACCAAATGGACCTAAACATTCAACCAAGGAAACAAAACCACGGGGTGTTACTTAAATGTGCAATTTTATATAATATCACATAAACCAACCCTAAAAATTAGAAATCAATCTAAGGTAGATAAAATAGGATTCAATTTCCTTAACCTGAAATATTCGAAACATGGGTAATCGGCACTTTGGTATATAAAACTCAAAGACAAACAATGAAAGGAAACAAACCACCAACCTTGACGTTGTACGATCGATATAGTTTAACCTTAGCCTTTGAATCAATCTAGAACATCGTAGATCTACAAAAATGTCAAAAATGTTCAACCTTGAATAACTCGAGAGAGAAAAGAAATCAGGAGGAGAGGCTCTAGAAGAAGGAATAACTCGTCGGTGGGATTCCAACGCACCTTCTGGAGTTTGGATCAGACCTTGAATGGAGAAACGGTGGCTTAGAGAATATTCATCACTCTCAGTCACTCCTAGACAAAATAAGGCCAGAAGAAGATGAAATTGGGGATTAGACGCAAACCCGGTCTGATTAAACAAATAAAAAAGAAAAGTACATGGTGTGTTCATTTAATGTGAGCATCGTGTACATGCCTCAACTGGCCCTCACTTTAGGCGGTCTCCAAGTCACCCCACATGGCCATGTACATGGCCATTACACGGCCAGTACACGGCTGCCAGCGACAACCTGGTACACGGCGTGTACTTCTAAAATTTTCAAAAACTCCCCTTTTTCTCAAAAACACCTAAATCCAAGATCCATACCTGAAAAAGTGGTGAAGAAGAAAATTCGAACATCTCTGGCCACGGTGATCGTACATCGGCCTCCCTCTCCCAAGTCTCATCCTATACCTACCCGTGCTGTCGTAGCACCCGTACCATAGGAACAGACCATCCTTGGAGAACCTTCATGATTCGATCAATAATCTAGATAGTATTCTCCTCAAATGATACATCCACCTCCAACTCAACCTCCTCAAGTTGGAAAACATGAGACGGGTCTATAAAGTAAAGTCGTAGCTGAGAAACGTGGAAGACATCATGTATATCCCGATACCTATGAGGTAACTGTAACCGATAGGCAACCAGACCGACTCTCTCTAAAACCTAAAATGGAATGACGTATCTTGGGGAAATATTTCCTTATCTATTAATCCTCTTATGTACCAAATTCAGTGTGACATGTAGGAAAACATGGTCTCTGACCTCGAACTCCAGAGTTCATCTCCATCGATCAGCGTAAGACTTTTGTCATGACTGTGCAGTAGTCATCCTCTTCTGAATCAACTCCACCTACTATGTGGTCTCCTAGAAAAGATGAGGTCCCAGCATAGATTCCTCTCCTGCCTCCAGCCAACATAGGGGTGATCGGAATGGTCTATTGTATAAGTCATCATAAGGTGTCATCTGAATAGTTTCCTAGAAACTATTATTGTAGGAAAACTCCACTAAAGGTATGTGCTTCTCCTAAGAACCTCCAAAATATAGGACGCATGCTCGAAGCATGTCCTCTAGCACCTGAATTGTGTGCTCTAAATGGCCATCTATTTGGGGATGGTAGGTTGTACATAGAAGTACTTTTGTACCCAAATCCCTCTATAGTCCCTACCATACATGATAAGTGAATAGGGAATCTCTTTATGAAATGATAGTGTGAAGAACCCCATGAAAACGTAGAATCTCTCAGATGTACAACCTTCCAATCTCATCAACACTAAAGGTTTCCTTGATCAGTAAAAACTATGATACCCTCGCGAGTCTATAAATGGAAACCCAAACTACATAATTCCCTCAAAATGACCTCAGTAAAACTATCATGAAATCCAATGTAACATCATTCCACTTACACTCGAGAATGGGTAACTACTGAAAAATACCTACTAGTCGCTAATGCTCCACCTTCACTTGCTGATAGGTGGAACACCTCATCACAAAACTAGAAACGTCTCTCTTCATACCTGACCACCAGTACTGACGGTGTAGAACTTGATACATCTTGGTGACACCAGGATGAACTGACCAAGATGAAGTATGAAAGTCTTGCATGAGTTCCTCACGTATCTCTGCTAACACCCATACGCATCCATGAAAATGTAAGATCTCGTACATGCCTATGGTCCACCCAAGAGTAGGGTCCTCTTCTGACATGATCTCTCGTAGGAATAGGCCTTCGAAATCTGACAGCTGCCTCATTCTCACCCGATCTAGTAGACTAGAGGTAACAACTATAGAAGAAATAAAATTCTACCCCTGTTTTTCATGCACCTCCAAATTCATCTTAGAGAATAGATCCATAAGCTGCCACTCATTAATGGCCTCCTGAACTATCTGTATCTGAGTCCTCTTGCTCAATGCATCATCCACTGCATTGTCTTTCCCAGGCATATAGGCAAGCTCGAAGTCAAAAGACTGAAGGTACTCAACCCACCTTCACTATCTCAAATTAAGATCACACTGGGTAAAGATATACTTGAGGCTTTTGTGGTCATTGAAAACCACAAAATTCTCTCCCAAAAGATAATGGTTCCAACAGCGCAAAGCATGCACAACTACGACCATATCAAGATCGTGCATAGGATAATTCCTCTCATGTGGCTTCAACTGATGAGACCCATACGCAACAACTCCTTCCCCCTGCATAAGTACTTCACCCAGCCCAATACCTGATGTATCACAGTAAACAGTGTAGCTCTTTCCTGGATCTGGACAAAACTAGTATCAGTGTTGGAGCCAACCTTCCTTTCAGCTCTTGAAAGTTTGAATCGCAGTAATTTGTCCACAATTACTTCACACACTTCTTATTCAGGCTCGTTAGTGGTGTTGTTAAGTATGAAAAGTCCTTTATAAAGTGTCTATAGTAACTATCCCTCCCCATAAAACTCGGTACCTCAAAGACATTCTTCAGATGATCCTAGGAAACTACTTCTCTCACTTTCTCTGGGTTTACTGATACTCTTGTCTCTAAGATAACATGACCCAAGAAGTGAATCTAGTCCATCCAAAAGTGTCATTTTGAGAGATTTTCATATAACTGATGCTCTATTAGTGTACTAAAAACGATCTCAAGATTTTTGGAATGTTAGTTTCAAGTGTGAGAGTACACCAAGATATCATCCATGAAAACTACCACAAAGGAGTCCAGGTAAGGATGAAACCCTCAGTTCATCAGTGCCATGAAAACTGTAGGTGTGTTTGTGAGACCAAATAACATAACCACATACTCGTATAGACCGTACCTACTCTAAAAGGATTTAAGAGGTATATTTGATGGTATAATGTGAAACTGATAATAACTAGATCTCAAGTCAATTTTTGAGAACACCTGGGCACCTCGAAGCTGATCAAAGAGATCATCAATCCTTGTAAAGGGATATCGGTTCTTGACTATCAACTGGTTCAGCTTATAATAATCCATGAAAATTCTATGGGTACTATCACCTTCTTCACAAATAGGGCAGGAGAACCCCAAGGAGAATTATTGGGTCGGATGAAACCCTTCTCTTGTAACTCCTCTAATTTCTTCTTGATCTCCAGTAACTCTAGTGTATCCATCTTATAAGGAAGAATGGACACTGGTGTTTCTCCTGGCACAAGTTCAATAGAAAAGTCTACCTCTCTCTCAGGAGTCAAAACTGAAAAGTTTTCTGGAAAGATATCCTTGAAATGATCGACCAATAGAGGAAATTCCATTTGGGAAGTCCCCTGGTCATCAAGATACAGACTAGCAATCTAGGTTGTAACACCTCTCAACCCATGATGCTCTGGTCAAGCTATGATCACCTGGACATCCCATTCGCCCTTATGTAGAAACAGTTTTCCCTATAGAGATGTGAAACTCACCCTACAGCGATAGAAATCGAAAATATTATGAAAGGGAACTAACCAGTCTATTCTGAAAATGATATCATATCCCATCATCTCTAATACATAAAGGTCCCATAAGAAGTGACACCCACTAACCTCAAGAGGGAACTCCTTTCACTGATGTGCACTAGTCGTTCTAGTCCCCAACAGTGTGTCCAGTGTCATGATATCAATAGATGTAAAGATACAAATCCCAAGTCTCTCCACAACAGGAATAAATATAAAGATATGGGAATCCCTTGTATCAAAAATATCAGAAGCTAAAACTGAGGCAACCAAAATCATACCTCTAACCATAGAGGGTTCGGGATCCTGCTCCTGTTGGGTTTTCACCAGTGTAAAAAACCTGACCTACACCGCGACCCTGTGAAGTTGTCTGAGATCCCTAAGCTGATCCACCCTAAAACTGTCGAAAACCCTGTGTTTGAACACTATGGCCATGACCACCACCTTGTCCTGAATGACCTGAAGAACTCCAGCCCCAAGTCTGATGTGGGACTGATGGTCCTGCTCTAGTTCAAGGAGTCGAAAAAGATCCCCCCTCACTAGCTACTGGAAGGAGGGCATTGCAGAAGTGTTGAAGATGTCCCATATTTATGAAAGATCATCACTCAACTAGGTCTCTCTGGCACTGAGGTTTTTTATGTCTACCCTTTCCGCACTTTTAGTATACCACCTAACTACCTGAAGGAAAATCATTCCTACTCGGATCTCCATGCATAGACTCCCTATGGCACTTCCTACTATCAGTCGGAAGAGTACCAAATCTGGATATTGAACTACCCTGGACCACAGCTCTATAATCCCTCAAGTTTTGCTCAGTTATCAGCACCTGATTGACTATAGAATATATGGAAATCAACATGAAGATGTTCACCTAGGATCAGATGTCATGTCGAAGACCATCCTCAAACTTCCTCGCCAGAAATAACTCATCACCCCCCAGAATAGGTGTGAAGCATTGTAGCTCTATGAAGTAAGAAGAATACTCCATGATTGATAGAGTACCCTACTCCAAACTCATTAACTCTTAGGCTCGGTCGGTCCTCAAGGTCTTCGGGTAGAAGTAGTCATAAAAGGTTCACTGTAACTCATCCCAAGATATAACCCGCTGGTGTCCCGCCTGTGATATCACATCCCACCATCTCTTGGAAGAATCCCAAAGAATGTAATTAGAAAGCTTCACCCTCCTATCTGGAGGTGTCTTGAGATGATCTAAGATAGACAGCATGGATTCTAACCATGACTCTACAGCCTGACATCCTCCATCCCATAAGAAAGTGGGAGGATTCTACTGCTGAAAAACTCGCATCAACTCTTCCATAGACAGGGAAATATGCGGTGCTCTCTGGAAGGTCTGCATCATCCTCATAAAGCATTCACGTAACTGTGACTCAGCACTTGTGTCTAGTATAATAGCTGGTTCCAAGACAAGCATGATGGAAGGATCTGCTGGTAGTCCCTGATCTACCATTTCTGGTGTCTGATCATTGCCCTGTATTTAGTATACAACTAAAGTACGTCTCGGTGGCATGACTCTGCAAGGTCAAGTGCACGCCTCGGTTCAATTTTATCAAATACTAAAAATTAGAAGTTCAATAAAGGAACATGAGATGGAAACATTCAAGTTTTATAAAATAGGTTTACACAACATTTATGCCCTACACACGGCATGTTCCCTTAGGTTTCAACATGGGAATGTAATTCTACCAAAACTGGTCATGTAACACCCCTACACACGGCACGTTCATCTTGTGACATGGCGTGTACTTGAATTTTACCTCCTACCCAAGGTCTTATACACGGATAGAACTACATAGTTCCCTTAGAACAAAACTAAATGGCATGTTTAATTTAGACACGGCGTGTACTAGAAGGATTTTACTGACCTGTGTCATTGGTCACATGGCTGGAGACATGGTTGACTTCTACACGGCGTGTTCGCACTGTACACGTCGTGTACTACCCAAAGTTCATCCACCTATGATGTTAGTCACATGGCAGGATACATGGTCTCTACAACACAATGTGTACTCCCAGTACACGGTGTGTTCTTCCAAATATTTCCCGACCCCGTGTCTTTGCCCACACAGTCAGCCACACAGTTAAAGACGACACAATGTGTACATACATAACATGGCGTTTACTTAAGAAAAATTGTTTCTACTAAAACATAAGAACACATGGTGTCTGTTCATAATACCACACAGTGTGTTGTCTAGGTTTTTGGACAGTAGGCCTCTAGAACTTCTCTGAAACCCCAAAAAACTCATTATTTTGTCCAACGAATAACAAATTCCAACC
Source organism: Viscum album (assembly GCA_963277665.1). Classification (NCBI taxonomy): domain Eukaryota; kingdom Viridiplantae; phylum Streptophyta; class Magnoliopsida; order Santalales; family Viscaceae; genus Viscum; species Viscum album. Next base: position 1,869,157,243 of record OY728120.1, on the reverse strand, counting down.
CAGGAGAGCCTATACTCCCACGAATAAAATTTTGGCATCCTTATTCATATCATAACTTGAAAAAATTCAATTAAAGTTCATACATGATCCACAAAATTCCGATCCAAGTGGGACCATAACCCACAGGTCCCAGGACCGAAACCTGTCTCTGATACCACTTTGTAATGTCCTGGTTCTGGGTGCCGCCCAAAGGTACCCCATGCCCGGTTAGTCACACGGCCTCAAGTGCATTTCCCCAAATTCCAAAGGCTACTGACTAATAGAGAGGGATTTGGATGTGATCTTGGTGATACTATTCCATCATTAGAAGAGTATTCACAATGGGATAACATATAATAAATAGTAGTGGAAGCAGTAATACCAAACCACAAGAAAACAATGGAAGAATGAAGTAAATAAACAGCAAGAGAATATATATAAATGATGCATGTAACATATGTCTAGGAAAGTATCCAAACAATTCACAATTCTAGAAATACAGTACTAAACCAAAATAAAAAATAAATCAAGTAAACTCTAGCAGCATCGCAAGCCTCAGCTTGGTCCCATGCTCTCCAACTCCACAACAATCAAGTACCCGATGACAAAGTGTGCTTTCCCTTATCTATACCTGCAACCATATAATCTGTTTGGGTCTAAAAGCATGACCCAAAAAGGGTGTGAGATGAATCCCAGTAGGAATACACTACAAGATCTATTCCTAACTGTCAGTGAGTATATATAGAAATTAATAATGAAAATGCATCAAAGGAACTAGAAGTACACAAAAGTAAAAAAAATACTACAGTTTCCATTTACATTCATTAGAATTTAATGTTCATCATTTAATCAAGTATCACAATAGGTATCTCATAAGACTACCTAATAGGATTGAATCCAAGATTGTGCTTTGGTTTGGAATATGTGTCAAAAACATTAAATATTTACATTAATCTTATGGGTAGCTCACACAGTCTAACCCCTCTATCCAAGTAATGAAATAAAAATAAAAAGACACTCTGAGGAAGCACTCACTGTCAATTCCCCATATGGTCTTTCTGGATAACTACAAACTCTATAGGGAAGAACTTAACGTCAATTCCCCTTGTGGTCTCATAATGTAAACTATAGACACTCTGAAGGAGAACACAATGTCAATCCCCCTTGTGGTCTCATAGCGTGAAATATAACAGACACTCTGAGAAAGTACTCAACGTCAATTCCCCCTGTGGTCTAACTACACCAGGTTCTCACAGCCTTGTGTAATTAAATCGTACATAAATGATATCAAAAACCAAAATTAATATCAACTACTACATGGATAAAAAATTCCAATTAAAATTACAAACATTTAACAAGAAGAAAAATTAAAATAGTTCTATTCTATCAAGTAAGGAAATGAAACAAGTTCTGCCTCATAGGAAACCTGGACCAAATAGCCCTAAACATTCAACCAAGGAAACGCACCCATGGGGTGTTCCTTAAACGTACAATTTCACATAATATCACATTAACCAACCCTAAAAATTAGTAATCAATCTAACGTAGATAAAATAGGGTTCAATTTTCTTAACCCAAAATACACGAAACATGGGTAATCAGAACTTTGGAATATAAAACTCAAAGACAAACAACGAAAGGAAAAAACCACCTACCTCGATGTTTTATGATTGATATAGTTGAACTAAAACCTTTTAATTGACCTTAAATGTCATATATTTACAAAAATGTCAAAAAAAATCAACCTTGAATAACTCGAGAGAGAGAGAGAGAGAGAAAGAGAGAGAGAGAAGAAATCAGGAGGATAGGATCTAGAAGAAGGAAGAACTAATTGGTGGGATTCCAACACACCCACTAGAGTTCAGATCAGACCTTGGATGGAGAAACAGTTTCTCAGAGAAGATTCATCGCTCTTGGTCACTCTTGGATGAAATGAGGCTACAAGAAGATGAAATTGGGGATTAGACACGACCCCATTCCGATTAAACAAATAAAAAAGAAAATTACATGGTGTGTTAAATTAATGTACATGTTGTGTACATGCCTCAACCAGCCCCTGCTTTAGGTGGTCTCTAGGTCACCCCACATATCCATGTACTCAGCCATTACACAGACAGTACATGGTTTCTCGTGGAAACCTGGTACATGGCGTGTACTCTAAAGTAAACATCATGTACTTCTAAAATTTCCAAAACACCCCTTTTTCTCAAAAACACCAGAATCCAAGATCCATACCTAAAAAGAATATTCGGGTTCTTAAAAACATATTCCTCCACTTTTTCAAGAAATTTTAAATCAATATAATCAACTATTCTTTCTGTCTCTTTGTTGAAACATATATATCCTCTTCTATCTAGGGCATAGTTAAGAAATATTCCATATTAAACTCTTTGATAAAACTTTCCAATATTTACACCTTTTTCTTTATGATGTAGGGACTCCCAAAAACTCTTAACTGTTCCAAACTAGGAGTTTAATTATAGAAAATTTTGTAAAGAGTCATATCAGAACTTGAACTATAGAAACATCGATTCTGAATATAAAATTTTGTGATCATAACTTACCTCCATAAGTAATGATAAAGGTCATTATCAACCAACATTGTATGCACCATCTCAACTAAACTTATATTCTTCCTTTCGGTAACACCATTTTTTTGTGGTGTGTATGGTAAACTAAACTAGTGTTTAATTCCGTGTTTCTTAAGATAAATTCTGAACTATTAATTCTTGTATTAACCCCATTATTAATTCTCAACTTCTTCACAGAATACCCACATTCCTTTTCATATATTATACTAAAATACTTAAACATATTTAGATCTTCTGATTTAATTTTAAATATAGAATAAAAGTAAAGTGAATAAAATCATCAATAAAATAAATGAATTACTTATATCTGAAAATTGATAATTTTCTCATTGGACCAAAAATATCATAATTAATTAATTACAGGGGATAAGGTGAACAAATTTAAACTTTATTATGAACAGAGTTTGTAATCTTCCCTTTCTAACAAATTGAATAACACCAATCTCTTATTATTTATATATTAGGAACATCACAGACATTTTATTACTTTGATAACTTTATCATATTTCTTTGACACATATTTCCCAACATTTTATGACACATTTTATTTTCTTTCATCATACTTAGATAATAATAATTTTATACTTAACCAACATGAAACAGGTTTCCTTTTGTATGTTTCCCTCTTATAAAAACTTTTCCATCTTCAACTATTTTCATAAAAAAACAATCTTTTCTAAAAAAACTTTTTTACCTTCATCAAAAAGTTTTGAAACACTCAATAAGTTGTGTTTCAACCCATTAACGGACAAGGATTTCTTGTATTTCAACTTTTCTTCCTCAATAATAACGGATATAATTCCTTCACTTCTGATAGATTAATCATTTCCAAATGTAAATGTTACTTATTTAAATGATTTCACATTCTTTAAATTATTCAAATATCCTATCATGTGTGAGGATCACCCACTATCCAAAAGTCAGGTTTATTCTTCTTTTGAATCATTGAGAGTAGTTTCAACAACAATATCTTTTTATTTCCCTTTATCTTCCTTCACCTCAGAATTTTGAGAATTATTATAAACATGTTTTTGTTCTGGTAATAAAACCAGACACCCTTTTTCAAGATTTATAGGTTTTTCATGCCTTTCACAAATATTTTCCATAAGTTATAACCTATTTTCAAATTTTAAAACAACCTTCACAGAATTATTCCTATGATAATATTAAGTCCCCCTCAAAATTTTCTTTCTATAACACATGAGATAATTGTAATGTTGTTGGTTAAACCAAAAAATATTTTCCATATGACCAAATACAACACAATACCAGTAGTACCCATATAAATAATAATTTCCTTTGTAAAAATTATACTACCTGGTGTTATGAACATATTCTTTAGAAAATTTCTTATCTTTAGCATCAAAACTTTGTTGAGCCCCAAAATTTCTGTCATCACTTAGACTCTTTTTCTTAACTTCTAATTTCTTCCCAAATTTTTTAGAATTAGAATTATTACTAAAATTGTTCCGAACTAAAAAAATTTAGAAACTTCTGAGTTCTAAAATTTTTTGGTTTTTTCCACATACATGATTTTATCAATTTTCATCTTCTTAGGAACAATTTCAAATTTTTTTCAACCATTTAAGATAAATTTTGTTGATATTTATTAGTTTCAAACATTCCATAACTTTCACCAACTTTAGAGATACATTTCTTTAAACCTGTAACTCCCTATTCAACTTTAGGTAACTTTTGATGAACAAGTTCCAACTCTTCCTCCTTTTCTTTTATCTTGACTTCAATATGTTTATTCAGATTATTTTATTTTTTAATATATTTCTTCCAGTGACTTAGATTTCTCATCAAGAAAATAATCTTGATTTTTTTCTTTAAAAAAATACTTCTTTAACTTCTTGATTTCTATTTCTAGTTGTACAATCTTTTTGAGACATTCTTTCAAATCTCTTTTCAAATGAAATTCTAACTCTGTATCTTCTTTTTAGGAACTAATGCTTCCAAATTATTCATCATTAACTATTTTTATAAACATATTTTCTCCAGAAACATCATTAAACTTTTTAGTTTCAAATTCAATGTCATTATCTTCATCATATTTAGACAAAATGACCCTCCTTTTGTATTTGGAGAACTTTATATATTTTCCCTTGGAATAAGATTTTGATTTATCAACCTGTTTCTTCCAAGACCTTCATGGACTTCTTTATATTCATTAATATCTTATTCATTCCTTTTTTCAAGGAAAATTCACAACAAATTTTCAAATAGACCCACATTCAAAATATTTTAGGGGTAGCTTCCCTTTATAATTTGTTGTACCACTTTTCACATTTTTAGAAAACAAGGATAAAAATTCCTCAATATTGTTACTAACCTAATTTTTGGATTAAGAATCACCAAATTATTCATCTTCAAGGATCTTCTTAGATTTTCCTTTCTTATCAACCTTGAAGGAAATCTCTCAGTAAACTTTTGATTTTCTTTTCATAACTTTATCCTTTCTCATTTCATAAGTAATGAGAGTACTATAAAGGTCATATGAAGATAGAGTTTCAAGATCTCTATCTTCCAAAGATGAAACTTTGGCATCAAACATTTTAGGAAGGATTCTCAAGATCATTTCAATAATATTTAAATCTTATGGAATCTCACCAAGACATCTTATAGTTCTAATGATATCATTCACCCTTATAAAGTAGTCACCAATAGATTCATACTCAACTATTTTGAGACCTTCATACTTCAGCCTCCATATTTTTAACTTTTCCTTCCTCAATTTCATGTTTCCTTCATAAATATTTTTCAAATTTTCCTAAATACCTTTACCAGTTGAAATTCCATTCAATTTAAGAAATTCAGTTTCATAAATTAATGAGAGTAAATTATTCTTAGATCTTCCATCATTCTCTATATTTTTTTATCCATAGATGTATGAGGAACATTTTCAACAAGAAGAGGAAATCCATCAGTAGCAGCTTCCAAAATACCATAACCAAGAGACATCATATATGGGAGTATTCTATCATTCCAGATATGATAGTTCTTTCCATTTAAGACTAGAATCCCATTACTGTTCACACAATTTAAATTCTCCATAATAACTTCTCTTCAAAAAAACGTCAACAAAGATAAAACGAAGGGAACCTTTGTTCTAATTCCACTTGAAAAGGCCCAATCAGGATCAATGTATCACTAAGAGGGGGAGGGGTGAATCAGTGATACATGTTTCTTTTATGTTATATTTATTGTATAACATCCTTCACCTCCAGTTAAATAATTACCACTTTTTTGAAAACCAAACATTCATATATCTATAGGAACACAAGTATTTACAAGGATCGGTACTAAATAAGAGTAGCAATTCCTTGGAATAGTTTGTAAATAATCTAATACCACACAATCCACTACAAAAATCATTTTGTGTGGATACAATAAGTAGAAAATACCCATACACTTTTGAAACATTATGATCAATACAATAGTACATGTGAATATTCTAGCACAAATGATGTAAAATAAGTTTTTTAACATGTTTAGAAAACTTCACCAGTTGGTTCCAAACATATCACTATGCTGCTTCAATAACTTCCACTTTTATAACTATTCAAAAAAATAATTCTTCACTTTCATACCCAATGGCAGGTAGAAGCAACTTCTCTGGACGTTTTATGAAAACTTAGTCTAATGGCTCACTCTAATTCTTTAGTTAGATTCCTCAGTCTGAATTTTTTTTGAATATATAGTCTAGAAACAATTCTATTTTTCTTCTTTATTTCCTAGGAAACTTCAGTCCAATTGCTTGGTTTGATCCATTACACTCTAACCACTACCTTTTCCTTAAACTTCTTATATTGGGAAAATTTTCTTAAGAAAAATATATCTAGAAACTTTTCTTCTACCAAATATTCCTCAAAAATTTCAGTGCTCTCACTCTCTACTACATGTATACAGTGTTAGAGTACGTTGTACTTTGACCTCTATTTATAGTTGTTCTAGAAATGGAATGGGTTGGAAAATAATTTTATTTTCCCACTCAACCAAATTATAGAAACTCAAAATTTACTTTCATTTAAGCTTCATCTTTGACCACTTAAATGATTCTCAACTCTTTTGAATTCTTCTTGAAACTTCTCAAATATCCTCTCAATTTCATTCTACTTAAAACTTACAAAAAAATTATCATTTCAATACAATTTTTAATTCCGATTGAAAATTTTTAAATCTGAAGACTTCCCAACCCGATGATCTAAACCAAATGAAACTCATATGTCATAAGTATTGTTTCAACTTCTATAGTCTTCAAAACCCCTCAACAATACTTCAGTAGAAACTTAAAAACATTTTATATTTTCTTCATTTATTTAAAAATTTCTCAAACTCATGAAAAACTGTATCTAATGAAGTCTCAAATCTGATGACTTATCGGTGTTAGGTTGTGTATCATGGATCAACCTCTATTATAATCTGATAGGAAGGTGTCAATTCATGTTTGATGAGTCTTTACCCAATTGATAATAAAAAATATTTTTTCCTTATTAAAACTGTTAACTATATTATTGAACTTTTTTAGATCAGTTGGTCTTTGATCTCATCCGATGAATCGGTATCTGTAGCTCATCTCTTTCATCATTCCCAATAACTTAAAAACTATGTACTACCTCCAAATGAAATTTTCATCCAATTTTTTAAAGATTATAACAATATGTTTGATGTATCGATGTAAGTAATGACTTCTTTCTTTTATACTCTCAGCTACTGATGATTGATCCTATGGATTGGTTCATTCGGTGGATCAGACAGTTTGATGAATTGGCTAGTGTGATGGATTAGTCTATCAGTACTTCTATAAAAAACTATAACTATATAAACTTTAAACTACCAAACACTAAAAAACTTATACATCTGATATAACTCACATAGATTATCTCCAACTAGAATACTTCAACTTTGTATGCTCTCTTCTTCTATAAACCCATGCTTGTATCATTACTTCTTCATGATGTTGAGAACATTTGAATTGTCATAGCATCATCTAAATTAGGTTGGAAAGTTATATGACTTCCCATATTTTCAACACCTTATGTATTTCCATCCAAACCTCAATCTAATTAAAAATACATAGAATATCCAAACACATTTTCTCTACCTTTCTTTCAAAAATATTGGATCATAAGTTGCAGTTAACTTATGATGTGAAGAACTTAAAAAATAGCAAAGCATCATCACATTTATTATCTAACATCTTGAAATTTGCTCAAACTCTAATACAAATTCTCAATCTGATCAAAAAAATCCTTCTAGACTCAATGTGATTCTGAAGACAACTTCACCCAGAAAACACTTTCAGAATAGAAAAACTAAAACTGATGGACTTTCTTAAGAATTTTGCGTCCAATATTCTAAGTCTGGTACTCCTTTTTCTTGATCACCAATACTTAAAAAGTGAATTGATTTTTGAAAATGAAAAAAACAAAAGAAAAAAAAATAGTAGCAATGTCTTCCAACATCTGAAAAACCATTCCAGTCAACTTGGTCCCAACAAGTTTTTCCCGGGTGAGGCATAAACCCATCGCGGGTTTTGTGGTCGAGCCCATACCCCTTTTCTTTTCCTTTTCTTTTATTTTATTATCCATTTTTTTTTCTTTTCTATTATCACTTGTCTTTTCACGTACACCCATGTGGGATTCACCTTTTGGGGTATTTTTCAAGAGAGGAATAGGGAGAGAAGATGGAGAGGGAGGAGGAGGCTCTGCCTAGGGATCTTGTCTGGAGGTAGATTGAGGCTCGGTAGGTGTGCGGCATGGATATGGTGAGAAGATTTGGAGTTGTATGCCCATAAGTAGGATATTTTTATTTTTCTCACCATACATCCCCTTATTTTATGTTTTTTAGGTTTTAAAGCTTATTATGTGTTATTGGGGACCCATAGGGGGTGGATCTGTGACTTTTGGGGAGAAATTGGGTGTTTCGGGTTGTTTCATGGGTTTTAGATTCAGAAAAACCCATGTACACATCATGTGATTCCTAGAACAAACACCATGTGTTTTTTCTATTTGGGTAAGATGATTTTTTGGGACTCTAAGTCATGTAATTGAGAGTACACTCCATGTAGTCTGCTTCTGGATGTGTGGCTAAGTTCTCAGCCAGACACCCCATGTAGGGGTATACAGCTGTGTAGAGTACACAGACAAACCCCGTGTGGGATGCACATCATATAGGTGTACACACCCAATTGGAACACATAGAAATTCTGTGTGTGTTATATAGTGTCCAGGAACCCCATGTGGGAGTACACGTCATGAACTAGGGGAACACATTGTGCACTCGGGAGGGGTATACGCTGAGTGGGGACTAAGGTACACTAGAATGTACCCATGTGGGGGTACACACCACGTACAGGGTTTTCACACTATGTACTTTGAAAATGTACACACTGAGTGTTCAGAGGTACAAAACTAGGGAGGAAATTTGCGGTTACACACCATGTACCAGAAGTACACGATGTTCACTTTTTCTCTCTTAGCATGTTTTTCCTGTTTTCCACCCTACAGTTAAAATTGGACTTGTGAGTAATAAATTCTGATAAATTTTCCACATAGATCATGATGGAGGAATAATTTTGGTGTTTAGAGTCCATATGTATAGTGTTTTAGGTGGGAGATAATCTACAAGAGGATTTCCTTTAGGCTTGGATTCAGAATCCTATTGGGGTTTGTGTTGTGAGCTACGAGGCCTAGGTGGGGGTTGTGAGCTCAATTATCAGCCTGGATCGAGTGTAAAATGGTGATCTATTTGAGGTTCTTTTGGATGGATTATAGAATGTGGGACAATTTATTATCTCTGTGGAGATCTTGGTTTGTCCCTACATGTTGAGACTAGTTGCTCGAGGTTAGTGCAATTGAGGTTTAGCTCTTTGGTTTGAGGAGACCAATGGTGTTGGATCCTTTGGGTTGGATTAAATCTATGGGATAGAGGTTACGGTTGGGTTTCATTGTGATGTTGAGATGATTTTGAGGGACTCTTGGGGATTCCCTTGTTGGATGGTTTCTGATCAAGTGATTAGTGGGTGTCATAGATGGCTATTGATAATTATCATGTGGCATGGTGTTCTTTGGATTCCCTTGTGTGTGATTTGTTACCTAAGGATGGTTTGTTTTTCAAGAATTTTGACTGAGGTTTTATTTCATGTGATTTTCCTCAAGGTTTAATTATGCTGAGGATCCCCATTGGGTCTCTCTTTTTAGGTTTCCATGAGGACTATGGTGAATGCCCTAGTTGGAGTGATTTTCTATTGGATGCCCCTTTGGGAACATTGTTGATCAAGAATCAGTTGGAGACCAAAGAGGGATGTTTGAGATGTTTCCAAGATGGGCGTGACCTATGCTTATGGATGATCTAGAGGAACCCCTAGTAGGTTTTCCTACTCTTATTATGGCATTTGGTCTAGTTGTAGTTTTTGGTATGGGCATGGCCTGAGATATTTGGTACATCATGGGAGCCTCTAGTTGGACGTCACTTTTTTTTGTAACCCTGGGGACCATGGGAGCCCTGAGTTTTGGTTTGAACCTAAGGTTGGTCTTGGATATCCCATGGTAGTTGTTTTTTGGATGTTAAGACCTGGGGTGCCGAGAGAGACCCAGATATTATTGGATTAGAGTTGATCAATGTTGCAAGTTCAGTTGTTGGACAGTAGGTTTGCGAGTTGGATCAACCCATGTATTTCTGGCCCTTGGTAGTGATGTTTGAGGTAGTTTCTTCTCAGGAATTTGTTTTGAGGAGGAGACCCCTAGGATATCATGGATCGGGCATTGGCCCTGAGTGTTGAACTAGTTCTCTCCTTTGCCAGTTGGTTGTGGATAGATGGGATTAGGGTGCTAATGGGAGATTTGGATGAGCGCATACCCCCTTTAGTTTAGTGTGCACCCTAACTAGAGTGCCTTTAGGATTGTGAGGTGCTGAAGAACACACTGAGTGGGTTTTTTCCATCATGGATTCTTTTTTTCTCCCATCCCTGTGGATGTTGTGAACTCCTAGGTTTATGTATGGATCCCACCTATTGTTGGATCCATTGTTGATTCTAAATTTGTTCTGCAAGACCTTCAGAACTGATAGGTTCTCTAGTTGTATCGACCTATATTTTCCTGAAAGTAGTTTAAATCGTTCTATTGGAGTCTTAGAGACCAGTAGATGCACTTTGTCATGTGGACACCCTTGGTTACTCTTTGGGGTTTGGCCTTCATGCCTTTTCATTTAGAAATCATTGAGATCTTGTGTAGATCTAAAGGATGTGTCTGATGTTGTGGGGATGGATGAGCCACATGCTGTAAATCCTTTGTTGGGGGATAGAGCAGGGGTAAACATACCTCAAGTGTCAATCTAGAACATACGGTTGGTTATTTTCCTTGTTTCCCCCCAGATGCAGTTAATCTTTTAATGTCAGCTGTTATTATTCTTTATCTAGGTTGGACATATCACGTTTGTATTCACTTTTTATGATATAATATTATAGGTTCACCATTGGTGGTGTTCTAATGAGATTTATTTCTCATCCCCTATATGTGAACCTCGGTGTGCGGTCATACATTATGTCTAATTTCGTGTTAGAGAATAGGTTATACGATGGATGGGGCTGAGGCCCATTGTTTCTTGATTGAGCGGAACCACTCGTGTGGAGTATCAGGATCAGGCTAGTACACCTCGAGTGTCATGGGTACTAGATGTGTGGTTTGTCTTGGTGTTGCAAGTAGAGCCTAATGTATTTATTTTCAGTTTATTTATGTTGTATATGTGGTCGACTTAGTGAGTGGTCGTCTGTTGTATGTTTTTCATGTTGGAGTCTATATGATTGTATGATGAATTTCATTTATTTTATTACGTTTTTGTTTCAGTTTATCTATTATGTGTACTTTGATGTTTATCCTTTTGTTTGTTTTGGTTATTTCAATTTTAATTGAACTCAGGCCATAGGGTATAGTATTTCCACTGCACCTTTTAGACCCTCGTCACTGGTCGGCAGACTCTTGCTTTCGAGGAGGCACACTTTAGGCCTTGTGGCTAGCTAGATCAAGTGACATGTCAAGTCGATTCAGGATGGTTCATTACACTTCCCAAGCCAATGGGTCGGGTTGTGATTTTACAACACCCTTTTAATTTGTTTCTCCATTTCCCCAAGATACCATAAATATTACTAAATGTGGCATATAGATAAGTAATGAGAATTAATAAAGTTTGATTTATTGTTATAATGTATTTTATGTTTCTAATGTAATATGTTGTTCATGTCTGTATTTAGTCTCATCAAACTACTAAACCATTGGATCTTCACTACTACATATCGCACTTTTAAAAAAGTGTTAGAAATAGTCCTTTTGATCCCTAAAAAAAATTTGACATGATAAATGTCATTAAAAGTCATATCCATTAACAGTGCTAAAACAAAAGTGCTGATAAAGGGTGTCTTTATCAGCACTAAAACAAAAGTGCTGATAAAGGCCCCCTTTATCAGGGATTTTATTTTAGCGCTGATAAAGAATCCATTTATGAGCGCAGAAAAAACACTAATAAAGATATTTTTATCAATGATTTTGTTTTATCATTGATAAGTATACCCTTTATCACCACTTCTTTTAAAGTTGACAAAATTTGAAGAAAAAAAATTTCTTCAATTGCTCACCCCCCCCACCCCACCCCCTTTATCAATGGTTTCACTCTCATGCACCCCATTTTTAAATTCTCTCAATTCCCCTTTAATATCACTTGTCCAATACCCAACTATCTATTCACCCACGTGTGCGCCTAGACTTGATCCTTGGACATTGCTTTTTTACTACCCAGCTACCTGTTCACTCACATGTATGCCTAGACTCAATCCTTGAAAATATTTTTTCCTATTCCTAGATACATGTTCACCTGCATGTGTGCATAGACTCAATACTTGGACCTCCCTTGTGAAATTTAAATTCCTTTACCACTTCCCCAAGCTTGTTTTATTCTATATTTTACGATATTTTTATTTATTTATATATATATTTACATAAATTTTTTTATACATATATATATATATATATATAAGTATTTTTAAATACATTTATAAAATATATTTGTGTGTGTGTGTAATATGTATATACTTATATTTATTTAAATATATTATATATTAATATTCATTTTCTTATATTAGAATATAAGTGTAAATATATATCTGTTTATTAACACACACACATATGTACATATAAATAATATATATACATTTGTATATGTATATATATATATTAAAATATTTTTATAATGTAAAAAATGGTTAGATATTGTTTTAAATAAAATGGATAATAATTATTTCCATATGATTTATATAAGTATTTTTAAATAAATTTGTAAAATATGTCTATATTTTGTATATTTACATATAAATTTTATACATTACATATATATTTACATTTCTATATATTTACATATATATATATATATATTTATACATATTTACATATAATTGTATATTTAGATAAAAAATTGTATAATATATTTATAAATATTTATTTTAAACACATTTATATAATATATTTAATGATAATGATATATTTATAAAAATACATTTATATATGATGTATTTACACAATATTGACACGCATACACATACACACATATTTACACACACACACACATTTATATTTTGCAAATACACATACAAATATTTACATATATGTATTTATTTGAATATATTAGAATATACATATAAATATGTATTTGATTATTGACACACACATGTTTATATGTAAACATTACTTATATAAGTATATATATATATATTAATTCCTTTTTTAAGGTAAATAAAATGTATAATATTTTATTTTAAATAAAATAAATAATAAATATTTAATTCCATATGGTTTATATATTTAAAAATAAAATTTTATGTAAATATGTTTAAATATTTATTTTCACAAATGATTTATTATATTTAAATATAAGAAAATATACATATACTTAATTATAAATAAAACTAAAATATGAAAAATGATAAAAATTCAAAGACATAATATCCATATGAGTGTAAGTACTAATAATAAATTCACATTCCATTGAAAAATCTAATAAAACCCTCTTAAATGAAACTTAAATCTCATCGAATATTAAAAAATTAGGGTATTGCAACTAAAAAAACAGTTTTGGAGGACTTATAGACTTTTTTTACCTTAGAAAATAGTTAATTGAGATTTCCTTTATTAAAATTGAGTATATATCTTAGAATGATTCAATTTGATATGTGGTAGACCTCAAATGAATATTCAGATCAAAAGTTATGGTCACTTGAAATTCAAGTCTTGTTTTCAACTTATCTTAGACCATTCATTAATTTATTGAATTTTTATGTCATTCAATTGTTATCAAATGACTATTATTCAATATTAATTAGAAAATTATTAATTAATATTAATTTTTAATTATTTTTGAAGCCATTTTTTACTGAATATCTTTTATATTAACTGTAAATACATATTTAGACTTGTACAAATCATATTTAATAAAATATATTTTATTTATATCAATATAATTATATTTATCTATTAATATATTTTTTTAATGATATATAGTTTTTTTATGAAATATACCCTTTATCAATACTAGCTAAAAGCATTGATAAATGGTACTTTTATCAGCGCTAAAAAAACTCTGACAAAGGGGCACTTTTATTAGTGTTTTTTAAGTGCTGATAAAATCACCCTTTATCAACAATTTTTTAGCATTAATAAAGGGAGTATTTTATCAGTGATTTTTTTAATGCTGATAAAAGTACATTTTCTGCACAATTTTTTCTTGTGATGATAAAGACACTCCCTATATTAGGGTTTTTAAATAATGTTAATAAGTATAACGCTTAATATTGTACAATTTGTAGAAGTGTTCTTGGATTCACTACTATAAAATAGGACTTTAACAGTGCCAAAAATGGACTTTATCGGCATTAGAAAAGTGTTGAATATATGATCAAGGTTAAAATCCCTAGAATTTTATTAGCACTGAAAAAGCACTAATAAAGGTTCCCATTATCGATGCTAAAAAAAGCACTGATAAATGAGACCTTTATCAGCACTTTAATTTAGCACCGTTAAAGAAACCATTTATCAGTTCTTATAAAATCATTGATAAAGTATCTTTATCAACACTTTTAAAAGCACTAATAAATGTGGTCTTTATTGGTGATTTTAAAATCGTTGATAAAGGGTCATTCTGCAGTGTGCTATAAAAGCATATCGCTATACCAAAAACACACCATATATCAAAAAAACAAGTCCCAATACAGGATTTAAATGAAATGAAATTTACAAAACAAACATAAGAAAAAAACTATATTATAGACATTTCAAACATCAGTTTATACAATTACATAAATACAAATTATTACATATATTCAAAAACATAAATCTTTTTTTATCTTTTAATCCTGACCCGACTCATGTTATTACCAAACAAACCACCCCTACTCGAGCAAAAGAATGCCCATGTATAAGAAAAAAATTCGTATTTTAGTAATAATATATAGAAATAAATTAAGAGAGTGTGTTAATTTTACTAAAATGAATGTCAATGTTAAATAAAAAGATGCACTTGGAGTATTACCGGTCACACCATGCATCAGATTGAGGTGAGAATGATTCCAACATGTCTCAAATGACTTATGGATCGTTGTCCTGGAGTATCAAAACAATATAAATATGTTTGCTCAGTTTTGAGTATGTCAGTTTTCTTTTTTACTAAAATGTCATTTTAAACTAGAAACACATAGTTTTGACTCATTCCAATCACATCATGTATCGGTTTGACATGAAACGGATTCATACACATCAAAAATGACTTATAAATCATTGTTATAAATTATCAAGAAAATCTGAGCGTGTTTGATTTGTTTTCAGTGAGTAACACTTTTTTTAACTAAAGTATAAAAACAATCTGAATGTGTTTTTTCAGTTTTGAGGTGCAACTGATTCTTGCAAAGACATGACACATTGAGTCATAGTGGTCACACCTTGCGTCGAATTGAGATGTGGCCGATTTATACACATCTCAAATGATTTATGAATCATTTCCCTAAGTGTGAATGAAGGACACACCTCCATCGACTTCTTTTTCCAATAATAAAAACCCCATAATTTTTTTGAATATACAAACAAAATATCTTGAACTGAACAATGAACCTACACACAAGGAACAAAGAGTTATATCCACAAAAATAGACATCTCCAAATAGACACTATAGAAAGAGGATAACTAATTCAATAAAGGCTGACCATTTAAAGGTTCACATTCAGAAAAAAAACCATTTGAACTATGAAAGGGTGATTTCATCCGACTTTTATAATAGAAGATGAACTTACAAAATCCACAAAACAAAAATGAGGAAACTCAGAACATCTTCACCCCAACACAACATACAAAAACTGAGTCAATGTGTTGTATGCTTCTTTCACAAAAACTCATCCAAATATGCTTCCTCCACCAAATTCTCAAAATGGAGATCCTTGGAGAAGAGTACATTCTCCTTAATCCCTAAATGAAGTCCCCCAATGAAAAGAGAAGCTTTCAGCAGATCCTGTGACACCACCTCCCGAGAAAAGGAAACCAACTCTTTGAAGTGTTCAACATAAGTCTTTACTATCTGTTGACCTTGCAGGACACTCATGATCTCTTCCCTTTTCTTTATCTTCACCTTCTCAAGTATAAAATATCAGACAAAGATGGACTTAAAAACTTCCCACATCATCCCAACTTGCATTGTTGGCGGGGAAAACAACTCCCATTATTCCAAAGCTAGACCCTCCAAGCAAACCCAGAACAACATGAACTCTAACGGCTTTGGGAGTTCCCAACACTCTAAAGACATTATTAACTTCATCAAGCCACTTCAATGCATATAACTAACGTCAATTTACACAGAATATGGGTAGCAATTGAGGAGAACTAGAAACAGAGCGAGACCCACTAGAAACTTTGGGGACCTTTTTGGGAAGCATATTATGAATAACACAAAAATCATAAAATCAGGTTCATAATCAATTCCTCACATACCCACACATGTGAACATTCTCATAAGGAATACTAAGGTTCACACTTACCACTTTATCACCAAACCCAATAATTTACCAAATTTTCAATCCAAAACATTTTCCTTTAAAACTCATTTTTTCCAATTTGAGACCATTTGAAAGAAATCATTTTAATTTTCAAAATCGTTTTCATTTTAAAAGCTTGATCACAACAACCGAGACCAAAACAAGACATAATTCACACTAAACCACCAAAATGATTAACTAGTAGTCATGCTTAGCCGAACGATGTGGTAGTGGGATATAGTTTACTTAGTATACAAGTTTACTATGATTAAAACGATCAAAATCCCCTAGAACTAATAAAATCTCAAAAGTACCACCATATACATAATACTTAGCCACTGGGTTCTTGGTAGTGTTAACAGTGGCCCTAATTAAACTAGCCTATCAACAGGTACCTGGTTCCATTCCATCAGGAACTCAGTGCCTACCATATAAGGGTACCTCTATCTCTTCACCACTCACTCCTATCAAATCCTCTAACCCTTCATTAAACTCCCCTTCAACACAAAATACACCCAAAATGAGACTAAGATACTAAAAAAGGGGATTACATGGTTAGATCAAATGTTTCATTTAAAACCTCCACAACCACAAGCATTTCATACTCAATAATATTCAACCAGATTCTTGAGGGAATAGATTCAACCATTCGGTTTTCATATGTGTAAGGCTGGCTGTTAAGAAATTTCCTAGGCTTTTCCAATAATTTTAAAGGGTCTGATGTATTTCGAGGTTAATTTTCTCTTCTTTATAATCCATTAGTGAACCAATATCAAGGAAACATAAATAAAAACATGATTATTAGAATTAAATTACAAGGGTCGCCTCTTATGGTTATTGTAGTACATTGGTTGACTTTGAGTAGTTTCGAAATGTTTTTGAATTAACATCACTCGGTCTATTATTTCTTGTACAAGACTAGGGTTATTCATAGGATATTATTCTATCTTTATCAAACATAAAGGAGAGTGAAAATGTATTTAATATAATTTTTCATATGGGTCCATCTGGATAAGTGATTGATAATTGTTTTTATAAGATAATTCCACCAAGGAAAGTTAATCTTTCCAGGAGCCACTGAAGTTAAGAATTAAGGCTCAAAGAATATCCTCAAATATCAAAATAGTCTAATTAAGAATGACTATTAGTCTGTGAAATAATGAAAGTATAAAATTTCACCCATAACCTCATTGAAAATCAATGTCATTGTAATAACCAAGATAAAAACATCATATCCCTAACAAATACAACACTAGTTGGGACACCTGGAAGCATTATTATCTCTTTAACATGCAATTAATTGAGTTCATTAATTGAGGAAGCCTCTTCAATATGTAATAAGTTTTTCATCTTAGTTAGGTGATCCACTATAACCCATGATACATCTTTTTATTTAGTTGATCTTGAAAAACTATTCAAGAAATCCATCATTATTTCACCCCATTTCCCAATAGGAAAAGTGTTGAAAGAGTACTTATTGGTTTTTTGTATTTTTCCTTCACCAGATTATAGGTAAACAATTTATAGAGGAATATTATGATTAATTTCATCATTATAGGCTACAAAAACTAGTGACTAATATCATGGTACATCTTTATGATCATTACATGAACCTAGAGGAGTCACGTCGGCAGTGGCAAGGAGATGAGATGTAGGGTTTTTCATGGTTAAGAACAGCGCAAAACGCAAAGCGCGGAACCCAAAAGATCAAAAAACGATAGAGAAAAGGTCGAAAATAACATATATTGGATTCTAGCCTTGATTCTTCTGAGGCAACATAGAGGATTCACACCGGTAGTGATGAGGATAAGAGATGTAGGGTTCATCATGGTTAAGAACAATGAAAAACACAAAACAAAAAATGTGTAACCCAAAATATCAAACAATGATAGAGGAAAAGTAGTAAATAACATACATTGGATTCTAGCTTTGATTCGTCCAAGGGAATGTAGAGGAGTCACACCGGTAGTAGAGGAGTTCTACGAGAGCTTGAGAATCGCGATTGACTGAGTACCAATTAGGGTTCTTTTAAATATATCAGAAACATTTTTAACAATGATTTCAGAATAGCGCTGATAAATATACATTTTTATCAATGTTAAATTGATAAGCATTGATAAAAGGGAAATTTATTAGCCCTAAAAAGCGCTGATAAAAAATATCTTTATCAGTGTTAATATTTTAGCACTGATAAAGATTCTTTTTAACAATGCTTTTTTAGTACTGATAAAGGATTTATTTAAATAAATTTATTATAATTTTATAATTATTAAATATATGTAATTATTTATTTATAATTACATAAATACTTATTTAAAAAATAACTATTATTTATTTATAATAATTATAAATTTATAAATTTATAAATATAGTAAATATATATTTATAAATATATTTATTTACAAATATATTTTTAACATTATTAATGGATATATATTCTTAAATACATGCATTTTAAAAATGAGCGAAATTGAATAATTCAAAATGAGTACACTTTAAAAATATTAAAAAAATTGATACGTTTTATTAATTAAATATAATTTATTAAAAAAATATGGATATATATATATATTGAAGTAAGATTAATACATATTAAAAATACCAAAACATAGTAAAGAATTTATATAAATAAACAATAGAAAATGATCAAATTCAAAAAAAATAAAAATAAAAATATTAAAAATGAATGCCCTAGCTATAATAGTATTAAAAATAAATAAATAAAATTAGACAATTAAAAACATAATATATTAAATGTATCATGTTATAATGAAATTCTAAAATATACTGAAATTTGAATAAATTACATAAATATTTGGTGTATGTGTTTCTATATATTGTGTAAATATATTTTTGTGTGTGTTTGTATATAAAACTAAATTAATTACATGCACACACACACACACATACATGAAATCAATGTAACACACGACATTTGATATATGTTAAATTGAAAAATCAAACAATATTAAAAATGAATAAGACATTAATATGTTTTAATTAACATTTTATTCATTTTATATATATATTTAATATATATTATTTATTACTATTTATAATTAATATATATATATATTATAATTAATTTTTTTATTAATAATTATTTCATTAATAAATTTTTAAATAATTTTGTAATTTATTCATTTTTATTTTTTTGTTTAATTATATATTCATTTATATATCTACATTTAATATATATTATTCATCAATATTTATAATCTATATATATTTATATTAAATTTATTCATTTTTATCAATGATTATTTAATTAATAAAATGTTTAATATTTTTCTTAATTTACTCATTTTAAATTTTTATTTGTTTAATTATTTCATTTTATTCATTTTACATATCTATATATTTAATATATACTATTTATTAATTTTTAAAATTTATATATATTTATTTTCAATTTATTCATTTTTAAAAATAATTAATTAATTAATGAAATTTTTTTAAACAATAATTTTATTTGTTTAATTATTTCATTTTATTGTGGACCTTTATTAGAGTGCTGATAAAGGTTACCATTTATCAGCGATTTAATTTTAGTACTCATAAAGGATACTTTTTATTAGCGCTGAAAATAAAGCGCTGATAAATGTGAATTTTATCAGCACTAAATAAAAAAGAATTGATAAAGGGTTCCCTTTATCAGCGCTTTTATTTAGAGTTGATAAAGGTCTCACTTTATCAGCGCTTATTTTAGCACTGATAAAGATGAACTTTCTCAACGCATTTTTCTAGCGCTGATAAATTCTGGTGCTGTTAAAGGTGAATTTTGTAGTTGTGATTGTGATCTTATGTATTTTGTACCATTGTAATAAAATAACTACTAACTCTAGTTACTATAGTTAATGTTGTTACAATAAATCTAATCACAATGATATCAGGTTACATTTTGTTAGAGAAATCATTGAATATGGAACCATGTGTGTCAATAAAACACATTGATAACAACCACTACCATAGATTCGGCCTTATGCAGTGCCACCTTATACCAGCACTAAAAAAACACTAATAAAGCACCTTTTATCAGTGCTAAAAAATAATTGATAAAAGTAACTCATTATCATCACTTTTTTTAGCACTGATAAAGGGTGCTTATAACATCGCTTTTCTTAGCGATGATAAATGTATTTTATCAGCACTAAAACTATTGTTTTATCACTAATAAAAGCTGTATTTCATAAAAAAAAATCTATATATCATTCAAAAACTAATATTAATATATAAATATATTTATATTTATACAGATATAGTATATATTATAAAATATGATTTATATAATATTAAATATGTAATCACACTTAATATATAAGATACTTATTGGAAGACGGTTTATAAAATAATTAAAAAATAATTAAAAAATAATATTAATTAAATATTTTCTAATTATTATTGATAAATAGTAATTTAATAACAATTTGAAGATATAAAAAATCAATAAATTAATAAATGGTCTAAAATAAGTTGAAAACATGACTCAAACTTCAAATGGTCATAACTTTTGATCTGGGTGTTCATTTGAGATATACCACATATTAAATCAAAGCTTGAAAAATGATATACACTGTGATGACTAGAAGGGAACCCCATACATCATTTTTTTGGTAAAAAAAGGTTCAAAAGTCCTCCAAAACTGATTTTTTTGTCAGGGTACCCCCATTTTTTACATTTGATGGAATTTCTTCATCATTTAAAGGATACCTCTTATCTTTTTTTGGTAGAGACTCAAATTATTTTCAAGTCTTACACTCATAAGGATATTATGAAATTCAAATTTTATCATTTTTCATAATTTACTATTATTTATAATTAAATATATAAACATACATACATATTTGTATATATTTACACATAAAATTTTAATTTTATAAAGAAATATGTAAACATATTTACATATAAAATATTTTCTAAATATATAAACCATATTTAAAAATAATAATATCTATTTTATTTAAAAACATGTGAATATTTATATACCTATACAATGTGTATATATATATAGTGTGTGTGTGTGTCTAAATATATTTTTGTGTTTGTATATTAACAAACTGATATATATTATCTATATATTCTAATATATGTATATAAATATTAATATATAATATATGTAAATAAATATAAATATGTATAATTATATTTATAGATACATACATAATATATATATATATATATCATATGTGTGTATTTATAAAGACACACACAAAACATATTTTATATATGTATTTAAAAATAATTATATATATATATATGGATAAAAAAATGTAACAAAAAATATATAAATATATAGATTTATCATAAAATATAGAACAAAAAAATATAGGTGAG
Organism: Viscum album; assembly: GCA_963277665.1. NCBI lineage: Eukaryota > Viridiplantae > Streptophyta > Magnoliopsida > Santalales > Viscaceae > Viscum > Viscum album. Next base: position 1,869,135,273 of record OY728120.1, on the reverse strand, counting down.
TGGAAAAGGTGCGGACATGTGAGGTGAAGGTCTCAGGTTCAAAACTCAGCAAAGGCCGAGGTGCGCGGCCATGTGAAGCAGGTGTCGTAACACTGTCGGGGGGGGTATAACAACCCTATTCTTTATTACATATTAATTCATGATTTATTAAATAATATTACATTTAATACAACCCAGAAGATCTAGAAGTCCAATATCTTTTGGAATTAGGTCTATTACATAACAACTTAAAACAGGAAATGCATCATCTTTATTGAAAACTTTCCGAACATGATCAAAATATTTCATGGATTTTAAAACTGCACGAAATAACCTGAGGACATACATAATAAAGGGGTGATCTATGAAACCCAGTAAGGGAATAAGCATGAAATAAGGTAAAACATGTTAAACAATAGACATATCAATGGGGAATAAAATGAGCATTAACAATAAGGCATGATATAGCATGATAATTGTAACGATCCCGACCCCAGAAGCCCGAAGTTGGAGCCTAAAACATGGTGTGTAATTTTTTTCATAGAAACATGCATACAAAAATTACACATCCTAGTCTAATACAGAGGATTGTTTCAGTTCATGTTCTGGAAAACCAGATGCTGATGATACACTTCTTCCAAAACCTTGACAAAGTTAAGCTTCATATTGGTGTTGTCACATAAGATTGCTCAAGCTAAGAATAATCTACTAAACCCTGTAAAATAAATTGAAAACTTAGGTTGAGCATAAGAATTCCTAGTAAGGGGTTTTAAAACAATTTGAAGAAATTCCTTTTTAAAACAACGACCTTTGAAATAATCACAAAACATTTTCCTGAGGCATGTCATCATCAGTTTTCAAAGGTTAATTGATAATATTTTTAGAAAAACCTATTACAAAAGAATCATATGTGTTTATTTAAAAACTTCAGGTATAACATAAATCAAAGTGCACATACATGTACAAGAATTCATGAATGATACATGATTCATAAATCGATCAAACCAACTCTAAAAGTGATATGCCACATAGTAAATAGAATTACATAAGTAATAATGTCATGATTCATTAATACTTAATATAAAATTCATGTAACCTTAACTTTAGATACCCATTCCTTGTATAAATTTCCATTTGCATACTTAATTATGCCTTATGCATTCATCACTATTATTATAGAAGGTTCTTAGCCAAGGGGTATTCTATTAGTCGAATAATCCATTGGTTGGTCATATACCAATACATAATGAGGGAATGTATAATTCCATACTTTTTCAAAGACTTGTTCCAAGACCATATATAAAACATGACTTAGTACGAGTCACGGCTAACTACCAATATTGTTTCCCATAGTAGCAGAGGCCAAGGCTAACCGCCAAGACCGTCGCACATAACGTCTCATGAGACTCAACTTTACCCAATGCATTGGAGCACTATCTGGGTGCACCCATCTTATCATTTAAGTCCAATACATTCCTCATATGTCTAGTGTGGTCTTATATTCATAGTGTCTCATACTACATTGAATACTTACATTATTATTCCATAATCCTTTTGCATACATACTCATAACTAAAATGAATTATGCCATAAATGTAAAAAGGACTAGATTTGTTAGTTTCAGATTTAACAGTGATGTGCATGGACTAAAATGATATACTCTTACACATGTAGTAAGAACTAGTAAACATAAAATAATGGGTTGTCACATAAAATAAAAATTCTTTCATTAAACCCTTATGAATGTGAACCTTTTCAAGCCATGGTTTACATGGTTTGACTTTGAGATACTCGTTTAATCCATGAAATGTTAATTGTTATATCACAATAGATTAAAACATAAACTTAAATAATCAAATTCATTTCTCATGACAAATTGGAATACAATGAAAAAAATAATTATTTCATGTGGAGTATTCATATATTAAAGAAAACGTAATTAATCATATGTGCTCATGTATGTATATATATATATTTGTGTTTAAGCATGTAAACAATTATATCACTTACTAACATAACTAGTATTATTTAAAAACATGAGAAGTAAAAAAGATATAAATACATATATGTGTATATGTGGGTTTTGAAAATTATATAAATCCCTATATACACAATGTGTATATGTGGGATTTGTACAACCCAGAACAGGGTTTAATAAATACTTATAATTATTGTACCCTTTAAAAATATAATTGATCAATAAGAATAGGTTTTATGAAAACCCAATTTGGATTTGTTACATAATCAAATATATATAAATTTATACATAACCATTGTAATCAAGGGTTTTTCATATTAAAACAAGAAAAAATAAACCCATTTTATGAGATACATGTTTTAATAACATCATTTAAAAACCAAAAGATCATCAATAAAAATCATAAAAACCCCAAATGGTTTTGTTTCAGATATAAAAATAAAAATATAAATATATAGTCCATACAAACTCAAAACAAGATTAACCCTTACAAGTGTTTCACACAATAAACATCATTGTAACATTGATAATCATATTTAGAAAAATCAAAACCAGGTAGGATTGGATCTATACAGAATTTTATACATATAAATATATGTATAACCGTGAAACACAAGAGAAAAAGGTTTTTCATATAGAAATTGAAGCATAATAATCCCCTGCATGTGTTATACACTTCAAAAACACATTTAGAAAACCTAACATGAGTTAATATTTAGAAGTGGTATAAAACTGTGTGTGTGTGTGTGTGTGTGTCTATAAATACAAAAAGGTATAAGAGTTTTACAAAATGAAAACATAGCTAAATGATCCCTTACATTACTTCAAGAGAGAGGGAGGGTCGGGAAGTGGTAGTTCGCACATTGAGGAGAGGAAACATGGTAGAATTCAATTGAAAACTAGGGTTTATATAGGCTGTTTATATATATATATATATATATATATATTATATACAACGATTTATACACAAATTATAAACAAAGATACACAAAATTGACTGAAACAAAATAAGTCCCACACCTTGCTTAAAATAAACCTGAAACCAAACTGTGATTTTAATATATATATATATATATATATAACTTGTAGAAACTAGAAAGAAGTGCAAGGAAAAATAATAAAAAGAAGATCAACCGAGACTTACGGGTAAAAATCGAGGGTCAGTCCGAAGATGGGTGGGGAATCTCAAGGGAGAAGAAAAAGAAGAAGAAGAAGAGGGAAGAAAATAGTGGACGACCACTGGTTTGACATGAGGAGGAAGAAGAAATGCATAGAGAATATGGAAAAGGAGAGGATGGTCCAAATCAAATGGGATCTGATCATATGGCTAGGGTGTTTCTGCGGTTTTTAAAAAACGATGGAGGGAAGAGATTAAATCTTGAATTGATCGGACGAATAAAGGAAGATGCGGGATTTAAACTGATTGAATGGTTTAGATCAGTTGAGTCCGCGATCGGACGGTCTAGAGAAAATGTGGTATTAATACCGCGGAGGTGGAGTTCGAAGTGAGGACTGATCAAATGGTCCAGATCCCACGCAACGTGATCGGACGGTTGAGATTAGATCCCTTCTTAAAAAGATCATCCCACATCAAAACGGGAAGGTTTCTGGGATGACTTTATAAGCCTAGTACTCCCAACCTTCCGTCAAAATTCCCACTCCCCCTCCCCAGTACCACCCCGTACCGGTTCTCTGCGGGTGCGCTTCTGCTCCCACCCCTACCGTTGTGCCGCCCCACATGGTGGCGCGCTGCTTGGTTCTTCTGTGCATGCCTGTAGGCACGCACACAAACCTGTGGTCTAGTCTGTGCTGCGGCTAAGGGTTCTAGGCTCAGCCGCTTACTCCTGTAGTAGTGCGAACTAACTCCTTCAAACCAGCTAGAGGGATGGACCTATGGGGTTTATATTTTTTTATAAACCCAACTTTCAAATAAACCATATCTAAAACCATAGAAAAAAAGAAAAGAAATTTACAAATAATCAGTTTCATTAAAGAATATCTTTAATTTTATTAGTATAAAACATGATTCCTACTTTATCTTAAACATTGGAACATTAAATTACACAAATAGATATATAAATTATACTTTTTCATCACATAACAGAGAGTATAAATTTTAATTAATAAAATTATTCATAAACATGCTTTCAAATTCAAATACATAGTTTTTGTACCATAACAAAATGCATACTTCTCTTTGAATTAATTGAAGTAAACATATGTACTTATCTTTATATTTTCACTAAAACCCAAAAGTCAAGTTTTCAAATTCATTTTAGGTTTTTAAAACATTATGCTTCCAAAATATAAAGATAAGTTCAATTAAATATGTTCAAATATAAAACTTTAAAGTACTCAAATACTTAGAACATTCAAGATGCTTTTATACTTAAAATACTTAAAATATTCAAAAATACTTAAGATAAATAGAATAATTGAAATTCTTATAAATAATCCAACGGTTATAGGATTTTATGACTGTTGCAAAAACCAACAGTCACTTAAGGACTGTAATGGCTACCAATGGTCACGAAAGGTCTTATAAATATATGATAAGGGTATTCAAAACTGTAGAAACAACTTCTTGAAGATGGTGCTTTACATACCCTTAATGCTTAGTTCGGTTGTCATAGCTTTGGATATAATGTTCTTCATTGCAATATACCTGAAGGACGCTCACTATCTTCTTGGTTTATTTGTGATGTTCAGGGGTTTCCCGATGATTTTGATTGGTCTACTAATAGAAATTTTAGGTTGGTTATGGTCCTTTGGCCTTGTTGAAATGTAATGTTTCAGTGTTTTATTGAATAAAAGAATATGTCTTGTGTTTATTTTGAAAACATTGTTTTGGATAATATGATAATTAAGATAATTAGAAAATTAAAACTATTAAAATATTATTATTACACATAAAATATGTTCAAGGTATCACAATAATCATAACAAGAGAGATGTGACAAAAACTTAAAACACTTCATCATAAACATAGGTCAAGGATAACTTCCAAGACATCATGATACAAAAAGTCTCATAAATGAATCAAGTTCACTCCATGTCCCAACATGATGTCTCATGAGACTAAACATTACTCAATGCATTGGAGCGCTATATAATTCCAATCACACCTGTCACATTCATTTCATTATAATGCTTAAGTGTGTCACATTGATCATAAAACACGGAATAATTCATCATCATATTTTATTTCAAGATCCAAGAGTGGAATACATACATGTAAGTCCCAAATCAAAGAAGTATAAGTGTAAAAAGGTGAACACCATTTATAGGAAATGAGTATGGTATTCATTACACAATTGTTTTGACATGGAAAATCGTGGTAAAATTTCAACAGTATAACAACATCACTTAAAAATTCATAAAAAGGTTGATGAGATAAAAAGAGGACTCTCGTCATTTGGAAATCAAATAGGAAGTAATAGGGACATGGAAATACATGTCCAAACATAAGGAATTGGAAATAGAAAGCATAAGATAATAAGGAAATTTGAATAAAGAAGATAATGCGAGGATCCCTTCTTGAGTGTGTGACTTTAAATGTTTGAGAGGGGCTTCTTGAGAGCTTGGGGGCACCTTGGAAGGACTCTATAGATGGGAGGGAAGAGTAAGGATGTGCTCCAAGAAGTTTGAGTGACGAAAAATAGGAGTTTGGGTGAGTTTATATAGGAAATGAGTGATAATTTTATTATTATTTCTCAAACATAGGTTTTGGACTCTATATAATAAAATAATCAAAACCACAAACTTTCTCATGGTTTTTTCCCATGGTTTCTGCCAAATGGAACAAAATTTCAATATTTTATAAGGGCAAGGGTCTAACTTAATTTAACGGAAAATTTGACTTTCTCATAAAAGTATGAAAATTTTTCCTTTGGATAATTTCGACGTTTTGATTCCAAAAATAATATTTACTTCGTCAAAATAATTTTCTAAATATGTGTATTTTCACTTTTAAAATAATAATTGACATTTATTGAGAAATGTTGGGTTTTTTGACAATGTCACGACCCCCTCCCACCAAAGATGCCCCTCCTGAGCTGGCAATGGTGAAAGGGAGATAATGACCCCCTAAGTCCTGCCTCCAGTAGGCCCTGAGGTGGTGACTAGCACCAAGGGTATGAGTTTTCACAAATATGAGAGGCAATACCCTTTTATTATTTAAGATCGGAAAATAGGACAAGTCAACCACCAAAAAGTAAAAGAACAAGTGTATAGAAATAAACCAAAACCAATCCCACATGCATGTTTAAACAATTCTGAAACAAAGTACAAGTAAAAGAAAGCTCAAAAGTACAATACCAAAAGAAAAAAGAGTACAACAACTGCAACAACTCCAACTATCCCGACTAGTAGGGTCCTGCACAGCCCTGGTAGTCCTCCTGGAAACCTGAAAGTAAACGTAGGGTGAGCATACAAGTATACTCAGTAGGGAAACCTAAAGCTCTCGTGCACAGGTGGGGAGACATCCTAATGTCCCGTGAGAACAACAGAAGAAACCAACCTAACAAGGAAATCTATCAACCCAACCTCACTAGCCATGCTCACCAAAAACACATAACATCAGGTAGTAGTATATAAGAACAAGATTATTGGGTACCCTACACCATTTCCCACTAGTTAGCTTCTCTTCCTAATGGTTAATGTCCTGACGCTACCACACTCTTCCTGACCGCACACACCTGGGCCTCAAGAACCACATATCCTGCCCGCACACACCTGGGCCTCACAACCACGTATCCCACCCGCACACACCTGGGCCTCACAAACCACAATCACATCCCCGCCCGAACACACCTAGGCCTCATCCCGAAGATTCTTGGGAACAGTAAACCTGCCCGAAGAGTCTTGGGCTAAAACCACCCCAATCGAAACCTACCCGAAGAGTCTTGGGTGTAAGGTCGCCTCAAGCCATCACAGCCTATGGAAGAAGGAGCAGGAAGGAGCTAGTAACTAAGGAGAAAACACCATCTCCCATGAAATGGGAGTGTTCGGCACTAAGTGCTCAACATGGGTGGGGTGCGAAAAAAACAAAAAGATACAGATATATATATGTATACCAAACACACAGCCCAACCTATGGCTTCCAAACAGAGAAACTGAGCATGTGCCTCGGCACTGCTACTACGAAGCATGCATACAACAAACAATCCCAACCCCATTTAGGTTTTCATGTTTCAGAAGTATTAGTTTATTAGTTACTTAACTATTGGGAAAGTAACCACAACCAACCATATCAAACGTTCGTAAAACACATCCCTGCCAACCAAAAACCAAGTTAGATAAGTCACAAGCAATAAAAAACCAACCTTTTTATCATCAATCGATCCCCATTGATTGTTCCCACATTTAATTCATTATCTTTCCCCAAAATTCATTTATAAACTTTCCACTTTCTTTTAACAACACAACCTATTACTGCAGCCCTGCTTCCATTATAACCACATCTCCACCACCGTATCACAAAACAAGGCTTGTGCCACATCATCGCCCCTTTAATAGCATTTACCGCAGCCCTGCTGCCCATCCTATTCATAAAAACTCAGGATCCACCCCCCCCCCCCCCTTCACACACCACGTAACCAACAAGTACCCACATGTTCATTATTCCATTTTGTTCAACCGGGGTGATCACACAAGGGTTCCAGATTTTAATCAGACAGCTTTACATGATTAACCAAATTCCACATTCCAAAAAGTTCCACCCACAAAACGGTCTAGAAATATAGGGAAACATTTAATTTCACAAGCAAAGGCCCCCAACGACCGTGATTTTCAGTAGGCATAAGCCTATTCAATTCACAACATAACAATAGGATAAACAAAGATAAACAACTTACCCATCCCCGTTCTTTAACCAGTTATTATCTTTATTTATTGGTTCAAATGTATATCACGAAAACAAGAGGATACCCACCCCGCTTGATGCACAAAAGAGAGAGACAAAGGTAAGATCCCTACCTCAATAGGTTCTGATCACAACGCTCCCCCGAATCAGCTTTAGAAGACGTCCGTCGGCGTCTGTCGCTTCTGTCAAAACCCAGAAAAACCTCCTCGGGTGGAAGCTGGGAAGGAAAGGCCGAAGTGAAAGCAACAGGTCTAAGCTCAGAAGTTCCGTCTCGTCGTTACGATCCTGTGGCCACTGACGGATCGTAAATCAGAGCTCGGACGAAAAAGTTATGGAGGAAAAGAGCTTTGGAGTCTCTCGAGAGATCTCTGCTCGAAGGAGAGGGGAGGAGAGGAGTGATTTGAAAAGGAGGAGAGGCCCCCTCATTTTATAGGTGAGAAAAACTAAAGTACACGGCGTGTAATTTCTAGTACATGGCGTGTACTCAGCCATTTCACACGGTCTCCACGCGGCTTCCAACACGGCATTCAACACGGCACATGGCCGTTGACTGGTCAAAACACGGTTTGAGGGTAACACGTACACGGGGAGGAACTACACGGTGTGTAGTATGGGCTACATGGTGTGTACTCATTTATTTTACGCGGCAAGGACACGCCTTCAACACGGCACACAGCCGTTGACTGGTCAACACATGGTTTGAGGGTAACGCGTACGTGGGGAGGAACTACACGGCGTGTAGTATGGGATACACGGCGTGTAATCATTTATTCCACACAACAAGGACACGGCTTCAACACGGGGTATACCCGACAAGGTGGTACATGTCGTGTACTCACACTATACAGCGTGTAGTTACAAAATTCTGAAAAGTGTGGGAAAAGTACATTCTACCCTCCAGAACACTTCATGACCCTCTTTTTGAAAAAGGAATGGGCTGAAGAGGTCTGGGCCATTATATCAGATACCTCTTAAAACATTCTCGTCCCTGAGAATTCAGAAACCAACCCAGAGAAACCCAACAAGATACCTCTTAGGGATCTTGTTATAACAGGAACCCAACCAACAACCCTAATCCTATGTGTTAGGAATTCCCTCTCCTATGTCGATATATTATCCGCTTTAGGCGGCACTAACTTGCCTGCACGGGTTTAATAGAATCTGCATTAATGCGTCTCGATTAAGAATTGGGTCTTCCCACTTCCATATATTAGGATTTTTCAACTTACACTGCCCCCAACACTGTACAACCAACACACTGTCCGAACACGTGGCTTGGGGGAATTCCTTTTCCCATGTCGAGATATTATCTGCTTTAGGTGGCACTGACTCGCCTGCAAGGGTTTAATCTCATCCGCATTAATGCGTCTCGATTAAGAATCAGGTTTTTCCCTTTCCCACATGTCCGGAAACATTACACACTTCCAGAGAACAAAGAAACAAAATGTCTCACAACCAACAAGCCAAGCATTCCATATATTAAAGGTACAAAGAATAACATCAAAACAAATCTCAGAAGAACAAAGAAAAACACAATTCAAAACAACTCCGGGTACTGAGCGTGCATCTGAGCCTCCCGCTCCCAAGTGCTCTCCTCGAAGCTGTCATGCCTCCAAAACACACGAACCAAGGCGATGGTTCATCCATGTACCACCTTCTCTTTATGATCCTAGATTCTAACTGGTCGCTCCTCGAAGGTCACATCGTCTCCCATATCTAACTCTCCCCAGTTGATAACGTGAGAGTCGTCATGTAAGTGCCGACGAAGCTGGGAGACGTGGAAGACTTCATGAACCTTCTTCAAATGAGGTGGCAGGGCCAGCTGATATGCCACCTCACCAACTCGCCTCAGCACCTCGAAAGGTCTAATGAACCGAGGGGAGAGCTTACTCCCCTTCCCAAACCTCTGCTGCCCTCGTCGAGGGGAAACCTTCAAGAACACATGATTTCCCACCTCCAACTCCAAGGGCCTCCTCCGACAATCAGCATAAGACTTCTGTCGGTCCTGAGCCACTTTCATCCTCTCACGCACAAGCTGGACTTTCTCTGTGGTTCTCTGTACCACCTCTGGACCAAGAGCACCTGTCTCTCCAACCTCTGCCCATCAAATGGGTGAACAAAATGGTCTTCCATACAAAGCCTCAAACGGTGTCATGCCAATAGTAGAGTGGAAGTTGTTGTTGTAGGAAAACTATACTTAAGGCAATTGTCGCACCCATGATCCTCTGAAATCCAGAACGCATGCTCGCAGAATTTCCTCCAACGTCTAGATAGTCCGCTCTGTCTGCCCATCGGTCTGGGGGTGGAAAGCAGTGCTAAGGCGTAGCTGGGTGCCAAAAGCATGCTGTAACCCCTTCCAGACTTGTGAGGTGAACCGAGTATCCTGATCTGAGACAACAGTCTTCAGAACTCCATGAAAATGCACCACCTCGTCTACGTACCTCTGTGCCAAGGTACTCACCGGGCCTGACTCCTTAATTGCTAAGAAGTGAGCTGATTTCGTCAGCCGATCCACCACTACCCAGATAGCATCATAACCACCCTAATCTCTGGGTAATCCTGTGACGAAGTCCATTGAGATGTCATCCCATTTCCACTTGGGGACATCTAAAGGATGCAATAAACCACTGGGAACACGGTGTTCAGCTTTTACTTGCTGAAACACTAGGCACTTGGCCACAAACTCTGCCACTGCCCGTTTCACCCCGGGGCACCAAAACTGTTCCCTCAGGCCTCGGTACATTTTTGAAACCCCCGGATGCACCGCCAAGGATGATCTATGGAACTCACGGAGAACTCCATCACGCATCGCCTCCGGAACAAACAACCTTCTATGAAAAAGCATCCGATGACGGCTATCCTTTGACCATCCTTCTAGAGAATTTCCCTGATCAATACGATCCCGCATTACTTCCACCTCGAAGTCTCCCCACTAAGACTCTTCCACCTGCTGCAGCAAGGAGGACTACACCGTCATCTGAAAAAAACAGCCTCTAACACCTTCTACCCTTGCATCCAAGTGCAAGGCAGCCAACTCTTCCATCGCTTTCCAAGCATCAGCAGATTCTCGAACCACTTCTTTATGTGACTTCCTGCTCAGGGCATCATCCACAACGTTGCCCTTACCTTCAGTGTAAGAGATCTCGAAGTCATAGTCTTGGAGAAACTCGACCCATCTCCGTTGCCGTAAGTTGAGGTCACGCTGGGAAAAGATATAACGTAAGCTCTTTTAATCTGAGAAGACCACAAAGCGCTCCCCAAAGAGGTAATGTAGCCATAATTTCAGTACGAACACTACTGCTGCAAGCTCTAGGCTGTGGGTGGCATAGTTACGCTCGTGAGGGCGCAAATGCCTAGAACCATAAAAGATCACACCCTTCTTCTGCATCAGTATGCACCCCAAACCAAGGCCAGAAGCATCACAAAACACCTCATACAAAAACCCTTCCTCTGGAAACCTGAGTACTCGAGCACTGACCAACTTCTCCTTCAGGTAGTCGAAAGATTCCTGGCACTTCTCGCTCCATAGGAAGACCTGGTTCTTCCTAGACAAAGCTGTCAATGGAGCATCAACTCGAGAGAAGTCTGAAACAAACCTTCGATAATAGCCTGCCAACCCCAGGAAACTACGAACTTCTGCCACGCTCTTGGGTGCTGCCCAATAAATAACTGCCTCCACCTTTGACAGGTCCACTGACACTCCATGCTGAGACACCACGTGCCCAAGGAAGTGTACTTCTTGCGTCAAGAACTTACTCTTTGACAATTTCCCATAAAGATGGTGGTGTCGAAGGACTTCCAAGACTGCCCTGAGATGCTCAACATGCTCCTCCTATGATCTTGAGTAGATCGGGATGTCATCGATAAACACAATGATGAACCGGTCCAGAAACTCTCAGAAGACAAAGTTCATAAGTCCCATGAACACAGCTGGTGCATTCGTAACTCCAAACGGCATCACTACAAACTCGAAGTGCCCATACCTGCACTTGAACACTGTCTTCGAGATGTCACTGTCCTTTACCCTTAGCTGGTGATATCCAGATCGTAGATCAATCTTAGAAAACCAACCTTCTCCCCTCAGCTGGTCGAAGAGATCATCTATCCTTGGAAGGGGTAACGGTTCTTGATCGTTACCTGATTCAACCTTCGGTAGTCTATTCATTGCCTGAGACCACCATATGCCTTCTTCAAGAACAAAACTGGAGCACCCCATGGCGACACGCTCGGTCGAACAAAACCTTTCTCCATCAGATTGTCAATATGAATCCGCAACTCCCGCAACTCCGAAGGTGCCATCTGATAAGGGTCCATCGAAATAGGACGGGCACCAGACTGTAAGTCTATCCCAAACTCAACGTCACATCAGGGGGGTTGAGTCACAACCTCCTCAGGAAAGACATCGAGGAAATCCCCAACAACCTCTGGAACATCCATCATCTCGGTATCAGCTGAAACCACTGATACCCCGCCTAGAAAGGAAAGGAGAGGCTTCACATGATGGCTTCCCACCTGATAGATCCTCTTGCCAACAAAAGTTACATGATGCCCATCCATGTCGTAGAACACGACTCTTCTTCAGAAGCAGTCGATAACGACACCAACAGAAAACAGCCAGTCGATGCCTAGGATGACATCGTATGGCTGTGTCTGTAGCAAAAGAAGATCCCCACTAGATCGATGCGGTCCCAACATCATCCCACATCCCCAGAAAACACAAGATACGATGGTCTAACCTCCAACTGGTGTACTCAGCACCAGGGGTACGGAAAGTCTCTCTACGTCTAGACCCAAAGCATGGGCTAGACGGGGTGTAACAAAGGAGTTCGAAGCTTCCAAATCAAACAATGTAGAAACAAGAGTACTGAACAAACAAATCGTACCTCGCACCACCTCTGGTCCTGCTGGAGTTGCCAACCCTACTGCGTGCAACTGTCCACGCCCAGCTCCTCTGTCTCTCTAATGTCGACCACTTCCCCGACCACGCCCTGGTCGAGGTCCCTGAGGAGCACCTTGAGGTCGGCCTCCTCCTGCAAAGTCTGCCCTCAGAGGAGCAGGGTCCTGCTGCTGCTGGATGGGCCTCGCCGACAACTGGTTCTGCTGAGGCGAGCGCTGAACCTACCCACCTCCACCGTACTGAGCTCGGGTCGAGCACCGACTCTGGATGCGCCTGAAACCTACACAAGAGAAACACTTCGGTCCTAGGATCGTGAAAAAGGGACAAGGACCCGAAGATCTGAACTGGAACTACTGGGGCCTACTCCCCACTAGCCTGAATCTAGAAGGTCCCGTCGCAGGAGACCTGCTGCAGACTGCCTTCCCCTTCGACGAACCCGGTCGGATCCCCTCTTGTGGTGCACCTCCCTACGAGTGCATCCTCTCTACAACCTCTGCCTTCTTCTGTACTGCCAAGTACGTCGGAAGGGTGAAGGGGGTGACAGCATACTGGAGCGAAGGACGAAGCGCCTCCTCCAAACGTCTCGCCCGAGACTCCTCATCCGGAAAGAGATCCGGAGCAAAGCATAGGAGATCCTTGAACTTGATTCCCAACTCTCATACTGACATACTCCCCTACTGGAGGGAGAGTAACTCCTGCCGTTTCTCCGCCTTGATCATGGAAGAAAGGAATTCCTCTCGGAACTCCTTCTCAAAGTCAGTCCACGGAACTTCTTCCTATGTCCTCTCTCCAAGGTAGAGCGTCCACCACTAACGCGCCGCACCTCTCAGCTGACTGACTGCTAGGGGAACCCAGTACTCCCTCGGAGCACGGATCAAAGTAAAAGCGATCCCTAGCTCCTCAAGCCACCCCTCTGTCTCCATATCCGAAGTACTACCCTCGTACTTCTTGAGGGTTTGTCGCTGGAAAGAACAGAGAGTCTTATGCCACTGGCTATCTTCCTCCTCTTGGTCAATCCTCAACTGATCGACTGCCTAAATCGGCTAGGCCTCGGCTGTCTGAGCCACCCGGGGACGACGTCCAGGTGCCATAGCTGTACAGTAAACAAATATCACTTAAGCCCAATTAACAAGGAAATTTCTCAAGGTTTCATTTTATCACTTTATTTCTTTCCCAGAACACCCAAATCAAGTAAAACACAATCATGATGATGCATGTACCTTCCCTAGGGTATCTACCCTGTGATCAATGTAGTATCACTTGGTCATTCGGTAGGTTCAGAGTCCTTACATTGGATCACGGGGGGCCCTAAAATCTCGTGTCCTAGCCGGTCTTCCCTAGCCTATGTCACGCACCAAGATCATTCAACACTGTCGCCCTACCATCCCATGCAATCCTCACTGTGCCTAACTCCAGACTCCATCCTATCTCTCAACCATCAGCTCTGATACCATTCTGTCATGAACCCCTCCCACCAAAGATGTCCCTCCTGAGTTGGCAATGGTGAAAGGGAGATAATGACCCCCGAGTCCCGCCTCCAGTAGGCCCCAGGGTGGAGACTAGCACCAAGGGTATGAGTTTTCACAAATATGGGAGGCATTACCCTTTTATTATTTAAGATCGGGAAATAGGAAAAGTCAACAACCGAAAAGGAAAAGAACAAGTGTATAGAAATAAACCCAAACCAATCTCACATGCATGTTTAAACAATTCTGAAACAAAGTACAAGTACAAGAAAGCTCAAAAGTACAATACCAAAAGAAACAAAAGTAGAGCAACTGCAACAACTCCAACTGTCCCGACTAGTAGGGTCTCGCACAGCCCTGATAGTCCTCCTGGAAACCTGAAAGTAAACGTAGGGTGATCATACAAGTATACTCATTAGGGAAACCTAAAGCTCTCGTGTACAGGTGGGGAGACATCTTAATGTCCTGTGAGAACAACAGAAGAAACCAACCTAACAAGGAAATCTATCCACCCAACCTCACCAGCCACGCTCACCAAAAACACATAACAACAGGTAATAGTATATAAGAACAAGAGTATTGGGTACCCCGCACCATTTCCCACTAGTTAGATGCTCTTCCTAACGGCGAACGTCCTGACGCTACCACACTCTTCCCGCCCGCACACACCTGGGCCTCAAGAACCACATATCCCGTCCGCACACACCTGGGCCTCACAACCACATATCCCGCCCGCACACACCTGGGCCTCACAACCACGTATCTCGCCCGCACACACCAGGGCCTCACAACCATGTATCCCGCCCGCACACACCTGGGCCTGACAACCACGTATCCCGCCCGCAAACACCTGGGCCTGACAACCACGTATCCCGCCCGCACACACCTGGGCCTCACAAACACGTATCCTGCCTGCACACATGTGGGCCTCATAACCACGTATCCCGCCCGCACACACCTGGGCCTCACAAACCACAATCACATCCCCGCCCAAACACACCAGGGCCTCATCCCGAAGATTCTTGGGAACAGTAAACCTGCCCGAAGAGTCTTGGACTAAAACCACCCCAATCGAAACCTACCTGAAGAGTCTTGGGTGTAAGGTCGCCTCAAGCCATCACAGCCTATGGAAGAAGGAGTAGGAAGGAGCTAGTAACTAAGGGGAAAACACCCTCTCCCATGAAATGGGAGTGTTAGGCACTAAGTGCTCAACATGGGTGGGGTGCGACAAAACACAAATATACAAATATATATTTGTATACCAAACACACAGCCCAACCTATGGCTTCCAAATAGAGAAAATGAGCACGTGTCTCGGCACTGCTACTACGAAGCATGCATACAACAAACAATCCCAACCCCATTTAGGTTTTCATGTTTCAGTAGTATTAGTTTATTAGTTCCTTAACTACTGGGCAAGTAACCGCAACCAACCATATCAAACGTCCATAAAACACATCTCTGCCAACCAAAAATCAAGTTAGATAAGTCACAAGCAACACAAAACCAACCTTTTTATCATCAATCGATCCTCATTGATTGTTCACGCGTTTAATTCATTATCTTTCCCCACAATTCATTTATCAACTTTCTACTTTCTTTTAACAACACAACCTATTACTGCAGCCCTGCTGCCATTATAACCACATCTCCATCGCCGTATCACAAAACAATGCTCGTGCCACATCATCTCCCCTTTAATAGAATTTACCGCAGCCCCGCTGCCCATCCTATTCGTAACAACTCAGGATCCACCCCCCCCCCCCCCCCCCCTTCACACACCACGTAACCAACAAGTACCCACGTGTTCATTATTCCATTTTGTTCAACCGGGGTGATCACACAAGGGTTCCAGATTTTAATCAGCCAACTTTACGTGATTAACCAAATTCCACATTCCACAAAGTTCCACCCACAAAACGGTCTAGAAAGATAGGGAAACATTTAATTGCGCAAGCAAAGGCCCCCAACAACCGTGATTTTCAGTAGGCATAAGCATATTCAATTCACAACATAACAATAGGATAAACAAAGATAAACAACTTGTCCATCCCCGTTCTTTAACCAGTTATTATCTTTATTTATTGGTTCAACCGTATATCACGAAAACAAAAGGATACCCACCCTACATGATGCACAAAAGAGAGAGACAAAGGTAAGATCCCTACCTCAACAGGTTCTGATCACAACGCTCCCCCGGATCTTCTTTAGAAGACGTCCGTCGGCGTCCGTCGCTTTTGTCAAAACCCAGAAAAACCTCCTCGAGTGGAAGCTGGGAAGGAAAGGCCAAAGGGAAAGCAACAGGTCCAAACTCAGAAGTTCCGCCTCATCGTTACGATCCCGTGGCCGCTGACAGATCGTAAATTGGAGCTCAGACGAAGAAGTTATGGAGGAAAAGAGCTTTGGAGTCTCTCGGGAGAGCTCTGCTTGAAGAAGAGGGGAGGAGAGAAGTGATTTGAAAAGGAGGAGAGACCCCCTCCTTTTATAGGCGAGAAAAACTAAAGTACACGGCGTGTTCTTTCTAGTATACGGTGTGTACTCAGCCATTTCACACGGTCTCCACGCGGCTTCCAACACGACATTCAACGCGGCACACGGCCGTTG
Source organism: Viscum album (assembly GCA_963277665.1). Taxonomy (NCBI): domain Eukaryota; kingdom Viridiplantae; phylum Streptophyta; class Magnoliopsida; order Santalales; family Viscaceae; genus Viscum; species Viscum album. The sequence goes on along the minus strand of OY728120.1, from coordinate 1,869,118,486 downwards.
ATTGGTCAACACACAGTTTAAGGGTAACGCGTATGCGGGGAGGAACTACACGACGTGTAGTATGGGCTACACGGCGTGTACTCATTTATTTCACGCGGCAAGGACACGCCTTCAACACGGCACACGGCCGTTGACTGGTCAACACACGGTTTGAGGGTAACGCGTACGTGGGGAGGAACTACTACACGCCGTGTACTCATTTATTTCACACGGCAAGGACACGGCTTCAACACGGGGTATACCCGACAAGGTGGTACACGACGTGTACTCACACTACACGACGTGTAGTTACAAAATACTGAAAAGTGTGGGAAAAGTATATTCTACCCTTCAGAACACTTCATGACCCTCTTTTTGACAAAGGAATGGGTCGGAGAGGTCCGGGCCATTACATACAATAACAGTTTTTGAACCCTTATACAAATTACATTTGACTTTATAAAAATTATATGATTATTTATATTTAATAAAAATTATTTAATAATAATATTTTATTATAATATTATTTATTTCAAAGATCTATTAATTCATCAAAATAAATTTCTTAATTGAATTTGAATATTAACAAAAAATACTATTTGTGTTTTATTGTATCAAAATAAAAATCATTTATAAAGTAACAATAGTATGATGAAAATATATTCATTATTTTATATAAAATAATGTACATACCCATATTGTTAGGGTTTTGATACATATCCTTTTAATACACCAGTAAATGTCATAAGAGTAAGGTTCGTGACTGTGAAATTTTCATGAGGTGGTTCGACGTACATGGTTTGGGTCGTGATTTTGATGAGCTTGAACTTCCCCCGTAAACAGTTCCGTTCATGCTTAAGTTGTTGGATCTCAGTTTGAGCTTGGTCAATGACAAAACCTAGTGATACTATGTCTTTTGGGAATTTTGATAAATGAGCTTTATATGGTACGATCTCACTGGTTGAGGTCATCACTTCCTTTGTTTGTGTCAGTTGGATTTGTTAAAACCCTATATTTATACTAATCACGTGATCATTGTTCAATGACTATATTATCAACGATAAAGATGCTTAATGGTCACTTAAATCTGATAGGATATAATAAAACCAAAGAAACGTATGTGCTTTTTATATCCATATTACACAATAAGACATTTAATTAAATTGCAAAATAAATTTTATTTTTAACAGTTCAAATCGTTACAGGGGCTTTGAGTGGTGTTAAAGGGATGAGGAGGCCAAATAAGCGGTGTTAGGGGGGGTCGAGCATTGAAAAAAGTGGGGGTGGTCCACCCTCCAATAAAAAATGTCGATAAAAGGGATATTTTTGGTATTGAATTGAGTTCATAGTTTGACCAAAGCTATGACAATGTTCAAATCTATGCATTGTTTAGATTTATCTAACATGGTTCTAATTCAATGACATTAAATGAGAACATCACCCTCTGTTTTATTTGTAAATGGTGTAGATTTGTTCATTTGCATGCTTTCTTATTTGATTTACGAGTAAAACTAATTGTTTGCATGCCTACTGCGTGAATTTTAATTTTTAGTTCCGCCATGCATATTAGTTCTCATTTATTTTATATGCTTAAAATATACATGATTGAGGTTAGGGTTTGTTTGGGTTTTGGGCGGAATTCTGATTATGCGGGCTGTGTATTGGGCTTTGTTATTTTGGCCCGATCACATTCTTTAGACCTTCCACTTAATTTGAGCTGTTCAGAACTCTTCATCCGGCAACTCCACGGAGGACCAGAGAGAGAGAGAGAGAGAGAGGATTGATCCATGTTCGCCGTAGCTGCAGGCTGCGCCGCTGTGCTTCCTTGTCGTCCTTGAACAGAGATGTTCCCGGTGATGCTGTATGGTGGAGATCCGCTGCTCGTACCTTGAGCAGAGCTTCCTGTTCGCTGCTCGACTTCTCTGTGTTGTACTGGTTTCGTTTTCTTTCCTTTTTCTGTTTCGTGTTTCTTGAATCGTCATTGTTGCTTTTGGTTCCATCGTCTTCTTCTTTCTAGAATACGATTTCTTTGACGAAGAAATCAAAGCGTATTTAGTGGTTCCACGCTTAACGCTGTCCTCAATTTTCAAATAACATTTAATTATCAAGATCTTCTAATTAGTCACACACCCAAACTGAAATAACCTACGCCCCGGCTTTGGTGCTTTACTTCAAAGTTCAGTTAACGAAGACAGTAGCACCGCAGCCAGCCATACAGAACCTGACTAGGAGTTTCGCAGAGCCTTTCAAAGTTGGGGATGGAGAAGTCGAGCGCCTTTCACCTGTGAAACGCTTTCAAGCACGCCGAGAGGCGTCACGTCGCCGATGACGGTCACCTTCTTACTCGCCAAATCCGTACTGAACGACGCCACGCCTGCACGCCCAAATTCCGCGAAACCCTTCGTAACCCAGTCGGAATCAAACAGGGAAATTAATTGTACGAACCAGGGAGCCCACCATCAATTTTTGAGATACGCTTTCTCACTTTCCGTTCACACCCCTTGCAATGCAAAGACACCAGCAGGACCACAACCTGCAGATCAAATCAACTCGCCTGGAAAAAAAGGGAGGAGTCTGGAGTTCAACCACAAAATAACGCCACCGTACCTGACTGCGAGAGTGGGATGAAGAATCGAGTGATTCGGAGACTGATTCCGGCTCGGATGCTGCGTCGAAGATGGGGGTGGAGCTAGAGTTCAGAAGATACCGTGACGAACTGTTGGGACTGACGATCGACTCCTCTCTACTGGCGGAGCTTTTTCTGTGAGTTTGCTGTGCACAACTCTTCCTGCTTGCTTCATGGTAAGGATTTGGGCCGAGGGGCAATTGGGATGAAGAGGGCGTCGTTGGTCGGGCATGCAGGGCAGGGCTCCGACGATCTGCAGGTTTCTTGCTGTGGCGAGACCCTACGCTGGAACATACGGCGGTGGTGGCTTCCGAGGCGCAGAAAAGCCCCATCCCTACAAAGGAAAGTGGAGAATGGGGTGATTGATTTCAATTATAGAGAACGGATCAACGAGTCGCTTCGAACGGTGGTGGGAGTCGGTGAAAAATATATATATCGTTGTTGATGACAGCTTTGCCTTGCCAACTACAAAATTCCAAGAAAAGAAAACCTTTCAGATTTAGAAAATGCTGATGCCCCGTTCATTTATGTGACGCTCACTTATTTTTTTATATATATTGAATGATGTGGTATGCATTATTGTGATAGTGTTGATTGGTTTTGTGGGTTTATATATATATATATATTTAAAGGGCTGCAAGCAATTGCATTCAATAAGTCACAGATCTCTGCAAATTGCCTAAAATGATTGGTTTTTTGGGTTTTTTTTGTTGGGCTTATTGATTTCAAATATGCGCTGTTGAACTTCTCTTCACAAGAATGCTACTACCAGTTTCTGTACTTTAATATCCAATGAAGGGACTTAAATGGCCTTCAAACTGCTCTTCAAATCTTGAATTGTTGATAGTGTTGTTTGGTACTTTGATTGTAATTGGGAAATCTTTGGGTTCTCCAATCAAGATCAATGTTGCTACTCGTAATGAAATTCATCCATAAATAACATGTATGTGTAGAAGTTGATGCTTCACTTTCCATCTTACCCACCTTGGATCGTTATTGGGAGCAAAGGTTTATCCCTATTGGTGCATTTTATAGACCCTTCGATTTCCATCATCAATGTAAGAAAATTGAGAACTTGCCCAAAATTTGTCATTGTGTCTTTTATCAATTAAGCCTCAACCAGCATCCTTTGGTTCTCGGTCATCTCATGTAACACCATCAAATTGGTATGTAAGAATTCCTTTGAGTTTTGGTGAATTTCAGGTCAATGACGTAAGTTTCAATTGATCTTTAGAAGATGCACATGTAGTAATGTGGATTCCTCTTGAGAATGACGGTCACAAACCAACCTAATCCACCCCTCCCAGGTGCCCAAGCCGATCCATCACAAGTTTTGATGTAATGCTCCGTACATTCCCAACTCATTACTTTTACAGATTTTAAAGTTATAGGTGCTTAGTTGAGGCCTAGAACGAGCCTTGAGAAGTTTGACTATTGAATGCTAGAAGCAAGGTGAAGACATGACGTGTAAAACTCACAAGTGTAAGTGTGGTTCACGACTTGTGAAGATAGGTTCATGAGGTGTTACACGACGTGTAGATTTTCAGGGTTAAATAATAAAAAGTCAACGCACTTTTCAGCAAAAGTTGGAATTTTCATAAACCCAAGGATTACACGTCATGTAACGGTTACACAACATGTAACCTGTGGGATCTAGGTTATTTTTATAACTCTTACAACCAAATTTCCTTTCATTTGGCTGCTCCCTCCCACTCTCATTTTGGTGGAACCCTAGGCGTCTCGAGGAGCCCTTCTAGCCCCCTTCTCCCTTCGATCTGTTGGTTCCGATGGTTGCTTGTTGGCGATCCGTTGTAAGTCCTCCCTTATCATGGTGAGTTTTCTCTTATTCTTTTTTCAGGAAACCACTGCGGTGGGGCAGTTTTGATTTGGGGTGTGTATTAGGTTGCACATTGATGGTCTTTGGCTGTAGTGTAGGTTGATCCACGGTTTCTTGTGGTGCGATTGTGGCTTGTTGGTGTTTTTTACAGTTTTGTTATTATTGTGATACTGTGGATTGTACGAGCTTGATGCCCCGCTGAAAATTGTGGCCATTTGGGGCTTTGTTTGCATCGGTTGATATGTGTTATGACTATTCTAATTGTTGTGGGATATCACCCTAAAATAGAAATTGGCTAGCCACTTATATTTAACTAATGAAATGGTTGCCCTGAGATTATGACTTGTGTGATAACACCCCTAAAATAAAATGGGATGTGGTAAAAGCCCCTTTGTAAATCTATAAAAGGATCTTGATGTGTTGTGATGTGTGACCATGCTTGTGGGAAAACGATGCGTGGTTGGGGCATGTGGGGCGGCGAGGTGGCTTGTTTGGCTGTGTTTTTGGGATGGTGAGGTAGTTTGTTTTACCGTTCTTTTGGTGGCAGAAAGATGGGTTGTTTGGCCATGATTTTGGGGTGACAAGGTGGTTGTTGTGTGACTGTGCTTTTGAGGTGCCAATGAGGTGGTTGTTTAACTGTGCATGTGGGGAGGTAGGGCAATGGTACGATGAGATTGTTGAGCTGCTAGTGATGTGTGGTTGTTTTGTGCTAGATGCTTGAATAGTGATGAAATAAATAATTGTTAATTTTTTATTGAAATGAAATGAATTGGTTTAGTTAATGGGATTGAAACAACCGATAAATAACTAATTGGTGGGTTGTATGGTAAAATGTGGTTTTTGATAAATAATGAAATGAATTGGCTGAATGATGGAATTAGTTGGAAATGTGAAGCGGGGCTTGTGGCTTGTTGTTTGGTGTTATACATTTAGATGTGGCAAAAAAAGTGGCGACGTTGGTTAGTGTTTGGTTGTAAACCCATAGGTTGGGATTGCGTGTGTGGATATATGTATATACTTGTATATTCTTTTTTATATCTATACGCACCCCACCCATGCTGAGCACTATGTGCCGGCACCCGCATAGTCATGTCTGGGTGCTTTTCTCGACATCTGATGAGGATGAATGTCACGACCCGTCCTCGGAGCCCGTGTCGTGACTACCCCAAGCCCGCCTTCCATAGGCCAGAGGCTGGCGACTAGCACCAAGGCGAAAATCCCGGTAAAAAGGGAAGACATTGCCTTTGTAAAGTAAACAAGCACCACAGAGTAAGCAAGCGGAAAAGTAAACACTAAGTAAAAACAAAGTACAAATGAAGTGCGGAAAAGTAAATGGGCCAGTATACAAACCCAACTGAAAGTAAAGTACAACTCGAAAGGGAAAACAACAACTGTAAAGTAAAAGCCGCTACACCGAGCTGTCCACTGGAAATCCCACCTGAAGGGTGGGTACAGATAGCTCCAATGCTCCTCGGGTCCCGCCGTCCGCTCCGAGCACGTCCCGCCCAGTGGTCCACCTCCAGGTACCGTCCTGCTCTGCAATCCTCAGCCACGATCAACGCTGTCCGTCGTCTGCAACCAACACAACGTAGTGCGGGCATAGCCCGTGCAGGGGTGAGTATAACGATACTCAGTAGGGACCCCGAGACCCTCAAGGTCTCACTAAAACCAACAAAGATAACCACAAGAAGATCTCAACAGATAACCTCTACTTAGATATATGCTCATACATATACCTAAGTTATCAAGTAACTCATCTCAATCATGAGGCAAACACAAGGTCAAAAGTCTCAGCTCAAACCAGGATTTTCATCATCGAAACCGTAACTGCTGAAGAGCTCCGTCTCTGGAGTGTACAGTGGTCCTGTCACAACTCCGAGGTACTGCCCACTAACTTAAGACTGCTGTAGTACTCCACCTATCGAGTAATGCGGGCCAGCCGCTACCACCAAGCGCTCCCATGTGCCGCTACAACCAAGCGCACCTCTGTCGTGGGTCTGCCGCTACAACCAAACGCTCTCATGTGCCGCTACAACCAAGCGCACCACTGTCGTGGGTCTGCCGCTACAACCAAGCGCTCCCATGTGCCGCTACAACCAAGCGCACCACTGTCGTGGGTCTGCCGCTACAACCAAGCGCTCCCATGTGCCGCTACAACCAAGCGCACCTCTGTCGTGGGTCTGCCGCTACAACCAAGCGCTCCCATGTGCCGCTACAACCAAGCGCACCTCTGTCGTGGGTCTGCCGCTACAACCAAGCGCTCCCATGTGCCGCTACAACCAAGCGCTCCCATGTGCCGCTATAACCAAGCGCACCTCTGTCGTGGGTCTGCCGCTACAACCAAGCGCTCCCATGTGCCGCTACAACCAAGCGCACATCTGTCGTGGGTCTGCCGCTACAACCAAGCGCTCCCATGTGCCGCTACAACCAAGTGCACCTCTATCACACACCGAGTCGTTCGATCAGCAGTCGTCGGGTCTCAGTCAACTACACGGTCTTCGTGCTCCGCCCGCTCGTCTCCGGGAGGGTCCGCTCCACGAGCTACTGGTCGATACTCCAAGTATCACAAAGTCCCGCAAGGAAGTATCTCGAAGGACCACCTCGTCATAGGGGTCTCAACGCAACAGACGGCGCGTCAATCGGACGCCCGGTCTGTGAGTTATTAGCTTTTTCGTCCCAGGGGCCCGGTTGGTTTCGTGGACGAACCAATCCGGCCGTAACTCAACTATACCCCGAACACTCACAGGGTATACTCATAGGGACCTTTTTTCAACGTGATCACCAATGACGCTGACGGTTCGTCGAACGGACATCTAGTCTGAAAGATATCAGCTTTTCCGTTCCAGGGGCCCGGTTGGATTTCAGTGCGATCCAACCCGGCCACTATCCATCTGCATCCAAAACTCGGACGGAGGATGCCAAAAGTTCCGTCTCATCAAGAGGAACTCAACGCAATAGACGGCGCGTCAATCGGACGCCCGGTCTGAGAGTTATTGGCTTTTTCGTCCTAGGGGCCCGGTTGGTTTTTAAGGCAAAACCAATCCGACCGTACTCCACTTGCGTCCAAACCTCGGGCGGAGTGAGCCAAAAGATCTGTCTCACTAAAAGGAAACTAACAAAGCTGACGGCACGTCAATCGGACGTCCGTAGCTCAAGATATGAGCGTTTCCGCTCCGAGGGCCCGGTTGGTTTCGTGTACGAACCAACCCGGCCGAACCCAAAGTATTCCGAAACTTTGAGTGCGATAAACTGAAACGACCGAATCGCTCCAAGGATTGCGTTGCCGCTGACGGCGAGTCGTTTGGAGGCCCGTAGCTCAAGTTACGGGCGTTTGAACGAAAGTCGTCCGAAGACGGGGGGTCCGGGCCCGGGCCGACCCGGCCTGACCCCCCCTGGTTGGCCCGGCCCGGCCCGGCCAGGGCCGGTCCGGCTCGGCTCGGCCGAGCGGCCGAGCGGCCGACGCGGGGGAAAGCCGCCGCCACGCGTGACACCCCCGCGGCACCCGCGGGGTGTCGGCCAGACAGCCGGACGCGCCGCATGACAACCCCGCGACACCCGCGGGGTGCCGCCCTGGACACCCGCGGGGTGCCGCGTGACAACCCCGCGGCACCCGCGGGGTGCCGCGCTGGACACCCGCGGGGTGCCGCCGCCTCCGGCCGCCGGCGCCGCCGCGCCGGCGACCCGCGCCGCCACCGGCTTCCGCGGGCCGCCGGAGTCGTTCCGGTGGCCCGTTTTCCTTCCCGTCTGTGCCGTTGTTCCTCCCGGGTTCCGTTCTTTACTGTGGGATCATCAAACATCCGTTGCGGCACGTTCCGTCGTCGCCCGCCAAATCCGCACAAAACGAAGAACGACGGAGGGTCGTCGGGCCGTGTTCGTTTGGCCCGCACCCTCCGCGTTAGAGATAATCAACGGGAGAAAATAAAATGTTCAACACATGAACCAACAATTTTAATAAAATAAAATTGTTTCTTTGATTCCAGTTCTTTAATTTTTAAAGAACGTTCACAGAAATAAATAAAAAAGGGGGGGGGGTAAATCCCAAAATAAATCCCTACCTCGTTGATCGTCGTGCGCGGGCGTTCTTCGCGGAAAAGCTCGTCGCGGAAGAGGGGGATCGTCGCGTCGTCGCGTCGTTGCGGGAAGGCGTCGCGTCATCACGGAATCCGGCGTTGAGTCGGCGAGCTCAACGGACCAAGAACAACAGATTTAAATTATAAATAATTAAATCTGTGTTTAAAACCAAAAGAAAAGAACCTTGCGAAGAAATCCGAAATCACTTACCTCAACGGTCGGTGATCGGAGATTGGAGCGGGGAAGAACGTCTCGGACGGAAGCGTCGTCGATTTCCGGGTTCGGCGTTTTTCGCGTTCTTCGCGTTCTTCGCGTTCTTCGCGTTCTTCGCGTTCTTCGCGTTCTTCGCGTTCTTCGCAAGGGAGAAGAAGATACAAGGGTCCTCTCAAATCTTCTCAATGCGCAAGTAACCAGAGGTCGAGCTTTGACCTTATTTTATTATTACGCCAACGAATTTGAAAACTGGTTAAGAAACGATCCATCAATTCGTTGAATTAATTCAACGAAAGAAACAACCCATTTAATTCACGAAATAAACCGCCCAATTAAATGGTCTGTTAAGATTTTAAGAAACGCGTCAGTTGACTTTCATTAAGACGGGTTTTCGCGGGTGCGTTTCCTAGCGGAAAGAAACGGCGGGGCTCGTGCGGGCCCCACCTCGCAAATATCCTACCAAGGGGGTAGGATATTTCTGGATAGCATCCTATCCGGTTCAACTCAGTTCAAGCCGCCTTTAAGTGGCTTCAAGTGGCTTCCAAGCGGCTTAAGTGAAATAAAATAAAGTTGTCGCAAAATTATTTTATTTCTTAACTTTAAGCCCGAAAATTAAAAACCACACCCGAACAAACGCAACTCCGGAAGAGGCGTTTCTAAGCGAATACCGGCGCTGCGATTTCATCGGTGCCCTCAGAATTCGATTCCGGGTACCGGTTCAAAAGTTAGAAAAATCCGCTCGTCCGTTCACTGAACGTACCCGAGCCAAATTTCGGAAAATGATTCCGGGCACACCGGGCCTCGGAATCAGGCGCCGTCAGAAACTGCGTTGTTGTAAAATTCCAAAGAAAATTAAGAAAAAAAATTTCCTTGAAATTTACGGGTCTTTACAATGAATGACTGAGTACTCGCTCTTTCACGCTCTCTCTTTCAGGCGAGATAGGTATTGCACTGACTGTGATGGTCGAAGGTTTGTTAGTTCATTAGACGGTGGTTGTGACAGCCCGCATGTTTTCGGGAAAGACATGACCCTGCTTGTGGGGCGGTGACCCTGGTGTTTTCGGGCGAGGTGTGACTTGATCGTGCTTGTGAGAGCGACATACCTATGGGAAAGCGGTGCAGAGTACCATTATTGATGTGATTCTTATTATACTATATTACTTGACTTGTGTTATTTGGCGAGGGTGCCTTGGTGAGGTTGTGGTGGATAGTTGACCTGTTTAGATGATGTTGGTTCTGCTGTTTTCTCACGGGTGCATTAGTATGCTCCTTTCACATGTACACGAGAGAATTTAGTTTTCCTATTAAGTATACTTGTATGATCACCCTACGTATATAAATTGTTTTCAGATTTCTAGGAGGATTACATGGACCGTGTTGGACATTACTATCTCGGACCTTTGGATAGCTGCTGTATCGCCGCTTTAGCTTTGTTTTGGGTATTTACTTTTGAGATTTTTATCTGTATCAGTTTTATTTATACATTGAATTGAGATATATTTGGTTTCTTTTATATTATTTTATGGAGTTGTTTGTGGATGATTTATATCATCTCCAGATCCTACATTATTATAGAGGGTAATGCCTCCCATTACGCGATATTTTTATACTCTCGACACTAGTCGTCAACCTAGGGCCTACTAAAGGCCAGACTCGGGGGGGGGGGGGGGGGTCATTATCTCTCTCTCCTCATTGCAGTATCTTTAGAGGGAGTGGTCATGATAGAGTGGTATTAGTGGAGTGGTTGAGATATAAGATGTAGTTTGAAGTTAGACCTAGTGAGGATTGCATGGGTTGGTATGACAATAGTGCAAGTTGACCTTGGTGGGTGACATAGGCCAGAGAGACTGACTATGATATGAGATTTTAGCCCCCCTAGTGATCTAGTGCACGAACTCTGAGCTTATTGAATGACCAAGTGATGTGGACCTGCTTTCAAGGTAGAGACATAGGAGATGTACATGCATCATGATGACTTGTGTTCTTGATTAAATTTGGGTTGTTTTGGGAAGGTTAAAATAAATAAAATGAATTAAAACAAATCTAAATGAAATTACATACTACCTGGGCTTAAGAAATATTTTCTTTACTCTTTTAGTTATGGCTCCAATTCATTGTTCGTGTGTGACACAAACAGTTGAGGTTCAATAGGCCGATCCAATTGATCATCGTAGAGTTGATCCGACAGAGGAGGATGAGGCTTGGCAGAGGGCGTTGTGTGCATTCCAGCGGCAGGCTTTGGGGAAGTATGAGGGAAGTGTTTCAGATGCGGAGACAGAGAGCTGGCTGGAGGAGATCGAGATCTCTTTCAATTTAATATGGGCCCCAGTGGGATACTGGCTTCCTTTGGAAGTCAGTTAGATGCGGGGAGCTATGCGTTAGTGGGGGATGTTGTATCTGGGGTAGTGGAAGGAGGAAGACGTTTCATGGGTCGACATTCAGAAAGAGTTCTGGGCAGAGTTCCTTTCGTCGACCATGAAGGCAATGAAGAGGCAAAAGATTATTTATCTTCAGCAGGGGAGTATGTTAGTGCGTGAGTTGAGAATAAAGTTCAAGGACCTTTTGTTCTTTTCCCCAGATCTTTTTCCAAATGAGGAGTCTTGTGAAAGATGTCCTGAGGAGGCACTCTGTGCTTCTATCCAGTATGCAATTACTCCTTTTACGTTGTCAATGTATATGGAGGTTCAGAAGAAGGCATATGCGATCAAGTGGATGCACTCATGAGGAGGTTTACTGCGAGAGGGGAACCAACAAGGCTCCTTGAGGAGTAGAGTTGTTAGTGATTGGTCTTAGGCACCAGGACCTTTGAGGTTTTGACCAGCAGGGATTCGACCTCAGCAGCTTCCTTTCTGACCTTCTGGGGCCAGTGGTTTCCATGATTTTCATGGGGGATTTTGTGCTAGTGTGTTTTGGTTGTGGGGTTCATGGACATCACCAGAACCAATTTCTAGTGGTTCCCCAAGCTCAGTTTGATAGAGGTGGACATGTTCAATGCCAACCTCAACAACAGTTTCCAGTGAGATCGTTCTCGCAACAGGGACAACAGGCTTATGTTATGCGGAGGGGAGATAGAGCAGGTAAAAGCCAACCTCAGGATGTTCCTCATGTTCAGGGACCTCAACCTAAGAATGTTCATAGAGGTGGTCATCAGTAGAGAGGTAGAGGAGCTGAGCATGGTCAGTTGCACGCATTGGAGGCAGTGGTCCCATAAGGGCCAGAGATCGGCAGAGGTACGATCGATTTGTTTAGTACCCTTGTTTGTTCCTTGTTTGATTCATGAGCTTCATTCAATCCTATGTGGATATTTTCTTGTTATATATGTAGCCATATGATTTTATCCTCGACATCAAATGGTTGTATTCTGTATGTGTTGTTATTGACTACTTCTGGATGAGAGTTGTTTTCTCATATTTGGATGGCCAACATGTAATTTCGTTGGTGAGCAGGGTTTACAGGGGGGTAGTCAGTGTGTGGAGAACCTTCTTTATTTATTGGTTGAGTTGTTTATAAAATAAGTAGAGGTTGGGACAGAGGAAGTCCCTAGGTTGTTGGGGAGTTCCTGGATGTTTTCCCCAAGGAGGTTGTCACAGTACCCCTCGACGTGATGTTGAGTTTGCAATAAACTTGTAGCTTGATGCTTCTCTGATTTCGATGGATCTTTATCAGATGAAACCTTTTGAGTTGTAGGAGTTGAGGATTCAAATAGATGATCTAATACAGAAGGGTTTTATCTGACCCAGTGTGTCGTCATGGGGTGATCCAGTATTATTCGTCAAGAAGGAGGATGGTAGTATGAGGTTGTGTGTAGACTTCAGGAGGTTGAATAAGGTGAAGGTTAAGAACCATTACCCCCTCCTTGGATAGATGATCTTTTTGACTATCTGAGAGGGGTGAGTTGGTTTTCTAAGATCGATCTGCGGTCTGGATATCACCATTTGAGGGTGAATGAGGGTGATATCTTGAAGAATTCCTTTAGATGCAGGTATGAGAGCTTCGAGTTTGTAGTCATGCCATTCGGTGTTACTAACCCACTAGTTGTGTTCATGGGGCTTATGAACTCCATGTTTCACTCTGGTACATAAGATGATCAAGAAATTATTTTTAAGAAATTTTGACTTTACCTCTCTCTTTGGTTATAAATCTATTTTATTTCAAAAATTGTAATGCCCCGACCCCAGAAGCCCAGAGTCGGTGCATTATTACATAACACTGGCATGATAAAAAAATATCAAGTCTTGAAAGACCGATTAGTTTAGTAGTCTTGGAAGTACTAGATACATTCATAAGGTTTACATTACATCATAAAATGAAAAAATACAACAAAAATGTTTCCATAGACAACACTGAGATCCCATAGACTATCCCTGTAGGTCAGTGATGAAGCTCACATTTTCATATATTTTATACTTTAAAACATTGTTTATAATCCCACAAAAGTGTTATTGAATGGGTAATTATCATGTTTTTAGGTTTTAGTGCTATTTTGAACCCAAATGTGAAAAACGACTAATTCTGGATTTTTGACAGAATTTTACGTCAGGGGTATTTTGGTCATTTCAGGAAAAATAAAATTCTAAATTTTCCCATTAAAATTTTGTTAGAATCCTTATTTTATTTCTTTCATTTTTGTCTTCTGGACCAGGAGCTGATTCGGTCATTTAAAGGGTCTAAAAAATCATTGAAGATTGGAATTTTTTCGGGCGGACAGCATGGAGCCACCCAAGGTAACAGACATCAAACGCGGCCTACACATATCCAAATGATGTGTTTCTACCTGGTATACCTTGAGGACAGATATAGACGTCTCTACAATAAATTTGGAGGATTTTGGAGGTCATTAAGGAGGCTATTGAATGACATTCTTTTGGAGGAACCTTCCTGGATGCTTCGTCCAGAAACAGCAACCGAGAATGAAAAATTCATAACTCCTACATACGGTTTCTATATTATCTGAAATTTGGAGAGGAGACGGCCAAGACATTTATGAACAACATTTATGAAGGGTGGAACGCGTGAATATGTCATTAAAGGGGTCTACAACGCGTCGACATTTGAGGGACAAATTCTGCCTATAAAAGGAGGTCATCACCTCCTCCTCAAAGCATCCCATTCTCCATCCATTCCTTCAAGGCACTAAGGAGGAGATCTCCACCGAGGGAGGCCAGCCGAAAATCTTCCACCTTTATTTGTATTTTATTTCTTTTCTTTATTTTTAGTTTTTTTAATTGTAATTTAGATTTCTAATAAATTCATGCATTGTTTTTATTTTTGTGTCCACCGATTCACCCTATTTTCTTCCTCTCATCCTACCATCGTGAACTATAATACTCATGATCATGAGTAACTAATAAGAGGAATATCCCAAGGGAGTAATCAGGTTCTTGAACCCAAGACCATCTTCTTAATATTCTTTGAGTTAATTCTAAGGATAATTTATAGTGGGTGTAATCCTCACTGTGGTCGTCTAAAGGTTAACTTCTTAATCTACAACCATTTTCCCTCGATTGAGGAGGTGGATGGAGGGTGTTCTTGGCGATCGCTAAGTAGTCTTTTCATTCAAAAATGGGGTAGAATAAGGTGTGCACACATACGATGGAGTGTGTACACTAAGAATATTTGAAGCTGGCCAATGAAGGTGCTCCCTGAATATTCTCTCGGGAGAACTTCCTTTCTTCCCTAATTACATTCTGTTTAGCATTGCATGGTAATTTAGAATTAAATTTTAGTTTCTTATGATTTATGAATTTCATTTATTTTATTAAATTAAATTTCTTTCATAAAATATTAAACAACAAAAAAGAATTAGATTAGGTGGAATAGAAGTAGTGATTTATTGACCACAAAAAGCTCCTCAAGAGAACGACCTAGGTCAGCCCCTGTGCTGCACTTAGCTATAAATATTTTTGAGAGCGCACACGACAACGCTTCATCAAATTGGCGCCGTTGCCGGGGAGCCAAGTGGTTTTAATTCACTATTTTTTATTCACATTGTGTAAATAATTTTCCTTTAATTTAAAAAAAACAACAAAAAAATCATAAATTTCAAAAACTAAAAAAAATCTTCTTTGTCCATGATGTCTTTCAATTCAAATTTTTATTCATGGACTGAACAATCTCAACTGCAAGAAAATTTTTACAATGAACTAGATGCACAATTTCATAGGATTAGTGATAAAGTGAAAAACTTGGAGGGCCAAATAGAATTGATTGCAGAATATGTACTCGCATCCCAAGAACAACCCGAACCTGAACCGGAACCTGAACCAGAACGAGTGGTGGAAGAGATTTCACCCATCATTTTTTATGCTAAAGAACCTGAGGGGGGTGAGAAGGATCTACTAAAAGAATTAATCACATCATCCCGCACTCAACCATTGCTCAAGGAGGTCCTAGAAGTAAACATTCCAACTGATGCACTGATGGGAGGTCAACATTTTTTGGAAGAATATTGGAATAACTTTGTTGAAGATAACTTGAAACATGATCTTCCCATACTTAATAATGAAACATCAGACACTTTCTACCTCTCTCTTGATTTGGAAGATAAGGAAGAAGACGCACCTACTGAGATTGAGTTTCCAATGGTCATGCCTGAAGAGATCAATTACCAAGCTGAATTACTTGAAAGGGAAGATTTCTTTATTAATTATTCATGTTTTAATCGTAATCAAGATAAATTGTTTTATGATATCTCTTCCTTTGAAATTTCTGATACAGCACAAATGGAGCAGACCATGGATGATATGAAAGATACCACTAAAGTAGTGGTGATCATGGAAGAAGATCTGGAGAAGGTGGCGGTGGTGCGACTACCTCCTCAACAAAAATTTTCATACCATATGGAGGAGGACACCACCGAAGTTAACAGGGAGCACCCTTATCTTTTATTCCCTCCCACTTCAAACCTCAAATTTCTTCTTTATTCTTTCTCGGGGGTTGGGAACATTCTTATCTTATTTGGTGTTCTCTACTTTCAGTGTTTAATCATGGACATCGGGAAAACTCACATGTGGTGGTTCATCTCAAAGAAACCACACCCACCTTCTGATTGGGGATAATCTACTGAAACTGCCTGACTAGGGGCAGTAAAAACCTAGCACCCGCTTGGGGGTCTAAACCAAGCATTATCTCTTTTCTTTTCCTTTTCTCATTATTTTTATTCATTTTTTCTTATTTATTTTTATTACTTTCTTGTAGTCTTAAAGTGGTTTCTTCTAGGAGCCTAACTCAAGGCATCTACTTCTAAAATAATGTCAGGTTGTATCTTTCCTTCCCTTTGATTTTTTTACCTTTATATTTATATTTTTTTGATTTGAAATAAGGGGTAGTTAAATTTAAGTGTGGGGGAGTGTCAACCTTCTTAGTTCTTCTTGTGTGCTTTTCATTTTTTTTAGGATTTTTGAGCTTTAATGAATATTCTTATCACTTTTCACACATCAATTGATTATAAAGAGTTGAAATGATTTTTGAAATAATGGATTTTAAATGATTGTTGATGTGAAAACATTTTTCTTGAATTAGATTGTCAATCATTTGTATGAGTTTGACTGATTTTTGAAATCCATGACCATGAAACAACTGACTCAAAATATTTTTTCCAATCCTGTGAGGTATTCTAAACCACTTTTACATATTCTTCCTAATACCCACACTTTCTTGAGGGAAACATGAATATTGTGTGAGAACCAGAATTTGTGAATATTCTCTTTCGAAGCTTTGGATTTCATGGAATGTATTTGAAATGATTGAGGCATATCTTTGGCTATCCACATTTTATCTTGAGACCACCCTTTACATTTATCCTTCGTAAGCCCTTAGATGCCATGAATTGCCTTATAGGTTTAAGCCACATTACAAGCCACTTTTTCCTTACCTACCCGCACTTTTAGTATTTTTGCATGGATATTTCAAGTTTGAGTATGGGGGAAGGGACTTTCATGTGCGTTCATTGGGATGTGTATCATTTATGGGTGATGCGAGGTGTGTGTCAATACTTTGGGCAGTGGATAACAAGAGAATTGGGCATGTGTCGTCATTTCATTGTGCTTTATTTGTTTCATCCATTTCTCCTAAAAAAAGAAAACAAAAAAATGGAGATGAGCTTGAATTCCTCATTGTACATTATTTTATGACTCATGTCCCTCCCAAAAAAATCAAGGGCATGAATTGTCATTCATTCATTGTATTCAATTTTCAGCTCATCCTCCACAAAAAAAGAAAAAAAAATAAAGTTGTGCCTTTCTGGAGCTTTGAAAAAAAAAGGAGGAGAACTTAGATGATATCATCACTTATTGGCTCATGTACCACGTCATAAAGAGGGGTGGGGTTGTTTTTCACATTTACAAGCAGTATTGAGTGAGGAATTTCCTGTGTTTTCACTTGATTTAATCATGCATTGTACTTAAAAGTTCAACCTCCTCTTTCTAGCTTGGAACATTTTTCAATCATTTTACCACCGACCCTAAGACACAGAATCATTTGAACCATTAATTAAATCCCTTGTGATTAAATTCATTTTCATGTTTCACGCTGTGGAGAAATGATAATTTTCACAAACCTATGGTGATACATGCGATTTTCAAGTATGAGTATAACTCTAGATTCAATTTCTCTTGAGTGAAGAGTGACATCAAAATCAATGTGAGGTAGGTTGTGATTGGGCCGTGGATTGATTTATGAGGTTGAACAAATTTTAATGATTGAAATGAAAATGAGAGAATTATTATTCATAAATGAGACATGATGGAATTCTATTTTGGATAAAATCATTGATATTTTCTCATTTTTGATTGTTGTGTGGATTTTGATTTGGATGTAAGATGATTGCCCAGGAGTGCAATGTTTAAGTGTGAGGGAGTGATGAAGCTCACATTTTCATATATTTTATACTGTAAAACATTTTTTATAATCCCCAAAAAGTGTTATTGAATGGGTAATTATCATGTTTTTAGGTTTTAGTGCTATTTTGAACTCAAATGTGAAAAACGACTAATTCTGGATTTTTGACAGAATTTTACGTCAGGGGTATTTTGGTCATTACAGGAAAAATAAAATTCCAAATTTTCTCATTAAAATTTTGTTAGAATCCTTATTTTATTTCCTTCATTTTTGTCTTCTGGACCAGGAGCTGATTCGGTCATCTAAAGGGTCTAAAAAATCATTCAAGATTGGAATTTTTCCGGGCGGACAGCATGGATCCACCCAAGGTAACGGACATCAAACGCGGCCTACACATATCCAAATGATGTGTTTCTACCTGGGATACCTTGAGGACAGATAGGTACGTCTCTACAATAAATTTGGAGGATTTTGGAGGTCATTAAGGAGGCTATTGAATGACATTCTTTTGGAGGAACCTTCCTGGATGCTTCGTCCAGAAACAGCAACCGAGAATGAAAAATTCATAACTCCTACATACGGTATCCAAATTATCTGAAATTTGGAGATGAGACGACCAAGACATTTATGAACAACATTTATGAAGGGTGGAATGCGTGAATATGTCATTAAAAGGGTCTACAACGCGTCGGCATTTGAGGGACAAATTCTGCCTATAAAAGGAGGCCATCACCTCCTCCTCAAAGCATCCCATTCTCCATCCATTCCTTCAAGGCACCAAGGAGGAGATCTCCACCGAGGGAGGCCGACCGCAAATCTTCCACCTTTATTTTTATTTTATTTCTTTTCTTTATTTTTAGTTTTTTTTAATTGTAATTTAGATTTCTAATAAATTCATGCATTGTTTTTATTTTTGTGTCCACCGATTCACCCTCTTTTCTTCCTCTCATCCTACCATCGTGAACTATAATACTCATGATCATGAGTAACTAATAAGAGGAATATCCCAAGGGAGTAATCAGGTTCTTGAACCCAAGACCATCTTCTTAATATTCTTTGAGTTAATTCTAAGGATAATTTATAGTGGGTGTAATCCTCATTGTGGTCGTCTAAAGGTTAACTTCTTAATCTACAACCATTTTCCCTCGATTGAGGAGGTGGATGGAGGGTGTGCTTGGCGATCGCTAAGTAGTCTTTTCATTAACAAATGGGGTAGAATAAGGTGTGCACACATACGATGGAGTGTGTACACTAAGAATATTTGAAGCTGGCCAATGAAGGTGCTCCCTGAATATTCTCTCGGGAGAACTTCCTTTTTTCCCTAATTACATTCTGTTTAGCATTGCATGGTAATTTAGAATTAAATTTTAGTTTCTTATGATTTATGAATTTCATTTATTTTATTAAATTACATTTCTTTCATAAAATATTAAACAACAAAAAAGAATTAGATTAGGTGGAATAGAAGTAGTGATTTATTAACCACAAAAGCTCCTCAAGAGAACGACCTAGGTCAGCCCCTGTGCTGCACTTAGCTATAAATATTTTTGAGAGCGCACACGACAACGCTTCGTCAGTCAGTCATAATATACATATTTGCATCTTGGGAAAAATAAAACATAGAAAGGGGTGAGCTCAGATGCTCAGTAAGGATAACAATATAGCGGAAACTTTCATAAATAAACATAAACATTTAAGGCAATGTATAGAACTAAAAAAAATCCTTTTCAGCATAAACTTCATCATAATATAGAAAATATAAATCGAAATAATGCTATTTACTTACTCACATGGATATTATACTAGTCTAATAATCACATGAAATATCAATAGCCACTTTCATAATGATGGAATGCATAATGCCAGACTTTCATAACCACAGAGTCAAGGCCTTGTACCAAGATTAAAAATAAGATTTTGTCAAGGTCTTGTTCCAGACACTAGTTTGTCTCATGAGACCTACCGATGCATCGAGGAGCTATAGTGGACTCCACCCGTCACTTACTAATTCCAATGCATTCCCCATATGAAAAGGTTTAAACATAACATAAACATTCGTACTAAAATTGGCATACAAAATGTCAATAATTTATCCATAAACCATGAATGGTATGAAATAACACATTCATAGTCAAACATATCACAAAACCTTCAATACAATATGGAAGTTTTATATCATAATAAATCAACTTCAAACAAACTTAAAATCCATCAAAGGATGTTGACATAGATGAAATCAAAACCTTTTTAGAGAAATATCTCTTTTTATTTTGAAATCATTTAAAGGTCATGTAATTATAAAAGAAAACATTTATATTTGAAAATATTATTATAAGCTTGTAAGGGATGCTTCGATAATTTTATAATGGCAGAAAATAGCCGCACCCATTGTATAAGTTAAAAAAAACACTCTTACCTTAATTTTGTGGAAAAGGTCATAAAGTAACTTGTATGGAAAATGAGGAAAAGATTCCTTTCAAAACATATAAGGTCAAATAAGGGTAAAAATGACTTTAACCCATAGTCTAGTAAATAGTAAAAATATTTTGGACTACATTTTTAAGAAACATGGATGTGGATGATAAAGAGGTCCCAGTAGATACTTACGTAAAAACAACCTCGGATAATAAAGAGATTGTGAAATTAACCCTTACCTTGTACTTTTCCTTGGTCGGGGGTAGGTTAACCTCCTGTATAATGGTGAAATAATTGTTATTAAATCATAAAAAAATCATATACATTAATATGATATCATATATGATCTTTTAACATTGCTTTGTTAATAATATCTTAGTATTATCGTTGTTTCAGGTGTTAACTGATTCGTTTTCCCTTATATGATTTGTTACGTAAGTAATGTTTGTTATGGATAGGATGTATCTTATTCATATTCATAATTATATTAAGTCTTTAAACATTATTTTTAATCATCTAATGAAAATTAGTCTTTAATGGATACGATGGGGAATGAATCTCATCGCGTTCGTGGAGACGGTAATCCGTACGTACGCACGAGCGACAATATCATTATTTTGATATTAAAATAACATATAAATGGATGTTATATCATATATAAAGAATAATAATCATGTTATATTTATTATTTAAACCAATTACACATCATTATTATACCTATCCAAATAATAATGTATTGAATAACAATTACACCACGATGTGGAGACGGTAAGCCGTACGTACGCATGTATGATGACATGTCATTAAAAGGATGGATAGAATAATGAATATGGTTGTACCATATTTATAATAACATCACAGTACATAGAAGATACTGGAGTTATTATTTTATAATGGAAACAACAAAGAAAGAGGAAGTGGAAGAAGAAAGGAACTTGAAAGAGGTGATGAAATATTTACCTCTTCTTCGGGTTCTTCCTTTTGATTTGATCAAAAGGGCTCCTTAGGTTGGCTTTCTGACTAAAGGAAGACCTCTAAGATGAAGGGAGGATAGTTGAGAGGGTATTTGTTCAGGGGTTGGGTGATACAAATGGATTTTAAGGTGTGAATTAGAGAGGTGGAGTTCCCTTTTATAAGAGGAGTGAGGGGCACCTTAGGAAAAGCTAGAAATATTATTTTATAATAAAATAATTTTCGGTTTCTAATGGCTCCAAAGTGGATTATTTAAATGATAAGGTGAGGATGGGTCGAAAACCACTCAACCAATAGGTTTTAGACAGGTTTTGGTCACTATATTAACCTTATCTTTTAGATTTAACTCTTAGTTAAATAATTTGACATTTACCACGACTCTTTGTATTTTTATATTATATGGTTAATAAACTTACTATATACTTCCAAGAGAACCCCAAGTGGTTCATTAATGAGACACCTATCATTATATAATTCTTTTGGCCAAACCTTATATTTTTAGGAATAAAATATCAATTAATAATATAATATTTGTTTTAAAAACTCTTTTATGTCAATTTTGACACTATTTGGTATTTTTTTTCTCTAAATTCATAACAATATTATTACTTCGAAACAAAATTCATCTAACCAACCCTAATATGTCATATTAACCTAGAAAATTAGTGAAATTCATAAAAAGTGTCAAATTACATTTATTTGGATATTTATAATATCAATTATTTTAATATTTCATTAATTAAGTAATTACTGCATCATCATTGTGTCATAAATAAATTAAATTATTTAATGTCTAAAAAATATAAATAAAATACCATTATGTATGAAATATTTTTAGATTTCTAATGAATACTTATAGTCGAATTTATAATATGTTTGACCCTATATTAAAAATGGTTTAGTTATTAAACATTGAATTTAACACTTTTAACTCTTCTTTGAATTAAATAATAATAAATATCCTATTCTAATCCAAGTGGACCAAAGAGGTTCATATTTTATTCCTAAGGTTGTTTTTGGTCGAATTATACTTATCCAATAGAATTAGGACATGTGTTAGGGTAATAATAATATCATTTTTACCCTTAATTACCCTATTTACTTTTAACCGTGGTAAATAAAAGAAAAAATTTACTATTCACCAAAAATTATTTTTATCTTATTGAACCACATTTTACTCCTTGATATTGACCGTGTCTCTCGGATTTTCGAAATTCAACTCACAGAAGCGGTAAAATTAAGTTTTATGTAAATTTGCAAATACTCCTAGGAGGTAGGTAAAAGACGGTAAAAAGTTCAATAAATTTTTTTATATATCTAAAATTATTATAAGCTGACTCCAATGAATTACATTGAACATATATAGGTATTATATATCTATTTTGACCTAAAATAAATTTAAATAAAATAAATAATTATTTAAATAAAAAGTCGGTTTTAAACAATGACTCAGTGTTTTTCACTATTCATAAAAAATTGAAAGTTTTCATAAAAATACCAAAAATTCACCCTAAGCTAATTTAGATATTCCGAATCCAAAAATGAAGTCCATTTTGAAAGATAAAATTTATAAAATTTCAAAAAGTGGGTATTACTATTCATAATGACTAGTTTGATTGGTTGTGGTGTGAGAACTCGAAGTTGCGTACAATACATGCTACTGTATTCTTCATCATAAGTTCCTCAGGTTCTCACGTCGCCTCTTCCATCTTATGGTTTCTCCATAGAACTTTTACCAGATGAGTTGTCCAGTTTCTCAACACTTGTTCTCTTGTATCAAGAACCTTAACAAGCTCTTCGCAATAAGACAGATCAAGTTCTAGTTCTAATTCCTCATAGGTGAGTACATGCATTGGGTCACGCATGTATTTTCTCAACAGTGATACCTGGAATACATCATGAACTTTGGAAAGACTTGGCGGCATTGCCAAATGGTAAGCTACAGCCCCAATTCATTCTAGAATTTCGAAAGGTCTGATGTACCTTGGACTCAATTTTCCCTTCTTACAGAAACGCATAACACCAATCCATGGAGATACCTTCAAAAAAACATGGTCTCTTACCTAAAATTCCAAATCATTCCTTCGGTTATCAGCATAGATTTTCTGCCTACTTTGAGATACTTTGATTTTGTTTTGGATTACCTTCACATTTTCCATCGTTTCCTCCACAAGTTCTGGGCCTACAAGTTTTCTTTCACCAACATCATCCCAACAGGTTGGTGTGCGACATCTCTTTCTGTATAACGCTTCATATGGTGCCATCTGAATACTTGAATGGAAGATATTGTTATAGGAAAATTCTACCAGTGGTAAATATTGATCCCACATACCTTGAAAGTTATGTGAGCATGATCTCAACATGTCTTCTAACGTTTGAATAGTCCGTTCTGATTGTCCATCAGTTTGGGGGTGGTAGGCAGTGCTCAAACGAAGTTCAGTATCTAGAGATTTCTGAAGACTTTTCCAGAATCTTGATGTAAAACGTGGATCACGATCAGAAACAATTGATAGTGGTACTCTATGAAGTCTTACAACTTCATTAATATATATTCTTGATAAACGTTTAAGTGGCAAATATTCCCTTATAACAAGAAAATGTGCTGACTTGGTAAGACGATCAACAATGACCCATATTGCATCGTTCCTTCTAGGAGTCTTTGGTAGGCCCATGACAAAGTCCATCGTAATATTATCCCATTTCCATTCAGGTATGGGAAGAGGTTTCATGACTCCTCTAGGCTGTTGCCTTCCAACTTTCACTTATTGACAAACCATACATCTTGACACAAAATCAGCAATCTCCATTTTCATGTTGTCCCACCAAAAATGTTCCTTCAAATCTCTATACATTTTGGTGCTACCAGGGTGTATAAAGAAATTGGAGCTATGAGCATCATCTAACAATTCCCTTTTCAGATCAGGTATATCGGGAACACAAAGTCTCTTCCCAAATTTTACAATCCCATCTTCATATATGAAGTCACTCAATCTCTCGTTATTCACAGCTTTAATATTCTTTTGAAACTCTTCATCATCAGTCTGAGAACTCTTTATCCTTTCTAGTAAAGATGGTTTGACAACCATTTGATGTTTCACCTTCCATGGTGATTCCCATATCCATCTTTACTAGATCTATGTATATAGGATCCTTTTCAACTCTCATCTTGTTCAAAACTCCATGATCTTTTCTGCTAAAAGCATCTTCCACCTTATTTGCCTTCCCTAGGTGGTAGTGTATCGTGCAATCATAATCCTTGAGTAGTTCAAGCCATCTCTATTACCTCATGTTGAGTTCTTTCTGTGAGAAAATATACTTCAAACTCTTGTGATCAGTATAAATCTCACATTTTTCACCATAGAGATAATGTCTTCATATCTTCAAAGAAAATATTATAGCCGCTAACTTAAGATCATGAGTAATATAGTTTTGCTCATGAATTTTTAGTTGTCGTGATGCGTAGGCAATAACCCTATCATTCTGCATAAGGACACAACCAAGTCCTTTATTTGATGCATCACTATAAATAACAAACCCATCATTCCCCGATGGTAGAGTCAATATAGGAGAATCGACTAATATTCTCTTCAGTTCTTCAAAACATTCTTCACACTCTTTTGTCCAAACAAATTTAACCCCTTTATGTGTGATCTTGGTTAATGGGTTATCCAATCGGGAAAATGTCTGGACGAAACACCGATAATAACCTGCTAAACCAATAAAACTGCGTACCTTAGTTATACTTGTCAGTTCTTTCCATTCTTGGATTGATCTTGTCTTAGAAGGATCAACATAGATTCCATCCTTAGAGAAAATATGGCCAAGAAAAGAAATCTCATGAATCCAGAATTCACACTTGTTAAACTTCCCATATAATTCATGTCTTCTAAGAGTCTTTAGAATAACGCGCAAGTGATTTTCATGATCTTCATAGATTTTGGAGTATACCAAGATATCATCAATAAATACTACTACAAATTCATCAAGATATTCCTTGAAAACTCTATTCATTAGATCCATGAAGATAGAGGGTGCATTAGTCAATCCAAAAGGCATTACTGTAAACTCGTAATGCCCGTAACTGGTTCGAAATGCTGTTTTCAGAATGTCTTCCTTCTTCACACACAACTGATGATATCCAGATCGAAGGTAAATCTTTGAAAAGTATTGAGCTCCATGAATTTGGTCAAATAAATCATCAATTCGAGGTAGGGGATACTTGTTATTTATTGTTATAGCATTGATCTCCCTGTAGTCAATGCACAACCTCATAGATCTATCTTTCTTCTTAACAAAAAGGACAGGGGCTCCCCATGGAGAACACTAGGGCGAATAAATCTTTTATTACTCAATTACTCTAGTTGTTTCTTTAGTTACACTAATTATACAGTGGCCATTTTATAAGGGGTCGTTGATATGATCCTTGATCCAGGAATTAAATCAATAGAAAACTCAATTTCTCGTTCTGGAGGATGTCCAGGTAAATCTTCTGGAAACACATCAACATATTCTTTCACAATAGGTACATCCTCTATTTGAATATTATTTTCCTCACCCATAGTTATTTCATTCTATTCCTCCCCAATAATTGAATTTAGTTGAGCTACTGGGGGTGGATCTAGATAAGAATTAGGTGGTGACGATTCTGCTCTAAAGATAATGTGTTCTTTATCATCGTCATCAAAAATAGTAACCTCCTTCTTCTTACAATAAATTTTTGCATCATGGTCCCATAGACAATCCATACTGAAGATTATATCAAATTAAATCACGGGTATGGCGATGAGATCAGTAGATAAAGAACATTTATATGCCTAAATGGGAACTGATTCACAAAACTTTTTAGCAATGATACTTCCCTTAAGAGTTTTGACTGAAAACTCCCTTGTTAAATAAAATTAGAAATATTTAATTTTCTTATCAAATTGGGAATATATGAAACAATGTGATGATCCAGAATCAAACAAAGCATTGGATAAACTTGAGGAAACCATTAAATTACCTTCCACTACGTCTTTTGGAGCTTCAACCTCAGCAGTAGTGATAGTATAAGCTTGACCTTGATCCCTTGGCCTCTTCTGAGGTAAGTTCCCCTGAAACTTAGGTCATTCATTTGCATAATTCCCCCTTTCTATACAATTGTAGAATTCAACATCGACAACCTCTTTCTTCCCCTTTCAATCACGAGCTTGGTGGCCTTTTTCACCACACTTGTAACAGACTCCCATTCCCTTCAGGCAAGTACCAGGGTGTTTCTTCCCACATTTACTGCAGGATGGATATTAAACTTTTCCCTTCTACCCCTTATTTCCATTTCCAGAGTGTTCATAAGATCTCTTCTTCTCTTTCTTTGCTTTAAAATCGTAAGACTTAGAGAATTATTTTTCTGTCTTGATAACACATGAGACAATATCTTCGTACGACGAGAAGGATTGTGAGACTAATGCTCGACGGAGAAATGGTTTTAACCTATAAAAGAAATGATCAATCTTACTTCTTGGGTTACGTATATAATCTGTAGCATGCCTCGCTAACCTTGTAAAGTTAGCTTCATACATTGCGACATTCTCATCCTCATTTTGCCTCAGACTCAGAAATTGTCTTTCCATATCCTCTTGATGGTCATGAGGAAAGTATTTTTCTAAGAAAATATCTTTAAACTCCCTCCATTCTATATTTGATACTTTATCATCTTCCTTTGTGTTTTGAATCAATGACCACCATTGATCAGCAACTCCAGTGAGGCGGTAAACTGCCATGAAAACTTTTTCCCTTTCGCTACACCCCAAGGCGTGAAATATTTTCTCTAAGGAATTTATCCATTGCTCAGCTATGAGTGGATTTTTACCCCCATTAAATGTTGGTGGTTTTTTCCTCATGAAGCTATCTAACATTGATCCTCCACGCTGTGGATCAGGGTGCTCCATACGGGTAAGGTTATTATTCATAACCTGAGTGAGTTGTCCCAGTATGGTGATTAACTGATCAACACCAGTTGCATCACCATCTCCACTATAATTATCTTGAGCAGGAGGGTAATCCCTATAAGGAGTGCGTGCATTGATACAGTTTCCATCCTTCCACTAGGCGCCATTTCTAAAAAATGGCATAAACTAGATTAGTTTATGAATCAAAATACATAATTCTGAACTTGTAAAATACTTAACATAAATTGAACCGTTTATGGATATAATCCATAATCATAAAAATGTTTTCTTTGAGGAAGTATATACTCATAAACCCTTCATAATGGTTTGTAAAAAAATGAAAATTATCTTAAGCATATCCCCTGGGAGTTTCGTAACCAAGAGTGCAGCAAGACCCATTGTCGTGCACCAGTTCCCATTCGAGTCTAGATCAAAGCGGTTTTTTTGGTTTTCACCCCTAGGTACATCCATGCCAGATCCACCTCTACCTGCTCGTATCCAGACAGGGATGTATTGCTTGGAAAACTCACAAAATCTCTACAATACCAAAATTATAGGAAGTTCTTATATACTAATCCTCAAATTCTATCTTAGGGTTATATGATCTAATCTGAGTTTATCTAAATCTAGTTTCCAAGGTTTGTAATAAACTTCCTCTGATACCAACTGTAACACCCCAACCCCAGAATCCTAGAGTCGGTGCATTATTACATAACATTGGCATGATTATAAAAGATCAAGTCTCGAAAGACCGATTAGTTTAGTAGACTTGGAAGTACTAGATACATTCATAAGGTTTACATTACATCATAAAATGGAAAACTACAACAACATTGTTTCCATAGACAACACTAAGATCCCATAGACTATCCCTGCATGTAAGTCATAATATACATATTTGCATCCTGGGAAACATAAAACATAGAAAGGGGTGAGATCATATGCTCAGTAAGGATAACAATATAGCGGAAACTTTCATAAATAAGCATAAACATTTAAGGCAATGTATAGAACTAAAACAAAAGCTTTTTCAACATAAAATTCATCATAATATGGAAAATATAAATCAAAATAATTCCATTTACTTAATCACATGGATATTCTACTAGTCGAATAATCACATGCAATATCAATAGCCACTTTCATAATGATGGAATGCATAATGCTAGACTTTCATAACCACATAGTCAAGGCCTTGTGCCAAGACTACAAATAAGATTTTGTCAAGGCCTTATGCCAAGATACTAGTTTGTCTCATGAGACCTACCGATGCATCGAGGAGCTATAGTGAGCTCCACCCATCACTTACTAAGTCCAATGAATTCTCCATATGAAAAGGTTTAAACATAACATAAACATTCGTATTAAAACTGGCATACGAAATGTCAATACTTTATCCATAAACCATGAATGGTATGAAATAACACATCCACCGTCAAACATATCACAAAACCTTTAATACAATATGGATGTTTTGTATCATAATAAATCAACTTTAAACAAACTTAAAATCCATGAAAGGATGTTGGACATAGATGAAATCAAAACCTTTTTAGAGAAATATCTCTTTCTATTTTGAAATCATTTAAAGGTAACATAATTATAAAAGAAAACATTTATATTTGAAAATATTCTTATAATATTGTAAGGGAATCTTCAATGATTTTATAATGGCAGAAAATAGCTGCACCCGCCATATAAGTTAAAAAATATTCTTACCTTAATTTTGTGGAAAAGGTCATAAAGTAACTTGTTTGGAAAACGACAGAAAGATTCCTTTCAAAACATATAAGGTCAAATAATGGGTAAAAATGACTTTAACCCATAGTATAGTAAATAGTAAAAATGTTTTGGAATACATTTTTAAGAAACATGTATGTGGATGATAAAGAGGTCCCAGTAGATACTTACGTAAAAACAACCTCGGATAATAAAGAGATTCTGAAATTAACCCTTACCTTATACTTTTACTTGGTCGAGGGTAGGTTAACCTCCTTTATAATGGTAAAATAATAATTATTAAATCATACAAGAATCATATATATTAATATGATATCATATATGATCTTTTAATATTGCTTTGTTAATAATATCTTAGTATTATCGTCGTTTTGGGTGTTAACTGATTCGTTTTCCCTTATATGCTTTGTTACGTAAGTAATGTTTGTTATAGGTAGGATGTATCTTATTCATATTCAGAATGATATTAAGTCTTTAAACATTAATTTTAATCATCTAATGAAAATTAGTCTTGAATGGATACGATGGGGAATGAATCTCATCGCGTTCGTGGAGACGGTAATCCGTATGTACGCACGAGTGACAATATCATTATTTTGATATTAAAATAATATATAATTGGATGGTATATCATATATAAAGAATCATTATCATGTTATATTTATTATTTACATCAATTAAACATCATTATTATACCCATACAAATAATAATGTATTGAAAAATAATTACACCACGACGTGGAGACGGTAAGCCGTACGTACGCACGTATGGTGACATGTCATTCAAAGGATGGATAGAATAATGAATATGGTTGTACCATATTTATAATAACATCAAAGTATATAGAATATACTATGGTTATTATTTTATAATGGAAACAACAAAGAAAGAGGAAGTGGAAGAAGAAATGAACTTGAAAGAGATGATGAAATATTTACCTCTTCTTCGGGTTCTTCCTTTTGATTTGATCAAAAGGGCTCCTTAGGTTGGCTTTATGACTAAAGGAAGTCCTCTAGGATTAAGGGAGGATAGTTGAGAGGGTATTTGGGTAGGGTTTGTCCAAGCCAAATGAATTTTAAGGTGTGAATTAGAGAGAAGGGTGAGTGCCCTTTTATAAGAGGAGTGAGGGGCACCTTAGAAAAAACTAGAAATATTATTTTATAATAAAATCATTTTTGGTTTATAATGGCTCCAAAGTGGATTATTTAAAGGAAAAGGTGAGGATGGGTAAAAAAACACTCAACCAATAGGTTTTAGACAGGTTTTAGTCACTATATTAACCTTATCATTTATATTTAACTCTTAGTTAAATAGGTTGACATTTACCATGCCTCTTTGTATTTTTATATTATATGGTTAATAAACTTACTATATACTTCCAAGAGAACCCCAAGTAGTTCATTAATGATACACCTATCATTATGTAAGTCTTTTGGACAAACATTAGATTTTTAGGAATATAATATCAATTAATAATATAATATTTGTTTTAAAAACTCTTTTATGTCAATTTTGACACTATTTGGTATTTTGTTTTTACTAAATTTATAACAGCATTATTACTTTGAAAAAAATTCATCTAACCAATCATAATATGTCATATTAACCTATAAAATTTGTGGAATTCATAAAAAGTCTAAAATTCTTTTATTTGGATATTTATTATATCAAATATTCTAATATTTCATTAATTAGGTAATTACTGCATCATCATTATGTCATAAATAATTTAAATTATTTAATGTATAAAAAATATAAATAAAATACCATTATGTAGGAAATATTTTTATCTTTATAATGAATATTTATAGTCTAATTTATCTTATGTTTAACCCTATATTAAAAATGGTTTAGTTATTAAACATTGAATTTAACACTTTTAACTCTTCTTTGAATTAAATAATAATAAATGTCATATTCTAATTCAAGTGGACCAAAGAGGTTCATATTTTATTCCTAAGGTTTTTTTGGTCGAATTATACTTATCCAATTGAATTAGGACATGCGTTAGGGTAATAATAATATCATTTTTACCCTTAATTACCCTATTTACTTTTAATCGTGGTAAATAAAAGTAAAAAGTTACTATTCACCAAAAATTATTTTTATCTTATTGAACCACATTTTACTACTTGATATTAACCGTGTTTCTCAGATTTTCAAAATTAAACTCACAGAAGCGGTAAAATTAAGTTTTATGTAAATTTTCAAATACTCCTAGGAGGTAGGTAAAAGACGGTAAAAAGTTCAATAAATTTTTTTATATATCTAAAATTATTATAAACTCACTCCAATTAATTACATTGAACATATATAAGTATTATACATCTATTTTTACCTAAAAAATTTAAATAAAATAAATAATTATTTAAATAAAAAGTCGGTTTTAAACAATGACTCAGTGTTTTTCACTATTCAACAAAAATTGAAAGTTTTCAGAAAAATACAAAAAATTTACCCTAAGCTAATTTCGATATTCTGAATCCAAAAATAAAGTCCATTTTTAAAGATAAAATTTATAAAATTTCAAAAAGTGGGTATTATTATTCATAACGGCTAGTTTGATTAGTTGTGGTGTGTTAGAACTCGAAGTTGCGTACAACACACACTACTGTATTATTCAAAGAGAAGCGTACCATGAAAGCTTGGGGTGTTACAAAAACCATGTTTTTAAAAATGTTTTAAAATTATATTTTAATATAATTTTTAAGGAAAAATGATTTTTAAAATATTTTATGGTTTTCAAGAATCCTTTATATATTTTCAAATCTACTTTCAAGGTAAAAGGTTTTCAAAATGTTTTCAATGATTCTTTTATATTTTTTCAAAGATAATTTCAAAGAAAAGGTTTTCAAGAATACCTTATATGATTTCAAAGATATTTTCAAGGGAAAAAGTTTTCAAAACATTTTCAATATTCTTTTATAAGTTTTTAAGGAAAAATGGTTTTCAAAATGTTTTTAAGCTTTCTTTATAAGTTTTCAAAGAAAAATGTTTTCAAATATTCATTTATAAGTTTTCAAAGTATTTCCAAGGAAAATGATTTTCCAAAATTTTTTCAAGATTATTGTATAAGTTTTCAGGGAAAATTTTTTTCAAAATGTTTCCAAGATTCTTTTATAAGTTTTCAAGGAAAACAGTTTTCAAAAGTTTTCAAGCTTCCTTTATCATATTTTAAGGTTATTTTTAAAGAAAATGGTTTTTAAAAGGTTTTACATTTTCAAAAGAATTTTTTTCAAAGAAGAAAGGATATTTTCCTCAATAAATGATTTTAAAATATCTTTCTAAATTTTATTCCTTATAGGATGACATATTTTGGTGTTACTCATGCCTTTTTAGGGAAATGATTCAAAGGTTCTATTCATATTCTTTCTATGATTGGTTTAAATTTTTATGGAATGATGTTTATGAATCCTGTTTCCCTTTCACAAGTTATATGTTTAATAAAAACACTCCCTTTCACTATTTATTCATTAATGAAATGATTATGAAACCTCTCTATTTTCTATAAGTTATGATATGATTACATGTTTATGATACCCATTTAATTTCATGGGTTATGATATGATTTTTTATGATCTTGTGGAACACGCATTTAAGATTTCTTTATGAGATGGTCAAGACCTATATCTCCCTCCAATGCATTGGGTAAATATTTATATATCATGAGATAGACTAATATGGTCTTGGGAGTGAACCTTGAATACTAATATGGCCATGAGAGTGAACTGTGTCTACCAAGATGGTATGGGGAGTGAACTCATACTACTAAGATGACCATGAGAGTGAACCATGATTACCAAGATAGTATGAGGAGTGAACCCATACTACTAAGATGGCCTTGGTAGGGATTTATTGACTACTATGGAAATAATTGTATATGCTTATGTGTCTTCCACAATTCCATGTCTTATTCCTATGTTATACTTTCATGGATTAAGCTCTTGTTTCCCTTATGATTCACGTCTTTTGGACTGCCAAAATTTATGCCATGATTCATTATTATGATCTTTGATATGTAGGGTATGATATTATAATGATCATGATCACATTCTCATACCCTTATTCTCATGATTATTCTTACACATCTTTCTTGTTTACCCTTACTAAGCATCTGATCTCACCCCTTTTTATGTTTCATTTCCCATGTTATGAAGATATGTAGTATATGTGATGTTTATAAGAAGGGTTCTAGTCATGAAGAACCTAGTGGGAGACAATATAGCTCACTTATGAACTAGTTTTTATGTTTCCATGTTTCCAAAGGCACTAAACCAATATCATCTTTGGGTGTCTGTTTGAATAATGTTTATGTATTCTGCAAAAGTGTTGTAATGTTAATGTATGAAAAGTGAGGGTTGTTATAGTTGGTATTAGAGAAAAATTTTAGTTAACCTTTTAAATCTAGGATGATGAATCATTAGTTTTAACCCTAAGTACATGTCTAAGGATAAGTCTAAGGATAAGGAAAAGTATAGGAAAATGTACTGAAATTTTGGTAAAGTATAGAGTGAGTGGTTTCCTAACAATACATCGCTATCTAAATACTACAAGTGGACGTGGCTCTGACACATATGTATTTAGGGGTAATAACTCCAACAAGGTGTTTTGGTATTGAATCAACATAACCTGGTACACAACAATGAGCCTTGATGCACACCTAGTTTGACACTCCCAAGGGATATGATTTGGGAATTCACAAACTCTTCACGAACCATCATGAAAGATTTAAATATAAGTTGGATATGAATAACCTAGGATAAAACTACGGTGTATTAGATTAAAGAAGTAGTATCCATGATTTAAGCATCATATAAGTAAATTTTCATGACTATGTGGTTTTTTATTTTAATAATTATTGCTCACACTATGCTTTATGGTTTTAATCAATTATAGTAACTAGAAGTAACTGGGTCAACATTAAATGTTTCAGATGTAGAAAGTATGGTCATGATGAAAATAAATTTTCTAAGTGTAAATATTATGAAGAGAATTAGGAAGGTCTATGAGTATTGGTTATACTTCTGAAGATAAAGATACCACAAGTGACATGTGAAAGGCATGGGATGTTCTCCCAGTATTATTTACATTAAATATAAGAAGCATGATTGGATTAAGGTTGAGAAACCTTAAAACATGATTCATATTTCATCTTCTAGGAAAGGGGTATTAAGGGATAAGATGATGAATCATGAATAATGGTTTAAGAATAAATTTTTATAATTGAAGTGTATATGTTTTGGAATTCAATAATTATGTTATATAAATCATGAAATATATAATTATTTTCAGTATAAGTTTTTCATTAAGGATTTTAAAGTATATTTTGAATGGTTCCAGTGAGGTAGAAAAGTGATTTTATGGAAAGGTGATATTTTGATTAAGGTAAGGTAAACCTTAATTTATTATTGATGTTGAGATAATAATGTTTGGATAAAGTTATGTTGGATATGAATAAGTAAATTGGATGGTACTGATTATCTAAAAATTGATAAAGGATTTGTTGACAAAGTAGTCTATGTTATCATGGATGAAGTTTAAAACTTCTTGGATTTAAGGAATATATCCAATAATCTTTGGAATAATGAAGAATTAATGTTTTCCAAGAGTATTTATGATAATTCAGGTTATTACCATGTTTTAAGAGAAAATATGACGAAGGTATTCACATGTTTGGAATGTGACAACCAAGATTTACTTTTTGATCTATGGGGAATCAATGTTAAGTTGATTTCATGATTTTCTTTCTAATGTATTGGATTTTCATATTTCATAATGCTTATAAGGTTAACCATTTATGGAAATATTAAGTTACAATTCAAATGAATTTTGTGATATTAAAGTATTATCTCACCACATGAGGATTTATGCATATTGGATAACCTATTTTAACAACTTTTTTGTTGATTATTACTAATGATAGATGGGATGGAATATCATGGATCTTATGATCTGCTAATGCTTCAAGAGTGGAAATTTCACCTTCCTTTTTGGATAAAGAGGTGAAGTGGATCAAGGAACAACAAAGTGTGAGGTTTTCTTGAAATCATGATAGTATATATGTTTATGAAAATTCTTCAACTTTAGGAAAACGATTTAGAAATAAAATGTTGTCCTAATACCGTAATTTTTGTTGAACCTATGTACTTTTAAATCATCATAGAGTTATGAATTTGAGGCCCTCAATATTCCATTGATCATTCACTTTTTTGTGATTGATGACCTCAATCACTCCCTATAAATATTTTCATTTTTTCTCCATGTCCAATCTTCACTCCCAACCTACAACATCTTAAGTGGAAACCTAGTTGTGAGTTACTTTGGGTAATTGTTATGGTTACAACTTTCCATGTTTAAAGTAAGTTTTAGTATTCATTTTTACGATGTGTAATTATATAAAATTAATATTCAAGTATTAAAACTTTGACAACCTAGATTAATTTCAAGTGCGAAATCCATTTTAAGGGGGGTTGAATGTAACACCCCAAGATTTTGTGAATTATACTTTTTGAATAAATTTATTCTTTTTCATATTTTCAATTTCAAGAAACTCTAGATATAGATCATATTATATGAATGCAAATCGTTTGAATTTCGTTTCACACAACACCATGGTAATCTTGTGATACATGCAACACCAACTTGGCTTGCATTACACACAACATTGAGTTCATGCAAACCAACACTTTATTATTATAATCATTTAAATGTGATAATTATAATCTAGTGGTTAAACATATTAATATAAATAGTAATAAATAATTTTTAATTTTTTTTATAATGGATTCATATAAATAAAACATATTGATAGTGAAATATATAATTTTTGGTAAAGTCTTTTTATGTTTGAAAATATAATTTTCTCAGGGAAACAACTTTTTATGTCCTTCTGTGAACAATAATAAAAATATTTTTAAACACTCTTAGAAATTTAATTTGATAAAATAAACTTCATTTTTTAGTTCATAATGTAAAAATTAGTTTAGAGTGAATTTTGGGGCTTTTTCGAGAAACTTCATTTTTGGGTGAATAGTGAAAAATACTTCATTTTAATTCAAAAATAATTTTTCATCTAATTTATTTACATTGATAAATTATATTTTAAGTTTTTTTAAAACTAAAAATAGATAAATTATAAATATATTAATCCAATTTAGGTCATTGGAATCTTTTTTATATCGAATTTTTATATAGAAGCTTAATAAACTTTTTGAATATTCTCACTATAGCCCGAATGGCCCAAAGGCCTTTTTTTTATTTTATTATGGATAATACCCCTTTTAAGGGTTTAAGGGGAACCATTACATGACTCGTAGGCCCAAAGAATAAGGTCCGACATAACCCGAAGGTCAATACATGACCTGAAGGCCCAGAGTCATACAATACCCATTACATGACCCGTAGGCCCAAACCACTAGAACTTACCCTCCCCAGATTATCCATAATTGATCACCTAGCTCCCTACATTGCATTGCTGATCCTCTATCATTGCCCCGTGCAAAGCTGCATGGTTCCTGGTCCTGATGGCGGTTGTCATACCCTCTCATTCTTCCACTCCGGTTAACTCTGCTTCTGGTGAATGATACTTGCTCTGATCCTCTTCTGGGGCCTTCTCTGTGTGAACTGGGCTACTCCATGGTCTCTGTGGCCCAAATTCCCAAAGACCCAAAGTCCTTTGGTGACCTGAAGGCCCCGAGACCCATAGGCCCAAACTGGTGGCCCGAAGGCCCAAATTGGGTGAATAGTTCTGGTTGCTACAATACCGAACAATACCTACTACAGTACTACTACAATACCCTAGAAATTTGCCTCCACCCAGTTTCAAACATGGGTCTCTTAGATGCCAAGCAGGTTCCCTTACCACTCGGGTACGGGCTCATTGGCTCTCACTTTAAAAACTCTCTTTCTTTCCATGTTTGAGAGATTAGCATTAAACATAATTTTTCCACTTCTGTGAATTGAATTTTAAAAAATAGACATAAACCGTTGTAATCAGTATAATATTTATAGTCTAATAAGATCAAATTAATTTTTGATCAAAATGATTAGTGAAAGTGATTAAAATTAATTACAACGATTAAGGTAAAATTAATCTTAACAGGGGATTAAACCTTAATCTTAAGTGGATAAATGACCTATAAACTTTTCCAAAACCTATTGTATGACAATATTTCATACAATACACCTATAAGGTTCTATAATGATTTATTTTGACACTTTGGGAATAATTAATACTTGGGGAACACACAATTCATTTAAAAAAATACCAAGCGTATCCTTTCCCTCCCTTATAAAAGGTCACCAGCTCCCCCCTTATTAAAACCTCTCAAATCACTCATTCTTAGTCAAAATATGCCCAATTCACTTTCCAAGATCCCTCCATTCTTCCTTGAAGCATCACTTTGGGCATAAATCCATCCAAGGAATCCCTTTGGTGTAGACCAAAAGGAGTTACCCGAATAAGTGGTAACACCATTCTTAAAGCTCTATTATTTTATTTTCATTCTCCACCCTCACAAACCAAATTATTACATGATTATATAATAACAATAGTATCCTTAATATACTTAGATTTTTTTATATTAATATTTCAACCTACACTTTCACACACATCCATCTAATGGGTAATGAACTTTAATTCTTGTGTACGGCGAACTACCGCCTCATGAAATGATATTGTTCATTTTTCCTTTACCACCTTTCATGGTCGAGAATTAGGATGGAAATGCTATTTATATATGATATATAATATATTTATTATGACTTTATTCTTATGTAATTATTTTATAACACATGCATTTATACATTCCATATTGTGTAAATATGATAACATCATTTGTGGATGTGTGGACTACCGGCTCATCAAAGCGATGTGATTCATTCACACTCTATATGGAATGTATTAAGGATGAGTTTAGTGAAATTTTATTATATATATGATATAATAATGCTACTGGAATAATGATATATATACATATATATACATATATTTCATTTACTTTTCTTTCTTTTAATAATACAATAAAACGGAAATAACATTCATGCATACATACGACCTACCGTCTCTATGGACGATGTATTTCATTTAATACTTCTATATTATATAGATTATTATAATAAAAATATAATTAATATAAATTATATTTTTATCATGGTTTAAATTATTTAAATCATGTATATGTATAAGGACCAAAGATATAAAAAATTAAGACACATGAAAAAAAACAAAGATGATAATACCTGAAGCGTAACCTTAACATGGAATTGTTGATAAGAGGGTAATATAAAGTCATAATAAAATAATATATGGTAGTGGATATAAGAACATGGTTATTTAAATATTTATAATAAACTTACATTTATTATACAGGAATCTTGTACAAGTACGATGAGAGTCAAGACATAAGGTAAGATAATTTCATCTCACTTTTTATTTCCATGAGATACATGCCATATTCACCACTCGCTTATTTTGTGTGGTGTATATACTTCCCTATGAAATTTTATATCATTAATTTAATTTATTTAATTATATTAAAATCTTTAATTTATGTTTTTATTTCATGGGGATCATGTTTATAAAGTAACTCAAGTAGTAAGGGTTTTCTCATCTCACATTTATTTTTCATGAAACAAATGCCATGTTCACCACCTATTTATTATATGTGGTGTGTTTACTGCCCATGGATGTATTATATGATTCTTATACTTAAATTTATGGGTATTTACATATCTTTTTGATGATATTTATTTTATGGGGTTTATTTTTCAAAAGTTACCAAATCAATAAAGTAATTTTGTCTCAATTTTCATTCTTTGAGACACATGTCATGTTGTTCACCTATATTTTTATATGAGGTGTATATACTACCTTTGACATGTTATATCATGAATATCCCTTTTTAATGATATTTTAAGCTTCATGTAATTTCATTTTATCATATGGGGTGTATAATTCAAAGTTACCAAGTGGTAAGAGTTTATTGAAACAATCTCATCGTTTATCAAGATTGTTTATGATTATGCTTCCATTGATGAAATAGCATGATCCATATCTCAATAACTCTCCTGAGTTTTCTTAACCAATTATTATTAATTTTATATCCAAGTAATGGTTAAATGTTTCCTATATTTGGTACATAAGATGATTAAGAAAGTGCTTTTAAGAAAGTCTGACTTTACCGCTCTCTTGGGTCAGAAATCTATTTTATTTCAAAAACCATGTTTTCAAAAATGTTTTCAAAAGTGTTTTAAAATTATGTTTTAATCTCATTTTCAATGAAAAAGGATTTTAATTTTTTTATGGTTTTCAAGAATCCTTTATATATTTTCAAAGATTTTCAAGGTAAAATGTTTTCAAAATGTTTTCAACAATTCTTTTATAAATTTTCAAATCTATTTCAAATCTATTTTCAAAGAAAAGGTTTTCAAGCATCCTTTATATGTTTTCAAAGATATTTTCAAGGAAAATGGTTTTCAAAAAAAATTTGATCTTCTTTTATATGTTTTCATGGAAAATGGTTTTCAAAAGGATTTCAAGATTTATTTATAAGTTTTCAAAGAAAAATGTTTTCAAAGATCACTTTATAAGTTTTCAAAGTATTTTCAAGGAAAATGGTTTTCAATTTTTTTTTCAATATTCTTTTATAAGTTTTAAAGTAAAATGGTTTTCAAAATGTTTCCAAGCTTATTTTATAAATTTTCAAGGAAAAAGGTTTTCAAATATTTTCAAGCTTACTTTATCATATTTTAAGGTTATTTTTAAGGAAAAATATTTTCATAAGGTTTTACATTTTAAAAAAAATCAAATAATAAATGATATTTTACCAAAGAAATGTTTTTAAAGGATCTTTCTAAATTATTTTCCATATAATATGGCATCTATTAGTGTTACTCATAACTTTCTATGGAAATTATCCAAAGGTTTCATTCATATTATTTCTATGATTGGTTTACGTTTTTATGGAATGGTGTTTATGAAAACCATATTTTTCAAAAGTTATATGTTTAAGAAACATGCTCCTTTTCACAGGTTATGCATTGATGAAATGATTATTAAACCAATATATTTTCCATAGGTTATGATATAATTATATGTTTATGATACCCATTTCATTTAATGGGTTATGACTTGATTGTTTTTGATCTTGTGGCACATGCATGTATGATTTATTTATGATATGGGTGAGACCTATATCTCCCTCCAATGAACTAGTTAAATATTTATATCTCACTAGATAGAATAATATGGTCTTGGGAGTGAACCTTGACTACTAATATGGCCATGAGAGCGAACCATGACTACCAATAATGATATGGGGAGTAAACTAATACTACTAAGATGGCCATGAGAGTGAACCATAACTACCATGATGGCATAGAGAGTGAACACATACTACTAATATGGCCTTGGAAGCGATGCCTTGACTACTATGGAAATCATTTTATTTGCTTATGTGTCCACCACAATTCCATGTTTTATTCCTATGTTACGATTTTATGGATTAATATATTGTTTCCCTTATAATTCGTGTCTTATGAACTACCAATATTTATTCTATGATTCATGATTATGATCTTTGATATGCAGTGCATGATCTTTTAATGATCATGATCAAATTCTCATATTGTTATGCTCATGATTATGCTTACATATATTCCTTTTTTACCCTTATTGAGAATATGAGATCACCCATTTTTATGTTTCCTTTCCCAGGTTATGAAGATATGTATTATATACAATGTGTCTAAGAAGGGTGCTAGTCATGAAAAACCTAGTGGGAGACTATGTAGCTCACTTATATACTAGTGTTTATGTTTCCATTTTTCCAAAGGCACTAAACCAATACAGTATTTGGGTGTTTGTTTGTATAATGTTTTAATTATTCCACAAAAGTGATGTAATTTTAATGTATAAAAAGTGAGGGTTGTTATATTGATAGTATTGAACTTATATGTAGGGTTGTTTAGTGGTATAGGCTATTTGTTTCAGATAATGGTGCAGTCTTCTCTGATGCAAAAGGTAGAGAAGTCTCAGTGGGGAGAATCATAGGCAGAGATGAAGCTTGATCATGTTATCCATGGTGATACTTCAAAGGGATGGTCGGAGGATGGTCAGAGGATGTAGGAAGCAGTGTTGTTTTGTGGAAGGTTTTTTGTTCTGATGGTGATGCATGAGGGAGTCCTTTGTGAGTTTCATATCCCACATTTGGTGGTACACCCAAGAGTTTCCAAGATGTAATGTGTATTTGAGGATGTGTTTTTTGGGGCCCTAGATGAAATAGGTGATGGTGGAGTTTTTGGTGAAGTGTTTGGTTTACTAGTAGGTAAAAAAGCTGAGCATCATGTTCCTAGTAGTTTGTTTCAGACCTTGGATGTTCCTGAGTGTAAATGAGATGAAATCTTGATGGATTTCATAATAGGGTTACCTAGATCCCATGAAGGTTCTAACACTATCTGGGTGATCATGGATCAGTTGATGAAATCATCCCACTTTTTAGTAATCAAGGAGCCGGGTGCGGTGGATGTTTTTTCTAAGAGGTATGTGGATGAGGTAGTGCAATTTCATGAATTTTTGAGGTCCATTATCTAGGATTGGGACAAAATTTCTACCTCACGAGTCTGGAGGGGATTACAACATGATTTTGGCACTCAATTATGCCTCAACATTGCTTTCCACCCTTATACTGATGGGAAGATGAATTAGACTATCCAGATGCTCGAGGATATATTGCAAGTTCGCATATTGGACTTTGGTGTATCTTGGGTATGAAACCTACCTTTGGTTGAGTTTTCTTATAATAATAGGAATCACTCTTCCAATGACATGGATCCATTTGAGGCTTTGTATGGGAGGCTATTTTATTCTCTGTTGTGCTAGATGGAAGTTGGGGAGACAACAGTTCTTGGTCCTGATGTGGTGCAAAGAATGATATAGAAAGTTCAACTTGTTTGTGAGAGGATAAAAGTAGTGAATGACTGGAATAAGTCTTATTCCGATCATATGAGTAGGCCCTTGGAGTTTGAGGTTGGAGACCATGTGTTCTTGAAGGTTTCCCCTCGATGTGGGAATCATAGGTTTAGTAGGGGGAGTAAGATTTCTCCCAGGTTTATTGGGCCCTTTGAGGTGTTGGGGTGAGTAGGTGAGGTGACATATCAGTTTGAATTTCCACCATGTATGGAGAGGATCTATGACATCTTCCACGTCTCTCAGCTTCATCGTTATCTTCACAATGACTCCAATGTCATTGATTGGGGAGAGTTGGATATCGAGGACGATGTGATGTTCATGGAGCGATCAATAGAGATCTAGGATCACCAAGAGAAGGTGCTACATGGATGGACCATTCCTTTGGTTCATGTGTTGTAGAGTCATGGTGGCCTAGAGGAGAGTACTTAGAAGCGAGAGATACAGATGCACACCCAGTACTCGGAGTTGTTTTTATGTTTTTCTTTGCTCTGTCTTTCTTTATAATGCTATTTTTTGACCTTGTTTTATATGATGATATGTTTTCCATTTTTTTGATGTGTGTTGTGTGATGCATGATAAAGTTGCAACATATTAAAATGGGAGGACCTTATTCCTAATCAAGATGTATTAAC
Source organism: Viscum album (assembly GCA_963277665.1). Taxonomy (NCBI): domain Eukaryota; kingdom Viridiplantae; phylum Streptophyta; class Magnoliopsida; order Santalales; family Viscaceae; genus Viscum; species Viscum album. Next base: position 1,869,076,265 of record OY728120.1, on the reverse strand, counting down.
TATGATGTGATTAAACCCATGTGAGCGAGTCAGTGCAACCTAGAGCGGATAATATCTTGACATAGAGGATAACATTTCTTGATTCATGTGTTCGGGATAGTGTGGTTCATTAGTTATAGTGGTTTTTGGGTTGGGATGTGTGGGAGTTGAACTGGTTGTGGTAATGTGGTTGTGTGAGATGAGGCGGTTTGTGGCTGTGTGGTGATGAGGTTGTGTGGGATGTTTGTGGCTATTTGGTTTGGCTAGTGGCAGCATTTGAGGTATGAAGAGATCCTCGAGAGTTATATCGCGGGGTGGTTGTTTGGACCCCTTTCCTTAGGGTCTTGGTTTTGGATGCTAAAGGATGATAATTGTTTTAGAGTTATCTGATACAACAAATCGTTCCTTCTTGGATAGTTACTTTTTCAGGTTTTGGTGTTAGAGGTGCTTGGATGAGGCCTAAAGCAGCCCTGGAGGAGTTTGGTTGTTAAATGGTAGAAGAAGGGTGAATACATGATGTGTAAAGCTTACACACCATGTAAGTGTGGTTCATGAATTACAATGGCAGGTTCATGAGGTGTTACACTACATGTAGATTTTCGGGGTTAAATAATAAAACGGAGATGTGTTTTTTGGTGAAAGCAGGAATTTTAAGAATCCTAAGGAATACACATCATGTAATGGTTACACGACATGTAACCTATGGGATCTAGGTTGTTTTTATAACCCTTAAATATTAGTTTCCTTTCATTTTTCCACTCCCTCCATCTCCCATTTTGGTGGAACCCTAAGTTCCCTGAGGATCCCTTCTAGATGCCTTCTCCCATGTTTCGATCCGTTGGTTCTGGTGGTTTCCCATTGTAGATCCATGGTAATCCATTCTCCCTTTTATTGGTGGTTATTATCCAATTTTTCTTTTGAAACCACTGTGGTGGTGAGGTTTTGTCTTGGGTTGTGTGTTGGGTTGCATTTTGATGGTCTTTGGGTGTAGTGTAGGTTGATCTGTGGTTTCTTGTGGTGTGATTGTGGTTTTTGGTCATTCTTCTTCACCCTATGGTGTGTAGTGAGTTGGAAAAGATTCTTTAAGATATGGAATCCCTTTTTTCTCTTTATTGTGCGTCATGTGGGAGGGGTTTACTTTTTTTTATCTATGGGTTATGGTTGTGCTGGATTAATAAAAGATAAATAATTGGTTAAATTGAAATTAAAAGTTTAAAGGGGTTGGATCCACATATTTTTACATATTTGATATTATTTTGACATTGTGGATTGTACAGGCTTTATTCCCCATTGAAAATTGTCACCATTGGGGGATTTGTTAATGCTGTTTGATATGTGTTGTGACTATTTTGACTATTGTAATTATTGTGATATCACCCTAAAATGGAAACTGTTTAACCACTTATATTTGGCTAATGAAATGGTTTTCCCATTATTATGACTTATGTGATAACACCCCTAAAATAAAGTGGGATGTGATAAAATCACCTTTTCAAATCTATAAAATAATATTGATGTGTTGTGATGTGTGGTCATGCTTATGGGATTATGATGTGTGGTTGGGGTATGTGCGACAATGAGGTGGTTTTTTGGAAAAAAATTTGGGCTGGCGAGGTGGTTTGTTTTCTATGATTTTGGGGTGGAAAGGTGGTTTGTTTTTTCATGATTTTGAGGTGAAAATGTGGTTTTGTGTGGCTGTGATTTTGTGGTGGTGAGGTGGTTTGTTTTCTGTGTTTTTTTTGGTGGAAATGTGGGTTGTTTTACTATGATTTTGGGGTGTCAAGGTGGTTATTGTGTGGTCATGCTTTTGGGGTAGCGAGGAGGTGATTGTTTGGTCGTCCTTGTGGGGCGACAGGGTGATGGTATGTTGGGAATGTTGAGCTACTTGTGATGTGTGGTTTTTTTGTGCTAGATTCTCGGGTAGTGATGGAATAAATAATTGTTAATTTTTTATTTAAATGACATGAGTTGTTTTGGTTAATGGGATGGAAATGAATGATAAATAACTAAATTGTGGGTTGTGTGATAAAATGTGATTTTTGATAAATAATGAAATGAATTGGATAGATGATGGAATTGGTTGGAAATGTGAAATGGGGTTTACAGCTTATTGTTTGGTGCTATGCATTTAGATGTGGCATTAAAAGTGGTGATTTTTGTTAGTGTTTGGTTGTGAACCCATAGGTTGGGCTTGTGTGTGTGGATATATGTATATACTTGTATATTCATTATTATTTCTAAGTGCACTCCACCCACATCGATCACTATGTTTTGACCCTCGTATAGTCATGTAGGGGGTGATTTTCTTGACATCCAGTGAGGAGGATGGATTAATGGGTACTTGATCTTCCCCACTCTCTTTTCTAGGTGAGGTAAGTATTTCACAGAATATGATGGCCAGAGGTCTATTAGTGTATTAGATGGTTGTTGTGAGGACCCAGGTACTTTTGGGTGAGACATGACTGTGCTTGTGGGGTGGTGGCCCATGTGTTTTCAGGTGAGGTGTGATATGACCATGCTTGTGAGAGAGGTATACCAGTGGGAAAGAAGTGCAGGGTACCCTTATCAATGTGATTCTTATTATATTATATTACTTGCATTATGTTATTTGGTGATCATGCCTTGGTGAGGTTGGAGTGGATAGTTGACCTGTTTAGGTGCTGTTGGTTTTTCTGTTTTCTCATGGGTGCATTAGTATTATTTTTTCACATGTGAACGAGAAAATTTGGTTTTCCTACTAAGTATAATTGTTTGCTAACCCTATGCATATTAACTGTTTTCAGGTTTACAGGAGGATTATGTGGACTATGCTGGACATTACTAGCTCAGAACTTTGGATAGCTATTGTATTGCTGCTTTAGCTTTGTTTTAGGTATTTAATTTGGAGAAATTTATCTGTATAAGTTTTATTTATACATACACATGGGATGGTTTTGGTTTCTTTTATATTATGACTTGGAGTTTTTTTTGGACAACTCATCTTATCTCTTAATCCTAAATTATTATAGAGTGAAATTCCTCCCATTACATGAGATTTTTATACCCTTTATGCCAATCTCCAACCCAGATCCTACTGAAGGTAGGAATTTATGATCATTATCTCTCTCCCCTCATTTTGATATCTTTGGAGGGAGGAGGTCATGAAATTTGAGGCACTTTCTTGACCAATCTAGGCCAGAAAAAAGTGTCAAGGTCATCAAATAGAAGAGTTGAGATTGATTTTTCCCTTAATGGTTATGAAAAAGTAAAAAAAACCAAATAAAAAACCAACAAATACATCATAATAGAACATACTTAGAACAATGTGTACCTCATAGCACAAACATAAAAAAATACATGAAAAATTTAAGAAAAACAAGACAAACTATAAAAAAAGACACCTAGATAACTCTTTGTGGCACACGATCTCCCCATATTCCACCTATAATACTCAGTGTCTTGATGAGTTTTGAAATTTTAGGTAAATTTAAAATTTTTGATATGGTGGATGGTTCATTTTGAGAATTGAGATTTGGAATGAGGTTCAAAATGGTTTTAACATCTATTAAGGGTGTTAATGGACTTGGTTTCAGCTTCAGTGGAAGGATTGCGGGTTAAAGCGAGCACCGAAGGAGGAACAGGTGGCTAAGACTGCTAAAAAAATTTAGTAGACCATTCACATTGTGAATAGTTATTCATGACATAAATGATTTTCATAGGGAGTTTAAGGATATGAAAAATGTCTAATCGAGGGCTCTGGGGGTATAGCCTAAAAATTCATGATGTGGCCATATGTGTCACTCCATGACACATGCCCAACATGTTTTTAATTTTTTTAAAGGGGGATTGACCCCCTTCCTTCTTTGGATGAACTAGGAGCATGGTAAGAGTATCAACCAGACCTCCCCCTCCCTTATTTTTCCTCCATTTTGGGCGGTTCTAGGTGTGATTTAATGGTTTCAGTGGGTAGGTTCTCCCTCCTATCCTCTTGAATTTTATCTTTCATTGAACCACCTTGATTTTTTTTCCAATTTCATTTATAGTTTTTGGATATTTCCACCAAATTATAGTGTAAATAACCCATATCGATGGGGATTTCACCTAACTTGCATAGAGGAGAACCCGAGATGCAATATTCATGATTTGCACCATCATTTTGATGGAGTTATGTTACTAACCTAATTTATTTATGGATTTTGGTTAAATTTAATTAATTTTTCAATTAAAAGAGTTCCAACACCATTTTTTTCGAGAGTGTTTTGTGGGCCCTCCAGGTGTGATTGGTCGAGGTTTCAGGGATGCGGTTGTGCCCGATGAGTGTTTTCTAATTATATTATTTTTAACTAAATGGTTTATTTAATTATAAACTATTATAATTAAATTTTTGTGATGTCTTGGTGTGTTGTAGGTGCCTGAGTATGTGGGTTGTGGTCATTTGAGCCAGGACGGGCTGAGGTGAGGCTTAGATGAGCTTAGAAAACGAGTTTTCAGGATGAGGATTAAATAAAAATAAATCCTTGCTTGTGGTAGGTGGTCCTCGTACAAGTCATGTGAATTTTATGAAATTTTCTTATGATGCATAAGATATGAGTTCACACCACTGAGGTTATTATTATATTTAATTTAAATTGCTTAATTATTAATTAATTTGTTAATTAAATTGTTATTCCCTGAATAAAACAAGTTGCCAAGGCCACATTGGGTTTTGTGAACTGGACTTATGCCTTTACCGTCGATGGTAAAGGCCTCGACTGATATATTACATGGAACTTTGAGACCCCTTGAGAGGGGTAAAATTAAATAAAAGAACATGAGCCTTAGTTTAGAGGCCCTAGTGTTGGTTCCCTTGGACCTCCCTCAGAGGAAGGTGATGAATTGGTATTAGTTGGCCCTAGTGGGTCATAACATGACCATGGGTTGGGTGGATGACCGACCTTGAGAGACCATGGAGTTTGAAATGAGCTTTAGGACATATCTTCAATGGGTTTCCTATGAGGTATACCCTTGAAGCCCATGAGGCCATGCTATATTATGATACTACTGAGAAGTGTTACTTCCCTTATGAGATGGGTTGGAACCCAATTGACTCTTTTGAGATCAAGGACCCCAAGAAGGGTTTTTCTGCTTATGTGTTGACCCAAGGGACCCCTAGTAAGGTGCCTTTGTTGTGTGGTTACCTAAAGGATCTTATGTAGGGTACCACTCCATTAACGTGACCTAGAGAACCCCATGTAGGGTTCCAATCCCTTGACATGGCCTAGGAGCACTATTAGGCATCCTAGTGAAAGAATGACCATGAATGGGTGCATTTGATCATGGGTAGAGATGGTAGTGGGTGTCACCTTAGAAATCATACAAAAAAATTTATCCCATTGGGAAATGGACAATGGTGATGTGTTTTGGCATTCAACCAAATATTGAATTTTATTTATGCTTTCTTTATATATTTTGATGCAATTGTGGATGACTAGACATACTTCCTAGGATCTGGATTATCATTCTTATATGATATGATGATGACATTGTGGATTCACAGATGTGGTTCCCATGAATTGGTTTTTTAGCCTCTTTTGAAACTTTTGTGATAGGACTTGGACGTGATGATGTAGTCATGGATGCTCAATGTGTATCCTAGGATATGACTATTGAGCCTTGTGAAGAATTCCCAGGATTTTGAGATTCAACCTCAGGTCTATATGAGATGCCTTGGATTCCAAAAATACCTAAGATTCCTAGAATGTCTAGGATCCAACCGTTCATGCTTGAGGAATTGTGATCACTATTATTATCATTATTATTATGAGATGTCTATGTCATCTTTAGGATCCAAAAATTAAAGCCTGTTGACATCTCATGATCTTGATAGAGATGCCCATGATTACTAAGATCCAATCATTTGGAATGGCGACATGGAGAATGAATTTGTCTAGTGACTACCCAAGGTGCTCTAGAATTTTCCTCGATCCATTAGTTATACTTGGGGTTGGTAGAGATGCCTAGGATGCCTGAGATACAGATATTGATCCATTTATGATGATATGTGTGGATGTTTGAGTTTGTGTGTTAGGGATTCCTAGGTTACACCCTATGATCAGGTATTTATATGGTTGACATGATATTGTGACGTGCTTAGAGACACCCCGACACTGGATGAAATAAGTATAGTCGATCGAGGTCCTGAACCTGAGGATTGAATATGGTTTATTATTTATTTATTTCCTATAGTGTAATTATTGTTTTCAGAAGGGAATTTCATAGGAACAAATCACCACATTTAAAGAATGTACGGGACCATGTTGGTGTTGTTCTATTGAGTTATATACTCACCTTTCTTGGACTGCCATTACATTGAGGTATCAGTATAAATACATGATCCATATTCAACCCAGAATTTCATTTCTAAACAAGAATTAATTTTCTCCCATTTCCAAAAATTGTTTCAGGTTTAGAGTTTTATAGAATTAGGACATAAATATTACGCAAAAAACCCATACATTTAAAAGTGACACTTCAACTTAGTATCCATTTTTTATACAATATTTTTTTTTTAAAATGAAATGTGTTTTCTTTTTATAATTTTTTCCATGATTTTAAACTTGACTTCATCGTTATTCCTACTCATCTTTAATCCCCATAAAAACATTTGAAAATGTGGGATGAGAAAAAAAAAAGATTAATAGGGGGAATATAAAAAATAAGAAAATAAACTCGTTAGTTCATTTCAAATCCATGTTATTGTTAGTATTTAAAATTAGTTAAAATAATTTAAACAATGTTATTTGTTCTGATAAATTAATTTTTCATCACATTTTATTAAATTCAAAATTATTTTAGTTAATTAATATTTTTTGTTTACAAGCTTTAATAATGTTTGTGTAAATGTTTTAAAATGCTGTTAATGTTTTAATGTTTGTTATATTTTATTTGGTTAAATTTGTTTTATATTTTAATTATTTTAATGTTTGTTAATATTTTTTTTCTCAATAAAAAATATTGGGCCATATATCATGATCCACTAAGGCTGGAACTCAACCACCCTAATGGGACCCAATAGGCCAACCTTATGTAAAGGTCTGCCTTTGGTAGGCCACATAGAGGTAGAGGTAATATTACAGGCATTATTATGTGTAAGGACCATATAGAGCACCCTCTAAGTGCATGGTTTGGGCTTTATAAGATCACTGGGTTTGAGTCTTGTGTTTGTGCAAGTGTAACTAGTGTTGATCCTTAGTATCTCACTCAAATGGTGGATCAACATGGTTTTTTTGATATACTGGTGGCTAGCGTGAGGGAGGAACCGATGTGGTATGCATTTTTCTTATTACTATTCATCAAAGTTAAAAAAATAAGACATGTCCTCAGCCATTAGATCAAATTTTATCTCCACTGTTTGATCTTGTTTTTATTTTTATCTACCATATATCCTTATTTTCTCCCGCACTTCTATAATTATAATTAAATCATCTTCTCCCTCCAAGTTTCTCACTTATTCTCCAGTCCTAGTTTGACGCTTTCTTCCATGCTTGATCAATAGTTTTATTCTATCATCGATAGATCTTGGTACAATGGTTGATCATTGGTCTTGATCGATAGACGACTAACCATAAGAAGATCATTCATCCATAGATCTCCTTTTAGTTGAACCTTATCACAACATATATATCATCGATAAAATTTAATTCTTTCACTGAAGCTTCTCCTTTAACATTGAGTGTTCTATTCATCCTTCACCAGTGGATTCTCCAACCCTCAATAGAAGCACCATTGGGTCACCAGTAGATCACCTCAATGGAAGCACTGTTAGACACCATCACTGGTTGAACACCTCAAAAAAAGCACCATTGGACATCATCGCCAATAGATACCTTGTTCTTCACCAAAGGTAAAACCACTTTTAGATGCTTTATAGGGGCATGATAGTATCCCTTTCTTCTCAATTTATCAATGGATTTGTTATTGCCTCAATCTTCATTTTATTAGTTTTTTATTTTGAACCAGCTTCTTCTTTCACATTAAGTGTTTTTGTGACTTCTTCCATCATTGGAATTCATCCAATGGTAGGTCATTTTCCACCATTGGACATCCAATGATCGCATATTTTTTCTTTCTTCTCCTAAAGACTTCATTTGCATAGTGGCATAGAAATAGATTTATTTTGGTTGGCTGTTTTTTATGCTTCTTAATACAACGATAAATATTCTCTATTTTTATATCGTTGGAAATCCAAAGGTGGATAATTTTCACTAATAGTAAAATAATCTACCGTTCTTTGTTTTTCCATCATTGGACTACCACTACTCTCTTTTTTCAATGGTGGATCTTCACCAACTATAGTAGAGTCAATCTATCGCCAACTTTTTTCTTTCCACACTTAGTTCAAAAGTTTTTTCTTAAGTTTTTATTATTTATTTTAATTGATGTTATTAAAATAAATATTTTTTAAATATTTTATTATATTTCTATGGAAATATATTTGTAATAATATGTAAAAAATAATTGTAGCATTATTTTATGTACACATACACATGCAGATTGAAATTTATGCGATGCTCTATTTTATTATAGTTTTTACTGTCTTAATAATCTAGAAGATTATATTTTTATTTTAATTATTTTATAAATATAATTTTTGTAAATTTGTTATATTTTTTATTTTAATTATTTAATATTAATATTTCATGAAGAAAATAAAGCCTGATTATACTCTGTTTTCCAACGTGGCTTTAACAAATGAATATAATAGTAATATTATTTTATTATTATACTCAAAAAAGTTTCATGAAGATATTGGAAATGGAAATTCTCTTAGAATATATATATATTAATGATATGAGATAAATCTTCAAATAATAAAAACAATACCAGTGCAGATCATTCAATAGATGACTTTGTGATACATCTTCGACACATTCATGTTACTCTAATTTGTTCAATAACTCCTATGACTTTTGTACTGTGGCTATAATCACATAAGGAATTCCAAATTTTACATTATTCCATTTAAGTGATTAAAGGTCATCAAGCTTCAATATATTTGACATTTCTGATCATCTTTTATTTTCTCTATATTTGCTTTTATTCATGTAATATTTATCATTTAGTTTGTATTTATTCAAGTTCGGTTTATGATTTTCCCAATCAAAACAATTCTTTCTTTATCTATTTATTCCACTACCTAAATAGAAGTTTGGTTTGTGACTCCAGATCAAAAGTCAGGTAAAAAGACTAGGTTTGTCTCATGTAATAGACTGGGTTGTTTCTATGTGTTTCTGTAAAAGGAAGTGTCTATAAAAAAGTTCTCACACCATTAAAAGTGAGGTTCTTAGTGGGTACCAATGTTCCCAATGATTAGAGGAGTTTGAGGAGTGGAATTGGATCTTTATGATCTTAACCACTATAAATCATTGTGTTCTTTCATTTTATTTCCATTATAACTCATTTTAAGAATATTTCACTCACTAAAGATCTTTTATTTTATAAACTCTAATTGGTTTGTCTTTATTTTTTTTTAAATGACTATTCACCCCCACTATAGTCATAATTTCCATCACTAACAATACAATAATTGGTATCAGAGGGTAGAAACTTCCTTAAAGTATAGTTAGCCTCTCTAATTTTTTTTTGTTTATTTTTAACTCTCTGCTAACCTGATATCCTAAAATTAATAGTTTAAAGAACAAAGGTAAATATTTCTTTTAAGATGGCGGGTATTAATTCAAATGATGGATGGATTCCAAAACCCCCATTATTTGATGGAAGTGACTATGATTACTAGAAATAATAATTAAATCCTACTTAATGCAGTTAAGTATAGATCACTGGATCATCATGGATAATCCATATGAGCTACCAAAAGTTGATTCAGAGGCACTTGTAGGTAATGACATGGTAAAATATGTTTTGAATTATAAAGTTAAAATATTTTATATTGTTCTATAATTATAAGTTTCTATATCCATGTTTCAGCTTGAAATAAAACCCATGAATTATGGAGGATACTTCAATTGACACATTATGGGACTGACAATCTCAAGAGAACTAAGATAAGAATGCTCTAGGTAGAATAACAGGACCTCAATATGGGAGAGGAAGAATATGTAAACTAGAAATTCCATTGGTTTACAAGTATAAATAATGGTATGAGTGTAATCCTGGGAGTCCACTTTTGGGGAAAGTCTCTCCCCTGGGATCCACCCGCCTTGCCGGATCTCTTGGTCTCATCTGGGTGGGAAAAATGAGGCATGGCCCAATCACTGATGGATCGCTTAACAGACCATTGCTGTCGGGCCATCACCCTCCGGGATGCTTTGCCATCTTGACTGGAAACGACTCCTTCCCCAGCCGGGTTTCTACCTTAGGGGAGTGACCTCTTCATGGGGGAGGGGGGTTTCCATGTGTGGAGGGTTCAAAAAGTCCACATAGGGGAATTCCCTTTCAAAAAAAGGAAAAATAATGGCATGAGTGATCTTGGAGAAGTCTTAGAAAACAAAAATCAAGTGGAAAGAGTTCTGATATCTCTTAAAAATATATGGCATGCAAATAAGGTGTCCATCAATGAGAGTAATAATTTTAAGTAATATTATTTAGATGAACTAATATGATATCTACTTTATTATGAGTTAGAGATGAAAAATATTGTTGATGATGAGTCTAATAAAATAAAAGGTATTTCATTTAAATCCAATATTATTTATACATCTAATGCCTCTGAATCTGAGTTCTAGGAAAGTGATAAGGAGATGAATCGCTTTAGTAAGAAGTTTTCAAGTTCATGAAAAATAAAGGTAGAAATGGGTAGTTCAAGAGGAAGTCCAAAAAAGACTATAAGAAAGGTAATACCACTACTAGTAATGATGTTTTAGAATTAATTTTTGTGTTTGTAGGAAGTATTATCACATAAGAACTGAATACCATAAACTCAGACATCCAAATAAATAAAAATAGAAAATAAGAAAAGAAAAATAATCTTTTTTTAGAGGTCAGGACTACTCGGACAGTTCTGACTCAAGTAGTGAGTCTGGAAGTGGACAGGAGACAAATAATATTTCCCTGATGGGTATTCAATGTGTGGTAAATGATTCAATATTTACTCAGTTAATATCTCCTGCAAATGTTTATCATAAATATTTTTTTTGGAAATGAAACTAAAATAGTTTCTGATTCATGTTCTAATTCTGATTCTGTAAATTCCAAACATAAGAAACTATTTAAAGAAGATGTGGAATTAATGAATGATGGAGTCAAGATAATTGAAAAGTATACTAACTTAAAAATTAAGAATAAGAATTTTATTAAATAAAATGAGAATTTTAAAGGATAATGTGGAAATATAAAAATATTTATTTCATAAAATGATAAATTTAAAGAGAATTATAATTTTGTTTTGTTAAAACTAAAATTAGAAAATTAACGGATTAAAAAATTTCTGACAGTAAATGATAAAGATAAAGATAGAATATTTAATTTTGTTGTGGATAGTCTAAATAAAGTATAGAATGAATGTAATAAATTAAATAAAGAAAATAACAAATTAAGAATCACATCTTCTTAATCCAATGAAAAAGTATTTAAAGATTTAGAAATTATTCAAAAATAGAATATGAATTTGAAAAATGATGTTATTAATATTAAAAATTATTTATATAATTTTGTTAAAGGAAATTAACAATATGATAAGATGATGTATTTAATGAAACTAAACACCAATAATAATGGTTTTGGATACAGTAGTATAACTCTAAGTTTAAATAAAAATAACTTTGTTAAAATCTCAAAAGGAAGCATTTCCAATGTAACCTATTTTAAATATAGAATGCAAGCATATTTTGACAATGAGTGTTCAATGAAATTTACACAATAATTTTTGAATACTAGAACTTTCATTTATAAATATTTATTCTTTAAATCTATTTGGTTGCCAATGTTTTCTGTTACTAATATAGTTGGACCAAAGTGTGAATGGGTACCAAAACAGTCTTTTTTATTGTTTAATTTCTGGAAATCTGACTTAGAAGTATCAATGAATCATGGTACTTAGACAAAGGATTATTCAAGAACATGAAATTTGATATTTCAAAACTTCTTTCATTTAATTCCTATGATGGTGGCCTTTCCACATTTGGAGACAACTCTAAAGGCTAGATTAAAGGTATTGGTGAAGTTGGTTTTTTAAAATAGTTATTATTTAAAAATTATTACATGTACTTGGTTTAAAAAATAATCTTATAAGTATATCATAGTTCTATAATGATGGATTAAATGTTATATTTGAAAATGGTAAATGTAATATTCTAAAAAATAAATTAGTTTTATTTTATACAAATATAAAAGAAAATTTATACACTATTTCATTTTATGATCTAACCAAAAAAATGGTTAAGTGCTTGAATGATATATAATTAGATGATATTCTATGGTATAGAAGGCATGGGCATGAAAATTTCATAGTTTTTCACAAACATTCAAAGCATGATCAGGTTCTACATCCACCAAAGTTACATACAAGCAAGTACTTCATGTACGATTCTTGTTTAAAAGGTAAGAAAGAAAAAGAAAAATTTAAATTTATAAATGATGTTAGCACTACTATATGTTCAGAATTATTACATATTGAATTTTTTGTACCTATAAAACATGCTATTTTTCATTGTAAAAAGTATTTATTTTTAAATGTAGATGATTGCAATCGATTCTTATGGATTTATTTCTTATCTCATAAAAATGAAACTTTATCCAAATTTTGTGATTTTTGTAATGCTATTCAAAATTTTAAAAAAGCATCAATCATCTCTATCTGAAGTGATAGAGGTAATGAATTTCTGATTGTGACACAAATTAATATAAACATTATTTCTTATCCCCTAGGTCACCACAACAGAATGGTGTGGTAGAAAGAAAGAACAGATCTATTCAAGAAATGGATAGGTCTATGCTAATGGAATTTAGTATACCTAAACACCTTTGGGAAGGAGATGAAAATAAATATTTCCATGTATTAAATATATTTTCAATTAGAAATTTTATAAATATGACTCCTTATAAAACTTTCAAAGGGTTTAAAAATAAATTTGGATATTTTAGGGTCTTTGGGTGTAAATTCTATATCTTGAATAAAAAAGATAATTTAGAAAAATTTGACTCTAAATCAAATGATGGGATATTTTTAGGATATTACAATGTTAGAAAAGATTATAAAGTTTTCAATAAGAAGTCATTAGTTTTTGAAGAATCTATGCATGTTAAGTTTAAGGAAAATAATTCTAATAAGTAGGATTCTGAATCTATCAAATAATATGATAAGTTTAGAGAATTTAATTTTAGTGAAGATAATGACCAAGATAATGATAATGAATTAGTTTAGGGGGAGAATATCTCTTCTAAAACTGATCTTAAGAAATGTAAAACTCTTAAAGACCATTCTATTGAAAAAGTAATTGGTAATATGGAATCTATAATTCAAACTAGAAAATCAGTTTTACTTTACTGTGCCAACTCTTCTTTTGTTGATGACTTTTTTCATGTCCATGTTGAAAAATATTTAATTGATTGAAATTGGATTAATTCTATTAATGATGAATTAAACCAATTTTAAAGGAATAAATTTTGGGATTTAGTTGGTTTTATAAAATATAAACTTTTTATAGAAACTAAATGGGTTTTTTAATAAATTTGATGAAGTTGGAAACATAATTAAAAATACAACAAGACTAGTATATCAAGGTTATTCCCAAGAAGAGGTATTTGAATTTGAAGAATATTTTACTCTCATTTCTAGGATGGAATCAATTAGAAATCTATTATCCTTTACTAGCTTTAAAAATATCAAATTATTCCAAATAGATGTAAAAAAGTTCCCTTTTTAAAGGAATTATTTTAGAGGAAGTCTATGTAAGGTAACCCCTTATATTTGAAAATGATAAGTTTCCAAATCATGTTTTTAATATTAATAAAGCCTTATATGGTTTTAAGTAATCTCCAAGAGTGTGGTATGAAATACTAACACAATTTTTATTAAAAAATGATTTTTTAAAGGTAAGGTTGATCTAAACTTATTTATAAAAAGAGTTTCAAGTGATATACCGAATATATAAATTTATGTTGATGATATAATATTTGTTTTAACAAATTATTATCTATATAATGATTTTTACAAGCTAATGAAAAGTGAATTTGACATTATCTTAATGGTAGAACTAAAATTTTTCCTTGGTTTAAAAATTAATCAAAGGAAAGATGGTGTTTTCTTAAATCAAGCTATGTATGCTAAAGAACTTGTAAAGAGGTTTGGAATTTATTTTAGTAGGAAAGTGAAAACACCAATGAGTACTAATTCCAAATTGAAATTAAATGTGTCTAGATAGTCTGTTGATATTAAACTGTATAAAGGCATGATAGAATGTCTATTGTATCTCACTACTTCTAGACTAGACATAATGTTCTCAGTTTTTTATGTGCTAGGTTTAAGTCTAACCCTAAAGAAAGTCACCTTAAAGATGTTAAAAGAGTAATTAGATATATCAAGGTGATATTTTTTACTATATTATTATATTCTGATGAAAATGGTTTTGATTTACTATCTTACTACGATTTTAACTTTTGAGGTTGCATAATTGACCGTAAAAGAACAACATGTATGTGTTACTTTTTAGGAAATAGTTTAATTTATTGGAGCTCTAAGAACAAAAATTCAATAGAACTATTAAAAACTGAGGCTGAATATTTTTTTTCTAGTTGTTGTTCATAGAGTATTTAGATAAAACGAACTTTTTATGATTTTAATATCAATTTTGATAAAATTACTATCTACTGTGATAACTCAAGTGATATTTAAACTTATAAAAACTTTATTCAACATTCTAGAACTAAACACATAGATGTTATATTTTATTTCCTTCAGGATCATGTAAATAAATGTGAGATATGTTTAGAATTTGTTCCTACTAAGAAATATATAGCTTTCATCCTTAAAAAACCCTGATATTATGTTAAATTTAAGAAGTTGAAATTTGAATTAGGTATATTAGATAGTTAAAATATTTTTTAGTATAATAATTTTTATTAAATATGTTTTTACATTTTTTCTATAATTGAATGTTGTTTTATACTCTAATTAAATGATAATTAGATCATACTATTTAAAAATGTGTTGTTATTTTTTTATACTATCTTAATTATACTATATTTGATAAATTTATACTCAGTTACTTATACTATAGTTTTTTATAATTAAAAGGTTGTTTGTTTCATGGAATATAATCTAATATACTTTTTGATAAATTTAAAAAAGGGGGATATTTATTTTTGAAAATTTAATAAATCTCATGTTTTGATTTAATAAATGTTATGTTTTGTAATTTACAAGAAAGGGAAGTTTTTTAGTATTTAAAGGTGTTTCAAATAATTTAAACAATGTTCTTGGTTTGATAAATTACTCTCTCTTAATATTTTATTAAATTCAAAATTGTTTTAGTTAATTAATAATTTTTTATATGATTTAATAATGGTTATGTATTTTTAAAATTATGTTAATGTTTTCATTTTTTCTATATTTTAAGTGTTTTAATGTTTTTTATATTTTAATTCTTTTAATGATTTTTAATATTTTTTTTCTTCTTAAAAAAATTGGTCCATCTATTATGAGCCATTAAGGCTGGTTCTTAACCACACTAAAGGAACCCAATGGGTCAACCCCATGAGAAGGCCTAACTTTTAGGCCCACATAGAGGCAGAGGAAAGCTTATGGGTGGGACCATGTGTAAGGCTCACATAATGCGCCCTCTAGGAGCATGGGTTGGGATTTACAATCCTGCTGGGCCAAAGGCCCCTATGTGTGTAAGTGTAATTGCTGCTGATCCCCAGTAGATAGCTCGAACCATGGATCAACATGGCTTGTTTGATATATTGGTGGCTAGACTGAGGGTGGAACCTATGTGGTATTTGTTTTTATTATTACTATTCATCTGAGTTAAAATCTCAAACATATCCTCAACCATCAAATCATATCGGACTCCACCATTCAATCTTGTTTTTATTTTTATCTCCCATGTATCCTTCTTTTCTCCTATGATTCTATAGTTCAAATTAAATCATCTTCTTCCTTTGAGTTTATCACTTGTGATCCAGTTTTGGTTTGACACTTTCTTTTGTACTCAACCTATAGTTTTATTCTACAACCAGTAGATCTTAGTTCAACGGTCAACCGTTGGTCCGAACCAGTAGATGTCTCACTACCAGAATATCGTTCCTCCATATATCTTATATATGTTTGATCCTTATAAAAAAATATATCTTTATAATATCAATTCTTTCTTTCAATAAATCCTCTCCTTGAACATTGAGTGTTCTGTGCATCCTTCACCAGTGGATCTGCCAACCCTCAATGGAAGCATCGTTGGGTCATTAATAGATCACCTCAATAGAAGGACACCATCACCATTAGATCACCTCAATGAAAGTACCATTATACATCATCACTGGTAGATCCCATATTCTTCACCAATTATATCACTCCTTTTAGATTTCATTGTTGGGCATGGAAGTATCCCTTTCTTCTTGGTTTCTCAATGTCTTTGTTGTTTCCTCCTTATTCGTTTTATTAGTTTTTATTTTGAACAAACTTCTTCCTTCACTTCAAGTGTTTTTTTTTAAAATTATGCCACAGTTGGACTTCATCCAATGGTAGGTCATTTCCCAACATTGGACATCCAATGGTAGAAATTTTTTTCTTTCTTCTCCTAAATCCTTTAGTTGCACAGTGGCATGAAAATAACTTTATTTTTCTTGGATATTTATTTATGCTTTTTAATAAAATGGTATATCTTCTTTATTTTGATGTCGTTGGATATAGAATAGTATATAATTTCCATAGATAGTGTAATAAGATACCATTATCTATTTTTCTACTATTGGAGTGCCACTGCTCTCTATTTTCAATGGTGGATCTGCACCAATGGTAGCAGAGTCAATATACTGCCAGATTTTTTCTTTCCACCATTAGTTAAAAAACTATTTTTAATTTTTTTCTTATTTTAATTGATGTTATTAAAATAAATTCTTTGTTAAATATTTTAGTATATTTTATTGAAATATATTTTTAATAATGTGTAAAAAATAATTGTAAAATTATTTTATGTACACATACACGTGAAGATTGAAATTCATACGATGATCTGTTTTATTATAGTTTTTACTGTCTTAATAATATAGAAGATTATTAAATTATTTAAACTATTTTATAAATATATTTTGTATACATTTTTATACTTTTTATTTTAATTGTTTTTATTAATATTTCATGAAGAAAAATAAAGCCCGATTGTACTCTATTTTTTAGTGTGTCTTTAACAAAGTAGGTAAGGGTAATATTATTTTATTGTTATAATCTAAAATTTTTTATATAGATATTGGAAATGGACATTATCTAAGAAGATATTTTTCTTAAAGACCCAAGAAACATCATTAATGAATAAAAACAATACCAGTGCATATCATTTGACAGATAACTTTATGATATATCATCAACACATTCTTGCTGCTCTCATTTATTTTAAAACTTCTATGAATTTTGTATTGTGGCTGTGATCAAATAAGGACTTAAACATTCTACATTGTTCCATTAAAGTGATCAATGGTCATAGATATTTAACACATTTAATATTTATGATCATTTGTTAATTTATTTGTATTCTATTTTATTCGTGTAATATTTATCCTTCTATTTGTATTTATTCAAGTACGGTTTATGATTTTACCAATCAAAAGAAAGTATTGATTTATCTGGTTATTCCCCCACCTAAATTGAAGTCTATTTTGTGATTCCTGATCAAAAGTTAGGTAAATAAACTAGGATGGTCTCTTGTAATATACTGGGTTGTTTCTATGGGTTTTTGTAAAAGGTAGTTTCTATAAAAAGTTATCACACCTTTAAAATTAAGGTTCTTAGTGGGTACCAATATCCTAGAGGAGTAGAGGAGGCTGAGGAGTGGATATGGATCTTTGTTATCTGAACCACTATAAATCCTTGTGTTATTTCATTTTATTTCCACTAGAACTCTTTTCAAAAATACTGCACTCACTATAGTTATTTTATTTTATAAAATCTGATTATTTTGTCTTTAGATTTTTTAAAATGACAATTCACCCCTCTGTAGTCATAATTTCCATCACTAACAATACAACATTTATCATATAAGATAGTTTTAATTTAGCCTAATAAACACTGACATAAAATAATCATTTACATCCACATGAAATAAGCTATACTGCCCAATGTTTTTCTAAAACACTTTATCAAAAAACATAAAGGAAAAATCATAATCATGAGGGTTTCTTAGAAAACCTGATAACCCATGAATTTTTTTCTTAAAAACATACCTTTTTACCCTAAAAGTGAATAATAATTACTTTAAACAAAATATCATTAGATCACCTTATGAAATCAAAATATTTCCATGAAAACTCATTATAAATCATAAAAAAGTCATGTATGTTCCTTGGTACATCATCTTCATAGAACCCTTACAAGAACCCTTACAAATGTAATAACCAACTTAGTTAATTCCAACAGAATTATATAGAGAACATAATCCTTACCCAATACATTGGAGAACTATATCAGGATCACCCACCATCATAATCAATATCCAAGGACTATAAAATACATGAAAAACCTAAAATCTTTCATTTCCATCACCAAACTCATAAATATATACTTTTGAACCCATAAACAAAACATTTTCGAATATTGATATATCTATTTTCTTTAAAACTCAATTTTAAAAACTAAAATACCCAGAACAAAGGGGAGAAGAGTTATTATCAAAATAAAAAAAATTAAAGATTATAAATAAATCTAAATATCAAATAATGGTTTTGGAAGTGGGAAAATCTATTGATGTTGTATACATTAAAATAAAACATTCCTTTTTTCCTTTTGTAAATAAAGTCAAAAGATTTTATATAAAATGCATAAAAAGAATCATTTTGAAAACATTTGAAAGAAAGTAAAATGTTACTTAAATTGTACTTTATAATTTATTTATGTCCATAGGAATATATTTATAAAAAGTATTTTAAGGATATAAACATATAGGAAGAGATTTATAAAACAAATCTTTAAAACATTTAAAGTGAGGTTTTAAGTTAAAGTGTCCCATACCTATAGTCTGACTAGTCACGTATGTTCTTTATCATCCTAAATAATAAACTTATTTTAATTATTTACTTTATTAATAACCTTTTTTAGTTATTATTCCTTTTACTTCACTTATATCCATGTTATGCACAAGCACTTAAATGATTAAATTTATTTCAGATGTTTTGAGGATGTTTGGTTCATAAGTCTAAATTGACTTCGGTATGTTGACTTTGGTCAGATAGTTCATGATCATATCATTTAAATAATATTAATCATGTTATAATTATACTTTTTTATACATTTATTATACTTTTTGAACCAAATTTGTAATATGGTTATGAAAAATGAATTACATTGCAATCATGGAGATGGTGGGTCATACATACACATGGGAAACGTTTCCATTTTTCAATGAACACAAGGGAATGAAGGTAATTATTATTTTTTATTTAAATAATTAAAATTATATCATAAATATCATATTATTTATTTAAATATACATATATATATGATCTATATGAGGTGGTGATGAAAAATAAAATACATCGGTTCGTGATGTGGTAATTTGTGCGTACACATGAGCGATGTTTTTATTTTTTGTTGGATGGTAAAGAAGGAAGTAGAATATTTATTTATCATTAAATAATTAAATTTTTATTATATATATCATATTATTTCATTTGTATCCATCTTTTTGACCAAACATAAAAGTAGGTGAGGAAAAATGAAATACATCATCTTGCGAGGCGGTAGTCCGAAGGTACACACAAACTATGTTTTTATTTTTCATTAGATGGATAAGTTGATTAAAAAGGGTTATAAAATAAACATAATAAAATTAAAATATATTAAAATACTAATTTTATTATTTTATCATTTTTTAAGAATATTTTAAGGAGTTGGAAGAAAAAATAAAATGAAAATGCTCAGTTAAGAATTATACCTTTTTTTTGCATAACCTCATTAGGTTTATTCCTCAATCCTTCCCAGGATGATATTTTGATAAAAAAGGACCACTATGATATGGTTAGGAATGTTAATAAGGAATTATGGTAGGTATTAGTTGAGATAAGAGGCTATTTAAGTGTTTATAAGAGAGAAGATAGAGCTCCCTTTTATATGTGAGGGAGATGACACACTTGGATTTTTTTCAAAAGATTAAATTATATTAATGTCTTACTCAAGAAAAGTGGTTCTAAAATGACTCATATTCAAATAATATATAATATTGGGTTGAAATATGGTCATAAAATATTATTTAGACGAGTTTTTAGGTCATTTTAACCCTTATCTTTTTAGTTTTATCCCTTTTAAGTCATTTTAACTCTTACCATGGTAGTTGTTTTTTTCCAAAATTACTATTCATAATGAAAAAAAGTGAATTTAGACACATTAATCTTTTTTAAATTATGATTTAAAATATCAAGTCTATTTTGTAAAATTTATTTTCTATATGTGGCAGGAATTATTTTTAAAATAAACCCGCAATATGTGATAAAAAATGATTTTTCAGAAAAACGAATTTTTAAGTATAAGAATGTTTTTATACTAAATTCAAGTAAAATTTGGATTACTATGAAATTTATTTTATTATGTTTAATCAAAATTATCTAATTAAATTTTAAAACCAATCTAAAACTAAATGTGACTATTTAAATACTTTAAGATAAAAGAAAATTTTCGTAAAAATTGATATTTTTCAATTATTCACCCAAAAATCAACTTTTTCAAAGAATTACCAAAAAATAACAATAATATAATTTTTAATTTTTTAATATAAAAAAAGTATTTAATTTTTTAAAATTTAAATTCTAAAATTTTAAAATCATGTTTTTAAATAAAATCATATAAAACATGTAAAAATATTTAGTAAGAATAAAACTATTTCCTTTTTGATTAAAAAATCTTTTAATGTTTTTATAATGAATATAACTCTATAAAATATAATTAATGAATATTAATAAGGTATGAAAATGATTTATTATTAACATTATCTGCTTTGTTATATTTTTTTCACCCTTTTGAAAATTACATCCTTACAATTTTATTTATTACTTAAAGAAGTAAAGATATTTTTCCTTCATAACATTTTATAATCCCCATGTTTCTAATTCAATCATGTGATTTTTTATAAAAAACCTTAACTTAGTGAATCACCTTATTATTTAACACCTTCTCTCTACGGTCAAGAATCTAAACATACTGTTCCTTATAAAAAAGGTTATCTTCCAACTGAACTAATCTAGAACTCAAAATATGAGATGCATATATCACTTAATTTCTTAATAATAAAACATGAAACACATCATGTACCTAGGATAAACTCATAGGAAAGGCCACTCAATAGGAAACTAATCTAGCATTATCTAAGATTTATTTGGTCTAATAAATCATGGGATTAACTTTCCCTTTTTACTAAAATTCATAACACTTACATAGATATACTTTAATAAAAATATGTTCACCTACCTCACATGAAATTTATTTATTTTGGTTGTCTTCATAACTTTTCTTCTTACTGTGATCCATCCTCTTATATTTCTGAAGCACCTTTACTTTCTCAACCATCTATTCTACCAATTATGGTATCAATAAAATTCTCCCCATTCTTCATCTTAGAAAAGCTACAGTACAAAAACACTTTCCATATAATGCCTAAAAAGGTTCCCTTTGTATATAGAAATGAAAACTTTTATTATAAAAAAATTTAACTAATGAAATATTTTGTTACCAACTTCCATGGTAATCCATTGAACCAGATTGAAGCATTTCTTCCAAAGTATGAATCATCTTTTATGGATGTCAATCATATTGAGGATGAAAAGTTGTACTGAAATTTAATTTAGCACCCAATGAATTCTGAAGGTCTTTAAAAAAATTAGAAGTAAACCTGAGATCACAATCAGGTATAGTAGAGAGAGAAAATCCATGTAACCTGCCCATCTCTTTGAGATATCGTTGAGAAATATGATCTAAGGATATAGTATATCAAATAGTAATGAAATGTGAAAATTTAGTCAATCAATCAACAATAACCCATGTAACATTATTACCTTGATATTTCTTTACTAATACAACCAAAAAATCCAAAGATATATTTTATCATTTCCACTCCAACACTAGAAAAGGCTAAATCTTCTATTTACACTCTTCTTTGTCAAGGTGGATGAAAAGATTATGAATAGTTCCTAAAGGATGTTAAAGTATTAAAGAGCCCCAAGGAGAATCAAAGGGAATTTCCCAAATCATCCTACACATTCACACTTGTGCATATGAAGTCCAACACATCCAACCCCTATGTGGCACCAAATATAAATCCAACCATGTATGGGGTACCTACATTGAGAACCTACTCACAAGACCTATGTGGGTATCCTTATTCAACCAAGGTCACTTATTTGCCTATAAATAGGACCCTCGGGCTTCTCATCTACAAAAACTAGAAAATCTAAAGACACCCCAAGCTCTAGTTGCACATCCCCTTCGCCCAGCTCTCTAAAATTCCTTCAAGTAGCTCTTTAAAAATCGATACAGGATATAATTAAAGGGGAAAATTGATGTTATCTATAGGGTCTGAAACACAAGACTCCTGCACGAAGACCCTTCCTCCCCAAAGTGATGAACCAGCTTCACAAGGCCCCCTTCCCTAACCAGGAACCTACATGAGACCCATATGACGACACAAAAGGAGACCCATGGTGCCTAGGATAAAGCCTCTCCCAAGTGTTGTTTCCCTGGTGTTCTATTTCCCAATCTATTTCCAACTTTTGCAAGACAATACCCCTTAAGTGAAGCTTCTATAGTCCCTCTCAAGACCTACATGAGGCATCTCTACCCTCTAAGCTTGGAATTACATGAACCCCTCTTTAGTCCATATTCAAATCCATTCATGATAGTGCCTCTCTTCCTTTGGACCCCTTATCTAAATGGGACCAATTTGAAACCTCCACCGAAGCCTAAAAACTTGCTAAAACATGGGAAGAGGCACACCAACATGCCTCCCATTTGTATTTTCATTCCTTCACTCAAAGGTTTCCTACAATTTTCCTACCAGATAGTTAAGGTCCTTGGGTTGCATGTGGATTTGAATTCCTTCAGTCATGAGGACCCCTACCATAGGGAAAGTGTTGGGGAGTTCCAGGTCTCAGATACTAAGATTACCAGCATGTACTACCTTTGTTGTATCTAAGATCTGGAGCCTCCAGTTCCAATCATGGAGGGAGAGGATAATTCTTGTATTTTATTTTTTACATGGTATTAGACCCTCCTTCCTTGCTACATAATTGATTTTAGGTTATCCCTCCTGGAGTAATCCCCTAGCCTTTTTTGTGGTAGGTTTCACTCCTAATCCTCTTTACCACCTGGCCACTAGGCCATAGAGGGTATGGGTAATGATGTCCCCTCCTTTATCCCATTCCATTATTCTCTTCCACTAGTGGAGGCAGATAAGTGTGTGGTTTGATGGATCTTCCACTCCCCCTCATCTATCACATTCAATCACGACTCACCGTGACTCATGTAGACACATGGGACAATCATGATCACAAAATCCCCATGATCAGATGCATGTTTCAGTAGGGTATCATCCTTTGAATCTTCCTCTCACCTTCCTTTGGAGTGCCTCTATAAACATGGGTCCTCCAGGCCATGTTTTTTAACTCATGGGAAAGGAGATTGTGCGGTTTCCTTGATATTATCTTTCCACATGTTTCTCACACCAATCATGACTCATGTGGGATTATAGGTAGATGATGATCATGATATACACATGATCATGAAACCCATAAGAATTATCCTTAGGAGTAAGGCCAAAACCCAACCCATGAGAATCCTCCTTAGGAGTAAGCCCTAAAATAAAACCCATGAGCATCCTCTTTAGGAGTAATCCCTAAAATCTAACCCATGAGAATCCTCCTCAGGATTAATCCCTAGTCATATTTATCAGTGGGCCTCCTACTTGGTATAATCCCTAGCCCCTCATCCATGGGAATCATTCTCAGTAGTAATCCCCAATCAAAACCCCTATTTACCAGTGTATCCCATTTAGGAGTAATCCCCAACCTAATCCTCTCAAAGGGACACACCCCTATGAGATATCCCTCAAGAGGGTATCCATAGACATAAAGCATTGTAACCAAACTACACGGGCTTTGATTCCCTTCTAAATGGGATACATAGGAAATCTTTTTAAGGTTCAAACCTGATTCTCTAAATCAACCTTGTTCTCTCTGGGCCATATTCATAGTAGGGTCTAATTCATCCTATAAATTCATATCCCTTACAGGTTACTTGGGGTGCTTCAACATAAGTCCCACACCAAACTTTGACAAGGAACCTTTCACCTAGACATCCTTTTCACATGACATTAAACTGTATGGTTGGGTCCTTATCTCATGACCTTAAAAGGTATGATGTGCCCCATTAAGTGTCACCAAACCACATGAGTTATGATTCCTTTAAAAAGGATATATAGGAATCTCATCCATGGGTCTGATCCCAACATCAAAACAACTCCCATATCCCCAGATGGAAACACACTCCAAAGTGCCCCACTCCATGACTAGATAACCCGAATTGTATAAATAATGACTAAAGAATCTATAATCAATCCATAAGAGGATACCCTCATTAGAGAACCTCGAATACATAAAAACATCTCCATTGATGAAGAACATTAGATACATATAAATGATTCTAAATTCCATACATGTTAATAATTGATTGTTAATTCAAGGGTGACCCATATCATAATTGATAATTAATGAAGGATTCATGAACATATCTTAAATATATAATAGATTCCTAGAGTAGGTAATAATTCCTCCCAAAAGGGTGTGATGAGCCCGACCTCCCATCCTCAACCAATGTTAGTTTTTAAGTATCATTGTCTGTACCTCCAAATAAGAACCTACCTTTGGAAATAAGGTCCCCTTGGATGGAAAACCTTTGGGTGTTTCTATTTCCATTAATAAACTCATTAGAAACCATTCATAAATAGTTAACCTAACATAAATGATTGAAAAAACCCCAAATATATGCAATAAACTATCGGGCGAACCAAAAAAATCTCCATAAAAAACAAAAAATGGTGAAATTGATGTGAATCATTAACCAAGATGATAATGTTACTCACCTATCAAACCCCTTTCACTCTCAAAATTAAAGAGGTATAAACAAAACAATCAATCATGAATGTTTTCATTAAAATGAAATGATGATTTGATGGGATTTTCTTGTTTGTGTTTTTCAACTTTCAGGCACTTTCCAAGAACTCCCATCAATACAATGATTCCCTTCTAGCTTTCACCAATGTATAACCCAACTACATATCAGGCTGGGTCTTAATCCACATAGAGGATTCCATCACCAACTCAGCATCTTCAACGTCGGGTATCAAACTCATTGGTCTGGGAGTACCATAAAAAATGTACAATAACAACCATGGAGGCCACCCGATATGACCTCCAACTCACGAAGACCCATTGATCATTCAGTCAGTGATGACCAGTGGTCATGACACAGACAGTTCCAACTACCATCTTCAACTATTTTGGGTGTTTATCCCCGGAATGTAATAACCAGTCCCTCCCTTACCTTAGGGAGGTGGATCAAGAGGCTGTATATAACCTCATATATAAGAAACATGGTTTCTTATAAAGGTATCCTTCCAACATTCACTACCACCAACGTCATGCAGTAGTGAACCATCAATATTCTGAGGGTTTCATCCTCAACCATCTGACCTAGGTCATTCAGTATGAAGGACATACTGCTAGGGGTAGAGAATGGTCAACAGGGTGTAGGTTAACACCTCTTCCCCCTCTAGATAAGCTCACTAACCCAATTTAGTAGAAAACCACAAGCATTAGCATACACTCACATTCCTTAATTCAGCCTACTAGAAGATTCACCTAGAAGAATTTAAGGAATCCCATCATTTAAATCAAGAGGCCAATGATGAGTAGGAACATACACTTACCCACACTAATCAATATTGTCAGTAGAATCTTTTGATAGAAGTTGAAGTATCCCACCATCCATGTTTGGAGAAAAACCTCAAGAAGGCGTACACATCTACTTGAATTCATCAATCTTTCCAACAGTCTCGCCTGGATGCCTCCAGAGAAGTTAGTTAGAAAGTACCAGTGAAAAATGGGAGGCAGACCCAACTCTCTTCCCCCAAACATGATTACTTTCAATATCCATCGACAAGAAAGGGAGGATAGAAGCAGGAACATACCCCTACTCCAAATACAGAATGGGACTATAACCTTGTTCTAACTATTGAAATCACTAAGAATATATTGGAAATAGTGAAAGGGAAGACACAAACTGCTTTCCACATCCTATAGACTTATTAGGACATCATAATGGATATTAAAATAGTTATCAAGGTATGGACATAAAACTCTATATCCATAAGTGGGGTGGCTCATCAACATGTCACCCCAGAGAAAACAAACATCTCTACTCCTGTCTTGGAGGGTGATGCGGAAAAATCCCCATACTATATGGACAAATGGATTAGGAACATACACATTCTCTAACTATAATTAATTTTCCTATCCTAATGGACACTCCAAGGCAGGCACAAACACCTACCCATTAAAACCACTTCCACTAGAAAGTGGCCCCAATCACTCGCTATAAGGAATCCAAGAAGAAGCTCACCAAATAAAAATGGGAAACAAAGAGATGATCTATGATCCCACTTTACTTAATACTGGAGTTCTTGAAGCCCTTAGATGCTTATCTATGACATCTCAATATACTAACATCCCATTAAAAAATTATGGGAGTTGTAACAGTAATTCCAAAGGTCTTATTTGTAAACTTCACCATGAAGGCTTTCTTCATGGCCATAATCTGATAGATCTCGAGAGCCCATCTCCTAATAAGAGCCACGACAACCCTCAGTGTGGCCAGAATATCAAGGAGCAAGAGGGTATTTCACTTTCTATAATCCCACATGGTAGTCCTCCCCATGAATATGTTTTCTGTGAAAGTTCTCTATGCAGTAGTAGTTCACATTGTTAAAAGAATTCTCCAATTAGAAATGTAGTGATGAGAAATCTCTCCTATAGGGATGAAATTGCGAAAATAAGGCTAGTCTTTTCTAATTCCTTATCATTGGCAGGTGAAATAATTTCTCAATTGGAAGACATACCAAGGTGATGGTCATTCTCTGAACAAAACTTGGGTCACCTACCTTCCATCATAACAAAGGAAGTCCCCACCAATCTCACCACTTACAATAAAGCGGTAGGAAAATATCCACTATGGTCAGACTAGGTGGAGTAACCTCTAAATAAATATGAATAAGATATGATAAAAATGTGGAAATGGTCGGCTAAAGACAACATACCAGTCATGATATGGCCTTTATCAACCCCATAATATAATATTTCAGATGAATTTTTAGAATATTGTGTGCACGACATCCACCTCAATATATGGAAAAATCTTCATCACTTGAGAGAAAAAGTATTTAACTATGAAGAGTATCAAAGTAATGTTAATTTAATATAAGGGTTACAACACCAATTTGACTTGGAAACTATCCTAGCTTCACAACATCCAAAGATCGAGAAACAATAAGGATCCCTTCAATGTGCGTGCCTCAACACATTAATGAGATTGTGACAGCTGATCGTCGATACCCCATATGGTGTTTATATCAGAGGATGGGGTGCACATGCAACATTATATTTCAACGTGCTCCCTAACCAGAAAATCCCACCCAATGTTTTTGCATGCAATTTTATAGCTTCAGGATGGCTTAAACAAACAAATTCTATTCATAACTGAATACATGCTCAACAAAAACAAGTCCTAACTGATTCTCACCAACATTGGGCCATAAGAGAGCAGTCTATTGAGATAATTTTATGTTATACATATGATAATATCAAAAAATCCTCCAATTTAGGGTAAGTCTATCATTATATAATTAAAACATTTTAAATAGAAAAAATATCTTCAAAAATGGTTGATCCAAGTGCATACCAGATGATGAACCCAACCCATGTTTGGAATAAAATCCTTAGAATCATAAGGGAATCCACGATAGTAGCATCCATGGAAGTTTAGAAGCAACCCCACCCTATAGATCTAGAGAATTTTTTTAACCCAACCCTCGAGGTTAGAAAACCAATCCTGAAGGGTTGTGAAAGTGGAACAGAAATAACCCCAACCCTCATAGCTGGGGGATTTTTCACCTCAATGATCCCCTCCTTAGCGGGGATTAGTATTCTCTTGATTAGGGAAAATGTTGCAGAATAGATCCTCCCAGTTCGTAAAATTTTATGATATGGTACCTTCAATAGGGACACACATGACTGAACTTTCTTGAGATTCCCTTTAGAATAATATCTTCCAAGAAGATCATAGAGAATCAGAAAAGGGGAGGAAAAAGAATCATGGATGATGAAGAATAAGATAGTTTCACAAATACCCTTTTAGAATGCCTACAATGCATTTTGAATAAATTAATGTCATCAATGCTGCCCTCACAGATTCTACATAACATTAGGCCAATTTAGAGGATTCAGAATAGGATGTTACAATTCATAATGTGGTCCACATTGAAAAAATTGAAGGAGGTGTGCTTACCCAGAAATAGAGGCTTTCCCTGAATCTAGGAATTCCCTCAGAAAATCCATGATTACACCCTCAGAAGGTGTCAAATAGGGAAAAGGTAAAGGGTCAAATTATGTCCCACCAACCTCCCGAAGAGGTTAATTCCTTTTATATAGAGGAAATATTTACCTAGTAGGATGAGGAGATGAAATAATTGAGAAGACTCAATGAAGAATTACTTCTAGGAATCCTTACTACTAGATATGTTTGCAAGAAGATCCTGATCTCACAATTCTAGGTATCACACCTCAACAAAGAGGGTTTATTATAGAAATTTAAGCAGATCTAGAATATCTCCTCAATGTGGGATACCAAACACTAATATATTTGGATCCTGCAATGACAGATCGAGAATTACCTCCATTGGGTGTGAAAACATAGTAGGTTTAGAAACATCCTTATAGGTATACCCCTATAGGTTACCCATGATAGATATCAATTGTGCCACTACCGATGTACCACTAGTTGTCACACTTGTTCAGGCTCCAACCGCCACACCTGTTTAGGCTCCGAATTAGGCAGACATTCCTTGAATTCTTATGAACACTATTGAGTTTCTAACCACTCTATTGGAATCCATAGAGGAATAAAATTCACTAATACAGCTAGAAAATAGGCCTTACCATAAATGTTTATATTTGAATCCTCCCCTGAAAAACTTTGGGTATCCAAAATTTCCCATTTTCAACGCTTGGGATACCCAGACCAGTATTTGATGCATTTCATTTCTTGTTTTGATCCCATGATGGGGACCCATGAACAATATTAGTTGGTAAAACTCAGGTTCTTCATGCATTCAATATAAGGACCACCCATTGTTAGGTACAAAAGTTTGAAGGCTCGGTCAATCACTGGGTGGGATGACCTCCATCAGAAGTTTCTCTTCCAATTCAGCTCAAAGATGTAATAGACTACATTCTTCAACCTCTCAAACTATGAGCCTCAAGATAATTAAAGAGTCTTGTATTTCATTTCCCATTGGAAAGGATTGGAATACTCCTTTAACTTACCACTACCTCAAGAAGAGTTATTGACCATCTGTATAGTGAATCTTCATGATGAGTTGTGCATGACACTTATCCCTATTAAATATACAAAAGGGATTTGATACCTTACCATAATTATTAAAAGGGTGGAAGACTCAAAAAAAAAGACCAAATCCAAGGAATGAGTAATTCCATCAACTCAAGGAAATAAAGTAGGGAAAGCAGAGGCCAATACAGTTACGCTTAAGAAAGACCATGTACTCATTCCCACTTCAGAGCCCACACCATGTCACATGACTCCACATATTGAGCATCAAAAACAACCCCCTTATCAAGATGATCAAATAGAACAAAGACTATAAAAATTTTAGGAGATAAAAAACAAGGTCTATTATTTTCTTAACAACCAAGTCCCTGACTAATTCATCTCGACAATAGAAAATAACTTGGTCAAGTTTTTATATCCTAGGAAGCCTAGAAAAGATGGTGATGAAGATATCCTAAATTATTTCCCCTTCAATTAAGTAACGGAGAACCACATCCATGATTTTTTTTGTTTTCAAAGACCTCCTACAAAAGATGGTGGACTACGGGAAAGTGAATATGAAGAATTCACCTGCCCAAGTAGTGTATGTCACAAACCAACCTGGGTAGACCATGAACCGATCACCCGAGAAGGTCTGCAACATGACCCAATGGGCGTTCCCGATCCCCAAAGGCTAGAAACCAGTGCTGGGCTTAAAAAATTAATCGTTGGGAATGATTTTTCCCAAGAACAAAAGATAAACAGATAAATAAATAAACAAGAATAAACAGAAAAATGAAACTGAATTCTAGCAGCAGAAAAAGAAATAAATAGAACATCTCAACATACCTCCATGTGACCTTATAGGTCACCACCCAACTCATAACTACGTTCACTCTAAGAGATATCTAACACTAATGAAACCTGAAACTAAAAGATAACATAGGGGTGAGCACTAAAATGATGAGTAGGAAAATACCACAGAATCCACACCTTTCCTTCCAAGAAACAATCCATTAATTCTAGTTTGAAATATAGATATAAAAATAGGTTTTTTCACATTTTAATAAAACAAAAGTCATTTCTCCATTTTAAAGTCTGACACAAATAAAAAGATCATTTTTACAAAACCAATTTCCATTTTAAAACGAAAACAAAATAGGTGATACCAAAGCTGTGCTAAGATAATACTAGTAAACAGTGCAGACTAAAAATAAACCAGTGCAACAGAAAGTAAACAATCAAATTAAATAATTAAGTAACCATGGGTGATCCTAAATATCCCTAGAAGACCCCTGGATGTACTTGGTTTGGAACCACCTTCTGATGTATGGTAAAGATCCTAAGTATATAACTAACTGGCCACCCTCGTGGAAAAAGAAACCAGTGGCACTCCCCATCTGGCCTCTATACCTACTAGTGGGTACCAAACCATCTAATTAGGGATGATATGAAACCATAACTCGATCAACTAAAAGATAACCAAGAACCCATGGTGGTTATAATAATACTGTGTAAGTAGGAGGCCCTCGCACGCATGACTCATCTCACCACACTTGCCTACCCCAAACATGAACGCTTCTTATGCATTCACCCATAAAGGGTTACCCTATAAAAGATCACCCCAAATACACATTCAATGATTTCACATAAACAAAGTTCCAACCGGTCCATCATGTCACATTCATGTCAAACCCATTTTCTTAAAAATAATTTAAAACTCCTACTAGACACACACAATTTTCAAAAAAAAAACCATTTTAAAAGTTAATACAACATCACCCATGATTTGGAAGATCCAAACGGGCCTTTAACTCCAAATACTACATTGCATTTTTAGTGAAATATTTCAAACTCTTAAAGAAAAACACATAGTGTTATGAAACGGACAAACGGCCCCTTGAGCACGACATTCATTGAAACACACACTAAAGGACAAATAGGTAGACCCTTTAAGAGTACATTTCAAACCTTTTATAAAATCCACACAAAGGACAAAACCAAAATAAATTTGTCAAGAATATTTCAAATTTACCCATTTCTAAAAAATATGGAACTATTAAAACTTACTAAACAATTTATCAAAATTACACAAACAGACCAAACAAGTTATAAAAAATTATATAATCAACACAACCAGTTTACTAGAAATTTTATAAGCCAATCAAACAGTTTATAAACAATTCCATAAACAGCTCAACCAAATTTCAAAAACCAAAAAAACACCATGATAGAATATTAAAGAGTATCACGAAGGTTAATTTCATGTTTAATACATTACCAATACAACTTTTGACATCTAAAGAACACAATTTCCAAAAACACATAAAACATGATCAGGGAGAATAATTCAAAAAGTTTTTTTAAAAAAACCAATTAGATTGGAAACACTATAGAAGATTAACTAAATATATTGCGAAGGTGAAAATCACATAAAATATTTAATTAAAACACTCAAGCATTAAATGGGATTAATCGGAAAAGAAAAAGTGGATTCGCCTACCTCAAGTAGGCCAAGACAACACTTGGAATTCAGTGCTTTTTAACTCAAGAAGTCATCTGCTCGCATGCACATATCTCCATATATATATCTATGTATACCCTTACCCAATGCCCATATTACCTGTTCCATGAGGGAATAAACACATAAAGGATATACACATCTATATATATAAATACCTTTGCATATGAGCCTAGGTCTTCCAATGGCATCATAAGCACTACACAAAATTTAATAAATCATTTAAGCAATTTATAAAGTACTTCTAAGTATCACAATATTGATTTCCACCAAAAACACACGTAAAAACCTCTTAAAATCAAAAACACATGAAGTAACTTCCAATAATAATAATAATAATAATAATAATAATAAGTTTTTCATCACATGCACAATTTATTAAAACACTTCCACAAATTACACATACCCAACCATTTAAAGAAAACAACCATTTTTCAAAAAACAACCCATTTCCATTTTACACACACACCAAAACCACTTGAAAACACTTTTCACACCACTTATGAATGTCAAAACACCACAAGATCTATTTTAAAAAAATTCTAAAAATTTATAAACACCATCATAGACTAATTAGATATATTATAATGTTGCGAAACAAGTAAAAATGATAACTGAAGAAACACAAGAATCAAATAATTTATTCGGAATGGAATGGGTCGAAAACGCCTACCTCAAATCAAGCGCAAACATGACCAAACTCTGATGGAAGGTAGACACTCCCTCACGGACCAACCACACACCTAAAACAACAAGATAAATGTGCAAATTAAAACTTGGGGTGTAATGGTTTTTCTAAATTGAATGAAAACCCCTATAAATTGATAGGAAAACCCACGTGGAGAAGGAGTATTCCCACTGGAGAGGGAGACGACCAAATATGGTATCAGATGCACCATTGTCCGGAGCAAGGAGGCCAAAGCGTGACCTAGTTGGAGGTGCGGAAGGCCAGAGGTGCGAAAGGCTGGAGGCTGAAGGCGACCTTGCCGGAGGACCTAGAGGGTGGACGGGAGCCAATCGGAGTGCAAGAGGCCAGAGTGGGGGAACTAGGAGGGTAGGGCGATAGTCTTCCGGAGTGAGAGAGGGCGAAGGTGGAGGCCGGAAGCTGGAGGACTAGAAGCAGAAGTTTAATGCGCCAAACAGAGAAATGAAGGGGGGAGGGGGGGGGGGGGTGCAATGCATAGCGCAAATGGGGGGGGGGGTGTTTGGGTAGCTTAGGGTTTTTTCCACTTTATAATAATAATAATAATAATAAAACTAGAAATAATAATTATAAAAATAACCATAATAAAGATAATAATAATAAAAATTAATAACAATAAAAAGAAAACAATAAAAATAAAAATAAAAATAATATCAAAATTTAATAACAAAAATAATAATTATAATAATAATAATAATAAAAAAATAATAATGATAATAATAATAATACGAATAATGAGAAATTGCATGACACCTGGGCCGACTGCGCAACTACCACCAACCACGTGGTGACCACACACTGGTCTAAAACCTAGTAAAATTGTTAAATGACAAACATTTTAAACTGAAACCCAACCTGACCCTTGGAGCAAGAACCCAAAGCCAAGAAATAATAAAAATAAAAATTAATTAAAAAGTTGGGGTGTGATGATTCTCCCCACCACAGACACTTTCTTCCCCCAGAAAGTCACCCAGCCGAACAATATTCAAAACAAGAATCCATGCCTGATTGAAACTGAAAGAAACCACAACACAATAGAATGAGAGAATATGAAAGGGTTCTCTCCACCACAAGAACTAAACTAGTGCAGAAATTTTACACCCAAACATACCACCCCAGGAGGGGGGCCAATGTGGGAACTCCCAACCAATCCAAACTAACTTCTATAGCACGAGTGAACAACACCTCCGCTGAAACTTGGAACTCTCAACCCAAACCAAAAACCCCAAACACTAGAGAAAAACCTCTAAGAAGAATGAAATCGCATCAGTAAACTAGAGCACAACTGTAAAACTTGAATCCTTAAAATGCACTTACATCATCAAATGAACACCGCTAAACCAATATCAACCCATACAGGGGCCAAACACACTTTTAAGAAAAATGCACAATTCAGAAAACCATGATCAGACGAACAAAACTATTTGGATTACAATAGAGCATGTCTGTTATAACTCCATGATCAAAAAATGAACTTACAATGATATAAAACCTTTAACATCATAAAAACAAGAATGAAAAGACTTTAAATGTTTCACTGCCAACATAGAACACAAAACCCAAACTGAGGCTTCACACCCCTGGAAACTCCTGACTGCATGCGAGCTTCACCCCAAGACCTATGGATGGGGCTCTGATGGCTGAAGCATATCTTGCCTCATAGTTAGGCATTAGAATCCTCTGGTTACAATGTCTTATTCAGAAGATACTTCCTACAAAACTTCTCTAGATGACCCATAAACCTGCAAAGGAAACACGTCTTTGGAGGGATGCGTCATGACAGCTTCACGTGCCAGAATCGACCACACTGTTGGCACACCACTGAACGGTCCAATGAACTAGAATCCAAAACCACTATAGAGGACTCTTTCAAAACAAGTCCCTTTGGCACACCCTACTCTCTAGATGGGGAACCTTTACGAGCAATTGGATACGCTATATTTCCAACCATCTGCGCTCTAGAGACCAACTCAGCTAGGAATGCCTCATCCACCAGCTTCTCGAAACAATGGTCCTTATAAAGGAGGACTCACTCCTTGATCTCTGGATGAAGACCCCTGATGAAGAGATAAGTCTTCATCAAATCCTGCAACGTTACCTCTAGAAAAAAGGACACAAGTTCCTTGAAATAGTCAACACAAGTCTTCACTATCCATTGTCCTTGTTGAATATGCATGAGTTATTCCATTTTCTTTGTCTTGAACTCTTCAGGTATGGACCATCAGATGAAGAAAGATTTAAAGAAACCCCATGTCATCCAAACCTACATTGATAGTGGGGAGAACAACTCCCATTTGTCCAAATATGGACCTTCGAACAGACTCACAATGGCATGCACTCTAATAGCTTCCGGAGTTCCCAATACTCTGAAGACACGCTCGACCTCTTGAAGCCACTTTGCTTCCTCCAACGGGCATCGATCACCATGAAGGATAGGAAATGTCCAAGAAGGACCAAAAATTGGGCATGACTTATCATAAACTTTGGGGACCTTTCTGGGTATCATTTTCTGAACAACTTATAAACCACAAAGCCGAAACCAATATCAAGATGAAGCAACATCAATGAAAGCACCTTCATCCAAAAACAACTTTCTAAAAAACCAAAAAAATACAAACACAACCCAAAATTCCCTTTTCAAAATCCCCTTTTCATTTTAGATTTCAAAACTTCCTTCTTTCAAGGCCCCTCTCTAAGTACCAAATCCACTTTTAAAACCAAAATCAATTTCCAAAATCATTTCCTTTTTTTAAATAACTTTAGAAAAACAAGGTCAAGCCTTTAATTCCAAGTACACACCCCAGTAATCCCATGAACCATTGCACATGTCTTCATCTTATTTCATCCATACGCACCAACACACACTTTCCATGCATTCCCTCACATGTGAAAACATTCATAAAGAGTACCTATGGTTTCACCCAAACCATTTATCTACCAATTACAAGAAAACACCAAATTTTCAGACCAAGAGATTTCAGTTTTAAAACCCATTTCATGGATTTAAAGACACTTAAAATAAATCATTCGTATTCACTACTGGAAAAGTAGGCTATACCAACAGTTTATAACCGTTGCTATAGGCAGGAAAACCGTTGGCCAGTAAGGCGTGGGGAAAGCCCTTTACCAACGGTTTCATTTAAACCGTTGGTATAGGTGCTCGAGAATTATGGAAAACAATTTACCAACGGTTCTGAACCGTTGGTAAAAGTTTTTCCAGAATTCTGGAAAAACTTATACCAACGTTTCAGAACCCTTGGTATAAGTTTTTCCTGAAATCCAGAAATCTGGAAAAACTTATACCAACGGTTTTGAACCGTTGGTAAATTGTTTCCCAAAACTGCTGCACAGCAGCACCCAAAAGCCCCCCCCAGAAGCTACACCTGCATAAAAAAACAATGCACAACAGCCCTCAGTATACCCTCCACCATACACCTGCATAAAAAATATCACAAAAGCCACATACAGACTTCAAACAGTATAAAAAACACCTAAAATAGACCAAAAAACACATATGACAACAATCATCCGGTGGTAATTCACCTAACCCACCAAATTCTAATAGGCAGAATAGTTTGATAAATATCTATTAGAGTTGAATAAGACATTCAAATTGACTCAAATCCCATTTTTTTTGTGATACTAGGTTTGGGTATGTAATGATTTGTGATGAATTTTGCATTGAACTTGTATTGTTTATAATATATGGTGAAAAGATATTTTCTTAGGAGTCTCGTCACTTATGACCCCATGAGTGAAACTACCAAACTCATGAAAAAGAGTCGTTGATGAGTGTAAATTTTAGTTGTATTCACTTAAAATGATTTCCTTTTGAAATAAAAGAGAGACATTGAGTGGTGTCGTCCACACCGCGCCTCAGATTGAGGCGGAGTTGACTCATACACATCACAAATGACCCATGGATACATGTCCTAAAGTATCAACAGTATCCGAATGCCTTTGGTCTATTTTCCGTATGTCAGTTGTTGTTTTAACTTAAACTGTTTTCCATTTCAAAGAAAAGTGAAACACTTTGAGTGGTTCCGGCCACACCGTGCCTCGGATTGAGGCGGGGTTAACTCATACACGTCACAAATGACCCATGGATCATTGTCCTAAAGTTTCAATAGAATCCAAAAGTGTTTGGTCGGTTTTCCGTATGTCGTTTTTTTTACTTAAAAGCACATCCATTTTAAAAAAAAGAAAAACACTTTGAGTGGTTTCAGCCACACCGCGCCTCGGATTGAGGCGGGGTTGACTCGTACACGTCACAAATGACCAATGGATACATGTCCTAAAGTATCAACAGTATCCGAATGTGTTTGGTCAGTTTTCCATATGTGGTTTTTTTACTTAAAAGCGCATCCATTTTAAACAAAAGAAAGACACTTTGAGTGGTCCCGGCCACACTGGCCCTTGGATTGAGGCGGGGTTGAATCGTACATGTCACATATGACGCATGGATACATGTCCTAAAGTATCAATAGTATCTGAATGCCTTTGGTCCGTTTTCCGTATGTCAGTTGTTGTTTTAACTTAAACCGTTGTCCATTTCAAAGAAAAGTGAAAAACTTTGAGTGTTCCCGGCCACACCAGCCCTCATATTGAGGCGGGGTTGACTCATACACGTCACATATGACCCATGGATCGTTTTCCTAAAGTTTCAACAGAATTCGAATGCGTTTGGTCGGTTTTCCGTATGCAAGTTGTTGTTTTCACTTAAAATCCTGTCCATTTCAAATAAAAGTTAGACACTTTGAGTGGTGTCGGCCACACCGCGCCTCAAATTGAGATGGGGTTGACTTGTACACGTCACAAATGACCCATAAATCATTTTATTAAAGTTTCAATAGAATCCGAAAGTGTTTGGTCAGTTTTCCGTATGTCGTTTATTTTACTTAAAAGCGCATCCATTTTAAACAAAAGAAAGACACTTTGAGTGGTACCGGACACACCGGCCCTCGAATTGCGGCGGGGTTGACTCGTACATGTCACATATGACCCATGGATTGTTTTACTACATTTTAAACATAATCTGAATGCATTTGGTTGGTTTTCGGTATGTCAG
The DNA here is from genome assembly GCA_963277665.1 of Viscum album. Lineage (NCBI taxonomy): Eukaryota > Viridiplantae > Streptophyta > Magnoliopsida > Santalales > Viscaceae > Viscum > Viscum album. The sequence continues at coordinate 1,869,038,230 of OY728120.1, read as the reverse complement.
TTGTTGTTTTAACTTAAACTGGTGTTCATTTCAAAGAAAAGTTAGACACTTTGAGTGGTACCGGTCACACTGCATCTCGGATTGAGGCGGGGTTGACTTGTACACGTCACATATGACCCATGGATCGTTTTCCTAAAGTTTCAACAGAATCCGAATGCGTTTGGTCGGTTTTCCGTATGTCAGTTGTTATTTTAACTTAAATTGTTGTCCATTTCAGAGAAAAGTTAGACACTTTGAGTGGTACCGGCCACACCGCGCCTCGGATTGAGGCGGGGTTGACTCGTACACGTCACAAATGACCCATGGATACATCTCCTAAAGTATAAATAGTATCCGAGTGCGTTTGGTCAGTTTTCCATATGTGTTTTTTTTTACTTAAAAGCGCATCCATTTTAAACAAAAGAAAGACACTTTGAGTGGTACCGGCTACACCGGCCCTCGGATTGAGGAGTTGTTGACTCCTACATGTCAAAAATTACCCATGGATACATGTCCTAAAGTATCAACAATATCCAAATGCCTTTGGTCTGTTTACCGTATGTCAGTTGTTGTTTTAACTTAAACAGTTGTCCATTTCAAAGAAAAGTGACACACTTTGAGTGGTCCCAGCCACACCGGCCCTCGGATTGAGGAGGGGTTGACTCATACACGTCACATATGACCCATGGATACATTTCCTAAAGTATAAACAGTATCTGAATTCCTTTGGTCCGTTTTCCGTATGTCAGTTGTTGTTTTAACTTAAACTGTTGTCCATTTCAAAGAAAAGTGACACACTATGAGTGGTCCCGGCCACACTGGCCCTCGGATTGAGGCGGGGTTGAATCGTACACGTCACATATGACCCATGGATACATGTCCTAAAGTATCAATAGTATATGAATGCCTTTGGTCCGTTTTCCGTATGTCAGTTGTTGTTTTAACTTAAACCGTTGTCCATTTCAAAGAAAAGTGAAAAACTTTGAGTGTTCCCGGACACACTGGCCCTCATATTGAGGCGGGGTTGACTCATACACGTCACATATGACCCATGGATCGTTTTCCTAAAGTTTCAACAGAATCCGAATGCGTTTGGTCGGTTTTCCGTATGCAAGTTGTTGTTTTCACTTAAAATCCTGTCCATTTCAAATAAAAGTTAGACACTTTGAGTGGTGTCGGCCACACCGCGCCTCAAATTGAGATGGGGTTGACTTGTACACGTCAAAAATGACCCATAAGTCATTTTCTTAAAGTTTCAATAGAATCCGAAAGTGTTTGGTCAGTTTTCTGTATGTCGTTTATTTTACTTAAAAGCGCATCCATTTTAAACAAAAGAAAGACACTTTGAGTGGCACTGGCCACACCGGCCCTCGGATTGCGGCGTGGTTGACTCGTACATGTCACATATGACCCATGGATTGTTGTACTACATTTTAAACATAATCTGAATGCGTTTGGTTGGTTTTCGGTATGTCAGTTGTTGTTTTAACTTAAACTGGTGTTCATTTCAAAGAAAAGTTAGACACTTTGAGTGGTACCGGTCACACTGTGCCTCGGATTGAGGCGGGTTTGACTCGTACACGTCACATATGACCCATGGATAATTTTCCTAACGTTTCAATAGAATCCGAATTCCTTTGGTTAGTTTTCCGTATGTCAGTTGTTATTTTAACTTAAATTGTTGTCCATTTCAAAGAAAAGTTAGACACTTTGAGTGGTGCCGGCCACACCGCACCTCGGATTGAGGCGGGGTTGACTCGTACACGTCACAAATGACCCATGGATACATGTCCTAAAGTATCAACAGTATCCGAGTGCGTTTGGTCAGTTTTCCATATGTGGTTTTTTTTACTTAAAAGCGCATCCATTTTAAACAAAAGAAAGACACTTTGAGTGGTCCCGGCCACACCGGCCCTCGGATTGAGGAGGGGTTGACTCGTACACGTCACATATGACCCATGGATACATGTCCTAAAGTATAAACAGTATCCTAATGCCTTTGGTCCATTTTCCATATGTCAGTTGTTGTTTTAACTTAAACTGTTGTCCATTTCAAAGAAAAGTGACACACTTTGAGTGGTCTCGGCCACACCGGACCTCAGATTGAGGTGGGTTTGACTCTTACACGTCACATATGACCCATGGATACATGTCCTAAAGTATAAATAGTATCTGAATTCCTTTGGTCTGTTTTTCGTATGTCAGGTGTTGTTTTAACTTAAACTGTTGTCCATTTCAAAGAAAAGTGACACACTTTGAGTGGTCCCGGCCACATCGGCCCTCGGATTGAGGAGGGGTTGACTCGTACACGTCCAATATGACCCATGGATCGTTTTCCTAAAGTTTCAATTGAATAAGAATGTGTTTGGTTGGTTTTCCGTATGTCAGTTGTTGTTTTAACTTAAACTGTTGTCCATTTCAAAGAAAAGTGACAAACTTTGAGTGGTCCTGGCCACACCGGCCCTCGAATTGAGGTGGGGTTGACTCGTACACGTCACAAATGACCCATGGATCGTTTTCCTACAGTTTCAACAGAATCCGAATGCGTTTGGTCTGTTTTCCATATTCCAGTTGTTGTTTTCACTTAAAATCCTGTCCATTTCAAATAAATGTTAGACACTTTGAGTGGTGCCGACCACTACTTCAAAGCACATTTTCCATATCATCTTCCACATGCATAAACATGAAATACATGGCTAAATAAGAAATATAAGTAAAAAAAATAGAAAAATGAGCATCACAGTACCAAGGAATACTAAAGGTTTATGTAGTAGACTAATCATACAATAAGAATCAAGTGAAAAAAAACAGAATCTGAATGCAACATCCCTATGAAGCAGAGGAAAACCCCAAAGTGGAAAACCATGTTCAAGAATAAAGAGTTATACAGAATTCAAAAATGTAATGGATCAATCTGCCTCTGATCACCATCACCATCACTACTATCATCATCAGCCTCATCCTCGCCGCCATCTCTGTCCTCATCGTCGTCCTCGTCCTCAGCATCATCCTCGCCCTCGGCCCCATCCTCACCCTCGTCCCCATCCTCGCCCTCGTCCACATCCTCATCCTCGCCCTCTTCCTCTTCAGCATCCTCATCATCACCAGGAACTTCATCATCTTGATCGCCACTAGAGCTGCCGCCTAGTGCATTGGATGATGCACCCATCGATGACATAAATGTCTGACAAGCCGCACTAGCCTCTGGTGGAAGTGATGAAGATAAAGCTCTCATCAGTTTCATAAATTCTCTGTCTCTTGTTTGAACTTGTACTTCCAACTCTGTGACCCTTTTATCAGACTGTCTTGCATGCTCCTTGACCTGTTCCAACTCGGTGGTACTATAATGGATACCTGGAGACGACCAATACCTCGTCGAGACTATATTCTTACCAGGTCGGCAGCGTACTCGACCAGAGTGCTCATCTCCCAAAACCTGATATAAATGATCATGTGGCCCAAAATTGTCAGGCTCCTGGGCATCAAGAGACTCTAAAGCAGCCTGTAAAAAATATTAATAGATTATTAAATTTCAAATTATATATTAAACTTTGAAATAAACAAATTAAAACTTACAATCTTCTCTTGGGTCAGTTCATTTACCGCAGTTCCATCTTTTTTTCTTCTACTCGAGCAAAACAATTTTGCTCGAGGGATACGTCCTTCAATATTCATTTTGTGCTTCTGTAATGACATTGAAACAATATAAAGTGAAACTATAATCATATATTCATTATTCAATAAATCACATAATTTAAGTAGGATCCAATAAAAAGGGAAAGTCCTAAAGAAAAATTATAAACAACTATATCGTACCTGCTACCTCTCATGATCTGACATTGTTGTGCGCCCCAAAGTGTGGAGGTATTTCTTTGAATCAATGTTTTTTTTGTTTTTTTCAGAAGGTTCCTAAATAATGATTAATAATTAATAATATTATATTAATGAAAAATATGAAAACTCTCATTTAAATAACTCAAATGAGATTAATACCTTAAATTTGGCAGTCGCCCAATGGGTAATCATTTGGCTATATTGCTCTATCGGGAAGTCATCCACGATAGGTAATGTCTCTAACTCCGTTCCCACTCTATCACCCCAGCCAACATACAGCTCATGCTTATAAGCTCTCCAAAGCTCTCCTAGCTCTTTTAAACGTGCTGGTCATGCACCTTCGCCATCAGGGAAGTTAAACCGAAGTTGAAACCAAATTTATTAGTTCATTTAAATACAAAAATATACTACATTAAATCCAATAGATTTTTTACCCATATTTGTGCCCACGCGTTATCCTTGACTTCGGGTGGCAGATGTCTCCAAGAGAGAGGGCTGACCAGAATGATATCGGAGTATTTGGCTAGCGTCGCCAAAAAACCCCGACATTGCTGCCCAGATTTCTCAATCATTTGTCCATCAACATTGTATTCTACCATCAACTGTGTCTGGCGGTTCTATACCGCACGCAAGCGAGTACGCCCCCTCCCCCGCCTCCTATCTGTAGATGAATCTGTTATTAAAGAAAAATAATATCAATACAAGTTATAATAAAAATAAATTTTGGTATAAAAATTTGATAGAGTTATATAAATATTCCTGTGGTAGTCGGATCAATGGGTGCAGAAGCTGAAGGAATATCCTGTACAAGTGGAGTATCCCTCAGTGTATGCTCCTCAGCCACATACTGTGTCGTAGCAGGAGTCGAAGAAGGTGGAATATAATAACCTGGAGATAATGAACCAGAAGCAAAAGATGATGGCATAGACGTCTGGCCAGCTGGTAGTGTAAACATCGGAGGTCTAAATATCTCATATGTCCCTGAAGACACGCCAGGATCAAAATAGGGCGTAGAAGATACGTCTGTGGTAGTGGATCGTCTAAATCTCTCCCCACGAGCCCTCGTACCACCAACCTCTCTACTGGGAGCAATATCAGGCTCCTTGTCAGATATCTGTCGTCTAGGGCGTGGATCCTGAAAAAAAGTTTGAAATAAAAGTAAACACATGATATTATAAGTTATTGAAATATTTATATTTGAAATAAAATACTCACAACAGGGATGAGTGGAGGAACACCCATCTGTACCATGCGACGATTATTATCGTTCATCTTTTTCCGCCGCCTCTCTTCAATGGGTGTCATTTCCTGCAATGAAAACAAATATGGAAGTAATTAGAAACAGATAACTAATGTGTAACCCAAAAAACAAAATATAGAAAAACCATTATGATAAAAAGAACATAATGAAACAGAATATTTATGGTGTTATGAAGGTAAGTACTAGGATACACACTCTGAATGATGTAGGTGAAACATGTAGGTGAGAAAACGACTGTATGATTCTATATATTTCCCACCACAACTTCGGGTTCACAATCAACTCTGACAATTGAGCTGTTGGGGTCATCATAAGTAATAAACGTATTGCTTCCAATTGCAGTAGGGATAGTGTCAACTTCATCATCTCCATCATCAAAAACATGTCTGGGATTTACTTCAATAATTACACCGAATTTAGGATGACGATGATCTTTGACATAAAAAACTTGTTTCACCATTGATGCCAATACATATGGTTCATCGGTGGCAAGAGTGCGAGTCATGTCAATAACTCGAAATCCACAATCATTAATAAAGGTGACTTTCCTCGTCATTGAATCAAACCATTGACATTTCATCATCGTGACTCGACCATGCGAGTAATAATCCAAAATTATTATTTTCTCCACGACACCATAATAAGAAACATTTTCAGAATGAGGTCTAGTGTCCGATGAACTAGCATAAAAGTCTATTGTGGCAGTTAGAATAACACCATTATACTGTGTTCTCATGTTTCTTTCTCGTTCAGTGATAACAAATTTGTATCCATTGATCACAAGTGATTTACAAGCATGAACCATGGTATTGGGACCAAAAGTCAAAGCTTTTATTTCCTCAGAAACAGAGTCTGTAGGAAAACTCGATACCTGAAATATAAATAAATAGTAAACTTAATTAAATATTATTTTTATTTAGTTATTACAGAAATATTTTTACCTTCAATTTCAACCAAGCAGAAAACCCTTTGCTATGCAAAGTCTCCTTCTTTATCAAAGATAAAGAACGATGATTTCTATATATCAATTCTTTATGTTCCCTGTAGATAAAAATAATAATAGTTTAACAAATATTTAAAATTACAAGAGATAAGATAAGAGATACATGTACAATTAACTTACTTTATATACTCATCGAACAAATAAAAATTGAACAACACTGTGCGATGTGCCATCTCTCGCTCTTCAAGGCTTAATGTTGTCAATGTATATGATCCCGAAATTCCTCCTGTCTGAGGAAGTGATGGAAAACTGGGTTCAATTTTCCCATACCGTTCTTCTTCATTTCTCATTGGTCTGTTTATTCTTGTAGTATGATCAGACAAATACATTGAGCAGAAATCCATACATTCTTGAGCCAAGTAACCGTTCACAATAGAACCTTCGGGATAATTCCTGTTCTGAACATATGATTTCAATGTGCACATGTTTCTTTCAGTTGGATACATCCAACGGAAAGCAACGGGTCCTCCAAGAAGTATTTCGGTCGGAAGATGGATAGTCAGATGCAACATGCATGTAAAAAATGATGGAGGGAATATTTTCTCTAACTCACACAAAATTAATGGTGTCTCTTCCAACAGTTTTTGCACGAGGGATTTGGACAACCTCTTAGCACAAAGAACTCTAAACAAATATCACAACCAAATAACTGAGACTCTAACATTATTGGACAATAGATGACGGATTGCTATTGGAATCAACTCATGAAAAAGGACGTGATAATCATGAGTCTTCAAAGATTTCAACTTCAACTCTTTTCTGTTGACCCGTTTTGATATATTGCTTGAATAGCCATCAGGAACTTTAATAGTCTCTAGCACTTCCAGAAATTGATTTTTTTTCAGCAGGAGTCATCACATAAGAAGCACATGGAACTTTCCATTTATTTTCACTGATACAGACAAGATGCAATTCTGGTCTGATCCCCCAATCTACCAAGTCGCGCCGAGATCGTAAATCATCTTTTGTCTTCCCCTTGACATTTAGAAGAATCGAAAGCAACATTTCACATATATTCATTTCAATGTGCATTACGTCTAAGCAATGACGTAACAAGTTGGTTGATCAATATGAAAACTCAAAGAATATACTCTTCTTATTCTAATTGTAACAGGTATCATTGGAAACATTTTTCCTCTTTCTAGATTTCATTACACTCTTCCCAAATGAATAACTAAAATCTTTCAATTCATTAAGCACATCAGTTCCAGACATACGCTGAGGTGGATCGTCATTCTCCATGGTATTGTCAAGTCTTCGACGATTGTTTCTATATGGATGGTTCATTGGAAATAATCATTGATGTCCCATAAAACTAAAACTACGACGATATTTCAGTCTTCTCGATCGAGTATTCTTCATACAAACAGGACATGACAATTTTCCTTTTGTGCTCCATCCAGACATCATTGCATAAGCAGGAAAATCATTGATAGTCCACATAAGTGCAGCACGCATCTGAAATATGTCTTTCGAACATGCATCGTATGTGGGAACACCCACATCCCAAAGAAGTTTCAACTCTTTTATTAAAGGTTTCATGTATACATCTATATCATTGCCGGGATCAGAAGGGCCAGATATCAGTATAATCAAGAAAGTGTAAGGCTTTTTCATACACAACCAAGGGGGAAGGTTATAAATGTGTATGAAAACCGGCCATGTGCTGTGCGAAGTAAGCATATGCCCAAATGGATTAAAACCGTCACATGAAAGACCCAGTCTCACATTACGCACGTCGGCTGCAAATTCAGGATATCGAGCATCAAATCTCTGCCATGCAAATCCATCTGCAGGGTGAACCAACTCTTCATTATTATTTTTTCTCTCGGTGTTATGCCATCACATTTTTATGGATATTTCATCAGACATGAAAAGATTCTGTAATCTGGGGATCAATGGAAAGTGCCACATTACTTTTTGTGGCACACGAGATGGTGTTCCATCATCTTTTGGCTTCCATCGGTAGGTTCTGCATTTTATACAATCATTTCTTTCAGCAGTTTCCTCCCAAAATAAGCTGCAATCATTCGGGCAAGCATGATTTTTTTTTGAGAATCTAAGTTCATCAACCAACTTCTATGCCATATAGTGGTTTGAGGGAATATCTGCATCATCTGGAAGTAAGTCCTTCAAGAAGGTAAGAATATAATCAATTGCAGTATTTGAAATCCCATACATAGTTTTCCCATGAAACAATCGGATTAAAAATTACAACTTTTTCATTTTATCACATTGACGATATACTGGAGTCGTCGCAACATCATTAAATTTTTTCACCCTATCAACATCATCATTTTCATTGGACGCATCATGTGTGCTTGTATTGAAATCTTGTTGGCTGGACATCCTTTCCTTCTCATGATGTCGAATAAATGGAAACCGATCATATATCAAACTCTCCAATTCAATCCTATCATTTGGATCATCAAAATTTTGAGATTCCATTTTTTCTCCATTGTGATACCACACATAATAGTTTGTTTGGAAACAATATTTGGTTATATGATAGCTAACTGCTTCACGGCTCAACCAAGGTCTTCCAACACAATTAAAACATGGGCAGTGTATGCGACCACTATCTGAAGCCTTGTCAAATGAAAAATCTAGAAAGCTGTTCAAATTATTTTGAAAATCGGTTGAAATCCGATCAGTTTCGTACATCCAACTTCTATCCATTTTGTAAAAAAATCAAAATAAGTCATTTCAAAGCAATTCAATAATATTAAAGTTTAATCAAAAAAATATTTACGTAAATGAAAATTGTTTACTCTATATAAAAGCATAACTGACACATTACTCTATATGAGAATCATATTAATAAATACAACAAAATACAGTGTATATAAGAAAATAAGATACAAAATTTCTAATGCCTATATTCACAGATTGACCAGTAAGATATTGGAAGTGGATCAAGGAATACATAATCCTTAAGGGTCTTGTTGGGAGTATATGAGTTTTATACTTTAACTTCTTCAAGTAGATCAGGATGAGGAGTAGGATGAGGATCATGGGAGTGGAAGGACTGTCCAAGGGGGGTGTGGCGTGTCCAGGGGGGGTGCGGGGTGTCTAGGGGGTGGTGGGGACGTCCGGGGGGTCGGAGGTGTCCAGGGGGTGGGGGGCCGTCTAGGGGGGTCAGGGTGTCCAGGTGGGCGGGCTGTCCGTGGGGGTGGTCAGGTTGTCCAAGGGGGTCGGGGTGTATAGGTATATTTATATGAAAAGAATACCCCCACAATAATCATGCAGCCCTGTCATTAGTATAAACCCCTAGAACACATAAAAGAAGATAGTATGAACATTTACTAAAATATTTAACACCATATGAATGAAAATACAATATAAATATAGTTTGAGAGGATATAATGGTGTGTGTGAAAAAAATGATATTAAATCAATTTAAATGAATATGGAACAAATGAGGGTTTATAATACACTAAGAGTACCTCAAACAATCCAAAACCACTATAGCACCACCCACTTGGATAGCCCGCCCACCCCCCTGGACACCCCTACCCCCTGTGGCCAGCCCACCCACCCCCCTGGAGAGCCCGCCCACCCCTCCTTGACAACCCGACCACCCCCGTGGACAGCCCGTCCACCCTTGTGGATAGCCCGCCCACCCCCGTACCCCCCTGGACACCCCGTACCCCCCCCGAGATAGCCCCACCCACCCTCCCAAATAGCCCACACCCCCCTCCCCTGCAACCCCACCACCACCACCTAGACATACCAACCCCCCTGGACACCCCACACACCCCTCCCCCACCAGGACACCCCACCCAGACCCCAGGACAGCCCACACCCCCTGGACAGCCCCGCCCACCCCCGTGGACAGCCTTTCCCACCCCCGTGGACAACCCACCCACCCCCTTGACACCCCTTCTCCCTATGGACAGCCCCCACCCCCTTGGATAGCCCGCCCACCCCCCTGTACACCCCTACCCCCTGTGGCCAGCCCACCCACCCCCCCCTGGACAGCCCGCCCACCCCTCCTTGACAGCCCGGCCACCCCCGTGGACAGCCCGTCCACCCTTGTGGATAGCCCGTCCACCCCCGTACCACCCTGGACACCCCGTACCCCCCTGGATAGCCCCGCCCACCCTCCCAAACAGCCCACACCCCCCTTCCCTGCAACCCCACCACCACCACCTAGACATACCACCCCACCTGGACACCCCACACACCCCTCCCCCACCAGGACACCCCACCCAGACCCCCAGGACAGCCCACACCCCCTGGACAGCCCCCGCCCACCCCCGTGGACACCCCCTACCCCCTAGACAGCCCAACCACCCCCGTGGACAGCCCACCCACCCCCCTCGACACCCCTTCTCCCTATGGACAGCCCCCCCCATGGATAACCCGCCCACCCCCCTGGACACCCCTACCCCCGTGGCCATCCCACCCACCCCCCTGGACAGCCCTCCCACCCCTCCTTGACAACCCGGCCACCCCCGTGGACAGCCTGTCCACCCTTGTGGACAGCCTGCCCACCCCCGTACCCCCCTGGACACCCCGTACCCCACCTGGATAGCCCCGCCCACCCTCCCAAATAGCCCACACCCCCTCCCCTGCAACCCCACCACCACCACCTAGACATACCACCCCCCCTGGACACCCCACACACCCCTCCCCCACCAGGACACCCCACCCAGACCCCCAGGACAGCCCACACCCCCTAGACAGCCCCGCCCACCCCCGTGGACAGCCTTTCCCACCCCCTTGGACAGCCCTGCCCACCCCCGTGGACAACCCACCCACCCCCGTGGACAACCCACCCACCCCCGTGGACACCCCCTACCCCCACAATCCATTATCCAAAACATATCAAATTGGTTTGAACACAATCCATAATTCCCACAATCCATTATCCAAAACATGTAAACGTTCACGATAGCCTCCCCCAACTCTGATTTACATGTTTTGAACACTCTCCTTCCAAACATAGAATATAAAAACATTAAAGAAGTCTTCACAAACACAAACAATATCCTATTTAGATATTAATTTCAATAATCAAGTAAACCACCAACACCTGGAAAAAATTTATTCATTAAAACAACTAAAACAATATGGTTGAAATCAAATTTTACCTATTCGTATGGGGGTGTACCTGTTGGGATGGGGGGTGATGGTGTTCGGATGGGGGGGTTCGCGAGAGCAGTGGAGCGAAAGAGATTCGGATGGGGTTCGCGAGAGCAGCGGAGCGAATAGATTAGGGCTCTGTCCGAATGGGGAGAGGAGATCACGATATGTAAATTGGGGAAAACCTTTGCCAACGGTTTATAAAAAATGTTGGAAAAGGCACACCTTTCCCAACGGTTCACTGGAACCATTGGGAAATGTGTGAGTTTAGCACCCATTTCCCAACGGTTCCAGTGAACCGTTGGGAAAGGGTCCACCGAAATTCCCTTTTCCAACGGTTTAAATAAACCGTTGGCAAAGGCTCACTATACCAACAGTTTAAATAAACCTTTGGTATACTACTGTTGGGAAAAGACCAAATTCCAGTAGTGATTTCAAAAACCATTTTTCATTTTCAAAAGAAAACTCACACAAACCAGAACCATGATGGCACTCAACTTGAATAAAACTACCAGGGTGAGGGACTAGTAGTCATGCTTAACCTGGCGATATGGAAGTGCGCCATGCCCCAAGTAAGCATCAATAACTAAGAGGAACTTAAAACATGTACTCGGACTCCACATGGGTCACTAATCCATGTGAAATCATGATGTAACATCAAGTTTCCACCGTTGTCATCCCTCAATCCAAAACAAAGCAGAATGAGACAAGGACTCAATTCCCGAACTACCCCTGGCGACTCGAGCTTCGGAACGGGCGAGGGTTCAAGACATCCTTCCCGTACCTACCTCTAGAGTCCCAATAGTCTTAATATCCATCTACCGAACACCCCAAATAAAAAAGGGCCTCCTATGATACCATTTTGTCACAAACCAACCCAGTTTGACCCTGAACTGGTCACCCAAGCTAGTTCACGACATGGACCAATGGGCGTTCCCAATCACCACGGGCTGGAAACCAGTGCCAGGCATCAAAAATTAACCATTGGAAATGATTTGGACAAAGAACAAAATTTAAATAGATAAATAAATAAATAAGAATAAATAGAACAATAAAATTAAATTCTAGTAGTGGAAAAAGAAATAAACAGAACAGCTCGACATGCCTCCATGTGACCTTCTAGTTCACTACCAAACTCATAACTAATTTCACTCTTAGAGTGATCCAATAACAATGAAACCTAGAACTAAAAGATATCATAGGTTGAGCACTGAAATTCTCAGTAGGAAAACATGACAAAATCCACACCTCTCCTTCCACAAAACAATCCATTAATGATAGTTTTAAATAAAAATATAAAAATAGGGTTTTTCACATTTTGATAAAACAAAATTCATTTATCCATTTTAAATTCTGACACAAAGAAAAAGATCATTTTTCCAAAACCAAATTCCATTTGAAAACGAAAACCAAATAGGTGATACCAAAGCCGTGCTAGGATAATACTAGTAAATAGTTCAAACTGAAAATAAACCAGTGCAATGGAAAGTAAACAAGAAAATTAAATAATTAAGTAACCATGGGTGATCCTAAACATCCATAGAAGACCCCTAGATGTACTCGGTTTAGAAACACCTACCAGCATATGGTGAAGCTCGTAAGTCTATAACCAACTAACCGCCCTCACAGAAAAAGAAACAAGTGGTACTCCCTATCTGGCCTCTATACCTACCAGTGGGTACCAATCCTTCTAATCGGGGCTGATAAGAAACCATCACTTGATCAACTAAAAGACACCCAAGAACCCATGGTGGTTATAATAATACTGTGTAAGTAGGAGGCCCTTGCTCGCGTGAGTCATCTCACCGCACTTGCCTACCCCAAACACAGATTATTCATATGCATTCACCCATAAAAGGATACCCTAGAAAGGAGCGCCCCAAAAATACACATTCAATCATTTAACATTAGCAAAGTTCCAACCAGGTCGTCACGTCAGATCCATGTCGAAACCATTTTCTTAAAAAAAAATTAAACTTCGATCAGGCACACAGAATTTCCAAACACAAACCATTCTAAAAGTTAACAAAACATCGGCCATGAGTTGGAAGATCCAAATAGGATTTTAACTCAAAATCCTCCATTTCATTTTTAGTAAAATATTTCAAAATATTAAAGAAAAACGCATAGTATTATGAAACAGCCAAACAGCCCCTTGAGTACAACATTCATCGAAACACACACTAAAGGACAAATGGGCACACCATTTGAGAGTACATTTCAAACCTTTCATAAAATCCAAACAAAGGACCAAAACAAAATACATTTTTAAAGAATATTTCAAATTTCCCCTTTTATAAAAAACAATAAACTAGTAAAAATTACTAAATAATTTATCACGATTACACAAACAGACCAAACAAGTTATAAATAATTATATAATCAACAAAACCAGTTTACTATAAATTTTATAAGATAATCAAATAGTTTATAAATAATTCCATAAACAACTCAAAAAAATTACACAAACCAAAAAAACACCATGATATACTATTAAAGAGTATCACGAAGGTGCGTGTCATGTTTAATACATTACCAATACAACTTTTTACATCTAAAGAACACAATTTCCACAAACACATAAAACATGATCAGGGAGAATAATTCAAAACTATTTTTAACAAAACTAATTAGCTTGGAAACACTATATAAGATTAACTAAATATATTGTGAATGTGTGAATCACATTAAATATTTAATTAAAAAACTTAAGCATTAACTGGGATTAATCGAAAAAGAAAAAGTGGATTCACCTAACTCAAGCAGGCTAAGACAACACTTGGAATTTGGAACTTTCTAACTCAAGAAGTCATCCAATCGCACACACATAACTCCATATATATCTATGTATACCCTTACCCAATGCCCATATTCCCCATGCCATGAGGGAATACACACATAAAGGATATACACATCTATATATATATATACCTTCGTATATGCGCGAAGGTCTTCCAATGGCACCGAAAGCACTACACAAAATTTAATAAATCATTTAAGCAATTTATAAAGTACTTATATGTAGAAGAATAAGGATTTCCACCAAAAACACACATAAAAACTTCTTGAAATCAAAATCACACGAAGTACCTTCCAATAATAATAATAATAATAATAATAATAATAATAATAATAATAATAATAATAATAATAATAATAAGTTTCACATCACATGCACAATTTAGTAAACCAATTTCACAAATTACCCATACCCAACCATTTTAAGAAAACCACCATTTTCCAAAAAAAACAACCCATTTCCATTTTACACACGCACCAAAATCACTTGAAAACAATTTTTACACCACTTATGCATGTCAAACCACAAAAAGATCTATTTATAACAAATTATAAAAAATTATAAACACCATCATAGACTAATTATATATATTATAATGCTGCAAAATAAGTAAAAATGATAATCGAAGCAACACAAGAATCAAATAATTACGGCGGAATGGAATGGGCCAAAAATGACTACCTCAAATCAAGCACAAATGTGACCAAACTCTAAAGGAAGGTAGAACACTCCCTCACGAGAGAACCGAACACCTAAAACAACAAGATAAGCGTAAAAATTAAAATCCGAGGTGTTAGGGTTTTGCTAAATTGAAGGAAAACCCCTAAAAATTGGGAGGCAAACCCATGTGGCGGGGGAGTATGCTCACCAGAGAGAGAGACAGCCAGAGATGGTGTCAGATGTGCTTCTAGCCAGAGCAAGGAGGCCAGAGCATGACCTAGCCGGAGGTGTGGAAGGCCAGAGGTGCGGAAGGCCGGAGGCCAGAGGCGGCCTTGTTGGAGGACCTGGAGGGAGGATGGGAGCCAGCCAGAGTGTAGGAGGCTGGAGTGGGGGAACCAGAAGGGTAGGGCGGCAGTCTTCCAGAGTGAGAGAGGGTGAAGGTGGAGGCCAGAAGTCGGAGGACCGGAAGCAACGGTCTGGTGCGCCGAACGGAGAAATGAAGGGGGGGGGGTTGTAGCGCGCAACACAAATGGGGGGGGGGGGGGGTGTTTGGGTAGATTAGGGTTTTTTTTCTACTTTATAATAATAATAATAATAATAATTATAATAAAACCATAAATAATAATAATAAAAATAACCATAATAAATATAATAATAATAAAATTAATAACAATTAAAAGAAAACAACAACAACAATAATAATATCAAAATTTAATAAGAAAAAAAAATAACTATAATAATAACTATAATAATAATAATAATAATAATAATAATAATAATAATACAATAATAATTATAATAATTAGAAGAAGAATAATGAGAAATTTCATGACAGTTGGGCCGACTGCGTGGCTACCGCCAACCGCGCGATGACCACACACTGGTCTAAAACCTAGTTAAACTGTTAAACAATAAACATTTTAAACTGGGACCCATCCCGAACCTTGGAACAAGAACCCAGATCCAAGAAATAATAAAAATAAAAATTAATTAAAAAGTCGGGGTGTGACAGTGTAAGTCTCTACCAACATGATGAATGAAGAGAATGAATAGAAAGAAGTTAATAGAAAGGATGAATAGAAGTCCATTTATTGGATATTAAGAAAAATGATCAACAAAAAACATTCTATCCTCTGAGAAAAACTACAATAACTAATTGTGCCTATTAACACTTCCTCTATAACACAACCAACTTCATCGACAACTTAATCCTCTAAAATCCAATCTTCCAAAAAGCGACATGACCAGAAGGGTTGGAAGAAAAAATGGGAAGATGATCCTGTATCAAAGATGAAGTTGTGCTTAAATTTATAAAACTTTATTCCTATAGTCCTAAAAGAATGGGCACCACCCCGCCAAACAATACAACAAGAGTCCACCCACCAGACGAAATATCCATTAGATGAGGAGTTGATTTTTGGTTTCATTAACATTATTAACTTAACGAAACCCTTCTCAAATGTTAAGAATGATTATTAACCTTAATTTACTAAGCTTGATTGGGGAACTAGGGGAAGAGGCTATCAAGGTTGAGGTTATAGGGGAAGACACAGTCATACCAAAAGTCACTACTTTAACCATGCCCCTGCTTGAACTGTCTATGTGGCCAAAAATCATAGGAGAGCTCTCCAAAATTCCTAAAAGGAGAAAGGAATTCTCCCCCAACATGATAGGGAATTCCTTTACATGATCATCTTGAAAGATAAGTTAGAGGATATTCCACCACCTGATCACCCTCAGCGTGTAGGATGACCAAGTCGACCTAATTCCCCAAGAGTGGAAGCACCTTAAAATCATATTCCAAGGGTTAGTCTATCTAAATCAGGAACATATGATCCTAAATAAACTGTGAAAGAACACCCTTATGCTGAGAAGCATAGACCTTTGAACCATTAATATGATGTTTTGAAGCAATTATCCTTGGTGTCATCCAAGTTTTCAATTCTGGATGCTCTGAGTCTATCAAAAGACCTTTGAGAAGTTCTCAATGAGGCCTTGTTGATCCCTCAAGAATTTGAAGTTGAGGTTTTTGTTGATGAAGTGTATCATGCAGAGAATTATCCTACAGAATTCCATACAGTCATATCTTTTACATGATAGAATGAGGATTCCATCATAAATGGGAACACCATACCCTTGTCTATATCTGATAGGATAATTAAATTGATATCTAATGAGATTTCATTAGAAATTGTTCAGGATTCAACCTCATACCAATTTGAACACTTCATCAATTGTGTTTCAATGAATCTCACTTGTCCCCCTCTACCCTAATGTTATAAGGTAATGACAAGAATGAGTGAAGAGATCTTAGTGAAATCAAACTCAGGACTCATTTCAGGGATCTTATATCTGAATTAGAATTTATGGTTATTAGACACGATACAACCTTAAATGTTCTACTAGGAAGAACCTGGCTATATCAGCATGCATCTATACCTTCATCGTACCACCAATGCCTCAAATATTGTATCAATGGAAAAATTAGGACATTTCATAGTAAAAAAGATCCATTAAAATCTTATGAATCATAGTACATTAATGCATGATTATACCACAAGTAAGGGAAACAATACAAGGTTGATGATGTCACTTGCATCAACTCCCCAAATGGTCTGGAGATAATCCCAGCTAACCCTTTCGAATATATCAATGTAGAGTACATGATCCCCATCATCCAAATCAAAGATGTGGGTTAAAATTTGAGCACACACCTTATGATTCCAATTATGTAAATCTTGGAAGTTGATCCCAATAATGTTGGAGAAGATTTCAACTCTCCAAGAAATACTGAAATATTGGATTAAAATATTCTCATTCCATCCCTTGAGCCCCAAAAAATCTCAGTTCCTTCTGATATACTGGAAGATTTTTTCATGAAAAAGGGAGGAAATAAAAAGGCACATTCTTAGTCCCCAATTTCCCCTTTGAACATCCAAAAAGGCCTCATAATAGCAAGTGATTCTGAAATGGTTGCTTCATTTTATGGATGTCCAAATGGTGATTACTCTCCTCCATTTGAGGAACTTGTTGCATCACCTACTTCATAGGAAAATAAAGAAAGAGGTAAATCATGGGGAAGTGGAAGAGGGAAAATAACTCAGGGATGACCCTCCAGTATTTGAGGAAGGTGTCTCCACCACTATTGATGAGATCAAGGATATAAATTTGGGTATAGAAAAATATCCATGACCCACTTTGATTAGTACGACCATGAATCCCAAAGAATATGAAGTGTATAATTACTTCCTAAAGTAAAATCATGACTTGTTTGCTTGGAATTACATAGAAATTGAATTCCTTGACCCTGAAGTGGCCACTCATCACTTGTATTTTCTATAAGATCATCAGGGGTATAAGCAGGAAGCTAGAAGGAAAAAACCAACTCATGCCTCCAAAATTGAGGCTTAGGTGGATAAACTCATCAACTTTGACTTCATACAATAGGTACAATATCCAAAATGTCTATCTAACACCGTACCAATAAATAATAAGAACAAAAAAAATTAGATTTTGCATCGACATAAAAGATCTCAACTAGTATTGTCTAAATGATGACTTCCCAGTTCCAATCACAGAACTCCTAATTGATGTAATGACTAGTTATCAAGCCCTCTCTTTCATGGATGGATATTTAGGATAAAACCAAATTCATATGGCCCCAGAATATGAATAAGCCACTACCTTCAGATCCCATTAGAGATCATTTTTCTATTGGGTAATTCCCTTTGGCTTGAAGAACATTGGTGCCACATAACAATGCGCCAGGCATCACATCTTTAAACCCTTCATGGGAAATTTTGTCGAATGTTATGTTGATGATCTGGTGATTAAATATCAACAATTTTCTAACAACTTAGCTGACCTTAATACCATATTTAACAATATTCGACATCATAGCCTGAATATGAACCCCTTAAAATTTTCTTTTTGGGTAAACTTAGGAAATATTTTCAGCTTTATTGTATGACATCGCAACATAAAATTTAAAACTAAGAAAAAAAATCCATCCTTAGCATGTCACCACCTCATAACCTTAAATAGTTTAGAGGAATTCAAGGAAACTTGGCCTATATTAGGCACTTCATAGCCAACCTTGCAGGAAAGTGTTATCCCTTCACCAAACTTATGAAGAAGGGGGTCACATATCATTGGACCAGTGAATGCCAGGAATAATTTGACACCCTAAAGAATTAAATCTTGATCCCACTAGTATTAATGCCACCTATTGAGTTAAATCCACACATACACTATGTGATATCCCTGGAGTGATCACTAGGAACCCTCCTTGTGAAAAAGAATGATACTGGGAATGAAAATAGACTTTATTATCTCAGTAAAACCATTATCAAAGATGAGGCACACTATTCAAATATCGAGAAGATATATCTGGAATTAATCTTTATGGTATAGAAACTAAGGCACTACTTGCATCACCATAAATTCCAACTGGTCTCTCGCAGTATCTTGCTGAAGTATATCCTCAGATTACCTATGTTGATAGGACGTTAGTGTAACACTTCGAGTTTTTATGAACCTTTTTTTGCCTAAATTAATTTTATTTGATGTCATTAATTTCATGATAAACTAAGCCAAAATTTATTTATATGGTATACCAAGTTAATATTTCACTACATGAAACACCTACTTGTCTTTCATTATACACAACACTAAATTTCTACTAAACAATATTTTATTATTATAATTATTTAAACAGGATAGTTATAACATTGACGTTAAACTTAGTAATATGAATAGTAATAAATAAATTTTAAATATTATTTATAATGGATTTATATTTATAAATAATATTGATAATAATATATATAAAATTGTTTTAATAAAGTCTTTATATGTTTGAAAATATTATTTTCTTAAAAGAACTCATTTTTATATCCTTCAATGAACTTTAATAAAATTTAATTTATAAAATTTTAGAAATTTAATTTGATAAAATAAAATTAATTTTCAAATTAATAATTAAAAAATTATCTTAGGGATAATTTTTGGGATTTTTCTAAGAAACTTCATTTTTGGATGAATAGTGAAAAATACCGAATTTTAATTCAAAACTAATTTTTTTCTAATTTATTTATATAGTTAAATTGTATTTTAAGTTTGTTTTAAAGTATAAATAGATAAATTATTAATATATTAATACAATTTATGTTATTAGAATAATTTTTATATTGAATTTAGATATAAAATTTTAATAAACTTTTGAACATTCTCACTTTAAAAACATGTTTTCTCACTAGGTCTGTGGGATTAACATTAAACTTAATTTTTCTACTTCTATGAATTAAATTTATAAAAATGGACATACATAGTTGAAATAATTATAATATTTATAGTCTAATAATATCAACTTAAGTTTTGACCAAAAATATTAGTAAAAGTGATTAAAATTAATTACATCGATTAAAGTAAAATTAATCTTAACACGATACTAAACCTTAAATTTAAGGGACAAAATGAACTATAAAATTTTAAAAACCCCATTATTTGGACATATTTTTTCCAAAAACCTTCCATTATTTAGTTTTTTTATTTTGGATGACTTTGGTAGGTAAGAATGTGGGTACACCTAACTTGTTTTCAAAAATGCCAAGTGTGTCCCCTCCCTCCCTTATAAAAGGCCACCACCTATACCCATTCTTCAAACCTATAATGACACTTAATTTAATAAAATATCTAACCAATTCAATCCAAAAAATCCATACCTTCATCCTTAAAGCCTCACTTTGGGCATAAATCCAGCCAAGGAAGCCCTTTGGTGCAAAACAAAAAGATTTACCCAAAGAACAGGTAACATCCTTCTTCAAGATCATTTCCTTTGTTTTCTTTATCCACTACCTCAATTACTCATATTATATGATAGTATAATAAAAAAATATCCTAAATATACTGATATTTTTTATTATAATGTTTTTATCTACACTTACACTTCCATCTAATTGGTAAAGAATGCACCGTTCTTGTGTACGGTGAATTACCGCCTCACAAAATGATGTTCATTTTACCTTTACCACCTCGTATGGTTGGAAATTATGATGGAAGATATGTTTTTATATGATATATATACAATATTTAAAATTAATTTATACTTATTTAATTATTATATAAATCCTACCTTCATGCTTTCTATTTTTTGTAAATATAATAACTTTGTTTGTGGAAGTGTGGACTACCACCTCCTGAAAGTGATGTGATTCATTCACACTTTACGTGAAATGTATTAAGGATGAGTTTAGTAAAAATATTTTATATATATGACATAATAATTCTACTTTAATTATATTATATATTTATATACATATATTTCATTTACTTTATTTCTTTCAATACGCCAATAAAACAGAAGTGGTGTTTCTGCGTACGTACGACCCACCGTCTCCATGAAAAATGTATTTTTTTAATATTTATATATTTTATAGATTATTATAAATATTTATATATTAAATATATATTAAATATAAATAATTTTTTACATTCTTTAAATAATTAAATCATGATCTAAGTAAGAGTATTAAGAATAAAAGTCATAACACGTACAATAAACAAAGTGGTTATTACCCGAAACATTACTTTAACAAGAAATTATTAATAAAAATGTAATATAAAGTCATAAGTGAATCATATATGGAATTAAATATAATAATATGATTATTTTGTATATTTATAATGAACTTATATTTATTATACACTAGGTTTTAACATGTACAAAGAAATTCAAGACTTAAGGTAAGAGAACTTCATCTCACTTTTTATTTTTGAGAGATACATGTCATATTCACCACTTGATTATTTTTTTTGGTGTATATACTGACCTATAAAATGTTATATAATTAATTTAATTTATTTCAAGATATTAATAGCTTTAAATTCATGTTATTCTTTCATGGGGATTATGATTATACAGTTACTTAAGTAGTAAGGGTTTTGTCGTCTCACTTCTATTTTCCATGAGACACAATCCATGTTCACCCCATATTTATTATATATGGTGTATATAATACCCATATATGTATTATATTATTATTATGCTTAAATTTATGGGTATTTACATATCCATTTTATGATATTTATTTCATGGTGTGTATGTTTCAAAAGTTACCAAATTGGTAAAGTAATTTTATCTCAATTTTCCTTCTTTGAGACACATGCCATGTTATGCACCTATATTTTTATATGAGGTGTATATACTACCATTTAAATTTTAAGTCACTAATATAATTATTTTAATTATATTTTAAGATTCATGTAATTTCATTTTCTTACATTGGGAGTATAGTTCAAATTTACAAAGTGGTAAGAGTTTATTGAAACAATCTCATTATTTATCAAGATTGTTCATGATTATGCTTCCATTGATGAAATTTTATGATCCATCTCTCAAAAGATATCATGAATTTTCTTATACTATTTATATTCATGATATCTTCTTATATTGGTACCATTTTCTACTATTTGGTATATAATATGACTAATAAAATGTTTTTAAAGAAGTTTGACTTTACCTCTCTCTTCATTCGGAAATCTGTGTCAATTCAAAACCGTGTTTTCTAAAAAAGTTTTTTAAAACATTTTCAAGATTTATTTATAAAATTTCAAATTATTTTCATAGAAATGGTTTTCAAAACGTTTTAAATATTTATTTATAAATTTTCAAAGTATTTTCAGAGAAATGTTTTTCAAAACATTTTCAAGATTTCTTTATAACTTTTCAAAGTATTTTCATAGACATGGTTTTGAAAATGTTTTCAATATTTATTTATAATTTTTTAAAGAATTTTCACAGAAATGGTTTTAAAAACATTTTCAATCTTTCTTTATAAGTTTTAAAAATCTTTTAAAATAAATGGGATTCAAAACATTTCCAAACTTTATTTATAAAATTTCAAATTATTTTCACTGAAATGGTATTCAAAATGTTTTCAATATATATTTATAAGTTTTCAAAGTATTTTCAATGAAATGGTTTTCAAAACATTTTCGAGCTTTCTTTATAAATTTTCAAATTGGTTTCAAAGAAAAGGTTTTTAAAATGTTCTGTGGCTTATTTTATAAGTTTTCAAGGAAAAATGTTTTCAAAATGATTTAAAAACTTATTTATAAGTTTTAAAATTATTTTCAATGAAAATTGTTTTCAAAAGGTTTTATGTTTTTAAAATACCTTTTCAAAGAATAAAGGATATTTTTCTCAAGAAATGTTTTTGCAGTATATTTCAAAATTATTTTCCATATAAGATGAAATTAAGTGATGTTACTCATGCCTTTATGGGAAATAATCCAATGGTTCCATTAATATTCTTTCTTTGAATGATTTATGTTTTTATAGAATGATGTTTATGAAACACATTTCTATTTCATGAGTTATATTATTAGATAATCCGCTTCTTTTCATGGGTTATATGCTTATGAAACCTGATAATTTTCATGGGTTATTATTTGATGAAATTATTATGAAATCTATATTTTTCCATAGGTTAAGATATGATTACATGTTTGTGACACCCATTTCATTTCATGGGTTATTATATGATGTTTATGAAACCCATCTATTTTTATGGTTCACAATATGATGAAAGTTTTATTATCTTATGGAATATGTATGAATTATTTTATTATTAGATGGGTGGTACCTATATCTACCTCCAATGCATTAGGTAAATATTTATATCTCATGATATAATAATGAAAATAAAGTTTATGAGATTGATCCACTATGGTAATATGGGGAAACCTGATACCTTACAAGGAAAAGATTGTGATTGGGGATGGTGGTATGTTCCACCAAGTAGGTGTAGTCACCATGAAATTGGAAGATGAGGAAACTATATCCATTATGGGAAGATGAGGAAACCTGATCCACTATGGGAAGATGGGGAAATCTAATCCACTATGGTAAGATGGGGAAACCTGATCCCCTACAAGGAAATGACTATGAATGGGGATGGTGGTGTGTCCCCACCAGTAGGTGTAGTCCCCATGAATTTCCTTAATAAGTTCTAGAAATACGTCTTGACTTATAGGGAATGATATTACATGTTTAGGTGTATTCCAAAATTCCACATCTTACTCCCATGTTATGATTTTATGGATTACACTCTTGATTTCCTTATGCTTCATGCCTTATGAACTGCTAACCTTTAGTCCATAAATCATGTTTATGATATTTTATATATAAGGTATTCTCTTCTAATTCTATGATCACATTCTCATACCCTTATGCTCATGTTTATGCTTACATACCTCACTTTTTTACCCTTACCGAGCATCTGATCTCACCCCTTTTTATGTTTATTTCCACATGATATGAATATATGTTTTATATATGATATGTATAGGAGGGGTGATAGTCTTGGAGAACCTAGTGGGAGATAATGTAGCTCACTAATGTACCAGTGTTTATGTTTCCATGTTTCCAAAGGCACTAAACTATTATGGTATTTGGGAGTCTGTTTATGTAATTTTTTAAGTATTACACAAAAATGTTGTAATGTCTATTTATATTAAGACTGGGGTTTTATAGTTGGTATCAAAGCAAAGGTTTAATCAACATTTTGAAACTAGTATGGGAAAAATTTTATGAGATCCATAGGGATATTTCTAAGGATATGTATAGGGGTGTCTCTAAGGATAAGTCCAATGATGAGTTAATGTTTTGGAAAATGTATTGTAAGTTTGGTAAAGGATAGAGTGAGTGGTTTTCTATAATTACATCCCTTTATGGGTACTACAAGTGGGTGTGGATCTATAATATATGTATACAGGGGTAAAAATTCCAACAAGGTGCGCCGAGCCTGACTCGATTGTAACTTGGAACATGACAACGAGCCTTACTACACACCTAGTTTGACACTACCAAAGGATATTCTTTGGAAATTCAATAAATCATTAAAAACTATCATGAAGGATTTAAATGAAATTTGGATATAAATAACCTAGGATAAACCTAAGGTGTCATAGATTAAGGACGACATCATAATTTAGACACCATATAAGTGGGTTTTCATGATTATGTGGTTTTTCACTATGATAATTGCTTCTTACTCCATGCTTTCTAGTTTTATTCAATGGAGGAACCAAAAGAAACTAGGTTGACATTGAATTTGATAGAATATTTTCTAATGAACTATAAAATTGGATGGTCACTAGATTGAAGGATGTTGTGATCATGCTTAGTCAGTTTTCATGAAACATGATTAATAATGTGTACCTTGAACAACTCTTGGACTCACCAAGTAAGATAAGGAAGGTGTTTGCTGAGAGTTCAGGTAATGGAGACCATGGGGGAAAGAAGATTAATTTTCATTTGTATCAAGAATGTGGAAATAACTACTTAATTGAATGTATTATATGAACAAGAAGATGTTTAAACTGTAGAAAATAAGGGCACAAAACAAGTAACTAAAAAAGAAAAATGAAGGGTTCAGTTAATGAATGGATTGGAATATCGGCCTCCCTAAGACAACATCAATGGTTAAATTCTTTAAGTGTGGAACGAATGTTCATTATGAAAATCTATTTTTTAAGTTGAAATCTCTTAAAGAGAATCATCAATGTGGTATGAGTAATGGTTATATTGTTGATGATGATGAGACTACATATGAAATGTGAAAGGAAAGAGGTATTAAGTAATAGGATGAGGTAGCCTTCCTATGTATTGTGGATGAAGTGGAGTAATCATAGTTTTTATGTATTTGGATTCAATAATTATGTTATATGAATGGTGAAATATAAAAGGATTGTCTAGTTTATGTTTTTCACTAAGTATTTACAAGATTATGTTGAATGTTTCCAATGGATTGAAAAAGTAATTTAATGACAAGGTGATATTTTGAATAAGGGAATATAACCCTTAATATGTTAATTATATTAATATAATGTTTTTTAGATAAAGATATTTTGGATATGAATAAGTAAATTGGATAATATTGATTACCTTGAAACTAATTAAGGACTTATTGACAAGTGGTTTATGCTATAATTGATGAAGTTTACAACATTTTTGGATTTAATTAATAGATCCAATATACATTTTAATAAGGAAACATGCATGTTTTTAATAATTATTTATGGTAATTTAGCATATTACCATGTTTCAATAGAATATACGATGATGGTATTCACATGTTTGGAACATGACAACCAATAGATAATTTATGATACAAGAGATCAATATTAAGCTGATTTAGTGACCCTATTTCTAAAGTTTTGTATTTTCATCTTCTAGAAGGGATATACGGTTAACTATTTATGGAATGGTTTATTATAAACTTTGAATTAGGTTTTAGAGATTAATGTATTATCTCTCTATATATGGATTTATGTATATTGGAAAACTTGTGATAACCTTTTTGTTGGGATAGATGGAATAACCTATCATTCTATTTATGGATCTCATGATTTTCTAATTCTTTGGGAATGAAAAATTCAACTTAATTTCATTAAATAAGAGATGAAGGGGAAATTGATCAAGGAAGAAAAATAAAGGATGAGATTGTGTAGAGACTCTAGTTTTTCTGTGTAAGACTTTGGAATATTTCTAGGAATATTTTCAGAGCCCGACACTGAGACGATATGTGATTCTGAGGACCGGTAAGTTTGAAATTATTTTTATTAAAATATTAAATATATTTTTATTTAACATGCATATTTTTCCTAAAAAAGTGAAATATATAATAAAGGGAGTCTCAGATCAGAAATCTAAGACCACAGTTGAATCCAGAAGGGAGATTTTACCCTAGGCATGACTTAATGTTGGTCGGTGCGAGACGTTTATATGGGGAAACCATTGGTGGGTGAATTGGATAAATTAATTAAATTAAATAATTTATTTAGTAATCCCCAAAAAAATAAATCACAGAAAGAAATATGGATGGGAAATACAATACTTACGTTGAGTTTGGAATGTTTTTTTTACCCTAGGCATGACCTAAAGTTGCTCGGCATGAGATGTTCAAATGAGGTAGCCTTCAGTGGGTATTTTTAATTAAAATAAATAAATAAATAATTTTTTTATTATATTAAATGACATAATTAAATCCTATATAAATACCCTCTTATGAATTTTTTTCAAGGGTTGGCTGCATAATCATTGCTGGATCTAAGAGGAGGAGGAGAGCTTCCTTCATTAGCGGGTTAAGACCAGATGATGACTGATGATCAGATTGAGGTAAATCAATAGGAGACTGATGTAGTGGATTTTTCTTCATCGCTAGCAGATGAATTATTCACCAATGATCGATCCATAATCTATGTAGAACTCATTATATGTGGTTTTCCACCCTTATAATTAATATATTGATCATTATCAATTCACTCTCTTTGATCTGAGTTATTTTGAGACTTTAAATTATCCCGTATAATCAAAATAAATTATTCTTGAAATTTATTTCTTATCCACGTCATGTTTATCACCCTGGTTTCCCCACTATGAAATCGTTGGCCAAGAATTCTTGTCCAACGATATTTATAACCTTTGTTATTGGTGCCTTTATTCCACCGTTCTCTGTGTTCTTCATTGTTGGACCACAGGGTCACGATTCGAGTTTTCCAGAGTGGGTTCGAGTGCGAATGGACCCCCTGAATCATTGCAGTGGCACAAATGAAATTCAGATTGATGATTTGGGGATCGATTGATAAATGATCGGGATGGTGTTTAGTGAACATATTATCTTGGTACCATGGGTGTGAGCTTTGTGATTAGAGGTGGTTTGGGATCAGATCAATGATCCTCATTTTCCCAGTTGGTGTGCAGTGACATGTGGTGTAATAGGAATGACTTCGAGCAGAGGTCATGCACATAGTGTTATGGCAGAGGCTGCTCAAACTTAATGTAATGGTGGTCAGGCTCAGATCTCCAGTGAGGTGTTCAGACATGGTCAACACAGTGAGAGTTAAATATTTTTTTCATTAATAATAAGAACGGTGACACAAAAATGTGCATGAGTGGTTAATAAAATTAAATGGGTTTAATTTAATGAGAGCTATTCTATTATTATTATTTTAATAACAATATTGTTGTCATATTATTATCCCTGTTTTTAATAATGATAATAATAATAATAATATTTATAATAATAATAATTTATGGGGGATGAAAAATGGTTGAAACCATTTAAAATAAATTAAATGAGAAGATGTGATGAGGGAGGCACACTACCCAGTAGGCGTTGATTAGGGGGACCCTTCTACATAATCTCTAATAATGATGATATTAATATTATAATAATGATGATATTATTCTAATAATAATATATGGAGAAAATAGGACTGTGGAATTTGGGGTGGGAGCACATAAAAAAAATGATCCATCATCCCAACCTTGAGCATGAACCTCTTGAAGAGATAAAGGGTTAAAATAATAATAATAATATAATAATAATATTATTATTTTTTATTGGGAAAACCTTGTTTCAGTTGTAACTTCTTCATGAGACCTCTGATTGATGCACTGTCAGTGGTGGCGTGACCCTAAAATTGAGACGTTAATTTTAAAATAGATGTTGGATACATTTTTTAGACTCGTTCCTTGGTTCAATGAAACACCCAATAATAATAAAATTATTATTATTATGAGATCTTGTATCCGACATATCTCTCTCATACAGTGTCAGAATGATGAATAGTCTGTGATGCTGTGACCCTAAAATTAAGACAGATGTTTCAAAACCAATTTTGAGTATTTAATTTAGACTCGTGGACCAAGCCCATGAGATTATATTCAAGCGTGATGCGGTGAAAGTCACCTTTTTTCACCGAGTGTCTAATTGAGGTAAGTGAATAGACTATATCGAGTTTTTTTCCATGAGGATCACAATGGTGTGATCCTTTTGGACATATAGATCCATTTGAAGAGTCATATTAGTGAAATTTTGTTTTTACCCTCAGACAAGTGATGAGTTTCATGTGTTCATCAGGATTTTGGCTGAGAAACATCTTGTAGTACCCTTATATGCTGTGTAAGTGCTACATGTCCAGAAAGCCATGTTATATTGAGTACATGACTAGGAAGTAAAGTGGGACCACACATCTTGTGGGTCCCTAAAATTCTATGTACCTTTTTTTAGGAAACTTCTAGGTTATATATCTCCTTTTAAACTAGGATTTTAGCCTACGAGTAGCATATCCTGAGTGTTTTTCTGTGTAGAACATAAAGGTATCATTGGTTGTGGATTTTGAGATATGATGTGGAATATTTAGGGTTTGGAACCTCTTGAGGTAATAATTGATATTGGTTAAGATTAAGAGAGATCACAAGAGGTTACTTTCTGAGTGTAACCCTCCTGTGGGGTAGGGCATGGGTCCTTGGTGACCTAGAGTGGAACCCTCCAGCCAAGATGGGAATGGGTACTCAACTTTCCAAGTGGAACCCTCCTGAAGGGTAGGGCATGGGTCCTCGATGAAATAGAGTGGAACCCTCCATCCAGGATAGTCATAGGTCCTTGACTTTCTGAGTAGAACCCTCATGTGGGGCAGGG
The DNA here is from genome assembly GCA_963277665.1 of Viscum album. Taxonomy (NCBI): domain Eukaryota; kingdom Viridiplantae; phylum Streptophyta; class Magnoliopsida; order Santalales; family Viscaceae; genus Viscum; species Viscum album. The sequence goes on along the minus strand of OY728120.1, from coordinate 1,869,009,116 downwards.
AATGAATCCTCAATGACCTAGAGTGGAAACCTCCATCCGAAAGGGGAATGGGTCCTCAAACTTTAGAGTGGAACCCTACTTTTGTAATAGGTAATTAGTCCTATACCTAGAAATTTTATCCCCTTGACTATGTTTCATAGTGACGAGATGTGGATTGATACATCTTTGGACTAACGAGGAAGATGGACACTTTCCCCACTAAGATACATTTTTGAGATGCGACCAAAACTGTGCAGGCGAGTCAGTGCCACTAAAAGTAGATAGTGTCAAGGTGTGGTGAATGGTTTTCTTAGACTTGTGTGTTCGGGGAAGAAGCATGGGATGTTGGGCATCATTGATGGAATTTTAGAACTTTTGGCTACTCTCTTTCCATGGGAAGTGAATATGTGCTGGGTATTCTATGTGCTTTATATGTTTAGCTTCTTGTGGTTGGATGAGTCTACTCTAATAATATAGGTGGAAAATACTCAATGTGTAGTTTATATACTCACCATGTCAAGCCCCTTGTTCTTGGATGAGAATACTCTTCTTCTTGGGATGAGTTGTGAGTTAGATATCCCCTTACTCTCTTGTTTGGGATTCTTTGACTGAGTATATATATCTATCCTTCATCCATATAAACACCTTGGATTTGGACACTCTCCTTACAAGAGAGGTGAAGATGAATGGGGTATGCCATGTGCTTTACATGTTTATCTTCTCATGGTTGGATGAGTCTACTCACATACTATAGGTGGTGAAGACTTGATGTGTAGTTCATATACTAACCATGTCGACCCCCTTGTGTTTGGACAACGTTACCTTCAATCTCCTTCTAGGTTGATAGTACTATTTCACTCTAAATTTATTTATCTACTATATTTATCTTCTATAGTATCTATTATTTCTACCCCTTTACCTTTTGGGGAGTCTTATCGGGTTTGTATATACTCACCCCTGCATGGAGTTTTATTGCACTTGTCATGTCTTATGAAGATGATGAACAAGTCGACCATGACTTCAAAGGAGATTAGGGATACTGGGTTATTTAAACCTTGTACGGTGGTCATATATTGGGATTCATGATATAGACTCTCTCAGTAGTTTTACTTTTTTTTTGTTTTTTCAGGTTGGGACATATTTTTGGTTGGTTATGTTTTTCCCCCTTTACTTTTTAGTTTGTACTACCATACTCTTATACTGTGTAGAAGTTCATTCATGCTTGGTTTACTTTATAGTAGTGTTGAATATTTTATTCTTTCCATCTATATATTTTCATTGAGATGATTGTGTGTGTGTATAGGTACTTAGGAAAACACTACACCAAAATTAGATTTTAGTGACAATTTATTAAACCGCTACTATTTTTTTAAATAATTTAGCAGCAGTTCATTAAAAACTACCACTAAAACTTTTAATTTTTTTCACACATATGAAACTTCTCACAAAACCCCCTGATTCCCCCACCCCGACTCCCCAAATCCCTACCAGTCCCGAACCTTGTCGCCCCTCACCGTCGGTCCCAACCCTTGTCTCCCCTCATTGCTGGTCCCGACCCTCGCTCCCCACCTCCCGCCCCCTGCCCCTCGCCGCCCCTCACTGTCAGTCCCAACCTAGACACTCTCCACCCCTCTCTTACATTCTCAACCTATCACCTCATCGCCCCTCAATGCCTGTCCCGACGTAGCCCATCACTTCTTTTCTTGATCCGAGATGCTAATACCCCCTCCCTTCAAGGTACTATTTGGCTTTGTTACACATTAATTTATACATTGCAGGTTGGTTCTCGAAGGAGTTGGGGTGGATCTTGATATGTTCGGCCTACTGATTCTTGTTTATAATATATTTTCTTAGATAAAATGGGGTATAATTCATTACATTATGATTGTTTTACAACTATATATATTATTAGTATTCTTAGGTCATTCAGTTTCTATAAATCATTAGCTAAGAAGAAGAAGTGGTTGGATGAGTAATCTAAAATCTTATGGGTTATGTTGTTCTGTATATTTAAATGTATATTAGAGGAGATAAATTGATTTTATCTAACAATTATACTCATAATAATATATCTAATTAGTCATTTGACATTGATCCTCCTCAATTACACTAGTTTAATTTTGTATTGGTTGAATATATCTTCTATAAAAGAGTTTCAATTTCCTTAAGTAGCGAGTAAGAAATGGATGTAGTAAAACATTTTTATTTCACTTTGTACAAGGAACATTATGTTGGTGGTACCTGATACCTCATTAGAGTTACCAGATTATTATAATTACTTTTATTTCATGAACTCATGTAATCATCTTTAGAGCAATTCATTTATCAGCTAAACGCCTCATTAGCATGTCCCATGAAGTCATGGTCATTCTCAACATAATTTTAAATGTTGGAATCAATGATGTTAATTGATTCATAATACACATAATTTATCATTTCCCAATCCTCATCAAAGTATAAATGTTTCCCATGTAATACCTGACCATTCACTATCTCTCTATTCACTACCACCAGCCACTGTAAGGTCAATGGTGTCTTCCATACATGAAAAGGAAATTCAGGAAATTAAAATAAATAAGATAAGTAAAATCATAGATATGCATAAAAGAGATAAAATTTGAATAAAACATTCTTTATCATCATCAATCCACTAATTCACTCAATGAAAAAAAAGTTACAAAATGTATTCATTAAATTAAAAAGAGTATCATGATAGTATCTTAAAATTTTTGGGAATCACGATGTTCCTCTAATCAATTATTATCATTATATTATGATACTTTTTAAAATGATTTATTAAAACAATATTTTCATTAAAAATGGATTTTAACATTTTTTTTTCTCTTCAGTTTCATAATGGGTTTTAAATGAAAAATGTAACTCTTTTACACATCATTTTCCTCACAACTAGACTTTATGGATTTCAAATATCCCTTTTAAAATGCTTCATTATTTACCATATGTATTTATATAGGAAGACATTATTTAACATATTCATATTTTTTTGAACTTGTATATATGAATCTCTTTTCCTATTTAGTAATAGTTATGTATTTTAATTTTTTAATTAATGTATAGGCATATTGTGATGTATATGGATAAAAGTTGGATCACATTACCGAGGAACATACCTTAGTATACTAAGGCTTTGCATGAGTTTTTTTATTTTTCAATTTATAATCAATCCATTGATGAGAGAATAAGATTTACATGTCCTAAATGTAAATTTAGAATATGGTTGAAGAGAGACGAAATTTTTGAACACTTGATATTGAAGAAATTTCCTACTCAATATTTTTGTTGGATTTGGAACATAGAATTGAACATTATAGAAAGGTTGAGCATTGACTTCAATCCACAAAATGATCTCCCAAATTTTTTGAAAATGGAAAATGAAATGAAAAAACTTATAAATGATAAATTTGGCATTGCAAGACACAAACACCAACATCAAAACACATCAGGTTGAGGGTCCTACAAATAACAACATGAAAAGTGATGTTTTTGAGACTGTAGGACAACTAGATCAAGATTATAACATATCATTGGATCCTCCTCTTATTTTTTGGAGAATAATTTAAAATAAAACTTCAATAAGTATATAGATGTGTTTCATGGTTTAGTTGATGATGGAAATAAAGAGTTGTATAGTGGTTGTTTGAAATATTCAAAAATTTCTTTTCTACTAAAGTTGTACCATATCAAATGACAATGTGGAATTACAAATAACGTGATGTCCATGATATTTGAATTATTTCATGATGAATTTCTTGAAGAAAATATCCATGAGTATTTTTATGATATGAAAAAAATAATTAACAATCTTGGTCTCAATTATACAAAAATACATGTGTGTCCCAATGATTCTATTCTTTATTGGGGAGAGGATTCAATATAACATGATTTAAAAAAATGTTCTTCTTCTAGATGGAAGTCAATGGGTAATGTTGGAAGTCTGAATCAACATACTACCATAAATACAAACAAAAAAACACACCTAAAAAAGTTTTGCATTAATTTCCTTTAAAGCCTCAATTGCAAAGATTATTCATGTCATTGAAAACTACCAAACACATGAAGTGACATTCTATAGATAATAAAAATGATAGGTTAATGTGACATCCAAGAGATTCAAAATCATGAAATATATTTGATTCATTAAATTCATATTTCTCATATGATCCTAGGAATATTCTATTGGGATTGGATTCCTATGGATTCAACCCATTTGGGACTTTGAGTACCAGTTATAACATTTGGTCAGTTGTTTTAATCCCTTATAATCTACCACCATGGATGTGTATGAAACAAAAATATATTATCATTTCAATGATTATTATAGAAAAAAATTCCTGGAAATGATATTTATGTATACTTGAGACCTTTAATTGAATAATTACAAGAGTTATGGAGAAACAGTTTTGAGACATATGATGCATCTTCTAGAACAATGTTAAAAATGAAAGCTACTCTAATGTGGACCATTAGTGACTTCACTGGTCTTGGAAATTTATCTGGTTATAACACTTACACGGGTTTGGATTTCCCTTCTTGTAACTTTGATTTTGATCTTGAATGGATACCTTAGAGTATAAAATGGTGTTTCTTGGGTCATCAAATATTTCTTGATGCATCTTACAGATTTCAGCTAAAAAATTCAAAATTTAATGGTTTTATTAATCGTAGACCACCTACAAAGTTGTTAAAATGTTCTAAAATATTGACACAACTTGGAAATGTTGAAACAGAATTTGGGAAGGTGCATCATTTTAATGATAGTTGGAAATGAGTTAAAAGTGAATCTATAAGTGAAATCAGAACACAACAATAGAAGAAAAAAATATTCTTCAAACTTCTGTATTGGAAATTTAATTTGTTGCATCATAATATTGATGTGATTCATATTGAAAATAATGTTTTTGAAAATTTGATCTTCACATTACTTAATGAGCATGGAAAGTCGAAGGATAATATCAATTCTTAGAAATACTTACATGCAATGAACATAAAGCATGATCTCTGGATATATGAGAATGGAAAGTATGATCTGGTTATTTTTTCAATGAAAAATAGGCATAAAGATACATTCCTTTGAATTTTAAAACTTGTGAAGTTATTTTATGGGTATTAAAGTAACATATCAAGGTGTGTTGACTTAAAGCATCATAGGTTACATGGATAGAAAATACACGATTCACATATTTTGTTATAGAAGTTACTACCATTGGAATTGCATACATTATTACCTAAAAAGGTTACTATTATTGTACTCTAATTCTACATATTTTTAGACAACTATGTGAGAAAAAACTATATCCATTTGATCTTGAAACCTTCAGGAGAGATTTGTATTGACACTTTATGCAATGGAGATGGTCTTTCCTCTGTAGTTTTTTACTATCATGATTCACTTAACCGTGCATTTGGTTGAGGAAGCTAAATTAAGAGGCCCTATATATTATCAATGGATGTATCCAATTGAGAGGTAATTTATTTATATGTTTTTAATTTCAGTAAAAGATTATTGGAACTTCATTAAATATATAATTATGTTTTTTATTTTATTTCACTGATATCTTGGGAAATTGAAATCATCTATGAAAAATAAAGCTCAACCTGAAGGCTCTATTTCTGAAGGCTATTTGGAAGAAGAGTGTCTTACCTTTTTTTCTAAATACTTGGATGATATTGAGACAAGATTAAATTGAGTTGGAAATGTGGACGAAACATTGAATCAATCTCAAATATATGGGAAATCACAAATCTTTCTTGCTATTGGCCAATCAGTTGGGAGGAGCTCAAATATTACACTAATAAAAATAGAATTATTATAGGCACATAGATATGTGATACTGAATAGTGAAATTGAAGATCCATTTTTTGAAGAATTTAGGATACAAACAAATATATTAATGAGAGGATGGACAAAAAATGAGAAATATATAACAAAATATGTTAATAAAGAGACTATAGAATGGTTTGTACGATGTATAAGTTCATAAATATTGAAATCAATATAGATATTAGGTTGATACATATATTTTTTAAATCTAATAATGTATATTACTTTTTTTATATCATGAATACTGATACTCAAGCATATTTTTTAGAATATTTGATGTTTCTTGCTTGAGGTCCTATAAAACAAGCTAGAAAGTTCAACATATACAACATGAATAGCTTTAGATTCTATACAGTCAATCAGGAATAGGGTTTGAAAACATAGAATAGTGGAATATTTATGTTTTCTAAAGTGGGATACTATGGAAAGTTGACTAATATTATCGAATTAAACTACTATAGGAATTTCTCAGTTGTTTTATTCAAATGAAATTGGGTGGATATTATCAGGGGTATTAAAAAGAGATTCTTTGAAATTTACTTTTGTGAAATTCTCTCACTTAATGGATGTTGGTGACCATGAACTACATGATCTGTATATCTTATCATCAAAATAGAAAATGGTATATTATGTGAAAGATTATATGGATGAAGGGTAGAGTAGAGTTACTCACATAAAACAAAGAGACTTATATGATATGGGTGATGAAGTGGAATATTTGACCTTTGACATTGAATCCTATCAACAGCATGAAGCAGAATTATTTTTCCATCATGATATTTAAAATATTTGTCTTGTAAGGGTGGATGAAGTAAATGAAGTAATAATGGATCAAGAAACTGACACGATTGAAGGAGAAAATGATTGTATGTGCAATTATCCATTCATTTATTAACCACTTATGTCATTTGTTCAGTCATTAATTATCATTATTGTGTATATTTTTTTTTTAGTATTATGCATCTATTATCATTTCTATTTTTTTTTCTGCAGTAATTTTCTAAAATATATGTTCTAAAAATAATTTCATTTGATTAAATGATAGGATTTCCAAAGAGGAAGTGTTAAAATGATACCAATCGACTGTCAGTCGACATTCTATCGACCACACCAACATATGATGATCCATCTATCTCCCTCCCTATAGTATCTAAGACACCAGATTTTTTCCCCATGCACCATCTCTCACATCCTCCATCTGCATCCCATCAGCAGCTCAGTCGATGCCTTCCTTTTTAGAAATCTCAGCAGTGAGGGAGTAGGGCACCACTCATAGTTCTTCCTGGGGATATTGGAGGGTGACTGTTTTGGGTAAAAATTTTAATATGAATAAATTTATTTCACTTTTTTATACTACTAACTATTTTTTCATAAAAGATGGAAATAATGCTACTATGGAGAAAAATATAAAAAGTTCATATGTATGGAATATGACCAAACTAAAGATATTTGTCTCATTTGATTCCTATGGGGTCCCTACAGATGATGCCTTAGAATTACTTGGCCATATTCTAGGTCATCTGGTGGTGGAGCTGGTTACCCTTACGATTACATATGATGATTAGAGGCATATGCCTTCATCTTGGAAAAATGAAGTTTTTTATTCACAAATAAAGGTAATTTTAATACATTATGTATTAATTTAATGTCATTATGTTATTAAATTCTAATATTTTCAAAATTAATCTCTATGTATAGAAGTTTTTTTTCACTTTGCCATTGCTGATATGCTAGCATGAAAGTGTTCATTGAAAAATTTGGGCAAGAAATGGAAATATTTTAAATGGATATTATGGAATGAAGTCAATGATACTTTATTGAGTGCCCAACAAATGTATGATAAGGTAACCAATAGGTTACCTAGAGAGTAATGAAATGTTTTTATTGATAGGCATCATGATGAGAAGAACATGGTATTTAAATATATATTATTATATCAATCTCATTTTACATTTATAAATGTATATGAAAAGGATATGACATTGCCTACATTACTATTAAATTACATTTTATGTATTTCAGGATCTTTCAAGGAAGAATGTATCGAGTTAGGATAAGCAAATCATCCTTCACACTATAGGGTCAAAGAGTTTTTTAGAACTGATTGAATTTAGTAATATTTTTATTCGTTTAAATATTTATAAGACAATATTATATATTTAATATATTAAATTGTTGATTTATATTTTTTTAATGCATTCATAGAGTTTAGGGCACCAATAATCCAGAACAGAAGTGTGGTTGGATGTTCATAAAAAATCTGATGGGAGTTTTGTTAATGAGCCTTCCAAATAAGTTGGGGTATGAATTAATTTTTCATTATAATAAATTATTATCAGTTATCAATATGTTAATATATATTTATTATAATATGATTTATATTTTATTTATAGGTAAAAATTAAAGAAATATGAGATTCCAATCCCGCGAAGTCTTACTCAGTCTCCCAGGATGACCCAGTTGGTAAAGTCCTTGGGAAGGAGCATCCTGGTCGAGTGCACAGGATGGGTTTGGGACCATTACCATCTTAGGTCTTTGGTAGGATACTGGGGAATGTAATTGTATCTACTCTTGGTTATAGTCACTCCCTACCCCATGATTTTGAGAGAGATTTTGTTTCTATGTAGAAAATAATTTAGGAATAGGGGGCTCAGATATCCACTTTACAGAAAGTGTTGATTGATTTATATTATAAGATGAACAGATCTATCCCTGATGGTATTTCATCGATGATTGGTAGTGATCAGGAAAATAACACAATTTTAAAATCATTTAGTTTGAAAAAATTTATTGGTTTTATGTTTAAATATAAATATACAACATTATTTAATTTTTAATATTTTTGTCTTACAGGTGCTGGCAGCAGGAAGTAGAGATAGAGATGGGGAGGGTGACAAGTTGTGTTCATCATCGGACAATGATTAGTGGTGTTTTTTATGTTTTAGAAAAATATGGAAAGATATGGTTTTTTCAATTATCATATGTGTAATAGAGTATTCACCTAACATTTTGATGACATAATATTTTCACGATTTCCCATGTTTGAACAGGTTGAAAACCTTTTAGGGCTGTAGTGATAGTCATCCATTCATAGAAATATAGGACTGAATATGATTAAAATAGCTATCTTGAAATGGTCTTAATTCTATTTAGTGAAAACCATATTATATTTTATTTTAACATCAGAAAACATTATTTCCCTAATCCAGTATAGTAATACCTAATTGGAATTTATTTCTTGTTGGAATACCACAAGGTAAAGTTCAATCATTATGGTTATAAATTTTCTCCCCATTTTTAAATTTTCATACATTATTTTTTTTACTTCAAGCCTATATATTGCATGTTTCTCATTTACATTGTTGTTCCATATATCCTATAGGACCCAAACCTATTTCATCATTTATCTTCTATCATCCCCTTAAGCTGCATCAACTCACTATTTGACATCAATCACTTTACATCATCATTCATGATGCATATACTTATTCATTTTTCCTCTCAAAGCCTTATATGGCATCCCACATTCCCATAGAATATGTTGGTTTCATGCATCTAATCTCTCCCCATGAAACCACCTTACTATTTCTACACTGACAAGTATCATTCTAGCTTTCACCCTGTAGTCCAACCATTGACTCTTCCCTCAAAAATCCAAATTTTAAACCTGAATCCCACCTTATCGGTTAAATTTTAGATCAAAGGTATATGATTATTGATATGTTTAACTATTCTAAAATCTATTTATATTTTTTGGGATGTTAATTAGTGTTTGATTGTTCACTTATAATATTTTTTTATTATTCATGGTTTGTAAATGTACTTTTCTTGATAATGGGTGTTATTTTGGATTCTAATTTTGGTTTTCTTTTGGTTTTTTCATATGAATAATTACTTTCAAAAATATATACACCATAATCAATATAAATTTATAATTTTTTATATAGATATTGTGCTCTGTTTATACTTTTACATATACTTTTTAATACTTATATATAAATTGATAAATTATATAATATATTGTATTATATTTATATAATTTTTATGTAAATTTTTGAGCCCAATTTCTTTAATAAAGATTGTTGAGCCTATGGTGGAAGGAGTGAAGATAAGATATAGTGGATATGATTGGTGGGTTTTATTTTATTGTCAATATATAAATCATGTGTAAAATTATGTGTTTCATGGTTATTTATTTTATGTGAAGTTTGTACCATGATTTTTGGAATGATTAGAAGAACTTGAAGGAATATGAAGATTTGAATGTGAATATTAACTTATTTAATTTTTTGCTATTGTTTAAGATATAGATAAATACCAGAGAGAAGAGAAGATAGATACTATATATACATTGAATAGACAATATGTAAATATTATCCATATGGGAGAAAATGAAAAAAATAATATAGGATAATAATTGATTAATATTGTGTGCATATTTTGTTCATACAAAGTGGATAAATGATTTTCAACTATTCAAGAAAAAAGAATAATAATAATGAACCACAATCAATAACTTGTTAGAAGTCTAATTAGGGATATGTTCAACACTCAAAGATGGGCGAATCAATGTTGATGAATTTTTATCTAATTGAAAACATTTTAAACCCTATCCTTTTATCTCTTCATTTATTAAGGTGAAAAAATATCTCATTCTATCTTCTCAACATCATCTTTTCTTACAAAACATTTTAACATACACCAACATAAGTGTCACAACAAATTTACAAGGGTAACCTCTCAAAATGAGAAGGACAATCCTTTGTGTGATATGGATTCCTCCAATATTACACAACCCACTAGTATAAACCTATATGTACAAGTGAGAAAGTTTTATCCTTAAAATTACATTACATGATTCCTGACTATGTTTTAGTGCATCCCGCACTCTTTAAACATCTCACCATGTCTTTATACTACCATCCTAATAGTTTAAAATATATTTTTCTAACAATAATAAATCTTTCACTAGTATCAACTATTCCTTTCCATTGATGTTCCAAATTCTTATTTTCTTTATATAATTTCACAATAGAAAGAAAATTATTCACTTATTATGCACAACACATGAAAAAAAATTATTCTTCTTATTATTATTTACAAAAAACTGGAAGGGTTTCTATAATCACTTATTCTTCTTTGTTCTTTTAAAAATTCAAGATTCCACTTTTTGTGAAAATTAAACTACAAAACCTATTTCTTCGTATTCCTTATATACAACAAAAGGTTTCTTTAAATCATCCCATAATAATATCATTTATCTTCCCTCTACAACCTATACATCCTTGACACTTGAAATTTCAATACCTTATTCTTATTAATCTTACACAGTAGTAGAAACACCATCTTCTCAATTGAATTTGAATTGAGAATTCAAATTCAAGATTCCAAATTATTTCAATCATTTCTCAACTTATATTTATTCTTTTCAAACCATTAGATCATATTATGCCTTATAGTAATCATTTATGATGTTAAATGATTTAATATATTGATTATGAGAGGATATTGAGTCAAAAAAAGAGAAATTTCATTAGATCCACTCGAAATTGGAATTATCCTTTTGAACATAGCTGGAACCATGATGTGTTGGAATCTATTTTGGTACATATTCACTAAACCATGATTGGATTTTCCCTTATAAAAGTTTGTAAATAGAATATATAAATGGAATTTTGTTATTTTTAAATAGTTTTCTATGAATTTTATATGTTTTCTAATATTCCAAGGGTGATTTTCATTGAGAAAAATGCTTATTCATTGGGTTTTAAACCAAATATGGTTTTAATAGAGGGTTTAACTTTATATGTATTTTCCTTTTTTTAGAGGAGTGGTGTGGTTTTATAATGTGAAATATAGTTTCTCTTTACATATTTAGTTATGATTATATTTGATGTGTGCACACCTTGGGGTTTTTGTTCTCTGCATATGTTTTTTTTCAGGGTACCGGGGCTATAGAATCTGCAGCTGGTTTTTATTTGTAAATAAAAATATAACAGGGGTTTAAAACACCACTGTAGGTTGATAGTTTTTATCAGTGGTTGTTAAAAATGCTTCTAAAAAATTACACATGTTTATTTATTGGCGATTTTATAGGTTTTAGTGGTGTTTTCCATGCAAGAAAAGGAAAATATTTAGCAATAGTTAAAATCACCGCTAAATCCTTACCATATTTTACTACTTAAAACCACCGATAAATCCAATAAAACTACTGATAAATATGGTGTCTATGAAACTTCCCAAAAACCAGTGGTAAATGGAAGAAACCTCTATGTATTGGATTCCTACACTAGTTTTAATGATGGTTTTATGAAATCATCACAGAACCATATCGCGATGGTTTAAAAATACACCATATTAAAAAAACTACCAATATTCAGTGATTTTATTGTAGTGAAAGGCCTCCCCAAGTTAGTTATGCCTTCGACACTTTTCACCTCCCCCTAGCCTATGGTGGCAGGCTTGGTTCAGTTGTGTCTTGAGCCCTTGCTTGGGTCGGGTCATGAAATATTGGCATGAGGGAAAGTTCTTTCCTTAGGATGTTGTTCGGATGCATCTATTTAAGAGGATTTGGTTGGGTTTAGTGAAATAGTGTTAGATTGTCTTGAGTGTGGCTCTCAGTCTAGGGAATCTAGTGATAGTGTAGGTGGCTGACATATTGATTCACCAGGACCTTGGCTACCATCATATCGAATCATCATACAGAGACATTTGTTGCAGGGATCAATGGTACATGCATTATATACGATTGATTATTTGAATATACTTATTGATTAATCTAAAAATTGTTGTTATATATATATATATATATATATTCTCATTTGACTATAGTACATATCGATTACTTTTGAGAAGCCTTTGTGAATAAAACCATCTAAGTTATCGAATTCTAGATTGTCAATATGATCTGATGAGAGATGAGGCCATAGTTCAGGGTCAATCCTATGAGATATTTTCCTCCAAATGGGAAGGTAGAAGTACCCCTACCTATCAAGTAGTAGTTAGTACTAGCAGAAGAGGTTGAGGATGAAAACATGATTAGCGCACTCCATGAGTTGTAGTGTTAGAGGCTGCTGAGGTTTTGTGATGAGCCAATTCCCCAATCAGTGGAGGTTTTGCTGGTGATGGTGATAGAGATGATATTTTAATCATTTTTTATGTAATTCAATTATTTAATCCCTAAAAATTAAACAAGTTGAGTTATTTACATCAATTTTGGATTTATGATGTGTTTTGGGCTAAAATTGGAAATATGCTTAATTTGGAAATATTGACAGATTTTAATCACTTTGGAAATTCATGCTTATCTTTTAAAATATAAATCCAATTTATGTGATTATTTTTTTATTCGGTTCATATATTTATTTTATTCATCTTTTGTTTCTTAACAAGGAATTAATTCGGCCATACATGGGTCCGAAAATTCAATCAAGTTGGAAACTTACTCTGTACGACCACGTGGACCCCACCTCAATGAATTGGTCATAAATCAGTCAAAACGCATCCAATTGGGGTGATTCAAATTTTAATGGAAAGAGAATTAAATGTGGAGTTCGGAAGTTGAATATTATGAAGATTTACCTTCATTAAGGAGGTCTATGGATTCTCAAATTATGGATAAGGAAAAAGGAAACATTCATCCAGAATAAATGATCAGATTTAATTAGCCATATATCATTCTAAATAGGGAGGATGAATATTAAATTTTGTAATGAAACATAAAACATAATTTTGAATATCTTTATAGAATACATTATTGCACAATTCAGCCATATCATTGGCTGAACATGGTCAAACTTTTGGTGGACAGAAGCTGCAGGAAATCTTAAAGAGGAATTATGAAGACCTTAAATTTGAAGACCGGAGGATGGAACCCCCTTGGAATATATAAATAGGAGTTCACCCATTCTTAGGGGGGATTTAGACACCAACTTTGGAGATAGGAGGAAGCCAAGGGACACTCGGGGACCATATCCTTCAGCATCATTATGTTTCTTTCTTTTATTTTTCTTTACTTTAAAATGTCTCCCCTCTCCCACATCATCTCACTTACCCCATCCATGTAGGGGTAGATTCATTTGAGTGATCGGGAAGAGGGGAGGTTGGACCTATGTGTGTTCTTGGGTTCTTGTGCTTGAAATTAATCAAATTCCTTCTTCTTTCTTATTATGGTTTCAATTCTTAATTTAGTTTTAAATTCTAAATGCGGTAGTGTTAGGTTTTGATTATGAAATTATAAATTGAATTGGTTGATGATAACATCTTTATACACCCAATTCTAATCTGTATAAGGTGGAACAAGATTATGGTTGGGTGGTGAGTGATTGGCGGTAGTCAAGCACGTGTGTAGGATTGTATGTCGAAATATTGGTTTATTAGGGAACAACAATTCTGGGTCAGGGATTGCTTTAATTAATCAAGAAACCTTCTACAAACCTAAACACATTAGAAGAAGGATAGACCAATCTAAGGTTTTAGAAAGGAAAATTCTTATCACATCTATCTGAATAAGGGAGATAGAGGACTCGACAGATGAATATCTCTCTTACCAGTTAAAGGAAGAAGAAGATACAAAATTTGGAAACCATGATGGCACAACACTAGGTCTAGCCGAACCCAATACTATCACCATCTTTATCATTTGTTAAAACCAATCAATTAAAGATTTATGTTTCTCTCATAGTCATTCAAATTAATTAAAACCAATCTTTTTTAGAAAACCTACAAAAAAGTGACAACCTTGTTTTGTGTGCACTCCTCTTTGGGAGACTACCTATGATCAACTTCTATACTATACTTAAGTAATTAAAATATTGTTTTTCCACACCCCACAACAGGCATGCGTCAAACTTGGTGCCATTTCCAGGGAGCCAGTGTCTCAAAACTTTTTTTTTCAAAAAAAATCTCTTTTGAATGACCTGAAGTTCAAATAGAAATTTATTTGAATTCGATCCAAAAATTGAACGCACAATAACCGAATTGAGAAATCAAAATCTTCCAAAAGATTTTGAAGAAATCAATATCACCGATTCAAGTGATACCTTGATTGAAGACTTTGAACTAGTAATAATGGCTGTAAATCCAAACTAAACCTTGTGCGACATCTGCACATCTCAATTTGTCAATCAAAATAATCAACTTGTCGTTCCTGCCTTAGAAAATGATTTTGAACTGCGAATTAACATGATCCAAGTGATTCCTAAATTTCATGGTCTTGTAGGTGAAGACCCAAATTGTCATATTCAAGAATTCACCTATTTATGCTCCATCTTCAAACCTCTAGGAGTTATAGAAGAGCATGTTAAGTGGAGGGTATTCCCCTTCTCACTAGAGGGAGCTGTGAAGGAATGGTTGTACAATAGGAAACTGAGAGAGATCAGTGATTGGGAAGATAAAAAAAAATACTTTCTACAAATATTCTTCTCAAAATCCATGACCACTGCAAAAAAAGGATATTTATGTCATACATCAATCATCTGGAGAAACCCTCTATGAATATTGGGAACATTTCAAGAAGCTCTGTGCAAGTTGACCACACCAAGAAATTGAATAGGACCAATTCCTTGTGTGCTTCTACCAAGGACTACTTGAAAATGATAGGAATCTACTAGATGCCTAATCAGAAGGATCCCTCATTGAAAAATCACCTGCAGATATCCGAGTTCTGATTGAAAATATTGCACAAAATTCACAGCATTTTGGCACTCAAGGTATGATGACCAGAAGAATTCATGAGTTAAGAACATCTGATTCAGTAGATTTAATTAGAAATGAAATGGGTGGACTCACCATGTTAGTGTGAAAAATAGATTTGAACCATGCGAAGGAACAACAAGGACCAAATTAGGTATGTGGTTTATGATATTCTAATTATCATTACACTGATCAATGTCCAGAAGTGTAGGAGACATAAAGTTGTGCTGTAGCCTATCAACAAAGGCAATAACAACCACAAACCCAACCAGGGTATGAGTTTCAACAGAACCAAGCCAGACCACCTTTTCAGCAGCAATATTAGAACTTAATAGAATTCCAATATCCTTATAAGCAACCCTTCCAACCATAAAAAACTATCCAACCACCACCTTTCTAGTGGAAGAATTATGAGTAACCATCCAAAAGTGCACCGAAAACTGAAGATCAATAGATGAAGACAAGAGTTGCGGGAATAGAAGATAAAATGGACAAGCTAGCTGATCAATTTTCAAACATTATGGATTCTCTCACCAAGAACCAAGGTAAGATTCCTGCACAAAAAATTCCCTATCCAAAGGAGAATGTTTGTGTAATCACCACCCAAAGAGGGAAATAACTCACACCACCAGAACAATGCGAGGAGGATGATTCCAGGGAACCCCCTGAAGCTCGTCCTATCTAACCAAAATATGAAGTCAATAACAACAATGGAAAAAGAACAAGGTTCATGATGGAAAGGGTAGAAACACATTTGCAAAAACAACAAATAGAGAAAAATGTTATCCCATCACCATTCCCATATACACTGGTTGAGTCAAATAAGGGTGAAGAAGAACGAATTCAATGGGAAATTCAGGAAACATTCTAGAAAGTTGAGATTAACATCCCACTACTAGATACAATCTGGAAAATCCCTAAATATACAAAATTTATGAAGGAGCTGTGTACTAAAAGAAGGAGGCTGGATGGAAATGAAAGAATCAACTTAGGAAGAAGCATCTCAACATTTATCATACCACCGATACCACAAAAATTTCAAGATCCAGGGAATTTATCTATTCCCTATACTATCAGTTCTTTAAATTTTAAAGATTCACTATGTGATCTTGGAGATTTGATAAATGTGATGCCTCACTCAGTGTTTTTATCTTTGTAGATCGAAGAACTAAAACTAACTCTGGTGGTGGTACAATTAGCAAAAAGATCCACCGTTTTCCCAGCTAGAGTCGTTGAAGATGTACTTGTAGGAGTGAGAGGATTAATCTTTCCAGCAGACTTTTATGTCCTTGCCATGGAGGAAGACCGAGCGCCAGCCCAATCTCCCATTATCCTAGGGAGACCATTCCTGAAAATAGAAAGGGTCATCATCAACGTACATAAAGGAACACTAACCATAGAGCTCAGAGACAGTACGATACACTTCAACATTCTTGATACGATGAAAAACCTATCCAACAATCACTCACTTTATGCGATATCCCATGATGAAGGTATGGAAACAATTGAGGACTCAGGTATGCTTCATGACTTCTTATCAGTAAGGGAACACTTTTCATTTGAATTTTATAATTCCCAAGAACCTGAAAATTCTGATATCATGTTGAAGGATAAGGTAAAATCTGATTTTTTTCGATGATTTGTTAAAAGAGAGTGAGATTATACCAGAGAATACAACCTTAGAAGTAGGAAACCTAAATGAAACATCATCCCTTGAACAATGCCCATGTTTAGAATTGAAGCCGTTTCAATGTGATTTGAAGTATTATTACCTAATGGAAGGAGAGAAATTTCTAGTAATCATTTCCAATAACCTATCCCATTCACAAGAACAAACATTGATTGACCTTCTCAAAAGGAATGTCAAAGATGTAGGATGGAGTTTAGGTGATATTCCTGGAATCAACCCTAAGGTATGCTCTCATAGGATATTTTTATAAAGTTATTCCTAACCAGTTAGACAAACTCAAAGAAGACTCAATCCCATAATCATGGAGGTCGTTAAGAAAGAGATAGATAAATTTTAATAGCTGACTTCATTTACCCAATCTATGATTCTTAATAGGTCAGCCCAATTCATGTAGTCCCCAAGAAAACTGGCCTAACCACTGTTAAAAATTAAAGAAATGAGTTGATCCCCATGAGAATACAAAACAGCTGGAGAGTGTGTATAGATTACAGGAATCTAAATCAAGTTACCAGAAAAGGGCACTTTCCTATTCCATTCATTGATCAGATGCTTGAAAGGTTAGCTGAAAAAACTCATTACTATTTTTAAGATGAATTCTCGTGATATTTTTAGGTACCAATCTCACCAGAATACCAGGAGAAGATGACCTTCACCTATCCTTTTGGAACATTATCCTACAAAAGGATGCCTTTGGGGATATGCAATGCCCCAGGTACATTTCAACGGTGTATGGTGAGAATTTTCTCGGACCATATTGAGGGATGCTTGGAGGTGTTTCTTGACAATTTCACAGTTTTTGGAAATTCATTTGATCATTTCTTGGGAAATTTGGAAGAATTTTGGAAAAAATGCATTGAAAATAACCTTGTCTTAAATTTCAAAAAATTTCATTTTATGGTTAAAAAAGGGATAGTGTTGGGGAACATAATTTCACAAAATTGGATTAAGGTTGATAAATCCAAAGTTGATGTAATAAATTCCTTTCCATATCCAACTTATGTCAAACATGTTAGATCCTTTTTAGGGCATGCAAGATTTTATAGAAGATTCATCAAGGATTTCAGTGAGATTTCTCTCCCTCTCTCAAGATTACTTTTAAAGGATGATGAATTTAATTTTGATTGTGCATGTAGGGAATCATTTGATGAATTAAAGGAAAGGCTGATAACACCACCAATAATGCATCCACCCAATTGGGATTACCCTTTCTAGCTACTTTGTGATGCACCCAACCAAGCGGTGGGAGCCACTCTATCATAGAGAATTGATATCAAGCCTCAAGTCATCTCCTACACATCAAGGACCTTGGATGAAACACAAATAAATTACACAACCACTAATAATGAGTTCCTTGCAGTCATTTTTGCACTAAATAAATTCTAATCATATCTTCTTGGCAGTAAAGTTTTTGTTTTTCCTAATCGTGTAACACCTAGGTACTTAATGAAAAAGGCAGATGCTAAACCACAGTTGGTGAGATGGATGCTACTCTTAAAAGAGTTCAATTTGGAAATCAAAGATAATAAGGGGACAAAAAATCAAGTGGATGATCATCTGAGTCGACTACCCCACACTGCTGAAGCAGAAATCCCAAAGCAGAACCCACTTAATAATGAGATTCTTGGAGAACAAATCTACATCGTCAGTAGTGAAGTACCATGGTATGCCAGAATTTTTAACTATTTGGTTACATCTCAGGTACCCTCTCATATAAGCTCTCACCAACAACATAAGCTTAAATCTGAATCAATATTTTACAATTGGGAAGATCTGTTACTGTGGAAAATTTTTAATGATCAAATCATAAGAATATTCTTACCAAGAAGTGAAATTGAATCAGTGTTTTAATTTTGTCATAAATTATCTTGTGGAGGCCACTTTGGACCTCAAAGTACTACCCAAAAAGTTTTAGATTCTGGACTCTACTGGCCCACCTTATTCAAGGATGCATATAAATTTTGTAAAATATGTGAAAAATTCCAATTTTATGGTAACATATCCAAACGACATGAAATTCCTCAAAAACAAATAACCTTTTGTGAAATTTTTAAAGTTTGGGGAATAGATTTCATGGGACCATTACCAATTTCATTTGGAAATTCATATTTTCTTTTGGATGTAGACTAAGTTTCAAAATGGGTGGAAGTAAAAGCAACCAGAACTGATGATGCTAAAGTTGTTTGTGATTTTGTTAGGGCTAACATTTTCTATAGGTTTGGGGTGCCATAAGAAATTATCATTGATCAGAGAACTCATTTCTGCAATAGGAAAATAGAAGCATTGTTGAAGAAGTATGGGGTACATCATAGAACATCTACCCCATACCATCCCCAAACAAATGGCCAAGCAGAAGTATCTAATAGAGAAATCAAAGCCATTCTGGAAAAGACTGTTAAACCCAACCGGAAGGATTGGATCCAAAGGTTGGATGATACCTTATGGGCATATAGAATGACCTACAAGACACCGATAAGGATGAGTCCCTATAGATTGATCTATTTAAATAGTTGCCACGTTCCTGTGGAGTTAGAGCATAGAGCCTACTGGGTGGTCAGAGAGATGAATCTGGACCTTGAGAAAGCTAGGAAAGAAAGAAGATTACAGTTTTAGGAGTTAGAGGAAATTAGAAGAGAATCTTTTGAAAACTCAATGATCTATAAAGAGAGAACAAGGATGGCCCATGATAATATGATTCAATCAAGAACCTTCAACCCTGGAGATCACGTGTTACTCTACAAATCCAGACTTAATCTTATGCTAGGTAAACTTCATTCCAGATGGGAAGGCCCCTTTATTGTTATTCATGTATACCCCTTTGGTGCTGTGCAGATTAAAAAAGGAGGAGGAAACCCATTCACTGTAAATGGGAAGAAAATGAAGAAGTTCCATGGGACCGTACCTCAAGAACCAGTAGAGTAGATCATACTCCTTCAACCTGAATACAAATGAAGACCTACTAGGTTTCATCATTCCTTGACACTTTATTAAATGCAATAACTCCATCTTTTTGAAACTTACATAAAAAAATTCCATTTACATGAATTGAGGACACTGTATCAATTAAGTGTGGGGGAGGGAATCTTGTAGTGTAGTATTTTTCAAAATATTTAAATTTTTTAGTCGATCCAACAACATTAAAGAAAGGAACTACTGGGAAGAAACCATCATTTTTTCCCCAGCTTTCTACTTGTCGTCTTGGTCATATACCAACATGATTGAATAGGTGTGCACTATCAATTGTTTTTTATTCCTATATTTCAGGTCCATTAATGAAGAATATGCAGTGGTATTACACATCGAGAAGAAAAGCATCCATTTTAAAGGGGAATAAGAGTTTCAATTCTATATTATCCAACTTTATTCCCTACATTTTTAGTCTTTTAAAGAATTAATTAGAAAATTCATTCCCAAACTTAAATTATGTTTTAATTGACATATATAGGAGACATGAGTTTCTTAGGAATCTAGTGATGCCATGTTTTAGATTTCAATGTTAATGAGATTGAATGAGTAAAATGGATAATTGGATGATTAAATTAAATCATGAATATTTAAATGAGGACTCGTGATTTGATGGAATTAATTGATTCATGTAAATAAAATTTCCCTACCATTTTTCATTATTTGAATTTTTGAAATTCATGTGAATTAATTTGTTATTATTAATCATGCCATAATTGATTTTCCAATGTTATATTCCCATTCCTGAGAGGATTTATAGACCAAATATTTCCTATTTTATCTTGAGAATATTTCTTGAGTGATATTGGGACATGCCACCTACCAGAACTTGTATTGAAACTTGTCAAAGCTATGACCGTACAAAAACACATTTAAAATGATTGAGTCACTACATTGGATAGCCATATATTTACCTGATACCCACCCTTACATTTATCCTTCATTATCCCATAGAATCCATGAATTGCCTTATAGTTTTAAGACACATTACGAGCCAATTTTTCCTTACCTTCCCACTCTTTTAGTATTTTTGAATGGATTATTCAAGTTTGAGTGTTAGGGAAGGGACTTTAATGTCGGTTCATTGGGATGTGTATCATTTTTGGGTGGTGTGAGGTGTGCGTCATCATTTTGGGAAATTTATTATTAGAAAATTGGGCATGAGTCATCATTTCATTATGTTTCTTTCATTTCATCTAGTTCTCCTTAAAAAAAGGAGAAAATAAAGTTGTGCCTTTATGAAGATTTATAAAAAAAATTCAAAAAAAAGAGAGATAAATTAATATGTGCCTTTCTAGATCTTATTTAAAAAGAGGGAGAACATGGATGATATCATTCTTTGTAATCGTTTATTGAATCATGTCTCATGTCATTAAAAGGGGGGTAGTGTTGTGTTTCACACTATCGAAGGGATTTTAGTGAGGTTCATCCTGTGTTTTCACTTGATTAATCATGAATTTTACTTAAGAGTCAAACCTCCTACTTATGCCCTTAAATTATTTCAATAATTTACCCACCAACCCAAATCCATAGAGTCATTTGAACCTTTATTGCAAGTCCTCATGATTTTATGTGTGTTTTGTCTTTACAAAGTGGAGAAATTAGTTCCTTTAAAAGCCTATGGATAAGGAGCATGTTATCATGATATGAGCATAACTCCACTATTAATTGTATCATGAGGTATGAGAGAAAAGATTCAAAATATAGGTAGATCATGATTTGGCATGTTTAATAATAATAAATTGAGAAGTTTTAATGAATTAAAGGAGAATCTCCATCATTTTTAAAAGGGGAACAATAAAATGCATGAATTTATTATTTCTTTTAAAAATGGGAAATCAAATTGATATTTTTTGTGGAAATTGAAAATTTGATTGGACATTGATAATTTTTTGATTTTATTGCATTGAAATTTGAATATTGGTAACATTGGTGCCCTTTGAATTCCATGTTGAGATTTTATGCTTGAGGATAAGCATAGTTTAAGTGTGGGGGAATTGATAGAGATAATATTTTAATCATTTTTATATGTAATTAAATTATTTAATACCTTAAAATTGAACAAGTTGAGTTATTTACATCAATTTTGGATTTATGATGTGTTTTGGGCTAAAATTGGAAAACTGCTTCATTTGAAAATATTGATAGATTTTAATCAATTTTTTAATTCATGCTTATCTTTTAAAATACAAACCCAATTAACGTGATTCCTTTTTTATTAGGTTCATATGTTTATTTTATGAATCTTTTGTGTCTGAACTAGGAATTAATTCGGCCATCCAAGGGTCCGAAAAATTCAATCAAGTTGGAAACTTACTCTGGAAGACCGTGTGGACCCCACCTTAATGAATTGGTCCTAAATAGGTAAAAATGCATAAAATTGTGGTGATTAAAATTATAATGGAAATATAATTAAATTTTTAGTTCTAAAATTGAAGATTATAAAGATTTACCTTCATTAAGGTGGTCCATGGATGCTCAAATTTTGGGGAAGGAAAAAGGAAACATCCATTCAGAATAAATGCTCATCTTTAATTAGACATTTCGCATTCTACACAGGGAGGATGAATATGAAATTTTGTGATGAAACATAAAACATATTTTTTAATATATTTATAGAAGAAATTTGTGCACAATTAGGCCATTACATTGGCCAAACATGGTAAAACTTTTGGTGGACATAATATGCAGGAAATCTTAATGAGGAATTATGAAGACCTTAAATCTGAAGACCGAAGGATGACACCCCATTTTCCTATATAAAGAGGAGTTCAACCATTCTGAGTAGGGATTTAAACACCAACTTTGGAGATATTATTAATCCAAGGGACACTCGGGGACCATCTCCTTCAACATCATTTTGTTTCTTTCTTTTATTTTTATTTACTTTAAAATGTCTCTCCTCTTCTACATAATCTTGATTACCCCTTCCATGAAGGGGTAGATTAATTTGAGTGATTGAGAAGAGGGGAGGCTGGAACTATGTGGGTTATTGAGTTCTTGTTCTTGAAATTAATCAAATTCCTTATTCTTTCTTATTCTAGTTTCAATTCTTAATTCAATTTTAAATTCCAAATGCGATAGTGTTAGGTTTTGATTCTGAAATTATAAATTGCTTTGGTCGATGATCACATCTCCCTCCACCCAATTCTAATATTTATGCGGTGGAACAAGATTAGGGTTTGATAGAGAGTGATCGGTGGTAGTCTAGCATGTATATAGGATTGTATGTTGGAATATTTATTTATTAGGGAACAACAATTCCGAGTCTAGGATTTCTCTAATTAATCAAGAAACCTTCTACAGCCCTAAATACATTGGAAGGAGGATAGAAAAATATAAGGTTTTAGAAAGGAAAATTATCATCACATCTATCTTACCAAGGGATAGATAGGAATCGGTAGATGAATCTCTCTATTACTAGTTAAAGGAAGAAGAAGATACAAAATTTGGAAACCATGATGGCACAACACTAGGTCTAGCCAAACCCAATCTGATCACCATATTTATCATTTGTTAAAACCAATCAATTAAAGCTGTTTATTTCTATCACAGTCATTCAAATTAATTAAAACCAATATTTTTCAGAAAACCTACAAAAAAGTGAAAACCTTGTTTTGTGTGCACTCCTATTCAGGAGACTACCTAGGATCAAACTTTATACTATACTTAGGTAATTAAAATATTGTTTTTCCACACCCCACGACAAGTGCGCGTCAGCTGGTGATCCAAGTTTTCAGACTTGTGTAAATCCCAACCGATCAGATGGTTTTACTAACAATCAATACTCTTTTTAGAGTATAAATTGGTTCTTATAGTACTATCAGATGATGAACCTATGTTGAGTGTGCATTGTAGGTTCCAAAAATAGAGACCACCTAGGTTTTATGTTGAGACAGACTCCATTTTCAGGTGGTTGAGGTCAGACCTGATCCTGTGGTTTGGATATCCTGCTCATATGGGACCCCTTTCTATGGTGGTCCTCATGATGATACATATCTATGGTGATGGGGGGAATTGGTTGAGCCCGGTTTTGGTAATGTTCAATGTGGATTTGGAAATTCAAGAAAGAAGGACACTTCCCACACCAAGAAGCATTCTTGTGACATGATCCAAAACCGTGAGGGTGATTCAGTGCTGCCGAAAGTAGATAATATCAAGGTGTAGTGGATGATTCCCTCTAACTTATGTGTTCAATGTGAGATTGTGTGGTGGAGTGTCAAAGTAGGTTCTAGAATTTCTGGTGGAGTTTTTTTGTTTGACCCTTTATTATTGGGATGATATTAGTGGTTGTGACGGTGTTTCTTGTTTGGTATTACTCTCCTTCCAAGAGAGGTGAAGACATGCAAGGTATACCACATGATTTCCATGTCTAGATTCTAATGGTTGGATGATTCTACTCACCTACCTTGTTCGTTGGTACCATGACATGCTCAATATCAACCTTGATGCAGCAGAAGATACTTATCGCATACATTTTGAGGTAGTTGAGGCCCCATGAACAAAACTATGCGACTCACTACTTTGAGATTTTAGCGGTAGTCTTAGTATTGAGGATGTGAAGGAACTACCTTCTGGGTGACATCAACTATGAGGTCTTGTGTGACCATATATCTTTAGGAGATTTACATGATGATTTTTCTAAATAAGGTAATTATGCTATCCTTTTTCAGGGATGAACAATTATTCTAGTCACATTATAAGAGTAGGTGATGTGGTAGTTTCACAATTCTCTTTGGGATGTAAATTCTGATGTAGGTAAGATATATGGAAAAGCCAGATGGTTGCTCAGTATCCCCACCTTTTTCTTAGTTTTATATTTTTAGGGATGGAAATTTTTGGATAAGGGAGTAATGTTGAGGCTTATTTTCATGTAAGACTTTGTAATGTTTTTAGGAATATTTTTGTGTCCATGAAATGATACGACATGAGATTTTGAGTTCTGGTGAGCCCGAAATTAATTTTATTAATATATTAAATATATTTTTATTGTGCACACACAATTTTCTTGAAAAAATGTAATATCTCATAAATGGAGTCTCTTATAATAAATTTGAGACCACGGTTGAATCCGGAAGGTGGATTTTATCTTATTCCTAACCTAAAGTTATTCAATATGAGACATTCGGATTGGGAAACCATTGGTGGGTTCATTAGATAAATTAAAATAATTTAATTAATTTATTTAATAACCCTAACCCAAATAACTCACATACAGAGACTCGAATAAGAAATCCAAGACTACCATTGAGTTTGGAATGTGTTGTTTACCCTAGGCGTGACCCAAAGTTAGAAAGTGAAGGACGTTCAGATGAGGAATCCATTGATGGGTACGTTTAATTAAAACAAACAAACAAACAATTTATTTTTTATATTTAAAAACATAATTAAATATGATATAAATACCTATTATGAAAATTTTACAAGGTTTGGCTATATAACCCTCATTGGATCTAAGAGGAGGAGATCATCCTTTATTAGAATATTGGGATTGGACGACTACCAATGATGTGATTGAGGTGAATCGATAGGCAATGGATGCAACTTATCCCTCTTCATCACTAAAAGATGTTTTATTCACCAATTATGGATCCATAATTGATATAGGACTTTTATATGTTGTTTTCCTTCCTTATAATTAAAATATTGATCATGATCAATTCTCTCTCTTTGATCTGAGTTAATTTGAGCCTTTGCATAAGACTATATAATCAAAATAAATGATTCTTTCAATTTATTTCTTATTCATGTCATGTTTCTCACCCTAGTTTCCACACTATGAAATAATTGGCCAATAATTCTTGACCAATGATATTTAACACCTTTTTTATTAGTGATTTTCTCCCACCGTTCTTCGCGTTCTTCATCACTGGACCACAGAGTCATGATTCAACTTTCCTAAAATGGGTTAAAGTATGATTAGACCTATAGATTTGTTGAATTGGCACAAATGACATGCATATCGATGGTTTGGGGATGTATTGATAAAATATTAGGATGGTGTTTGGTGAAAATATCAGTTTGGTACCATAGGTGTGAGATTTGTGATCAGAGGTGTTTTGAAATTAGATATGTGATCCCATTTTCCTGATTGTAGCATGCTAGTGGCATGTGGTGTAATGAGATTAATTTCAAGAATAGGATGTGCGCAGAGTGTCATCGTAGAGGTTTCTTAGCATTAACGTGATGGTCTCTAGGCTAGGATCTCTAGCAAGGTGGTTAGACATGGTCAATGAGGTGAGAATTAAATATTATTATCATTAATAATAATAACAGTGACATGAAAATGTGCATGAGTGGTTAATAAAAGTAAATTGGTTTAATTTAATAGGATTTGTGATATTATTATTATTTTAATAATAATAATAATATTTATAATAATAATATTTTTTGGGGAAGAAAAATAGTTAAATCCTTTTAAAATAAATTGATTGAGAATATGTGATGGAAGAGGTGCACTACCCTGTAGGTGCGACCCAAGAATAGAGTTGGGGGGGGGGGGGGGTTATCCTTAATCTCTATTAATGATGATATTAATATTATAATAATAATTAAATTTTTATGATAATAATAAATGGAAAAAATAGGATTGAGGTATTTGGGGTTGGAGTGTGTACATAAAAGGAGGAACCACCCCCACCTTGAGCATGAACCTCTTAAAGAGATAAAAGGGTTAAAATAATAGTAATAATAATACAATAATATTATTATTTTTGGTTGTAAAAACTGGGTTTTGGTCATAACTTATTTATACGACCTCTGATTGAGGCGCCACTAGTGGAAGCGTGACCCTGAAATTGAGATGGTCATTTTAAGCCCGATGTTAGATACCTTTTCAGACTCATGACTAAGGTAAAAAAACACCCAATAATAATAAAATTATTATTATTGTGGGATCTTGTATCCAACATATCTCTCTCATATGGTGTCGGAATGAAGAAATGTTTATGAAACCATTACTCTGAAATTAAGTAAGTCATTTGAAAACTAATTTTGAGTATTTAATTTAGACTTGTGGCTTGGGCCCATGAGATTCCATTCGAGCGTGATGCAATGAAATGCACATTTTTTCACCAGGTGTCCAATTGAGGCAAGTGGATAGCCTATATCAAGTGTTTTTTCATGAGGATCACAACGATGTGATATATTTGTCCACATGAGGCCAGTTTAATAAACATATCAGTGAAATTAAATTTTTACCCTTAGACTGGTGATGAGCCCCATGCGTTCATCAGGATTTAGTTTGAGAAACATCAGGTAGTACCCTTACACCTAGTGTAAGTGCTACATTACCAACAATCCATGTTGTCATGTGGGTCCTAGACATGCCATGTACCTCTTTTTGAGGAAACTTTTAGGTTCCATATCTCTTTCTTTTGAACTCGAATTTTGGCATGTGAGTTTCCTATCCTGAGTGTATTTATATATAGAACGTGATAGTTCCCTAGATTGTGGGTTTTGAGAAATAATGTGGAATTTTTAAGGCATGGAAAATTTTGAGGCAACACTCGATGTCTGTCATGATCAGGCGAGATCACCAGAGGTTACTTTCTGAGTGGAACCCTCCCGTGGGGTAGGGCCTGAGTCCTCAATAACCTAGAGTGCAACCCTCTAGCCATTCTAGGAATGATTCCTCAAATTTCCTTATGGAACCCTCATGCGGGGTAGGGAATGGGTCTGCGATGACCTAGAGTGGAACCCTCCAACTGGGATGGGCATGACTTCTCGACTTTTTGAGTAAAACCCTCCTGTGGGGAAGGGCATGGGTCCTCAATGACCTAGAGTGGAACCCTCCAGCCAAGCTGGGCATGGGTCCTCAACCTTCAGAGTGGAACCTTCCTATTATACCGGGGTATGGATCCTCTACCTAGAAATTGTGGCCCCTGAACTGTGCAGCATAGTGATGAGATGTGGCTTTATGTTGATTTGGACTCATGAGGAAGAGGGATTCTTTAC
This sequence comes from Viscum album, assembly GCA_963277665.1. NCBI lineage: Eukaryota > Viridiplantae > Streptophyta > Magnoliopsida > Santalales > Viscaceae > Viscum > Viscum album. Next base: position 1,868,980,995 of record OY728120.1, on the reverse strand, counting down.
CCACTAAGACATGTTTTTGAGACACAACCAAAACCATGTGGGCAAGTCAGTGCTGCTAAAAGAGAATAGTATCAAGGTGTATTGAATGATTTCCTTAGACTTGTGTGTTTAGGGTAGATACATGGGATATTGGGCATCATTGTTGTAATTTTTGAACTGTTGGATACTCTCTTTCCATGGGAGGTGAAGACACACAGGGTATGAATTGTTAGAGTTGGTGTCCTAGAACCAACTACATTTTACTTTATTCATTAATAAATACCTTATCACATCTTGATTGTTCTTCTACATGACAATGAATTTGATAATGTCCTAAGGATAATAGTTTCACTAAAAGGTCATAGAGGATCCCTACTATTATGAGAACTTATAAGTGACATAACATTGTTCATGAATATGTGTTCTATGTCTAGATGATGTTATTTGAGGGACACAAATAATACAGGCCATTAGGGTTGAGGACTCATAAAACTTTGAGGCACCTTCTCATGTTGTGCGCCCTTGGTAATATCCAGGAAGATATTATGAGAACGAGACTCTCCAGTAGGAAATCCACATTTCATAGTGTCATTGGATGTTCCTATCTGTGGATGTGTGTATTGGTACTTATACATTAATATTATTATTAATGGGTATTACAACTCATGCACTTAGATGTATTGACAAAAACTGTGACGACACATTATTCGTAGCGAGGTGGGATATGTTGAGTGCATCATGAGTAATAATTCATTAATAGATAACGTGAGAAAGGATTTTTCCCTTATATTCCATAATAGAAGTAGATATCTCAGGACCTTTGATGGAATTAATATAGCTTAATAAATCCATGGGCATGGTAAGTAATGGTCAAGTTCAATTCCAAGAAGTCAAAGAAAGAATAATCAAGAACATAGGTTAATGGAACCAACGTTTAACCTGCTTGATTTGAGATATTAGACAAAGGGATTACATTACACAGTAAGCGTTCGTAGCAGGTGACACATCATCTCATCATTAACTTATTTCCCTATGGGTGCCTTGGTGTGTTGTTAGATGCTAACATTGGACTTTAGGCAGGCTCCGCCTAATTCCACTAAGAAAGAGGCCTAGAGTGTCACACACTAAGTGTGTCCAAGTATCTCAGTTAAATACTAATTTAACAAGTTGATTAACAATTTTTCCTGATTGTGGTTTAATAATTATTCAAGGATGCTTGATCACATTTATTTAGACACTATTTATTCAAGAGAATATATTATGTGAGAAATAATATATTTATTAGCGAGTAATGTAGTAATATTTATTTAAGAAACAAATAGTCATTATTCAAGGTCTAATAAATGGGGTGGAGGAAATAAAGAGAATGAAAAAACAAAAGTACATGTCGTGTATATTAATATACACACCGTGTGGTTTTTCTTGGGATTTGTGAGAAATAATATTATATATTTAATTAAATAATATTAGGTGTAATTCATTGGACACATGTAAAGTAATAATAATAGTCAACTGTTATTATTAGACATGGGGTCCTACTAAGAATTAAATGAAATGAATAAATGCTTTCAGGTAATTAATTCATTTTATTATTCTAAGTAATTAAAATCCCAATTGTATTATTCTCATTAGCCAAGCCACTCATTATGGTTGTGCATAATGAATCTAGATTAATCACTCAATCCAAAATATAATTATTTTATTCCAAGAACACTCTCAAGAAAAGATATAGATCCTCCTCCATCGGATCAAGGAGAGTGCTTTACAAGTGGCTCTCAAGGTGATCAAAGGCGGACATCACAATCAAAGGCTCTTCTACGCTATCACCTAGAGATCCCTTTAGCGACATTCATAGATACATGGATCATGTGTGGATCACCACTAGAGGAATTCTACACTTGGATTCTACGATGCAATGATAGATCACATTGGATCGTGACTAGAAACATTAATGGAGAGAGAATTCAATCAAGGTAATTCTTATCTTTTAATTAAATTAATTATAACCAACATATGATGATCCTCTCTATGGTTCTGGGACTACCCTCTTTTCTTTTGTTTTTTGTTCTATTATGAAGATCCAACATTTTATTATCGTAATAGATCTCAGATTGATTGTCGTTAATGGAAAAAATTAAAGTTAGGTACACCAACCAACGCGCTTCCACTGTATCCGGAAACTACAAGAATGTGCTTTATGTGTTTATATTGTCATGGTTGGAATATTATACTCTATTAATATAGGTGGAAAAGACTCGATGTGTAGTTTATATACTCACCATGTCGAGCCCCTTATGCTTGGATGAGACTACTCTTCTTCTCAGGTGAAGCTTTGAGATGAAGATCCCCTTACTCTCTTATTTGGGATTCTTTGACTAAGAATATATATCTATCCTTCTTCCATTGGATTTGGACACTATACTTCAAGGAGAAATGAATACACATGGGGCATGCCACATTTATTCCATGTCTACCTTCTTGTGGTTGGATGAGTCTACTCTCCAACTATAGTCAATAAAGACTCAATGAGCAGTTCATATAATCACTATGTCAAGCCCCTTATGTTTGGATGAGGTTACCTTCACTCTCTTTTCGGGTTGAGCTATAATCTTTTACTATACCTTATTCTATCTACTGTCTTTCTTTTTTATTTTATCTGTTACTACTCCCCCTTCAGCTTCCAGGGAATCTTACTAGGTATGTATATACTCACCCCTACATGGACTTTTCCTGCATGTTTGATGTCTTATGAAAATGAAGGATAGGTCGACCATGTCTTCAGAGGAGCTTAGGGATATTGGGTGCTTTTGAATGTGTACGGTGGTCGTAGCTTGAGATTCATGAGCTGGCCTCTCTCAGAGGTTTTACTTTTCCAGTTTTGTTAGGTTGGGATATATTTATAGTTGGGCATGTATTTTACCCTTTACGTTTTAGTTTGTACCACTGTACTCTTCTATTCTCAATAGGTTTATACATTCTTGGTTTACTTTATAGCACTGTTTCATATTTCATTCTTTCCCTCTATAATTTTTCATTGATATGGATGTGTGTGTGTATAGGTACTTAAGAAAAGGCCTACCTGATTTAGTTATGACTTCGATGCTTGTTTCCACCCCCTGATCTATGGAGGAAGGCTTAAGGTAGTTTCGGATCGAGGCCCAACTTGGGTCAGGTCATGACAGATTGTGATTATCAAATGTTATGGAATCAAGTAAGTATTTCCTCTCATGAAAATTATTCAAATCCAAGGAAAGAATCTTGAAACCAAAAATTTTATCCTAGTACCTTCTTTTATAATGAATTAAATGGCCCATTAGATCATTGAATATTTATGGAATTTTGATTGTTAACTTTCTTTTATCCATGTTCTCTATCACTTTCACTCCAAAACTTGATAGTTAAATTTCTCTTTCATGTCCATGTTTTCACTTTCTACCTATGTTCTCTTATGCGAAAACCTAGTTATGAGTTACTTTGGGTAACCATAATGGTTCCAACTTTCCCTTTTTAAAGGAAGTTTTAGTATTCACTTTTACGATGTGGGTTTATATTAAAGGAACTTATAATTTTAAACTGTTGATAACCTAGACAAATTTTGAGGGAGAAATTCATTTTAAGGGGGTTATAATGTAACAACCTAAGTTTTTGTAAATTTTTTTCTAAATAAATTAACTTTATTTGATGTCATAAATTACACACTACACTAAGTCAAACATTACTTATACACTATACCAAGTTAATCTTGAACTACACTCAACACTAACTTGGATTGCGTTACACGCAACACTAAATTTCTATGAAACAACATTTTATTATTATAATTATTTAAACAAGATAGTTATAACATAGACATTAAACTTATAAATATGAATTTTAATAACTAATTTTTAAATATGATTTATAATGTGTTTTTAAAGATAAATAATATTGATAATAATACATAAAATTATTTTAGCAAAGTCTTTATATTTTTGAAAATATTATTTTCATAAACGAACTCATTTTTATTTCATTCTTTGAACTATAATAAAAATTATTTTAGAAAATTTTAGAAATTGAATTTGATAAAATAAACGTAATTTTTTAATTTATAATTAATTTTTTTTCTTAGAGTAAATTTTTGGACCTTTTTAAGAGAAACTTCATTTTTGAATGAATATTGTAAAATATAGAATTTTAATTCAAAAATGCTTTTCATATAATTTATTTATATAGTTAAATTATATTTTAGGTTTGTTTTAAAGAAAAAATAGACCAATTATAAATTTATTAATCCAATTCAGTCCATTGGAATCTTTTTTATATTTAATTTAGATATAAAATCTTAATGAACTTTCGAGCATTCTCACTTTAAAAACCCACTTTCTCTCTAGGTCTATAGGATGAACATTAAACATAATTTTTATACCTATGTGAATTGAATTTATAAAAATGTAAATACATGGTTTAAATTATTAAAAACTATATATTCTAATAATATAAACTTAAATTTTGACAAAAAATATTAGAGAAAGTGATTAAAATTGATTATTGTGATTAAAGTAAAATTAAGCCTAACAAGGGAGTAAATCTTAAACATAAGGGAAAAAATAACCTATCCAATTTTCCAAAAACCAATTGGATGGAAATATTTCATCCATAAAAATTCCATTATTGAGTTTTTTTTGGTTTTTGATGACTTTTTTTAGGTAAAAATGTAGGTACACTTAACTTATTTTAAAAAATTCCAAGTGTATCCCCTCCCTCACTTATAAAAGGCCACCGCCTATCCCTTTTCTTCACACCTATAAAGCCACATAATTTAAACCAATATCTACCCAATTAACTTCAAAAAATCCCTAAATTCCTTATTGAAGTCTCTTTTTTGGCATAAATCCAACTAAAGAAGCCTTTTGGTAAAAACCAAAAGGATTTACCCAAAGAAGAGGTAACATCCTACCTCAAGATCCTTTACTTTATTTTCTTTCTATACTACCACAATTATTATTATTAAATGATCATATAATAAAACCAGTATCCTCAATATAATAATATTTTTTTTATTCTAAGGGTTCAACATGAACTTACCCACACTTCCATATAATGGGTAACGAACGTACCGTTCTTGTGTACGAAAAACTGCCACCTCACGAAACGATGTTGCTCATTTTACCTTTACCACCACTCATGGTTGGGAATTATGATGGAAATTATGTTTTTATATGATATATATATTATATTTATGATTTATTTTTACTTTTTTAATTATTATATAGATCTTACCTTCATGCTTTCCATTTTTTTTAAATATGATAACTTCGTTTGTGGAAGTGTGGACTACCACCTCCTCAAAATGATGTGATTCGTTCATACTTTACATGGAATGTATTAAGGATGATTTTAGTAGAAATATATGATATATATGAAATAATAATTCTATTATAATTATATTATATATTTATATATATATATGTAATTTACTTTTTTTTCAATATGATAAGAAAACAGAAGTAGCATTCATGCGTACGTACGACCTACCCTCTCCATGAATAGTGTATTTCATTTAATATTTATAGGTTTTACAGATTAATATAATTATTTATATAATGAATATATATGATATATAAATATATTTTTTAAATTATATATATAATTAAATCATGATCTAAGTAATATGATCAAGAATAACAAGTCAAAACATGTATGATAAACAAAGTATTTATTACCCGAAACATTATTTTAACATGGAATTGTTAATAAAAGGGAAATATAAAGTAATAAATGAATAATATATGGTATTATATATAATAATATGATTATGTTTTAGATTTATAATAAACTTATATTTATTATATAGGAGTTTTTAACTTGTACAAATAAAGTCAAGACTTAAGGTAAGGGAATTTTTTCTAACTTTTTATTTCTGTGATATAAATGCCATATTCACCACTTGATTCTTTTATGTGGTGTAAATAATGAACTATGAAATGTTATATCATTAATTTAATTTATTTAATGATAGTAAAATATTTGAATTTATTTTATTCTTTCATGGGGATCATTATTCTAAAGTTACTCAAGTAGTAAGGGTTTTCTCATCTCACTTCTATTTTCCATGATACACAATCCATGTTCACCTAGTATTTGTTAAATGTGGTGTTTATACAGCCCATTGATGTATTATATGATTATTATAACTAAATTAATTGGTATTTACATATCAATTTTATGATCTTTCTTTGTTGGGGTTTATGTTTCAAAATTTACCAAATTGGTAAAGTAATTTTGTCTCGATTTGCCTTCTTTGAGACACATGCCATGTTATGAACCTATATTTTTCTATGGGGTTTATATACAATCCTTGACATGTTAAAGCATGAATCTAATTATTTTCATGATATTTTAAGATCTAATTAATTTAATTTTCTTACATAGTGAGTATAGTTCAAAGTTACCAAGTGGTAAGAGTTTATTGAAACAATCTCATCATTTATCAAGATTATTTATGATCATGCTTCCATTGATGAAATATTATGATACATATCTCAAGAGAGATCATGAATTTTCTTATACTATTTATATTTAAGTTATATTCTTGTATTGATACTATTTTACCACTCTTTGGTACATAATATGATTAAAAAAGTTTTTTAAGGAAGTCTGGATTTACCTCTCTCTTCAGTCGGAAATATGTGTTCATTCAAAATCATGTTTTCTAAAAAGTTTTTCAAAAATTTTAAAGATTTATTTACATATTTTCAATTTTTTTTATCAAAAATGGTTTTCATAACATTTTCAAGATTTATTTATAATTTTTCAATGTAATTTAAAATTAATATTTTTCAAAACGTTTTCTAGATTTATTTATAAGTTTTCAAAGTATTTTTACAGAAATGGTTTTCAAAATGTTTTGATGATTTATTTATAAGTTTTCAAAGTATTTTCACAGAAGTGGTTTTCAAAATGTTTTCAATATTTTTTAATAAGTTTTCAATGTTTTTTCAAATAAATGGTTTTAGAAATTTTTTCAAGATTTATTTATAAGTTTTCAAAGTATTTTCATAGAAATGGTTTTCAAAACATTTTAATGCTTTCATTATAAGTTTTCAAAGTTTTTCAATGTTTTTTTTTCATTTTTTGAGATTTATTTATAAGATTTCAAATTTTTTTTTGAAGAAAAAGGTTTTAAAATTTTTTTGAATCTTATTTTATAAGTTTTCAATAAAAAATATATTCAAAATATATTCAATATTATTTTATAATTTTTCAAGGAAAAAGGTTTTCAAAATGATTTCAAGCCCTCTTTCTACATTTTCAAAGTATTTTCAATGAAAATGGGTTTTAAAAGGTTTTATGTTTTAAAAATTATTTTTCCAATAGGAAAGTATATTTTCCTCAAGAAATGTTTTTGAAATATATTTCAAAAGTATTTTCCATATAATATGTCATCTATTGATGTTACTCATGACTTTATGGGAAATTATTCAAAAGTTCCATTCATATTATTTATCTGAATTATTTATGTTTTTATGGAATGATATTTATGAAACCAATTTCTCTTTAATATGTTATATTATTATGAAACATGTTTCTTTTCATGGTTTATATGCTTATGAATCCCGCTTATTTTCATGGGTCATTATTTGATGAAATGATTATAAAACCTGTCTTTTTCTACTAGTGAAGATATAACTACATGTTTATTAAACCCATTTCATTTCATGGGTTATGATAGTATATTTATTATAACTATCCATCTTTATGGGTCATTATATGATGAAAGTTTTATTATCTTGTGGAACATGTATGGATGACTTTATTATGAGATGGGTGAGACATTTATCTCCCTCTAATGCATTGGGTAATGATTTATATATCATGAGATAATGATGAGAATCAAGTCGATGGGCTTGATCCACTATGGGATGATGGGGAAACCCAATCCCTTATAAAAAAATAATTGTGACTGGGGATGGTGGTATGTCTTTCCCAGTAGGTGTAGTCACTATGAAGATGGAATATGGAGAAACTTGATCCACTATGAGAAGATGGGGAAACCAGATCTACTATGGGAAGATAGTGAAACCCGATCCAATATGGGAAGATGGGGAAACCAAATCCCTTATAAGGAAAAGATTGTGACTGGGGATGGTGGTGTGTCTCTCCCTATAAGTGTAGTCCCCATGAAGTTCCCTGATAAGTTCTAGCAATGTGTCTTGGATTTTAGGGAATGATATTACATATTTATGTGTACAACATAATTCCATGTATTACTCCAATATTATGATTTCCTAGATTATACTATTGATTTACTAATGATTCATACCTTATGAACTGTTAACCTATTTTCAATGAATTATGTTTATGATTTTTTATATAAAATGTATATTCTTCTAATGTTATGACCACATTATCAAACCCTTATGCTCATGTTTATTCTTACATATCTCCCTCGTTAACCCTTACCAAGAATATGAGCTCACACATTTTTATGTTTCCTTACCCATGATATGAAGATATGTTTTATGTATGATATGTCTTATAGGGGTACTGGTTTTGGAGAACCTAGTCGGAGATAATGTATCTCGCTCATGTACCAGTGTTTATGTTTCCATGTTTTTAACAGTACTAAACTAATACCGTATTTAGGCATCTATTTGTATAATGTTTTAAGTATTTTACAAAAATTATGCAATGTATATGTATGTTAATACTGGATTTTTATGGTTTGGTATGGTGGACATTTATCTTGTAGCAGTTCGATATACATTTTTTGCCTTAGAAATCAGTGAAAGTCCATGCCTTAGCATATTTTCTTGTAAAACACCCATCTACATAAGAAATATCATTAAATACTGAATTACCTAATGAAGAGATATTTTATATTTAAGATGAAACCCAAATGTGGGAAATTTATTTGCATGATGCATATAGGAGCCCAATGGGGAAGAGAATGGAAGACCCTAATCTCAAAAAAGTTGGGTTAGGGATTGTTCTTATCTCCCCAGTGAAGGTAGTCTTATCTTAATAATTCCTACTATCAGAAGGTTGTACCAATAATGAGGTAGAATATTAGGACCTCCTTTTAAGCCTTGAATTAGCACTCCAAATACTAATGGAACACTTAGAGGTCAGAGGTGATTCATAGTCAGTAATTAAACAAATCAATGGGGATTACGCCATTAGAAAAGAAGAGTGGGTCCCCTTGCTTGATTATGTTTTAGGGTTAATAGTAGAGTTTCCATCAGAGCTAACATTAACTCACATCCCAAGATCAAATAATTCCTAGGCTGATTCAATATATAATGCAACTAAAATTTGGTAGATCTAAACTGAGACAAAAAAATCATTAGCATTTACCATCTCCAAATGGTCTCACCTTTTGTTCAAGTTAGAATAGAAGTGATCGAGGAATTCATCCCTATCCCTAATCCATATAGTCCTACCAAGGGATGGATGATTACCATCATGGAATACCTCCAAGATATATTAATCCCATCAGATAGATCTCATAAAGAGAAAATATTAGTGTGAGTAGTTAACTTCGCCCTTTATGATGGCCCAAATCACCAAAAAGTCCTCTATAAATGAGGCTTTGATGGAGTACTTATTAGATATATCGATGGAGAAGAAATAGAAGCTATTATGGAAGAAGTGCATGTAGGAGTCTGTAGTTCCCACTAGTCATGGTATAGGCTTTATAATCAAGTTTTAAGACTTGGATACTTATGGCCTTCAATGATGCAGGATTGCAGGGAATTTCCCATGAAATGTCATTCCTATCAAGTAAATGATAAATTTATCCATCAACCCCCAGAGTTTCTATATAAAAATAAATAATCCTATCCATTTCCATATGGGTAATGGATATTGTGGGGCCATACCCTCCATCTATGTCCAAGAAATTCAAATAAATCTTAACTGTTATCGAATTCTTCTCCAAATGGGCTGAGTCAATAGCCCTGAAATAAGTTAGGGACAAAAGAAATTTTAGCTTCTTGAAATCCAACATCAATACTAGATTTGGAATCCCTCATACAATAATGATGAAAAAATTCACCAATTTCTATTCAGAATAAGTGTAAAATCTATACCAGGAGTACAATATTAATTCTAACCATTCTTCCTTATATATCACGTGGCATCTAAAGAATAGATAGTGTCCTTCAACAAGAACCTATAAAACAGACTCTAGAAAATTGTGTATAAAGATAATAAGTTCTAGCCTGAAAATCTATTGCATGATTTATGGTCTTATAGGACTACAACCCATACTACTACACAGGCAAACCCATACTCACTGGTATATGGAACAAAAGCATTTTTACCCATTTATGTCTAGTTTACATTGCTTTATGTTTCCATCCATGACCAACTATACATTGATGAGAAAGACCATAAATAATTGGATGAACTAGAACTACTAGATGTAAAAATATTTCACACCTTCCATCACTTTTAGGCCTATCAAAATTGGATAGCACAAGATTTTAAAAATAAGGTCCACCTTTACTCATTCCTCCAAGGAGAGCTGGTATTGGTCCTTAGAAATCCAATGATACCAGTAAGGAAGCCTCTAAAACTTGAACCAAAGTGGGAAGGAAATTATTCCATACATAAGGTCTATCCTAACAAAAATTATTCCTTGATATCAATGGATGGAGAGAATATTAAAACTCTGACCAATGTAAGGTTCCTGAAGAAATACTTCATATAATCACACATAGCATGTACCAACTGTAAGACGTTAAACTACGTGGTGGGTCTTTGTTTAATGACCATAAAAGGCATGAAATAATACCCATGCTACATGATGTTAAACTAAATGACATCATAATCCTTATCACATGATGATAAATTTCATGACATATAGTCCTAGTAGTATGACCTAAAACTACAAGTTACTATTCATCCTCACTGCATGAAATTAAACTGCATGGTTAATGTCCCTATCATTTGAAGTTAATAAACTCCAAAATAATCATGGGTTGAGACATTACTCATGATCCCTTAAAAATGGTAATTAATCTCAGGTGTAAGTCCCAACCATATCCCTCTAACCCTTCAGCAATTCGAGATGCCCTCCTGGCTAGACAAGAGGAATAAAGGATGGGTAACTCCCATGCATTAGCCCCACTTACATCATCTCCACCACATAGTGGAACTTGGTCCCCCATTTTGGGCATAAGTATCAACACTATCACATCCTTACCACATTACAGTAAACCAAATGATCCCACACAAAACTAATTATGGCTTGATTGTCATTCCAATGAGATATGTAGTGGCTCCTAGACCTTCCTTCTGAGGTCCATCATTGATTAAGGGAAAGAAAACCCCATGAATTTTCCATGTGTATGAATCATATCTACACAGGGAACCTTTCCAGGACACATGACTTGATTACCATTACAATATGATGTATAATGATGCCTAAACCTCATGTTTTGGTCCTGGCCATCATCCTGGAAAATACAAAATCCCATTTCCTTGTGTTAAAGCCTGATTTTTGTGGGGAAAAATCTCTCAAGAACTATATATGTATTGATTATCATTCAAATTAGATACATATTTTTACCTAGATCTTCGGTCTCGGGTATATTCGAAATAAAAAAAATCCCCCACTCCCTGTATATGGATCAAACTTGCACATGTAACATTCTAAGAACTACATATGGCTTGATTATTATTCTCATGAGATACATAGTGATGCCCATATTTCCATTCTTGGTCCCAGCTGCAACATTTCATTTCTTTCATGCTGGTTCATCCTTGTCATCACCTCATGACATTAAATTTCTTGGGATTTCAAGAACCACATATGGATTGATTATCATCCTAATGAGATATATAGTGATTCCTAGATCATATCTCTTGGACCAACCACCACAGAATATAAATTCCCCTATCCTTCACTTGTTTTGTCTTTATTCCATGAAAATAACCTTTTTCACTCCTAGTTTCTCACATTGAGCAAAGATCATGTGGGAATAATATTTTCAATAAATGGATTCCTTGAATAATCGAGGCATATAAATTCACCTTGGGGTTAATATGGTTATGAATGAAATACCTTAAGAGGGACACCATATTTCCTTATCACATAAAGATAAAACTGCATGATTTCCTCAAGAACTCCATATGGATTGATTCTCATTTCAATAAGTTATGTAGTGATGCTCAAATCTCCAGTCCTGGGACCAACTGCATCACAATATAGAAAATGTCCCTAATCTCCCATGTATGATTTAGATCTACATGATCAGACCCAATATGAGTTTCACCTTATAAATGAACCTAAATTCATAACAAAATAAAAAACCCCCCATTTTCCCCATGCATGAATTCAATCAATGTGGGGAATTTTTTTAAGAACTACATATGGTTTGATTATCATTCCAATGAAATACGTAGCGATGCCTGGGCCTCATGTCCTAGTCCCAACCATAGAGTAAATAAGAGTACCCCTATCCTATTTAAAAACAAATATATATGCAAGAGATCTTAATTTTGGTCCCCTCATTAGGGGGTCCACTAAGGAAATAGAGATGTCCCCCTTCTATATATGAATATGATCTATGCAAGAGAATATACACATCATGGTTAATATCAATCCAAACATTTCCCTTGTTCTTGAACATATCCCTTCCACTTTTCATACTCATAATCTTGGAAACTTCCAGAACTTTATAACCTTACTCTATATCCCGATGATAGAATGTATGATACATATGGACTCTTTTTCCTGATTATGATATAACTCACTCAAGAGTATTTTCATAAAGTATCCCAAAAAATGGATTTTTTAGCCAAAGGTTTACACTATTTACTATGTTGTAACATGCCTTAGATGGATTTGTATAAAACAACCCACAAAATGGGGTTTTCAATCAGCAATAACTTCGTCTTTGGGAGAATCCTCTTCTACCAGTGTAAGATTTGATGACATTATATTGGAACTCGCAATTCCAATTTAGTCTTCAATCATCCATTCCATACTTATCCCATATACTTTTTCTTGATCTAAAAACCATAAAGACCATGGTTTACCATTTACTCCCTCATGTATGAAGTTTGCTGGAATAATCTTTGTTTGGTAGGCCACATATATCATCTGTTGTTTCTATAATTTTATGGTCCTAGTCATATGACCTAAAAATATAGGCACTATTTTCCCTATTTTGGGTTAGACCATAGTAGGAAACCTCTCTTTTCCATTTTGGGATAATTTTGACTTAAAATTATCCTCCCATATCAGGTAATTTCCTTATAAAAACCAAATTCTATGCATAGGGAATCCAAATTTCCATAAAATATAATCAAATTTTAGCAATAGAATGTCATAATTCCTAAGAAATTATTTTCCTAACTATTATGTAACACAACCCAGTTGGATCTACATAAAACAACCCACAAAACAAGTTTTTCAGCCAAGGGATGCCACTAATTGACTATGCTATAACACACAACATTCAACTTTGCATAAAATATACCACAAAATGGGTTTGTCAAATATTGGTAACTTTTTCCTGAGGAGAGACCTCCTCTATCAGCATAATTCTTCTTTCCCCGTACCACTTTTTAGATTAATAAATCCCTAGATTGTATCTTATTACTTTCTCCTATCACACATGAATATGGTAGAACATTTTTGGACAAATTACCAGGAATGATAGAATCATTAATATATCAGTCAAAGCTAAAGGTTTAAATTATTTACCCCATAATTTCCTTATTGTATGAATTTAAACTACATAGCCTAATTTCCTTACTATATGAATTTAAAATTCATAGTAAACATCCTTTTTGTAAGAAGTTAAGTTACATGGTTAATTTATTGGTCGCATGATATTAAACTACAAGATACTTTAACCCTTTCCAGAGTGGGACCATCCCCCCTAACATTAATAATTTGAAAACATATACCATCCTCCACACATTCTAAATTTGTGTGGGTGTAGTTTCCCATTCTAGAATAGTGCTAATATATATTCTCTCTTCATTATCATACATTTCCCATCAAAAAACACCCATCATGGTCATGAGAAATTCTAATCTCCATAAAATTCCTTTGTACATCAGTAATAGAATGTTATAATTATTTAGAACTCCTTTTCCTGACAATTCTATAATATAACCCATTTGTATTTGAATAAATTATCCAAAAAAATAGGGTTTTCTACCAAAGGATGCCACTATTGATTATGTTATAACACACCCCAGTTGGTTTTGCATAAAATATCCCATAAAATGGGTTTGTTAACTAGTGGTAACCTCATCCTCTGGAGAGACCCCCTCTATTCCTAAATATCTTATTTTAGATTTGGAAAAAAAAATTCATGTCTCAAAATTCCCCTTCATAGGTTATCTGAATAATGGGGGAACATTATCATCCAATAAGACCTATTTAGTCCATCGTTTCAAAATTTATGGTCAAAGCTGTTTGACCTAAAACACTAGCCTCACTAGTTCGACTTGTATGAATTTAAACAGCCCAAAAAAAGAGACATAATACTTTATAGATTGAAAACCCATAAAGGTAACTCTAGAAAAAAGTTGAGTCTTCTCTCACTAGACCAACACTCTGTATAGTTTAGGAAAAAATCGAGCAATGAAAAGACAAAAATGAAAAGTTTTTATGGTTGTTCATATAACCTTAGAAATAGTTGAACTATTCTCTCTAGGAACCAAAAATTAGAAAAAAACTATAGCACTCTCTAATCCTAGTCATTGTAATTACATCAAAATGAAATTCAATCAAATGAGTCATTTTTCAGTGTTGTATTGCAAGCATAATAAGGATTGAAATACAAGAACAACTAACTAGGAACAAAAATTCTTTTCATTTATGTTTTAAAGGGAAGGGGGATTTCCAAATTCTAGAACCTCTCCTCTAAATGTTACGGTTTATCCTCAACATAGTATTTGGTAAGTTGAAATTGACCTTGATTGATTTCCATATCTTTCCAAAGCACATCCCTTTGTACAACACCAGAATCCTCAACTTTATGGAGATTCTCCTGCTCTGCACCAACAACGTCTCTTTTTTCTGATAATACCCCTACCAAAGAGCAGTGGAGTTAAAATAACTCTTCCTTTGAGGATTTTAATTCCTATTATAAGGTCATTATTTGAAGAGACTTATCATCAAGGAAGTCTTGGTACTCCTCCACCTTCTTGGAGTGACTGACCTCAGCTAATACTATAACAATTCCGAGTTACTCAAATTGGTCCACCAACTACTCCTTAACTTTTTGTGATCTTCACCCCTCTTCCATTTTTTAGATGATCACCTTCCCCACATCATGGATTTCATGGTAATTAAATCTTCTATATGCCAATATGGAAATCTTAAATGGGATTCGATGAAGTCGTGAAGAGATTTCCTTAAGAGGAGCCTCTCCAATTATCTTCCAGATGTCCCACTGTACTAAAAGGTGTGTAGTTCAGAAAGCCTCCTATGTCTCTAGATCATAATTGGAGATGATCTCATAGGGAGAGACATATATCAGAATTAGTGCACTCAGCGAGCTACCTTATTCCGGTCCCTCCAAAATAGACACATCTCCACCCATTGATGTTGGTGGAACTTCCATGGAAGCCCCATATCTGGCCCAATCACCAAAGCCGATGTCACTGGATAACAGGTGAAACTTCTCATCGATACTAGAAGGTCAAAAATAGAAAAGGTAGTGAAGTGAACAAAAAAATTGATGATAGTCACCCGTTACTAGGTCAATCATTGTGATCGACACCTATATGGTGACCCCAGCCTCAACTCTCAGAGTGGGAAAATCCTAATAAGGAACATTCTCTTGTGTTTGTTCCATATCCAAGATCAAAGGCTCTAAGGTATTCCCCACATTGGTATTTACCACCACCGAATCCAGGATCAGTGGATCTTGAGAATCTACAACTTTAAGATTCTCATATATCACTCCCTTAGAAACAATAGTAGTGTGAACTTAGAATCCTTGTTCATGAAGTTACTTGGTGATGTTCTCTACATAAAAATATGTTCAAGTTGAAATTTTATGCAAAGCATTAGGTGAAAGAAAAATCAATTGTGTCTAAAAAATGCAAGAATGATAGAACTCATGCCCATCCAATTCCTTTAGAAAACCCCCAAAATCCTTGATTTAACCTACAATATCAGTGTATGGATTAATTAGATCCCATAGTTCATGATACGTGGTGTCAATTATCACAACATACTCACCAATAAGGGTATCCAAGGTGCATTTTTCAAGACCCAAATTGGCTCCACCGAAAATCCCCTTCGTTGACTGATCAATAAGAACATCATCGACATCCCCCATATAACTAGGGTTAGCATCGAAAACTTCATCAAATCATCTGAGATCCTTGTTGGAACCTTCTTGGGAAATAATGGGATCAACATTGACTATCATAGGGTATTATGGTTCGAGCAATGGATTTGAAATACCACGAGGATAGAAAAGTCATAAATAGTACCTGACACCTAAGGTAATGAATTCGACATTACCATGAACCTCTCCCCTCTCTGTATGACTTAGGGAAGGTACACCCACATACTTCGATGATTCATCCATTAGAAAAATTGATTCATCCTCCTGGATCCATGCCTCTCTAGGGGCACACTCTCCGGTCCTTGAAGGATCAGTGCCAGACTCTTGAGGGATGAAAGTGATGCATATTCTAAAAAAGAAAAATATGGTAAAAAACACATGTCAAGTAGGTCATGATATCAAATGATAACACAAAGTCTTAATATGACAAATATTCTAGGCCAACTTCATTGACCTCTTTAACTTCCTCTATCGAGATGGTGAAGATCCCATCTTTTTTTTCTTAACAAAAGGGAATCATGGGAACAATCAAGGTTTTCTCGCCATCATATCCTCCATAACGGTCCTATAACATGGGGAAGTATTTGGGGATTTAAGAGCCTCATTCAATTCCTCAATGGGGGTGACCATGGTCCCATACTTCGACGAATCAAGTGCCTCTATTGATGCTCCTCCAACCGGTTCTTCTTATTCTTATCTTACAAACTATAGAATGAAATCCACTTAAGATTAAAGATAGTGGATGAAAGAGTAGAAAATGGAAATAGGAAAAGATAAATACATAAGTAGGGTTGAGTTAGATGTACCATTAATCCTTAGGATGAAAAAATACCCCCTAAAACACTCCCCGGTATATTATGTTAGACACTCACTTTGTGGCTGAGGTTTGATTATCAGTTTCATATATAGAAGCCTCCAAATCCTAAAGAAACCTCATCACCTCAGATAGACCAAAATTAGGATGAAGATAAAAAGGTGATATGATATCACCCAATTCATGTATTCACAAACCATCCTAGATAAACTCCAATGCATCACTAAAATCATGAGTTATTCTCTCTGAAACCCAGATTGCTATGGGTTGCACATATTTTGACTTTGATGCAGATGGCTGTGAGGAAGAACCAACACCCTTCGATTTGGAATCCTTTTAGGCCTCTTTTATTTCATGGGAGAATGAGGGGATGAAACATGAGCCTCCTAAAAATGATGAATATTAGACCGCCTTGGCACACGAGGTGTGTTATTCTCAAACCTAGCCTGCCAGATAGTATTTTCCTAAGATCACTTCATAGGATCTGGAGCTTTAGCATCATCATATTCAGATTAATCCATTTTACCATGAATAACATAACCATTAGTTTTCATGTTCTTGACCTGGAAAATTCCCTTTGACAATACCACTTGAGGGTATGAAGAGATCCACACCTTGGAATACCTAGCCTCCAGCCCGATTGATGCATCTGATGGAGACAAGGTGATTGAAATTTTGGATACCTCCATGGGCATAAGGATCAAAATATTTCAGGATACCATTTGATTCTTATATAGACTAAAAATTAATAGGGGGACAGATGATTGACTGTTTAAGGAATTTAAATTGGTTGGAAAATTGATATGGAGTATACGCTTCATAGATGATCTCACTTTCAGTACGACCTGCCAGTACGCTATCTTGAACACTATCCTATACGAACTCGGATCATAATTATTATACTCTCAATCATTGGTAAATGTCCCAATCAGTGTGTTTCCTTGTGGAAAGAAGTTAAATTCCCCTGACACATTCAACATCCTCATCACCTCATCATACTTTAGGTTTAGAGGATGGATTCTAGAGACAACTGGAATGATTGGGAGAAATCAACTATCGGGCATTTTAACTGGGCTCAGTTCCATATATGAACTGAAGTGTGCTTCAATACACCCCCAAAACACTTAAAACAACACTGAAATTTTAAATGGGTCCATCCTGGTGTATTTATGTAGTAAGAAATGATAAATTTTTTCCAGAACAGGGGCATCCAATCCTATGTACTTTCCCTTTGCTAGTCTCACTACTATAACAAAAGTTCATAGCTTCACACGACCATTAGAATCACATAATGGATGTAGATAAATTCTTATCCACATAGCAATGAATCTAGCTAGGTGAGTCTTCACATCAAACTTGGGGTTGACCTTATAACCCCAATGAGTGTAATGGATCTTCTCTAATGTAGTCCAAAATGTTATATGAGTGCCCCAATTATCTATAGTGGGACATAGTGTAGGGTTCCTATAACTTGTACCTTCTCCTGGTAGTTCTAGAAAATTGTTCATCCATGTTGCAGCTTGGATTTCACCCCTAGGGAGAGGATATTTGTTATGCAACTTCTTTTCCATCTTGAAAAGATCATGGGCCAATGAAGGTGTTCATTCAGTGTCATCCCATGTTGTGTTCAGTGGGATGAACTCTTCATATATTTCACCAAGAATAGGGAACTCCATAGATTCTATATATGTCCTACAGGATGATGCCAACTTCACCATGTGTTAAGTGAAAGGAATTTGTCTGTGAGCTCTATCAACTCAATAATTTGGGGATGATATCTGGGTTCTTGTAGAAATAGGTTTATCCTGCCCAAAAAACATCATAAATATATACATCTTTCAGTTTTTTTGAATTTTGTGCAAGTCTAACACACCCAGTAGTCCCACATCCACTGAGACTTGACTCCCCCTTCAAAATGGAAATACCAATCCTCCTTACAACCCTACATCTGATCTATCTGTGAAGTGAAAAAGGCTGACTCTATAGTTTCCAGGCATAGTAGAAGCATGCGATGGGCAGTGCCCAACTTTGTTTTTTTTGTGTATGTTCAATGATCAATCCGCGATCTACATTACGATAAACACTCTGATCAATGGAATTGAATCAAACAATAAAGACAACATGAATCACATCAGAACCAGAGATAGGATCATCACATATTATTTATAATTAATTTAATTAAATAAGAGTTACCTTGATGGAATTATTTATTTGTTAATGGACATGGTAATAGATCTATGATGAACATTTGTTTTGTTGTAGGAATCAAGTGCATATTCCCTCTAATGATGATCCACATGTGTTCCACTAATCTTTATACATCACCAAAGGAATCTCTGCATTCTAGCATGACATATCCTTGCGCTTGAATTGTTTTCCTTTTATTGCTATGAGAATTGATTCTAAAGCATTCTCCTTCATATGGTGGAGGAAGATTGATCTTCATTCTTGGGAGTAATCTTGGAGAAGAGAGATCTCAAGGGTTTGATAGAATTCTCCAATTATGTTGTGTACAACCCAAACAAATTAATTGTTCTATAGAGAAAATAACATAACTGGGTTTATATATCACTAGGGTTAAAATAAAATAATTGCACAAATGACCTTAATTATTTATTTAATCCTAGTGAAAACCCCATGTCAAATAATAATAATATTATTATTATTATTTATCGACATGAGCTTAACTTGTGAATTGAAATTTAATATTATTTAATCAAATAATATTCAATATTTATTATTTTCTCACCAGACCTAAAATCCTAGTCCATCATTCCACCATAATATTTATAAGACATTGAATAGTTTCTAATTATTTATTAAATAAATATCACTACATTATTCCCAAATAAAGAAATAAATATTATATTCACTAAATATAAATTAAATATTTAATAAATATTTGGCTCACATTATATTATATTGAATAACTGGAAATGAAATAAATGTAATCAAGAAAATATGAATAATAATTAAACCACATGTGAGAATAATATTTATTCAAGTTCTTAAATATTAAATAAAAATATATTATTTAATTGAGATTCTGGATGTACTTAGTGTGTGAAAATCTAGACCTCTTTATCAGTGGCATTAGGTGTAACAGCTTAAAGTCCAAGGTTAGTATCTAACAACTTACCAAGGAACCCATAGAGAAAGAAGTTAATGCCTAAATGACTTAATACCTCATACAAAGGATTACTATGTAATGTAATCCATTTATCACAACATCTCAAATAAAGCATGTCGGTGCCATCAACCTATGTGATCGATGTCTCTTTATTTGACTTTTGAAAATAGAACTTTCCTATAGAACACCATGTCCATAGGTTTATTTAGGACATATCATTTCCTTCAAAGGGCCTGAGATTTTAACTTCATTTAAATAACAGAAGGGATAATTCCTTTCTCACGTTATTCATTAATGAAATATTACTTGTGACACACCCAACGTATCCTACTTCTCTAAGAACATCTATCATCACTGTTTTCATCAATGCATCAAATTACGTGACTCATAATAACCATTAATAATAATCTTAAAGTCTAAGGACCAATACACATGCCCATAAATAGGAACATGCAATGACACATATAAATGTGGATTTCTTACCGGTGGGTCCAATTCTCATAATATCCTACTAGATATTACCAAGGGCGTACACTATGAGAAGGTTCCTCAAAGTCCTATAGGTTTCCTCCCTTAATATCTTGTATTATTTGTGTCCCTCAAATGATATCATCTGACTATAGAACATATATTTAAGAATATTTTCATAGCACTTACGAGTTTTCATCATAGTGGATAACTGTTATGACCTTTTTAGTGTGACATCTACTATAGGGAAATTATCACATACTATGTTACATATAAGAATAATCATGATATGATAAAGAGTTTATTAATATTAAAAACTATGAATACAAGTTATCATAATGTACACAGATTTTAGTTATAGGGAATGAACTCTAAACAACTCCCATTTTCACTAGACCCAACTGCTAATAACCTTTATTACTCTAGCTCTCACATGATACCCACGCTTCTGCGGAGATATGAATTTAATCAAGGGGTCCACTACATTCTCTTCTGTGGTTACTATTCTCACTGCAAGTTCAACCATTTGATAAAAGTCCCTTAAGAGGTGATACTTCTGAAGTATTTTCTTAGTCCATTGGTATGTACTTGGCTCTTTTTCAAGATCCATCACTATAGTATTATCATAATACAATGTGATAGGGTCCTTACTTCTAGGAACCACATCAATCTACAAGAAAAATTTATGAATCCAAACTACTTACTTGGATACATCATAAGCTACTATATAATTGGATTCCACTGTAGAATTAGCAACAACTGGCTTCTTTTAACTCTTCTAACTCCCAACTCTTTCGTTGAGAGATAAAAATATCATAACTGTGACTTTAGATCATTATGATATATCTGAAAACTATAATAAATATAACCCTTGATGACCAATTCATCATCTCCTCTATACACTAGGAACATATCCCTAGTTATTCTCAGATACATAAGGATATATTTAACATCATCCCAATGATGCTCTCATGGATCTTCTTAATATCTTCCTAATATGCTCATTGCATAGGCAACATCAATTCTAGTACATATCATGGAATACATGATTAATCATATCACTGAAGCATATAAGATATTACTCATTATATCTTTCTCATATTGTGTATGAGGGCACATTTTCTTAGAAAGATGTAAACCATGTGACACTAGAACCAATAACCTCTTAGATTGTTACATACTAAATATCTTTAGTATATAGTCAATATATAAACTTCAACTTAGTCCAAGTATCATTTTTAATATATCATGAATGGACTTGATCCCTAGAATATAGGCTGCTTCACCTAAGTCCTTCATGGAGAAAAAATTGTTTAACTAGTCCATAACAGATTGTAAAACCGGTATGTCATTTCCAATAAGTAATATGTCATCAACATATATTACTAGGACAATGACTGCATTCCAACTAAACCTCTTGTTAAGACATGGATCAAATTCATTCTTAATGAAACAAAATTTTTTTATGGATCCATCAAATCAAATTTTCCAAGACTTGGATGTTTTCTTTAATCCATAAATGGATGTCTGAAACTTGAAAATCCTTTTTACATCACCTGGAGTCACAAAACCTTCTAGTTGTGTCATATAGAAATATTCATAAAGGTTCCCATTAAGGAATGAAATTTTAACATCCATCTACAAATTCTCATAGTCATAGTAAGATACTATGTAAAGTAGAATTATGATGGATTTAAACATGAAAATTAGTGAAAAGGTTTACTCATAGTCAATTACTTGATGTTGTTTAAAACCTTTAGCCACCAGCCTTTCTTTATAGGTATTTACCTTACCTTGAATATCCAGTTTTCTCTTGAATACCCATTTTCATCCAATGGGAATTACATTAACTGGTGCATTGAACAGAACCTAAAAATGGTTTTGAAACATGTAATCCATTTTATAATTAATGGATTATTTCCATCTTGCATCTTATGATCTCTATACTGGATCCTCATAGGAGAGAGTTTTATCATTATCAAAAAATAACGATTCACCTTCATCGGTGACTAGAAAAACATATATCTCTATTTATATTACCTCTCTTATTCTCCTACATAGAACTTGTGTTTCAAGAACTACTTATAACAAGGGGACCTATGAAATCTATTCCTATACCAACTCTTGTGTATCTTGAGCATCAACTTCATCAAAGTCAATCTTTCTCCCACTATACTTTTTGAGGATGTGCTCCATATCAAGAAAGACAGATTGTCTGGAGACTATCACTTTCTTTTATGTGGGATTGTATAGCTAGTATCACTTTGTTTCATTAGGATACCATATAAAGATACACTTTGTGACCTGAGGTGATAGTTTGTTTCCTAATAAGTCCTTAAAAAATTTCTCACAATCCCATACACTTCTATGAAAGAAAACATGTTTCTTTTAACTCCATAACTCAAAGAGAATTATATTTTCAACTTTATTTGGTACTCAATTTAATGTTCATGTGGCTTTTTTAATGAATATCCTCAAAAGTATAATGGAAGATCTGCATGATTCATCACTGACCTTACCATGTCTAATAAGGAATGGTTCCTCCTTTCACTAACACCATTCCACTATAGTGTGTAAGGTGGTGTGAGTTAAGAAAGACTCCCAAAATCCCATAAAAATTCAATGAACTCTTGGTTGATATATTCAACACATCAATCTAATTGAGGATTCTTTATCTTCTTTCTATATTGATTATCTACTTCATTCTTGAATTCCTTGAATTTATCAAAGGACTCAGACTTATACCTCATCAAGTAGATATAGCCATATCTACTCAAGTCATCAATAAAAGTTATGAAGTAAGAATATCCACATCTAGATTCTACTAGAAATGGTCTACACACATCAGTGTGTACCAATCCTATAATCTTTCTGGACCATTCACCCTATACACCAAATGGTGGGTTAGTCATTTTTCCTTGTAAACAAGCATGAAATCTTTCAAGTGGTTTTATATTAGAAGATTCTAAATAACCATATTTATAGAGCTTTGTCAAACACTTCTCATTTACATGACCAATATGGTGATTACAATGTTGGATGTTATATGAGTCATGTGAACATGACTCATTATCAATTGCCAACACTTGGTTTTCATAATTTAATGCATAAAGACCATTATTTAAATGAACCATACCATAACATATTTTTTCCCTATAAAAGAAACAAATTTTAATTACAAACTTGAAAATAAACCCATCTATATCTAGGCATGATACATAAATTGTGTTCTTGGTAACCGTAGGTACATAATAACAATCTTTTAAAACCAAAATCATTCTTATTGGTAATGAAAGGTGGTAGTCACCAATGGCCAGAGCAGCCAACCTTACACAATTAACAGCTCTTAGATCCACCAATACTCTATAAATCTTTCAAAATCTACTTAGTTCCTACATTTGGATATATACGTGAGTACTAAATCTGTATCTAATACTCAATGTGTAGATATTGAAATACTACTCTCAATAATGACTGCAATTTTTTCATCCCCTTTCTTTTGGGTGTAGTTCCTCTTCCAGTGGCCTGAATTTCCACATAAAAAACATAATACCTCATTTTATTTGCCCATATATTGGATCTTCTTCTTATTGTAAGGATAGTTATTGGGAGATTTAAAATATTTATAGGTCTTGGGCTCCTTTACCTTGTTATTCCTTTTCATGTTCACCATAAGGACTATGGGTTTATCATGCCCCATGTACTTATCCACACGGTGAATCAAATTAAGAAGTTATAAAAGACTCTTCTCATTATTGATCATATTATAATTAATAATAATACTATATAAGGTCTTTATAAGTGATGAAATTATTATATCTATATGAAAATAATCTGATAATTTAATTTTGAAGATGTTTAAGAGTTCAATTTAGTCAAAAATCATGACTACATGAGGCCTAGATGGTGCAGACTCTCTAAGATTAGTTGTAAAAAAAGCATTGGATATCTCATGTATCTCTTCTCTCACCTTCTCTTGATAGAGATCCTAAAGGAGAGACATCATGCTATGTGAATCCATGTCCACTTACAGCTTCAAAAACTCATTGGACATGTATTAAATCATAAAACATTGAAAATATATAGCATCATTTAGATGTTTCTCATAGAGATATATCTCTTCATCACTTTTTAAATTACCATACGCAACTAGAAAACATTATTCCAACACATAAAATTTCCTTTAATGGAGAAGTATAATGCATAAGTGTGTTTTCCACTCTTGAAAATTTTTGTGAGTGAGAAGGTTATCCTTCTCAGGTATGGATCACAGAGATATGTTTGATGTTATTTTAATTGTGTTTCTAAAAAATAAGATGAGAATAAATTTAGAACTTTATCTGATAAAATTTAGAAAAATAAATAAACATTATAGTTATTAGTCTCCCACTATTTTATTGAAACCCAATAGCACTCACCATTGGCTTCATAATATCCTATTTCTTGGAAATTCTAGTGTAGAGGATCCAAATTCCCCTTCTCATTACCCAAACATTGGTTGGTCAAGAAAATTGAATGGTTTTAGGTAGTCATTCCAAATTACAACTACATTAACTCATAGTTCCTTGATCTGTTGAGTGGAATCCCCAATCCTAAAATCATCAATTTAGATTTCCTTAACCCTTTCCTCTCAGTTACACTATGTCCTAATTTGGTAGTCAAACCTTGATATGAATTTAGTTAATTCAACCCAAAAATTCAATTTATAATTCCCTAATAATTTAAATCCCCCCAAATTTTATTGGTCAAGCACTTTGAACTATGTTTCTATTTTAACTAACGTAGTGGAACGCTATACCAAATTAATACATATAATTGAGGGACTTTATACTTTATGAGTAAATTTCCAATTATTATCTTTATTAAATGATTGTTAACATTAATTGGATTTACTTAAGTGATTAACCATGTCTTAGGTAATATTTACACATAAGACAATTTATTTTATTTCTATCTTGTATGCTCGTTAATTTCATTAATTTATGTGATCATGAAAAAACATCCATAATGAAATAATCACAAAACTGACAGAAATAAAATAATAAAGCAATATTATCATGATCTTTTTCAAGTGTTTAGTTTATATAGAAGTTTATAAAACAACCATTTAACTAGGGTAAAAATCCCCTTGAAACATTTATGGTTTTTGTTACAGCTTTCCACCTGTCGACCAATGTATCTCTCTTAGATTGGTTTCACCTCAGCTCCAAACTTAAACCAACTCCACTAGCTTGGGAGCTCCATCCATTATATATGATTTTACTCACATGTAAGTGAGGGAGAAAAGATTTACATAAAAGAAACCATGGGTATGCAGGACCTATATAATAATAAGAGAGAAGGAACACATGCCAACAATTTAATTTAATAATAAATCAAATGAAACCAATCACTTACAAAGGTCTGATCTATGCTCCTGATAATCCACATGAATGCAACGTATTACAAATTTAATAGAACTATAATTCAATTCTTAATTTTTATTATTTAAGATAAATCATGCTCGAATCAATTAATTATTATCTTTAATTAATCAATTCTTTTATCTCAGTTCTTATTCGAATTTCCTTGAGATTATAATCCATTATAATTTTAAATAAATTAAATTTATTTATTTAAAATTAATTATGTACATAAATGTACCTCTGAGAAAACATGGTGAATACCCATCTGAATCTACATAACATGTATTATACTCATATATAGTTTTACCTATTGTGACATATAGCATAAAAAAATTATCAAACACTTTCATGACGTGTATTATCAACTTAATGATTACACAAATTAACTGATTTTTTGGTCATGTTTTATACTTTAATGCACATAGAGTAACAATTATAATATGAATCATACGTGATATAAAGATCTAAAAATTAAATTGATATTAATTAAAAATTTATATATATATATATATACATATATATATATATTAAAAACTTATCACATGGAATGTACTATCAACTTAATGACCATATAGAAGCACATGTCGATAAGGTTTACATAGTATAATAAATAAAATTTTAATATGCATAATTTTGCAGACGGCGTGTACAGACGAGCTACATGGCATGTACACCTATTACTGTGTATCCGAGGAACATGCCTTGGTACTCAGTGTGTAAATCAGGCCTTATAAAATTGGATTATATAGTATGCATCATGGAAAACACGACATGTTAACACTCAGTTACACAGTCACCAGTTAGGCATGCCATGTATGAAATACATGGACCATCTATGACTCAAAGGGACTATATATCATGTAAGTTGGATACAAAACTTTTAATCCACATAACTATGTGGCAAGATAGACCAGTCAATACTTGGTGAAGCCGTGACAAAACTCCACCCCAATCCTCACTTAAATAGAGGGGGTAAAGGTGAGTAACTTACCGAGTAATTAATGAGGTTCATTTAATTAATGAACCTCTCAATCCCCCAATGGTGTAGTTACAAATAAAGGAGAGTCAAGACATTTATTAGATTGACAAGTCACCAGTCCCCACCACCACCGCTCATCCGCTGGAGAAAAATAAATAAAATAACTTGTTAAGTTATTTTATTATTTTTCTATAAAGTGAAAAATTTAACTTTTTATCTCGAACTACTGTGGTTGAAGTGAAGCTTCCCCTAAGATAATCTCAGTGTTATAGATTCAATGGTGCCCTTGTTTTTTTAATCCGAGCACCGGTTCAAAAGATAGAAAACACTACCCACGTGTTTACTGAACATACCTTTTAAAAAGTTCAAAAAAATTCATTTCAGGCACACCAGGCCTCAGAATCATGCACTATTAATTTTTTCAGATTCATGGTAATCCTAAATAATTTAAAAAAAATTACATGTAATTTCTAGGTCTTTACAATGAGGTCTACTCGGGTGCCCCAGTACAATGGTGTCCTGAGCAGGGCGTGAGATATAAATCCCAGTAGGTTATGACCCATAGTTTCTACAACTATATATAGTCTGTGAATATAAAGTAAACCAATGTGTAGGTATAAGAAGAATAACTATAAGTAGTACTAAATGAATAAGTAAATACCATTCAGCTCAAGTTTTAATAAGACACCTAGTTAACTCTACATTCTTCAACTCATGTCTAGAATGAGTGTACGAACAGTAACCATATGTATATAGTAATAATATATACATAGTATATTTATATATTTCATCCACATATATGAACCAAGTACGTGTGGATGTAAGTGTCCATATACCTAGAATACGATGTGCTGGCTGGACCGAGGCATAACTCAATCATCTATAATCAGTCTAAATGATCCTATAAGATTAAGTAATAAGGTGCATTTGCTACATCTCATAATGAGTGGGAGACATCATGATCATCAATCAAGGTGGTGAGTGTGTCGTCATGCCAACACTCTAATAGTAGTGAGTGTGTCATCATGACAACACTTACAAGGGATGTGGTACACTATGCCCACTTTACATATAGTATCACAGGTTTGAGACATCATGCTCAACACTTGATGTAATGGAGAGTGGTACTTCCATGCCCAAAAAAACCCTTACCATCATTCCACAACCTATATCAAGGTGTAATCATTTTTATAATAATATCCATTAGGCATTACCTCTCATGATTTACATTTATCAACCCATTATAAATAATGATTTACAATTATAAAAATTTGCATAAGTTGTGCTTATTAAATCATAAAAAGAGGCATGGTCATACCACCCAAATAAATTCTATTTAAATTAAACCATTTAATTCATTCAAGGAAATAAATCCATCATAAACATTCCAATACAATTAATACATTCCATTTAATCCACTTAATCATGGAAATTCGTTTTTATAATGTTAAAGGAAGAACATAGAAGATTCCTTTGACAATTGAGGAATTGCCTACATGGAAAATGTCATTTATAATATGGTACAATCCCTTAGGAGGTCCTTGGTTCAAATCAACATTTATATATAAATGGATGGATACACCATATAATAGTAACAAACAAAGGCCATGTACTAGCATGACACTTATCAAGCACTAACATAAAGTCACAGGGAAATTATAGAGCAATAAAACCACCATGGTTTAAATAACTAATCAATACCTTTTAGCTTAGAAGATAGTGTACCTCAAATGAGGTTTTTGATTATAAAACATGAATTTTTTTTAAAAAAATAATTTATTCATATTTAAGAATCAAATTTCAATCTAGCATAATTGATCATCAAAAACAAGATTTATATCTCAATTAATCAAAAGGAACCTTTTAGAAAGCCACCACACATGAGAATTAAATTATATAGATAAACATAGCACTTGAGAGGTTCCATTATCATTTGTGAAAATTCCTAAAAG
This sequence comes from Viscum album, assembly GCA_963277665.1. Lineage (NCBI taxonomy): Eukaryota > Viridiplantae > Streptophyta > Magnoliopsida > Santalales > Viscaceae > Viscum > Viscum album. Next base: position 1,868,951,958 of record OY728120.1, on the reverse strand, counting down.
GGGAAATTCCATTATTAATCCAAGATGAACTCTTAGAAGGCATTCCATGAATTTAATCAATTAGTAATAAAGGGAAATAAGTGCTTATTCACCCAAGGGATTTCCATGATCAATTTTGACATCCTAAAATTAATAAACTAAGTTAAAAAGGAGTAATACTATGTGCATAAACCAATTTATATTTAATAAAACATTTTTAAATCAACATGCGACAAAGGCTATCATGCGGTGCAACGATGCTATTCCTAAAACGTTAGAAAATTTAGGAAAAATACATAGATCAACAACCTAATTATTAGGATGATTTACTTATCTAATATCAAGGTTTTATTTTGTCTGATTTGGAAGAAATCTATGAAATATACATTTTACCTAAAAATTGGAAAAATGATCTCACACAAAAATAGAACAATAGACCAGAAGAGAAACTTATAAAGGATTCAAGAGGAATCAAGAGCATACTAATGAAGATCCATCGATACTGATGGTGTTCAATTCAGAAAAAGAATGGGGGATATACATCAAAGATTTGGATATGATTCGTAGGAAAAACCCATTGGAGAAGAGACCTATGCACGCTATAGGAGGAAGAAAAGAAAAATGAGTTTTAAAAATCATTAAGGGAAATTTTGTAATTTCAACCTCAAGAATGGGGAATATTTTTTGGCTATATGGTTTCCAAACTATTCACAAACCATGAGGTACCCTCTTCCAAGGAAACCCACCTCACAATGTTTATGCCACACAATTTGGATAACCATTCACCAAACAAGTGGTAAAAATTTATTAGGTACTGCATAAGTGGCACTAACTGTGAAGGATGGGTTCACAGTTTGGGTAAACCATGTGAATTCCATGTGATGCCTATTGATCCTCTAAAATAGTCCGCACAGTTTTCTATTAGGGGATGCAGTATTTCAGAAAAACTATGTACCCTATGCAGACCTTCCAAAACTTGGGATTTTAGGGCCCGATGCTCTTGAAACTCAACGAGACACCCAAGAAACCCCTTGGGTATTTACCCAAGTCTAAAAGAAACACATAGAAGTTTTCCAACTCTCATAATTTCATATAGAAGCTCAGTTTTAAGAATAGATCATACTTTAAATGACAAAATTCAAATTCCCTTGGAATTTTACCTGGGCTCAAAAACATGGGTCGATTCAACCTCTCCACCTTAGAACTTATCTTCCCCGAGAAGCCTTCGGGAACAAAAAAACATCACCTAACCTACTAGGGTTATGAAGTATCATTAAAATGGTTGCATTTTGTTTACAAACACCCAACACACCTGAAATAATTACTTAATCATACTATACTTAAGTCGTGAAAACCTGATCTAATGCTCGTTTTCCAAATGAAACAATAAAACGGAGCTTACTCGAGCTTGTTTAACCACAGGAATGATCACATAATCATCTCATTAAACATCAGGATGATGGTGTTACCCACAAATAGTTTTTAACATCAGAAAGGTCCAATTCTGAACCACAACACCTCCTCCATTGTAATTTCCTACAAAGCCCACCTCTAAGTGTTCTAGTGAAACTTCTAGTGTGATTTCCAAATGGTCAAGCAGTCAATTACCCACTAACCACATTGAACCAGGTCAATCCATATTTTCATGAAAAGCCTCATCCAACACATATCTCACCGACCTTAACCCGAAGATGGGATTAAAAATGGTTATTTATTAACCATATTCACATAAAAAAGTAAAACAAGTCAAGCCACTCTGGATGAATTATATTAAAAATACCCATCTTAGACAATCGACATAATACAAACAAAAACACAAGGACTTCTTCCAAGGAATATTTCATTTAAAACAATCACATTCACTAAATCTCATAACTAACTTCTGGTGATATTCCTTGATCAAACCATTACCTAACCATTTTAATTGTCATGCCTTAACATGAACAAGGGTGTAACCCAGATCTAGTCCACTGGAATCATCACCCTTAAAACAGCACCTCCAATCCCAATAAAAAGTTTGGGGTAACCTTGTATTGAATTAACTAGAGTCAAAGAAACTATCCATCATTTATGAGTCCAAGATGTCCACATATGACCATACTCCATGTTCACAAGTGAGACATCAGTATGAGGCCAAGATGCCCACATCATACCATCGAATGATCCTGGAGAGGCATCCTCCTAGTGGTCACATAAAAATAAAATGGATGGTGTTTAGGAGTCTTTCGAAGGGGTTCCTATATAAGAACCTAGGTATCACTCATGACTCACCAACCCTCAAAGAAAATTTTGTATCCAGCGCACAACTTTTATAGAGATCACTTATCAATCCCAGCCGATTGTAAAACTTTACAACAGCGTAAGACCGACACTCACTGAGATCATCAAGGATGACGTTGAGATAGGGTACATTATTATCTCTTTAATATGGGTAAAATAAGAGTAAAGAAAAAAGAAGAACATTTTCTCCACTACTGGATGACCTCTTGATAGAAGCTCTACTTCACCCAACGATGAATCTTCATTAACAGAGTACAAGCCTCTACAACCCGAGGCATTCCATGATCGCTTGAAATAACCACAAAATTGAATCCAAAATAAATGGTTTTTCTTAGGGGTTTCATACATATCCAACCACATCAATGTTGAGAAGTCGAGAAAGAAATACAAAGACTCAAAACTTGCAAGCCTCGTGGACACTCTAGCAGGACTGGCCATTCCCATATGGTATTACATGGTTGTTTTCCTTATACTTGGAAGGAAACATATTAAAAAACTGACATGATTCTCCCCACCATAGGAGTGTCCTATTCTTCTAAAAGATAGATAGAATAGTCACTCAAAACTTCACTAGATCAGATTCACCTTAAATGTACATGTTTCACTCCTCCGAGTCACGATCACAACATCTTAACATTTGAAGAGAAAGTTAAAACCAAAGTGAACGGTGGGTTAAAACACCCAAACCTCTTGAAACAACATCCTGATCATTGGTAATAAATTGATTCCTTCAACTCTTAGTTCACTCTACTATAGAGATGACCCGAGAACATACTCAAGATCTCAAAGATCAATGATTTCTTCCGAACTCATCCGATTTGTTACATAATTTAGAAACTCAATGAGTACCATATGTATCAATTAATAACACCTAGGTATCTTAGAAGTTAGGAGTCATGTCCCCTATACTCTACATAGGTTTTACAAACTATGAATTCAAGTATCAGATGGCCCATGTAGAAAAAAACTAGCTTAAGTTGCATTGTCCCAAATGACTGTAAAATAGGCTGACGACCTCTCGAGTCACCCAGGAAAAAGAAAAAGGGTTAGGAGACCTAATAAATGGATGTCCATGCCCTAGGAATGTCTAAATTACTGAAACTGAGCATTAATCGATTATCACACCCATAAAAAGGGTCAAGGAAAACATGACCATCCATCTGAACAATGGTTTCATTGGAATCTAAGAGTCCTACTAGGGATAGTGGCACTCGAACGGCACCATACATAAAAAATATCACAAAATTAGCAAGTAATTTAATATATAAGGGTGATAAATACCATGGGATATTACCTTATATAAGAATAAGCATCGACCCTATCACTAGTTCACACCAACAAATTTTACTAGGACCTACGCCTATCATTTAAGCCATTGTGAAAAGGAAAATGATGCCTATGAAGAATGCTCATGTTTCTATTCCAAGGAAGCACAGGGAGATACATAAACTACCCTTATGAGAGGGTTTAAAATAAGGATACCATATAAGTCTTACATTTTATGTATTTAAATTTATTTAAATTCAATATTTTAAAATATTTAAAAACATAGCTCAAGTTCCATTTATAAAATAATACCACTTGGTACTTGATATAACTAAAATCTCCAAGACAAACTGGTAAGTTTTATTAAACTAAATTTTTAAACATTAAATTTTTTACTAAATTCCATAATAATTATAAATTTTATCATATAAATTCCATTTAAATAGATAAGGTGGCCTACAAGGGCCCCCTTAAGCCAACCCAGGTTCATCAAAATGAAACCCAATAGCAGTTTCTTAATTATTAAAGCTTCAAAACAACCATATAGGGCTATATCATAAGAAACATGATCCAATTTACCTACTTGGGCCTAGTTGTTCATTTTAAAAGTTAACCACATGATCTTCATGCCCGTGTGATAGGGTCAAGAGCCTTTATAGGGGAAAAAAATTCATTTCAGTTCAAAAATTAAATAGGTTTTAGAATCATAACCATTTCAAAATAAAGAATGGTCATGTTTATTGGTTTGATTATATGGGTTTACATATCCTAATCTATAAATTCCGCACAAACTTCATAGACCACAGACTATATCACATTTAATCAAAACCAATTCACATTAAAATTGAACTTTGGCGACTCTCACATTTTAACAAAGGTCTCTAATAATGTATAAATCTCAAAGATGGTTCTATTATATGGGTTTCCCTTTCCTAATTATAAGGCACCCATACACCTTACTATTGAAAAATGGATCTCGTTTATTCACAACTAATGAATTCGGCCCATGAAACCTTTTACATATATTCAAACAAGACTAGAATGCTATCACAAACAATAAACACAAAGAAAAATTCTATAAACACATAAACATGATACATAGGAAGGAAATGATAAATAATAAAGAAGCATGGAATATAATCACCTAATCATGTTATATAAATAATAATGCTAAGGAAACAAATCATGGATTACCACCCAGGGAACATAATCAAAGTCAGCAAGCAACCTATAAACACAACTACATGGCATTGAATGTGGATCTCTATGTGACTATAATGATACATTTAATGTTACTTCCATTACATACCAGGACAAGAGTAAAATACTATAATTTCTATAAATCAATAAGTAGAAGAAATTACACTATTAACTCAAAGTGAAATCACAATCAACTGTAATATCAAACAACATGAATAATAATCCCAACCCTAGACACTTGGACTTTTCCCTGTGGGTGGGGTGATCAGTCCCATAAATAACTATTTACCAAGAGCAGACACATTCCAAGTCTCCTATATATCATCCCAAAATAGCAAGACAAATGAAAAATAACCCCTCGTATACCAATTTGTAACATCCTGACTTGACTAACCACTAAGATAGTAGTCAGACTGGTGGGTCACATGGCCTCAAGAACACCTCCCCATATGCCAGAGGCTACCGACTAGCATTGAGGGTCTAAGGATGTTATATTAGGGAGACTATACCCTCATTCCAGAGTATCACAATGGTATAATAAATAATAATCAATAGTGGAATCAGTAATAAATGAAAAAAGAGTAGTGGAGGAATAATATAAATTGAAATATAAAATAGTGGCCAATGCCAATATATAACAATGCATGTGTGTCCTAATGATGATACATGAAAAAAATAGCATACATACAACATAGTATATAATAAATAAATAAAAGAAAATCCCTAAGGGTAATATCCACGGGCATCCTAAGTTCCAGCCCAATCCTATGATCCTAACTTCTAGGAATAAGAAAATCATCCCAAGCATGAATCCATGGTCCTGCGAACATAAGGTCTACTTGGGTAACCCAGTGCAGTGGTAGCCTAAGCAGGGTGTGAGATATAAATATTAGTAGGTTACCACCTATGGTGTCTACAAATATAACTAGTCTGTGAATATAAAGTAAATCAATGTGCAGGTATAAGTATGGTTACAATAATCAGTACAAAATGAATAAATAAATACTATTCGTATCAGGTTCTAATAAGACACATGGCCAACTCTACATAATTCATATCATGGTTGGAATGAGTGTCTGAAAAGTATCCATATGTATATAGTAATAATATATACTTTGTATAGTTATATATTTCATCCACCTATATGAACCATGTATGTGTGGATGTAAGTGTCCATATACCTAGAATACTATGTACTAGATGGATTAGGGAATAATTCAGTTATCCATAATCAGTCTCAACGAGCCTATATTCTTTAGAAATAGGGTACATTTCCTAAAACTCCTAATGATTGGGATAAATCATGCTCGTCACTCGAGATGGTGATTTTTCCATCATGTCAACACTCAAAGAGTAGTGTGTTCACCGTCATGTCAACACTCACAAGGGATGTGGTGTTCCATGACCACCATCCACATAGTATGATTCGTGTAAGATGTCATACTCAACACTTAATGTAAGGGAGTGTGATACTTCCATTATCAACCTAACTCTTAACATAGTTCCATAACCTATATCAAGTCATCGTCATTTTTATAAGAATAGCCATGAGGAATTACCTCTCATGCTTTACATTTATTAATCCATTGTAAAAAAGGATTTACAATTATAATAATTTAAATAATCTATTCTTATTTAATCATAACTAGAGGTGTGGTTATACCACCTAACTAAATTCCATTTCAATTAAACCATTTAATTCATTCAAGGAAGGAAATCCATCATGAACATTCTAATCCATTTAATATATTCCATTTAATCTATTCAAGCATGTAAATTCATTTTTACAATGTTAAAGGAGGCACATAGAATATTTCTTTGACAATTGAGTGATTTCATATATAGGAAAATTCCATTTATAAGATGGTCCAAGCCCTTATGAGGTGCTTGGTTCAAATAAACATTTATACATAAAAGGAGTGAAACTCTATTTAAGAATAACAAAAAAAGGCCATGTACTAGCACACCACTTATCAATAACTAGAATAAAGGTATTGGAAAATTCTATATAAATAAACCAAGAATGGTTTAAATAACTAATCATTACCTTTTAGATTCTAAGAAAACACTCCTCAACCAAGGGGTTTTATTATAAAATATGAAATTGTTTAACAAACAATTAATTTATTCATATTTAAGCATCACATTTCAATCTAGCACAATTAAGAATAAAAAGAGAGAGTCATAACTCAATTCAAAAAAAGGAACATTTTAGGAATCCACCACACATGGACATTAAATTATATAGATCAACATGGAACTTAGGTTGTTCCATTATCATTTGGTAAAATGTCTATAAATGGAAATTTCATTATTAATCCAAGCTGAATGCTTACAAGGAATTACAAGAATTTACTCAATTAATTATAAAGGGGAAATAAGAGATGGAACACCCAAGGGGTATCTGTGACTGAGGTTTACATACTCAAATTAATAAAAAATCTCAATGGGAGTAATACCAGGTGCATAAACTAATTTAGATTGAAGAAAATATTTTTAAAGCAATCCACAACAAAGGTCATCATGCTGCACAACAATGTTATTCATAAAAGAGTGTAATATTTAGGAAAAATCCATAGAACACCTAAATTATGATTAGGACACATTAATCATACAATATCAAGGTATGATTTTTTCTAGTTTGGAATAAATCTATGAAACAGACATTTTCCCTGAAAATAGTGAAAATGAGATCACACCAAAATAGTGAAAGATATCAGAAGATAAACTTAGAAAGTATTCAATAGGAGTTGAGATTTTATTGATATAGATCCAAATATACTAATAGTTTTTAATTAGGAAAACGGATTGGGGAGATACATCAAATCCTAGTATAGGCTTGGGAGGAGAAACCCACTAGAAAAGGGAGTTATTCATGCTGGAGGAGGAATAAAAGAGAAATGAGTTTTAAAACTCATTAAGGAAATTTTTTTAACTTCACCCTCAAAACCAGTTCACATGGTTTTCTTACCAGGTTTCTAAATCGTGCACCAATTGTGCAACACCCACTTCCTAGGAAACACACCTCGCATAGTTTGTGCCACACGATTTGCCTAACCATGCACTAACCATGCGATGAATAGTGATTAGGTGCTACCTAGGTGGAACTAACCATGAAGGATGGGAACACGGTTTAGGTAAAAAATTTATATCCCATGTGATACATCATGATCCTATAAAATAGACTTCATGATTTGTTGTTGGGGGCCACACAGTTTCAGAAAAACTGTGCACGTTGTGCAGACCTTCCAAAACTTAGTATTTTGGTGTATGGAACTCCTGAAACTTAACGAGACACCCTGGAAACCCCTCAATAATTTACCCAAGTCTAAAAATAAAACTTATAAGTGTTCCAAGTCCTGAAATTACATTCTGAATATCATTTTTAATAACATAACATCCAATAAATTCCAAAATTAAAATTCCATTGGAATTTTACCTAGGCTCAAAAACATGTGTTGTTACATCATTTCCTATATATATATATATCTCTCTCTGAGTGTGTGTTTGTGTGAATTAATATATATATATATATATGCATGTGCGTGTGTGTGCATGTGTATTATTTCATCATTATATATATATATAAATCTACTATAATCTGCTAGTAATAATCTATTTCTAATTAATATAAAACTAACACTTTATACTTTTATCTCTAGAATTATATTTAAGATATTTTTTTGTTGAATTCATATCTTATATTTCATAATAAATATTAAAATTATAATTTTTTCATTTATAGTATCCTCTATATATTCTATTCAATCTTCCACAAATATTCATATTAATAATCTGTATATTTCTTTAAAAGAATAATTTTCATTGCACTAAAAATATTTTATGCATCATAGCAATTACTATATTATATTTTTTATTTTTTTTATTTAATATATTTTTCTCTATAATTATTATGTTACTATTTAAATATTTTCCACTTTTTAAAAAAAATTGGGGTTGAAGACACATTTTATTATGAAAAAAAACTTATTTCTATCTAGGTAGAGGGATACCCATTATATAGCTCATAGGCCCAAGAATAAGTGGCCCATGAACATGGATCAGAGGCCCAGTGTATCATCATGCTTGTATCATCTTGCTTGCATCCCCAAGCATGTATCATGTTTACATTACCATATGTCCGCGTCATGCTTGCATCAGACCATTAAATATATTTACATCTAATTAATATATTTTTCTCTAATTTTTATTATCTTTTATAAATTTATTTCAAATTTATATACTATAACATTTTTAAAAAATATTTTTTATCATTCATTAGAATTTACCATAAAATTATCACTAAGAATTAATTTAATTATTATAGTACACAATTTTTTTGGAAAATTAACTACTTAGTATCTCATACAATAAATACTAATACTATTAAAATATTCATTTGAAATATAAAAATGTAGTTTTAATTATAAAATTTATATTATTTCTAGAATGACACAAATTAAAATATACATATAGATATTAATTAAAAACTAGCGTCGTCACACCACCCCAACACCCAACCATACCTACCTTGTTGCTATGCTAAAAGGAAATTCTCATACATAATCACATATTGTAATAGGACACAAGGCCAACATAATCACCAATTTTATTAGGATTCAACGCCAACACATGTATCATATTAAGTTCCATTTCCAATCAAGCCCTACATAATTCAATAAGGTTGTCACACACCTAGATTCACCATAGGTTAGGCCACAAGGTCATTATAACCCTATTTCTACTGGGTTAGGATGCAAGGCCAACTATCCTTTGGTTTGGGACATAAATTTTTACACCCCTATCTCTACTAGTTCAGGCCATAAGGTCATTGTGCCGCTATCTCTACTGGGTCGCGCTGCAAGGCTGTTGTGTCCAATACTTTTCCTTAATTTAAGACACAAGGCCTTTATACCCCTACCCTATCTCTAGAACCCATATTCTTTATTGTCACAAGCTGCACTAGCATACGCTACCCCTCTAAGAGTTTACTAATCCATTGCAATCCAATTACAACTTTGATTCCAGATGAAAAACCTCCACATGCCAAAAATTTAAAAGTATAAGGGTATAGAATAGAAGGGCACAATCATAAAACATATTTCATAGGTTTCATAGGACACACAAGCACACCGAATGAAAATAACAACACGCATAGGTCTCATGGTCCACCCATGCACACACAAACATACCATGTCACAAAAACTCATAAAAATGAACCAATGGTAAGGAATTTCTCTGGTGATACCATAACCCTAAGGCCCACCTTAATTTTGACCTTATCATGTGGGGTCTAAGTTCAATAAAAATCCCCTTAAAATACTAATGTTATGTCCTTAACCAATTACCATTACCTAATTTAGGGTATCATCTCACATATCTCTAGGAATATTATTGTTGTCTCATAGGAGATTGTTGGCCACCCTCTCTAGTATTAATGTTTTTAATAATCACAAATCATGTGAAAACCTATTAATCATGTATAATAATTTCAATCATGATTATTTAAGTTTCAATATGTGTAATTATTATTATCTAGGATCACACATAAGTTTAAAACATTATGTTAATATCTATGTTGTAATACAGTCCAAGAAAAAATATTTTTTAAGTATGATAGACTGACAACGATAGAAGTGATGACACACCGATAGTTCAACTGAGTCACTGATAGTGAAAAATGACTCACTGATAGATGACTCACTGACAGTGCAATCTACACACCAATAGACCGACTGTCTCACCGATAGTTCAAATGAGTCACCGACGGCCCAATTGTCCTACCAACGCAAGGACTTACCGATGCAAGTACTTACCGATGCATGGTGTATAGACACATGGAGATACTGATACAAGGACTCACTAATAGTTAAAATGATTCACCAATGCAATGATTCACCGATGCATGAAAAGACCTACAGATTGAAATGCCGATGTAATAAGTCACCTACAGAAGGAAATAACAACAAAGGAATCACTGATAGATTCTTTAAATTTCCTTTTATTTAAAATTATTTCTAATAGTCATATTTTGAGTGTTTTAATGTGATTGATTATTTTAATTATTTTTTCAGAAATCTTAATTGATGATGTCATAAGTATGAGGTACAACATCTACCTCAAAACATGCACATTTTTGAGCTGAAAGAGTATAAAATAAAATGGATCATGTTGAAATAAATACATATATACACATAAGAACATACAATTAGACACATTAGAAAAACCACACAAGCAACATACATAAAAGAAGAACACATGAGGAACTCTTCATTTTTTCTTATTGTGATCAAGAAAACTATTATTCATCAAAGTTCCAACATCTCGATAGAATTCAACTTAACCAAATAAGAAGAACATTTAATCTTCTTGGAAGATAGAACTCAGTGCTCCATGACACTCTGTTTCAGTTTCTACTTCTAGAAGAGGACTCCAGATTCAAATCTGATACATCAAAGAGTCCAGAGCTGAACCAAATAACACACAGAGCATTTTAAACTCTATTTAATACTTATTGCTCTGTTGTGTACATTTTTATTATATTTTCAATAAGTGTATGTATCTTTCTGTAAAACACACATTATCTCCCGCACTGAACTAGAGGATACTAGATATCCTCAAACAACTATCTTTTTACACTTTTATCCTATGAAGAACTATGTAAGAGGCCATGTGTGACCTGGTTGTATTTTTTTGATGTAGAACTGTAGTTGAGGTCTTGTGACCTAGACATTTTTTATGCTATTTTGTAAACCCCGATCCAGGGTGTGGATCAAAACCTTTATCTATATATTTTTCTTAGTGTAAGGTGATCACTAAGTAGAGAGGACTAAGTCTTGTCTTGATAATGAACCTATTTTTTTTATAACCGATGCGTTTTTAAATTTAGTTTTCTATAGTTTTACCTGTACTTTAAAAAAGTGAATTTCACTTTTATAGTTAGTCTTAGCTAGTGTTTATAACTATTTTGGATTATTAGACTAGTTTCAAAAGTTGTATCCATATATCATATAGTTATAACTTAGAAATAATCAATCTTGTGATAAATTAGTTTAATAGTCAAACTATTATAAATTCACTACTTTGATTAACTGGCATGTTAAGTTTTAAATTGGGGGAATATTTTAAATAAATATTTTTAATAAAAAATTTTATAGGAACTCAATACACCCCCTCTTGAGTGTCCTACTCCGACCAACAATTGGTATCATAGGATTGTTAGTTTTTTTAAACTAGAATTTTCAAAGGTTTCAAAGCCTTTTCAAATCTTTTTCAACTGTGATTTTAGTTATGTTTTAAAGATCCCTAAATTTATGTTACTTCTAAACTTTTATCTCTTTAAAAATCCTTTCTTTAGTATGGACAATAGATTGAAAGGTGTTGCTATAAACAGACCTCCCAACTTTAATGGAACAAACTATACCTAGTGAAATTTTAATATGAAAATGCATTTAGAATGTATGGGATTTGATATTTGGATAGTTATAAAATATAAATATGAAATACCAAAGACTACTAGAAATACCTGGAGTGATGCCACAAAGACTACCTATAATAAAAATTGCAATGCTATGAATACTCTGTTTTGTGCACTAGGAGATGATGAATTTAATAGAATGTCTGCTTGTACGTATTAGTATGAAATTTGGGACACTTAATCTATTTCACATGAAGGAACTTATAATGTTAAAGAAATGAGACTTAACACTTATAGTATTAAGTATGATAATTTTAAAATGAATCATGATGAGACTATTTTTGACATGTATCTCAAGTTTAATGAAATTGTAAATACCATGATCTCTCTAGGAAGAGCTGTTAAATCCAAGAAGAAATCATGAGAATACTCAGATGTTGACCAGATAGATGGAGAAGGACTTATGTATCAATAACATAATCATGTGACCTCAACACTTTACCAGTTAAGGAGCTGATAGGTATGTTGATGGTGTATGAGGAATAACTAAAAGTAAAAAAGAAGAAGAGGATGATGAAACCAAAAGAAAATATGTTTCTTTCAAATCTATTACCTCCAAGTAGAAGGAAAAAAGCACAATATGAAATTGAAAGTTCAAGTGATGAACAGTCATCAATAGACAATGATGAAGAGATGGCTCAAATATCCATAAGGTTTAAAAAAATTTATATAAATAAGAAATTATTTTGGAATCCCAACCATAAAGGAAATTATGATCATAATTTCCATTGGAAAAAAGATTATAAAAGAGGTGATACCTCAAATGAGGTAATATGCTATGAGGTAAAAAGAAAGGGACCTGTAAAGGCTGATTTTCCCAAGCTAAAGAACAAGAAGAAGTATGATAATAAGGACATAACGTATAAAAATGTCATGAAGGAAACTTGGAGTGCTTCTGAGGATAGCTCAATTGACTCAAAATCCCCACATGATGAAAAGGATAATAAGGAAAATATTTTTTTATGATAAACACAGCTTAGGTAACACTAAAATATCATGATCATAATTCTTACTATTATGGAGATGAAATTAATTCTCAAAACATGACCAATGAAGAAATGTTTGAATATTTAAAAATGATATAAGACACTTTTAATGAACTGAAAGATAAAATAAAAATCTTTAAAGAAACAAAATGATTTGACTACCATTATTAAATATGAACTTGCTATAGAAAAAGAGAAAAATTCTCAACTGATTAAGGAAAATAGTGAGCATAAATTGTCAAATGAGAAATTGAAAAAGTATTTAGAAAGATTTACCAATGGAAAAGTAACATTAGTTCAAATTATTGGTAAAAAAGTATCTCCTAAGTATACTACTAGAATATGATATCAACTAGGAAAGAGGGATATTAGTAAAACTCATTTTGTATCAAAATATGGAAAATCTAGTTTTATGCCCAGTTTTGGAAAATTTTCTGCATGTTCCATCCATGAAACATCTTTTACTATTTCAAGATTTACTGGACCAAATAAATTATATTTTTTAAATACTTTTCATTATACTTACAGGAAACCCATGAATAAAATATGGCTTTCCAAATCTCTTATTACGGACATTACTGGACCCAAAAAAATTTGGCTACTAAAATATTTTCTTGTCTAATCTATTTTAGTAGGGAAAATGTTTGAAGAGCTCATGTAAAATATTATGGTACTTGGACAGTGGATGTTCAAAACGCATGATAAGAGATTACTCATTCTTTATGAACTTGATAAATATTGATGGTGGGCATGTCACTTTTGGTGATAATGTTAAATTAAAAATAATTGGCCTTGGCTACAATGGTAACACTAACTCAGTTCTAATTTCTAAATTACTTTTTGTTGATGGATTGAAATAAAACCTACTTAGTATCTATCAATTATCTGATGATGGTTTTAATTTTTAATTTGAAAATGATTCTTTCATTGTTTTTAATTCTAAAAATAAGTTATTATTTTCTACTCTTAGAAATGATAAATTTTATTCTATTAATTTAGATTCTCTGATTTCTCAAAATCATTCATGTTTGAATGATTTTCATAAAGAGTATTGGATTTGGAATAGGATATTAGGACACTAAAATATACACTCACTAAGAAATTTTACTAGAAAAGGATTATTCAAGTATCTACATAAACTTGAGTTTCCAAATGACAAAGTCTGTAATCCCTGTTAATAGGGTAAACAACACAAAATATCTTTCAAACCAAAGAAAAAAATTTCAACTTCTCAACCTCTAAAGTTGGTTCACATGGACTTGTTTGGACCATCTATAGTTTCAAGTATAAGTGGGAAGCACTATGTCTATGTTCTTTTATATGACTAATCTAGATATAATTGGACCTTCTTATTAGCACAAAAAAAGTGAATCTTTCTCTCATTTCACCAAGTTTTATAGGACTATAGAAAATCTTATTAGTCTTAGAATTAAAACCCTAAAAAGTTACCATGGTCGTGAGTTTGAGAACCAAGAGTTTGAATATTTTTCTCAAAAAATGGATATAGTCATAAATTCTCTTCTCCTAGGATGACCTAGAAAGATGGAGTTATAGAAAAAAGAAATAGAACCCTGTAAGAAATTTCTGGAACCATGCTTAGTGAGTTTAACCTACCTATGTACTTTTAGGTAGAAGAAATAAATATAGTATTATATATAATTAATAGAGTCTTGATTAGACCTATCCTTAAGATAACTCCTTATGAGTTGTGGGAAAATAGAAAACCCAAGGTTAACTACTTCAAAGTTTTTGGTTGCAAAGTATATATTTTTAACAGTAAGGATAATCTAGAAAAATATTCTTCCAAGAGTAATGAAGGAATTTTCCTAGGAAATTTAATTTCTAGTAAAGCCTATAGAGTCTTCACTAAGAGAACCAAATGTGTGGAAAAATGTGTACATGTCATGTTTGGTGATATAGATCCACATGAGCCAACGAACTCTCTATAAAATATTGATGATGATATGTCAAATATGCGCTTTAATACTAAATATTCTGACCATCCTATTAAGGAATCTATTAAAACTTCCAATTATAGAAATTCTCTATATTCTATCCATGATCAACCCAAATATATATAAGAACCTGAAGTGACTAGACCTTCTTTTTCTAGACCTATTAGAACTCTCCAGTACCATCCTTTAGATGATATAGTTGGATATTTAGATAAAGTAACTCATACTAGAGCTTATCTCATAAATTAGGTTGAACATCAAGCTTTCTTGTCATAGCTTGAACCTAAGAACATCAATGATGTTATCAATGATGAATTTTGGATAATGGATATGAAAGAAGAATTAAATCAGTTTGAAAGAAAAAAATTCTAGAAACTTGTAGATAAACCAATGACACCTTGACTATAGGAACTAAATGGGTTTTTAGGAATAAAGTAGATTAATATGTTAACAAAGTTATAAGTAAATCTATATTGGTTGCATAAGTTTATAGTCAAGAAGAAGGTATTGACTATGAGGAAACCTTTGCACCAATATCTATACTTGAGTCCATTATAATCCTACTAGCCTATGAAGCACATCTAGATTTCAAACTTTATCAAATGGATGTCAAGAGAGAATTATTAAATTATTATATAATTGAGGATATTTTTTTGAAAAACCCTCTGGTTTTATAAATCCCCACTTTCCAAATCATGTTTTTAAATTAACTAAAGCTTTATATGGTTTAAATCAAGCTCCAAGATCTTGGTATGATAGGCTTGACACTTTTCTTACTTCTAAATATTTTGAAAAAGGTATTTTCGATCCTACCCTTTTTATAAAAATAATTTCCAAATACGATTTAGTATTATAAATTTATATTGATGATATTATTTTTTGGTCTTCTAAAAATTATTTATGTGTTTATTTTTCAAAGATGATGCAAAGTGAATTTGAAATTATTTTTATGGAACTCAAATTCTTTCTTAGATTTCAAATATTTCAAAATAAAGAAGGTATTATTTTGAATCAAAGAAAATATGATAATGATATTTTAAAAAGGTTTGGATTTGAAAGCACTAAGATCTGTGAAAATCCAATGAGTACCACTTGTAAGTTAGACCTCAATGAAGATGGTAAATTTTTTGATCAAACCACTTACAGATGAATGATTGGGAGTTTACTCTACTTAACTGCTGGTAGGAGAGATATTATGTTTAGTGTGTGCATGTGTGAACATTTTCAAGAAGACCCAAAAAAATATTATTTAAATGCTATCAAAAGTGTTTTTAAATATCTAAAATATACAACCAATTTAGGATTTTTATATCCTAGAGGACAACCTTTTGATTTGGTGAATTATTCAGATGCTGAATTTGGTGGCAGTAAGTTAGACAAAAAGAGAACCTCTAGAACATTTCACTTTTTGGGTAAGTATCTAGTTTCATGGTATAGTAAGAAACAAAATTTTGTTGCATTATCTACTACCGAAGCTGAATACATAGTTGTTGGTAGATTTTGTGCCAAATTGTTTTGTATGAAACACACATTACTAGAATATGGATATCAATTCAGACATGTCCCTATAAATTGTGATATCACAAGTGCGATTAATATTTCTAAGAATCCTATTTAAAATTCTAGGACAAAAGAAATTTATGTAAGACGTCACTTTTTGAGAGACCATTATCAAAATGGTGATATAACTTTAGAGTTCATTGGAACTAAACATCATCTTGCTGACATTTTCACTATGCCATTGAACACTAAAATATTGGACTACATCAGACATGAGTTAGGAATAATCAGTCTATAGGACCTTATGTTGTTATTACTTTGATGATTTTTAAGTTAAGTTATCATATCAACATAGTTTTATTTCCGATATTGATGCTATGTCATGCTGACACAATTTTCATGTTGGTTCTGACACCTTGTCATGCCGACAACATTAGTGTCATGACGATGCCAACACCTTGTCATGCCAACACTGTTAGTGTTATGAAAAATATGTCATTCCGACACCAGTGACTCATTGTTTTTATCCATTTTATGTTTTTATCGAAACGACACTATTTCATTTAGTTTTTTGAACCCTGGTTACAATTTCATGATTTTGTGATTTCAAAATCCCTAAATTATATAAATTCGAGTCGATTCACTATATTACTTTACCATTACACTCAATAAGTTGTTTCTCTATCTACCCCCACCTTTCACCTTTCAAAATTAAAACTGAACTATTGGAATGGAGCATGTGAAGTATGTTCTTGAAGGTGGTGAGTCTCTTGTAGCTAATAAATAGAGAGGGGAATCATGAAAATCATATGGACCTGTGAATATTTCTCTGGAAAACTATGTAGTGACTCTAGAAAAAGTTGTTCTTGTAGAATGTCTATTGGGAAGAAATTATTTGCTACTCAGGGTGTTATAAGATCAAGGATGTATTGATTTGTTCTCAGATAATGAAATACCCTTCTACCCAAAGCTAGTTCATGAATTTTACATGAATATGGAGTTACTGTTGTAAGGAAGTGAAGTTGCATGGATGAAGTCCATAGTGAAAGGAAATATAATCTATTTTTCATCAATACAATGGGATTAATGTCATAAAGTCCCTCATGAGGTTATGTTTGATGATTATCAATGTACCACTCCACCTGAGAGTGATATTTTTTTCTTTGACACAACTCTAAAAAAGCTTACTAATAATGATGAGCATAAGAGACCCGTTTCTACAGAGTTATATAGGGAGTGTAGAATTTTGTTCAAGTTTATATAACATCAAATATATCCTAGGAAAGGGGACTTTGCATCTATGAAGTATTAATATGTCTATTTTATTTATCTATTGAAAAAGGGGATTAAGGTAAATATATGTAGATACATTTTTGTGCACATAAATGAAATGATCAATCCTTCTTGCAAAACCAATTACCTATTTTATCCAAGGTTTATATTAGCTATGTTAAAAGAGAAAGGTTGTGTTAGTAAAGGAGATGAAGTTGTTTCTGAGTGCAGTGGGATCTTCCTAAGTAAAGATATCTGTAAAAGGATGAAGATAAAATAGAACCCATGGAAGAAAGAATGGGTTAGGGATTAAGATAAGGTTTATGATAAGTTCAATCCAATGGACCATCCAACTAGGCCAAGGAATATGGTTGATCTTGGTTTGGGACCAGATAAGGAAGTTTTTTACTCTTCAGAAGAAGAAGAAGAAGAGCCTACCACACTAGTCAGAGACCAAGGGTCACCTATCTATGATAGGAGTGATCCTTACACCATTGAAGCTCACAAAGGTTTTTCTTTTGGACATCCTAGTCTTCCACTTGCTTTAACCTCAAATGAACCAACTCTTGGCATCAATGGATATGAGGAGACATAATTCTCAAGAATTGTGCAATATATATGTAGATCTAGTGGATCTGAAGAAGACAAATAAGGAAGTGAATAATATGAAAGTATAAGTGGCATATGCAATGGTAGTGAAGAGGAATAAGGTGAAGAAAATGCTGAAGAAAATGAAAGTGAAGAGCATGTATCTAGACATGATGATAATGAAGGTAGTGAAATTAATGGTGACCATCATAAGGATTATCAAAGTAGAGATGTAGAGATGGTTGAAGATGTGGTTCAGGAATGGTTAGAAGAACCTCTTGAATTTGTTATTGAAGAAAGAGAAAATGATGAAGTTCATGATGAAGTGGAAGATCAGGAAGTCCTTATACCTCAGTTAGTTTATGAAAAAATGAAACCTCATGTTGAGGGTGATCAACTAGTGAGGAGACCACAAATTGGGGGGAGCCTCAAGAAAGGAGAGATCAAGCCGATGGTGAGCATCAACCAGGAAGAGTAAGACTTGACACTCTCACTCCTATGTATGATGATGTTATGATTGAATAGGTAAGGAATCCTGGGTATGTAGCACTTGTTTTGGATTATGAAGACTCATATTATATGGTATTTGTACCTATTTACAAAAAATTAGTGGTTGAAATCCTTCATAGTGACTCTGTCACTAAAGAAGACTTTGAAAGTTTTAAGGAGGAAGTTTGTTCAGCTGTAAGTGTATCAGTTCAATCTTTGATGGTCCATGAGATTAAACAAGCTAGAAGGTAAAACACTAAGATGAGTGATGAATTACACTCTCTCAGATATTAAATAGAAGAAATGAAGTAGTTTGGGAAAGCCGTTTCTATTACAGGTTAGACAGTGGGTGTGAGTGAAGCTGATGGGGCTAATGTTTCAAAGAAAGTGATATCAGAGATTCAACCCAACTTAATCACAACTGCTAAAACTATTGTTGAAAATTATTCCAAGATGAGAAAATAAATGGATAGGCTTGTCTATGTAATAAATAATTTGACCTTAGAGTATAAAGGCTGTTTGGAGACTATTCTTAAATCTTTCAATACGCATACCTCAGGTCTGGATATTCCTTCTACCTCTGGTTATACTTCTCAGGACTTGGACATTAAGGCAATTCAAAATGTTGTTAAGGAAGATATTCAAGGTCTATTTGATGCTTCTAGTTTATCCATAATTGCAACAATTGAGAAGAATAGTGACCATGTTCATGATATGGTCAAGCTCTGTTCCAAGAGTGTTAAGACTGCCAATGCTCAGATAACAGAAAAGGTGGATTATTATTTCAAGAAGATCATTTTCAAGAATCATTTGAAGATTATTTTTATATATCTAGCAGAGAATATGTCATTGCCTCTAGTGACCAGATCCATCAAATACCAATTAAAAAAGTTGAATAACTTCAACCCTCTTTTGGAAAAATTCATGTAGAATAAAGATGACTTTGATAAAGCTATTAAGTATGGTGGTGAAATCATTGGGGATTTCATCAAGATGTTTAAGTCATGCCTTAATGTGAAAAATTGAATCCATTGTGGTTATTTATGGTGAACCTATTGGGATTTCTAGATCAGTGCCTCCGCCTTAGATGTCAGTTTCTCAGGCCTTCAGTCAGATTCGGTCAGTTATCACAGAATAGTATAAATCTCATGTGTTGTCAGAACACAAACCCAACCTTACACCTAATATTCAAAAAGGATTGATCTTACCTCCTTTGAAGATCCATTCGGACCCTCTAGCTTCTAAGACACCACATACTAGACCATCGATTGATCCCATTGAGAAAGTTAAGGAACCTCTTGATCATGAGAAGTAGTGTGGATATCTCTATGATAGGGCTGATTGGTTGTATTTTTTTTGTATTTCCCTGAATATTTTTAATACATTATAATTTATTGATTAATGAAATTTTGTGTTCTTTTATTTCATCTATTTGTGTTCTATCTATTTTTCTCTGATACTTTTTACTCATTTGATACTTGTTTCCTTCTTGATTAGAATCAAAAGGGGGAGAATAGTTTTTTCTTCCCTTGCACTTTTTGATAATCCCAAAAGGGGAGAACAATTTAGCATTATCCTTATTTATTTTACCCTTGATGCCACTCTTATGAATTTTATTTTTCTTACCTCTGATTACATATGGGATGAAAAGGCATTAGTCTTTGATTCTATTATTTTTGTTTCCTTTGATACCATTACTATTTATTTTACCTCTAAACCTTATCTATATATTGATTAAATTTATCAATAATGGGAGATGATAAGTAGAATGATTATATTCCATATAAAATGATTGTATTGAATAATTCCATGATTTTTTATCATAAAAAATATGGAGATTGTTGGACCATATGAGATTGTTGTCCAACCTCTCTAGTATTGATGGTTTTAATAATCACAAATCATGTAAAACCCTATTAATCATGTCTAATCATTTAAATAATGTTCATTTAAGTTTAAATATGTGTAATTATGATTATCTATGATCACATATAATTTTAACACGTTCTATTAATATATATGTTGTAAGATAGTCCAACCAGAAATATTTTCTAAGTATGACAGGCTGACACTGACAGAAGAGATGAAACACCAACAGTTCAACTGAGTCACCGATGGTGCAAAATGACTCATTGATAGATGACTCACCAATAATGCAATCAACACACTGACGGACTGACTGTATTACTAATAGTTCAAATGAGTCACCAACAACTCAATTTTCTTACCGATGTAATAAATTACCAATCCCCGGTGATATCGACACATGGAGCTACTGATGAAAAGACTCACCGATAGTTAAAATGAGTCACCGACCCAATGAGTCACCGATTCATGAAAAGACCAAAATAATGACACATCGATGAAATAATTCACCAAAAGAAGAATATACCAACAAATGACTCACTAATAGATTGTTTAAATTTCCTTTAATTTAAAATTATTTCTAACGATAATATTTTGGGTGTTTTAATGCAACTGATTAGTTTAATTGTTTTTGTAGAAATCTTAAATGAGTATGTCATAAGTACGAGGTACATCATCAACCTCAAAACATGCCCATTTTTTGGATGAAAGAGTATAAAATAAAAGGACTCAAGATGAAAGAAATACATATATACACATAAGAAGATACGAGTAGACAGAGTATAAAAAAACACTAGAAATATACAGAAATAAAGAACACACGAGGAACTCTTCATTCCGGCTTGCTGTGATCGAGAGAACTGATGTTCATCAATGTTACAACATCTCAACAGCATTCAACTGAACTGAACAAGAAGAACATTTCATCTTCCAAGAAGATAGAACATAGTGCTCCACAACACTCTATTTCAGTGTCTGCTTCCAGAAGAAGACTCCAGCTTCAACTCTGATACATCAAAGAGTACAGAGCTAAACTTCCTAACACACAGAGCCTTCTAAACTCTATCTAATACTTATTGATCTATTTTGTACCTTTTTATTACATTTTCAATTAATGTGTGCATCTATCTATAAAACAAAAATTATCTTCTGCACTGAATTGGAGGATACTAGATATCCTCAAACAACTATATTTTTACATTTTTTTATCCCATGAAGAGCTTTAGAAGAGGTCCTATTTGAGATGGTTTTATTTTTTTTCACAAAGAATTGTGGTTGAGGTCTTGTGACCTGGAGAGTCTGTGTACTATTTTGTAAACCCCGATCCATTGTGTGGATCAAAACCTTTATCTATATAGATTTCTTCTTGTAAGGTGATCACCAATTGGAGAGAACTAAGTCTTAGCTTGAGACTGAACCTCTTGTTTTATATTCACTGTGTTTTAAAATTTAGTTTTCTTTTTTTTACCAGTACTTCAGAAAACTAAATTTCACTTTGATAGTTAGTCCTGGATAGTGTTTATAACAATTTTGTCTTATTATATTAGTTGCAAAAGTTGTATCAATATATCATATTGTTATAACTGAGAAATAATCAATCTTCTGAGAAATTAGTTAAACAATCAAATTATTATAAATTCACTACTTTGATTAACTGGACTATTAATTTTAAAATTGGGGTAATCTTTTAAATAAATATTTTTAATATAAATTTTTATAGGAACTCAATTCACCTCCCTCTTGAGTGTTCTACTCTGACCAACAACTATGTAGTGATTAGCCTCACCCCTTTATGATTACCCAAAAGTCTCTAGGGAAATAGATAAACTATTTAAAAGATCCATCTCACATTCTGAGACCTCCCAAGGTCTCCCTCAATCACAACTAAAACCTTTTACCCTTGAATACATAGTCATTAGAAAAATCCAAACATTCCAATTGCTTCCCAGAACCTAACTTGGGTATGGAGTATAATGCTACCAGTATAGTCTTTCTTAAGTGTCTCTCAATACTTAACCATATACCTAATCCTAGGAAAAATTACCACACACATGGACAATCATTCATAAACATACATATTTTTTTATGATAGAGGTTACTTATCTCAAAAAAAGTTATCAACCTCACTGAGCTCTGTCGAGACTCTACCTAGACTGACGATGCCTCATCCAAGTCTATACCACCACTTGAGATATTTATTTACATAAAAAGCTAAAAATTATTAATTATTTAATTTACTCCAATGTGGTATAATTTCAAAAAATCTCACCAAGCACCATCATCACACCATAACCAAAACCAACTATCCACAAATACCCCACAACATATCTGTGGAACCATACCATATAAAATACCTATATTTTGACATCTAAAAACCCATTAATTTCATTCAATTATAAAAAATCCATTTTATAACTTTAGGGAAGCATCTTACCTCCACCAAAATGATTATGTACATTGTGTAGATAGTATTATGGGATTTCCTCTTCACAAGACATACAAAATCCCTACTATCCTCAGTTGATTTCTCCATGCTTCAGTGGAATCAAATCCAAATCCATAAAAGAAATTGGGGGAATTAAGATGGAATTGAAGGGTGGTTCAAAAATGGAAGAAAAAATAAAATCATACATTGAATCATAATCTCAAAACACCTGGATTCTTCCCTGGTCTAAGTAGATTGAAGGAGAGGCATGAGAGGGGGAATTTGGCCCAAGAGTGGCCTTTCCCAATCCCCCTGTCAGGATAAATCCCAAGATTCTTGACACAGTAAAATATGAAAAATCCCTCAATTAAAATGAACCCATACCAACCCCACTAGTTGGATGTTAAATCTCACCCTCCAGCTGGTTCTAGCTCACCAACTAGCCAGTGAGCCCAGTAGGGGCCCTAGGCCACTAGTCAGACCACCAGCTAGCCGATGGCTACTAGAACCACTTGGCTAGCCTGTCCCTTCTCTAGATTCTTCTCAAACACCCTAAGTCCCCCCCAAGTATCAAACCAATACTAAAAACATAATTTTAATATTCCTTCCCCTTTATTCTTCTAACCTTATATTCAATTCTCAAAATAGATCATGCACAAAACAAAAATTTAAAATTTCTTCAAGAATTTCCAACTCATAATGATGTGTTACATTACACATTTAGTAGTGTTTAATATTATAAAATTGTTTAATTTTTTAAAAAATAAAAATTGGTGATAAAAACATATAAACTTTTTTTATTTTAAAAAAAATACAACTGAAACCGCCCCATAAATTATTTAGTAGTACTTTCACTTATCAGGGATAAAATTAAAACATAGATTAATTAAAATAATAAAAATAAATTAATTAAACATTAGTCATTTAAACAAACATATTCCAAGGAAATATAAAAAACTAATATATGTAACACAAATGTATACATCAAAACCATTCAACATTCATTTATCACAAAATCATTTATCATAGAAATAACACTATAAGTCCAACAAAAATTCACCCTTATCCAACCACATCCATTACTCAACAACCTGTATTACTTTCCAACCACCTCTATCACTATCTCTTGGAACATCCAATGTGATATTGACTACATCAACATCTATTAATATCATCAAAATTCTTATAAAAACAATTATATGATGTTTCATATCAAACATAAACAATTAGAAAATGACATAGAACAAAAAACCAATTACATCCAAAAAACAACTAAATAATAATAATAATATCTTTATTTTTATATTTAAAAAAACAACCATCTGAAAATAAAAAAAAGTATACAATATGTCATAATGTAATAAATTTAAGAAAATAGTCCAATTAAAAAAAATTAATTAATCATGGGATGGAAAAGTTAAAAGAATAATAAATCAACAAAATAATATTTTCACAATTATAATCAAAACTATATAAAAAAATCATGATGCAAAGTTATTCATATAAAATAGATGACTATTTTATTTTAGCCATAATTTTCTTGTATTGACTTAAAAATTTACTTATGATTGATAAGCTATCATATTTTCAATTTCCTCAGGCACTGTACCTTCATCCTCTAGAATATATAAGGTAATAAATTTTCCATAGTTTACTACCACTAATTTTGTGTTTTCCTAAAATAGGACTATTATTTCACCTTTTCAATAAACATTAAAATTTAACTTTTCACTTCTTGATCAAATGCACTAGATTAACCCCCACTATATGGTATAGCAGTAAAGGAT
Organism: Viscum album; assembly: GCA_963277665.1. Taxonomy (NCBI): domain Eukaryota; kingdom Viridiplantae; phylum Streptophyta; class Magnoliopsida; order Santalales; family Viscaceae; genus Viscum; species Viscum album. Next base: position 1,868,926,888 of record OY728120.1, on the reverse strand, counting down.
AATTGTATCCAACCAAAAATATTTGATGAGGTTGGCCCAAAACTCATATCCTTTACAGGCCTGGGATAATCCTTAAAACTAGTTCAATTACATCATTATAGAAATAATTTAAATATTTTCAAGTTTCACATATAAACCTTCTTGAATTTTATCCTATAAATACAAAAATATTGAAAATTATTTTATTAAATGTCTAAAATTCATAATATTACTTATTTAATTTATTTCCCATTATTATGTATTTATAGTAATAAATAAAATTAAATTATAATCTAAAATATATATATTCATGTATCTGGAAAGTTCATACATGAAATTGTTGTCTTGTTTTCGGTGAACATGAAGTTGAATCTTCATTTTTCCAACTGAGTGACCTATTTCCTTACCCTTTATGATACACACACACACACATACATCAAGTTAAAAAAATCCTTTAGGTATAATATAAGAATATAAATAATAATGAATGAAATATAGCCATGATTGACTTAACCTATAAAATCACTATAAACTATTTATATGGGGAATGATTTATTTTTCACAACTCATAATTTTTTCAGATATATCCTAAAAAGGATAACATTAATAAAAATTATAATTTTTATGTGTTATTAACTTACTATAAAAATATTAATAAATCATGAGATACATCACTACTAATATCAATAATAAACTTACAATTCTTAGCATACACATCCTCAAGAACCTTTCAAAATTCTTCATATTCTATTGAAATTAAATTAATTTAGTTATATTAAAATGAAAAAAACATCTAGAAATAAAAAACATAACAATTTATAAATTTATTAATAATTTTACTCATGTTTTTTAAATTAATCATCAATGAATATATTTTTTTTAACTTTATATGGTTTCAAACACTTCATTCTTCAAAGATATGATAATATTATTTAAAGTCCCTAATTCAATTTTAGTTATCTTATCTATTTTCATTTAGAATGTCATGGATTGGGATTATTTTCTATATATGAAGTTTCCTCTGTCAATGTTATCCACTCCAAGTTGTTTATTATGGATATTTTGGAACTTAAGTTTGTTTTGTGTTCCATCCAATAATTTTATGACAATCTTGATGTCAAAAACTTCTTGCATGATAGTCCAACCAATAGACACATTTGGTTTTTTCAGAAGGATAACATGATAGTGGATCTTATCAAATAATCTCTTTAGAATATGTATTTCAAGATAGGCCACCTCTACCAAACCCTTTTAATCTCATTTTTTTATATAAAATTTTATGTAAGGTAAATATAGGATCTCTGTAAATAAATTTATTCCTTCAACCTAGTGCTACTTTTATGGTTAATTGTAGATAATTTTATCACCATCTTCTAAAAATTTGAGAATAAAGATGGTTGATGCTTTCTAGGATAGTGAAGACTCTTCAAGTTATATAGTAAGATTATTATATGGAGAAATTTTGGAATACTCTTTGTTCTGTTAGATTCATGGAAATAGGTCTTTAATGATTAGTAATGAGTTCATCAAATGTTATGAATTTCCAATGGATTAAAAGTATAGTGGATTGCTCACTAGAAGTTGATAATATGTTATAATCTCCAAAAGAAATGTTTTTTCTACATTTTAACAACTCTTAACATTGAGTTTTTAGGAAAGGAGTGAGGAATAGGAATAACTATTAATATACTAATGATTTTCAGTCAGGATGAAGAAAGATACAGGGAATCAATAGTTTTATAGTTTAAAAATTGGACCCCTACAAATGTAAGAGGTTGATGAAACCAGTTGAATGGATGGGAACCTCTAAAAAATGTGGTCATGACCACATGCTTAGGTTTAAATAAATTTTCATGTGATTACTTGATTTAGTGATCTACATGACTACCTAGTTATATTGATTATAACTTTATACTTTTGATGAAATAAAATTGTGCAACACTTCTCCCATGGACATAGGATTAAATCATGAAACCCATAAAGCCTCTTGTGTTGTTTACTTGATTTTATTTTAATTATTAAATTTTGTGTGATTTTTTTGAGTTTAGATTAAATAGGATTGAGCAAGTGAAACTCAATATAGTGATTTGGGTTAAATAAATCTTCCATGTTTTGATACACAAAATTTTAGAATTTTTTTTCTATTATCATATCATCCAAATTTTTGGTATTTAAATGAATGAAATTATAGTTATTGAAGTTTGTGAATGATTCTCAATAATTTTTATCAAAGTATATATTCTCATAGGATAAGTAGTTTACTCAAAAACATCTTAGGTAACATTATATCTTTTATATATATTTTTCAATCTAGTGGGATTGATTATGTTGTGAGGTGATGTCATTGGAATATATCAGGTTCCAGATCAAAAAATTTAATGGAATGGATTTCATATTTTAGAGGGTGTGGGTTGATCATTGTCTCATCCAAATGGATATGAATGTTCTGTTTAAAGGTGTTAAACTGGATATGATGGAGGAAGAAAAATGGGAATGGTTGGACGAGAAGGATTTGGGTTTAGTGATGATTTCATTATCCTAGAATGTGTCTTGAAACATCCAAGAGAAAAATACTATAATGGATTTAATGTTAGATTTAGAATATATGTATTATAATCATATACTCAATAAAATGTATTTGATGTGATGGTTATTCATAATGATGTTATTATAAGGAAGATCTATAATAGATCATGTGAATTATTTCATCTTAGTTTGAAGTCATGTTGAGTCAATAAAGGCAACATTATCAGATGATGTTTTGGCCATACTACTAGTATCATCATTGTTGGAATATTTTTATGAAATTGTGGTAGTAGTGAGAAACTCTAGTGGAATAATAAAATTTATCTTTGAGTATGTTTGGAACTTTATTTTTAATTAAGATATTTGGATGAGGGAGACTCTACGACCTTAAAAATTAATTCATTATAGATGAAAGAGGGTTCTCACCTCATTTAAGAAGTTGAAGATGATCGGATGATAACTCTAGAGAGAGGAGTAAAAGTAAACTTTGTGGACCCAACCTATCCTACTAAAACTATGATAAAATTGGTTATCTAAATAATTATTTTCATGATAAAAAAATTCTATAATATAAACTAAAACTTCCATTGGTTCAACTACTAGGATTAGTGAAAATCTACTTTTGAGTGTCAACACATCGGTGGAATCATGGATTATATATTAAAATGAATATTTCCACACCACTATTGAAAAGGGATACATAATTAATTATGTTTAAGTAAACTTTTGAAGAGTTTATCTAGATAATTATGAAGATATTGTCATTTTGGGGAAGGGATATGCCAGAATTTAGTTGAAGAATAGAAGTTTCCTTATGTTGAAGGAAACTAAGGTATTCAGAAGAAAATTATTTTAGTAGGAATATTGAATGAATATGGGTATGTAATTAAATTTACCAATGGAGAGTGAAAAATCACTAAAGGTTGATTTTTCATAGTTAAATGTGTAAAGGATGTCACATTGTATCTGACTGGAAGTGCAGTAGGAGCTACAATTTTTTGAACATCAACTTCTGGAGGTTTGGATCTGGGGAATTTTTATTTTGGAAACCTTAGTGATAAAGGTATGAATGATTTAGATAAAAAATTAATTTTTAAGAAGGATATTTTTAATTTCATAAATTTTCAGAGTTTCATGTTGGGTAAGAAATATAATTTGAGCTTTATCTTGAGAAAAAGAGCATCAAAATACTAAAAGTTATTGCTTATAAATATGGATTTCTGGGGGCCATCCCTAGTTTAATTTCATGGTTTTTACAAAATTTTAGGACATTAATAAAAAAAACCTTGATTAATTTATGGATATAATTCATAAAAAATAAAAAAAATAGATTCTATGTTTATTGAAAATTTATGGTTGAATGGGATATAGGATACAAGCTAAAATTATTGAGATCATACAACATAGATGACTTCATTAGAAGAAATATCCAAAACATCTATAAGCATAGTGGAAATAATCATGAGAAAAATATACTTTGGATACTTGTTCAAAATGTAATATCTAAAAGTTTTAATCATACATTGATGTAATGTATGTATAGTATGAAATTACGTTTAGGAATGCTTAAGGTTTTTTGGGGTGTAAATAGTAAATACCAAAATATACTTAATTCATTAGATCCCTTTAGCATTGATGGGACATGAGCTAATGGAAACACTTTTAATATAGAAAATATTTAATTTATCTCATCCTCAAATCTTTTGAATTTTATCATATGCACATTTTGATGCCAATGATAGAGAAAAGATAGAAGAAAAATCTTGTGTATGTTTATTCCTTGGATATAGAGATGAAAATACCATATTTCAACTTTGGGGTGATAAGAAAAGGCAAGTAATTAGAATTATAAATATTTTATTTAATGAGAAATTTATTTTTAAGGAAAAGGACTTAGTAGAGAATGAGGTTTAAAGAAAATATTCAATATCAATCCATGTTGATATTAATGGATTCACTAAAATGTTTCAAATTCAAGAGAATTTAAATGGCTATGAATCTATTAGAAGTGTAAAAATTACAAAGTCAAGTTAAAAGAGTATCATTTAAGGTTTTAGAATGATTACAATTGAAGATATACCTAAAATATAAACAATTGGTGAGTATCATTCAATATTTATGAAGGATTAAATTTTATAGGTTTCAATTCTAGATAGAGAAAACCACACGTCGTATCATGTTGGATGAAAATAGTTAGATAATAAATACATAGGTATGGATCTATCATAAGTTATTACTTTTCAAAAATGGTGGAGAACTCTAGATCTTGGAATAATCATATAAATTTAGTGATTACAAAAAAGCGGGAGTTGTCCATGAAAGATGAGTTGGATCTTTTTCATAAAAATAAAACCGAGGAGCTGACATAATTACTAATTGGAAGGAAATAAATTGAAAAACTTGGTTTTCTAGTTAAAAGATGAATTTGATATAAGTATAAGGTATAAGGTGAGTCTGGTTTCCAAATAATTTCAATATAAGGAGGGTATATGATACAATGAAATATTTTGTCTAGTAATAAAACATACTACCATTAAAACTGTTTTCATTTTCGTTTCTTCTAGAAGATTATATCTTGAAAAAATGGATGTGAGGATATCTTTTTTTCATAGGGATCTATAGGAATAGGTACTAATGAATAAATCAATTGGTTTTATGGATCATAGGAATCAGTACATGGTGTTAAAACTTAATAAAATCCACTATGGTTTGAAATAATCCCAAAGATAGTGGAACCAAATGTTTGAATAATTTTTGGAGGAGAATGGTTACATGTGGATCAACTATAATTGTTATTACTACCAAAAGGATTATAGTGATAGTAAATTCATCATTATATTATTGTATATGGAATAAATTATTATGATAGGTCTATCAATTTAACAAATTCATGGTATAAAGAAGGATTTATTAGTGAAGTTTTTAATGAAAGAATTTGGTGGAGCAAAGAATATATTAGGTATGAATATTAAACCTAATAAGAATACTATAAGTTTAGTTTCATAACTAAAAGAGTATATCTGAATGACCATTGAAATATTTTTTATGATCAGATTCAAATTCATTTTGACTCCTCTTATTATACACTTTAAACTCTCAAAGAAACAATAACTATGAATATAAGAAGATGAAAAGATCATAAAAAGAGTATCGTATGCATAAGTGTTAGGATATCTCATGTATTCCATGGTGTGGAATCAACTAGATATTTCCCATATAGTGTAAGTCATCTGTTGGATCATGGAAAATGTAGGGATGAACATTAGGATGTTGTTAAGTGGATCTTAAGATATTTTAATGGAATGAAAGATAATTCCCTTTACTTTAGAGAGGGTGATTAGTTGGTTTGGTATATTGATGGAAAAATTGGGATAGACATGGATTTATGGAAGAGTAAAACTATATATGAATTTACCTTTGATATAATCATGGTTAGATGGATTTAAAGGATACGATTGGTGACAACACTCTCCACAACACAAGTAGAGTACATGGAAGCAATGGAAGCAAGAAAAGAAATGGTATGGTTGAGACATCTAATTGAGGATCTTAGATGTATTCAAGAAATTTCATTTCTCTAATATGACATTTGGGGTGTGCTACACTTGGCTAAAAATATAGTTTTATGTGATAATGAAGCACATCAATCTAATTTACTGTTACATATGAAAGTTTTGTGGAGATTTAGTATGAGAGTGGTGAAATATAACAGAATGATAAAATCCAAATGAAATGTTAATAAAGTGTTTAGTTTAGTAAATTATAAGGAAATTTTTTTCATTGGTTGGACTTGGGTTAATGAGAAGGAAGTATAGGATTATTGTATGTGGTGGAAGTAGAAGGTTGTTTTTACCTAAGTATAAGAAGATGCAATAAAATCATTAAAGTAGTCTTCAAGTAGTATATAGTTGTTATTTTGAAGAATATTCAAGTGATAGTGTTAGTTTATAATATTGAGAAACTAAGAATAACCCCCTCAGTCTTTTTAGTTCAATGACATTAATTCTTTAATAGTCAACAATGAGTTGGTCGAATGATAAAAATATCTGATTGATGCAAATCATGGTAGTCAGTTCACTAGAAGTTGAGATGATATTTTGATCACTAAAATATAGGTTTTTTTTATATTTGAATCACTCTTAGAATAGATTTTATGGGAAATTAGTGATGAATACGAAGAAATATTAACCTACCAGTGATTGGATATCAGTATAAGGAATTCTATTAGGAATCGATAGTTGCATAGTACAATGGATAGACCCCCGTGAATATAGGATATTGATGAAAGCATTTTATTGGGTGTGTACCTTTATAAAATGAGGGTTTTACCACATGATAATGTGTAAATAAATTTTTATGTGATTACATTAGTTAGTAATCTATGTGGTTGTGAAGAAATAATGATTATAAATTTTTTACTTCCAATGAAATAAAAGCGTGCAATGATTCTTCAATGGATGTAGGATGAAAGTCTAAACCATATAAAACCAATTGAGTTATTTTCTTTATTTCATTTAATTTATTATCTTTCATGTTAATTTTTTTTTGTAATTTTGGATTAAATAGGATTGAGTAAGTGAAACTCCATGTCATTATTTGGGTTAAATGGTTCTTCCAAGTTGTGGTACATAGATGTTTATAGAGTTCCATTCAGTGATATATTTTCCATGTTCTTGGTATTCTATTGAATGAAATTATAGTTGTTGAAGTTTATAATGGATTATAAACACTATTATTCTAGGAAATACCTGAATTATTTCAAAGTCTTCATTCCTTCCAACAACCTCTTTAACATGGGATTATAGGGTGATCCTTTCACCTAGTGCAACATTAATCAAAGAAATCATAAAATATTTATCCATATTGACAAGTGTCTATCTAATAATCAAGATATATATAGTTTTTTAATAAATTAGTGTCACATATATCTAGGTCATTGTTATACCACTATCCTCTATTTCCTAAACTTGAATAACTTGGTGTTAGATCCCATCATTTTTACTATCTAATTTGTGGCTCCAATCAAATGGTTTTTTGAAGGCGGTTTAGACCTCCCGGATTTCCCCTATACATGTAAAACCATGAGATATCCTACATAGAAAACTCAAATGGGTGATATATAATCTTCATGAATGGTATAACTATAAGAATAAACCCACTCAAGTGTTGAGGATTTGGAGAATGATATCAAGAATCTTGATGATGGGATTCAAGTTTCCTATAACGATGACATATTGACCGAATGGCCCGAAGGCCTTCTTTTTATTTTATTATAGATAATCCCCATTTTAAGGGTTGAAGGAGAACCTGTACATGACCCGTAGGCCCATGTCACAAGGCCCGACATGACCCGCAATACATGGCCCGAAGGCCCAGAGGCATATCATGCCCATTACATGACCTGTAGGCCCAGCCCACTAGAACTGCCCCTCCCCAGCGTCTTGCATCATTGATCGCCTTAACTCTCCACCTTGCTCTGCTGATCGTCTAGCATTGCCCCGTACAAATCTGCATGGTGCCTGGTCCCGATGGTGGCTGCCATACCCTCTCATTAATCTAATCTAGTTAGCTCTGCATCTGGTGGCTGCTAATCTTATTGCTTTGATCCACTTCTAGGTCCTGTTTGGTGTGAACTGGGCCACTCCATGGTCTACATGACCCGAAGGCCCTGTGGCCCAAAGGCCTTTGATGACCCGAAGGCCCTGGAGACCCATAGGCCCAAACTGGTGGCCCGAAGGCCCAAATCGGGTGAATAGTTCCGGCTGCTACAGTACCGAACAGTAACTGCTACAGTGACTACTACAGTACCTAGAAATTCGCCTCCACCCGGTTTTGAACATGGGTCTCTTGGATGCCAAGCAGGATCCCTTACCACTCGGGTACGGGCTCGTTGGTGATAACGATGACATATTAGCTTTTCTCATTCCTAAACAAATGGAATTATTCAACAGTCTACTTGAGGTGGAAAGAATTTATATATAATGGTCTAAATGAGGATGAATCAAATAGGCATTCAATAAAACCAACTACTTTTATTCTTTTATTAATGGTAGGAAATTCATTGGAAACCTCAAACTACAACTGGAGGATTGTTCTTTAACCCATGACATCTATTTTATAGGACCATTGGATACTGATCAATTCTATAAGAAAATTTCTAATCCTTGATATGATACAGGGGGTGGATACTTTAATGAAGGTGGGGATGATGTTTTTCTAGTGTGATTCCTTGTTCCATTGATGATCAAAGTAATGCTCACATTGAAACAATCCCGAATGAGCGGGATATATTAAAGGTAGTTAAAACTATAAACCTAGATAGTTTCCTTATCCTAAATATATTTCCAGGAGCCTTCTACATTTCTATGTATGGTATCATTAAGATATACCACACCATAGATATCTGGAACTACATCAAAGGTGGATATCTTCCCAGAGCGATTTGTACAATAATCCTTGTTCTCATTCAAAAGTGAGACAATTATAATATTTTAACCATTTTCAACACATAATCATGTGAAAATTCACTTTTAAAATTATTTCTAAGATCATAAATGATATACTCTTCCCACACCTTCCTTAGTTAGTTTTAGGAGAATAACACATCTTCATCAAAAACAGAAGTATTCAAGGTGCTATTGAGTTGGCCCAGGATATGAATCATAACATCAATAGGAAAGTATTGGGTATTAATATTATATTAAATATCAACACAAAAATGTTATGACATGTTATAATGGATATTCTCAATCAAAACCATGTGTCAATATAGTTTATCTGAGTTTTTATGACCTTTTATTCTATTCCTTATTCTCCCTATAGTTCTTGATCACATTGATGGGGATAAAATTTGGTTTCTTTAAGATCACCAGAGACCTTCATCAAGGTAATCTGATCTCACCCACCTTATTTTTCTTTTCCCAATATATACTTAATAGGAAAATCTAAAAAGCTTTATCTTCTAGTTTTGTTATACCTTCAAAGAAAAATATGGATCTCAAAGTATCTCACACATTTTCTTTCCAAACGAAAGACTATTTTTTATCAATGGTGGATGAAAATTAATCCAAGGATTTAAATAGTTTATCAATAATTATGGATAATTGAGTGGGAAATAAACGAGTCTTATGAAAATTAGTGTCTATATATCCAATAGTTTTTTATACATAAGGGCTCATCATATATATGGGTATCTTGGTTTTATGGGAGGTAAGTACCCCATGGAATACCTTGGAGTGCCTTTTTCTATATAGATGATCCAAACAGGAAAATACTCCTTTTATAATTTAAAATAATAATGAATCTTATTAACTTAAGAGATGAAATAAATGAGTTTTATTTATTATCAATAAGGTTTTTAAGAAGAAAATTCAAAGTGTTTTGTTGATAGTGGGAGATCTGTTTCCATGCTGAATGGAAAAAAGGAATATGTCTGTTGTTACTTAAAGAACATGGATGGAATACTTAGTGTATTAGTCCTTGATATGTGGGATGATTTTTTGTGAGAATATATTTAATTAAAAAGATGAGTGTCGATAAATAACAACATTCTATAAAAATTTATAATTTGTTTTTTAGGAATCCATATTCCTGGGATATTTATTAAAATGTTTTGAAGGTGTCTTAAGTTAATTTTAGGTGATTAATAAATCCCTCTGGAGGATGGAAGATAATTTGAAACTATTTGAGTATAACATTGAATTCTATGAGGAATCTGATATTTTTATTTTTATTTTTTGTGTAAGAGTATTTTCAACACTAGGATCATCGAAAAAATTACTAAGCCTAGTTTTTATAAAGTCATTTTCTCTCTATTTATAACTGATTTGAAGAAGCTTATAAGTCATGAAGTATTACATATAAGTCAACTAAAGCTATGTATGAGTCTTTGGAATGTGTATATTAGTCAATTGGAAGTGTGTATAAGTCAGTGAGACTCTATATATGAGTCATCTAGTTGTGAATATGTGTCATCCTTTTGATGAATTTTTGAGTTTCATGTAAGATAAAAATATGAGATTATAGAATTATAAATTCTAAAGAAATAAGAACTAGGTAATGCTAAAGTAATATTCAAAAATTAAAACATTATGTTTAAATTGTGATTCAACATATATGAGGGGATTATGATCGTATTTTCATAAATAATAAGATCAAATTATGAGAACAACTATTTGAGGAATTTTATGCTTATATTTTACTCTTTTTTTAACTCTATAAATCAAATCTGAAATGCATGTGTGACTATTTATTACTGGTTTTTAAGTTCTTATAATTATTTTCAACCATTTTTTAAGTTATTATAATTTTTATAAAACTATTGAGTTTTTTTGAGTTGTATATTCATTCTATTATTCACTACATGAAAAGTTTAAAGATAAGATGAGGTGAATTCAAGATAGTGATATGAGAAGAATAAATCTAATATGAGTGTTTGTATAATTCAAAAATATATTCATTTCTTAATTATTCTCAATTTCATTTGAAGATTTATTGTTTTTCTCAAGTGTTATATTTTAACACTTGAAAATGAGATGAAATTAATATTAAAGGAAATTATAGAAACTCACAAGAGATAATAAGTTAATTAAGAGAAATAATATCTGATAATTATTATGTATGGTTTTGAGCCTAACTTAATGTGTAAAAGAGGAGGATAGTGGTGTATGATTCTGTCAAATCAATTCCCTAAAATGTTGAGCTATAAATTATTTTCTAGAAATATTTTTAGTTTTGTAATTTTGAGTTACATGAATACGTGTAACAGTCTAGTGTGTGCTACTATGGGGGATGGGAATGAGAATATATCTCTAAAATAATAATGACAAAAATATTGAACATAATAAGTAGATGATATAGTTGTCCATCAACATAATATTAGATCGAGTGAGCCAGAGATGAAAGAGATAAAAAGGACCTATGATATCCATTATTGCAGGTGATCTGAGAAAAACTTGATATATTTTTTTTATCAAGGAGAGATGAAGGAGACTAAAGTTGGGAGGCGATCAAGAAGGGGATGATCATCATGCCTAAATATTCAAGTGACAGTGGAATATCTAGATTGGTAAAGATCTAAATTAGAAAAGTATGATCATCAAACCTGATCATACTCATCGATCACTAAATTTCATCAAGAATGAGTATGTACTGATTTGTTAATCCTAGAGGCTTGAGGAAGAAGGTCATTCTCACGTGGTGATGAAGAAATTAGGATCTTGGTGAAGATCATTACTTTTCCAATACAAATGATTTTTTATAGTGACTAGTGGAAAGTTATATTTTCCAATTAGATAATATACTGATAAGATTAATAAGGTCCATCATGTAGCTACTTGTGTTTGTAGTATAGAATATGAGATTGGGGAAACTAACTTATCATGCCAAGGAGTAATCTTTAAGGTCACTCCTTGTAAATTCTTGTTAGGTCCACAAGGATGAGTACCCTAAGCGGGGGGTGAATCAGGGTATGACTAATTTAAAATTAAATCTCATTCTGATCTTGTTTAGTTGTTAAGAAAAACAATATTCTCTCTCTTTCCTATTGCACAATATAAACAGAAAGTAAATCATGAACATGACACGATGATTTTTACTTGGTTCACCGCTAAGTGATACGTCCAAGGAACATACGCCGAAAATTTATCGGTTATACCAAATTCCACTAAACTTCACTAGCTTTGGATTACAAGGTTCGGGCACAGTCACTCTATACCAGGCTCACTGCCTTTACAAAGTTTTAGGGTCAGCTCACTGCTTTCCCAAGGGTCACTCCCTGTTTCTCTCTCTATGGATCACTGCCGGTGGAGAGGATCACCTTCTTCCTCTTCCTTTGTTCACTGCTCTGAAAAGGATCCACTCACAATTTATAGACTTGTAGGTCTCTTCATTATCTCTAATGAATACATCCTCTGTTGTCTGTGGATGCTCAGTTGGAGTCCAAATTTCACCTGTAGATGAATTTCTCTTTGCACTGAAAGTATCGGGAAAACTTCCAGTTTCCACGCAGCCTGAAAACACTACTGGGGAATCAACCTTACATGGCGCGCAAGTCTCAACTGGCGTGCAAGTATCAGTGCACAAGACACAACTGGCATGCAGGTCTGCCTCTACCACCTGCGCGACACAATTTTCTGCAACTCCAAACCTGTGCGACTCAATCCCTTTTACGCCCAAGACAATATTGGCGTGCAACTACCAACCGGCGCACAACTTCAAACACTGGCGCGCAAGTCCACCTGCGCGACCACACACCACTTGCATGAATTCCACACCTACTCAACAGGATCTCTGATTTTTCTAAGTGTTGAACTACATTGAAAATGAGGAGGGGTGGTCCTGTATTTATAGGCATTTGGACACCCTACACGACGGCGCGCAAGTCTACCCTCGACGTGCAAGTCTCGGCACACAGGTCTCTTCCCCTTCAAGTCACTTGCGCGACACACTTCCAAACTTGCGTGAACCTCTTTCCTTTTCCATATTTTAAAGTTATTATCTTGAAAAAAAATAGGCACAGAAGTTTCCAATCCTCTTAGGCACTGGTGCACAAGTCCTTTCTTGGCACGCAGGTCACCTGCACGACCAACCCAATACTTGCACGACCCTTATCCTTTTTCCATATTTTGATGATCTGATCTTGAAAAAACATATGACGCGCAAGTTTCCAAGCCTTCAAGTACACAGCATGCAAGTACCTTTTCTAAAAACCACTTTTCTTCATTTTTTTATTTTCAGGCCCAAAAATTTGGCAAACACTGGAAAACGGTGCCACCTTGTATCTATTCTTGTTGTACCGCCTCCAGATCATCCATTCCTTTGTCGAAGTTCTTGAATCAAACATTGATCATTAACCATATCTCTTGAACTTGACATGCCACCATGAAAACCCCCTTTTCAACAAATTTATATGCCATGGTTTTCTTTGTCAACAATCACAACACATATGTCCACTTTGTCAACAAACACAATCACCTCAAAAATGATTCAATGATACCTTGAGGGATTTTTTCCCAACAATACTTCTAGGTTGTACTAGATTTATTTTAGTTTCATTTGAGGTGAGGATAAGTTAATAAAAGTATATAGGATCAAGACTTTAACATGTTATAAATATTAATCTTAAAATAAATAATTATAAAATCTTTCCACTGATTCACCCCCCTCCCCATTGGTTCCAACTAACTTGGTTACTTCAATTTGTATCAAAGAAAATCTAGGTTCCCTCGGAAATATCCCAGAGTTTACTGATTATAGATAATTTAAATTCCATCAATAGCTAGAGTGTCCCAATATTTGATGTAAATAACTGTCATAGTTGGAGGAATGGTATTTCACCCCACCTCCTATCACCTGGCCTAGAAGTGAGATATTCTTTCTTAGTGGGGTTTACACCCATCCTTGAGGATGATACTATGACTTATTCTAATAAGATAAATATTTAAGTATTTGGAAAAGCATAAAATTACATCCTAATGTCTCTTTTAGAAATGGTTTACAAAAAAGTCCTGGTACTCTAAAATACCAAGTAAATTTGGGATAAATTGAATAACAGTTATAAAAGAAATATAAAATTCAAAGAGGAAAAATTTCAAGCATGGAGAAGCAGATTTTAGGATATTAAAATGGTTGATAGTAAAACCATTGATAAATATTTTCTACGATTAAATAATAATATTATCAATATCTTAGGGTTTGGTTAGAATAAATATTATTTTATTATTATTAAAAAACTAATGAGAAACTTTCTAGATAGGTTTGATCTAAATATTTCATAATTAGATGATATAGAGGATATTTTCTTCGATGTACTTTATACTCATCTCATTACTTATAAAATGAGGAAAATTACAACATTCAATAATAAATCAAAGGATGAGATGGAATTTTAGCCTATGATAAATCTCAAAAACATATATGAAGAGGTTATAGAATCATATGATTCAAATAATTATTAATTTTATGAAGATTTCAATAGAATAATTTCACTTGTTTCAAAAGATTCAAAAGGGTAACTAGAAAATAAAGGGAAAGCTACCACCAAGGTGTTATAATTATAATGGAATTAGAAATTTTTCTATAAATTTACAAAAGGAGTATGTTATTGGATTTTAATCAGATTAAGAAGATGATAAACCCAAAAAATTAAATTCTATAATAGCAATAAAATGAATTTGATGAGAAATAAAAAAGATGCTAACACATCAAGTATCCAATCAGAAGATGGAATTAATTTTCTAGATCATGTTTATAATTTTTATGATACCAAAAGAAGTGATAATGATGTGGGAGAACCAACAAAGATGGAATAAATTCTAAATAATGAGTTAGATACTTATCTTGAGTTTAGCATCCCACCCCCAAAGCCACTGAGTGATTCCCCAAGACAGTTGGTTACATGACCTCAAGAATGCCTCCCTGTATTCTAGAGGCTTCTGTCAAGAAGTGAGGGCCTAGGTTATGTCCATGGGGAGACTATTCCCTCATGAGTCATAGTTTATCACAATGATAATTGTTATAGATAATAATCAGAAAATAATAATAGACAAGAAGTGATGGAAATAATAATGATAAATCATCCAAGAGAAATAAATACGCGGAACCTAATAATAAATTACAAATAAAAAATGATGATGATAAGGAGCGTGTTTCTACAAAAAAATGAGTAAAATGGGTTATAGTGGAAACATACATATTCCACATGTTGTTCAAAAATAGAAAAAATACCAAAAGTGCCTAAAAATAGCATCACAAACATTGGTTTGGTCCTCTGATCCCATACTCCATCCTAGAACTAAAAATCAAGAACCATAATATGACTACTTCCCTTTATCTATACCTGTAACCATGAAGTCTTATTGGGTACCAAATTTTTCCCAAATAGGGTTTGAGATATACTTAGTAGGCCACCACCAATGGTGTCTAGATCTATCCAGTTTGTTCATATAAAATGAACAATGTGCTGATAATAATAAATTAAAGTATATACATAAATAAAATACATCATATCGGGTTCCTCATGGGATACCCAAATGATACCACATTCTTTAACATAATTCAGATGTCTCTAAACTAATAGAACCTTCAGATGTATGACAAAATTGTGGCATAGGCTCATCATAACAAATAATCAATGGTGGACCATTCCCAAGCATTTTATTTGTCTAGGAGGATGCATCCTAGGAAATTGAGTTACCCATTCTTATTATTTAATTAAAATTTCATCTTTAGAACTTAATAAGAGGAACCTTGAGCCCATCTATGGTGTTTCATAAGGAATACCAAGTATCATTCCATGATCACTATAAATACCCAATATTGTAAGAATCAATCCAAGGATATCCATAAATGGAATATCAAGTATCACTCCTAGCATGGCGTGTAATTAAATCTTTGATTCCGTCCTGGGTATCTTATGTAGGGGATTGAGTATCACTTGAGACTTAGTGTAACCATCTATCCATGATTTTTTCCATGTTTTCTCCCCTAGGGAACTAGTATCACCCATATGGAGGTAAGGTAAACACATAGTGAACCCATCCCAAGAATAACTAGTATTACTCCTAGCATATATATAGTTCATGAAAATCATCATTTATAAAGCACGATAATATCATCCAAGGAATCCTTATGTCAGGACCCTTTTATCATCCATGAAATTGTATAGAATCAATATATCTATCAAAAAATCATATTATTTAATAAGGTATTTCAATCAAGCTGCTTTTTTCAAGTTTTACAATTCATTTTAAATAAGAAATTCAAGATATGGAATAAATAAAAAGGTCTAAACTCATGGAAAAGCATCTATTATAATTAATTTTACATTCCATTATATTTATTTTAAGGTCAAACACACCTCAAATGTGCATTAAAATAACCCAATTAACATGAAGGTAGGACTTTAAGGAGTGGAAGATAGGGGTTGCTCGTGACAGGGAAACCAATCAAAGGGTTTATTCACAACTATCTAGGATCATAAAAGGGCATGTAAAATGATTGAATTTGATTTATTAACTATTTTAGGAGAACCTCTAGAAAAATTTGACATGTGGAATTGTGGATCATAGTATAAAATCAACCAAACTTGATGAAAAGAAGTTATACCACCTACCTTAGGTTTGTAGATGACCACTCATCCTTTTTCATCCTTTGATTCAAGATAGAATGGGAGAAAATGGAACAATAGACTGAACCACTAAAAATAAATCAAATAATCTCACACAAAAATATTAAAAAAGGTAGGAAGATAAACTACGAATATAAGGAAGAGGAGTGGAGAGATTACCATTTTGAATCCAACTCACCCAACAGTGATGAAAATGAAGCTCAGATGGAGAATATCTAAAAAAACCTAGGTTGAGGCACGGAGGACTCCCATGAACACCACCTCTTCTATATGAGAGAAGAAAAGGGGCTTCTTTTAAGTGATCCATTTCCTTCTATTTTTTTTAAAACATGCTTGGTAATTTACATGGTGTGTAAATTCTTAAAATTTCATGTAGATATCAGGGTTCTTCCCTCTTGTGAAACCCCAACTCACGACATGAAAAGCATCTGTCTAACCCATTACATGTCATGTAATCAATACACGCCATATATTTAAAAAACACAATGTTTATTCAGTAGATTACATGTACTTGGATTGTAGCCGGCCTCCACCCCCCTGCAACCTTTCCTTTTAAAAAATAATTAACTAGCCTAAGGGCTTGGTCACTAGGGTCTAAGCCAAAAAAAACTTACATTGCTGTAAATTTGGGACATTACAAACTCCCCTAATTAAAACAGCTCTAACTAATTTTACCTTCTAAGGGTAATAAATAATCATATGATAAAAGTTTCAGACACTAGGAAAATACATCGACCTCTCTCTCCTAGTCCTCATCCTAAACACGACCATGCTACCACAACACCTGGACCAGAGAAACTGGCCTACCCCAGATAGTCTTAATGCTATAATCAATTATATGTATCATATGTTCCCAAAAGGATGCATCTGTGTCCAACTGAATATCCTCAGGATCAAACAAATGATATGGTTCAGAATGATAACAATGATGTTATGATACATTGAATACATTATGAATTGCATAGTACCTCTAAGATAATTGTAACTGAAAGGATGTCATCCTGACTCTCTTCACAATATCAAAATACCTAACATAAAAAAGTGATGTATTTCCCTATCTTTGAATCCATATATGACCTGATCTAGGTGAAACTAACAGAAATACCTAATGTTCTTCCTTGAACTCTAGAGGTCCACAATGATGATCTCAATAAGACTTCTTCCTAGAATAATCTATATCCTTACATTTTTTAATCAATTGTACTTGATATGAAGTCTCCTAAATGAGACAAGGACCTAGTAGTATGTCTTTCCTACCTCTAACCAGGACAAGGTTGAACAACATGACCTACTGTAATGGGCCTCATACAGAGCCATCTGAATTATTTTCAGAAAACTATTATTTTAGGAAAACTCAACAAGTGGTACATGTTTCTCCCATGAACCTCAAAAATCAAGGACACATGCTCATATAATGTACTCTAATAACTTTATCATCCACTCATATTGTCCTTGTAATATCCTGGACCAAGATTCCACTAAATAGTGCCATGATCCTGATTGGCCACATGGCCTCAAGCACATCTCCCGAAATGCCAAAGGCTATCGACTAGCAGTGAGGGCCTATAGTGTCTTTTTGGGGATACTATTCCCTCTTTTCAAAGTGTAACATAGTGTTAGCAACATACAATAAATATATGAATCATTAATTTAATCATAAAATAGATAAACATCAAAAGACGTGTATATATAACAATTCCAAAAGTAATCTCACATATAATTATGATCAGGTCAGGTGTCTAAAAAGCATCCAAAATAGGTATACATGGAAGGTGTACAATGCATCTAAAAATATAAAAATATAGAAAACTATCCCATCTAGTATAATGATCCTCATTTCAATATTGTTCTCCCCAACACCTAAGAAGTGATCAAAAACCTTTAGTAGGGTGATTTTCCTTGTCCATACCTACAGTCATGAAATATTCTCAGGTACCAAAGGCAGCCTAAGTAGGGGGTAAGATAAAATACCAATAGGCCATCACAAATAGTGTATAAATCCATCCATTTAGTGGATATATAATAATGAAAGTGTGAAGGAGGTAATAAAATATGTAAAAGAAGTTTTTAAAGTAAACAATCTATAAATACTAGGATTCGTATGGACACCCATCTTCTGCTGCCAACTTCATCCTTAGCTGAATGTCCCTGAATAAAAAATCAGTCCTGTCTTATTTAAATAAATAATTTTCAGGACCTTATGTGTAGCACAACATCCCCCATAACCATACATGATCAAGAGTTCCCTAATCATTCCATCCATGAGGTATAACACTCTGACCATATCCAAGATTGTGCTTTGGCTTGGAAGATGCATCATATAAATCATTTCAAAAATTATTTAATTAAGAACTTATGCCTATCCTTGAAATTATTTATTTGGAATCTAGGTATTTCTTTGGCATGGTATGAACCAAGAACCTTACAATCCCATCCTAGGCATTCTTCATTGGAATCTGGGTACCTCACTAGGTTTGGTATAACTTCATTACTATTTGAGTCCATCCTTGGTGGTCCACTAAGGGTTCCCAAGTCTCACTCTTGGTGTATATAGAATTGTCCCTTTGAGTCTGTCCTTGGAAATCCATATAAGGATTATAATTTTCACTTGGGAACATATCAGTTAGTCCCCTGAGTTCATCCTTGGTAGTCCACTAGGGATTCCAAGTGTCACTCAGGAGATTGTAAGGAATTATCCAAATGAGTTTGTCCATGGCGTTCGTATATGAATCCATGTGTCACCCAAGGAATATAGCAAAAATTCAATCAAATTCATTTAATTATTTCAAATTTCATCATCGATCAATTAAATTAAACCTTACCTCAAATGGTGGATCAAGGTGATGGATAATCTTAGAATACTTATTCTCTTAATTATCTAATATAGGCAATATCAATAGAGGAATAAACACATTCATAAAAAATAAATTACAAGGTCATAGCCTAGGGATGTGGTATTTAATTCCCTTACTTTAATAAATTCAAATTGAAACTATATTTAATCAATTAAAATCCCATATAAAGGGGTAACATCACACTTTAAAGGTGATCAATTCGTACTCCACCCATAGTGGTCCATTTAATTAAACAACGCACCCAAGGGGTGGTTCCAATTCAAGGTTCATAACCTTAAAACATTTATCAATGAGTCTCATTATTTAAATAGGTCATACCTATACATTTTAATCAAGGAATAAATTCCATTTCAAGGGAGTCACTTGGAAAATATATCATGCCGCACAATAATGTATATATAAACACCATGACTTTAAGGGAATATCATGAGACCGCCTAACATAGGTCCGTAGTGGAGTGATCATGAAATATCATCTCCTGATTCAAATCAGATCAGGATAAAAATTTATAATGTACGAAAATCCTAAAAATTAGTCATATTAGCTTGTACCTAAATAGCACATCTGATACCAATACAAATGAATAATGACACAAAATGAATTGAGTACTCACTGATGCATATCTAATGATACTGAAAAAACTCGATTCTGAGATCAGATGGAGGAGAGGGATCAAAATATAAAATTTGGATCAAAAAGTAGTTCTCCCATGGTTATTTTCCAATGAAGAAGAAGAAAGAAAAGGAAAATGGGTTTTAACATTAAGGGGGAAATGGTAATTTCCTAAAAATTTTATGGGATACATTTTTTGTCTGCATGGTTGGCCAAAAAATCTGCCAACCATTCACCCTCTACTATAAGTAGGGGCACCTCACATGGTTAGTGTTCATGGTTTTCTAAACCATGTGAAATATGTGTCTCATCCCACTATCAAAAACTATATAGGCCATCACACAGACATGCACCTCCATCCATATGGTTTGAAAAACTATGCAAGCGTCTGCTGCCCTCTTCCCAGGTCTCATACAATTAGTAGTAGCCATGTGTTGTGTCACGCATGGTTTCTACTAACCATGTGGTAGGCCTTATGTTTCAAAAAATCTTGGTTTTGGGATCTGAACAATCCTTGTACACCCCTGATACCTCCATGACTCAAAGTAAATCCACATTAGGTTTTAAACAAGAATTTAAACCAAAAAGAAAGAGATCACACATCATATGAATAATCGAGTTCTTAGAAACCTCCCCCCTTAAATCAATTCAACCATTAATTTCCCATACAAGGGTGGTAAAGCATAATCTTTGAAAAACTATGACCACTATGATCATAAAATAGCCTCTCTCTCCAAGGTCTCATTTGATACATGGTCGTGCCACCATAGCACCCATACTAAAGTAACTAGCTAGCCTTGCAGAACCATCATGCTATGATCCACAATACGAATTGGATGCTCCTCGAAGGATGCATCTACCTACAACTCAACCTCCTTAGGTTTAAAATCATGATATGGGTTTGAATGATAACATCTTAGTTGAGATACATTGGAGATGCCATACATGGATTAGTACCTCTAAGGTAAATTCAACTGATAGGATACTGGCCTGACTCTTTCCAGAATCTTGAATGGCCTTATATATCATGGTGAGAGCTTATTCTGCTTCATAATCCTTCTATTTTCTAGCCTTGGTGAGACATGTAAAAATACCTGATCATTGACCTCAAACTCTAGAGGTCATCAATGGAGATCAGTATAAGATTTTTGTCGAGACTATGCAGTATGCATATTCTTCTAAATCAACTGAACCTACTTCATAGTCTCTTATATGAGACAAGTTCCAATCCTAGATTCATCTCCTCCCACTAAACATCACAGGGGTGATCAGTATGTCCTACCATATAAAGCCTCATAAGGTGTCATCTGTATAGTATCCTGAAGGATATTGTTGTAGGTGAACTCAACTAGGAATATGCGATTCTCCCAAGAGCCTCAAAAATCTAGGACACATGCCTGAACAATGTCCTCAAGCACCAGTATCTTGAATTCAGACTAGACATCGATCTGAGGATGGTATGTTATGCTCAGAATCACCTATGCACCCAAATCCCTCTACAACCCTTTCCATGACCATGAAGTGAACCAGGAATCCCTATCTGAAACGATGGTATGAGGGACCCCATGAAGTTGTATTATCTCACAGAAATACAACCTACCAAGTTCATCTACTAAAAGGTTCTACTTGATTGGTAGGAAATGATCAACCTTTGTGAGCCATTTAACAACAACTCAAACAGAATCATTCCCTCATGGTGACCTCGGTAACCCGATCATTAAATTCTTCGCAATATCATCACATTTCCACTCAAGAATGTTAAGATGAAATAAAAGTATGGTCGCTATATAGTGTTCCACCTTCACCTACTGAAAGGTGGTACACCTCATGAAAAAAACTAGCTATATCTCTTTTCATACTCTACCAATAGTATTGGGAAACAAAATCCCAAAACATATTGGAGATTTTAGGGTTCACTACCCAATATGATCCATGATAGTCTCACATAATCTCCTTGAACATGTCTTCTAAAACCAATATGCAACCATATATACACAAAATTTCATCCTCACCTATGGTCCGACCCCTAGGGGGGTTACCACCTGCCACACCCACTCGTAGTACTAGGACCTCAGAATCTGATAGTTGTCTCATTCTCACACTATCCAAAATGGTATAGGTAAAATACAAGGATTAAAGAAAAGTATTCCCATGAATATCCTTCATCTCCAAATGCATATTAGAGAACAAATCCTTTCCACTCACTACTGGCCTACTGAACTTCTTATATCTGAGTCCTCCTAATCAGTGCATCAGACACTGTATTGCCTTTACCAGGCATATAGGTAAGCTCTAAGTCAAAATACTATAAGTACTAAACCCACCGTCACTATATAATATTCATATCACACTATTTAAAAATATACTTGAGGTTTTTTTGGTCCTTGTACACCACAAAACGCTCTCCTAATAAATAGTGTATCCAATAGTGCAAATCATGAACAATTGTAGCTAACTTGAGATCCATTGTCAGGTAATTCCTCTTGTGTGGCCTCAACTACTGATACCCATATAATATGACTCTATCCCCCTACATATTCACTACTCCAAGACCAATACCTAATGTGTCACAATTCATAGTGTATCTTCTACCTAGTTCTAGAAAAATCAGTATCGGTGATGAAGTTAATCTCCCTTTCATCTAATGAAAGGATGAATTTCATGGATTTAACTATAAAAACTTCACACCCTTATTAGTTAAGATCACGAGTGGTTATTCTAGGTGTGATAATTCTTATATGAAGTTCCTATAATATCCATCCATCACCAAGAAACTTTTTATCTCAAAGATGTTCTTAGTATTCTCCTAGGATACTACAACTCTCACCTTCTCTAGGTCAAATAATACTATTGTATCTGAGATAATATTACCCATTAATTGAATTTGATCCACATATAAGTATAATTTTGTGATCATGTCATATAACTAATTCTCTTTCAATGTATCGAATAAAATCTCAAGATATTTGTCATAGTTTTGTCGAGTGTGATAATACACCAAGATATTTTCCATGAAAACCACCCCAAATGAATCTAGATAAGTATGGAAATCAGTTCCATGAAAATTATTGGAATGTTATTGAGATCAATATAAATAACTAGATATTGATATATACCATACCTTCTATGAAAGGCTATGTGAGGTATTTCTGATGGTCTAAGATGCACTCGATGATAACACAATATCAAATCAATCTTCAACAATACCTAATATCCATGAATATGGTTGAATATATCATCTCTCCACAGTATAGGATATCCATTATTAACCATGAATTATTTCAATTCCTAGTAATCCAAACATATCTTAAGAGTATTGTCGCCATTTTTTTCCAAAAATACAGGTGAACCCCACTGAGAAGTGCTGGGTCGGATAAACCCCTTTGCCTATAAATCTTTTAGTTGCCTCTAGAGCTCCTACATATCAATATTATCCATCTTGTAAGGAATAATTGATATTGGATCATATCCTGGAACTATATTGATATATAACTCTACCTCACTCACAGGAGGTAGTCTTGAAAAATCATCCAGAAAAATTTCCTTGAAATGATCAACCACTAGAGGGAAATATGCCTAATGTGTTCCCTGATCATCTGGATATAAAGTCACAATTTGGGTTTTCATCCCACCCATCCCATGATAGCGTGGTCCATCTTGTCTTACCTAGACATCTCATTCACACTTTTTAATATAAACTTCTATCTCTGGTGATGTGAACTTCACCCTCTCGTGATAGTAATCAACATGGGATTGATAATCCACTAGCCAGTCTGTTCTGAGTATGACTTCAAACCTAGTCATCTCAAGGAAAAATGATTCCAAATGAAGTGACACTCAACAACCTCAAGGGGGTACTCCTTGCACTGGTGGACACCTTTTTTTGACCACCAATGGAGTATCAATTGTCATGATTCCCAAATAAAACTATATAACAAGCCCAAGGATTTCCACTACAGGTGATGATATAAATCTATGAAATGAACCTGTATGTAAAAGAGAATATATATGATTAGAGGAAACTAGAATAGTATATCTCACAGTAGAAGTTTTGGGACACTGATCCTCAGGGTTATGTTGCACTATGTATATCTAGCCTAATCTGTGGCCCTCTGATACATCCTGGTTACCCTAAATAGATCTGCTTTGTTTTTACTGCAAATCTGGGGTCTGGCTACCATGAACATGACCACTGTCTTGACCAAATCAGCCTATTTTACTCCCATTAACTACCTAAAGAGAATATGATCTCCTACTCCTTCATGAGGATTTTGTGAAGACCCTCTCTCACTAGATGTTGGAGGAATAGTTCTATAAAATCATTGTAGATGGACCGTATTTCCACAGGATCAGAACTCGAATGGTTATCTCATGCACTAGGGTCCCATATATCTTGGTCTACCACACTAGTGGAACCTCACCTAGATACCTAAGTATGTGATCTGGTTGTTAATATCACCATGTAGAAGCTCTAAACAACGCTTACTACTGATGTTCGATGCAATACAAGTTCTAGGTTTCAAACCACCCTGGCTAACACCCCTAGCCTCTATCAGGTTATTCTTTTTTATAAGCACCTCATTAACTATTCTAGAAATGGTATTCATCTAAAATATATTAACCTATGATCATATGTTATTCCTAAGATCATCCTCAAATCGTCTGGCCTTAGATAACTCATCACCTTTCAGAATAGGTGTAAAACACTAGAGATCTGTAAAATGGGCTAAATAATCAATAACTAATAACATGACATTCTCTAAGTGCATGAACTCTCAGGCTCTATTATACCTCAATGTCTAGGGAGAGAATTAATCATATAATTCCATATGAAAATCCCTCCAAGCTATTTCTCTATGAAGATCTATCTGAGTAATGACATCCCACCATCTTTTGACGGAATCACATAGAATATAAGTAAAGAACTTTACCCTCCTATCATAAGGTGTCTAAAGATGATCAAAGACCAATATCATGGCCTTAATCCATGAATCTATAGCATGTGATCCTTTATCCCTTGAAAAAGTGTGCAGATACTACTGCCGGAACACACATGTTAGCTCAACCATAAACGAGGTAGGATGCAGTTCTCCCTGAAAAGTTTTCATGAAGTGGAAAAACCCATCATATAACTATTCCTCAGCACCTGTGTTTAGTAAAATGATGGTTCTATAACTATAAATATAGGAGGATTCATCTTTATCCCTTGTACCACTACTTCCAAAGTGTGGTTGTCTCCACCCTCCTGGCATACGAATGGAGGTCTTCACTGTGGCATGTCTCTACAATACCATACACACACATCAAAAAATAACAATATCAAATTTCATAGTAAAAATAATAGGACATTTCAAAACCATCATATAATTAGGTTGTACCATACATCCTGCTTCTAAATCCAATACTGGTAAAAAGAAACAATCACAAACATGACTACCCACTCAAAAGTCGGGTCTAGGTTGAGTTCTCTATTTCACATTTCAAGTTCCATTTCATTTTCATATTCATTTCCATTGTATCAGAATTAATTTTTAAATGGTTGAAAAAAATGGTTCCCCAAATTCCAATCCATAAGGGCACATGCTTATCATGAACCAAAATATGGTTTCCACCTAATCCACACAATAACACATCCAAGTCTATGACAATCTTGGTCCAAGACCCAACATGCCACAATTGGAAGCTTAGGGTGTCTGTCATAGCCTAATCAAGAAAAAAATATAAGGTTATGGCAGTCACTGTAAGTACCAACCATGTTTCTCCACCCCCTATACAAAATATCTATCAAACAACATGTATATCTACCACAACACCTATCACAATATCATGAAAACAAGTAATTCATCCTATATGGCATGGAATAATTCATGGAATGTGGTTCATAAAAGTGTCTAAAGGATGCATGAGATTTCATACCCTCATCTCATTAAGTTGAAATAAAATAAAACCAATAATAATATCAATGATAACACAATACTTCAAGTGAATCACCCAGCGTTAGAATAAAATCAACTGTAATAGCCAAAATCCATAAAACAACAATCTTTATTTGAGGAAATTTAGCTTTTTCTTATATGTGTGTTAGTTATGCTCGAGAAAGACTCATTACCAAATAACTATTACTTTATATCCCTTTCTATTGTCTCAAAATAGTAAAGAAAAATAGAAAATAATTACCCTATGATACCAATTTTTAATGTCTTGGACCTGAATTCCACTAAACAATTCCCTAAGACTAGTTGGCCACATGGCCTCAAGCATATCTCCCCAAATTCCAAAGGCTATCGACTAGCAGCAAGGGCCTAGGGTGTGTCTGTGGGGAGATTATTCCCTCATGTCTGAGTATAACACAAAGGTACAAAAATACAATCAATAGTTGAAGTGGTAATTTAATCTGACAATAGAAAAACATCAAAAGATAGGTATATATAAAAATTCTAGAATTCATCTCATATATAATGATGATCATGTCATGTGTCTAAAAAAATCCAAAACAGGTATACCTAGTAGGTGTAAAATACATCTCAAAATACCAAAAAGAATAAAAGTTATCCCAACTAGAATCATGAACCTCATATCAGTCATGTTCTCCCCTTCTCCTAAGAAGTAATCAAAATATATAGTAGGAAAATTTCCCTTGTCCATACCTACAGTCATGAAATCTTCTCAGGTACCAAAGGCAGCCCATGTAGGGTGTGAGATAAAATCCTAGTATGCCACCACCAATGGTGTCTAATGACATCCAGTTAGTGAATATATAATAATAACAGTGTGCAGGTAGTAATAGAATATGTAGAAGAAGTTATGAAAGTAAACCCATAAAGGACCGTATTTTCATGAAAACCCATCATATTCTACCTACTTTGGCCTTATCTAGAAGTTTCTAAATAAACATTCAGTCTTGTCTCATTTAAATAAATACGTATCATGACTTGGATTATAGCCCAGTATCCCCTATAATCATAAGTGATCAAGAGTTTCCTAAAAAGGCCATCAATAAGGTATAAGATTCTAAATGAATCCAAGATTGTGCTTTGGCTTGAAATATACATCATATAAATCATTTTATTATTTATTAAATTAAGAACCTGAGCCCATCCATGAAAATCCTTATTTGGAATCTAGATATCGCTCTATCATAGAATGAACCAAGCACCATACAAGCCCATCCTAGGCTTTCCTCATTGGAATCCTGATATCACTCTAGGTGTGGTATAACATCATTTCTATTTGATTCCATCCTTGGTGGTCCACTAAGGGATCCCAAGTCTCACTCCTGGTATACATAGAATCATCCCTTTGAGTCCATCCTTGGAAATCCATATAAGGAGTCAAAGTGTCACTCGGGCACATATCAGTCACCCCCTTGATCATGTCTTTTGTAGTCCACTAGGGAGTCCAAGTGTCACTTAGGCATATGTAAGTCAGTATCCAAATGAGTCCATCCATGGAATTATTATATAAACTCATGTGTCACCCAAGGCATATAACAAACATTCAATCAATATAATTTAATTATTTTAAAGTTCATCATCGACCATTTCAATTAAACCTCGCATCAAATGGTGGCTCAAGGAAAGGGATAAGCTTATAAGACTTGGTCTCTTAATTATCTCCTCTGGTAAATATCAATAGAGGAAACAACACATGATTAAACAATAAATTTCATTTCCATTTCCTAGGGAAATGGTCTTTCATTCCCTTACTTTAATCAATTCAAATTACAATTACATTTCATCAATTAATATACCATAGAAATGGGTAACGGTGAACTTTAAAGGTGATCAATTCATATTCCACCCATGGTGGTCCATTTAATTAAACAACACACCCAAGGGGTAGTTCAAATTTAATTTTCATAACTTATAAACATCTATGAACATGTTTCATTATTTACATAGGTCATACTTATCCATTTTAATTAAGGAATAAATTCCATTTTTCGGGTGTTACTTGGAAAATCTATCCTGAAGCACAACTTCATATTTATAAACACCCTTAATTTAATGAAAATAATGATACCAACTAACGTAGATCTATAGTGGAGTGATCATCCAGTATCAGCTCCTGATTTCACTCAAATCGGGAGAAAAATGAAGAATGTACAAAAACCCTAAAAAAGGTCATATTAGCTTGCACCTAAAAAGAACAGTCATACCCATACAAAGAAAGAATGGAATAAAAGGAATTGAGTACTCATCAACAAGGGTCCAATGAGACCGGTGATGATTGATTCCAAGATTTGACGAAGGAGATAGATCAAAATCTAAAATTTGGCACAAAAGGAGATCTATAATGGTTGTTGTCCAACGAAGAAAAAGAAAGAAAAGGAAATTATGTTTTAAAATGAAGTAAGGTAAAATGGTAATTTCCCCAAAATTTCCTTGGTCGTATGGTTTGACTATACTATTATCCAAACCATGTGCCAACCATGTTCCCTCTGCTGTAAGGAAGGGCTCCTCTCATGGTTAGTGTGAATGGTTTTCCAAACTATGTGCAAACCATGTCTCAGTCCACTGTCCAAAATTGTAGAGGCCATGACATGGGAATGTGCCTCCATCCACACAGTTTGACAAACCATGCGGGCTCGTCCTTCCTTATTCTAAGGACTTTCAGGGTTAGTAGTAACCATGTGTCTTTTCCCGCATGGTTTCTACTAACCGTGTGTCCTTATTTTTTTAAAAAATTGGTTTTGGGATCCGAACAAGTCTCAGACACCCTCGATACCTCAATGACCTCAAAGTACATTAAAATTAGGATATAAAAAGAATTTAAACAAAAAATAAAGATACTGGTATCTCATAGGAAGAATCAGGTTCTTACAGCTCATAAGTCTGAGGGTGATAAGTTGTACTCAAGATCACTTATATACCTAGTTCCTTTTGTAACACATGCCAAAACCGTGATGTAAAACAGGAATCCAGTTATGATACAAAATAACAGGGAACATTGTGAATTTCCAAAATCTCCCAGATATAAAGATTCCCAATCTCATCCAATAAGACGGTCTCCCAAATAGGTAGGAAGTCTGTGACCTTTTTCAACCTATCAATGATCACCCATACAACATCACTACCTCCTGGGGTTCTCAAAAATATTGTCATGAGATCTATGGTGACTTTGTTCCATTTCTACTTAGTAATGGATAGAGGCTGTAAAATTCCAGTAGGTCGCTGGTGTTCCGCCTTCACCTTCTAATAGCTGGAACACCTCATGATAAAACCTGCAATCAGACTCTTCATACCTATCCACCAATACTAATGATGTACATCTCAGTACAACTTTGTAATACCAGGTTTAACTTACCAAATAGTTTCATGAGATTCCCATATCAACTCTTCCCAAATGTATGAATGAATCCAAATATGTCATTAGA
This sequence comes from Viscum album, assembly GCA_963277665.1. Classification (NCBI taxonomy): domain Eukaryota; kingdom Viridiplantae; phylum Streptophyta; class Magnoliopsida; order Santalales; family Viscaceae; genus Viscum; species Viscum album. Next base: position 1,868,897,412 of record OY728120.1, on the reverse strand, counting down.
ATATAAGTATCTCATTCTTTTCAACAACCCAACCTGGAGGTGGGTTATCACTTGAGACATTCTCCATCAAGATGAGACCCTCGGGATCTAATAGTTGTCTCATCCACACCCACTCCATAAGGAAGAAATTCACTGCTAGAGCTACCAAAACTGGCTTCTCGTGCTGTTCTTGAACCTCTATGTGAATATCATAAAATAAGTCCATCAACTACCACTCACTACTATCCTCCTAGATCACTTTCATCAGAGTCTTATGGATTAGGGTTTTATATATGGAATTACCCTTCCTGGGTGTATAAGCAAGCTCAAATTTGATTGAATGCATGTAATCTACCCACCAGTGTTACCTGATATTCAAGTCATGTTGTGTGGAGATGTATTTAATAATTTTTTATATCTATTTAAATAATTAACCACTCACCCAAAATATAATACCTCTAATAATGTAAAGAATCAACCATGCCTGCTAGCTTGAGGTCGTACATAGGATAATTATTCTCATGAGGTATTAACTAGTGGGACCCATACACTACAACTTGGTCTCCCTATATCGTAACTTCTCCTAGAAATATACCTAAATCATCACAATAAATAGTATAGCTTCTGTCCAGCTCTAGAATAATCAGGATCGAAGCTGAAGTCAGTCTCCCTTTTAACTCTTGAAAGGCATAATTGAAAGCATCAGACCATAGGAATTTCATACTTTTCTTAGTCAATCCTATAAGAGGAACTATTAGGCAGGAGAAATCCTGAATTAATCACTTATAATATTCATCTAACTCTAAGAAACTATATATGACAAATAAATTATTTGGATACTCCCATGAAACCATAGTTCTCACCTTCTCTAATTCAATAGATATGCCTGCCTCTGAAATGATATGACCCAAGATGTGGAACTTATTTAACCAAAAGTGGAATTTTCTAATCATAGAATATAGATGATTATCTCTCAGCGTACTCAACACAATCTTGAGATGGTTAGAATGATCATTTCTCATGTGATAACACAATAAGATGTTTTTAATGAAGACTACCCAAAATGAATCCATGTACAGGTGGAAAACCTAATTCCTGAGAGCCATAAAGATTTTAGGTGTGTTTTTATGGTTGAAAATAATAACCAAATACTCATAAAATATGTAATTTCTTTAGAATGTTGTACATGGTATGTCTAATGGTCGCACATTCACCTGATGGTAGCCCAACCTCAAATAAATCTTAGAGAACATTGTTGCTCCTCAGTGTTGGTTGAAGAGGTCATCTATATGAATCAATGGACACTGGATCTTTATCTTAAGCTAGTTCAACTATCTATAATCCATACAAAATATGAGGGTACCTTCCAACTTCATGGAGAAAAGGATAGGTGGACTCCAAAGAGAAGTGATGGGTCAGATAAAACCCCTTTCCTCTAGATCTTGAAAATTATTTTGGAATTCCTAGAGATCTGTAGGTGTCATCCTATAGGGAGGAATGGAAATTGGTACCACACCTAGAACTAGCTCGATGGTGAAATATACCACTCTCATAGGAGATAATCTAGATAAATCATTAAGGAAGATTTCCCTGAAGCAATCCACTACATGAAGGAATTCCACATACTGTATCCCCTAATCTCTCATAAAGAGACTAGCCATATGAGTTGTCACCTTACACAACCCATGACACTCGGGTCTATATTGACACACCTGGATATCCCATTCACCCTTATGGATATATGTGCTACCCATAGGTGATGTAAATGACACCCGTTGGCAGTATAAATCAATATGGTCATGATAAGGAACTAGAAAGTCCATACCAAAAATGATGTTGAATTTAGTCATATAGAGGAAAAATAAATTCTACATGAAACATTACCCACCTATCTCGAGGGGGACACCTTTCACTAGTGTATACCCTCTTATTAGACCACTAAAATTGTTTTGAGAGTCATTAAGACACTAAAGTACTCATTTTCTAAGCCCATACTTTCTGTAATTTCATCAGATATGAAAGAGTGTGATGCACTTTTATAAAATAAGTAAGAATATAATGTATAAGATACAAAAATAGTACTTAATATCTTATAAGTCCCTAGAATCTACTCCTCATGTATAGACTGTACTCATAGATATGGCCCAAACCACAACCCTGAGATGCAACCTGACTAACTTAGGTAGGTTCGTTATGCTGGTGTTAAACCTATGATGTCTGAATACCTCATCCACAGCCACCACCTCAGCCTAATCAGCCAGTAGTAGACCATCTCCCAGTATAACATGGAGATATTGATCCTGTACATAAAAATGGTTTCTGCATTGATCCTTTCTCACTGGATACAGGAGATAACATTTAACAGAAATTTTAAAGGTGACTCATCCTACCTCAATCTCAGCACTCCATTAGGTCCCTCATACACTGTGGTTTCTTATGTATAGTCATTCCACACTGGTGACACACTACATCATTGTCAGTATGTTTCACCAAGATAGAACATCCCCCATGTTTTCTCTCGAAATGACACTTCCTCCCACTAGATAAATTATCTGCATACCTGGAAGTTGAACTACCCTAGCTCACATTTCCACCTTCTCTTAGGTTCTGATCCATGATGAATTCCAAGTTTACACTTTCTATAACAGTGGTAAGGAGGAAAACATTCACCTATGATCAGATGGTGTATGCAATCCCATACTCAAATCAACTCCCAATGGTCACCTAATCACTAGTAAGAGTTGGTGAAAATGTTGGAGCTCAGTGAAATGGTCTGAATACTCCATCACCATCATAGAACCCTATTTTAGGTTCATAAACTCTTGAGAATGGTACGCTCATAATGTCTAGGGGAAAATTAGTCATAGAAGGCTGTCTGGAATCCCACCCAGACCATAACCTGTTGACATCTATCCTAGGTAATGACATCTCACCAACATTTATAAGAATCCCAAATAATGTAGGTAGTGATCTTGATCCTCCACTCTAGAGGAATAATTAGATGGTCAAAGATTGAAATCATGGCTTCTAGCCAAGACTCAATAGCTTGAGGGCTGCCATCCCCTGAGAAGGTGGGAGGATGTTGTCACTGTAATTCTCACATCAACTCTTCTATAGTAGTGACAGGTCATGGAGCAACCTATACTATCTTTATAAACTGGAAGAAGCTTCTCTGAAATGAGAATCAGTGCCGATTGGAAGATGAACGGGATGTGCCTCATATGGAACTAAAGGATGTACTACTAGTGGATTAGGGACTACCACCTCTGAAGAATGTTCATCTCCACCCTACTGGAATACGAAATGAGGATGTCGAAGGGGAATAGGTCTACGATTTCCATGTGCATGCCTCATATAATATTTATAACATATAGGATAAATTAAAGCATGAATGGGTAGGTACACTACCTTCCTATAATGATTCACAACCCTTACCCTACTCTTAGATCCCGGTCTATGAGATACGGAAAAGTCATATAAGGATCATAGAATACACCACCTACTACCCACTACTAAGGATGGATTAGGGTCAAGTTCTCATACAACATAAGAGAGGTTTTGATAAATGGAGTGTCACTTGCAAGGTGTAGAGGAAAAACCCCTTTACGTTGAAATTGGAATCCCTGTTTAGAGGTAACCATTTGATGTTAAAGATTTATTTTATTTAAATTTATTCTTATTTATTTGGATATAGATATCTCAGTTTAGTTTTTTGCATCACCAATTCCAAATTTATAAAGGCCTATACTCTTTATAAATTGTAATTGTCACATCAAATAACTATGACATGACCTGTATGTTCTATATTAAGATGTAAAAATTTATGTGTAGTTATTTTATTGAATGAATTCCATTATCAATTTATATAATTAATTTATTTTTAAATTTCTATTAGAATCCATCAATAAAACCAACTATTATCTATGCTCGTAGAACCAATGGTTCATGGCTCAAATGGAATAATTGGTTACTTAAAGTTTCATCGCCAATATATGTGGTAAAAAACTATTTATATTGATGTAGGAACATTAATTAATTCAATTATGTTATTCCTATAAGAAATTATTGAACACTATAATACATAACAAAAAAGGAACTCACAACAATCACATGCAATATAGGTAATCCACGTAGAAAGTAAACATGGAATATAAGTCCTATGGTACCTAATATGATGCATTTGTTAATATACACTCATATAATCAAGACAAGATAAATAAATTTTATTATAATAATTCAACAATAATAATTTCACACAATATGTGTTTCACCCAATGGTGAAATCAGTACAACTTACAAAAAAACAACCCATCCCAGGTAATTTGGGTTTCCCCTGTGTGTGGGTTAGTTAATCCTAGAAAAAGGCACATTAAAAAATCCCATTACATCCTAGTATCCTATAAAATACTAAAATAGTAATAAAAAATAAAAAAAGAGACTCTAATATCACTTTGTAGTGTCCTACCCCAAAATCCACTAAGTGGTGCCCCGAGACAGACGGCCACATGACCTCCAGCGCACCTCCTCGCATGCTAGAGACTGCCTACTATCAGAAAGGGTCTAGGGTGTGTCCATGGGAAGACTATTACCTCATGAGTCATAATTTAGCATAGAATTAATCAATATAGATAAGTAGTGGAACAAAATAATAGAGAATCATCAGTATAAATAATAATGACAAAAAAACAAGTGAAATAAATAAGATGAAGCTGATAATAAATGAAACATACAAAATTATGATGATGATGACCATGTAGATATACAAAAATGAGTACATGGGGATATGGGGTAATATTCATATGCCACATACTGTAAAAAAATACCAAAAATATAAAAAGTATATACAACTAGAATCACGATCACATGATCAATCCTCTTCCCCCATACTCCATCCTATAACTGAAAATCAAGCATTGAAAGTTAGCCTCTTCCCTTTATCTATACCTGCAACCATGAAGTATGCTGGGGTAATAAAGGTTTCCCAAGTAGGGTGTGAGATATACTTCATAGGCCACCACCAATGGTGTCTATAACAATACAACTTGTGAATATAAAATGAATAGTGTTATGATAATAATAAATGCAAGGTGATACAAAAATAAAATACATCGGATCGGGTTCCTCATGGGATACCCAACCAATACCACCTTCTTTAGACTAAGATGTATGTCTCTAAACCAAGTGAACCTATACACGTATGAAAATATTGTGTAATAGGCTCATAATAACAAAGCATCAATGGTGGACCATTACCAAGCATGTGATTTGGCTTGGAAGATGCATCCCAGGAAATTTGGTTATCCATTCTTATTCTTTAATTCAAATATAATATTTGGAATTTTATAAGGGGAACCCTGATCCCATCCAAGGTTATCTATAAGGAATCCAAATTATCACTCCAGGGTACTATAAGTACCCAATATCATAAGAGTATATCCAAGGCTATCCATAAATGGAATCCCAAGCATCTCTCTCCACAGGGCGTGTAATAAACTCTCAGATCCCATACCATGTATCTCATGTAGGGGACTGAGTATCACTCTTGACCTGGTGTAACCATCTAGCCATGATCTCATCCAAAATGTCTCCCCTAGGGGACTAAGTATCACTCTTGACTTGGTGTAACCATCTAGCCACAATCCCATTCATGATGTCTCCCCTGGGGAACTGATATATCCCATATAGGGGTAAGTTAAATGCACAGTGAGCCCATCCCAGGCATTACTTTTATCACTCCCATCATATATATAGTTCATAAAAAGGCTCATTCATAAATCATGATGATCTCATCCAAGTCATCCTTAATTTGGGACCCTTGTATCACCCTCAGTATAGTATAAAAGAAAGTTAACTATCAATAGCTCATATTATTTAACAAGGAATTTAAATTAGGCTAATTTATTCAATTTTTCCAGTTCATTTAAAATATCAATTCAATCTATGACATAAATAAAAGTTCAAAAATCATGGCCAAGTATACTTTATAATTAATTTCATATTATTCTATATTTATTATAAGGGAAAATAGAAATTAAATATTCTTTAAAACATATTAGGTAAGGGAATGTAGACCTTTGAGAAATGGTGCACCCATAGGGGTGGCTCGTGATAGGGAGACTAATCAAAGGGTTGATTCACGGATAGCTAAGACAAAAAAACGACATATAAAACCATTAAATTTAATTTATTAAACATTTTAGTAGCTTCTTCAGAAAAATTCAATCATGCAGCATAATGGAGAATAGTATAAAAGCAACCAGACTTTAGGGAAAGAAGCTATACCACCTACCTTTGGTTATTTTATGATGAATCATCTGTTTCCAGCCTTTTATGTAAGATAGAATAAGAGAAAATAGAAAAAAAACCAAAACCCTAAAAATAGGTAAAATTAGATTGCTCCAAAATAGTGCAAAAGGTAGGAAGATAAACTAGGAATAGAAGGAAGAGGATTGGAGAGATTTTTTCTTCTGATCTAACACACCTAACAACAATGAAAAAGGAGATCAGATGAAAAAGATCCATATAAACCTAGGTTGAGGCATGAAGGACTCTTATGTGAGGCTCCTCTTCTGTATGGTAGAAGAAAAAGGGGTTCTGTCAAATGATCCCCTTAATCTTTTTTTAAAAACACGCATGTGAATTTACATGGTGTTTCAATGCCTTACATGTCATGTAAATCTTAGGGTCCTTCCCTCCTGGTAAAACCCAACTCATGACATGAAAATGGTATGGATAACCCATTATAGGTTGTATACTTGATACACATCATGTATTCTAAATACACTTCATGTATTCAGTACACACCATGTTAATGTCTTGCAACTAACCTCCACCCCCCTACAACCTTTCCTTCTAAATGATAATGGATCGGTCTATGGGCTCGATCACCAGGGTCTAACCCAAAACTAAACGAAAACACACCTTGCTGAAAATACAAAATGTTGCATTAAGAAGAATATAGATCTTAATAGACGTATAACCTGAAAACATGATAAATTATGGTTTTAATCTTTCAATAAGATCATTAAGTTTCCTTTGATTAAGGAGAACCAACTTTTTTCTTCCTTTATTCCTTTTGATGCCTTCAATTGAACCTCAAACTTCATTCAAAGATCTCAAAACATGATAAAGTATAATTTTAAGGCTTTAACAATATCATAAATATTCCTTTTAATAGTCTTTAATATCTTTATTGAGTTCATCAATGATAAATCTTAAATTAAAAAAAAAGATTAAATTCACTAAAAAATTTATATGCATAATTGAGTTTTTTTATCATAAAAACATCACAATATATAGATAGGTATAAAAATATCCCCTTTTTGATAATAAAAAACACTTAACATAAAAAGATATATCAAGAGTAAATTAATAGTGAAAGATAAAAAAATTCATGAAATATATAAATGTATAAAATATATTAAATAAGCTCAATAATTAAATAAAATAAACAAGCTATAGTTCAAAAAAGAGTAAAACATTTGACTCCCATTTTTTAAAATAACTAAAGAATAGATATAAAAACCCCAACTTTTATAAATGAAATCCCCTCTTCTTGAATAAATAAATTCATTATTAAGTAATAAAGTTATATAAAAAATAGGCACTTCTTTGGTTATTTTGTAAATTTATGTCCTATTATATTTAAAAGAATGTTAATCATCATAACCATTGATAGTATATCCATTATATAGTTATCATATGAATAGTATATATAAATGGTTGTGATAAAGTCCAATTGATGCAGATAGAAAAAGTGATGGCCTCGACCAGTTGGATCGTACCCTATGAATCCCATTTATCAAATATTCCAATGGAGATAGAATAACTATGATTTTCCATTGACCAAGACTAAGACAAGACTCAAAAACTAAAGCATGAGAAAAATCTTTATTGGAGAAGTTCAAACTCATCAAGATCATGGCCCAAACCATGTTCATTGAACCACCCCATAAAAATATCACCACCACACACCTTACCCTTAGGTAATTTGCTGGTGTAATATAGGGATATATATCTAGACCATAATAGTTTAAATTTATATATTTTAATTATAATAAATATTATATTAATCATTTATTATTATTATTACTTTTTAAATGATTAGATAATAGGTTTTCTAAAAATTAGATTTTCATACGATGAAACAAAAAATTTATTTTTGGGAAATGTATAATTTCAATAAACACTCTATTTTAATGAATTAAATAATTTTTTAAATAAATTATATTTTAATAAAATATTATTATTAATAATTTTTATTAAATATAAATTATAATATAATTTTATGAAGTCAAAAATAATTTTTATAAGGGTCAAAACAAATTATTGTAAAAAAATAGCATTTTTAAATAAATATAGATTTTTTATTTAAAAGTGTAAATTATCATACATATAGAATTATTTGGATAAAATATATATTATTTATGAAATAATGACATAAAAAGTATCCAATGGTTATTTTTCATAATTTTTGGAGATAGTCGAATTTTTTGGTCAAAATTAAATACAGTATAAATATAGTGTGTATTATAACATCATAATTACCCAATAGTGATGTGATATATTACATAAAATTCATCCATGACCAAATATATATTTAAAATTTCAAATAATTTTCTTTTTAGGTTATTTTATTAATTTTAAAAACTCTTAATGAATCCTACAAAACCTATATTATATTTTAAGGTTTTAAAATCAATTCTTTGTAAACATGACTCACTTCCACACCACCAAGGGTATTATTTTAATTATATCTATTATTAAATATGTAAAAAAATTAAATCAACTATACTTGAATATAAAAAATAGGAAAGAACCATAATATGTTTTTTGGTTTTTATTATTTATCAAATAGAGTCCAAAACCAATATTTGGAAATTAATAAAGAATTCCCCTATATTTTGTTATATAAACCCACAAAAAAATTCATTCATCTTCACTTAAAACCCTTATATGTGAAATTACTCTACCTTTTCCACTCTATATTCCTCCCAATTTGATTCCAATATCTTAAGAATATCTTCGCAAGATTTTAGAGGCACCCTCTAAAGGTATGGGATCATCTCCTTCTACTCTTTATTCAAGCACATTATTTGTATTATTCACTTTAATTTATAATTTTTCATGGAGGGTTATGTTATTACATGCCCCTGATAATATCCTTATTATGTAAAAGTGATGATAGAACCATTTCACTATCATTAATCCCTTCTATGAATCTTTATATACTATCGTTATAGTGTCAAAATTATCCTGTGAATTTTCATTCCAAACAATTGTGTAGTGAATACCCATCCCCATTTCCACTCAATGGTATTCACCAAGATGTAAATATCCCTAATTGATTTGGGAGTCCCCTATATTTATATCACACTCTTTAATTTTGGGATTAAAAATGAAGAAATATATCCTTATATTTTATTATATATGTTGAACACTTATGAATATACATGATATTAATGTGAAGGGAGGGTCTGAGATTATATAGGTATATAATTAATTGGGTAATATTTTAATCTCATGAGATTATATATATGATTCATGTAAATTTATCCTAAGAAAATTATGATTTTTCTTATCAGTTATCCTTTACTTATGTTTATGATATCATTTTTTATGTTGTTGTCACATTCCCAAGGTTCCTTTATACTATCTTGATATACCATGCCTCATTGTTCAAGATTATTATTCTCACACATCTTATGTTACCTTGATATACCTCTTGTCTCACATGTACTAGTTTAACTTATTCTATACTTTTTCATTCCCTTATTGGGATTTATATCTCACCCCTTTCTTATGTATATCCTCAGGTTATCTCATGCAATTTTAGAAGAAAAATTGAATTTTAGTAGCATGTTAAGGAAGTTTTCAATAATTTAATTTTATTCCTATTGAAATTTACTATATTGTGTATCTAATTTCCCAAATACACCAGGCCTAATGATCTTTTGGGATTTAATTATGTGTACCTTAATGTAATAAATCATTAATTAAGGTGTAATAAAATATGGGTTTTCATAGTTGGTATCAGATCACAGTATAGTTATTTTTGGGATCAGGATTATAAAACCCTAGTGAAATATTTAAGGATAAGACTAAACATAGAAAACATCCCTAGATTTTGGTAAAGTGTAGAGTAAGTGGTTTCTAAGAAAATATAACCCTGTCTAGATACTACAAGTGGATGTGGCTCTGGAACAGCTATACTTTGAGGTAATAACCACAAAAGGGTACATTAAGCTTGAATCGATATTCACCTGGTGCAAAATAATAGACCATACCATAAAACTATATTTACACTCCCATGGGATATTCTCTGAAAAAATAAAAATCACTTTATGAAACGTTATGAAGGTAAAAAGGTTCCCATAAGATTTATATTAGGAAATTTTTCATAGAAAAGATTATCCTGAAACCTATAAACACATAGGTTATGGAATATATTTCATTTATGAGTTATCCCTTCAACTTTCATGATTTACCATTTTATTTTTTTAATAGTTATCAACCTTATGTCTATTTTGGATGATGTAAATTATAAGAACCAGAAACAAATAATTAAAGGTAGTTCAAACATCCATTCATGAACCTAAAATTACATATGTGACTATGGTTATACACATTATTTTATATCATTAATGTTTAGTAAAACTATTCAAACACCCCCTTAAAATATGGAAGTCAAGTTATCGGTGAAGATAGTGAATGGGTCAATTATTGTATCCTAAGTATATAACTCATCCCCGATCCAAATTTGTGGGATGAATTTCCCAAAAAACATTATGATACTCCCTTTAGAATAATTTGATGCAATTTTGGGTATGGATTGGATTTCCTTATATATATCCAACATAAATTTTCAAGAAAAGGAAATCACCCTTCATATTGTGAATCATCCTCCAATTCTATAAAAGTTCAAGAGGTGGATGAATCTATTTTGGTATCATCCTATCATGAATAGATATTATTTCCCTATGATAAAGTGTATCTTAATTAAATGATTAATACTAAGGAAAATATCATCCTTAAAGACATTCCCCTTATGAGGTAATTCACTGATGTGTTTCCCGAAAAAAAAAGTATTCCTCCCAGCTGAGAGGTTGATTTCTCAATCAAAATTATACACAGATATTTTCCAATATCCAAGATTCTATATATAATGTCCACTATTTAACTTTAGGAGCTAATGAAGCAGCTATAGGATAATTTGGATAAAGGGTTTATATGACCAACTGCCACACCATGGGGTGCACCATTCCTCTTCTTCAAGAAGAAGGATGGGTCGATGTGCCTCTATATTGATTATCATGAACTAAACAAAATAATGATAATGAACAAGTATCCTCTACCATGGATTGATGACTTGGTCAATTAGATATGTGGAGCATAAAACTTCTCTAAGGTAAATCTTTGGTTTGGATATTATCAAGTAATGGTGCATAAAGAGGATATCCCCAAGACTAATTTGTTTACAAGGTAAGGGTACTATGAGTTCATAGTGATTACATTTGGAATCACAAATTATCTATAAATTTTCATGGACTTTATTAATAGAGTCTTTAGGGGTTGGCTCAGAATATTTTTTGTAGTCTTTATAAAAGATATTCTTATCTACTCTAAAATAAAGGAGGAAAATGAGGAGAATTTTAATTCTATATTGAAGATTTTGTAAAAGGAAAATATATTTGTGATGTAAAGTAAATATTATCCTTGGTTTGAGAAAGTAAATTTACTAGGGAATGTTATCACCAATAAAGGGATATATGTGGATCCTTCAAAAACATAGGAAATTAAAGGTTACCTAGACCAAAATCTTTGATAGAAATCTATAGTTTTCTTATATTAGATGGGTAATATCATCAGTTTGTGAGAAAATTATCACAAATATCAATACCACTAACCAAGATTACTTGGAAGTGTGTCAAGATTTTTGGACTTATCAATGTGAAGAAATATTCAATGATATAAAGAAGAGGTTAATCACTATATCTATTCTCACTTTACCCATCAGTGGGGAAGGATTTGTGATATACAATGATGTGTCCAAAAAGGGTTTGGGTTGTATACTCATGAAATTCAAAAAATTGATTTCATATGCCTCCTACAAAATAAATATCCATGAGAAAAATTACCCAACTCATGATCTAAAATTTTATGAAATTATATTCGCATTGAAAATTTAGTGACATTATTTTTATGGAGAGAAGTGTGACTTATATTCAAACCAAAAAATCCTCATGTATATATTCACGCAAAAGGATATTAATATGAGCCAATGAAGGTGGTTATATTTGATCAAGAATTATGATTTTTAAATCCATTATCATCCTAGGAAGAAAAGGAGTTTCAGATGCTTTAAGAATAAATGATCCTACAACCCTATCCATGATGAGGATTATAAGGGATCCAAAATTCTTATACATACAGATGATTGAAATTGTAATAATATAAGGATATTAATCTTACCATGATCAAATAACTATCCAACCATTTATTAAAGAGAGGATCAAGAGTCTTAGAAGGATTATGAGGTGCTACAAAAAAGTATCAAATATTATGATGTTCAACTTTATTGAAGATAGAGTTATAAGGTTTAGAACCCAGATATGCATCCCATCAAAACCAAAACTGAAGTGGAAACTTCTAGATAATTTGAATATCTCATCCTTATCTATTAAGCAATTAATCACTAAGATATATAAATATCTATAGAAAAACATCTAGGGGTATAACAGGAAGAGATAAATTGAAGATTTTGTATCTAGATGCTTTATATTACAATAATTTTAGGATGAATGACATAAGTCTAATAGTATGATACAACCATTTCCCTTACAGGTATAGAAATGTGAAAAAAACATGGATTTCTTCATAGGAGTCCCCAGGACCCCTAAAAATAATGCCATCTGGATGGTAGTTGATCATATTTCAAATTCTTCACATTTCATTGATATCAAGGAAGATTTCCCTAGTGACCAACTCACCAATATTATAATTACCCGACCCATAAGGGCCCATCTGGCCAGTAGAAGACTAAGCCACCATAACCCCAAGCCCGCCTCTATAGACCAAGGGCTGGAGACAAGAATCATTAATGCATAACTAAAATGGGAGGCCTTTTCCTAATGTACCCATATGTATGTACCCAACCCTCTCCATGAAGAAGTTAAGTGGAATAAAAATAAAATACAATAATATCTAGAGTAAAAATCATGCTTGTAATAACCTCTAGGGAATATAAAAGAGAGTGATAGTTTAAATAGAAATGTAAAGAAAAAAATACATGACAACCCATAAAAGAATCCCCAACATGAAAACAACTAGAATAAATTTGAGAGATCATGGCTCCTAATATCCAAACCTAACCATCGTATGTGGTCTATGAACCTGAGTATCCTATACTCCACCAAAATCACCGTTGATCTATCTGTCATATACATAAGACACGATATGTGAGGGAAAATCTCATACATGAGTGATTGTACGCCTACCCAGTAGGAAACCCCAAAAAATAAGGAGAGGGAAATAGAATACATGATAAAAGTAGTCATCTCATAAAAAAAGGTGTTTCAATTAGTATATGAGAAAACAACAATAACAAAAACCCATATTTTCACAATAAGAAGCCCAAAAAAGAGATAAAGGGGATCTCCAATCTTGAAATCCCAGCTAAGAACAATGAGTATGCTTGAAACTCTAAAAAGGGACCATATTGGATTCACAACATCTCATGTATCTATCAAGAAAACCATGGGGAGGACCAACAGCTCGCCACTATTTCGCACGGTCATGGGAGAAAAATCTCCAATAGAGGATCCACACCCTTGCACTTCATGGGGGTGCCACTTAGTAAGTATCGATAGCAGACTCATTCCCTAGTAAATCAGGGGGGTTCCACTCAGTAGATAGAATACCCACACTATAGTATGTCGGGGTTTCCACTTAGTAGGTAGAGGACCCACTTCATAGCACAATAGGGGGATGCCCCTCGATAGGTATAAGACCCCTGGCCTATAATTATAGAGGGATTCCACTTAGTAGGTAGAGGAACCATTCCCTAGCATGATATGGGGATGCCACCCATTAGAATTAATATGACTCATGCCCTAGTATGATAGGGGGATGCCACTCAGTAGGTAGAGGAACCACACCCTAGCATGATAGAGGGATGCCACTCAGTAGGAAGAGGACCCACACCCAAGCAAAATAGTGAGATTCCACTCAATACTTAAAGGAATCAAACACTATAATCATAGGAGGATTATACTTAGTAAAAAGATAGAGGACCCATTCTGTAGTATGATAGAGGGATTCCACTCATTAGGTAGAGGACCCAGACCCTAAAATGGGAGAACCTTCTCTACCTATAATCTATCCAATGACCCTATCTGATCACTTCCATTGTCAAGCATTGCCTAAAGAATCATCACACTTATAATACTTCACATTGTATCTCAAAATCCACTATGAATGCCTCCATTGTGTTCTACATTGAAAAGCAACCAGGATAGGCTGCTCGTAGGCCAAAATCTGAGTATGGACAAAATATTGATGGGTGTACAAGGCTCTTCATCGATCTGTTGGGATAAAACGTAAATCCACTAATATGTAATTAAAAATGGACATGAATAGACAAATAGGTCACACTATTGTAATAATCATGTTAAACCACTCAGGATAGGATATTTACTTGCCCAAATTGGAAACCCTGTGAGAAAAAATATTTCACTTTATAATGCATGAACAGTTATTCTTGGTCCCAAGACATGAGTCCAAATTAAATATTCACCATTCGTCTTGAATTGACCATCTCAATATCAGGTTATAAATGTCGCTAATAGATCAAAAATTCGACAACACATGAAGTATTTATGACCAAATTATGGTTTTAATAATGATGATGATGATGATGATATTATTATTATTATATAAATAAAATAATAATAAATCAACCATGATTCCCTCCCTCCAACATGTACAAGGGTCACCTCTCCCTTACATGGTGCCACTCTAACTCTATTTAACCATTTAATTATTTTAATTTAATTTAACATGAATATCATTAATAATGATAATATCAAGGGGAGTAAAATCACCATCTTACGCATACAAGAACCATACCCCCCATCTTTCTCATGTACAACATGCCCAAGAGGGGGTCCACACCTCCCCTTATATTTTTATATCATAATATTAATAATAATAATTATTATTATTATGACTCCACTTCCCTTTTTAAATTTATTATTATTAAAATTAATAACAACAAACACATGTACAAGGTCACGGGAACCCTATCATCTGTATCAAAATCAGACACCATCATCATTGTTGGCTAGATTCCTACCACACGTGCTTGGAAACATCAATTGATTCACTTATAGAGATATCCTCTCAATTCTTCTCACAAACCACCTATACCCAATCCAAAATTGGGTTCCTATCATCATCTTAATTCCTATTTCACATTACCAAAATCCAAATCTAAACTCGTGACCATGGTCCATTATTCCAAATCACAAAATCACAATGATCAGTATTCTCAAATATCATTGAATCATCAGTCAATCAATTACCAATGATGAAAACAAATAATTGAGGGAGAAAGGCACATGGGAAAAAGGTGAAAATCATTATTTTCTGGTTAAATCTCAGACAATGATTGATAGATGCATAATCATGGGTGATAAAAATACATAAAAAATTATAATTGATTTAAAAAAATAAAATTATTGAACATGCTCAAAAAAATGGAGGATAATCACATATCAAAAGTTGATAATTAATATATGCTCAATATTTTAATATAAATATAGAAATACACAATTTACAAGCCCTTCCTCAATTATGGATCGATCATTGGTGAAGAATGTGTTATCAAATGATGAGGAAAGACCTGTTACATTTGTTTCCCATCAATCCACCTCGATCTGATCATCGTTCATCGTTCGATGTCAATCTTCCAATAAAGAATACTCTCCTCATACTCTTAGATCTAGAATGTTTTATGCATCCAAACCTTGAAAAATCATTATAATAGGGTATTTATAGAGTACATAATTATTTCTCTTAATAAAACAAATAAATAATTTTTTTATTTATTTTAATTAAATGCACTTGCCAATGTTTTCCTCTACCAAACATCTTGTGCTAACCAACCTTAGGTCGCACCTAGGATAAACCATGCACTCCATATTACACAATGATCTCATATTTTATATTTGATAATCTATTAAAGAGATATTACATTATTTATAAATAACTATATGCATTCGATATTAATGAATTTAATATTTTTATAATATCAATTTTGTGATCACCGAGCCTCGTAATGCCATGTCATCTTAGCACCTAGATTCGAAAATATTATTATGAATATTCAAAAGTATTACATGAAAAAACAAGAGTATGTAAATTATTCCACTCTTCAAGTATTTTCATTATTGGAAATCACAAACCAAAAAAATGTGGGAATATTTATCCTATTTCCATCTCTCCCTCTCCCAAGATCTCTCCAGTATATTCCCATTCTATCTACCAACACTCACCCAGGGGAACCACATAACCACGATATACATGGCCTAAAATGGTGTTATGCCAATGGTGGAGTGATAAATTCTATGATAAATACTCCACCAATGGTATATGATCCTCCCAAATATGACCTAAAACTAACATGTAATCATGAAGAATGTTATCAAGAACTTGAACGGTCTAATCTCCCATGCCATCTATCTAGGGTAGAAACAATTTGCTCAAGCACAACTGAATCTGAAAGAGATCCTATATACACTCCATAATCATGATGTTAAGTGAAAATATGGTCTAAATGATCATTTAGGTAATTCCATGAAGTCAGAAAACATCCTACATGCACAAGTTTCCCAAACTCTCTACTAAGTTCTGCTCTATGATGGGTAGGAAGTGGGTCAACTGTAACAACCCTTAAATCTATAAATGGAAATTTTCATATTATACTTATTTTATACAGTATAAATTACTTAAAATAAATAATAAAACATAATAAAAACTTTATGAATGAATAATGAATGAAATAAGAAGTATTTATAGAAATTAATGAACCTAAACAAATGGAATTGTAACTTGACCTCTAGAATAGTAATATGACCTTTATAAATAGTTAACTGGCCAATAGAATTGTAAAATCACCCATGAAAGTATAAATAAATTTTTTTTATCTTATAAATGGTAATATAATATAATTATAACAGACTATAAGTAAATAAATGTTTTAGAAATTATTAATTAAGTGTTGATAATTTTATAAAACTTAAATGTTTATTTTCATTTTTAAAATTAATATAATTATTTAAACAAAAAATAATTTTCATAAAATTTATTAATAAATTAATATATATTTTTATCATGATTTAAAGGTAATTTTATGATACCTTGATTAATTTTTTAAAGTGTTATAAAATCAGTTATAATTTTAAAATTTGTATTTTCTAACTAAATGATGATTTTAACTAAAAATTAAATTTCTCATATTTATAAATTTATTTTCATAAAATGGAGTTTATTTTTGAATTATAAGTGTAAAAAATGGTTAGGGTGATTTTTTTTGTATTTTTCTAAAATACTTGAATTTTATGTGAATAGTTAAATACAGTAATTTACGAAATATATACATTATAAGTTAAATACACTATTACTTGATTAATTTTTTATTTAATCACCATAATCTAGAAATACCCTTCATTATTTTAATATATTTAGTGATAATTCAAAAATCATTCATAGTCTTGATGAAAAATAATAATCTAATGAATAATATAATGAGAAAACACCCCTCTCCTCTACCATAAATACCGCCTCTCACCACCTCTCTTCCTCACACCTATAAATCATTTAATATTATCGAAATTCTTCTAAACATTTTTTCCAAGTCTCTCCCTCACATCTAGGAGCCATTTTTCTCAAAAAAATACCAAATTCCTTTCCCTATGGAGGTTCTCAAGGAGGAGAAATTCAAGAGGTAAATTCCTATTTCATTTTCTTTTAATTTCTTTTCAATTTCTCTTATTTTGTTATTCTATCCTAACCTCCCCTTATCCAAGTGGAATGAAAAATACAATATATTATAAATACTATAATTTTATCATGTTAATGTAATAATTCATCATTATTTCTCTTCCCCTATCATTTTGTACTATGAATGAAAACATCATTTGTGATGCGTTAATTTGTCACATTCAAGGATGAAGAAGTTTCCAATTTGAATTCCCTCCTTAAATAATGCTCATAAAAAAATTATATTTAAAAAAGATTATAATATATGTATTATAGCCTATTTAATGTTCTATAACCATTTTATATACATAATATTAATTAATAAAACTCAATTAGTTTGTGATGATCGAAAAAATGCCAAAATAATATAAACGATTATCACTAACGTTTTATCTAATGATTAATCCTCACCCCAAATTACCAAATTACTTAGATAACCATTTAATATTTTTTATTTTCATTAATAACATATGACTTTAATTTTTTACAACCATTCTCATTTTACATTATTTTTTGTACATGTATACAAGTAAACTGATCATGACAACCAAGGAAACCAATACTCCTGAACGATGAAATTGAATCTCACAACCCATAAAAAATTCCATAAATAAACTTAATAAAATTAAAATAAATAAAATAAATGTATAAGAAGTTATTAATTAATTATTTAATTAATTTAATATAATTATTTAGGATATTAAGATCAACTGCAGAACCGTTTCAGACATAAGGTAAAGGAATCTCTTTGAACACTCATTTTTCCATAGGGTTATGATTTATGTATCTTTATCCAAATTTAATTATTAATTATTGTTTTTTAATACTACTAAAAAAATGTGATAATGTTCCAAAAACATTTTTCTAGATCAATTCTTCTTAATTTTATGGGGAAATAAAAGTTTTATAAGTTTCCATTCTCAATTCTTCTCGATAAGAAATCCCGATTAAAGGGAACTTCCCAAATTCTTACCCATTTTCAAGTGAACTCCATAATCTATTTTAATCTACCATTATTTTTATAAAATAACCTATTTCATCATGAAAAATTATATCGTTTATTTTTTTGTTTTATTAAAAAAATCTTTTTTCTCTTTAAATTCTCTGTAATATTTTCCTTAAACCACACTAAAATGATTCATTTACAAAGTTTCTTAAGCACTCTATTTAAATGTTTCCACTTCAATTGTACATAACATATAATTTTTTGTGCCTATTTCCCCTTAATAATGTCCATGTATTATTTAAATACATTCTTTCATGGACACCATTATGATATGTTCATTTTTTATGCCTTATGACATGATTACGATACTCATTTATTTTCATTGGTAAATCTTATATTTAAATTTGATTCTTTATATGGAGTGCATATTCATTAACATGTTATGATGGGTGTGACAAGATAGAACTCCATTTCATTGGGTAATGTTTAGTCTCATGATATGTCATGTGCAACGGTCTTGGTGGTTAGCCTTGACTCATGCTCCATGTGCAACAATCTTGGTGGGTAGCCTTGACTCATGCTCCTGCATGTGCAATGAGCCTTGAATCATGCTTATGTAATGTTTTATGTGGATTCAGAATTTCTATGATTTTGTGATTATGTTATCTTGTTTTTTATATGATATTATTTTATATGTTTATTCATCTTCCATTCCTTTTTATGTCATCATGTTGTGCCTTCTAAACCATGTTCTATGCTTTATTCTTATGTTTATTTACTTACTGGGCTTTTTTGATCATCCCTTTGTTCATGTGTAACTCAGGTTATCCTATGTAGATTTAAGGTCTAAAATAGTGTTAGGATTTCATTATGAAGATCAAATAAAAGATGTTTTTATTTTGGTTTCATGTTTTCAGTTTTATGTACCTAATCTTCTAAAGACACTAGACTTTATGGTCCTTGGTTTGTATTTAATGGTTAATTATGCTTAAAATCATGTAATAATATGTGTAACAGGCTAGATCTTATATTTTTTTTATCATAGGAAGGTCTAGTTATTTTTTTATATTAGGACTAAAGCACTTTAGTAAGAACCCTAGGGATAATTATATAACCATGAATAACCTCGATTGAAACTTAGGGTATCACAAGTTAGGATATTATTTTCATTTACAAGTTAATAATTCTATATTAAATGTTTTATTTGTATATTCTTATTATATAAGTATTCAAGACCCCTAATTATACCATATTTTTCTTAGTTAATGGCTATAAATAGAAGTCATTCCAACAATCACTATGATAGGCAATGTGATAATTTCCCTAATGATATACCATATATGATGGGAATGGGTGATCAAAACATCATGACATTACTTTCTCAGTTAGATCAAGTTATGAATAATAATTTTAATCATGTGTAACACCATACTTCTCCTAATAAAGAGAAATTTGTGGTTGAATATTTTATATGATAAAGTCCTCCCATGTTTAGTGGATCTTCTAATACCCTCCTCACAAAAAATGGATTAACTATATTGAGAAGATATTCTCTATCCTATGGTTATCAGAAGAAGAGAAAGTTGTGTTGGTGGTATATTGTTTTGATGGGGAAGCTAATCAGTAGTAGAGACTGATCAAAAACACAATTTCCAAGTAGTGAATTGATTCCATGGAATATAAAGATTTCAAGAAAAATATTTTCCAATAAATATTTTCCCCAAACCCTCTATCTCAATATGGAAAGAGAGTTCCTAAGACTAAAGTAGAAGGAAGATGAATCTATTAAAGCATATAAAGAAAACTTCACAAGAATTTCACAATATGCCTCTATATTTTTCATGGACACTAAAATCAAGGTTTATCACTTCTTTAGCAGACTAAATCCGAGTCTATGAAAAGCGTTGGTGATTCGTGACATTGATAGCTCTGAGAAGATTATATATTGTGACCTTAATGTTTAAATGGAGATTGGGGACTCTCAATGGTCTTGTGGGCCTAGGGATAAAAAGTTGAGAATGGAGTTTAATATGGAAGTATTATCAGATAAATCTCTTTATGGAAAGAAAACCCAGCATCCTACGTGTCAAAATTGTGAGAAGAATCATCTTGGTAAATATCTAAAGGGGACCAGGAAATGCTTCAAATGTGGATGAATGGGTCATCTGGATTTTAACTTCCAAAGGGATATGAATAATCCCACCAATGTAAAATAATAAAGTAAGGTTCAACTCAAAATTCAACTTGTAGTACAATTCTTCAACTGCAATTAACATGGGCATTATGCGAGCCATTTTTTTAATCCAAGGTTTATTAGGGGAAATAAAAAAACAACCTCCAAGGAAGAAATGGAGGGAATATTATATCACTAATACTAAGGTGGAGCCTGATAATGATGTGGTGATAGGTATTCTGGTTATTCATTAAAGAATATAGAACATGTTATTTGATTTTGGTTCTATACATTCTTTAATATCTTGCATGTTTAGTAGAATTATTCAAACACCGCTTCAAAATATAGAGGTTGAGTTATCTATGAGAATAGAAAATGGGGAAATTATTTCATCCAAAGTATATAACTCCTCACCATTTGGTTTTTGTGTACTAAACCTCCCAGAAAATATTGTCTTACTTCCTTTGGTGGAGATTTCTGTAATATTGGGCATGGATTGACTATCTTTATACAAAGAAAACATCGATTGTTGGTAAAGGGATATATCTCTTAATATCCTAAGGTATCCTATAATTTTTTACAAGTATAAGGAAGAGTATAAATATCCATTAGAATTATTTTCTCAATTGTGGATATTATTTACTTATGAGAAATCATATCAATCCCAAATTATTCAAATAAATGAGAAGATCATGATTGAATACATGCCCATTGTGAGGGACTATACCGATGTGTTCCTTGAAGAATTACATGTTCTTCCTCCTGATTGGGAGGCCGAGTTATCAATTAAACTTATTTCTGGATCTCTTCCTATATTAAATACACCTTATATAATGTCCACCATTGAGTTGTAATAACTAAAGAATCAATTACAGGAGAATATGGAAAAGGGTTTTATTTGCCTGAGTGCTTCACTATGGGGTGCACCAGTCCTCTTTATCAAAAAGAAGGATGGATCAATTCACCTCTTAATTGATTATCGTGAGATCAATAAAATCATGATAAATAAAAATTATCCACTTCCATGGATAGATGAATTTTTATATCAACTACATGGGGCCATGTATTTCTCTAAGGTGGACCATTGGTCTGGATATCACCAATTAAAGGTCAGGAAGGAAGATATTCTCAAGAATACTTTTCAAATGAGGTATGGACACTATGTGTTCATAGTGATTCCATTAAAAGTCACTAATTCTCTAGAAATTTTCATGTATTTAATTAGTAGAGTCTTTAGATATTACTTTGACCAATTTTTGGTAGTCTTTATTTATGATATTCTGATGTTCTCCAAGATCAAAGAGGAACTTTAGGAGCACTTGAATATTGTGATAAACACTTTTCAAAGGGAGAAACTTTATGAAAATTGTAGTAAATTTGATTTTTGGATGGAGGATCTATCATTATTAGGGTATTTAATTACCAGAAAAGGGATATCTATGGACCCTTCCAAGATAAAGGCAATCGAAGAGTGGCCTAGGCCAACATTTGTAATGAAGATCTGTAGTTTCATTGGTTTATATGAGTATTATCAGTAATTTATGAATAAATTCTCATGATTTTAAAACCCACTAACAAAGATAACTTGGAAGGGAGAAAAGTTTTTTTGGACTAGTGAATGTGAAGGCTACTTCAAAGAGTTGAAAAGGAGGCTTATTACAACACTGATACTTACACTACTGACAAGTGGGGAACTCTTTGTGGTGAAAAAATATGATTTAAAGAAGGGATTAGGGTGTGTAATAATGAAAAATGATAAAATTATAGAATATTCCTCAAGGTATTTAAAAATACATGAGAAAATATATCTCACGTAAGATCTAGAGTTGGAAGTTGTGATCTTTACATTGAAAATCTAGTGGCATTACCTCTATTTGGTGAAGTGTGAAATATATACTGATCATAAGAGCCTAGAATATATATTTACACAGAAGGATATTAATATGCACCATTGTAGATGGTTAGAGATCATCATGGATTGTGACTACTCAACCCATTACCATCCTAATAAGGCAAATAAATTGGTGGATGTTCTAAGAAGAAAGTATTATACATCTTTATCAATGATGAGAATTGAGAATGATCCAATCTACTTCGACTGGGAAAGGATGTACATGGGAATCGTTAAGGAAGGAACATCATCAATCCTGTCTCAAATGATTTCTCATCCATACCTTATGGATAAAATAAATGATTTTCAAATAAATGTTGTATAAATTCAGAAAAAGTGGAATCTAATAGAAATAGTAAATCCTCATAGTTCAAGATGGATGAGGAAGGAGTTGTGAGATTTGGTTCATGACTATGTGTACCATCTAATACATAAATAAATATAGTGCTTTGGAATAATGCACATAGCTCAACCTTCTCTATTCACCCAAGGAGTGTAGAGATGTATCAAGATCTCTGAGAGAACTATTGGTGGGATAATATGAAGAAGGAGATCACTGAATATACATCGAAGTGTTCAGTATGTGATCAAGTTGAGGCTGAAAGGTAAAACTCTATGTGAGTGATGAAACCATCACCCATACCAACATGGAAATGGGAAAACATCACCATGGAAATTGTCAACATACTTTTAAATACATATAGAGGAAACAATGCTATATGGGTAGTTATAGATTGTCTCACAAGAAAACTCAATTTATTACAATTTGAGAGGAATTATAACTGGATCAAATTGAACCAATATACATCAGAGAAGTGGTAAATCTAAATGGGGTACCACTATCGATTGTATATGATCAAGATCTGATATTCACCTCTAAGTTTTGGAAAATTCTCAAAAATTCTCTGAACACTAAGATAAACTTTAGTACGGCCTACCATTCTCAAACTAATGGCCAAACGGAGTGAACTATTTAAACACTATAAGACATGTTGGGGGTGTGTTCTATAGACTTCAAAGTAAGATGGGACCAACATCTTCCTCTGTTTTAAATCTCCTAAAACAATATTTTCTACAAGAGAATTCAAATGGATCCATATGAATCCCTTTATGGGAAATGATGCAAAATATCAGCATGTTGGGATGAAGTCGGTGAATGTAAGCTGCTAGGACCTGAAATGGTTGAAGAAATGGTTGAGAAGGTGAAAACCATTTAGAAGTACATCAAGGTAGCCCAAATTTAACAAAATAGATTTGTATACAATTTTTGATGGGACCTATAGTTTAATGATGGAGACATGGTATTCCTCTGCATATCTCCATAGAAGAGGATCATGAGATTTGGGAAGAAAGGAAAGTTGAGTCTCAGGTTCATCGGCCCCTTCAAGATTTTTGATCATGTTGGAGCGGTGGCCTATCGACTATCACTTCCACCAACCATGTCTCAAGTACATGATGTATTCCACATATCCCTTTTGGGTAAGTATCTACTAGATCACTCACATGTATTAAATTTATAAGTGGTATAGTGGGAGAATGATATCTCTTACGAGTAGCAACCAGTGAAGATCTTGGATCATAGAGATAAAGTTCTACACAACAAGACAACTCACACTGTCAAAGTACTATGGCGGAACCATAAGTACAAATAAGCAACATGGGAATCATAGGATGTGATGAAGGGTAATTACCCTCACTTGTTTTCACCATATTATGTAAAATGAAACTTTAAGGGAAAAATTTCATCAGGGGTGAAGAATATAACAACCCAGAATCCTATCAATGGAAATTACCATCTTATAATTATTTAATATAGTATAAATCACATAAAATCACTTAGAGAACACAATAAAAACTTTATAAATTAAGAATGAATGAAATAATTAGTATTTATAGAAATTAAGGAACCTGGACCAAAGGAATAGTAACTTGAGCTTTGGAATAGTAATATGAACCTTATAAATAGTACACCGGCTAATAGAATAGTAACCTCACCCATTAAAGTATGAATAAAATTTATGAATATTATAAATGGTAATATGATATAATTATATCATAGTATAAGAAAATAAATGTTTGAGAAATTATTAATTAAGTGTTGATATTTTTATAAAACATAATTGTTTATTTTCATTTTTATAATTAATATAATGATATAAAAAAAATTATTTTCCTAAAATTTATTCATAAATTAATATTTTGTTTTCTTATAATTATAACATAATTTTATGAGACCATAATTAATTTTTTAAAGTGTTCTAAAATCAATTATAATATTAAAATTGGTATTTTCCAAGTAAATGATTATTTTTATTAAAAATTAAATTTCTCATATTAAGAAAATTATTTTCATAAAATGCAGTTAATTTTTTAATTATAAATGTTTAAAAATGGTTAGGGTTATTTTTTTTGTGATTTTTCTAAAATACTTTATTTTTTTGGAAATAGTAAAATACAATAATTTATGGTATATATACATTATAAGTTAAATACATTATTCCTTGAGTCATTGCAGATGTAATAACCATAATCTAAAACTCCCATTAATTATTTTAATATATTTAATGATAATTATCAAACTATTCATAGTCTTGTGGCAAAATAATAAAATAATGAATAAAATAATGAGAAAACACCCCTCTCCTCTACTATAAATACCACCCCTAACCACCTATTTTACTCACACCTGTAAATCCTTTAGGAATTTACAAATTCTACCCAAACCTCTTCCCAAGTCTCTCCCCCATGTCCAATATCCCTTGGTCTCAAAAAAATACCAAACCCCTTTACCTAAGGAGGTTCTCAAGGGGGAGATATTCAAGAGGTAAAATCCTCTTTCATTTTCTTTTAATTTGTTTTCAATTTATTTTATTTTCTTATTCTATCCTCACCTACCCTAATCTAGGTAACATGAAAATTATAGTATCTTATATATAATTTAATTTTATCATGTTAATGGAATAATTCATCATTGTTTCTCTTACCCTCTCCTTTCGTACTAAAAATGAAAACATCATCTGTGATGTGTTAATTTATCATATTCAAGGATGAAAAAGTTTTCAATTTCCATTCCCTCCTTCAAGAATACTCATGAAAACGTTTTTATGGATAAAAATGATTATAATATATTTATTACCGCCTATTTAATTTTATCTAACCATTTTATATAAATAATATTAATTAATAAAACAAAAAAAGTTTGTGATGATCAAAAAACCGCCGAAATAATCTAATGATTATCACTAACGTCTTATCTAATGATTCATCCTCACACAAAATTAACAAATGACTTATATAACCATTTAATCTTTTTTATGATCATTAATAAAATATAACTTCAATTCTAGACAACCATTCTCATTTTATATTATTTTTCATACATGTATACACGTAAACCGATCATGAAAACCAAGGAAATAAATACTCTCGAACGATGAAATTGAATTTCATAAACCATCAAAAATTCCATAAATAAACTTAAAAAAATTATACTAAATAAAATACATGTATTAAAATTTCTTAATTAATTAATTAATGTATTTAATCTAATTATCCAGGACATTAAGATCAATTGAATAACTATTTCATACATAAGGTAAGAGATTCTCTCTAAACCCTCATTTTTCCTTCGGGTTACACTTTCTCTCTCTTTATCCCAATGTAATTATTAATTACTATTATTTAATCCCCCTAAATTATGTTTTTATGTTCCAAAGAAATTTATCTAGTTCAATTATTAGTATTTTGATAGGTAAATACATGTTATATAAGTTTCTCTTCTCAATTATTCTAGATAAGCAAGCCCGATTAAAGGGAACTTCCTGATTTCATACCCATTTTCAAGTGCACTACATAATCTGTTTTAAGACACCATTATTTATCTAAAATCACTCATTTCATCATGAAAAACTATATTCATTCATTTATGGTTTTATGAAAACAAATATTCATTTTTCTCTTTAAATTCTCCTTAAAATTTTCTTAAACCGCACTAAAATATTTCATTTCCAAAGTTTATTAAACACTCCTTTTACATGTTTCCACTTAAATTGGACATGACTTATCATTTTTTTATACCTATTTTCCCTTATAAATTTCCATGTATTATTTAATTGCATTCTTTCATGGAAACCATTACGATACATCCATTTTTTATGCCTTATGACATGATTATGATACTCATTTCTTTCCATGGGTAACCCTTATGTTTATGTTTTATTATTCATGTGTCAAAAATATTCATTAACATGTTATTATGGGTTCACAAATATATCACTCGAATACATTTTGTAATTTTTAGTCTCATGAGACGTCATGTGCAGTGGTCTTGGTGGTTAGCCTTGACTTATGCTCCTCTGTATGCAATGAGCCTTGAATCATACTTATGTCATGTTTTATATTGCTGCCACATTTCTATGATTCCATTCTTACATGATCCCATGTTCTATATGTTATGATTCCATATATTTATTCTTTTTCCATTCTTTTTTATGTCATCATGTTGTGCCATCTAGCCCATGTGTTATGCTTTATTCTTATGTTTATTCCCTTACTATGATTTTTATATCACCACTTTATTCATATATTCCCAAGGTTATCTTATACAAATATAAGGAATCAAAGGGTGTTAGGGGATCATTATGAAGATTAAATAAAATATGTTTTTATTTTGGTTTAATGTTTTCAGTTTTATGTACCTAATCCTTCAAAGACATGAGAATTTATGATCCTTGGTTTATATTAAATGGTTAATTATGCTTAAAATCATGTAATAATATGTGTAAAAGGTTAGGGCCTATATATCAACCTAGTGATTCATTATATGATCACTCAAAAAATATCATGACCTATCATTAATCATGGAAGTCCCATCACATGAACTATGAAAACACCATCTGATTTCCACTTACAGCAAAAACATTGGTCTCCACATATAGATAGGTGACACATCGAGAGTTAAACTTAGCCACAAGCTACAACATCCTTAGACACCAAATCCAAAGCCAAAGGATCTTGGTACAACCACCCATCTTGAACTTGAAGATGGTGATAACCCATCCTGAGGTCAAACTTTGAGATCCAATTAACCTTCATCCACTCACTACAAAAAAGTCACTTATACCAACAGAAATTTAGTGACAGATAATATATCTATTGGTATAAATGAGAAATTCCAACAGATATTAAGTTTTATTAGTATTACATTCAAGTACCGAAAATTATTTTTACCATCATATAAATCTTTCATTATTAGTTATTTAATACCAACATATATTTTACTAACAATTAATTCTGTTGTTCTATCATATTAACACGGTCAACTTTTTTATCAACAAATACATATATTGTTATTAATTATTATTACCAATATATTTTTTCAAAATATAAATCACTTTCTAGTATTTATTAACTACAAATAAATCATTTAATATATTTTTTTATTATTATCAATTAGTAGTTTACTAAAAAAATTATGTTTATATTAAAAAAATGATATATACTTGAAATGTATTCAAAAAATCATACAAGATATATTCTTTTAGAACAAAATAAAAATTATATTTTAAATATATTTTATTCGATAAGAAATATTATATCTAACAGAGATTTTAAAAACTATTAATTTAAAGGTTAAAAAACTAAAAATAAACCTATTCATTTAGATTTAATAAACAATCATTAAAAAATAAAAATAAAAAAAAAATATAATCCCTCCCCTAACCTCATTGTCTCCAGCATCTTCCCTCTTCCCTGATCACCTCTCGATCTTCTCTGTTCACCTTCAATGGTGTTTCAATATCTACCTATGTTGATACAGACAGTTCCTCACCGTCAACCGCACCCACACCCACACCCACACCCACACCCACACCCACACCATCGATTATCTACCATTTCCCACACCTTGCTTGATTGTTTTTTTCCTCGATGAGTTGTAGGGAGTGACATGGACATAAACCCATTTCTCATTTAATCGGTCAATGTTTGGGCCTTCTATCTAGTATATACTTATTTTCTTGAAGTTTTAACCACCTAAAATCATGGGTATATAGTGTTTGGATTGAATTTTATTTAGGGTTTTTAGTGAAATTCAAATGAAATGAGATTTCATACTCTTTTTAAGGGCGGGAGCACTATTCTTTTGCTTGATTATGTAAGAACTGAAATTAATCAGGACAATGATAAGGTGTGCCATCTTTACAGTGACAATGATATACATGGAACTCTTGAAGCAGTAAAGGTGTGCCTTTTGGTCAATTTTTTGGTTGTGCTCTCAATTTATTTTTTCTGTGGTTCGATGGTAAAATTATCCTAGAACTCTTATGTATCCTGTTTTTTTATGGACTACTTTTTTATATTAAAAGTATTTAAATTAAATACTTTTTTGCTGATATTTCATACCATCTTATTCAGGTAAATCCTTTATTCCTAACCCCTGTTATATTGTATGTGAACTAATATTTAGGTTCACTTGTTTTAATGAATTTTCCTACTCCTTATCTTACCATTTTTAGCAC
Organism: Viscum album; assembly: GCA_963277665.1. NCBI lineage: Eukaryota > Viridiplantae > Streptophyta > Magnoliopsida > Santalales > Viscaceae > Viscum > Viscum album. Next base: position 1,868,867,866 of record OY728120.1, on the reverse strand, counting down.
CTATCATAATTGAGGATATGTTTTTTTTGTCTCTATATTTTAGTTTTGAATGGGTTACAAGTACATCGATCCTAGAGTTTGTATTTTTTATTCTATGTTTTATTTGTGTGCAGTTGATGACTATTGTATTGTTGTAGCAACAAAGCACCTATTCCAGAAATATTGGACCACGTGAGCATAGCATGGAAATATTAGTTCAACCTTATGCCTGGCCATTTAAATTCTATTTTCTTGTAACATGGGGATTATTAACTACATGTTGGAGGTCATGTTGTTAGCAATATGGGGCTTATTCACTATAGGTTCAAACTGTAATTTGTTTGATGGTTTTGATGGAGATATAAGGCTTGGTTGGTCAGTACAGTTGGGTCTTCTCTTTATGATTGCTGGTAGTTTCAATTCAAGATTGTGTTTGTAGTCTCTCCTCATTATTAATTCAAATGAGACGAAGCTGAACCATGATAGACTTTAAGAGGTGAACTGGATCTTGTTAAGTGGAGTTAAGTGTAGTTACTAAGGAATTAAATTGAAGACTGAACCTAGACCAACAAGGGGTCCAGATTGGACCCACATATAGGAAGTTGGAGTCAGGTGAGCTCAGCCAGAGTCACTAAAGGTTGAAGAGTTAGAGCAGAAATTCAACCAAGCAGGTGACATGTGGACCCAAGCAGGTGACATGTGGACCCAAGCAGTGAATGAAGGTACTTTTTCATTTGTTTTTAAAATATGAATGCGACATTCATAGATATTTTTTACTTTTGGACCACTATCGGAGGATTAGTTTAGGAACTATTCTCTCTCTTTATTATTCATGTACACTTTACTAACTTTATTATATTATTATTGAATGTGATGTAAATTATTGTTATCATATCTATAAAAGTAGTTTTCTTTAAATATATATTTTTTATAGTTAATTTCCCTTTTTATTTTTCTAACTAGAACCATAAATCCTTTGGCCCAAATAAAAGATTGTTGAAATAGGATTCCGATGCTTATCATATTTATTCAGTTTTCCTAAGTTTCTATTATCATATCAATAGAAGACCTTTTTATTGATATTTTTCCTTTTCATTTTTTTAATAATGCATTAGTAATCATTATGTGTTAAATTTCATTAAAAATTCTTTATCTAGAACCATATATCCTTTTACTTATTATGAACTATAAATTCTAGATAGTTTTTCACACCTCAGTGCAGTTACAGTGGTATGTCTGTATTTACACATTTTTACATCAAGTGGTGTGCATATGCATCAACCATAAAAAATCAAATTTAAATGTTTGAAATAAAATTTCATTGGTTTATTTTTATGTGTCTCATTATTATTATACATAAATAATAGATTAGTATTGAAAAAATGGTTGATGAGAAGTCATGGAAGGCTTTTGTGAGTATAAAGGCTGTGAAGTGAAGGCATTACCTGATTTATGTATTTTTACATGCTATGAAATTTGAACCCGCAATACCTACTACCCTATCTATGAGGTAAGGGGATTAATTTGTTTATATCAAACTGGTTTATGAGTGTTAGCCTCTATTTTCACATGGATTTGGACACCAATGAAAGAATCATCAAATTTGATGCAGTAAAGTCTAGGACATGTATAATTTCATGATAATGATGTGGGTAGACAAGTATAATATGTACACAAAGATCACATATTACATAATTTGATCATGAGTCTATTTTATAATCTATAATCTAGAATCTATTTTTTATAATCTATTATCTGTTCTATAATCTATAATCAGGAATCTATGTTTTACAGATTACATAATCTATAATCAAGAATCTATGTTTTATAATCTATAATTTACTATCATAGTAATTATGGCTTTCCAAATTCAAACTTTTAAGGGTAACAAAAATTTTCCGCCAAGTATTTAACAAAACAATTTTAGGGACTCCAAATTAGTGTGAAATATATTAATATACAATTCATCAAGTTTCATTTACCTTTTCTGACACTGTTGGTGAAAGGTCCATTCTATTCAACTTGGGTAGCCTCATTTGAACCTTAAATGGAGGTTGACCTCTCTATTTGGAAAAATTCCATAAACTTCAAGTGGAAGTTCTTTTCAGGATTTATCTGATCCCTCTTATGGGAGGACTCAAAAACCAGTGATTCCTCAGTCCAAAATTCAGCCTTGCTTGCTTCTCCATCAACCCCATCATCAGACATGGAAGTGAGGCTTGAAGGTTTCCTTTCATTTTCACCTGAAGGGACCAAGCCTTGGAGGCCTAGTTTATGGGGTTCCTCTATAATCTATATTTGTGATTCCATGTCCTTGATCCTACTAGACATCTCTACACACATGCTCCTTAAACCCTCCACTTTAGTGTTGGGGGAAACCAAGGATTCCTTCACCGTTATTATTTCATCTTCCACTAATAATAAATTTGAAGAAAAAATGATGCATAGTCTTTGGCATTCATCTTCAATATTTAAGATTTTCTTCAGATTATCCAAATTCTGCTTCCTCTCACTTTCCTTTTTTCTCATATTCATTTCATCATATACCATACCCAGCTAATGCCTCACAGAGCTCATCTTATTTTCATATGCCCTAATTCTTTCCTTAAAAAGTTTTACATCCACCTCTGCTTGTGATTTTTCATCATTGATCTTCAACAGCATGTTATAATGATCTTGTAGTGATCATGAGAGGACAACAATTTCAGCAACTGAAGTGATGAGTGCTTGATCCAGTTCTGTGATTTTATCTTCTAGACCATACATGATATTGTAAATTGATTTTAGTTTTGTATTTTACTTCTTTATTTTTACCTGTATCACGATCTCTTTTATATTACCATCCAGATGAGAGGCTTTGCATTCAGCAAGGAGTTGGGTGATCGATTCAAGTTCTTTAGGGAATGGTTCTGGTCTTCAGCTTTTTTGCAACCAGAAAGGGCTTCTTCAGAAACTTCACCATGCTTTTGAATCAAACTATCCTTTTCTATCATCTTCGAATGAGCTTCAGATAGATCTTCATTAAAATCCTTCACTTGGTTGTCCAACATTTTAACTTTTCTAATTAGCGTTTTGACTTTCTTTTTCAAACCAGTAAAATGTGTAAATCCATCCTTTGATAATTGCACTATGCTAATTTTTTTTGTTGATTTCCTCATATTTTAGCAATGATATGAAGCCAAGTGAACACTGCACAAACCTGAACTATCCACCAGATTCTCAATTATTGTCCGGTTAGAAGATTTTTTCCACCAGATCCATCCATGGTGGTCCATTTAAACTCATACAGTCTGAAAAAGAAGTGATCATTGGATCATCGAAGACTGATAGTCCGGATTGAAATAGAAAAATGCATAGATACTGAATCAGATCAACTTTATCTTTTTTTATTATACTTTGGCTAGTGCTAGTTTTGAAGTTTGATTGTTGCATCTTTATCCTGCCAGTGTTTTTTTTTACTTTCAATTTAATTTTATATCAATTAATTCCATTAAATTATATTGGAATAATCAACATTTTTTTTGAGAGTTGAAGAACATTATATTAAACAATAGCAAGATGAAATATTGACAAGATTTAGTGATCTATAACCATGTTGAAATTTTTATATTTAATCATTTGAAATAAATTTAAGTATGACTAGTTGACAATTTAATTTTTTGGTAGTCAGACTGAAGAGATTATTTGGTATAATAGATTGATAAGTGAAACATACTTGGAAATGTCCCTTTACTTGTAAATCATGTTAAATAATGATTGTTTGTTATGTTAGAAGTTTTATAAAATGTGTAAAAAAATGAGTTTCTTTATCATATTTGAGTTGAATATTAAATTTTCTAATTTGATGTGCTATTTTATACCTTTACACTGTTTTTATTTTATACGTATCTTCTTCTTTATACTAGTGTGAGATTAGGTATGAACTACCTACATTCACAAGTTCAAGAAAGGGGGCCTTCTTACATGAGTGGGGATGATAAGATTCTTTTAGCCACCACCTACATTTGAAATTAGGGATGACTGGCTTCATGCTGCCAATGTGAGATGACTATATGTAGGGTAAATTTCATACATGGATTGTATCATCAGTGTGAACCATTACAATGACAAATGATGTGTGGGATAAAGAGGTTTGTGTCTCCATTATTGTCCATCAATGCTTCATTCACCGCTCATGTTTGTTGCTTGGGTCTTGTTGTTTGTTTGAAGGATTGTTCATGTTTCTAGGTGTCACTGCAAACAAGAAGAATGTTGTTGTGATTTCTTCTTATTATAACATGTTTGGATAATGAATACATGTCCTTTTTGAGTGTTCTATAGTTAGTTGTAGGCTGCTTCTTTTTTATGTGCAAAAATTATGGGCTCCCACAAGTTGTTTGATGAAATTCTCAAAGGAGGTTCTAGGATCTTGGAAGCCTTGGAAACATCAAAAGTCAAGTCCAATAATTAGTCCAAGCGTGTCCACATAAAAATTAAAGCCTTAACTAAAGGAGCTGAAGCAGGAGGCTAGTACTTTGAGTAAGGGATCTAAAAATTCCTCTATTCTCTCTCTATAAATTATGTACTATAAAGACTATAAAACCATTACCATTTTGAGGGATTGTTTGTGGAAGCTATATTGTTATAATTTTTTCCTCTCATATTAACATCATTCTGGTGGAATTCTTGGAGCAGAAGGCTACGGTATAACATCTACTTAAGGTTCCTCACTCTTGCTAGAGCTGGCTCATTGGTCCTAGACATGGATGGGTCTCTGGTGCTGGTGTGTTGAAGGCTATAGTATAAATGGAGTTGGCTCGTTGGTTCTGGGGCATGGATGGGTCATCGGTGCTAGAGCTAGCTCATTGGTACTGGGGCATGGATGGGTATTTGTTACTTGGGAGGGGGGGTAATGGATCCTATTTTTTTATTTAATTTTGTATTAAATTTCATTATTAATATATTTAAATTTTTTCTAAGTTTGAACATTCGTTTCAATCGTCTTCAGTTTAATAATTAAAATAGATGAATTATATATGATAAATTAATAAATATATTATGAAATTTTACTAGAAAAAAAATTATAATATTCATTAAAATGTAATTTATAAATAGATATTATATATTGGTGATATTATTACCAACAGAAAAAATTGTCATAAAAATCTATTGCTAAACACTTTAACCAACATATATATTATCTGTTGGTATTATTATAATTGTAACAAAACTATTTTATCTGTTGCAAAAACATTTAGCGACAAAGTTTTTACTAACAGTTTAGTGATAGGGACATATGTGTTGGCAAAACATTTTACCAACAAAAAATGTACTTTTACCAACAGATATGTCCCTGTTAGAAAAAGATAAATATTTTGTAGTGACTAGGTGCATAGGTCATTGATTCTTGAGTATGGATAATCCAACTAGATTTTCACATGACTCGAGTGATGCCATTTCACACTAGACCTCAAGATACCATCAACATTTTAGGTGAATACCATAGTGATGGTTAGGAAAACACATTGGGTCTTATGAAGCCCCCTCTATAAAAAATCCTCAAACTAAAACTCCAACTCTCACAGTTACATGAGGTCATCTGATTTGGTAGTGTAAATATTAGGTCATCCCTAGTGCAAGTCCATACAGAAAGAAACTCTCAATGGGGAGGTAAACTCAACACTTCCTCAATATGGATTTCCTCATACTCCTCCACCATCATAGGAAACTAAAATCCCATAGCATTTGCTACTCCAAGGGTAATACTAGCTAACTGATAATGAAGCAGTTGTAACCTCTAGTGAATTAGCCTATCCTGCCCAGCTTGGGGATCACTCCTTATCAAAGGTGGAAAACTCAATCCCATCAATCTGGAAACACTAATATACTCATTGATATAAATAATCTGAGAATGGATGGTAAACAGCCAACCCATACTAAGAAAAACATTGTAGGGTCCCACTACTATTATAGAAAGATTTCATGTGATTCTCTCCCCCCTTGTAGATTCAAGTGACACCATTGGTAGAAATAGGTTATCAATAATCCTCTTTGAAGAAGCCTCTAGAAAAAAAGATGAGAAAAATTTAATCCACTGGTAACATTAGGTCTTGAAAGGGGGATATTTCTAGGGATATTTGGTTTTAGACTTTGTGTTATAACTATATGCGGAATAGTGGAGACACATGTCATACCTCAAACCACACATAAAGCATCTAGGTCACAAGATCCTACCTCCTGGATTCATCCTTTACCTTTCCCACATGTTGACTTCAACTAGTTCCTACTCCTATACCTTAAAATACCATAAGGACCTCAAAAAAACAAGTCAAAGGAACTCATCCACCACACCTCGACACTATTCACTTTGGGACGACACTGAATCACCCACATGGTTTTAGATCACATCACAAGAACACATCTCAGTGAGGAAAGTATCCATTTTACTTTCATGTCTGAATTCACATTGAACATGACCAAAAAAGGTCCCTAGTGATACCTCACATCAACTTAAATGAGTCTCACCATAAGGACCACCATCGGGAGGGGTCCTATCCAAGTGGTGCATTCTCACCATAAGCTCGCACCAGTCCTCTAACACATGAGAATAGAGAGTCTAGCTCACATCATACTTGGGAGATCCCAATATCTGAAACCTGTTATGTGAAATCAACAAATATGTGTCATCTTTTGATACCTCTAGAGTCAATAGAAACTCCATGGATAAGACTGGTTTCCAATGAAACCATTTGATCGGTCTAGGTCTATACAAGCTGAAAGAATCATATCAATGCCTCAATAAAAAAACTCTACTTCTTGAGGGTTTGTCTCATCATATAACCTTAGATGACTCCATCCCTGGAACTCATGTAATACACTAATCCTATGTGTACTGTCATCTTATCCTACAGGATATATTGACTACTAAACACATGGATGGACATCTTGCTGATCCACAGAAGGATACATGAATTTCTCAAAAGAAGGTAGCACTGTTCAGTGCCCACCTGGAGAAAAAAACATCATGTGTAGGTACCTGTAATGAGGCCTCATTTCTCAACTAGTCATCATCAGGAAACTATCTCAAAATACTAGCTAAATATAATCATGGAAAAATATTAAAAGTTATCAAGACATACCATGATCAAAGAGAATATATGGGTAGGTGGATTAAGAAGGATAGTCAAAGAACTCAATCCTATATGATGCAAGTACCAAGTTATCTACAATTGATGTCTTGGTATACTGATTTGATAAGTAGGTATTCAAATTCCTATGGTATGGATATATCAACCACCACACTAACACTGGGTTACCTATCCATAAATCCACAATCAATACACTTTGACACTTTTCCCCTAAATTTCCAATTAAACCTCATAGGGGGAAAAAATATGAACACTGTCTCGAGGTTGAACCACCTCTGATACCACTCTGTAATGACCTAACCCACCAGTACCTTCTTAGCAGGTATAATACTAAGCCTCTACAACCCCAATCCTACCTCTATAGACCATAGACTAGAAAAATTGTCGAAAATATATAATTAAAACGGGAGGAATTTTCGTAATGTACATGTACTCATACACCCAACCATCTCCATGCAGAAGTGCAGAGGAATGAAAATAAAATATAGTAACATTTAGAGTAAAAATAATTATTGTAATAAACTCTAGGGAATAAAAAATACTGTGATAATTTAAATCAAGTTGTAAGGGTAAAAATACACACCCAACCAGAAAAGGATTCCCAACATGACAAAAACTTGAATAAAGTAAGTTGATAGAGTATATCTCTTGATCTCTAAGATCGGCCACCATACGTGGTTTACGTACCTAAGTATCCTATGCTCCACAAAAATCACCACCGATCTGTTTTTCATCTTCATAAGACATGAAACTTATAGGAAAATACCTTACAAGGGTGAGTATATAAAAACCCAGTATGATATTATAAAAACTAAATAGGGAGAAATATAAGACATGATTGAACTAGTCATCTCATCACAATGAAGGTATTTCAATCAGTATATGAGACAACAACCATAATGAAAACCCAGATATGCTCAAAAAATCCCAAATGATAGATAAAGGGTATCTCCATCTCCATAACCCAGCTAAGAATAATGAGTCTACATGCAGCTCTAAAAAGGAACCATCTCTAATGCCAAGCATCTTGTGTACCTATCAAGGTAATTGTGGAGAGTACCCACACCTATCCATTATACCAAACAGTCAAGGGGGAATAATATCCAATAGAGGACCCATTACCTAGTGCATCAGAGGGGTTCCACTCAGTAGGCATCGATCGAGGGCCCATGCCATAATAAATCAATGGGGAGCCACTCAGTTGATAGAAAACCCATTCCCTAGTATGTTAAGGGGTCATACTCAGTAGGTAGAGGACCCATGCCTTAACACAATAGTGGGATTACACTCAGTAGGTAGAGGACCCACTCCCTATCATGATAAGGGGATACCGCTTAATAGAAATTTAGAGGACCCATGCCTTAGTACGATATGGGGATGCCACTATGTAGATAGAGGACCCATGCCCAAGCTTGATTGGGGGATATTAATCAATGTGTAGAGGACCCACACCCTAGCATTATAGGGGGATTCCACTTAGTGGGTAGAGGACCCATACCATAAAACTATAGGGGGATTACACTCATTAGAAAGATAGAGGACCCATCTCCTCGTACGATAAGGGGATGTCACTTAGTAGGTAGAAGACTCATGCCCTAAATAGGGGAGTACCATCTCTACATGGAATCTCTTTGATAATCCTACCCAATCATTACCATATTCAACCATTTTCTAATTAAGTGTTACACATGAAAATTTTTACATCATATCTCAAAATCCACTATGAAGGTGACAATCGCATTCTACATGGAAAAACACTCAAGATAGGCCATTAAAAGGCCAAAATCTAAGTCTGAACCAAATTCTGATGAATGCATGAGGCAATCATTAGTCTATCAAGATAAAACAAAAATCCACCAATATGTTATTTCAAATGTTCATGAATGGAAAAAATGGATAATTTCATTTTGATCCTCACAGAAAAACACTCAGGATAAGCTATTTACTTTCCCAAATAGAACACATGGTGAGAAAAAACATTTCACCATATAATGATTGAATGGTACTTCATGGGATCAATCCATGAGTCTAAATTAAATATATATCACTATTCTTGAATTTAATGTATCAATATTATGGTCGCAATTTCATTTATGGATCGCTAATCTGACGTCGCACGAAGAAGTTATAACAAAATTATGGTTTTAATAATAATAATAATAATAATGTTATTATTATTATTATTATTATTTAAATTATAAGAATAAATTAACCATGAGTCCTTCCCATTAGTGCACAAAGGTGTCACCTCTCCCTTTCATGGCGCCACTCCCTCTCTTCAACAATTTAATTCATTAATTTTAATTTAACATTATTATCAGTAATAATGATAATATTAAGGGGAGTAAACCCTTTATCATACACATATAGGAACCACCCCCTCCCCCCCCCCCCCCCCACATATTTCTCATGTACAGTGCGCCTAGGGGGGTCCAAGCCACCCTTTATATTTTTATATCATAATATTGTTATTAATAATAATAAAAACAACTCAATATCCCTTTTTTAAAAGTTATTATTATTAAAAATAATAATAATAACCACACTTCTAGGGTCATGGGAACCCTATCATCCACACCAAAACCAAACACCATCATTTTTGGAGGATGGATTCCATCTATCCATGCCTAGAAACATCAATCGCCACACCTATGGAAAGATCCACTCAATTCAACTCGCAAACCACCGATAGATGATACAAAGATGGGTTCTTGTCATCATCACCATGCCTCCATCACATTTAAAAAATCAAAATATGAACTTTTGACTACAATTTATTATTATATATCATGAACACACAATGATCAGTAATCCCAGATATCATTGAATCATCGGTCAATAGATTACCTATGACGAATTTCAATAATAGATGGAGAAAGGCACATAACACAAAGGTGATAATGATTGTTGGATGATGTGATCCTGGCCAACAATTTATAGGTTCAAAATAATGGGTGATAAAGACCATAAAAATTTAATAATTAATTTAAAAAAATCAAATTATTGAACATGATCATGAAAAAGTTGGATAATCTTATATCAAAAGCATATAATTAATAAATTCTCAATATTTCAATCAAAAGGAAGAAATCTATAATTAATGGGACCCTCCTTGATTATGAATCGATCTTTGGTGAATAGAACATTCTCTAGTGATGAGGAAAGACATGTTACTTTTGTTGGTCATTGATCCACCTTGATTTGATCGTTGTTAGTCATTCGATATTGATCTGCTAATGTAGAATGATCTCCTCATCCTCTCAATTATAGAATGGATTATATGGTCAACCCTTATAAAACCATCATAAGAGGGTATGTATAGAGTATTTAATTAGGTAATTTAACAAAACAAATAAATAATTTATTTATTTATTTTAATTAAATGTACCTTCCAATGGTTGCCTCTGCCGAATGTCATGCACTGACCAACCTTAGGTCGTGCCTAAGGTAAACCCCACACTTTGGATTCAATAGTGGTCTTAGATTTTCGATTATATTTTTTGTTCAATAGATATTGAATCATTTATGAAAAACTATGTTCGTGTGATATTAATATATTTAATATTTTATAATATCAATTCTAGACTCACCGGGCATCAGAATCTTGCGTTGTCTCAGTGCCTAATTCCAAAAATATTCCTAGGAATATTCCAAAGTATTACATGGAAAAATATGATTCTCTATAAATATATACATAATGGATGTGGTAAGACTATATGGAGTTCCACTCTATTTTATCTGATTGGGATCTGAGGTTTACCTTGAGCTTTTGGAGAAACATTCAGTAAGCGTTGGATGCAAAGCTGAGATTTATCATTGCGTTTCACTCTTAAAAGGATGGTTCATCTAAAAGAACCATTCAAACTCTATAGAATATTCTGAGATCATGTTTTATTGATTTCCAAGTATGTTGGGACCAACACCTTCCCTAATGGAGTTCTCATATAACAATAGTTTCCATTCTATCATTCAAATGTCACCTTATGAGCCTCTATATGGGAAGAGGTTTCAAACTCCAATATGTTGGGATAAGGTTAGAGAGAGGAAGATTATCTAACTTGATATTATCCAATAGATGACACATATGGTTCAAACCATTCATCATCATATGAAATCTGTACAAATTCAATGCAAAATCTTTGTAGACAATCATCAGTGAGACTTGGAGTTTGAGGTCATATATAAAGAATTCTTTTATATATCACCATGGAAGAAAGTATTGTGGTTTAGGAAAATGGTAATCTTAGTCTTATAAACATTTTCCCCTTTGAGATCCTTGATCGCATTGGAGCGGTGGCCTGTAGACTATCACTCCCACCTAGCCTATCTCAAGTACATGATGTGTTTACTGTATCCCACATGAGAAAGTACATACCAGACCCATCACATATACTAAATCCATAGATGGTACCATTGGAGGATGATCATTCATACTAGGAGAAGTCGGTGAAGATATTTTATTATAGACACAAGATTATATGAAACAAGATAACTCACTAGGTTAAAGTGTTACAGTGGAACCACAAGTTCGAGGAAGCAATATGGGAACTGAAAGAGGTGATGAAACAGATGTACCATCATCTATTTTAGTTTAATGAATGAAATTTTTGAGGGAAAATATTTTGAACGGGGGAATAATTTAATAACATGGACTTTTATAAATGAAATTCCTTCTTATTGAATAAATAAATTCATTATTATGAAATAAATGTATAGAAAACACATGCACTACTTTGGTTATTTTGGAAAATTATATCCTATCAGATTCAAAATACCATTAATTATCATAACTGTTGATAATATAGCCATTAAATAGTGATTTTATGACTAGAATATATAAAGGCTTGTGATAAAGTCCAATTGACTTGGACAGAAGAACTGATAGCCTCGACCAGTAGGTTCGTACACTATGAAGCCCATTTATTGAATCATTTAAGAGATATAGCATCACTAGGATTTTCCTTTGAACAATACTAAATATACATTCATTAACTAAAACATGATCAAAACCATTTATGGGATAAGTTCAAGTTCATCAAGATCACGACCCAAACCATGTTCGCCAAACCACCCTAAGAAAATTTCACCATCACACTTCTTACCCTTAGCGCATTTCCTGGTCTAATAAAAGGATATTTATCTAGACCCTAATAGTATCATTTTTTATAATTTTATTATAATAATCACTATATTGATCCTTTATTATTAATATTAATTTTAAAATTATTAGATAATTAGTTTGATAAAAATTATATTTTGATACGATGAAACATAAATTGTATTTTTGGGAAATGTATAGTTTCAATCAAGGTGTACTATTTAATGAATTTAAGAATTTTTTAAATAAATTTTATTTTAATAAAATATTATTATTAAATAATTTTCATTAATTATAAATTATAATATAATTTTAAAAATTCAAAAATAATTTTGTAATGGTCATATGACTCTTATTATCAATAAACAGTATTTCCCAATAAATGTGGATTTTTGATTTAAAAGTGGAAATTATAATACTTAGATAATTATTTGGATAAAATAAATATTATTTTTGAAATCATCATGTTGAAATTATCTAATTATTATTTTTTATACTTTTGGGAGACAACTGAATGTTTAGGTCAAAATTAAATACGATATAAATACATGGTGTGTATTATAAAATCATAATTACCCAAAAGTAATGTAATATATTCCCTAAAATATATCCATAGCCAAATATATTTTTTCCCTTTAAAATGATTTTTTAGGTTATTTCATTAATTTTATAAATTCAACACCCTGATATTTTTAAAAAAGAAAAGTATGGCTTGTGTTACACATAATATCGAGTTTAGCTTGTGTTACATGTAACAATGAGTTTAAACAAATCAATATTATTGGATTATATTAATTAAATTTATATATTATATATTAAATCTTATTTTTAATATTAATACTATTTTTTTACATAAAATTGATAAAAATAAATCTAATTTTATGTTTAAAACTTTTTTTTCAAAAAATAGGTTTTGTTGCCTTTTTATGGTGTAATTATTTGAAAACTAATTTTTGGAATATTTATAAAATTTATTTGAAAAAATAAATATTATTTTTTAAATTGGAATATCAAAATTATCTTAGGGTGAAATTTTTTCATTTTTATAAGAAGTTTCATTTGTTGATGAATAATGAAAAATAATAGATTTTAATTGAAAATTGCCTTTTCGTTTAAAAAATTTATAAGGTTAAATTATATTTGGAATTGGTTTTAAAGTAAAATTAGTTAAATTTTATAGAAATTAATAAAATTAAGGTTATTGTAAAAAATTTCATATTTAATTTTTTATATAAATCCATTGTAAACTTTTAAACATTTTCACTTTAAAAACTCACTTTCTCATCACATCTACAGGATTAATTTTAAATTAAATAATATAAATTTAGAGAGTTGAATTTGGATAAATTGATTCCATGTTTGGAATCAAAATAATTTATATTATCTAATTTTTTACCATAATTATTAGTGAAAACAGTTAAAATTAATTTCAGTGATTAAGATAAAAGCGAGTTTACCTAGTGGTTAAAATTAGAATATAAGGTGTAAAATGACATACCAACTTATCCAACACCCATTGAATGGGAATATTTTGACCCTTATAACCTTATTATAGTTTTTTATTATTTATTGGGATATTATTCTTTGAAGGTTACCTATAAAATAAGTTAAGTAAAGAAAAATGTAAAAAAGGAACCTTCCATGATTTTAATATCTATAAAGCATTGGGTTAAAGATAAAAACAACATAGGTTCAGATATAGATATTTTTTAGGAATATAAATTATATTTTTTATCATAATAATTTGTCTTTAATTTTTAGAGATTAAATAACTACATAAAATGATTAAGAAATGTCAACGCAGTAATTATTTAGTTAATAATTAACTAAAATAAATGATACCAAAAATATTAAAATTTATTAAAATTGAATTAATTATTGTATTTAATTAATTTTTTAGATTATTTTATCATGTCACACATGTTTTAATTTAATATATTCACATTTTATCATTTTCTTGATATTTTTAAATCAAAATTAAATAAATAATGTCAAAATTGACATTAATGTTATTTTATAACAAATGATATTTTATTAAATGATTTAAAATTACTAAAAACCTTATCTTCAGTCAATTGATTTTTATATATTAATAAATATAAAATATGTTCCATTAATTGACCAATTTATCTTTTATAATGAACATATTTACCCCTAAATAATAAAAACATTGTTAGTGCAATTAGAGTTAAAGTAGTGTTTGTGTGCATTTTATGTGCTTCTATTAAAATTAATTTCCAACACACATGGGATTTTTATTTTTTAAATTAGATATCATATTTATAACTATTGGGTATAAATTTTCTAATGATTATCACTTTAATTTAGTATTTATGGATAAATTACATAGGTTAGAAAACTAGTTACTATAATGAAAAGAAAAATTAAAAAAAAAAAGAAAACTTATGAGTTAAGGAGTATGATTTTTAAAACATGTGTTTTTTTGTGTTGTGTAAGTGTTTATAGAAAATAATTTACCTAAAATAAATTATTTTTATGTTTTTAGGCACATGGGGTAAAATTGACCTCCTAATAGTGAATACTTTTGGGTATTTACAAGAATGTCACTTTTCCTTTATTACAAAAGGGCATTCAATACCATCACTTCTTCACACCACTAAATCCATTTGGATCAACCAAAACCTAAAAAAATTACTTCCTAACTTCCATAATATCATCTTAGAACCCTTAATTTTTTCATAAAGTCAACCAAGGAATGCCTTTGGTGAAAACTAAAAGGAGTTACCAGAAGAAGAGGTATTGCTCATCAACGAGCATTTTTGTTTTATTTCCTTCTCCACCTCATTAAATTTATATTATACCATGATTATATAATAACATCAGTATATTCCATATACCAAGATTTTTTTATTTTATGTCTTTAACCTATAACCACACACACTTCCATAAAATGGGTTATGAAATTATTATTCAGGTATACAGAGGACCACTTCCTCGCAAAATGATGTCATTATTTTTTCCATTAACACCTCTTAGGGTTGGATATAATGATGGATATAAGGTTTATATATGATATTTATAACATTATTATACCTATATAGTAATTATAACATATATAACCTTTTTATATTTCATTTTATAATGTAAACTATAATATCACTTGTGTGTATGACATACTACCACCTCACGAAGTGATGTGATTTTTTTTCACTAACACGTTACATGGAAGGTAATAAGGCTAAATATAATAAATATACGTGATATAAATGAAAAATTTATAATATTAATGAAATATATATCATTATTTAAATATAATATATTGTTTTTTAACCTTTCAATCATTGTAAAAAAATTATAACGTCATTCATGGACATGTGGACTATCACCTCCTCGAAGTGATGTGGTTCCTTTTTTTCATCACCACATCACAAGAATGATATATATATATATATAATTAAATAATATGGTATTTATGATATTATGATAATTATTTAAAGAAAAATTATACTTACCTTATTTCCATAATTATCATTAAAAAATGGAAATGTTACTCATGTGTATGTACGACCTACCGCCTCCATGATCATAACGGTAGTTAATTTTTCATAACCATCTTTCATGATTGGTTTTAAAAGTATAATTGATTTATAAATATGATAATTATTTATTGATTATTATTATTATATATATGTTTATATAATGACTTCTTTGACCATATTCAAACCTCCAAAGTTTATTTTGACACATAATCCAAATATGGTCAAAGCTTAAGGCGTAATCTTAATTGATTAAGTAATTATATAGAGAATTGTAATAAGGGAAATAAAATTAATAATAAACTTAAAAAAGGTTATCAATAAGGTAAATAATTAACATAATTTTATTATTCATGAAGTTAAAGACATACATGATGAATCAGACTCAAGCTAAGGTTTTTTTTCTTAATTTCTATTCATTGAGGCATATTTTCATGTTATGCACCTATATTCTTTTATAAAGTGTATATACAGCCACTTTTACATGTTATGTCATGAATTTATATATTCCTATGATATTTAAAGTTTTTTAATGTTATTATTTAATGAATTTATGAATCAAGTGTTTCCTAAGTGATACAGGGATTTTCTTTTAAAAAGAATCATTATTTAAAGTTTTCCTTCAAATTATTCTCCTTCCATGTACATGTTTTTGAAATTATTTTATTAATGTTATTATATGGAAATAAAAGATTTATAAATTCCATTTTATGACTCTTTTTTACTTTATTTCAAATTTTTTTAAGGAATATTTTTAGGTGTTATATACAGAACATTTTTACAAACGATAAAATGAATGTTCTATTCTTAGCATACACGGCAATAATGAATTTTCTACTAACATGTAAATTATTTTATTTCTAGATTCCTCTGCAAGATTTCATGTTTCCTTCAATTAAAAACTCTCTTTATATTTTTTTGGGTATTTTAGTATTGAAAAAAAATTAAAAGAAAAGGATATTTTTATCTGAATGTTTTTTTCATGTGTTTAAAAGAGTTTTTCTAAGGATTTTATGATAAAGTTGTTTTTTTAAAGATATGGTAATTTAGAATTATATGAAATGGTTGATCTTGATATATCTTATACAAAGGGTTGATCCCCATTATATATCATGTTTGAGCCCAATATATCTTAGACAAAGGGTTGACCCCACTACAGCTCATGAAAAATGTGTGATCTTTATATAGATTATACAAAGGGTTGAGCTCCAATATAGCTCATGGGTGATCTTGATATAGATTATATAAAGGGTTATCCCAATAATAGATCTATAATTAACTTTTTAATTGTTATATTTGAATTCAGTTATATGATTATTCTAATTAAAAGGGTTTTGAAAGGGTTTTATAAATATTATGCTCTAAGTCACTGAAAATGAGTTTTATTTTCTTATTATGGGTTTTAAAGGATTTATTTGAGAAAAACATGTGTGTGTTTTTCTTTTGAAAATATTTTATTTATTTCACTCCAAGAACATTTATTTAAATGTAAATATTTCATAGGATTTCATTTTTTTACTAAATTAATGGTTTATTTTATTTTTTCATCCCTTAATAAGATTTTGTGCTCATCCAAAGTTTTTAAAATGTTTTTCACAAGGTTTAAGGATGGGTAAGGGAAAGGAAGAAGTCAAGTTAAAATTCATGGAGATTTTCCATGAATAAAAATCATGCTTTATTTTAAAATATTTATATTATTTAAAAAATGGATACTAATTGAAAGTTTCCACTTTGTATTTCATGGTTTTTATTTGTATGATTTAAATCCTAATTCTCTAAAACTCTAAAACTAAAAAGATCTTCAAATATAAAATAATTAATTATTGACTTAAAACTTAAGATTATATAATGTTTAAGGCTATGTCCTTATAATAAACACTTAATGAATCCTACAAGACCTTATTATATTTTAAGGTTTTAAAATAAATTATTTATAAACATGAAAATACTGGAAAATGGGGCTATCCCTATGGATATATACCCACGGTTTACAGAAACTATGGGTATAGAATGTATAAAGTGTGTCTATACCCACTTTTTATGTAAATAATGGGTATAGACATGTTATC
This sequence comes from Viscum album, assembly GCA_963277665.1. Taxonomy (NCBI): domain Eukaryota; kingdom Viridiplantae; phylum Streptophyta; class Magnoliopsida; order Santalales; family Viscaceae; genus Viscum; species Viscum album. Next base: position 1,868,850,096 of record OY728120.1, on the reverse strand, counting down.
CCAATGGTTTTTTTAAAAACCATTGGAATAGAATCCCACATATTTTCCCACCCTCCCACCCTCCTACCCCCCTTAAGTTGAGTTGTATCTCCCCCCATAATTTGATCCATGTTATTCCCTCACCTGAGCAATGATGGATGGATCATATCCTCCAGCGTTCTACCCTGATTTTGGGATTTCTTGAATTTGATCTTCTTTAATGGTGATTTCCAAATCCTTTCTTGTATATTGTTTAATATTGTTTTAATTTTTATCTATGTATGAAAACATAAAAAATATATGGTTAGGTCATGATTATTTCAGATTATTTGAAATAAGGTTCTTTGAGGGTGATGTTTTATTTTTTGGGATTTTGGTTTAATTATTTTAATTTGGATAAGACTTTAGTATTATATTGTTGTATATTTATGGATGATGTTTGATTTTTCATTTCATATCCATAATGGGAGTACCAGTATATTCCTAACCACCATATATGGTTGGTTTTATAATGTGAAACTAAACATTAGTTGGTGAATGGACTAACCTGATTTTATGTATAATATTCCCTATCCTACTCCACATATTATTAAATCTTTTTATATATTGTTGTTTATATTGATAAATGTTGGATTTGGTTCCCTAGAAACTAACTTATTTTTACTTTATGATAAACCTGTATTCATTGGATGAATCATATCATTCTTTTTCTTCTGTGTGATATAGTATGTGATAATTTCCTAATAATAGTTATTGTACTAAAAGATCATAGCAGATCCCTGCTATGATGAGAATCCAGAAGTGACATGACATTATTCTTTAATATATGTTCTATGGATAGATAATATCCATCCAAAGTAAATTTTTTATTAAGAGAAGAAGAAAATTCACGAAGAGGACTACGGAGGTCTAAAGAAATGCAAACCAAGGGCATCCCCTCTTATCAAATCAACACATTCCTCCTTCAAACTGTTAATCCGTAAAATTTGTGCATATGTGGAACTGTGGTCAGCCATGGAGGCCAAAAAGTCTGAAACCTTGTTCCCCTCTCGATAAATGTGAGAAAGAGTAATGTTATGACCAAGCATATGACGACAGTTCTTGATCACGTACTCTATGGACCACGGTGTGGAGCGTTTATCTTTGAGGAAATTTAGGAGGACAAGTGAGTCCACCTCCACTTCCGAGATGGAAACCTCCTCCTGAATGCACAAGGAAAGTCCTGTGAGAAGAGCCCGGGCCTCTGCTAGAATGGCATTTCCCCTGCCCAGAAAACAAGAGAAAGTCAGGATCGCATCACCCTTATTATCTCTAACAACCCCCCCTCCAGAAATCACCCTCACTGCGTATGGATGGATAATATCATTTGAAGGGACACAAATGATATGGCCTATCAGGGGTGGGGACTCATGAAACCTTGAGGCGCCTTCTCATGGTGTGTTCCCTTGGTAATATCTAGAAGAATATTATAAGAACAAGACCCACAAGTAGGAAATCCACATTCATAAGTTTCATTAGATGTTCCTCTATAGGAATGTGTGTATTAGTCCTTAGACTTTAACATTATTATTAATGGGTATTATGACTCACGCACTTCAATGTATTGATGAAAACTGTGATGATAGATGTTCGCATTGAGGTAGGATGTGTTGGGTGCCTCACGAGTAATACTACATTAATGAATAATAAAAGAAAGGATTTATCACTTCTACAAAAGTAGATATATCAGGACCTTTTATGTAAATGACATCTCCTAACTAAATCTATGGCCATGATGTTCTCTAGGCAAGTTCAATTCGGAGAATTCAAAGAATAAGAAATCGAGCACATGGGTTGATGGAACTTGCATGAAAACCGCTTGATTGAAGATATCAGTACAAAGGGATTATATTACATGGTAATAATTCCTATGAGGTGACATGTCATTGTGACATAAACTTCTTTTTCTTGGGTGCCTTGACCCGTTTCTAGACAGTAATCTTGGACTTTAGGAAAGCCCACCTAATGCCAACGAGAAAGAGGCCTAGAGGGTCACACAATAATTGTATCCAGTATCTCAATTAAATAATTTATTATTTAACAAGTTGAATAAATATTATTCCCAATTATGGTTTAATAATTATTCAAGTATGTATGATCACATTTATTTGTCGATAGTTATCCGAGAGAATATATTACGGACAAAATATTAATTTATCGGCATATAATTCAGTTATATTTATTTAATAAATAAATAGTCATTATTCAAGGATTGGTAAATATTGAGTAGGATTAGAGGACCAAGTTATGGGTCTGGTGAGAAATAATATTAAATATTATTTGGTTAAATAATATTTAAATATAACGTGCAAGTTAAGAACATGTCATGGAAATAATAACATTGTTATTATTATTTGGCATGGGGTTTCAAAAGGAATAATAAAATAAGTAACATCACTTGTGATAATTATTTATTATTACCTGGTTAATTAAATTCTACATTATGTTATTATTCTCTAATTATCCAAGGGATCATCCCACTAGATAACCAATGGTTGTGTGCACAACATCCTTGGAGAAAATCACTCGAGCCTAGAGAACTATTCCCTCTCCAATAACACTCTCAAGAATGAGAGAGATCCTCCTCCACTGGAACTAGGAGAATGATTTGGAAGCAATTATCAAGGTAATGAAATGCAGACATCAGAAGTGAAATTATCTTCAGTGCTGGGCCCCAGAGACTCCTTAGGAGATGTACGGAGATATGTGGAGCACGTATGGATTAAGGTTAGAGGAATCCTATCCTTGTATTCTACATCATAATGAAGTTGCACCTCGGACCCATGGTCGAACACATCAATGAAGAAAGAATCACCTTAGAGACAATTCTTTAATTTAATTAAATTAATTATAAACAAAATATGTTGATCCTCTCTTCTCGGTTTCGGGTTCTCTAAATTTTTTTTTATCTTTGATTCAATTCTATGGATACTTTTTTTTATCATCGTATTGATCCCAAATTAATCATCGATCATGGAAATTTAAAAATTTGGGTATACTCCCATCTTGTACTTCCGCAGCACCCGAAACCTACAATAAATTGAAATATATATATTGAATTTAAAATATTGAGTTTTTTATAGGAAATTAGACATTAGTGGTGTGGGTACTAGTTGGTGGGAGTTATTTTTCAAAGGGCCATATATTCTTTGATGGTTTATGTTATATTATATATACATATTTATTTAGAGTGTGATTATTGAGGTGAATATAGAAAAAATAATACTTTAATGAATTGTAATTATTAGCTATACTATATATTCTCCTATAATGAACTGGGATCATGTGTAACATTATATGAGTCTTGTAGTTGAGATAATTCACTAGATATTGTTTTACCTAGTCTACCAATGGGAGGAATTTGTTGTTAATTTTAGGAATAATTATTATTATTTTACATTTTCATTGTTATGAATATACGGTGTTGACATGGGTATTTTCCTTTTGGGGATTTCCTACTATGTATATTGATATTATAAATCATATATACCCCCTTTGGGGATGGATATTTAGATTGAATTTTATAAAGGTATGGTGAAATTAAGTCAAGGTAATGATGATTCTATATGGTTTAGAAAAAGTGGTTTGAGGCGGATCATTTAAAAAATGTTTATCATTGTTTTTTTAGAGGTAATATATTTGATAAATTATTCTAGGGATTTATTTAATATGGGTTGGAATCATGCACTTATTAGGTAAGAAAAATTATGGGTTTTGTTCAATTTTATTTATATAGGTTATTAAAAGTTATTTTCATGTTTTCCTTTAAATATTTGTTATTATTAATTTCTAGATATGATTCATTTGGAATAAATTGGTTAGAGAAATTATATTATTCATTATAGGAGGTTGATTTATTATTACTGAATCTCAAGGATCTCGTCAATATATTGTATTGGTAGGTAGTATCTTCCATACATGTCAATTTCAAAAATATGCCTATGATGCGACTATAGTTTTTTTATAATATGAATTAGTTAGTTAAATGATTATATTTGAAAATATGACTCTGGATTTTTTCTAGTTATTTTTTTGTATTAAATAAAATTTATTTAATGGGAAGGTATATTGAAATAAGAAAATATTTTTAATTTTATCATTATTTTTCTTACTTGTTATATAGTTTTGTGATCCTTGCCTATTTTTATGATTTTTATTTTTATTGCATTTATTTAGATTTATTTAAATATATAAAACTGGGTTTAAAATGGGTTTCTAAAAAATGTATAACTTGGTTTTAAATTATAATTTCTAAAACATTTTATGACATTTTTTATGAATTATTTGACTTCTAAGTTGTATACGTGATTTTTAAAAACTATTTCTGAAAAATATACATTTAATTATTATGCAGATTATAAATGATATTGAAGAAGTTTAAAGGAATGTATTATTTGATAATGATTGATGGATGCATGATCTTAGGTTTCCTCCTCTAGTTCCATTAGTGAGAATAATAATTGAAATATTTTTATTTTTTATTATATTTAATTTCATGTTCTTCTTCTTTATCAAATTTTTTAGGAACATACAGTTAAACCAAAGTTGACTTCTAATCAGCCTATTAGTATGGGTCTGAGTAGGGGTGCTCCTAGTGCTATACAGAGCACCTACCATACCTGTTCACACCCTGACCCACCAGCTAACACCCCATCTACCACACCTTTTCATCCTCCACTTGAGCCTCTAGGGATGTTCCCACCTATGCTTCCATCATCATGTCATTTAACCTCTTCTTCTCATACCATGTATATTCCTCATCTAGAGATGTTCCCACTTTTACCATATACATATCCTTTGATGTATCACCAACCCTACTACCCAAATATTTCCATTTCTATGCTGAATCCATTACTTTATATCCATCTAGAATCTGATGATTTTATTCCTTCATCTTCCACTCCAATGCAAGAATTAGAATAGACACATATTTTAGAGGTTACTGATTTAGGACATCCCATAGATCCATCAGAGCCTAATGAGTAGCCTACATTAGGTTTTTTTATTATAATTGTGTCAAATTATATCACATCATTCTTTCCTATTGTATTGTGACATAATTATTATTTTTTTACATTGGCCTTATTTAGTGGGATCTTCAAGTAGGTGACATTGTTTCACCCATAAGTGTGAATCTTGGAATAACCAAACACAAAAAATGGTGGATTATAATTAAGATAATCGTATGATCGACAAAAATTCCAATAATTATAGAAGTTTCATGGGAACTTTATCCAAGTATAATGATATCATTTCGATGCAACCAGTCTCATGGAGTCATATGTTAATGAAATCAAGGAGAAAGCATGGGTGGAAATATGAATAAGAAAATTTGTTAAATTTATATCTATATTATTATTTTATTTATATGAATTAACATATTCATTGTAGCTTCATATTAAATTTACCAATAGGGAAGCTGGTAAGGTTTCAAGGTTGATGGATATTAGAGAGTTTTATTGATCATATAAGCACAAATTATATCTTGGGTGAAAGAGTAGATTTGGTTCTGATTTAGAGGGTGTACCAATATTCCCCGACTGTCCAACAATACAATATCAAGAAATGATCACACATTGGAAGAGTGATGATTTTAAGGTATTCCTAATCTTTAATAGTTTTCATAAAAAAATTCTTATTAATTGTATTGAATTTTTTTTATTATGAATTCGTAAAAATAAAAAATAAAAAATATTCAATGACATATTTTCACACTTTGGGGAACACTAAAATGCTCGAGCATGAGAGCTGGCAGGTACTTTCATATCAATGTAAATAATATCTATATTTATACTGTAACTTAGATATGCATGATTAAGTTTAAGTATTATTTTCATTAATCCCTTTAATATAAGGCTACAAATTCCCCTTTCAATTGGCTAAATTTCCAAATGGCTAAATAGACTAATGGTCAAATGGACAAATGCTAAAATTGGTAATTGGATAAATGCCCAAATAGACTAATTCCCAAATGCCCAATTGGTCAATTTACCTAATAGACAAATGGACATTTGGATATTTGGCCAATTTGACCATTGGGACATTTGGCTATTTGTCCAATTGGTTGATTGGCCATTTCACCAATTTGGATATTTCACCAAATGGCCTAATATCCAATTGGCCAATTTATTGGGACCAAGTTGGTTGGAAGTTGTTTTTGGATGCTGGAATAATTTTTTGATGATTCTTTTCTTTTTTTTAAATAAAATGAAATCACATTACTTTTTAAATTTTGGTTATCGAATGAAAGGTTGAAAGGAAACATAGTAATCAAAAGATCAGACACATTTTTGATAAGAAAGTTCATAAGTTTTGGTTTTCTATTCTGGAAATTTTTTTGTGAGTGAAGAAGTTTTCTAAACTCACATTATGTTTGGAATAAAAGTTTCAATCGATATGATAAAATAAATTGGAGTCTCAATGTATCTATACTAAATCTGATGGTTCTTTTTTTGATTTTTAATTCTCAAATATCATAAGTTGACTAAGAAACTTGTAGTGAAATCCTTATGAAAGAAAGGGGATAATATGTGTTTGGAACCTTAATTTAGGTGATGTTATGTCGATCCTTATGTTCTAAAATTCATGAATAATTCATGATACAAGAAGAAATTTCTGGAAGAAGAGAGTCTAAGAAGTTTGAAGTGTTGCTAAAATGGTGATGCTGATCCATCAGATAGGGTGTGCTACCAATTAATCAAAAACATATATGAATTGTTCTATGATTTTTTAAAGAATAAGTAAATGGGGAATGTTGGGACCAACTAATTAGAAATATGTAATATTTGGGACCATACTAAAATTAGAGACATGTCAATCAGATAAATATCAATAATATAGTCAGCCATTTTTAAAAGAAATAGCTATTGTATTTTAATTACGTTAAGTATAAAATAAACACTGATTTGTTTTCCAACTATGTCAAGAATTATTGGACAATAAGTGGTGTCTATTAATTGGATAGAAATTGAAATTGATAATTCATCTGATATAGGATCATCGATCTGATGAATTTGTTGAACTATTGAAGAAAAAGGTTAAATCTTGAAAAATTATTTTCAAGGGGTTTTGAAGTTTCTGTTAAATTTTTTATGAAGGTTTTTGGTATCTTTATAAATTTCAATGATGTATATGGAAAAAGAAAATTGATATAGGTCTAAAAAAGTTGCATCAATGTTTATGGTAGAATGTTTTCAATGTTCTTAATTGGTGTTTTTCAGTTGGTATGGAGCATCGGTATGAGAATACTTTTAGTTTTTACAAGTGGTCATCATAATGAGCAGTCTTCATTTTTTTATATGTTACCAATGTAATAAAGAAACATCAGAATGATATTAGTATTGTACTAAAGAATGGTTACAAAGTTCAAAGAAGACTAATTTCTGGAGAATATTTGATATGTTTTTAATATAATCAAGAAGTGTTGATAAGCACTGAAAGAGTCAAAGATGAAGTCAGAATGGAAATGAAATTTATGTTACAAAAATTTGGTTAAGTGGGAAAACATTTTTATATTCCCATCCAAAACAATTTTGTCTCTCCTATAAATAGTGGGAAGTATATTGTACTTTTTGGAAAAAAAATTATTGTTCACATGTAAAGAAAGTGAGAGTGTTGAAGAAGAGAGAAAAAGGTTTTTGGACAATTGTTTCTGGAGAAAACATCCTTGGATAGAAGAAGCATAAGGAAGGATGGTAATAAGAGGTTACCAGATCAGACCAATCAATAAAACATATATTTTTAGGGAAAGTTTGAAGGGGTTCATAATTGTTTCCATGGTATTATTTCTTATATGTTTTCCTAAATGGGGAATCAGAATGGGGAATCAGAATGAGCCATTAGATTGAGTTTTCATGACAAATTATAGAAATTTTTTTTACCTATTTCTAGGTAAGAAAGTGGATAATTGTGTTTTGAAGGTTTTCTTATGGATGTTGATAAGGAATCATCGTAACTTGTTTTGAACCAACTGGTAAAGGGTTCATTTCTTTTTTACATAAACTTGCATTACATCATTCATTATAGAAGAATCACATGCACTGTTGTATTGAACATAGTTCCACACAAGTGTAAGGGAATATCCTACTTTTTTTATCCATATAAAAGGATTTTTTTCTAGTGGATTGTGTGGTGTTGGATTGTTTCAAACCCATTCTAAGGACATAACTACTCTTTTTAAATAGTGTACCTTTTAAATACATGTATTCCTATGGATGTGTGATTGTTTTTTTAAAAAAGTGATAAATATTTAATAGGTGGTGAAGGTTGTTTCAAAATAAAGGAAACTTTAAATAAGGATATCACTGATTCACCCACTCCCCCTCCCAGTGATACATTGATCCTAGATGGGCATTAATTTTTTTTATTAGAGCTAGGTTCCATTCATTTACTCATTGCTAAAGTTTTTTAAGAGAAGTTGTCATGGAGAATCTAAATTGTATGAATAGTAAGGATATTTCAGTCTTTGATGGAAAAAACTATCATATCTGTAAAGATAGAATGTTTCCATACCTTATTCCTCTTGGGTATGAAGTTTTAGAATATTCTATAGATATATTTCCTCCTATTGATGAAAAATTTCCTCTAACATCTATGGACAAGAAGAATCTAGATAATGATGGAAGGGGTAAGAATGCTTTACTCTCATCATTTTTTGAAATTTATTTTTTAAGAGTAAAGGGATTTGATACTACCAAATGTATCTGGGAAAATTTGAAGAAAAATTATGAAGACAATACAAATGTGGAGAAAGAAAAGATACAAATTTGGAGGTTGAAATATGAAGATCTTAAAATGGGTGAGTATTAATCTTTTGATGACTTCTTTATAAGGGTGAATGATATTTTTAGCATCATAAGATTTCGTATTGAAAAGTTTGAAGAATAAACTATTGTTGAAAATATCATTATAATTATTTTTGATAAGTTTGATTCCAAAGTTTCATTTTTTGAAGATAGAGATCCCAAAACTCTATCTCTGGATGATCTTTATAGTACTATCATTACTTATAAAATAATAAGGGAGAAAGTTTTTAAAGGAAAAATAAAATTTAACTGAGTAATGTTATTTAAGGGTGCCAATTAAGAAAATTATAAGAATATTATTGAAGAAGAATAAGTTGCTGAATCTGAATCCAAAAATGAATTATGTAAAAATCTTGATAAATATTTATACTTTTTTTATAAAAATTTGAAAATAGGTCTAAGAAATTATAAATGGAAAATTTCCTTGAAATATTTTGAATATGGAATCGTTGGGTACTTTCTTACAATTTTCCTTAAACAAATAATGAAGAAGATAGAATGACAAGAAAAATTTGGAAGAAATAAGGTGATAAGTAAAAATATTATTCCAAAGGGAAATATATAAATTTCTAAAAATAAAAAAGAATAATATTTTTGTCTAAAGATTATGAATAGGACGATGGTGAAGTTGAGACTGAAAAGGTTAATAAAGTTTCTTGAGAATGTACTTTCATTATATATTTAATGATGAAGAGTTTTTATGTAGTAGTTCTAAATATATATAGATAGAGTTATAATTTCATCTGAAGATATAAATGATATAATGTATCAGAAATATTGTCATATTTGATAGAGAGATCAAGAAGTTGAAGAAGAAAATTCATACAACAAACAATCAAGAATTTCTTCTTGAAGAGAAAGCTAATTTACTTGAAATATTTTGATTGTTTGAATAATTCTCTTAAGAAATAAATGAATCGGAATGAACATATTTAAGTAAAGTTGAAATATAAGGAGTAAGATATGGAAGTTTTTCAATAAAAGTTTTCTAAAGTTGAGAAGGGAGTTACAAGTTTCAATAATTATATCTCTTAATTTTGTGAAATTTATAAAAAATATGAACCTTAAAAGGATCAAAAGTTACCTTCAGAGGTTGACAATAAAATTTATGTTGTTCCTAAGAAAAATAAAGTTGATAAAATCATGTTTTTGGCTAAAACCAACAAATTTTGAAACTTTTCAGTTTCTAAAATTTCCTATTTCAAAACAAACTTTTCTACCACTTATGATTATGAAAAGGTTAAAAATAAATATGAATTGAAAAATAATATTCATAATGATGATATAAAGTTTGGGACTCAACAATGTTGTGATTTAAAATATAAGAAAGTGTCTGAGAAATATGGTCACAATTCTAGATAGTATGGAAGTTATAGAGGAAATTATTATTTTCATGGTTACTACTAGTATTATGGTGGATTTTGGCATACAAAAAATATATTTTGGTTCAATTAATAATAATATAGTTTTTTCATGATTTTTAGAATTTAAATCTCAAGGGGGGTTAATCATATCAAAAGAATAAATCTAAGAAGTATTTTTTGAAGAAATATGAGAAGTATGTTTTGAAATTTGTGAATAGATTCCGGCCTTTGGAAACTATTTATGAAATATGTGAAAAACCTCTACATCTTATAAAAGGTTTTCTTGTTATGTTACCATCATAACAACATGTCTTGAAAAATTCTTAAAATTCGTATGAGAAAAAATATAAAAGAAAAAATATCTTGTTGTATAAACTGATCTTAAAGATAAAAAAGGTGAAAAACCCTAGATCTTGAATATTAGGTGTTCTTCTCACATGATAAGATATTTGAAATTGATAAAGAATGTGAAATATTTTAAATAAGTAACAATGATATTTTTTAATGTTTAATCCCTCATAATTAAAGGTGTTGGATATGTTATTATTGGGGAAGAAAATTATAAATCCAAGAAGGATTTATTTTTTTGATGGGTTAAAACAAAACTTGTTTAGTTTTTTATAACTTTGTGATAAAGGAAATAATTTTTTTCTTGAAAAGGTGGTCTTTTAAATAGTGGGAGATGGAAAAGTTGTTATAAGAGGCCAACTCACAAAAAGAAACTTGTTTCAAGTTGGTGAAGTTTGGAATTCATGTTATTTAAGCATGATGGAAGAAAATTAGTTGTTGCATAAAAGGTTTAAATATATGTGTTAAATAAACATGGTCAAGTTTTCGAAGAGATACATTGTTTGAGATATTCCTGATATGTCAAAAATAAGATATTGGTGTTGTTATATTTTTCAGAAAGGGTAGATGAAAAACTTAGTGCATAAGAAAGTTGATATTCAATCAAATCGACCTTTATAAATTTTTCATTCTAATATTTGTGGACCAATGAGAAAAAAATAAACCTTTGGACATAATTACTTCATTTATTTCATTGATGATTTTACTTTCATTACTTGTGTTATGTATTTGAAACATAAATCAGAAGCTCTAAATATGTTTAAGCGTTTTAGGAGAATACATGAGAAGGAATGTGGTTATTCTATAAAGAAGTTGTGAACTAAAAATGGTGGTGAGTACAAGAATGAAGAGATCAGAAGTTATATTGATAAACATGGAAATTATCATGATATTAGTGAAGTGACCAGTAGATCATGAAGGTACACTGAGAGGGGGTGTGAATTAGTGTACACAAGTTTTTACCAATTTTCTTTTCTTTTCTCTTAACCCTTTTTAATTATAACCTATGCACTTGTTAGAATTAATGGATCTTATCCTTTTCCTTTCTCTTAACACTTTATTTTTACAAGTTTCACCCCTGATATGGATGACTATGTCCTTGTTGTGTTTAGGATGACCTAAGACATAGATTCTCCACTAAAAAATCAATCAACATTTACAAGTGGGTTGGTCAGGTCTCACCCTGAAACCATGATGGGTAGGTATGAACCATTTCCAAAATTATACTAGTATCCCACTAGTGTTATTAATACTAGCATCCCACCATTGTTTCACAAAAACAACATTAACAACATGAGAAAGATCACAACAACTTCAAGATTCCACTACGGAACCAAACTGATCTTCCTCTTCGAGCCCCTAAAATAAACTGATTTTTCACTTGCTCACTTCAACTAAAACTCTTCGACTGCCATTAAATATAATAAACCACACTGTATGCAAGTCATCTCAGTATACTCTCCTAAATTTTCAAATATAACACACTCAATTCAACTCACTGTAATAATATAATGATCAACTAAAGATTTATCAGTAAGCTGCAAGTTGTCTTCTTCTCGCTTTACTGATAAATATCACATCAAATCAAACAAATATTGCCTACCTAATTTTTAAAACATAACACAAATGTACATTGTATTTCATTCATGCATGTATGATGATAATTATATTTTCATGTATGCATTTCCTCACATGTATGTGTATTCCATGTATGTGTAATGAAAGTCCTTAATTTTCACAAGAGTGTTTGTAAGACACTTTCCACTTCTTAATTTATTTACACACACACACCTCATTTTCACACACTATCCATTTTTAATTGTTTTCACACACATTCCTTCTATGCACACCCTTTCCACTTAGTATTTTCAATACACATGTGCATTCATGTGTGCATAGACTCTATCATGTTCATTAACCCAAATGAGAATGTGCACTATTTTTTTCTCCTTCACAAATATCATTTTCCCACACATCTACTACATGTATTATAAGCATGGGTATTATGCATGTTCATTCACTTCCTATTTTGCGCACACCGGGATGTATATTCAATTCCCTTCTATCTTGAGTGCACTATTCCTTCGTGTACAACTGATATGTTCACTATTCTACCTCATATAACTCATTATCTTAAGGGTGAGTACACATCCTTTTCAAACTTTTCTATCACACACTGAATAAATGAACATTCTCTATGATAACCTCATGCATGTACTGCATACACTACATCAACTTCACTGCATGAAATATGTTTCCTTCACACAGATCATGCAAACCAAATGAATTAGATACTCCCTTACATGCAACACAATCTGTATTAGTTAAAAAATTCATCAGAGTATAAGAATGCATGGGTTCTCTATGTTTACTATGAATGTAAGAGAGTATGTTCAAGAGAGACCATTGTCTTATTTTCACAAATCAGGGTCACAATGTGTATCATGCTAACCCAATAGATTTGCAGAACAAAGTTCTTCACAAATAAATTTCAAGATTGTGAGAAACTTATTGAATGATCATGGAATATACCCTTTATACTTCATGTAATAAAGTCACATGGAAAATTTCTTCTTTGTAGAACTTTATGTTTCACAACACTCTATTTATCCGAAAGCAAGATCCTCCCACAGAATTTCAACAACTGACCACTACCTCAGTGAATACTGGTATTTATAGGCAATTATCCACCAACTCGACTTAAGCACACAATCTCCCTTAATCTTACCACCTTGGTTTTGTGAAAACTGAATAATATTGTCACTAAAAAATCACATTTCGAAACTCACTATATATTGATGTTTTGATCTTCATTTTTTATGAAAACGTAGTTGCATGATATTTTGATCAATTTTGAATCATAATAATAGAAAAATGGTGATAAAAAAGAATAGATCAATTCTTGGGAAATGTGGTATGGAGATTCCAATGGGTAGCAATCCTCAGGTTATCTTGAGGAGAAATAAGATGTGCAAAACAAAACAGATGGCTTAGATGTTTGGATGGGTAGATTGGATTGCTAATATTACTTTATTGCTACAGTAATTGGTTCCCACATTGAAATGTAACCAGTTTGAGCACATACTTATAGTAAAATTCATGTGGGTAGCGATCTAGAAATGGTTACTAGTCCCGCTACTTCTTTCTTGGAACCACTCCATGCTAGGCACTCCCGTTCGCTACTGTGTTGCCCTGCATGGTGGCTACTCTGCTACTTTCATGCCACTACATGTACCTATATACCTGGCACACTCATACATGATATATCAACCCAGATATCCAAATGGATTAATTTTTTGATAGGATTTATATATAAAAATAAATATTCTCTTCATAATAATCGATCTAAACTATCCAATATTATTCTCAAAATATTCATCATGCAATTTTCATAAACATGTTATTTCCTTTTTCTTTCAACTCTTGAATTCATCAAACATTACAAAATCAATCATCCATGATAATTAAAACATTATACATCTTCACTTTTCTATATTTCCTCAATTTATTGAATGATGGTCAGTATCATCAGAATGGTATGGTCTTCTACAAATGTGGTAAACAATGTGCATTCTCCTAATGAAATTGGCACATGATTTTTCAATAAGAATAGTTATGTAATCATCACATTAATTGTTGCTTTATTTAAAGAAACATTTCCCTATATCATTTACAACTAATGAATATTTTACAAGAAAAATTCAATGGGAGAACACCAAAACACCAACCTTCAATTACAAACACAATTCATTTTTATTAATTGTATTAACAAAAATTAAAAAACCAAATTTTACTTTTAATAAAACTCATTTATTCAATCTCCCCATTTGTATTTGTTGTCAATAACCATTTCACTTTCAAATTCAATGTATTCTTCTCTCCCTTAAATGACAATAATACCAAATATATAAGTATGGAAAAGGATTCTACTTACCTCATTCTATAACAATTGAACATCTTTTCTACTCTCTTTCAATCTCCTCATTCATAAACGATACCACTTGAGGGAAATTAAATCGATCTTCTTGAGAAAAGGAAATCATCACCTTTATTAAAGAAACGAGTCATAAATTAATCTGCTCAAAGTCTACATGGGCTAACCCGATGTAGAAAACAAGAGTGATCAATCTAGACATCAAAACTGTCAATAAAATTTTCAAAATGTGATGTCAACACTGAAATTTTCTTCCAATATATTTTCAACAGATACTCATATAATATATTGAATTCATCTAGGAAAATAGATTAAAAGTATTCAACTTCAATAATTTATTTACCCTTTATCAATCCATTTTACTTTTTTCATCTAGTTATCAGTTTCTCCTCTTCCGAATTAGAATTATTATTCATATAGTGATAGGAGAACATGCCTCTTTAATTAAAAGATTCAATTTCTATAATTGGAAATCATAAAATAAATCCCTTACCAGAACTTCAAATATTCAATAATGCTAATTATGATATTCAACTCTGTAGTTTTTCATCTTTTATCCCCCTATAGATATGATATTTATTCATTTTCTTCATCATGACTAACTTTCTTCAGGAATGATCTTTAAGAACAATTTTAATAATAATTGAAATAAAGTAATATATGATGGATAGCCTCTTGAATACTGTATAATATTTTCTCATTACTAATATCTTTAGAACTCCCCCAAAATATATGCATCTCCTTTAATTCCCTATATAAAAGAAACAAACAAAAAATATATGTGGGAATAGGTGGTTATTTAATGATTTTCAATTAGATTAGTAGGGATGAGATTTATATCTCAACACAAAAACTTCTTTCAATTCTACTCCAGATTCATGAAAACTCATCATTCTTGCTCCATCATTAACTTTACAAATTTTATCATTTAATTATATTATAGACTTTTTTATTACTTCAGCTTTGATCTTATATAAAATAGTCCATTTCACATTAGTGAGTAATTCACTTTAATTATTTTGTTCCTACTCTAAATTTTTAGCCAATTCTAGTTTCTCTGGCCAAATGATTAATCATTCTTTTGGTATATGCTCATATTTCTTCTTGTGTGTATACTCCTTCTTCACCATATAATTTTTCACATAATATGCCACTTGTTATTTTTCTTTGGTGTTCACTAGTTCTATTTGTTTGGAAAACCATTTCATTCATTTGTCAGCAATATGTCCTAAAATTTTTCACGTTCCACTCAAATATCAAAAAAATCACAGGGTTATGAAAATCTAATTTTTCATCTTTCTTGTTATGCACCAAATCAATCATATTGTTTTTTTTGTGAATGATTTCTTTTTCTTCTTCAGCTTTCTTCCACAAGCATTTTTTATAACCTGTTTGCAAATGTCCACAATATGACCTTTTCTTCCATAGTAAAAGCATATCTTCATTAGTGTGACATTCATATCATAATTCTTCTTGGGTGTAGCTTCAATCACAGATTTCTTAACTCTCTTCTCCTGCTCACACCCCAAAGAATATTTTTCTATATTTGTTCTTTACCTCTGCATTTGATGTGGTCTTTTCTTGATATCATCAAATGCATAATGCATAGTTGGTACATACTAGAACTCATTATAATTGTGACCACTTCAATCGAAATAATCACAGAGGTATTTAAGACATTCAAAACTATTATTGATAGATATATTCTTCATCATCTATGAATTATGATTCAATTATATAGGATTTCTCTTCACATCTGATCTGCTCCCCCTTAATACTGGCCTTCTATAGTTATCATGCTTATACATATTATGACAACAGTCGATAGCTTAATGTCCAAATATCCAACAACACAAAAAAATAGCCAAAAAATCTTGATTTCTTATTTTTTGTTATAATTTGGCCAGTTTAGACATATTCTTGATTTTGGATAATTTGATTATTCATCTATCCTCTTTATAGGGAACACAAATCACTACACTTTTTCATGTCCTCATTTTATTAAATAGTGTATTTTTTATCAGTCTTCTTCATCTATGTTTGGCCAGAATTTTTTTTGGAACCTGTACTTATATATGAAACAGTATTTGTACAAATAGAAACTTCTAGAACAAGGGTTACCAATTTCAATGAGATTTAAATAGATTTATCTTTAAATAATCTCAAACTCTTATTTCCACTTGAATTAGTCTTTTCAAAAATAAGTCTCTTTTAAAAATTAATCTTGGTAGTTTTTTTTATCTTGGCATTTTGTGAGGATTCAGCTTGAATATTCTCAAGATTACTGAGCTTGACCTTCAACTCAAGATATTTCATATTTATATAATTCTTCTAATCTTAAAGTGATTTTACCATATCTTCATATTATTTATGGGAAGTCATTAATTTTTTTTCCTTTATATTTTTCAAATTTACTTCTATTTCAAGACACATCATGTTGAGAAAATTTCTCTCATCTTTAACAACTTTCTGTTTATATTCCCATTGACTTTTCATTTTATGAACTTGATCATCATGAATTTTATTTTCCATCATTATAGAACTATTAAACTCTTTAATTATCTTTGTCTTATCATATAGATAGGATTATTTAAAATTCATAGAGGTTTTGTGTAGTTTCTCCAATGGACGGATAACTGCTTTATAAACATTCTTTGTCACATCCTTATCACAAAAAGTCATTTGTAAGTCATCTTCAACCAAAGTGAATCTTTTATTATAATGAAATATAGGTTTTTTCTTTTAATTTTTCATTATGGATGAATATCTCATCCTTGTATTTTATTTCCAACTAAGAATACTTCATATTCATTAAATATTTATAAGATTATTCAAGTGTGTGAATCATATCAGTAAGGACCTTCTTAGTAACTTCTTTCTCACAAATATTTCTTTGTAATTATTCTTTGACATAGGATAAATCTTCATTACTTGGTGATATATTTTATTCTTTGGAATCAATAATTTTTTAGAGAAGTTTACATCTTTTAATCTTCTTTTCCAAATCCTACTTCATATCCTCAACTTCCTTTTAAAGATGTGATTTTTCATCATATAGTTCCTTGATAAAAGAAAATATATAAGTGAAAACTTCAGTAGGAACATTCTTTAGATAATTTTTTATTTCTAAATAAAAATCACTAAGTGGTTCAATAAATTCTTCTTCATCACTGCTTGAACCATACTAATCAATAGGGTCTTTATTAACTGATTTAATAGATATTGCTGATAGACTATCTCTATAACTATATTAAAATTTTGATGAACCCTATTTATTCTTCAAATTATTTATTAGCCTTCTTGCCTCTTTCTTCTATCAGTTCTTGAAGGTTTTTTTATAAACTTATTTGTTGACACTGACAGAGATAGGAAATGAACTTTCCATCTAAGATAGATCTTTTACTTTTTCAAAATCAAATCTTCACTTCTTATAAGTATGATAAAAACAACTGGGACAATAATATTGATCCAATCAGAGGTGTAACCTTTTATCTAATATTAATTAAAGTTACCAATGGATCATGTAGGTACATTGACAGGGGAGTGAATCAGTGTACACAAATTCTTACCAATTTTATTTCCTTTTATCTTACCCCTTTTTATTTCTAACCTCTACACTTGTTAGAGTGTATAAATCTTCCTTGTTAACAAACAAAAGTATACCATATGAAATATTGAAAGTTAATAAAGAAAAATACACAGTATTTTCACAAGGTTCTCCCCTAATATGGGTGAATACATCCTTTATATGTTTAGTATGATCTTAGACATAGATTCTTCACTAAGAAATCAATCAACAATTACAAGTGGGTTGGTCAGGTATTAAATTCAAACCATGATGGGTAGATATAAAACTTTTACCAAATTATAATAGTATCCCACCAATATTATTAATATTGGCATCCCACCAGGGTTTCAAAAACACACAACTTACACAATGAGAAATAACATAATAACTTCAAGCTGCCACTGCAACACAGAACTAATATTCCACTTTAAGACACTGAAATTAACTGATTATGCACTTGCTCACTTCAAATAAAACTCTTTAACTACCCCTGAATATAATCAACAACACTATATGAATGTTGTATCAGTATACTCTTTTAAATTGTAGAAGATAACACTCTCAATTTAAATCACTTTAATAAGAGAATGAGCAAATGAATATTTATCAATAAGATGCAAGTTTTTTTTTCTCACTTTAATAAAAAATATCACATCAACTCAAAAAAATATTGGTTACAGTATTTTTAAATCACAAAAAACATGTACATTGTATTTCATTCATTCATGTATGATGAAAATTATATTTCCATCTATTTATTTCCTCACATGTATGTGTATTCCATGTATGTACAATACAAGTCATTAATTTGCACAAGAGTGTGTGTAAGACCCTATCCATTTTTTAATTCATTCACACACACACACCTCATTTGCACACACTATCCATTTTTAATTTTTTTTCACACACACAACTTATATACACACATTATCCACTTAGTATTTTCAATGTACATGTACATTCAGGTGTGCATGGACTCCATATTGTTCATTAACCCAAATGATGATGTGCACTATTTTTCCCCTCTTCACAAAACTCTGTTTCACACACATACACTACTTGTATTCTAATCATGGGTATCATGCATGTTCATTCACTTCCTCTTTTGGGCACACTCGGATGTATATTCACTACACTTCTTTATTGAGTGCACTATTCCTTCGCACACAACCTATATGTTCATTTTTTTGCCTCACATAGATCATTGTCTTAAGGGTGAGTACAAAAACTTCTTAAACATGTCAAGCACACACTGAATACATGTACATTCATTGTGTAAACCTCATGGATGTACTGTATACACTACATCATCTTCACCACATGAAATATATTTCCTTCACATAGATCATGAAAAAAAAATTAATAAGATACTACCTTACACACAATAGAATATATCTTAGTTCAAAACATTCATGGGACTATTAGAATTCAAAGTTTCTCAATGTTTATCTTGAAATTCAGAGATTTTGTTCAAGAGATACCATTGTCTTCTTCACACAAACTAGGGTGACAACGTGTATCGTGCAGACCCAATAGATTTTTGGAAAAACTTTCTCCACCAAGAAAATTTGAGAGTGTGAGACACTTATCAAAGTCACTTAGAAGATACCATTTCTCCTTCATGTAATAATTTCGTGAGGAAAATTTCTTCTTCATGGAACTTAATTTTTCGATGTACTCTATTCCCTAGAAACAAAAGACTCTCATAAAATAACGACAACTACCCACTACCTCGGTGTATATTGGTATTTATAGGTGATGATTATAGTGACCCTATCCTTTAACATATAACATTACATGACTTTAAGCATAATTATACATTATAGTACAAACCAAGGATTGTAAAGTCTAGTTTCTTGGAAGACTAGGTACATAAAACTGAAAAACATGGAACTAAATAAAACATTTCTTTATTTAATCTTAAAATTGAGTTCTTAACTTCCATTGAGATCAAACATATACATAGGCTACCCTGGGGAACACATGAACAAAGGGATGATCTAAATAACCTAGTAAGAGAATAACCGTAAGAAAAAAGCATTAGCATATGGGATAGAAGGCATGACACGATGATATAAAAAGGCATGTAACATAAGGAATCATAACATATAACATGGAATCATATAAACAAGGAGTCATAGTAATGTGGCGGAAATATAAAAAAATTACTTTAGAATGATTCAAGGATAACCTCTAAGATTGTTTCACATGGTATCACAATCCAAGGCTACCGCCAAGACCATCATACATGGAAGCGCAAGCCAAGGCTAACCGCCAAGATTGTCGCACATAACATCACATGAGACTCAATTTTACCCAATGAATTGGAGAGATATCTGGGAGTACCCATCTTATATTTTCATGAATATTTTTCCACATAAATAATCATACATAATCAATCTTACATAATATAAGGGTTACCCATGGAAAGAATTGGGTACCATAATAATGTTTTAAAGCATAAAAAATGGGTGTATCATAAAAGTTTCCATGAAAGAAAGGAACTAAAATATACATGGAAATTCATAAGGGAACATAGGCATGTATCATGGTAATTTATTTCAAGTATAAGTGACAACATGTAAGAAAATTATTTAAGAAAAATTTTCATTAAAACATTTTTGTGCAGTTTTAAGGAAAATACTATAGAGCCTTTAAAATAGAAAATGGAAATATGATTTATATAAAACCATAAGTGAACTGAGAGGGTTTTAATAAAAAAATTACTGATTTTATAAACACAATTGTGGCTTAAAACATAAGATAGAGTGCACTTGAAATCAGGTAATAATTCGGGAAGTTCCCTCAAAATAGGTTTGCTTATCAAGAAGTATTGAGGAGGTAATCACATAAAAACATGTATATCCAAGAAAGAGAATGATGAAATGGTATTGTTAAATAAATTTTTTATATGTACACAAAATTTATAATACTCACATAAAAAGGTAAGATAATTTCATTTTGGTAAAATAAAGATAAGGCAACCCGAAGGAACAAAGAAGGTTCGGGTAGAATCCCTTACGGATTATCGGCATGGTATCAGGTGTACTTAAGAGGGATTAATGAGAGAGAAAGGGGTTTCTCATCACTTATAAATCATGATAGAAGTATGGGGGAGGTGATAAATCATACCCCATCATTAGGTATTACACATAAAAGGGCATAACGTAGATTAAATTCTTGAATAAAAGTAAAATAGTGAGGATCCCTTACCTTAAGTCCAATGGTGTTCTCCACTTGATATTAATGACCTGAATAATCAAATTAGGTTCATTAATTAATAATTAACGAACCTATTATATATTTAAAATATTTATTATAACCTTTTAAAGTTCATTCATAACTTTTTTATTGGTTATGAGTTTTAATTTCATTTTTTGGGTCCATTTGTTTCTTTGGTTAAAATGTTTGGTTCACATATATTCATGTTCAGATACACATGTATGATGAGATTGGTTGTCCAGAATTGAATTTATATTTTATTATTGAACATATAGAAGGTTAAATGGTTGTAAAATTCATTTGTATATTTGGAGTGAAGGTGAATCATTATATAAAACATTAATGATAAACGCATGGATTAACTTGGTGATTTTTCTCACAATTAACTTATTTTTTATTATTATTTTACATCATGTGTGAAAAAGGATTACAGAACAAAAAATAACATAAAATAAATATTTGATATTCTATTTCAATCATAAAAATGGTTTCATGACCATAATTGAATATGGTAATGAAAATTCAAAACCCTCCGTCCTTGAATGTGATAAATCAACACATCTCAGACGGTGCTTTCTTTTAGAGTATGAAAGGAGGGGTAAGGAGAGATTATGATAAAATATACCATTATCATAATATAATTAAACTAAATGTATGGTACTAGAGTTTTCATACCATTTGGATGACTAGGGTTTAGGAAAGAAAAGAGAACAAAGGAACATGAAAAGAAAATGAAAGAAAAGAAAAGAGGAATTTACCTCTTGATTTAATCTTCCTTGAGAGCCTCTTAAGGGGAGAGGATCTGGTCTTTTGAGGAGACCAAAGGATTAAGGAAGTGGGGGAGAATATTGGGGAAATATTTGGGCAGAATTTAGGGAAGTAACAAGGCTTGAGAGGAGTTAATAAGAGTGGTAAGGTGGGTTGGTATTTATAGCGGAGGGGAGGAGGGTTTTCTTAATATTGTAATCGTTTGTTTATTATTTTTCCATAAGACAAGAAATAGTGATGATTCCATGAAAAAAATAGTAATAAGTTCATGTGTGTTTGATATTTGGGTTCTTACATCACTTATGATTTTAGAAACAGTTTATTGAAATTATAATGTATTTATACAGTAAATTAATGTATTTTACTATTCACCAAAAATTCAAGTATTTCAGAAAAATCCAAAAAAATCACCCAAACCATTTTTTGATGTATAGAATAAAAAAATAAACTCCATTTTTCAAAAATAATTTTATAAATATGATTAATTTAATTTTTAATTAAAATCATAATTTACTTGAAAAATACATATTTTAAAACTATAACAGATTTTATAATTCTTTCAAAAATTACATAAGGTCTTATAAAATTATCTTAAAAATAGAAGATGTAAAACTATTAATTTATGAACACATTTTAGGAAAATAAATTTTATTTTATATTAATTATTTATTTATTTATGACTTACAAAAATACTAATAATTTTACTATGGTCATATTATCACTTATAAGATACCTAAATATTATTTATACAATCATGGGTGAGGTTATTATTATTTTAAACAATTTTATATTCATAAGGGTCATATTCAAAATTCATAAGGGTAACATTAATTTTCATAAGGGTCAGTTACTATTAACCAAAAATTATGTTTGTCTTATCAGACTCCAAACATCTTACTGATCGTAACCGTGTATGTCAAATTTTTGAAATTCAAATCACATAAGTGAAAATATTATTTTTAAAGGTCACATAGTACTTAGTAGTTCATTATGTTGTGATTTTACGTGATCATAGAACATAATTATAAGAAGGTAATTTCTATTGATAAAACATTGGGTCGTTACAATGATCCACTAACTCGACTCAAGAACACAATCTCCCTTAAGCTCACTGCCTCAATTCCACGACAACTAAAGAATACCGTCACCAAAAAATCACATTTTGAAACTCATTGTATATAAACGTTTTGAGCTTAATTTTTTCATGAAAACAAAGTTTCATATTTTTATTAGTTTTGGATCTTCAGAATAGATAAATAGTGATTAGAACGCATACATCAATTCTCAGGCGATGTGGTGGGATAATCAAAAAATTATCCTTCTCTAATTTTCTTTATTTCCTCAATTTAATGAGTGATGATTAGTATCATTAGTGTCATATGGTCTTCTAAAAATGTGGTAAACAATGTGAATTCTCATAATTAAATTGGCACATGGTTTGGTCAATACGAACATATCTATAATCATCACATTAATTTTTTCTTTATTTAAATAAATATTTCAATGTATCATTTCCAACTAAGGAATATTTCACAGGAACAATTGAATGGAATAACACCATAACACCAACCTTAAATTATCAAAAAATGGACCTTTTATTAACTATATTGACAAAAATTACAACACAAAATATTAATTTCAATAAAATTGGGTTCTTCAATTATTACATCCTACACACCTCAAAAAATGGTGTTATAGATAGGAAGAATATAATTTTAGTTGAAATGGGGCATACTGTATTACTTGAACATGGTCTTTCTCATTACTTTTAGAGGAAAGATATGAGAACAATTGTTTATATTCAGAACCGATGTTTCTAAAGGGAAAAATCCAATATGAATCTTTATGAATATTCTACAACAAAACTCTAAGTTTTAAATATATAATGGTTTTTGGGAGTCCCTATATCATAAATAAAAAAAGTGAAAATCTTGGAAAGTTTGATCAAAGAGGTGAAGATGAAATATTTCTTGGATATCCTCTAGATGGAAAAGTATATAGATGTTTTAAAAATGATATGGTAATATTAGTTAATTCATTTGATTTAAAAATTCTTGAAAATGTGAGGAATATATTTCACAATCACATATAGATGAGGAAGATAAAGAGGATGAAATAATTGTTGTTATGCAACCTGATAAGGATGAAAAAAATTGTGATACCAAATAGGTGAAATAATTAGACTTGGATATTTATAGTGATGAGGAATAATTTAATACATCTCATCCTAGTATGACGAAGAAATTGGAAGCTCAAAACATAATTGGTGATCGACATCAAAAGGTTTAGACAATAAGAACATAAAAAGTTATTACACATACTTCTTTATACTCAAAAGTTGAGATGAAAGATGTGAATGAATCTTTTGAGAATCTATAATAGATTCAAGCTATGAATGAAGAGTTAGGTAAAATTGAGAAGAATGATACTTTGGAACTTGTAACTAATCCAAATGAAAAAAAATTATTGGTACAAAGTGGATTTTTTGGAATAAGTTGAATTAAGATGGTGAATTGATAAGAAATAAAGAAAGGTTAGTGTGAAAAGGTTACTCACTAATTCAAGGTATTGATTTTTATAAGAATTTTTCTTTGGTTTAAAGGTTATAAATAATTAGAATCTTTATTTCTATTTCCACACAACGAAGTTATAAAAAAATTTAGATGGATGTAAGTCGGTATTCTGGAATGGAGAACATGATGAAGAAGTTTATGTTGATCCACCTTGTAGATTTTTTATTGGTAAGGATGAAATTTATGTATGCAAGTTGAATAAATACTTTTATGGGATAAAACAAGATTTTAGAGCATGGTATTTCAAATTGGATGCCTACTTAAGAAAGTTGATTTTTAATAAATGGTTGATGGTAATTTTTACATCAAAGAAAGTTAGGAAATTTACCTGATTTTAATTGTATATGTTGATGACATTATCTATTTTGGTAATGATGAATGAACGTGTGAATAGTTTTGTGAATAAATGAAAAGGTTGTTTGAAATGTTTATGATAGGATAAATGAGATACTTTATTGGGTTAAAAATCTCACAAAATAAGAAACACATATTTATTTCTCAAGAAAATTATGTTAAGTAACTTCTTAAGAAGTTTGGAATGGAAAATTGGAAACTTATTTCCACACCAATTTTAGTGGTAACCAAGTTAACTAAAGAGATACAAGGTAAGGAAGTCGACTCTAAAGAGTTTCAAAATCTGATTGGAAGTTTTCTGTATTTGACTACCTCAATACCATACATTGTTTATGTTGTTACCATATTTGAAAGATTCCAAAGTGCTCCAAAATAATCACACCTATTTTTTGTAAAAATAATTATCATATATATCAAAGTCACAACAAATTATGGAATCAGGTACGATAGCTTAGAAATAATTGATTTTTTTTTTGCTACACAGATGTTTATTGGGAAGGAAGTGTTGATGATAGATGATCCACATCTAGAAGAGTTTTATTTCTAGGAAAACTTGTGTTAACTAGAATTCTAAGAAAAAAAATTCAGTAACTATTATCATGGTTGAAGCTGAGTATGTTGTTTCCACTCAAGATTCCATGAAACTCATGTGGATAAAGACTCGGTTGGAAGACTTACTTTTTGATGTAAAGTTACTCTTGCTCTTGGGTTCTAATAATCAGAGTTCCATCAACCTTAAAAGAAATTCAGTACAATATTCTCATTCAAACATATTGATATCAAATATAATTTCATCAAAGAGCATGTATAGAAGAATAAACTCAAGTTTTATTATTTTTTTACATCGGAACAAGTTGATGACATATTTACAAAACCTTTACTAAAGGAATCTTTTTTCAAGATGAGGTTGAACATGGGTGTCTAACCTCTTTCTATCCAAGGTTGAGGTACATGTCTCTATGATATCTCTCATATTTTCTTTGGATAGTGTTGTCGTGGGGTAGAATTGTTTTATAAATCTATCCATTGATATGTGCTAAACTTTTTTAAGGAAGCATGTATGTGGGGGGTTGTGGGTAAGCTGTGAACTTATCATGTAAGTGTGTGAAATATTATAATATTATATTGAAGTGGTTGTATGAAACTTGTGTTTATAGGTAAGTGGAAGAAATAAATCACGATGTGAATGAAAATTAGAAAATTAAAGAAGTTTCATGAGTAACTACTTCTGGATAGCATGGATTTTATGTTAATGATTCTTATTTCCTACAATGAGTAAGCTCACATAGGCTTAGAATTGTTAATAAGTGATCTATAGATTGAGTTTACAAAGTTTAGTGTTTTATAAACATTTGTTAAAAAAATATAAAGGGGGTGATTGTTGGTACCAAGTTGGATGAAAGTTGTTTTTGGATGATGAAATAATTTTTTGATGATTTTTTTATCCTTCATTATCAAGAAATTGAAATCACATTAATTTTTATGTTTTTTTGGTCGGGTGATAGGATGAAAGTAAGCATATTAATAAAAGGATCTGACACATTTTTGATAAAAAATTTCATAAGTTTCAATTTTTTTGGTAGTGTATTGTGAGTGAAGCAGTTTTCTAGACTCACATTGTGTATAGAATGAAATAAGAGACCTATCAATTGAATAAATTTAAAGAAATGTAATCAACCATTTTCATAATAAATGGTGGTTGTTTTAAATTGGTTTAAGAGAAAAAGAAACTATGATTTGTTTTCCAAGTGAGTCAAGAATTATCAGACAAGAAGTATTGTTGATTCATTGTAATGGCGTTGACATCGATAAGTCATTAGATATAAGATCATCGGTTTGAGGAATTTGTTGAACTATTAAATAAAATTTTAAATATTGAAAAGGTATTTTCAAGAGGTTTTCAAGTTGCTGATAAATTTTTTCCAAAGTGTGTTAATATCTTTATAATTTTCAAAAAAAAATTATGAAAAAGAAAAGTGGTATAAGTATAATGAATTTACAAAAAAGTTTATGATAGAATGATTTCAATATTTTCAAGAAGATTTTCTTAAATTGGTACAGAGCATCGATATGAGAATATTTTAAGTTTTTAAAGTGTTCATATTAATGAGCAGTCTTCATTTTTTCATATGTTTCCATCATAATGAAGGAACATCGGAATGATCTTAGTACCAGACTGAAGAATTGTTAAAAAGTTTAAAGAAGGATGAATCCTAGATATAATTCAATAAGTTTCAAGAGTAATCTATAAGAGTTGAGAATCACTGAAGGATTCAAATATTAAGTTGAAATGAAAACGAAATTCAAGTTTCAGAAATTTTGTTAAGTAGGAAAACATTTTCAGTTTCCCACCCAAACCACTTTTAGATCTCCTTTAAATAGTAGGAAGTACATTGTACTTTATGACAAAAAAGTGTTATTCACATGTGAAGAAAGTGAGAATGTTGATGAAGAGAGAATAAGGTTTTTGGAAAAAAATTCCTAAGAAAAATCTCAATATAGAAGAAGAATAAGGAAGGATAGTAATCAGAGGTTTCTGGATCGAACCGAGAAATCAGACATAGATTTTTAGGGAAAGTTTGAAGGGGTTTAGAATTATTTCTAGAGTATTATTTATTATCTATTTTCTATACTAAGGAATCATACTGGGTAATTAGAACAATCCATTAGAGTAAGTTTTCATAACTAATTATAGAAATTTTGTTTATACCTACTGTTGGTTAGGAAAGTGATGAAATGTATTTTGAAATTTTTCTAATGGAATTTTATAAGGTGGCATAATAACTTGTTTTGAACCAACTGGTGAAGGTTTCATTACTTATTACACAAACGTATATTACATAATTCATGCTAGAAGAAGAACATGCATTTTTGTATTGAACATAGTGTTACACAATTGTAAGGGTATATCCTACTTTTTGTATCCACAAAAAAGGATTTTTTTTAGTGGATTGTGTGGTATCAGATTGTTTCCAAACCATTCCAATGATTTAGATACTCTTGTTGAGATGAATCTTGTAAATACTTATGTTCCTATGGATTTGTGATTAATTTTTTCCATAAAGTGATAAATATTTAATAGGAGGTGAAGGTTGTTTCAAAATAAAGGAATCTTAAAGGAAAAAGATTTCACTGATTCACCCCCTCCCCCTCCCAGTGATACATTGAACCTAGCTGGGCATTGTCACAATTTTCCAATTGGACTAATGGTCAAATGTACAAATGACCAAATATCCAAATGGACAAATGGTAAAACGGATAAATGGCCAAATGGGAAAATAGAAAATGGCCAATTGGTCAATTCTCTTAATGTCCTAATGGCCAAATGTCCAAATAGCCAAATGGGAAAATGGAAAATGGGAAATAGGCCAAATGGAAAAATAAAAAAAATTACCAAAAAACCTAACAAAAAATGATCCTAATGACCATATTATCAAAATTACCAGGTGACCAAATGTCCAATTGGCCAATTGGCTAAATATCTAAATGGCTAATTGGACATATGGCCAAATGGCTAAATTTAAAATTTTCCAAATTGAAAATTTGGTCAAATGGAAAAATTTCCAAATGGCCAATTGGAAAAATAGAAAAATTTCCAAATTTCCAAATGTCTAATTGGAAAATTGTGAAAAAAGAAAAAAATTCCAAATGGATAAATGACTAAATAACCAAATTACTAAACAACCTAACCAAAAAATGAACCTAATGACAAAATAATCAAAATTACCAAGTGACTGAATAACCAAATAACATAACACAAATAGAATTAGACCGAAATGAACATATAAGAGGAATACATATCATACCCATGTTTATCATGCTAATTAGTATGTATTATTTATGTTATGTCACTAATATTAAATTTCTAATTAAATGTATATTTATATACTTCTTTATTTTATGGATTTCTTCAACAGATGTAATTTTTATTCATTCTAGGTTTATCAATTTCATATTATTCAATAATGTAGTATTATAATAATCAATGTAATTTACAGCAAGTGAAATTGGGCATCGAAGTCCATGTTCTTCAAGAAAAGTTATTTTTCTCGAGTAAGAAGAAAAAGGATGGAAGTTTTTTAAATGAACATACATAAGAAAAGATTTTATTTTTTATTGATATTTAAAATTTTGATACGTAATTCATAATTAAATGTCTTATTTATATTTTCAACAGTATTCCCTAGAGGACCTCACTATGAAAGATCATGAGAACTTCGGGCCAAATGCTCATTTGAGATAATTATTCATTGAGGAGAACCAGGGAAGAGTCTGATGTAGACCGAGGAAAAAAATTATACAAAATAGGTATTAGCCCTTAATGGGAACCTCTCAAACCTCTCAGACCACAAAGCTGAAAAATTATTGTATAGAAGCAGCTAAGGCCAAAAAAAAAATAGCTATAATAGAGCATTAAATAAGTAAAATGGTCACTGAACACTTCCTAAAAACCATGTTAGTTATTACATCACTTCCATTAGAGTATTTTACTTCTTCTGATTCATGTATGTAATCAATGCACTCTTTATATGATTCCCCAGTTGGTGTTGATGAGGGTTTAAGTGGCATTTGAGTTGATACCACTAGTGGTGGTGGTGGTGGAAATGATGGTGATGTTGATGATGATGATGATGATGATGGTACTGATGATGATGGCAGCACTACAGGTGTCGATGTTGGGGTTGATTATGATAGAACTCGTGGTGATGAGGGAGATATTGATCCCCTCTATTTTTGAGATTAGGTATAGACATTTGTGGATGACTAAAAATAATTGATGATATGGATTGTATATCTATGATACAGTATTTTCAATTGTTTGAAAACTATTTATAACTTTATGGTTGAATAATAAATATATAATAAGAGTACTGCATTAAATGTGTACCATGGATTGTAATTTATTTTCAGTTTATATGAGAGGTGTTGGATGGTGTTTTCATTTCCCAATGGTGGTATATCTCTATACCCATGGTTCAAAAAACCATGGGTATGCTTGATTTATGGAAAACAACCTATAACCACAATTTATTAAACTATGGATATAGGCTATAACAATGGTTTTAAGTGAACTATGGGTTTTAACAAATTTATATATCCTATACCCACATTTTCTATATAAATTAGGGTTATATGCCTATCCTAATGGATTAAGCACCCACAGTTCATATAACCATGGGTATATCCTATACCCATGGTTTTCTATGCTATACTCATGCTTTTAAACTATGTGTATAGGTTAATATTCCAGTAGTGCGACTCACTTTAACCTTACCAAGGGTATTATATTAATGATATATATTCTTAAACATGTAAAATAATTAAAACCACTTAGCTTTTTTAGATATACATATGAAAAAACTATGCTATGGTTTTTTATTTTGATTACTTTTTCATATAGAGTCTAAACCTTAAGTTTTTGAAATTAATAAAGAATTCTCCTTTATTTTTCTATATAAACTCACCCAAACTCTCATTCCTATTCACTCAAACCCCATGGAGCACAAAATTACTATTCTTTTTCCTATATATAATACTCCAAAGGTTACCCAATGATCTTAAGAAGCTCCTTATAAATTTTTAGAATCACCTTCTCTAGGTAAGGGGTCCTCTCCTTCTCCTCTTTATTCAAGCACCATCTTTGTATTATGACCTTTAATTTCCAATTTTCATGTTGGGTTATATTCTTACAAACATATCTTAATGTAATTAAGATTTAAAATTGATGAGAGACCCATTTCACTGTCATTAATCCCTTCTATGAATCTTTATGTATTGTCATTATGCTATCAAAATTATCCTGTGATTTTTCATGCCAAACAATTGTGTAGTGAATACACATCCCCATTTACCATCAATGGTATTCAACTATATGTAACTATACCTAATTTATTAGTCAATTACATTTATTTATATCATACTCCTTAATCATGGGATTAAAAGTAATTAAATACATCCTTATGTTGTATGATACATGTGGCACACTTATGCATGTACGGGATTTGAAAGTGATGGGAGGACCCAAAATTATGTATCCCTCTAATGCATTGGGTAATGTTTTAATCTCATGAGATGCCATGTATGGTGTAAAGGAGGTTATCATAAGAACACTATGTTAGGTTTTCTTGGTTTTTATCCTTGAATTATGTTTATGATGTCATGTTTTATGGTGTTGACACATTCCCATGTTTCTTTTATGCAATCATATTATATCATGCCCCATTTTTTAAGATAATGATTCTCACCCCTATTATGTTACCTTTATATTCTTCTTGGATCACATGTACAAATTTAATTTATGTTATTTTTTGTTTATTCTCTTACTTGCCTTTATAGATCACCCCTTTCTTATATATATCCCCAAGTTATCTCGAACAGTTTTAAAAGAATGATGTAATTTTAGGTGCATGTTAAGGAATTTTTCAATAATTACATTGTATTTTTGTTTAAAGTTGTTATAATATGTACCTAATTTCCCAAATACGCTAGGATTCATGATCTTTTTGGATTTTATTATATGTAACTTTTTGTAATTAATAATTGATTAAGGTTTAATAAAATATAGGTTGTCATAATAACACATATAACAACAAATTTATCCCACATTAAAAAAGGTTTCTCCAACATTAAAGTTCAATAAATTTCCCCCCATTTATGATTATCAAAAATAAAACAATTAGTGGAAAGAAATATTTGAAGAAAAACTCAATGTATTTTTAAAGTAAATTTTTAAAAACATAAAATAGAGAATAAAAATATATAAAAAAATCCAAGAGAGATAGAAAAATAAGAAAATACAAGATATGTTGAAAATAAAAACTCAAAGAAAAATTCAAAAACATCTCTAATCTTCCAAAATCTCATTTAATAAGATAAATAGATAGAGAGTGATAGAGGAAAGTTTAAAATAATTGTTTTTAAGAGATATGGATAGGAGAGGAAAAAATGATATAAAAGAGAAAGAGACAAAGAGATCAAAAATTGGTACATGCCTTTTCCAAAACTCATATTCCCGCAAAGAGTTTGTTTTCCTTAATTTAATGATTGAGAATGTTTAAAAATTAATTTTGATGTGAAAACACACCTATAAATAATCCTATCATTTTAATTTTTTTAAATATAAATCAAAAAACATTATTAAATAGGATTATATCTAGAAATATTAATCATTATAAATCTTCTTTTAAGAGAGATAAAATGAACTTTTAAAAATAAGATATCATATAAATAATTTCTCATATAATTCTTGAAAAAAATCTTAAAATATATTTATTTAATAAATAAAAAACTAAGTGTATTTATGTTTTAAAATTAAATCTAGTTTAAAATTTTAAAATATTAAAATTATAATAAAAAATAATTATTTTATAAAATATGACTTTGAAGTTTGAAAATAAGATAATTTTTTTTGTAAAAAAGTGATTTGAAAAAAACTCTCTCTTAAGAAAAAATTATGAATTTAAGAGATAATCTCCCCCCCCCCTCAACTGAATAAACAAGTGAGATATAGGGATAATAACCAAGATAAGAAAAAATAAATTAAAATAAATCAAGAATTTAAATATTTTAAGAATAAAGTGAAATATATTTAAACAAGATTGAGAATAAAAATAAATTTTAAAAATATTACTCAAGTTAGACATAGTCAAATATAAATCATCACAAGTATATCATTACCAATTACCCTTTAATGAAATTAAAACAATCAACTTATAGATGTTTAATGAAAATATTACTTAACTGAAAGTACATACTAATAAATTCCAATAATATATCACCCTTTTTAAAGTGGTCTCTTAAGTAATGGAATATAAAATAAATGATTTTAATGAAAGAGTGTTTGATATAATTTTTAGAAATATTTTTTTTTGCTAGTATTATCACATCTAATAAGGATATGGTCATTTCTAAGCCCAAATTCCAAGATATTGAATTTCATCCAAATTATTTGGGTATATAAACACCCAATATCTCTATATTCTGCTTCGGATATAGAAAGAGAAACATAGTTTTTCTTCTTAGTACTCCATGAGATGAGATATTTTCCTAGTAGATGGAAATTACCACTTGCACTTTTCCTATCTAATTAGAATCCACTAAAATCAGCATCAGAAAAACTAGTTAATTCAAAATAAATTCCATTAGGATAAAACAAACCATGACCTTTAGTTCATTTTAAATAATGAAAAAAAATTAATATATTAAAGATAATATTCATTTGTATTTGATTTAAAATGACAAATACAAACATTGTACATGATGTTAGGTCAAGTCTCAATAAGATAAAGTAAACATTCAATTATAATTTAGTAAACCTTATTGTCGATTAGATTACTAGATTCATCCAATTTTATTTTACAAGTTGTACTCATTGTTATACTAATTTCCTTAGCTTGATCAACGCTAAATCATTTTAAGACTCCATTAGTTTGTTTTACTTGGTTAATAAAATCACCATTATTCCTTTTAGAAATTTTAAAACCAATAAAGAATTTGAGTTCATCCACAAAGATCATTTCAAATTCAATTTTCATTAAATCATAAAATTCAAAACAAATAGATTCATTGGTTGAGCCAAAAATTATATCATCAACATAAATTTGGATACGTAAAAAATCATTTGAGATTTGTTTCAGAAAATTATTGTAATCTGCTTTTCCTATTTTAAAAACATTTGATAAAGGAAAATTAGATAAGTGTTTATAATAATCCCTAGGGGATTGTGTTAAAACATAATGTGCTTTAGTTAATATGAAAACATGATTTGGAAAATTAAGATCTTCAAAAATAGGTGGTTGTTCAAAAAGCCATTTTCATTAATGAAAACATTTAAAAATGTGATTTTAACATTGATTTGAAATATTTTGAAATTAATTTGAGTGGTGAATACCAATAAAATTCTAATGTATTATAACTGAGTGATGAGTGTAAAGGTTTAACCATAGTTGACTACTTCTTGTTTATAACCTTTAGCTATAAGGCGAGCTTTATTTCTAGTGATATTACCAAGCTCATCTAACTTATTCTTAAACACCCATTTAGTATCTATGATGGGATGGTCATTGGATTATTCTATGAGAGTCCAAACATCATTACTAGAAAATTGATTTAATTATTATTACATGGAAAGAACCTAATTTTAATTATTAAGGGAATTTTTAATATTTTGGGCATCCAAGATTGAGAATAAATAAGGATGTTCAACCTCATTTAGGACCAATCTTCTGATATGAGTTCCTGCTTGAAAATCTATAATGATATTTTCAAGGTAATGGTCTTTATAATTTTTAAAAGATTTAGGTAAAGAACTTTAAGCAGATTATTTTACAAATTAAAATTCTTTATATTGTAAAGGTTCATTTGAATTAAAAACATCATTTTACATAAAAACATTTTTAGAAATTTATATTGTTGATTTTTTATAAAAAATAACATGAATTGATTATTACAATATTTTATTACTTTTGTTAAAGACTTGATATGTCTTTCTTGAGTTGGAGTACCCAAGAAATATAACTTCATTATATTTTGAATAAAAAATTTACAAGATGTTATTTGGTATTGAGAATAAAACATTTACAACCAAAAACTATAAAAAAATACCACTTTAGGTTTTTTATTTTTATAAATTTTATAATGGTTATTTTTGAGAAAAGGTATTTTGAGAATATGACTAATGATAGGGAACCCAGTATTGACGACCTCAGATAAAAATATTCTGGTAAATTAAATTCATTTAAAAGAGTTTGAGTGATTTCTTGGAGAGTTGTATTTTTCCTTTCTATTACCCCATTTTTTAGGGGGTCTAGGTTTAGAAAATAAATGATTATATCCTTTAGAAGATCATAAATTTTCAAATTACTTATTATTGAATTATCTTCCATGATCACTTCAAATATAACTAATTTGATAAAATTTTCATTTTCAACTTTTTTTTAGAAAAATTGGTGAAAATTTTCCAATATTTAATTTTATGAGATAATAAATAAGTTAAAGTGAATCTCTTAAATTCACAAACAATAAAAAATAAAAATATTTACCTCTGAGAATTTTAATTTGATAATGTCAAAATAAATCAAGATGGATTAATTTAATAGCTTTAAAATAAGAAATCCTTTTTATATTTAAAAGATTATTTGTGTTTCTTATATATTATAATACTTCATAAACTGTGTCATCTTTAAAATGTGTTTTGGGTAAATCTAATACTAGTTGATAATGATTGATTTTGATAATTGAGTGTGAGTTATAGTGAAAAATCCATTAATTCCAAATCTATGACTTACTTACATTTTCACTCAACAATTTAACATTGTGGATAGGGAGAGATTTAAATTGATTGAATAAACATTTTTTAAAATAATAAATGATGAATAAAATATTTCCTTTTTATTTAAAAACTATGCATAATTGATTTTCCAAACATATTTTTAAACCACTATCACAAAATTGACTATTTCTTATAAAATTATATTTGAATCCATTGGAAAATAAAAAACTTCTAATAATATTTGAGTTATAAAAATTGATGGTACTTTCACCAATTATCTTACCATTAGATTTATCATTGAAGGTGACATGACCTCCTTCTAGTTTATCAATTTGATTTAATTCAGAGTGTCACCACACAAGTATATTGATTAACCACTGGTACTTAACTTTAATTTCACTCAAGTCACTCTTCCTATAAGATAAAATGATTAAATGTTTTGGTACCCAAACAATCTTGGGTCCAGTAATGTTATCCAATAATTATTTAGGTTTCTAGATTTATTTAGAATTAGATTTTATTTTTAAAATACTGGATGAAAGATGAATTTATTTTGGTCTCTTATATCATGAATTCTTGCAATCATATTCATAAATTAAATTTCCAATTCTTATAAAATAATTAAAAAAATATATCTTGTGAGAAACCATTAGTAAAATTTATTTTTGATGTATTTTTTAGGGGATTTTATCATTTAAGAAACCAAGATCAACCAGTTATTTTCTATGCCTTTGAGAGCCTGAAATTTTATTTAGAATACTTCCACATTGAGTGAATTTAGCAGTAAATAGATATTGAGATATTTTATTATATATTAGATCATATTAACATCTGGTTGATTCCTAATTTTAGTGGATAATTCTTTATTTTCCTTGAATATTTTTCCTTATCTTTTATAATTTATTTTTTTCATTAAGCACTTGTTTTTTATTTATTATTAAGTTATTTGTATAATGAATTAGTTTCATGAAACCCTTTTTTTGAGTTGATCATGAGTATATTTAATCTCTTTTTGATTAAGGTGACCAGAGAATCAATAATAATAAGAAGAGGGGAAGAATTATGAGAAGAAGGGGAAGAGGATGAAATATTAATAGGGGAACTAACTATGATTCCTTTTTAAAATTGTTCAATATAGAACCTAGAATTTGATTCACTTGAAGAGGTTGAGAAAATTGAGTTCATGGAGTCATGTATTTCAATATATATTGTAACTTTGAGAATCATATTACCCTGTTTACTTTCTTTAACCTCTTTTTTGTATATAGGGTACTTCGGCTTGATGTGACCTTTTCTATGACATTAAAAGAATTTCACTTACGATTCCACTTTTTGATTCACCTTCTTAGTTTGATTGGAAGATTTATTTTTCTTGAAGAATGTGTTCATGTTCTTGGTCAGTTGATAAAATTATTAAACATCACCTATTAATGAATCATCATTAGTAGATTTAAAGGCAATTTTTTTCTGTACATCTTTGGCTTAATTGGATTTTTTCTCATATTTTCACTTCATATTAATTGTACATGTCATTAGAGATTTGATAATTTATTTTACCACCAATTTATTTATATCCTTCACTTATTGTAACCTTGGGTTTCCAATTACATGGTAAAACCAAGAGTATATTTTTTATTAAAATTCATGTTGATAAATCATAGCCAAGATATTGTCTACCATTGCATATTTAAGCAAACCATGTAAACATACTAGTAATGGATTCATTAAGATGTATAGAAAATATTTAAAATTATTGACTATATATGTATAATACAGTATCTTTAACTTTTTTGGTTCTTTCATGAGTTACTTCTATAAATTTATATATTTCATTGGTAGTTTTACATGTATAAATGTGATTAAATTTGTTTTGATCAAGACCATAGTGTAGATCTTTCATCAATTTTCCATTAATCTCAAAGGATTCAGTGTCATTGATTTTCCACATATCTTTTGGTTCTTTTATAGGAGTATATTCATGAATAAACATTTTTCAAGATAGGGTAACTTATGATGAAAAGAAAATTTGACATGTAATTTTTACAATAAGAATAATTTGGGCCATCAAAAATAGGATCACGTGAAAAAGAGTTATAATCAAATATAAAAGATCAAAATTTGAAATCGATTAAGGTGAAAAGAATTTTTTTAAAATGATATAAACACAATTTTGAAAATGGGGATAATAACACAAAGAACCATTTGATTCAAATTTTTGGTTTGACCAAGATGGTAAGAAGGGTGGTTAATTTCCCAAAAAACTAAACCAAATGAAAAGGTTAAATTTAAAACTAAAATATATTGATGTGATAAAGAAATAATTTAGATATTTACTAAAAATTTGATTTCAATATTAATTGTGTGATTATACATAGTGGAAAATGATGTATAAAATTTATGAAATTATTCATATCTAGTTTTATGTGTAGAAAAAAATAAAAATATATGTAGAAAATAAAAGAAGAAGAAAACGCATTTGATAAAGGAGTTCGGAAATAGCTTGATGTGATTTCTTACATTTCCTCCCCTCGGGTTGAGATGTTTTTGTTATTAATACCATGATATTTTAAATGATTAATAAACCTGTATCTCATTATTATTATTGTGATATCACTATTGAGATTCATTAGTAACCAAGGAACCCATCCCTCACTTTTACGATGGTGAGCACCCATTGTAGAGGGAGATGAAAAGAAGTGAGGTTTTCTTAGATTAAACCCATTACAAAGATGGTCCCAAATCACTTTTATGGATTTTTATAATTTATTTGATAGATGTATATATTATGGAATAATATAGCCTATGAGATTGTTAAAAATTTGTAGTTGGCACTTGATATAACTTTGAGATTTGATAGAATCTTCTAAAGCCCCATTATTGGTGTGCCAAAATTTGATCAAGGATTTAGTTCTCAATTTATGTGTTGTATTTAACTAGTTACTCTTATAATCCACCAAGGAGAACCATTTATATGATGTAGTATCTTTAAAAGCCTTATGGAATTCGTTCTTAGTCATTGAAGCTAAGAAACACTGAATTTAATGCGCATTTGACAATAATAAATGCTTCCTCAGAATGCATTTCTTGATGTCGTTGGCTACTCGATAGCCTCCACCAGCTACCCAATGGTACACCTAGACCTCAATTATTCTAGAAATTTTCCACTAATGATCCACTACTAGCTACTAGTTGTATGGTGGTCTTCGGGAAGAATCAGTTGGTTCTTGAACTATCACTGACTGCTCGGTGGAATTACATGGGATTTTTCCTTCTGTCCATATGGCACAAGCTAGATAGTGTATCATATAGATATTCACTTACAACAATGTCCTACCTTTCTTCCTTTTAATGCCCTTAATTAACCATCCAACTTAATTTTAAGATCTCAAAACATAATAATGGATAGTTTTAATACTTTAACAAGATCATCAATATGCCTTTGAATAGTCTTTAATATTATCATTAGGTTTATCAAATATATGACTTAAATTCAAAAAAAAGACTATAATTCACTCTAATGAAATTTTTAGGTGAATAATTGAGTGTTTATGATCACAAAAACATCATGGGAGATAGAGAGGTAAAACACATGTCTCGTGGATTATATGGTTGTGATTTATCTAGTTTTGAGGAGGAATCCAAATAATTTGGTGAATTTCTATTTTTTGGAAGGGGCTCGACTTCATCTGTTATTCCCTAGAACTTTTACATACATTGAAAGACCTCGTATCACATGCTACATAAACATGATGTATATACTATAGGAATATTCTCTGGGAAAACTTTACTAATTTAGAGTTATTCCCTTTAAGTAAGCTCATTCATCACAACCTAATCTCTTACAATCCTCTTCCAAGATCATACACTCTACTAAGTTCCTATCTCAAGACATAAAAACCAAAATAATTAATTATAAAAAAATTTATAATAAATTATTTAATTTAACCAAAAATAAATAATTTCCTAAAATCTCACCAAGCCATCTATCTACACTGAAACCACGAATAACTACACTTATAAGGTCCATAATGAACCCCTAACACTATCCCAAGAAATATCTTTATCAACTGTCACCTAGGAAATCTCTAATTCTATCCACTTTTAATCAAAACCCTAGAAAAATTCAAAAGGGTGGAACATCTCTAATGAAAAAATAATAGTGATATGCGATCATCCTCTCAATATTCCCTCTACCCAATACATGAAAAACACCATTTTTATAGGTTGATTACACCATAAACTAGTGGAATCATCAACTAAATCCTATCTTAATTTTTTTTTAAAATTAGAGATAATGGAAGGAACTAATATTGAAAGCAGGGTAGAGAGAGAACCTACCTAAAATCCATTGTTAAATCGTCTAAGAGCATCCCCTAATCAAGGGGGTCCGAGAGGGGGAGGATGGTGGAGAACTAACCATGTAATAGGGAAGAAAAATATGGGATACGGGATTAAAAATCGATAAGGGTAAAATTGTAAAATACTATTTTTTAGAATTATAGTAAGTCTCACAGTAATCAAAACCATGTACCAAACATATAGATCACAATATCCCAATATACACCCCCTCACATGGTTTTTATACACATTTTACCAAACCTTTCACCAACCATGCATCTTACTCTAAAAAAATTCATTACTTTGCATGATTCTCCCTGACCATGTGAAAATCATGTGCCTCAACCCAAAAAGAAAACCAACCATGCACATTTTTTCCTAAATCTCCTCATGGTTTTACTTAAAAATGATATAACCATGAACAAAGGAAAAAACCCCTCCAAAAAGTCCAATCTTTAACTCAAAGCTCTCTAAATTTACTTGAGAACCCAAAACACCTCTTAGGACTCAATTTATATCCAAAACATCTCTTAGATATGTTATAACTCTCAAAATTATGATCCTGATATTGTTTCTCCAAACAACACCTCCTTTAGAACTAAAATTAAAATTACCTATGTAATTCACATCTAGTAAAGATGTGGGTCTTCAAAACCTCCACACTATAGAACTTCTCATCCTCAAGAAGTATTAGATGTCTTTGAACCATCAATCTGAACCTACCTCAGTCATCAATTCCCTACTAACTCACTGCATTCAATCCTTGAATTCCAGACACTATTCTTCTATACAACTCCAACATCAAAATGATCTATTCATCAAGAGTTGAGCTACCCGCTCATCACTATCACTAATAATGATATAACTCTCAAAATATCATGTATATCCTTAAACACCATTATATCACCAAACTAATTTACTCCCAGGCTTACAATGATCCCCACCATAAGAATTCATCCTTAATATCTAATTAAAGGATCATGGTGCTCCCCACCATAGGAATATCTTATCAAAAACACTCTCATGATGGTCTATTGACATTCTTGATGTAGTTTCCATCTCACTACACTCAATCTCATTACAAAACATTGATTCATCCTCCTCCAGCTAACATTTCTCAAAAACACTTTTATACACCCACCAACGCATCATTGTACCTTTTAATCATAATTACTTGACTATTATAGGAATATTAAGATCATTAAAACTCCCAAAAAAATATATACACAATCCTCAATATAATTCCATGGTTGGTTCACCAACCAACCACACCAACTGTCGTGATCTCACCTCTAGAACTGGTGAACCTTCGATCTGACTCACCCTCAGTTCACACCCAATCCATTCTGATCCTTATTCCAATACGTAGAATCTATATGAAACCATATCTAAGTCCTAAATCTAGTTCCTAAAAAGGAACTAGATATAATACAATGTACTTTCTCACTAGAATCTAGGTAGCATATCGACCGTCCATCGATCGGTCTCACTATATCCATGACATGTCCAACACATGGTTCATTCCTCTATGAATGATATGGAACACCCTGCTATAGGAGTATCCTCATCATAACTCTAGTGAATTAAAACACTTGATCAACATAAGTCACACTTCATCCATTGACATACGTAATGACTATATGTGGTTGTCCCTCTCACACCCAAGTACCAATGAAAAACACCAATCGTAACTTGTTCCCTACTCTCTAAGAATGCCACCCTCAGTATCCACTGAAATTTTATCCTCAATGAGGGTCACACCCTAAAATAACCAATGGTTTACTCCCTGCCATATGGATTCCCTTACACCACTCCTTTAGTATAATGCCTGATAGATTTTGAATATCACACATGTAGAACCCCCAATTTGAGGTATGTGACCTTTGTTTATACATTTTTATGTATATTAAGTGGTTGGGAAAGCATTGGGAGAGTTTGGGAGAGTATTAAAAGGTTTTGGAAACGTTTGGAGGCCTTTTAAAGGCTGAACGTTTTCAGCATGGTTAGGGGAAACCATGTGAGAATCCCAGGTAACCGTGCGATATTCCACTATTCGAATAGTAGCATCTTCATAGTTAGCTCATGGTTTGTTAAACCATTTGAGCTAATCATTTGTCCCATTAAAAATGGTTTTTTAAACAGGGTTAGTCGGGATTTTCACTAACTCACCCATTTATTCTCCCATACAAACCCTATGTGGTATTTCTTCTTCTCAAGGGATAGGGGTGCTCTCCCACTTATTTTAGAAGGGATTTGAAGGATTTTTAAGGTGTTTTGAAGGTGTTTTATCTTAGGTAAGTATTCTATTTTGATTTCTTTGTGGTTTCCTCTAGATGTTCTTTGTTCCCTCTCTTGGTTTTCTAGATCTACATCTATTTCAGGTATATCTAGGGTTTTTTTTCCTTAGGTGGTGATTTTAGGGCTTGTTGACGATAGGTAAGGAGATATAGAGTGGTTTTGTTAGAGTGTTTTCCTGGATTTGTGGTGTGGTTTCTTGTGGGTTGATTTCTCCAGAACATTAAGGTAGGTGGCTTCTCTCTTGAATCCAATTTGTTAGAGTTTGAGGCCTTGTTTGCAATTAATTGGTCTTTAATGAAATTAATTGTGAATATGATGTGTGAATCTTTGTGGAAACCCATTTGGTGATGATTTTGGGGATTTTGGGTAAAATGGGATATTGTACAAAAGGGGTTTTGTTGTGTGATTTTAAAATGTTGATTTTAAAATCAATAATGGTTTGAGTTATGGAAAATGTTTTTTGAAAGATTAATTTCAATAAATATGTTGTTTTGTCAAAATGTAGTTTGGCATGTAAAATGTTTAAAGGGTGTTTTCAATAAATGGGTGATTTATTAAAGTGATTGGCATGTGTTGGAAATGGTCATGTGCATGATGTGTGGCCTTAGTGTGATTTATTCTTGTTGGTTGTTCAAGTATTATGGCTTGTGTTGATTGCGTGTGAATTGGGAAGGAAGTATCACTATAAAAGGTGATGGATAGTGGATAGAAGTGCCACCATTATGGATAAGTGGTCGAGAAGTACCATTAGTTTGGAAAAGTAGTAAATGGGTTTGGAAATAAATTGCATTGTGGTTGTTTTCCTTATTGTGTGTTTCTATGAAAGATGAAAATTGTTGTGCTAATGTGAAATGGAAAAATGGATTATGGCATGGTTTTTTGGTTTTCCCTTAGGTTTCATGGTTTGGGTGAGGTGTCTTGGTAAGGTTTTGTTTGGATTATCGGTAATTGTTTAACTATTTGATGCTTTATATAAATTTTTTTATATAAATGTACTAACAATTTTATCCTAGTGGTGTGTGTAGGGAAGTAATTTGGGGAAATCCTACCGAGTATTATTACTCACCCCTTCTTTAGAACTTTATTGCTTTTGTATATGTTGTATTCTGGGACATAGGTAAGAGTAAATCATATCTTTTTACTAGTGGTTATTCATGATACTCAGGTGGTTTGGTGGTGCTTGGATCATGGAGCTTGTTGTGGATCAGTGGAGTGTGTCTTAGTTTACTCTGGGTCTCTTGTTTAGTCTTCCTCTTGGTACTCTAACCTTGTTTTAGTATGGGTTGGTTGTATTAGTTTTTGGTAATTTTTATGTAATAGCTTGGTTTTATTTTGTTAAAATATGGTTTGGGTTGTTATGTTAACATACATCATGTAGTTTTGTTGGTAATGGCATGTTTTGTTGGTTGGTTTATCTTAAGGGAAAATCATTCCCCAATTTTTTCTTGAAGCCCTCAAAATTTATTAATATCCTTTGGCACCTTGGAAACATCACTTAAGGATAGTATCACCTCACTGGCTTCTCAAGCCAATGAGGAGGGGTAGGGCATTACAAGTGGTATCAGTTTGTTCTGTCCTTTGGTGTTAATTGTTGGTCTTGGTGTTGATATTTGTTCTTGGTAAATTCATTGACTCGGTATGGTAGAAAGGTGTAGGATTGTTGGAACTTGGAATGTATATCATAAAAGGATGTATCTAACCCTTTTATGCTCATCTTCAAGTTACCATGGATTTGGGTAAATATGTGTTTTGGAGACACTTATAGGCATTTTATATCTCATTGTCGTGGGTGTAGCCAATGAGATGATCATGGCATGCATGGTAAAAATGAATTCCCTCTAGGATGAATATTTTATTTGGTATAATGACTTATGCTATGTTATGAATATATGGATGTGTGGAAAATCTGGAAATTAATTCAAATGTGTGGATTTGAAATGTGAATGGTTGTGGTATTTTGAAAATGGGTTGATTTTCAAAAAATGGTGGATTTTTTAGAATATTACAACATGAGAAATGTGAACTTGTGTAAATCCTGGTTGTGATAGTTGTTATGTAATTGAATTTGAATTTTAATCCTTTTTTTCTATGGGTGTAGAGCTTATGGTTGTTTTGTGTTGATAGAAATGGAATTGGGTATACGTCATAGAGATCAATTAGAGGACGCTACGGAAAATTTGGTTGTACCTGAGCCTCAAGTGAACCAATAGCTAGTGTAGAGTATAGTGAAAGCTTTCCAAGCTATGGAAAGTAAGAATAAAGAATATGAACCAAAGCATGTGGATCATGC
This sequence comes from Viscum album, assembly GCA_963277665.1. NCBI lineage: Eukaryota > Viridiplantae > Streptophyta > Magnoliopsida > Santalales > Viscaceae > Viscum > Viscum album. The sequence continues at coordinate 1,868,805,947 of OY728120.1, read as the reverse complement.
AGTTTAGTTTCAAAAGTAGAATCCACCCATTTTTAGGGGTGATTCGGAGCCAAAAAGTGTTAAAGCATGGATGAATAGAATGAATAGGATATTTGAATTCTTGGGAACATCGGTAGAGCTGAAAGTGATGTTATCCATGTACATGTTGGAATATAGTACCCTTTAGTGGTGGGAACTGGCAGTCTAAGTTGGGATGGAGCAAGGTGTGACATGGGAGGGTTTTGAGGAATTGTTTAACAAACAATTCTACCCTCATACATTCAGAATTCAGTGTATAACATATTTCTTCCGTTTAAAGTAGGAGAACCTTTCGGTAACAAAATATAAAGCTAAGTTTATGAACTTAGTGCAGTTTTCACCCGAGGTAGTAGGTAGCACATCATTGAAGGAATGAATTTTTGAAGCTAGGTTGAAGTGGGAAATTATTTCCAAGATAGTGGTGCTATGTATAAATGATTACACAAAAATGGTGAAAAGTGAAATGGTAGCTGAATAAGATCTTTTTTGGGGCTACAAGTGGGGTAAGTATGTTGGTACCCATGGGAAATGGTAGGAACTCCAATACTGGGTTCAAGAGAAAGAGGAACACTTATTTCTAGGTTGGGAGTATGGCTCAGAATCCGACGATAGGATCAGTGAATCTTCCTTTAAATCCTCAAAGTAGGTCGGGGTGTTTTTAGTGTGGTTATATGGGACACATCAAGAGATATTGTATAGAATAGCATCGATCATGTTATGACTATAAACAGATGGGGCATATTCAGTGGTATTACTCTAATGCTCTCAGTTCAGGTTTTCGTGACACTCCTCAGGGGTCACAGGTGTCCTGTGACTCGATGGGATGGGGGTAGCAGCATACTCCTCATCAGCAGAGCTGGGTTAGTTAAGGTGATTCTAGAAATACCAAGAAACCTCGGTAGGGTAATAAAGAGAATAGTGTGCCAAGAAAGTAGTTGTTTAGAGATGAATAGGTTGTGATGGATGATCATCCAGGACTATCCACAATGTGAGGTATAGTTCTATTGAATTCCACGTTAATGCAAGCTTTGTTTGATACGGGTGCTTCCCACACTTTTATTGCTTCTCATGTTATTATTTTTCTAGGTCTAAATATGGAAATGATGCCTTCTATTTTAAAACATCAAACTCATATGGGTAAAAGAGAGTGTTGAGCATTCCTATATAGATCGTGTTGCTTATTTGTGGATGGCATTGAATTGATGTGGGATTTCTTAGTGCTTGAGATGGATACTTATTATATAATACTAGGAATGGATTGGTTGGAAATGTTTAACCCCCACGTCAATTTCTTTGCATGAACGGTTAGTTTTATGAAGGAGGATGGAATTGAACACCTCTTAAGAGGGGATAAGAATGAAAATAAGGGTGAAACAAGATTGTTGACACAAAATGTTGGCACAATCTCATATTAGTTAGTATCCTTGTAGTTGGAATCAGTGGAAGGTGTTGAGCAGAGTGTTCTCCCAGAAGTTGTGGATCAGTTTATAGATGTTTTTTCCAAAGAATTATTAGGGTTTCCACCCATGAGAGAAGTAGAGTTTACAATTGATCTCTTTTCAAGGACCAATCCTATCTCACTTCCATATTAACAAATGGAACCAACATAATTGATGGAATTAAAAGTGCAGTTGGAAGAGTTATAAAAAAAGGGTTCATCTTCACTAGAACGTCTTTGTGGGCAGCACCAGTTTTGTTTGTTAAAAAGTATGATGGAACTCTACAGATCTGTATGGATTATCGTAGAATTAATTAGGTTACAATAAAGAATAAATATTCACTTCTATGAATTGATGATTTTTTTACCATTTGAGGGGATCTCAGTGGTTATCTAAGATTGACTTGAGGTTAGGATATCTTCAATTTCAGGTGAGGAGGGAGGATATTCTGAAAACAGCTTCTAAAAGTAGATATGGCCATTATGAGTATGTAGTTATGCCCTTTAGTCTAACGAATGCACCAACAGTGTTCATGGAATTGATGAATCGGATATTTCAGAGATATCTGGATTCTTTTGTGGTGGTATTTGTTGATCATATAATGGTGTATTCAAGGACAAGTCTAGAACATGAGCATCATTTGGCGATAGTGTTAGGGATCTTGATGTATCATCAGTTGTATTCCAAATTGTCAAAGTGTGACTTTTGGATATAAGAGGTTCATTTCCTTGGCCATTTTATTTCATATAAGGGTGCTTCAGTTGATCCGTAAAAGATAGAGGTTGTTATCTCAGGGGAACCACCAAAGAATGTTTTTGAGATACAGAGCTTCCTTGGTCTAGTTGGTTATTATTGACGTTTTGTTCATGATTTTTCATAATTGGCTTCGCTGATGATAGCTTTGACAAGGAAGAATATCCCATTTCAATGGGATGAGCAGTACCATAAATGCTTTTAAGAGTTAAATATTTTCCTTACATCAACACCAATATTGGTTTCTCCATAACCAGGGAAAGAGTATGTGGTGTATTTTGATGCATCGAGATTAGGGTTGGGGTGTGTTCTCATGAAAGGAGATCATGTGGTTGTGTATGGCTCACGACATTTGAGGTTTCATGAGAAGAACTACCCAACACATGATTTGGAGTTATCGGTAGTGGTTCATGCTTTAAATATGTGGAATCATTATCTCTTCGATGATAAATTTACAGTGTTTACTGATCACAAGAGCTTAAAGCATATCTTTTCACAAAGAGATTTGAACCTGAGGCAAATGAGATGGATGGAATATCTCCAGATGTTTGATTTTGTCTTAATGTACACATTAGGTAAGGGAAATTTTGTGGCGAATGCATTAAGTAGGAAATCATATTCTGAAGTGGTGAAATAGAAATTAGATCAGTGGCAGTTGATGTCGGTCATAGCTGATATGCAGTTGAAATGAGAGGACTTAGGTGAAAGAGTAGTCTTATTTCTGGTTTTGGTGGTTCCTGAATTATATGGTTTTGTTAAAGAGGCACATACATCAGATTCTGAGTTTATGGTGATGAGTTCGAAACTCAATGGTGGTAATACCATTGAGAACTTTGAACTAAATGGGAATTCAGTCTTGTATTTTTAGAATCATATGGTGGTACTAGTGGATTTTCAGGAGGAACTTCTCTGGGATTATCATCATTCTAGGTGGGATGTCCATCCTAGAATTCAGAAGATGTATAAGTCATTGAAAGCACGGTTTTTGTGGGCTTATATGAAAAGGGAAATGGCCAAGTTTGTTTTAAGATGCTTAACTTTTCAACAAGTCAAGGTAGAGCATCAGTGGCAAGTAGTAATGTTGAAATCTTTTACTATTTCAGTGTGGAAGTGGGAACAAATAGCGATGGATTTTTTGATAGGTCTCCCAAAAATGGTTAGGAAACACGATACTATATGGGTGATTGTGGATCGGCTCACAAAGTCGTCCCATTTGATCCTGATTTTTGAATATCATATGGTGGAGAATATTTCCAAAATATATATCTGGGAAGTGATAAGGATGCCTGGTGTTCTAGTTTTTATTGTATCAGATAGAGATCCAAGGTTCACATCTCGTTTTTGTAAATCCTTACTGCAATCCCTTTGTACACAATTGACATTGAGCATAGTGTATCATCCTCAGACAGATGCCCAATCTAAGAGGATGATACAAACTTTAGAAGATATGATAAGGGATTGTGTGATGGATTTTTGTGGTTCATGGGAGGAGCACTTACCATTGGTGGAGTTCTCCTATAATAATATTTATCAAGATTCAATACATATGACTTCTTTTGAGGAATTGTATGGGAATCTATGTCATTATTCACTATGTTGGGTGGAAACATGTGAGACTTCGATGCTTGGATCAAGTTTTGTCCAAGAGACGATGGAGAAGATCAAGTTGATTAGAAATATAATGGAGACAACTCAAAGTCATCATAAATCATATTCAGACCATCGTTGATGATTGTTGTCATTAGAGGTGGGTGATCATGTCTTTTTTAGAATCTCTCCTATGTTGGGACATCATCAGTTTGGGAAGTAGGGTAAGTTATCTCTGAGTTATATTGGGTATTTTGAGATACTTGAGTGGATTGGAGAGTAGGCTTATTGGTTGGCTTGTCCACCATGGTTTAGTGCAGTGCACAATGTGTTTCATGTCTCACAGTTGACAAAGTATCAGTTAGATTGTGACCATGTGATTCGATGAGATTATGTTGAGCTGGAGTCAGATGCTTCTTTGGTGCATGTGCCAGTGTAGATTATGGATTGTAAAGATAAAGTCTTATGTGTTAATTTCATAGGTTTAGTTTGGGTTTCATGGAAGCATGGTCAGATCCTAGAGGAGACTTGGGAGTAGGAGAAATAGATGGTCGAGCAATGGCCCGAGCTCTTTCAGCAAAGAGATTATTATCTACTTTCTGAGGATGGAAATTCCAATGGTGGGGAGAATTTATCACCCCCTATTTGAGGTATGTGACCTATTTTATACCTTTTTATGTATATGAAGTGGTTGGAAATGGTTTGGGAGAGTTTGGGAGAGTTTGGAAAGGTTTTGGAACATTTTGGAATCCATTTTAAGGGTGCACGGTTTTGACACTATTAGGGGAAACTGTGCGATAATCCTGGGTAACCATGTGATATTCCACTGTTTAGACAGTAGCATCCACACGGTTAGTGCATGGTTTTTCAAACTATGCAACCAATTAAAAATGATTTTTTTAAACAGAGTTAGTCGGGATTTTCCCTAACTCACCCATTTCTTATCCCATATGAACCCTACATGGGATTTCTTCTTCTCAAGGGCTAGAGGTTCTCTCCCACTCATTTTGGAAGGGATTTGATGGGTTTTCAAGGTCTTTTGATGGTGGTTCATCTAGGTTAAGTTTTATATTTTGATTTATTTGTGGTTTCCTCTGTATCTTCTCTCTTCCCTCTATTAAGTTTCTAGATCTACACCATTTTCATGTATATATAGGGGTTTTTTTGCTTTATGTGATTATTTTAGGTATTTTTTATGATAGGGAAGTAGATCTGGAGTGGTTTGGGTGGATAATTTTTTCAAATTTATGGTGTGGTTTCTTGTGGGTCGATTTCACCGAAACCCTAAGGTAGGTGGATTCTCTCTCGACTCCACTTTGTTAGAGCTTGAGGCCTTGTTTTCAATTAATTGGTCTTGCTTGAAATTAATTTTGAATATGATGTGGTAATCTTAGTGGAAACCCATTTGGTGATGATTTGGGTATTTTGGGTAAAATGGAATATTGTTCAAAAGGGGTTTTGTTGTGTGATTTTAAAATGTTAATTTTAAAATTGATAATGGTTTGAATTATGGAAAATGTTTTGTGAAAGATGAATTTAAATAAAGATTTTGTTTTTTTGAAATGTAGTTTGGCATGGAAAATGGTTAAAGTGTGTTTTCAATAAATGGGTGATTTATTGAAGTGATTGGCATGTATTGGAAATGGTCATGTGCATGGTGTGTGGCCTTAGTGTGCTTTATGCTTATTGGTTGGTCAATTATTATGGATTGTGTAGATTATCTGTGAAGTGGGAGGTAAGTCTCACTATAAAAGGTGATGGATAGTATATGAAAGGGCCACCATTATGGATTTGTGGTCGAGAAGTAACACTAGTTTGGAAAAGTAGTAAACGGGTTTGGATGGAAGTTCCATCATGGTTTTTTTCCTTTTTTTGTGTTTATATGAAAGATGAAAATTGTTGTGCTAATTTGAAATGCTGAAATGGATTATGGAATGGTTGTTTGGATTTCCCTTAGCTTGCATGGTTTGGGTAATGTGGCTTGGTAAGGGTGTGTTTGGATTATCGGTAATTGTTGAACTATTTGATGCTTTATATAAACTGTTTTATATAAATTTTCTAATGGTTTTATCCTAGTGGTGTGTGTAGGAAATTTATTTGGTGAAATTCTACTCAGTATTATTACTCACCCATGCTTTGGAACTTTTTTTCTTTTGCAAAGTTTGTATTATAGGACACATGTAAGAGTAAAGCATCTCTTTTTTCTAGCAGTTCTTCATGATGCTCTGGTGGTTTGGTGGTGCTTAGAGCATGGAGCTTGTTGTGGAGTAGTGGAGTGTGTCATGTTTTAATTTGGGTCTCTTTTTTAGTCTTCTTCTTGTTACTCTAACCTTTTTTTAGTATGCATTGGTTGTATTGGTTTTTGGAAATTATTATGGAATATCTTGGTTTTATTTTGGTAATATATGGTTCAGGTTGTGATTAGCCACTAAATGAGGATAATATTAATTGTTAATATATATAATATACATGTTATTTATTATTCATAAACACCGTTTTAGTGCATTTTACACTTTGAACATCATTTCACATTATGATTGTAATACCTTCTTAAAATGCACTATTATGTGGTACATTTTTTGAACATCATTTAAAGTACCCAATGATTCATATGATTTTAAGAAATATAATTATCCATATTTCAATTTGATATTTTTGGAAATTTATATGCACTTCAATATGAACATGTTTTATTCAGGTATCAATGGAGAATTCATGGAAGAAGATGGAGATTTTTTGTGATGAAAGGAAACAATTCTGGAGAATTCAGATTGGATACTAGCCCACTGATGAGATTGTGGGGCCCAACATACAGACCCAATAAATCCCAAATTTTGTGGTATTCTAGAATAAATATAGAGTAAAAAATAACTATTCAATATCAAATTCTAATTCGGCATCCATGGTGTCCATTTAGGTGGCCCAAGTTAGAGATAAAATTTTGGGACAGATTATGCGGCCCAGAAAAACAGCCCACTAATATGATCATATCTCGGAATAAAAAACTCAAAATGGGCCCAAATTTTACAGGAGGTTAGAGGACATCCGGGGATCTATTTTCTTTTTCTATGGACCACTCTGATTCGGTCATCTAGAAGTTATTACAAGTGCATCTGTTCGGTGAAGGAAATATGGCTGCCACCTCGGGTCAAGGGTGGAAAAATCAACTCTCACTTCCCACCCACCTATGGCCTACCACAATTAATTTAGGAGACTTGGACTGTTTTAGGATCTACCCATGGGCTCAAAAATTCCTATTTAATGCATTGGTGTTGGAGGATTGAAGAATCTTGGATGCTTTGTTCAATTGTAATGTTATGCTGCGATTTTGTTGTCTCAAGTTTGTCTTTCACTTGTAAGTTGTTCAATTCACTTTAGTTTCTTAATAAAAGTTCTTCTTATACTCTTATTCTATTTTTATTAATATCACATTGATATCGTTGGTTCAAGGTGTGAATTTATTCACACCAAACCTTGTGAAATTATCACACAACGATGGAGGGATCGTTATTTCATTTTTTTACTTCTTCAATTCCACCCTCATAAGTCTACTTCCCGCTTCCTTTAAAGACATGTCATCAATGGAGGGATAACTCTTTTATGGGTTCATCCAAATGAGTAGAAAGGGGCTGGATTGGATGTTATTTCTCACACCATTAATGGATAATCACTTCTTTTAAATGATATTTTTATTTGATTATTTTAAAACATCTTCATCCTTATTGAATTTAAGGTCACACATTTCAAGTGCTAATACGAACCTTTACCTTGGAGTGATCAATGATTTGATCCTTCAAGTGTATGGGTGATTAGTATTAGGGTGTTTAGGCATTAAACCGGTGATTTATGATTATTTTTGATCTTCTTAAATGAACCCATCTCAATTATAAGAAATTTAAATCATTAAAAAAAAGAAATACGTCCAATCCACCCCGAGCGATAACCTAGGATCAACTCATTACCCTAATTTGAATTAACTTAAAACTATTAGTGATGCCTTAAACCCATCTAAAATCAACCCAAGTTGGCCACTTCATATCCAAAAACAATCCATAGAATGTACGTGTCTATAGGTACTTCTTAGGTCTCTGAGGATTCGATAACCCAAGCTAAACTACAAGGATCGTTCTACCTTCATCTCTTGGGTAAATTTGAGCGTGAATCAGATTTTGGAACCGTTTACGGGGACCTAATTATGTTATCTTAGACATTATCATCCTTTTTTTCATCCCTATTCTATGTTATCACCCCCTCACTTCTATGGAAAACCCTTTTGAACAAATTCAAACATGGGGAACCTCTCCTTACTTTGATCACTCCACACCAAGTGTGATATACAACAACCATCCTAATTTCTATTGGTGGGATCATCAACAAACTAATGAACCACAATTTTTTTACTCCTATTATCCACAAAACATCCCAATATATAATGAGTTTAAATCCTCACAAAGCCAATCTGAACATCCTTCTGTGCAATTCCAACAACTTAATTATCCACATGTAATTGAACATCTTTCTCAACCCCTTACCCATCATGATCCACAACCATTACTTGAAAAATTGTGTCAACAAATGGAGATAATGAATTTTGAGGTTTCATCATTGAGATTAGAACTACAAAGCATTAATACTTGTGAGGAACCCATCCCTACACAAACCGTCCCTTCCATAACCTTATCTGAAGTGTCTAGTTTCCCACAAACCTCTCATGAATTTACTGAAGAGAAAACCTTGGGATTTGGGGAAGATGAGGAGGATCAAGGAATTGTTGATGGGTGTTTAAATCAAGAGGAAACTTATTTTTTGTATTCACAAGATGGAAATTTGACATCATGGATTTAATATCCTGAATATTTCCCCACTGCTAATTTTTCAGAACCAAAAATTACTGAACCATTTGGAGAAATTACAAAATTTGAGTCCATACCGATTCCAGACATTGATCGTTCAAATTTTTTGGTTGAATCCTCTATTCATAAGGAACCAATTTTGTTGATAAATATGGAAAATTAAACTGAGTTGGATTCAAAATCTCGACCTGTGTCTGAATGTCCTATCCAACCCGAGCTAAAAATTATTATACTTAATTCCCCACTAAAATATCCCTTAATAGTGTATAACCATGAACTTCAAGTTGTAATTCATTCTTCTATTGAAATAATAAATGTTTTGACGATCATCGATGTCTTAGGAAAAACAACAGAGGAAACTGGATCAACCATTTTTGAAATTACTCGGATTTTCCCACTCATTGTAGAACATAGGTTTGTACAACACACAATTTCTAAAAAAAGAATCAATCTCAATAATGTAGAAGTAGAGAAATATTGGGTCCTTAAAATGTTGAAAATTGGTATCGGGTAAGTTAGTGGGGTTCAAGTCGGGCTAGCGACGTTAAACAAAGTGCTGCATGGGAGACAACCCATGGTTTTCAAGTTTCCTATAATTTTTTTATTTTAATCAACTTTATATTTTAAATAGGTTTAATTAATAATTTTGATATTTAAAAAAATAGATTGTTGGCATGTTCTTCTATTATGAGTATGGATGGGTATGAAAGGGGAGCACCATATTCATCCGTGTCATGTGGTGTGATCCTTGACTAATGCCTTACCCAGAAATTTAAAAAGAAGACAACGTATCATCAGTTTGTTTTATTTTAATGTGTTAGTAGGATTAAATATATATATATATATATATATATAATTATAAAAAAAGGGGACATGTCGTGGGTCGTGAGGAAAACCCCGTCACAATCGGCAAAGCCGTGGGGATTCAAACCCGGGACCGAAGGGAGACAGGGGAGCGCGTTTAGCACTGACCTACGGCTTTTTTTGATTCCTTATTCTATAATTTTTATATATATACTTATATTTTACTTTATTTATTATACAAATATAAATATAAATATATATATATATATATTGTTTTGTTTTGTTTTTTTTGTTTGTTTTATTTATTCTACTAGGGAACTCTGCAAGTGACATGGATATCAAAGGATTAAAAGGGAGCAGCAAGAATTTCAACTTCAACCACCAGGTGACTTCATTCCATGATCCTAATTTTCAATTTCCTTTTTGAACTTTCATTCTCTACCTCTACCCCCTTCTAAATTTTATTTTTTTTAAACACTGGGGACAGTTTTGTTTTAATTTGTGGTGGAGATAAAATAAAAAAAATGCTTTTGTGTCAAAAAAAATGAATGATTTGAAAACAAATGTGTAAATGGAAGGAAAAATTCCTTTAACTTTGAACATGGTAATACACATTTCACACTTTGAAACTGATTATCAAATAATTTAGCATGCCATAATTCTTGTTTTAATCCTTGTATAATTTCATGAGCATAGATTTTGGAAAGTGTGGTTGTCCAATGTGATATTTCATCGTTTATATTTTCATCCAAATAAAAAAAGGATCACAATGCACGTCCTTTGAATAGTGGGGTTTTAGTTTGAGTTCTTGGGGACCCATAATACATAGAATAGGATTGGAGATCATTTTAATTATAACATGAGTATTCAAAAAAAATCAATTGCGCATAGAACAATGAATTGACCTAATGTGTGGCTTTCGGCACTTAGGGATCGTGACTCCATAGTTGTCTCACCCAGAGTTGGGCATTTTATCTCTATTTGTGTTAATTTGAATTTTTGTTTTATTAAGTTAACTCGAGATGATGCCCGAGTATGTGATCTTCACTTGGTGCCCTAAGATCATTGAGCCTGGGAGTCATCGGCAAAGTCTCGCTATAGGGGTTGACTCTTTTGAGTGCAATTTCAATTACCATGGAAAAATTGCAAAAAAAACAAAATAATAATAATAATAACAATAAAAAAAATTGAATACTCATATTAATATTGAAATTTGATTCCACCCGGTGCTTTCGTCATTTCCCCCTTGAATAAAGATGAACCCCCATGTCTATTGTGATGCACAACACATCCTCATACTTAATTGATATTGGATGAAATATGGAAATGAATTTGAACAAAGGAGTGGGCTTGGGATTGGGATCTTCATATGAAACTATCTTGTATTAAAATATTTTGATGGGTTTCATGATTTTTTGGTATAAGGTTTTTTGGTGATCATTGTGTATTAAAATGTTTTTAGAAAAGGGAATTCAAATTTCATATTGTTGAGATATATTTTTCTCGGGACTAGCAAAACTCAAGTTTGGGGGTGTGATTAGCCACTAAATGAGGATAATATTCATTGTTAATATATACAATATTCATGTTCTTTATTATTAATAAACACCATTTTAGTGCATTTTACACTTTGAACATCATTTCACATTATGATTGTAATACCTTCTTAAAATGCACTATTATGTGGTACATTTTTTAACATCATTTAAAGTACCCAATTATTCATCTGATTTTAAGAAATATAATTATCCATATTTCAATTTTATATTTTTTTAAATTTATATAAACTTCAATATGAACATTTTTGATTCAGGGATCAATGGAGAATTCATGGAAGAAGATGGGGATATTTTGTGATGAAAGGAAACAATTCTGGAGAAGTCAGATTGGACACCAGCCCACTGATGAGATTGTGGGGCCCAACATACAGGCCCAATTAATCCCAAATTTTGTGAGATTATAGAATACATATATAGTAAAAAATCAATCTTCAAGAGAAAATGCTAATTCGGCATCCATGGTGTCCATTTTGGCGGCCCAAGTTAGAGATAAAATTCTGGGCAAGATTCTCTAGCTCAGAAAAACAGACCACTAATATGATCATATCTAGGAATAAACAAATCAAAATGGGCCCAAATTTTACAGGTAGTTAGAAGACATCCGGGGATCCATTTTCTTCTTCTATGGACCACTCTGATTTGGTCATCTAGAAGGTATTCTAAGTGCGTCTGTTCGGTGAAGGAAAGTTGGCTTCCACCTCGGGTCAAGGGTGGAAAAATCAACTTTCCCTTTCCACCCACTTATGGCCTACCACAATTAATTGAGGAGACTTGGACTGTTAGAGGCTCGACCCAAGGTCTCAAAAATTCCTATTTAAGGCAGTGGTGTTGGAGGATTGAATAATATTGGATTCTTTGTTCAATTGTAATGTTATGCTGCGATTTTGTTGTCTCAAGTTTGTCTTTCACTTGTAGGTTGTTCAATTCACTTTAGTTTCTTAATAAAAGTTCTTCTTATACTCTTATTATGTTGTTATTAATATCACTTTGATACCGTTGGTTCAAGGTGTGAATTTATTCACACCAAAACTTGTGAAATTATCACACAACGGTGGAGTGATCATTATTTCATTGTTTTTTTTTTACTTCTTCAATTCCACCCTCGTAAGTCTACTTCCCGCTTCCGTTGAAGACATGTCATCAATGAAGAGCTAACTATTTTATGGGTTGATCCAAGGGAGTATAAAGGGGATATATTGGATGTTATTTTTCACTCCATTAATGTCTAATCACTTCTTTTAAATGAGATTTTTATTTGATGATTTTAAAACATCTTCAACCTTATTGAATTTAAGGTCACACATTTCAAGTGATAATACGAACCTTTACCTTGAAGTGCTCAATTATTTTATCCTTCAAGTGTATGGGTGATTAGTATTAGGATGTGTAGGCATTAAACCATTAAGTTATGATTATGTTTGATCTTCTTAAATGAACCCATCTCAATTATAAGAAATTGAAATCATTAAAAAAAAGAAATACGTCTAATCCACCCCGAGCGATAACCTAGGATCAACTCATTACCTTAATTTGAATTAACTTAAAACTATTAGTGATACCTTAAACCCATATAAAATCAACCCAAGTTGGACACTTTATATCCAAAAACAATCCATATAATGTACGTGTCTGTAGGTACTTCTTAGGTCTCTGAGGATTCGATAACCCAAAGTAAACTACAGGGACCGTTCTACCTTCATCTCTTGGGTAAATTTGAGCGTGAATCAAATTTTGGCACCATTAATGGGTACCTAAGTAAGTTATATTAGACATTATCATCCTTTTTTTCATCCCTCTTCTATGTTCTAACCCCCTCACTTCTATGGAAAACCCTTTTGAACAAATCCAAACATGGGGAACCTCTTCTTACTTTGATCCCTCCACACCAAGTGTGATGTAAAATGACCATACTAATTTCTATTGGTGGTATCATAAACAACCTAATGAACCAAAAAAAATTTACTCCTATTATCTACAAAACATCCCAATATATAATGAGTTCCAATCCTCACAAAGCCAACCTGAACACCCTCCTGTGCAATTCCAATAACTTAATTATCCACCTGGAATTGAACATCTTTCTCAACCCCTTACCCATAATTATCCACAACCGTTACTTGAAAAATTGTGTTAAAAAATGGAGATAATGAATTTTTAGGTTTCATCATTGAGATTAGAACTACAAAGCATTAATACTTTTGAGGAACCCATCCCTACACAAACTGTCCCTTCCATAACCTTATGTGAAGTGTCTAGTTTCCCACAAACCTCTCATGAATTTACTAAAGAGAAAACCTTGGGATTTGGGGAATATGAGGAGGATCAATGAATTGTTTATGGGTGTTTAAATCAAGAGGAAACTTATTTTTTGAATTCACAAGATGGAAATTTGACATCATGGATTAAATATCCTGAATATTGCCCCATTGCTAATTTTTTAGAACCAAAAATTACTGAACCATTGGGAGAAATTAAAAAATTTGAGTCCATACCCATTCCAGACACTGATCGTTCAAATTTGGTGGTTGAATCCTCTATTCATAAGGAACCAATTTTGTTGATAAATATGTAAAATGAAACTGATTTGGATTCAAAATCTCGAACTGTGTCTGAATGTCCTATCCAACCCGAGCTAAAAATTATTATCCTCCCTTACCCACTCAAATATCCCTTCATAGAGTATAACCATGACCTTTCAGTTTTAAGTCATTATTCTATTGAAACAATAAAATTTTGGACAATCATCGATGTCTTAGGAGAAACAACATAGGAAACTGGATCAACCATTTTTGAAATTACTCGGATTTTCCCACTCATTGTAGAACATAGGTTTGTACAACACACAAATTCTAAACAAAGAATCAATCTCAATAATCTAGAAGTAGAGAAATATTGGTTCCTTAAAAGGTTGAAAATTTGTATCGGGTAAGTTAGTGGGGTTCAAGTCGGGCTAGTGACGTTAAACAAAGCGTTGCATGGGAGCCAGCCCATGGTTTTCAAGTTTCTTATAATTTTGTTGTTTTAATCAACTTTATATTTTAAATAGGATTAATTAATCATTTTGATATTTTAAAAAAATAGACTGTTGACCTGTTCTTCTATTATGAGTATGGATGGGGTATGAAAGGGGAGCACCATATTCATATGTGTCACGTGGTGTGATCCTTGAGTAATGTCTTACCCAGAAATTTAAAAAGAAGACAATGTATCATCAGTTTGTTTTATTTTAATGTGTTAGTAGGATTAAAATAAAAATACAAAAAAAATAAATAATAATATAATAATAATAAAAAAAGGGACACGTCGTGGGTCGTGGGGAAAACCCCGTCACAACCGACGAAGCCGCGGGGATTCGAACCTGGGACCGAAGGGAGACAGGGGAGCATGCTTACCACTGACCTACGGCTTTTTGTGATTCCTTATTCTATAATTTTTATATATATACTTATATTTTACTTTCTTTATTATATAAATATAAATATATATATATATATATATATATTGTTTTGTTTTGTTTTGTTTGTTTGTTTTATTCTACTATGGAACTCTGCAAGTGACATGGATATCAAAAGATTAAAAGGGAGCAGCAAGAATTTCAACTTCAACCACTAGGTGACTTCATTCCATGATCCTCATTTTCAATTTCTTTTTTGAACTTTCATTCTCTACCTCTACCCCCTTCTGAATTTTATTTTCTTTAAACACTGGGGATAGTTTTGTTTTAAGTTTGGGGGGAGATAAAATAAAAAAATGCTTTTGTGTCAAAAAAATGAATGATTTGAAAAAAAAATGTGTAAATGGAAGGAAAAATTCATTTAACTTTGAACATGGTAATACACATTGCACACTTTGAAACTGAATATCAAATAATTTAGCATGCCATGATTCTGATTTTAATCCTTGTATAATTTCATGAGAATAGATTTTGGAAATTTTGGTTGTCCAATGTGATATTTCATCGTCTATATTTTCATCCAAATAAAAAAAAGATCACAATGCACGTCCTTTGGATAGTGGGGTTTTAGTTTGAGTTCTTGGGGACCCATAATAAATAGCATAGGATTGGCGATCATTTTAATTTTAACATGAGTATTCAAAAAAATCAATTGCGCGTAGAGCAATGAATTGACCTAATGTGTGGCTTTCGGCACTTGGGGATCATGACTCCATAGTTTTCTGGCCTAGAGTTGGGCATTTTATCTCTATTTTTGGTAATTTGAATTTGTTTTTGATTGAGTTAACTCGAGATGATTCCCGAGTATGTGTGCTTCACTTGGTGCCCTAAGGTCATTGAGCCTGAGAGTCATCGGCAAAGTCTCACTACAGGGGTTGACTCTTTTTTTGTGCAATTTCAATTACCATGGAAAAATTGCAAAAACAAAACAAAAAAACAAAAAAACAAAAAAAATAACAATAAAAAAATTGAATAATCATCTTAATATTGAAATGTGATTCCACCTAGAGCTTCTGTCATTTCCCCGTTGAATAAATATGAACCCCCATGTCTATTGTGATGCACAACACATCCTCATACTTAATTGATATTGGATGAAATATGGAAATGCATTTGAACAAAGGAATGGGCTTGGGATTTGGATCTGATTATGAAACTATCTTGTATTAAAATATTTTTATGGGTTTCATGATTGTTTGGTATAAGGTTTTTTGGTGATCATTGTGTATTAAAATGTTTTTGGAAAAGGGAATTCGAATTTCAAATTGTTGAGATATATTTTTCTCGGGACTAGCAAAACTCAAGTTGGGGGTGTGATTAGCCACTAAATGAGGATAATATTCATTGTTAATATATAGAATATTCATGTTATTTATTATTAATAAAAACTATTTTAGTGCATTTTACACTTTGAACATCATTTCACATTATGATTGTAATACCTTCTTAAAATGCCCTATTATGTGGTACATTTTTTAACATCATTTAAAGTACCCAATGATTCATCTGATTTTAAGAAATATAATTATCCATATTTCAATTTTATATTTTTGGAAATTGATATACACTTCAATATGAACATGTTTGATTCAGGTATCAATGGATAATTCATGGAAGAAGATGGTAATATTTTGTTATGAAAGGAAACAATTCTGGAGAAGTCAGATTGGACATCATCCCACTAATGAGACTGTTTTTTCCAACATACAGGCCCAATGAATCCCAAATTTTGTGGGATTATAGAAGACATATAGTTTAACAAATAACTCTTCAATATAAAATTCTAATTTGGCATCCATGGTGTCCATTTAGGCGGCCCAAGTTAGAGATAAAATTCTGGTCCAGATTTTGCAGCCCAGAAAAACAGCCCACTAATATGATCATATCTCTGAATAAACCTATCCAAATGGGCCCAAATGTTACATATGGTTAGAAGACATCAGAGGATCCATTTTCTTCTTCTATGTATCACTCTAATTCGGTCATATAGAAGGTCTTCCAAGCGCGTCTGTTCGGTGAAGGAAAGCTGACTGCCACCTCGGGTCAAGGGTGGAAAAATCAACTCTCCATTTCCACCCACCTATGGCCTACCACAATTAATTGAGGAGACTTGGACTATTGTAGGATATACCCAAGGGCTTAAAAATTCATATTTAAGGTAGTGGTGTTGGTGGATTGAATAATCTTGGATGCTTTGTTCAATTGTAATGTTATGTTGCGATTTTGTTGTCTCAAGTTTGTCTTTTAATTATAAGTTGTTCAATTCACTTTAGTTTCTTAATAAAAGTTAATCTTATACTCTTATTCTATTTTTATTAATATCAATTTGATAAAGTTGGTTCAAGGTGTGAATTTATTCACACCAAACCTTGTGAAATTATCACACAATGGTGGAGTGATCGTTATTTCATTGTTTTTTTTACTTCTTCAATTCCACCCTCGTAAGTCTACTTCCCGCTTCCGTTGAAGACATGTCATAAATGGAGGGATAACTCTTTTATGGGTTGATCCAAGGGAGTAGAAAGGGGATTGATTGGATGTTATTTCTCACTCCATTAATGGCTAATCACTTCTTTTAAATGAGATTTTTATTTGATGATTTTAAAACATCTTCATCCTTATTGAATGTAAGGTCACACATTTCAAGTGCTAATACAAACCTTTACCTTGGAGTTCTCAATGCTTTGATCCTTAAAGTGTATGGGTGATTAGTATTATGGTGTGTAGGAATTAAACCAGTAAGTGATGATTATTTTTGATCTTCTTAAATGAACTCATCTCAATTATAAGAAATTGAAATCATTAAAAAAAAGAAATACGTCCAATCCACCCCGAGCGATAACCTAGGATCAACTCATTACCTTAATTTGAATTAACTTAAAACTATTATTGATACCTTAAACCCATCTAAAATCAACCCAATTTGGCCACTTAATATCCAAAAACAATCCATAGAATGTACGTGTCTGTAGGTACTTCTTAGGTCTCTGAGGATTCGATAACCCAAGCTAAACTACAAGGACCATTCTACCTTCATCTCTTAGGTAAATTTGAGCAAGAATCAGGTTGCTATGTCAACATGCATCATGTAGTTTTGTTGGTAATGGCTTTTTTGGTTGGTTGGATTATCTCAAGGTAAAATCATTCCCCAATTTGACTTGTTGTGTGTTCCTATCTCAATCCATAACAACCAAAATAAATAATTTTAAACAATTTTATAATCAATTATTTAATTTAACCAAAAATAAATACTTTTCTAAAATCCCACCAAGACATCTATCTGCACTGAAACCATGAAAAACTACACTTAGAAGGTCCATGATGTACCCCTGACACAATCCCAAGAAATATCTCTATCAACTGGCACCTAGGAAATCACCAATTTCATCCAACTTTAATCAAAACCCTAGAAAAAGTCATAGGGTGGAATATCTCTAATGAAAAAAGAACAGTGACATGTGATCATCCTCTCGAGATCCCCTCTACCCAATACATGAAAAAACACCATTGTTATAAGTTGATTACACTGTGATCTATTGGAATAATCTATTAAACCCTTGATTAAAAAATCCTAAAAAATAGAGGTGATGGAAGGAAATAATAGTGAAAGGAGGGTAAAGAGAGAGCCTACCTAAAATCTATTGTTAAATCATCTAAGAACTTCCCCTAATCAACTGGGAAAGAGGGGAAGGAAGGTGGATAACTGTACTTTTAATAGAGAAGAAAAACATGAGAGAAGGGATTAAAAATAATTAAGGGTAAAATGGTAAAATTCTATTTTTTTAGAATTCTATGCATTATAACGGTTATCGAAGTTATTTTCCAACCATATAGATCACAATATCCCAAGATACACCCCCAAATATGGTTTGGATGCACATTTTACCAAACCTTGGACCAATCATACATCTTACTCTAAAAAATTACATTATTTTTCCTGATTCTCCCTAACCATGTGAAAATCATGTTCGTCAACCCAAAAAGAAAACTAACCATGCATGGTTTTCTCTAAATCTCCTCATGGTTTTCCTTAAAATGATACAACCATGAACAGAAGAAAACCCCCCTCTAAAAAGTCAAATATTTAACTCAAAGCTCTCAAAATTATCTTGAGAACCCAAAACACATATTAGGCCTCAATTTATATCCAAAACATCTCTTAGATATGTTATAACTCTCAAAATTGTGATCCTAATATTGTTTCTCCAAACGACCCCTCTTTCGGTACTAAAATTAAAATTACCTATGAAATTCACATCCAGTAAATATGTGGGTCTTCAAAACCTCCACACTATACAACTTCTCATCTTTGGGAAGTATTAGTTTTCTTTGATCCATAAATCCCAACCTACCTCAGTTATCAATTCACCACTAACTCACTTCATTCTATACTTGAATTCCAGACGATCTTCTTCTACGCAACTCCAACGTCAGAATGATCTATTCATCAAGAGTTGAGCTACCCACTCATCACCATCAATAATACTAATATAACTCTCAAGATCTCCTATCTATCCTTAAACACCATTATGTCACCAACTAATTTACTCCCAGGCTTACAGTGTTCCCCACCATAAGACTTCATCCTTAAGATCTAATTAAAGGATCATGGTGCTCCCCACCATAGGAATATC
Source organism: Viscum album (assembly GCA_963277665.1). Taxonomy (NCBI): domain Eukaryota; kingdom Viridiplantae; phylum Streptophyta; class Magnoliopsida; order Santalales; family Viscaceae; genus Viscum; species Viscum album. The sequence goes on along the minus strand of OY728120.1, from coordinate 1,868,786,846 downwards.
TTACCAAAAACACTCTCCTGGTGGTCTATCAACGTAATTTATGTATTTTACATCTCACTACACCCAATCTCATTAAAAAACATTAATTGTTCCTCCTCTAGCTAACCTTTCCTGAAAACACTTTTCTACACCCACCGACGCATCACCGTACCTTCTAATCATAATTCCTCGACTATCATAAGAATATTAAGATCATTAAAACACCCAAAAAAATTCTATACACAATCCTCAATATAATTCCATGGTTGGGTCACCAACCACCCACACCAACCATCATGATCTCACCTCAAGAACCGGTGAACCTTCGATCTAAATCACCCTCAGTTCACACCAAATATATTCTCATCCTGATTACAATACACAGAATCTATATGACACCACATCTAAGTACCAAATTTAATTCCTAAAAATGAACTATATATGATCAAATTTACTTTCTCACTGGAATCCAGTTAGAATTTTGACCATCCATCGATTGGTCTCACTGCATCCATGACATGTCCAACACATGGGTCATTCCTCTATGAATGATATAGCACTCCCTACTATAGGATTATCCTCATCATAACTCTGGTGAATTAAAACACTTGATCAACATAAGTCATTCTTCATCCATTGAAATTTGTAATGACTAGATGGGGTTTTCCCGCTCACACCCAAGTGCCAATGAAAAATACCAATTGTAACTTGTTCCCTACTCACCAAGAATTCCACCCTCAACATCTGCTAAAATTTTATCCTCAATGAGGGTCACACCCTAAAATAAACAATGGTTTAATCCCCACCATATGGATTCCCTTACACCTATCCTTTAGCATAATTCCTGATAGGTTTCGAATATCACTCATGTGTCAATCTTCCTAATCCATGCTCACCCATATTTTCAACCTATGTTAAGGAACAATCTTGGATCAACTATGTCACTACACTCTAATCCACATCATATAAAACTTATCACCATATAGGTACATATTTTATTCTCATTAAAACCCCCATGACACTGTTCCCATAAGTATCTTAATAAAACCATCATCTCTCATTTCATGCACAACCACTCACTAATCCATAAACCCAAAAAAAACACAACATGTAACTAGAATACACTTTCCCTCACATGTCAAATATTTTGATAAAACATAATTTCAATACTCAATATACTCATACTATGTAAAGTAACCCTTTAATAAACTCCCTCGTTATTCTTATCCATTATTCATCTATCTTGATCTCATCCAGACTCAATGGGTAAATGCTTTGTACTACCCATTCACATAGCCTAACTCATGATCCCATGAGTCACCCTTCATCAAACCTAGTCTCTTTCACCTAATAAACTAATTATTATTCCCTCATATGTTAATCTCATCTATCTAGAAGTACCTTGGTTCTTTCTTTCCATTAATCTTGACATCTCACCCATACCATGGCCTACCACATAATCACCCACCACTCAGGCGTCATTCCAAACTAGAAGCATCTTCCTATAGTCTACTTATCCCAAAACTAACCATATGGGATCATGATCTACAAGGATATACATCTAACTAATCTATCTATAAATTCAATCCTCAATTCCAAAATCACTCCAAGTTCATTCTTTATGAAATCCAAAGCATCTCGCATGCCTTCCCTCATGTCTAATAAAACTTCTCATTGATCTGCAAATGATAACCATCTTCCCATGCTTCCCACCTCTAATTAACTCATAAGTCTAGGATAACTCCTTTATTGGGTTATCCTCATATATCACAAATCATGGGGAAACATCTCTGCCCCCTTCTCAAATATCACAAGGCAACTCACATGACAACACACCAACTCTAGGGTTCTCACAAATACATATCCATCATGCATCACATATTGAATCACCACCCACACTTGAGAAATTGTCCTAAATCAATTCATATTGAGTAAAACCATAGTCATGCGATTTAGTTAAGTATAATTCCACCAAGAATATATATGTAAAAACACCATGTAGGTTATTGTTGAATCTTTAAGAAACTAAACCTATTTATCATCCATAACTAGTATTAATAAATCCAATTCCAATAATGACCCACTAAGGGTCACTTTACATACCATATAAGGAGGTAAAATATAGTTGTCATCAAGGAATATCTTATTTTAATATATGCATTAACTTCCATCAAAGAAACTATACCAAGGTTCAACTGAGATCAATTCCACTAATAAATCATATGTTAAAACACTATATACATTTTTGTTAACAATTTAAACAGATAAACCCTCTTTCTTTAGGGATATCAATCACATGCAAGCAAAAAAAAATTCATGTGAATCCTATATTCCAAGAATGATGCATGTACATAGTCCTATTTCTTTCCAAGATCCAAAATATAAATAAAAATCTCAAATATAAACATTATACATAAATAATATCTCAATCATAATAGTGAAAACCAAGAAGTGAAATCCCATATCCCTGATAACCTGGACATCCCATCGAAAATGTTGTTCATGAAACAAAAGTCCAGGGTTCATCACGGGATATGTCATGTCCCTATTCACTATCTAACATACCCTAAATAGTAATATAAGGAAAATATTCTATGATTCCACTTTTTCATGTCCTTTTATCCCAAGACCACTCTACAGTTTCTTGTTCATAATGACACAAGACCTCAGGGACACCTCCCTATACACTAAAGGCTGCTACTAGAAGTGAGGGTATAAGGTGATATTGTGGGAAGACTATGACCACATATAATAGTTATATAAATATAAAAAAACCCTAAATAACATCCATAACAAATAATTAAAATGTAAAGAATAAAATAAACATATCCATGCTATAACAATTTAATGCGGAAGAATACATTCATACATCTTAATAGATTTACAATAGGTATGATCATATATTCAAATAAATAAAAGGAATAAAATAAAATGGGGGTTTACTAACATCTATGAGACTTGTCACATTTCCATCTACAAAGTCCTATCAATGATATCCAGTTGAACAATCCAATCTTAGGCCTCTCATGTACTTGAACCTATGAATACGAGGACTTATTATGTATAAAAGTGTCAAATACACCTAATAAGGGTGTGAATAAAAATAAATAATCCACCACTAAATGGGTCCCAAACATAAAAAGTAAATATTGTGTATTCACAATGTGATATGATCACAATAAATTAAAAAAACAGGGAAGCGTAAATAAAATAATCACCTTCGATCTTTATGTTCTAAGGTGACACTCGAGTTAACTGTACCTACTTCAATTAGTATTGGATGTCTCTGAGAATATATCATACCACCCATGGGAGGCATTCATAGCCCCACAACCATATGAGTAACACCCAAGTAGAAAAAAATCATACCTAGGAACCATACAAAAATCATGCACCCTGGAAACCAAAGTCTTGATCGGGACCATATCTTATATCATACACTTAGGGACCCATGTCCTACTTGAAATTATAACCTATATCATACACGTGAGGGGGCTATATCCTTCTATAAACCATATCGTAAATACTTTGGTTCATAATCATCCCTAAAACCTCATGTCACATACACCTAGGGGAAACAACTCACCCTGGAACCTTATATAGCATACACCTAGGGGCATCATACATCTTAAAACCTCATATCACATATACTTTATACACTACTAGAAAAGCAGGTATTTGCGACGGGCTATTTGCGACGGGATCCCGTCGCAAATAGCCCGTTGCTGAAAACGCCGTCGCAACTAAACTTATTTGCGACGGGACCGTCGCTAAAGCCTTTTTTTGCGACGGGCATTCTCCCCGTCGCAAATAGTATTCCGTATTTTTGTAAAAAACTTTTTAAACAGTTATTGCGACGGGCCCGTCGCAAAAACTATTTTTTAAAAAAATAAAAAAAATTAATAATACTAGTATTTGCGACGGGACCCGTCGCAAATACTCTTTTAAAAAAAAAACTGTTAATAATACTAGTATTTGCGACGGGCATAGTATCCCGTCGCAAATACTATAAAAAAAATAAAAAAAATAAATTATTAATAAATTATTTTAATTAATATAATAATAGAATTATAATTTACAAATGAAAATAATAAATTATTTTAATTACTATAATAATAGTAGAATTATAATTCAAAAATAAAAATAATAGAATATTAATAAATAATTTAATTAATATAATAATATTATAATTATAATTCATAAATAAAAAAATATTAATAAGTTATTTTAATTAATATAAAAATAATAGAATTATTTTACATTCAAATATTAAAATAATTCAAGTATTACAAAAAAATAATTAAATTATAATATTATAAAATTTTAATATATATATAAAATTTTATTATATAAATAAAATTTTAATATATATATAAAATTTAATATTATAAAATATAAATATTATTATTATTCATATTAATATTGTTATTTAAAAATATAATATTATTAATATTTTATAATGAAACAGAAACTACGAATAGAAAAAAAAATATTTTGATTTCACAAATTTTATAACAGAAATACAAACTCTAATCTGTAGGAGGGGGGGAGGGGGGGAGGTGGGGGATCTGCAGATGGTGGTGGAGGAAACTCCATCCCTAAAGCGTGAGTGAGTCGGCGCATGTACTCCATCTGCTCCTGATGCTGCTGCTGCCACCGACTCGTCTGCTCCTCGTACAGCTGCTGCTGGCATCGACGCTCCTCCTCATGCTGCTGACGCATCTGCTCCTGCTCTTGTCGGAGACTCTCTATCTGTGCAGTCTGAGATCGCAACCGCTCCTCATACTGTGTAGAAGAAGATGCACGAGCTCCTCTCGAGCTGGACGCCGACATCGCAGCACTGCCATAATAATCTCCGGGAGTCAGTCGAGAGTCGATACCAACTACCCGGCCCTTCTCGAAGGCATACTAGGTGGCCTGCATCCATGCCGCCTCATCAAACTGACGGGCAGTGGTCTGATCTGATGCCTCGGCCTGACTCTCGGGCCGGGCCTGTGCCGCTGCAGCCTCATATGACTCCTATAGTTGCAATTTAAAATTAAAATTGTGAATATATTATATGCAGTTAATTTTTAAACTTGAAAACAAATAATACTGACCACGATGTGATGCTGACGATCACCTCTGAGCTCCCCAGTAGCAGGATCACTATACATCCTCCGATATACGTCGTACTCTGTAATATCGGGGTGCTCGACAGCCTATAAGAATAAAAAATAAACTGTTAATATTTATAGTTATATAAAATATTTATAAATAATGTACGTACTAGATGCTGTCTATGAGTACTGAAAGAACGACTCCCAGCTCGATGAGTCACCTCCTGCCTCCCCCGATTCTGCCTCCCCACCGATGATCTCCTCTGAAAGGCACCACTCAACCAGTGTGCACATAATCCATCCCATACATGGGATGAAATGTACTCTGGTCGGTGTGCTCTACATGACTCATCAAAATCTGACACTCCTGCTTTCTTCATCGCAGCTTTTCTTAAATTGTGCAAAAACTGACGAAGGCGATCACGCATGGCCACCTCCCATGCCTCGTGGATGGCGTCACGCATGGTATCCTCGATCGGATACCATAAACCCTACAAATAAATCAAAATATCAAGTTAGAAATGAAATAATTTTCAAAATAAAAATTATTTATTTACGTACGTACCAACCAATGGCCGAACATGGCCTGCTGCACATCAATGGGAATCTTCTCCCATGTGGTCCACGGCTGAGAGAAATAGTTGCGCAAAATAGCGCTGCCCTGTCCGACTTCTATATGCGAAAAACTGAAAAAATAATAAACATTTATTATGTGAATAGATTAATGAAATCTTAGTCAAATTCACAGGTTATTACACAGGTTATCACACCTCCGGGTGCGCGGATCAAACCCAAGACGTGGACGTCGCTCGGGGACGGGGTCAGGAATCATCAATCGTGCAAGACCACGCCCCCTCCGCGTACTCCCTGGAGCGCCTGCAGGCTGAGGGTCATCTACCAGCAACTCATCCGCATCGAAAGGCAGGTCAGCCTCCGCCAACTCATGAAATGTGGCCTCGTCCATCTGAAACAGAAAATGTTAATATTAGCAAATAATTGATAATTACTATTATATATACATATATACATATTATGATTGTATATAAATACCATGAAATTCTATAAGTGTTCATCTTCATCATCATCTTCATATATGTCAATGTCATCTTCATATTCCTCCTCAACATCATCGATATCCATTCGAGTTGCAGTTGCTTCATCTCTTACCATTTCAAATTCATGTGTGACATCATTAACATCATCGTCATCACCGACTCTTAAATGTGGGGTGTCGTCATCGATACTCATATCTCTTTGTAAAAAAGATTGATTTTGAGTACTCTCTTGAAAAACTTCAATTCTTTGCACATCAGTGAAAGCACATTCACTTTGACTAAACTGATTGTCTCGAATTTTGATTTTTATTACACTCCACCAATCAGTCAAGTCTCTTGATGTTGCACAGTACTTTTCATAATAAACTTGATATGCCTGTTGAGCCAATAAGAATGGTTCATTTACTACGAGAACACTTTTACATTTAATATCGATGATTCCATGAGTCGGATGAACACGCACGCCTCTCTCTGTATCCAACCACCGACATTTGAACATGGTTATGTAATGTTGTCCAAGATAACAGAGTTCAATGATTTCATCAAGTATGCCATAAAAGTCAACTTCATTTTCTCGATGATGAGATCCTCTCAAGCTAACTCCACTGTTCATTGTTTTTTTCGATTCCCCATATGCATGTGTGTGGAATCAAAATCCATTCACCACATATGCATTATAAGTTTTAACAAGTTTGGAAGGTGGGTTACTCAATACACACAACCGTTTGTCAATTTTATCAGCATGTCGAGACACCTGAAGATTTGTGAAATAATTATCAATATAGTAAACTATACATTGAATGAGTTGCTAAATGATAAAGAATTTATGTTACCAGTTTTTGAAACCACTGAGAGAAATTTTTCAGTCGACGTTCTTCGAGAGCAGCTGCTGTAATTTGTGGAATTTGTTTCTTGATATGATTATCATACAACCTATAAAAACCAAAGTTATTTACTGTAACATAAATGATAGAATAAGTGATATAAACACTTATAGTACAACTGATGTCATCTCTTCACAGTTGAGCAGAACATACGTATGAGCTCTATGATGTTCATCATCTGAAAGCCAGCGTTCAGAAACTCCACCAAAACCAAGCTCTGACTGGTTGAAAACAGATAATTGATTGTCGATTTCATCAATATTCCTCTCATTCCGTCCCATTCGGTTGTGTTTTGAAGGATACTCAGATTCAAAATAATGGGAGCAGAAAAAAGATATTTCCTCTTGCAAATAAGCTTCTGCAATAGATCCTTCAACAGATGCTTTGTTGCGTACTTTTCTTTTCAATTTTTGCATGCATCTTTCAAATGGGTACATCCATCGAAACTGTACCGGACCTCCACATTTGGCTTCATATGGAAAATGTAACATCAAATGTTCCATTGAGTCGAAGAAAGACGGCGGAAATATTTTTTCCAGTTTACATATAATTACAACAACATCTTTTTCAAGTTTGTCTAGAGCATCATAATCTGCCGTAGCCGCACAAATTTCCCGAAAAAAATGAGACATGTCTGTTATGGAATCCCAAATCACAGAATTCAACAGACCTCTTAATCCAATGGGTAGAAGTCTCTCCATTATAACATGACAATCACGACTTTTCAATCCAGTAATATGACCATTCTTTATACATCTACCCAAATTGGAAGCACAGCCATCTGGAAGTCTCAAATCTGCAATCCACTGACAAAATAATAAACGGTTTTCTTTAGACAGTGTATAAGCTGCTTTTGGTTTTAGTAACCTTTCTGTTCTGACATTCTCAAATAGTTCCAATTCTGGACGCCTGCAAATTTGGGCAAGATCTAAACGTGCATTTACATTGTCTTTGCTCTTTCCTGGCGTATCCAAAACTGTATGAAACAAATTATCAAAATAGTTCTTCTCAATATGCATGACATCTAACATGTGTCGGACCAACAAATCAGACCAATATGGCAAATCCCAAAATATGCTACGTTTAATCCAATTGTGTTCTTTCCCAAAACCAGAAATTTTCTATTAGTTTATTGTGGGACCAAAAGTGATGGGAGGTAATGAAAATACAACCGATTTTAACTCCGAACCTGATAGCATTTTTGGAGGTCCATCCCTTTCAGCTGTTCCTTTTCTGAAATGAGATCTATTTCTGCGAAAAGGATGATCAGCTGGAAGAAATCTGCGATGACAGTCAAAATAACAAGGTTTCTTTCCATGAATGAGCATAAATGCTTTGTTCTCTCCCATACAGTAAGGACATGATTTCTGACCATGTGTACTCCAGCCAGATAACATCCCATAAGCCGGGAAGTCACTTATTGTCCACATCAATGCTGCTCTCAGTATGAAATTCTGTTTCGTTTCAACATCATATGTACTGACACCAGTACTCCACAATAAATTTAATTCATCAATCAATGGCTTCAAATAAACATCAATATTTTTCTTCGGATGTCCTGGAATTAGTAAAGTCAAAAAGATATATGGCTCCTTCATCAACATCCATGGAGGTAAATTATACGGAGTTAAAAAAACAGGCCAACATGAATATTGACTACCATAAGATCCAAACGGACAGAAACCATCAGTGGAAAGTCCCAGTCGAACATTTCTAGCTTCTAAAGCAAATGATGGATGCACTCTATCAAAATGTTTCCATGAATCACCATCGGCTGGATGATTCAAGCTTTTATCGGTTGAAATATTCTCTTTATGCCATGACATCATTGTCGCTGTATTCTTAGACATGAATAAACGCTGAAGTCTGGATGTAAGCGGAAAATATCTCAACTGTTTTACAGGAATCAAACCAGACTTCCCGTGTTGTCCTTCTTTATATCTCAGTTGCCCACATGTGGGACAACTATCCAACGACTCATTTTCCCCTGAATATAAAATGCAGTCATTTGAACATGCATGAATCTTCTGACAAGTAAGTCCCAAATTTCGAACCAACCTCTTACTTTCATAGTAATTTGCAGGTAAAACATTTCCTTCGGGTAACAGTGTTTTCAGCAATGAAAATATCTGGTCAAAACATGTGTTTGACATTCCGTTATCTGATTTGATAGCCATAAATTTTGCAACTGCTTCTAATTTGCTCATCTTGCAGCCAGGATATAATGCATCCTCAGCAGACTTCAACAACTCATAAAATTCAGACGGTCCCAACTCAGGATTTGAAGCTATATCAGCCGGAGTTTCTGTATGTTGAACAGATGAACCTGCAACATCATGTACTAAATCTTGAAACCGGGATGGATCTGGAATCAAGTTGGTATCACCTGCTCTGGAACTGCGTTCACCATGTTGATACCAAAAAACATAATCTGCTTGAAAACCAAAACGCAAGAGATGTTCTCCCACTTTGTCAAACGTGTCAAACGTTCTCAATGCACATTTTCTACAAGGGCATTTTATCTTTCCTTCTGAAACAAATTCTGAATTTGATGCCGCAAATGATAAAAAAATCTCCACACCCTCTATATATACTGGATTTAAACCAGAACCATTTGGATTTCTACGTTGATTTATCCATATGCGGTCATCTAATAATGACTGTTGACGACCTCGTTGTTCCATATTTTTCTATAAAATATAAAAGCATTACTGGTTTAGAATAATTTGTTAGAAAAAACACTCAAGCAAGGATTGAATATATTGAGAATAAAGCAAAACCTGTTACAAATATTGATAATTTTAATATTATATTGATTTTTTATTTTTTTTAATAATACTAATATAATTTTTTTTATAAATATTAATTATATAATAATAACATCATTACATTATTAGTATATTTTATTATTAATATTAAAATAATATAATTTTTTATATTATATACAATTCTCCTTTCATCTGTGTGTTTCACATTCTGTCTCCACATGTAATAAGGTAATTATTCCTAATTATTCCTAATTATTCCTAATTATTACAATCTATTACAATTTATTACTAATTTTTACTAATTATTACAATTTATTACTAATTATTACAATTATTTGCTAATTATTACTATTTATTACTAATTTAGCAATACTTAGCAATACTTAGCAAAAGGAAAACTGCTTGAATAATGAAAGGAAATTTGGTAATCATCGTTGTGGAGATGATTATAAATTTTCCCTTCATTATCCAAGCAGATTTCGTTTACTAATTATTCCTAATTATTACTAATTATTCCTAATTATTACTAATTATTCCTAATTATTACTAATTATTACTAATTATTCCTAATTATTTGCAATTATTTGCAATTATTGGTAATTATTACCAATTATTGGTAATTATTGGTAATTATTGGTAATTATTCCTAATTATTCCTAATTATTACTAATTATTACTAATTATTCCTAATTATTACTAATTATTTGCAATTATTCCTAATTATTTGCAATTATTGATAATTATTACTAATTATTGGCAATTATTGGCAATTATTGGCAATTATTGGCAATTATTGGTAATTATTGGTAATTATTCCTAATTATTGGTAATTATTCCTAATTATTACAAATTATTGGTAATTATTACAAATTATTCCTAATTATTACAAATTATTTGTAATTATTACAAATTATTGGTAATTATTCCAAATTATTGGTAATTATTCCAAATTATTGGTAATTATTCCAAATTATTGGTAATTATTCCTAATTATTGGTAATTATTCCTAATTATTGCTAATTATTCCTAATTATTGCTAATTATTGCTAATTATTGGTAATTATTACTAATTATTGGTAATTATTGCTAATTATTGCTAATTATTGATAATTATTGCTAATTATTCCTAATTATTACTAATTATTGCTAATTATTCCTAATTATTGCTAATTATTCCTAATTATTACTAATTATTCCTAATTATTACTAATTATTCCTAATTATTACTAATTATTCCTAATTATTACTAATTATTCCTAATTATTACTAATTATTACTAATTATTCCTAATTATTTGCAATTATTTGCAATTATTGGTAATTATTACCAATTATTGGTAATTATTGGTAATTATTGGTAATTATTCCTAATTATTCCTAATTATTACTAATTATTACTAATTATTTGCAATTATTCTTAATTATTTGCAATTATTGATAATTATTACTAATTATTGGCAATTATTGGCAATTATTGGCAATTATTGGCAATTATTGGCAATTATTGGCAATTATTGGTAATTATTGGTAATTATTCCTAATTATTGGTAATTATTCCTAATTATTACAAATTATTGGTAATTATTACAAATTATTCCTAATTATTACAAATTATTGGTAATTATTACAAATTATTGGTAATTATTCCAAATTATTGGTAATTATTCCAAATTATTGGTAATTATTCCAAATTATTGGTAATTATTCCAAATTTTTGGTAATTATTCCTAATTATTGGTAATTATTCCTAATTATTGCTAATTATTCCTAATTATTGCTAATTATTCCTAATTATTGCTAATTATTGCTAATTATTGGTAATTATTGCTAATTATTGGCAATTATTGCTAATTATTGGTAATTATTCCTAATTATTACTAATTATTACTAATTATTACTAATTATTACTAATTATTACTAATTATTACTAATTATTCCTAATTATTCCTAATTATTCCTAATTATTCCTAATTATTCCTAATTATTCCTAATTATTCCTAATTATTTGCAATTATTGGTAATTATTGGCAATTATTACTAATTATTACTAATTATTGTTAATTATTGGTAATTATTCCAAATTATAGGTAATTATTACTATTTATTGTTAATTATTACTAATTATTACTATTTATTGTTAATTATTCCTAATTATTACTAATTATTCCTAATTATTACTAATTATTGGTAATTATTACTAATTATTACTAATTATTACTAATTATTACTAATTATTACTAATTATTACTAATTATTGGTAATTATTACTAATTATTAATATTTATTTTTAATTATTAAAAATTATTACAAATTATTCCTAATTACCATTAACTATGAACAATACTAATAATTTAAATTTATTAAGTAAGAAAACAATATAAACATAATTAAATTACAACTAATCAAAAATAATTGAAATTAATACAAAATTAAAAATAAATATTAAATTAAAATGAACATAAATACCTTGAAAATTGATGAGCTCTGATCGTTCTTCAAAACTTTAATAACAGCTCCGAAGAAAAAAATTAAACTGAACAAAAACTCAAATTTAGAAATAGAAATTTTAGAGCAGAAGAAGGTGGAGAATGAGAATGATTTGAAAAAAACGGATGGGGGTATTTATAGGTTAGATTAATAGCGACGGGTCCATTTGCGACGGGAATCCCGTCGCAAATAGTATTATTTGCGACGGGCACCGTCGCAAATACCTTCGCCCGCATTTATTACGGTCAACCGGTAAATAGTTATTTGCGACGGGTCCCGTCGCAAATAACATACTATTTGCGACGGGCATACTTTCCCGTCGCAAATACCTTTTACCGCCGCCGGTTATTTGCGACGGGGAAAGGCTTCCCCGTCGCAAATAGTTTTCCCCGGATTTGGCGCCAAAGCCCGGGAAAACTATTTGCGACGGGATAGGCTTCCCCGTCGCAAATAGTTTTCCCGCGATTTGGCGCCAAATCGCGGGTAAACTATTTGCGACGGGGAAGCCTATCCCGTCGCAAAAGACTACTTATTTGCGACGGGTAAAGACCCCCGTCGCAAATAAGTTTTTAACCGGACTATTTGCGACGGGATTTATTCCCGTCGCAAATAACCCGTCGCAAATACCCTTTTTTCCCGTAGTGATAGAAGCATCCTCCACATAACCTCATATCATATATAAATGAGGGTATCATCCTCCATGAAACCTCATATCACATATATCCTAGGCAACATCCTCCCCAAAACCCCATATCACATATATCTAAGGGGTCTCTCACCACATTGGAACAGGTACCATGCCATCATTACATGGGGATACATCTTACCATAGCACATGAAATCTCATTCACACATCACACACACATACACATCACATATACATGGGGGTATATCCTCCCCTAAACCCCATGTTACACCGCATGTGTAGGCCACTCACCCGAATGGGGCACACATCTCCTAGACTAGACCCTTAAGCACACAACCTAGAATCATCACTTAAGGTGTTTCCCATTCCCCAAAGCACATATTCTCATCAATCTGGCCTTATAGTCTGGTTCCTTCAAGACCATACTAGTCACATAATCATGTTATGTCGAACCCATCGACATTCTCATATCACTCATATGGGAGTCTCCTAGGGTCCTTCAGGACCATCCAAGTATTTTCTCAATGAAACCATGTTGTAGTCAACACCCCACAATTTTATCTATGCCTATAGGACATATCCAACCCAATAATCAATTGGTTGATCAAAAACCTCATTAAACCCCATATCACAACTAGGTTTATCTCACAAGGGATCGTATCGAGATAACATGCACCAAGGACCTTGGAAACATCATGATAAGTCCTTAACAATATCCCTAACCCTCATTGGTCCCATATAACATCTTCATTAGGATATATCACAACCCACCACCCAAAGTAAATACCTCTCTATCACTATGTCTAGTCTTAGAGGACTCATCATGTCCATTTCACTTTCTAAGTCTCCACAGCACCCTTACAAGGGTGTTTCCCATAATATGTGAAATGTATGGTCATACCACCTATCTCCACTAGGAAAAATCCATCCAAATCAGCCCCACTATCCTTAGGAAACTACCATAGGTTACGCATATCTCAAGGACCACATTTATTACTGATCACTCATCTATCATTGGTTCTAGCATCCCACTACTATTCAAGGGTCTATCTTGGACCATAACACTTTTTTATACCCATAGGTGTTAATAGGTAATATATTTTAAATATAAGGTTGATCATCTATATTTAGAGATATCACATATCATATTCTAGATAAACATGATACATATACCATAAATAGATGTTCAAGGATGACCTTTCTCATTCAAAGTTGTTATATGTAATAAATCTCAAGAATCGCCACTTAATTTCATCCAATCATCTTCCAAGATTATTCTATCTTCCAAGCTCCTATCTTAAGACATAACAACCAAAATAATTAATTATAAAAAATTTTATAATCAATTACTTAATTTATCCAAAAATATGATATTGGATGAAATCTCACTAACCCATCTCACCACACTAAAACCATAACTAACTACACCTAAAAGATCAATGGAATACCCCTAACACTATTCCAAGAAAATCCATATCAAGAAACACCTGATTAATAACCAAATCAATATGATTTTAATAAAAAAACCCTATAAAAATCATAGGGATATGGGTATCCAATGAAATTTAAGTAAATTAAATTCGATCATCCACCTTGGACATCCTCTATCCATGCCACATAAAAACCCCATCATTGTGAGCTGATTCCACCATGCTCTAGTGGAGTGATCTATAAAACCCTAGCTACAATATCTCAAAAACTAGAGGTGATGGAATAAAACAAGATAAAATCTAAGGGATAGGGATAACCTACCTCAAATCCATCTCAAAATCATCCAATAACCACCCATAATCAAATGGGGTCAATAGTGGGGAGATGCGGTAACTGGTCATATGAGGGGGGAGTGGGGAGAAGGGCTTAAAATCGATAAGGTAAAATTGAAAATTAAATTTTTTAAAAAAATATAGAAAGTAGCATGGTTTGGATGTATTTTTTTTCCAACATTTGTAGCAACCATATAGCTCAAATTGTCCCAAGATTCACCCTTCACATGGTTTTTCTACATGGTTTACCAAACTGTGCACCAAACTTATAACTCTCTCAAAAAAATCTTGTGCTCTATACTTTTATCCATGTATGGTTATACCTAACTATGTGAAAATTATGTACCTCAACCCCAAGTTATAACTCACCCTACATGGTTTTATCTTGACCTCAACACAGTTTACCCTAACTGTTTAGTAACTGTCTATAGAGAAAAACCCCCTCTAAAAATATAACCTTCAACCCGAAGTTCCCAATAATCACCTAAGCTCCTGAAACACATTCTAGGCCTTGATCCATATCCAAAAACATATCCTAGATATATTTTAACTCTTATAATATTGATCTAAATCCAGATTCTCTAAAATTTCCCTACTTTGGGACAAAAATTAAAATTCCCTCTAAAATTGATAACCCGTAAAGATGTAGGTATTTATAAAGGGAAGTGAAAAAATGGAAATCAATACCTCATTTTTAGAGAAAAAGACATTTTATTTCTATATAATGAGGATGAGAATGAATTTTGGAACAAAATTATTGTCCACATAAACCAAAATTCCTTAGAAGACTGAATAAATAATAAAGGATCATGAGAAATCCCTAATCTCTCATGAGATTACACTCGCACATGTGAAGCATTCAAAAAATAGAAAATCATTAAAAAGACTTACAATATGAAGTACATAAAGTCGATGAGGATTCTTGAGTTGATGCACTTATATTTGTGTGGGCCAATATCACCAAAATCCATGGATTTGAAGATATATTATATTTTAATTATCGATGATTATAGAATGATATCATGGTTTATGGTTATCGCTCATTTTTTTAAGTGTTCTGGTGTGTTACATGTTATCATATATAGGAATAGAAGATCCATGGAATAGTAATTTAGAAGTTTTAAACTGATAATGGTATAGAATTCGCTAATATTAGGTGGAATAATATCTTGAGAAACATGAGATAAGTAATCACGTGTTGAAAATAAGGAATCCTTGATAAAATGGAGTTCTTGAGGGGAGGAATTGGATTATAAATAAAATCACCTAGAAAATGTTCCTTGAGAAACATCTTCCAAAGACATAATAGGATGAAGTGGTTCTTACATTAGTTTATATATCCAACAATGCTTTTTTTATCTCCAAATGAAGAGAAAACACACTATGAGATGTGGTATGGGAAAATTCCAACTTTGAATCACTTTTGAATCTTTAGAATTAAATACTTTATTCTTTATAAGGAGAAGAACTGAAGGTTTAATACTCATTGGGTAGAATTTATTTTCCTTGGTCATTCATCCAAAATCAATTTATAAAAGTGATAAAATAGAACTCTTAGAAAAAAATTTGAGATTCAAGATGTAATGGTTGTGGAAAATGATTTGATTTTAAAAACCAATGATCATATTTTATAGAAGAACAATGATAAAATATCAAAATAAAGTGATGTTGAAGTGTGTATCCAATAGGGGATAACATGGGGCTATAGAGGACTCAAAATAATAAAATAAAAACGAGGAAAATATAGAAAGTTCATAAGCTATAAAGAGGAAAAGAATCAAGGGTGAAATTTGTGATGAAAATATTTTTGGTGATTGAATAGATCTAGTGAAAAAATGTGGAACAAAGGCTCTTCAGAAAACCTCATTGCTATATCAAGTAGAGCTTAATAGTTTTGAAGAGGTTTTTAAAGATGAAAATTAGGTTAAATTGATGAATTGAGAGCTTAACCAAATTGCAATTGGGGTTTGGCCTAGTGGTAAGTCATCCCCATAATACTGCATGGGTTCCAAGATCAATTCCTAATGGCCTCAATATTTGATTTTTCCAAATGGGAATCATCCTAGATGGAATGGAATGAGGCGGCGGCTAGTTAGTGGTGTGTCAGTGATGGGGGTTCATTCCCAATAGTGGTGGAAGACATCTGACGAGAGGTGGTGTCAGTGTTAGGGGGGAGTTATGGATCGGTGATCAACGATGATCTGTGGTGGCTATCGGCGATAGGCAGGGTGACACGGGATGAAGGGATCCCTTGGATGGTCAGTTTGTGCCTCTGGTGCGGCATGGTGGCTTTCATGTGGTTGCGAAGTCATATTGGGTTTGTGGGTCAGCTCTCGATAGAAAATGAGGGTGACATGGGGGTCAGATACCCGGTTGTAGTCCTAGGTGAGTCCAAAGTAGTAATCTACCTCATTCAATGCAATCATATTTGGATTAATGAGAGGGTGTGTATTTTCTATTGTCTCATTCCCATGTAGTCATGCATTTGTATTTCTTACTAAGTAGCTTTTCTGGTCAGTATCTTTGGAACAAAAACAATTAGCACCAACTAGGTGGGGATTGTTGTTGGGTGTTTGGTCTTTGGGCCTAAAATGGCCATGTATTAAGGATTAGTGACTCTGGGTCTATGTTCCATGTAAATTTTACCCCTCAACCTTTAAAAGGGTTATTATCAAAAATTAATAAAATAATAAGGCCTTCGGGAATTCAGGTAATAGCTTAACCAAATTGAAAAGAACCAAACATGGGAAATTGTTCTAATGCCAAAAGATAAAAATGAAATCAAAATAAAGTGGGTGTTCTATAAAAAAGGTGACTCATAATAATTCATGTATGGTGTGAAAGGGATATTCCTAAATCAAAGGAATTGATTTTGATGGGACATTTTCCCCTATAGCCCATTTGGAAACTATCTTTCTTTTCTAGTAAATTTCAGTACAATGGGTATTCAATGTGTACCAATTTGATATTAAATTAATATTTATTAATGTATTCCTTTATAATTGGGTGTAAATTGAGAAACTAGATGATTTTCTTATAGATTAATATGAGAGAAAATTGTGTCGGTTAAATAAGTATTTATACGACCTAAATAAATCACTGAGCACTTGGTATTCTAGTCTTGATCAATACATGATAAAGAATGTATTTAAATGAGGAGGATTTGATCACAACCTCTATATCAAGAATAAAATAGATCAAATAATTTCAGTGATCATTTATCATGGAGGATTAAATGATTTTCAATCCAAGGTATTTTCAGAATATATGATTTTTGAATTTGAAATGTACATGATTGGTGAGTTAACAATTTTTTTAGTTTATAGGTAACCCATGGGACACTGGTAAATTTTTTTCCAATAAAATATTCCAAATAAATACTCACGAGATTTATAATATATGATTCTAATCCAATGAAAATTTTGGTGGCTAACTGAATGAAATTTTTAAGAGATAAGGTGGAAAAAAGGTCAATATCATGGAGTATAGGAAAATAATTTGAATTTTATTATACATAACAAAAACAAGACTAGACATTGTGTTTTCCACTTATCAAGTTGTACACTACCTAAGATGTCTGAAATAAATCCACATGCATGCAGTGAAAAGAGTTCTTTGATACATCAATAATATGATGGATTTTGGGTTGTTTTATCATGGAACATCACAATAGGATTTTTTTGGGATACACTGATGAAAATTAGGAAGGTTTAGTAGGTGATCATAAGTTGACATTAGGAGATACTTTCTATCTAGGAGTTTCATGCATTTCTTGGCTAAGTAAGAAGAAAAAATGTATTTATATATGAACTATGAAGGTTGAATATATTATGGTTACTCAATAATGTACTCAACAACTATATATGGAGATATATATTGAGGATGTTTGATTCGATATGAAAAAACTTATTGCAATCATGTGTGATGACTTGAGTTCTATCAATATTAAAAAAATCTCATTTATCATTCAAGAACAAATCACATTGAGATAAAGTATCATTTTACCAAGGATAAGGTTGAGAAAGTGATATTGAGGTCGGAGTATGTGTCCACACAAAATCAAGTTGTGGATATCATGACAATGAATCTACCTAAGGAATGTTTTGAAAGGCGTTGGTTGGTTCTTGGAGACCAAATGTTTCCATCCACCTACATGGTTTGGATCAAGGACCCCAACTCCCCCAAGGGATTTTCTATTTATAGAAAGTTATGATAACACTATTGGATTGAATATTTGTATTTATAACCCTCTATTATGAACATTCAAATAAGTTATCTTTGGGTTCATTGAAAAAGGGGAAGAAGTTTTTTGTAAGCTATCTTGGGAGAAGTTTTCCATGATTGATAGTGAATAAGGTAGGGAGTATTTTTTCCTATTGAAAAACTAGGATCAATCCTATACTACTATTTTGGAAATGGTGGTAGTATGTAACTATTTATTCATGGGGGATAAAGAAAATTTGATGAGTATGAGGTTCAAGGAAGTGTTTTCATGATGATATTTTCATTTAATTCTTGTTTCTCATAATGAGATTGACTTATATGGTCTTAGAGTTTATGTTTAGTGATTCATTGATTCACTATCTGAAGATGAGTGATTTAGATAGTGGATATGGTCAAATTTTGTTGGTTTTTAAGTTTTTAAGTGAAGAATTGTTGAATCTATTTTGTAATTTCCCAGGGGGATATTTTTAGAAAAAATAATCTTAGAATTTTGTTTGGGTTGTGTTTATTAACATGGTTGTTAAAGGAATTTATAGAAAAGCTCATGAAGTCATGGGAAGCACATAATATGAATGATGGAGAAGCATTGAAATTATTGTGGTGGAGTTTTAGGAAATTTTGGTTTTGATTAATTTTGTGAAATTTTTACTAAGTCTAAATAGTAAGGGTAACTATAGAAGGGGGCCATAAATGCGGTGAAGGACAGAGTCAGCCTGATTTTGTAAAAGTCACTCGGGTAGAAAGAAAATGAAAAATGTAAAAGGTATGAAATGTTAAGGTTCATTTGAAATAGTTGTAATATTTATCAGTGAACCATAAGGTTTTTCCCTAGAAAATGTTTGAGTCATTTCAATGACTCAATTATTTTATAAGAGTAATATTTTCAGGTTACATAGAAAAATGACTAAGTTTTGAAATCATGAGAGCCATTATCTGAATTCATATGAGTCATTTTCATGACTAAGGTGATTTTTAATGGTCATTGTACCATTTCATAAGATCCATTATCTTTGGAATTTTGAAAAATGACTAAGTTCTAAAATCATAAGGTTCATTCTTGAAAATGTAAGTGTCGTTCAGGAAAATCATATGGTTGTCTTGCAATAAATGGATTTCATGAGATTCATTTCAGGAAAATTCTAAAGATCATCTCAAAAAAATGATCATTGTATAAGGGTCATTCTCATATCCATTTTTAGAGAAGTTTGGATTGTAGTAGTTTACAGTATATTTTATTAATCATTAAATGTGATTAATGATTTGACTCGCTGTGAGTGGACAAAATCATGCCTAAATTAAAGGAATATTATTTCATAATTATAAAATGATTTAAATTAAAGTTTGATGATGAGTTGGTGGATATGGAAGTTAAAAAAACTTCACACAATGAATATTTATTCCACATCATATAGTCAGTGGTGGTGGTTTCGGTTGAAATTTAATATTGGTTTTGGCTGGTGATTAAGGAGGCAATTACTTTCAAAATATTAGGAGATTTGGTTGGAATAAAATGTTAGAGAAACTAAAACTTTAAAAATTTTAGTTTTGTTAATCAAATATTTAAATACTTATAATGTGTGTATTCAGTGAATATTGGATAAATTAAATATTAAGAAAAAGATAAGGGGATGTCTTTCAATTTTAAAAGAACTGAATATGTGTAGGTGGCACAAATTGAAGATAATTCTTTTGAGAACTAAAGAATGGGAATTATAGTCTCACACAATAGTGTTATGGAAGAATAGGAAGGTGTTCTGGGAGGAAATATCGCTGGAAGTATGTGGAAGTGGTGTTGATTGTTACACCATCCTTGGTGTAATTTTTACTTATTTTTCATGGAAGAAGAAGGAAGATTACAAGTGGGTCAATGAGTTTTATCTTGTAGAAAGAGTAGTGTGTTCTCCAATTGTGCAATGAAGGTTGTAAATATGGAGAGTTGGGGTGACTGATCCATATTATAAAAGAAAATTTGTGTGATTAGTGCTTCAGGTGCATCAACACATAATCATTTCATCCACCTTAGATTAGCCTAATTTAGGTGAACCAAGTAAATTGAATGTGTCCATATATTTTACCACTTTAAAGCTTCAAATTAGTTGTAAGGGAGAGAGTGTTCTAGATAATAATAAAAAACAATAATTAGATACGGTCAATTGAAAATAGATATACCCTGATTCACCCCCCCCTCCCCCCACACCCCCTTGGGGTATCAACCATGCTTGGGACCAACAACAAGGAACATGTTTAATCTCTCATTAACTCTTTACTACCACGCCAAATAATTAACATGAATGAAAAAAAATAAAGAATAGGATGCAGGGATATTACTTGGCTCCCCCTAAAAGGGAAAATCTAAGGAGCATGTGCCAATAGTGTGTCAGTGTACAAGAAGATAACACTCTGTACTAAATGTGTTACGATAAGTTCATAAAAGGCACATGGTCGATCTTAGGGGCACTCCCACTACTTTTATTTTTGTGCATTTCTTAGAGAAGTATTGGACAGTTTATAGAATTAAATTTTTTCTTTAATAATTTATATACATGGTGTTCTTTCCCTATTTAGCATGATACTTCTTTTGCATCATAACTCCCAATTTGATGCTCTAATGAACTTCACTTTTATTCACTCTCCTAATTCAATTCCTGATGACATCAATGCCTCAATGTGAGGGTTAAATCATTATCTTCCACGATATCACAACAACAATGACTCCTTCCATATAAGGATAATTCCAAATTGGAATTATCTGGTTGCCTTCCTTTTCTACCAACTAGATATGGAATTATAATCCTTGCACTCTTTGAGCCTTCCACCTTAAAAAACATATATGGTCATGGAAATATTCTTTATGGATCTCCCTTTTATGCTCTAGATATTTCAATATCACTTAGTCTCTCTTTTCTTCTTCTTCTAATTCAGATATAGAAATATGCTCTATATCTCTTTCAAAACGGTTACACGATATTATATAAGTTTCCTACAGCCAACCCCTTTGATTCAAGGGTTGGGATCAAAGCTCCTTCCTCTCCTATTATGAGATTATGTCATATGTATCACACAATTTAGTGTGATTAAGAGCATACATTAAAATTGAATCAACTCCCAAAATATTATGCCATATATTCTCCTTTAAAATTCTATCTAAAACTTCTATTTAATCTAGAAATAACCAATTCATGGTGTGCAACATTCCTCACGATGTGGTCTTCTTAAAATTTTCTCAAATAGAGAACCTATAATGGAAAAGTATCTTATTCCATGACATGAATAACTCTTATGAATTCATCATGAATATTCACATATAAATCTGAGTAATATTTCCATCATATTTGGCGCTGGGTTTTTCCACATTTGTTTTCAACCGAATCTATTAAATTAAACCAACAATTAATGACTCTTATATCTATCAATAACTCCCCATTATTCTCAGATTATCCTCCACATGATCTCCCTTGAATATCATGGACTTCAATCATCCAAAAAATCCACAAGCTTCTTTAATGTCTTTTGACTAAATTGTTAATCAAATATTGTGATTAATAATATTTTCATGCATGCAGACACATGGCACGAAGCTCTGAGTCGTAGCGCGAAGCTCTGAGTTGTAGCGCAAACTCACTCAAGAACCAAACTTGAATAAATCCTTCATTTAAATCACCATAGTTATCAATATTCCTCTTTAATCCTGACATGATCTGATCCATTATCCCACGGATATTACAACTTTGATCTACAACTGGCTAAATTCACCCTAGGAATGATTCTTATGAACTACCTTCGAGTTGTGTTGTTGCAAGAAATGACAAGGGGAATGACCCTTATGATTTTATTTGATGACCCTTACGAAGTCCATATGAAAAAGGGAATAACCCTTATGAAATTTCTAACCCAACCTTATGAAATCAGATGATCCTTATGAAGTCTACATGGCGATCCTTATAGAATTTTCCTTTTTCCATTTTCCACATTTGTAAGACAGTGAGACTAACAAAATGAGTTTAGTGACTCTTACAGAATATGATGACCCTTGCGATTTACTATGATGAATATTACAAAATGCCCTGAAATGACTTTACATGCACATGGTAACGCCATGAATTTGACAATTTCTCATTCTACTCAGCACTTGTTATTTCTACGCACACAAGGAGCTTCTCCAGGCCTTTATTATTTCCACTGCCACATGTTCTGTTTACTCTTACAGAATGAGAGTGAATCTAGGATTTTTCTTTATTTATGTTTGCTTGACACTGGTTACTCTGAAGATTTCAAACTTTCCCATTTTCATAGAAATATGCTCAACCCATATTTTTCAAAATATTCCAAAATAATTCCAAAACTCCAGCCTTAACATCTGAGCTTCTCTTCCACATCCAGCTTCTAGACTTTTAGTCATTCACCTTCTGAACTCTCTGCTTCAAGAACAACATCCAGTACACTGCTTTCTTCAATCTTTCTTTCTAAATCGTTCAATGATCATGCCCACACATAGTGTGATTATCCTCAATCAGCTCACGCCATGTATTCCAGAGTCTTGAATCTTCCACAACCTCCGGATGTGGTTTCTATGTGTATGGTAGCCATTTTCTCCTTCATTCCTTCATCCAAGACACCATTTCTCCTTGGCTCATACCATGTATTATTGTGTCATGCATCTGTCATCAAAACCTGTCAACATCTTATTGAAAATAATGTTTCAACACATATAACAACTATATTATTAAGCAAATCCAACCGACATCTTGTTGTAAATATTACTTCAACACATCCAACAATTATTGTCAACAAATCCAACATACAACTTTCTGGTTGTAACATTAGATTTTTAAGATACAAGTTAATGACCAAAGTATTGACTGAACCAATAAGTTTACTTTTGTTTATGTTCAAGCTTGTATCTTTATCTTTATCTATAAATATAGAAACTCAGCCTCATTTAAGAGGTACGGATTCCATGTCTCTCCTACACACCCAATTCATTCATTAATGTTACTTAGATTTTTTGGGAGGGAGTTGTGCAAGGACACAAATGTGACATATACGGTATATGTGAAAATACTAGAACTCTTGTTATAATGACTTGTGTTAGTATGGGTGCATTTGAGTGGTGGGTTTTGTTGTAGTCGTGTAATCTTGAGGAGGGATCGTTGCAAAGTTTTGTAATCAAATAAAATAGCATACATCTACATGCATGTGCGTCATTGCCACTTAATATAGCTTTATTTTAAAAGGTGGTCTTCATCACGACAAGGGTGGTTACACCTCAACTAGTGATCCGAAAGTTGTCATTAGTAATTTAGTTGTGTTGCGGGTGCACAATCAAAGCAGTATCAAGATTTGGTTTATCAAAAAAGGCTAACACCCTTTTTGAAATAGCTTTAATCTTGTTAACCATTACTCGACATCTTTTTATGGGAGTTCTTGAACAAATGATGATCCAAAACTTTTTTAAACGTCATCTTATACATTATCTGTCGATTTTAATTAAAAGCAATTAATCATATTAAAGTCGTTCCGAATCAAGAAAATTGAATTGTATGATATTTATTCTGATTTAATCTATCAATCAATTTGAATAAATTTTTATCTATTTTAATGGATTTCAACTCGATTAATTGCCACTATTTTAAAACCCGGACCGGTCCAGATGGTCCAACCGATCGGACCACCAACCGGTGGGTTTTCTGGTCCGGTCCAAGTTATTTGGTCGTTTTAGCCTTTGAGCCGGTTTTCGGTCGTCCTGAACCAGGGTGAAACCATTCAAACTGGCCTGAAATGGACCGGACATGCCAGTTTTTGCATTTTTTTTAAACTTTTTTAGTTTTCCTTTTTTTTTTTAAATATAAAATAATAATATTATACTAAAAATAAATAATATAATATCCCGGTTCCACCCTGCAGCTTAACCGATCGCACCTGTCTAACTTTTTTAGGCATCATACCACCCGCACCATCGATACAGGCGCGCCAAATCCAGAACGTCTTGATGTTTCTGCACGTTTTTGCTCCCAAGCTTTACAGTTTCTAGTGCCATCACTATTCTCCTTAAGAAAACAAAATCTAAAGCCAGAAATGGAACCTCTTCAAGCTGGTCGGTGCCACTCCGGCGCCACACCACGCCGGACAGTAAACTGAGAACTGAGACGGGAATCGGGCGCCGACGCCAGAATGGCGTGATCAAGGTAGGCATCGTTGAGAGCCGGGTGCGTCTCGACTTTACGTATTAATACAATCTTGCCGTCCTCGGTCACCACTTTCACTGCTTGCAGAGGATACGCGAGTTATTTTCCATCGTGAAACAGCGAGCAGTACGGGTTTCGTTTATTTTTTATTAGACAGTAAAAGAATCCAGTAGCAAGAATTTTTATGGAATCATTGAACGGATTCAAACAGAAAATAATAGATCGATAGAGAGCCCCATCGCATTCAATATGTTTTCTCAAGAAATCAATCAATTTCTTGCGCCAGTTGGATGATATAAAGACAGAGGGATTGGTTTTATTTCTTTTTGAAAACAATGGAGGATCAACATTTTTGCAGGTTGTATGGAAGAGATTTATGTCTTTGAAAACAGCAGATGATCAAAAATTTACCGAAACGACGTAAAAGAGGAGGAGGAGGTTTTATCAATTAAGCAGGACCACAGCCGGAGAACGAAGAAACTCAATAACACGATCACAGAAAAAGAAGAAGAAGAAGAGAATGGCGATTAGGTTTTCACAATTACCTGGGTAGGAGTACAACCAGAGTATGAAGAAACTCAAAAACACGATCACGGGAATGAGATGGATCCACATCTCCCTTCCTCTGAATCGACAAATCTCCCTCCTGCGGCGAACGCCGTAACAGTTAGAAAGGGGATCGATGACAGGAAGACCGGCAATGACGTCCTCTTCTCTGCGCCGAGGGG
The DNA here is from genome assembly GCA_963277665.1 of Viscum album. Taxonomy (NCBI): domain Eukaryota; kingdom Viridiplantae; phylum Streptophyta; class Magnoliopsida; order Santalales; family Viscaceae; genus Viscum; species Viscum album. The sequence continues at coordinate 1,868,761,029 of OY728120.1, read as the reverse complement.
AGTTTTTGGCCTGCGCTAGCTGCTTAATGTCGATGGCGCGGTGCTCTTCAAGTGACTGAGATGGTGATGAACTGGCGGGTCTCCGCATTTTCTTCAGAGTGAAAGAGACGACGATGAACTGAATCACGAATGAATGGGCGTAGGGAAAAACGGAAGAAAGAAAGAAGAACCTGCAGTAGAAAGAAGTGGGGTTGGTTGGGGGCGTGCGTAGCCATATGGCTCTGCCGCCCTGCCGTTCCTTAGCGGCAGCGCCGGGCTCCCCCGTCCAACGAACTACTTTAACCTAGAACTTTTTAGTCGCGAGGATTAATCAAAATTAGAACATAAAATTATCCATATATCTGTTTTTTTAATTATTAATCACGAGTTGCAGAAACATAATTCATTTGAATCGTTAATCAGAATTTCTCATAAATAATTCGAGTAAGTGAATTTATTGATAAATCTTTCTAAAAAAACAGAGTATTTTAGTGTCATTATGTTAATAAAGAATAAATATAGAACTCTATTCAAAAACGTTTTTTTTTTCTTTTGCATGATTCACTGACAATTTGTTTGATAACCCATGGTGTGGATACCGCACATTGTCCACTGGAATATGCACCGTACCACTCCACTAACACGCCTGTTATAAATATATATTAAACATTTATATATTTTGTGTGTGAAAAAATTTATAAATTTATTTTATTATTATTATGAAAATGATGATAATATTAATTCTCCACCACAACACCGAATATCCACGGGCAGCTTGCCCATGACTATATATCCCCTTATACCCACGGTCTCATGTGACTGTGGCTACATATCCTCGAAAGCCCTACCTATTACCGCGGTCGGGTATTGATCGTGGCTATAGGTCATTTCCCACACAAATCCAATGAAAAAAAATGTTGACACGCCACCCTATAGCCACGGTCGGATGTAGACCTTGGTTATACACCGTTGGGGGCCAACTTATAGCCACGATTGGGTTTCGCTCGTGGCTATACGATACCTATAGCCACTAGTGAAAAATGCACATGGCTATAGTCCTGTGGATATAACCCAAATTTCCAGTAATGGAAATATGAACGTTATATATATGGTCGTTAAGTATATATGTATCCACAATGTATAATGAAGATTTCACAACAAGAATGTAGAAGTTTCAAATTTAATATAAATATTATACTTGGTATTTAGTAAAAATATAAAAAGATACTAATTCATTGGCGAAAATATCTTTTATTTTAAAGAAACTTTTTTTATTATATTTATTTCTTTTAAAGAATAATTTTAATTAAATGTATTTATAAAAATAACATAATGATTTTAATATAAATTTACTGATAAAATTCAATGAAGATATATAAATAAATTTTGAAGAAATTCGAATAAGATGTTTTAAAGTTAGAAAAATATAATTTTTTCAAAAAATTATTTTTTTCTATGTATCGTGTATTTTTTTAATAAAGTAAATTGATCACTATTAATAAATGATTTTAATGAAATTTATTTTTTATATATATAACCAAATAAATTAGCCTTCATCTAATGATTATTACATGGAATGAAATAATAATAGTTTCATTTTTATGTTTAAAAATATATATATATTTTAAATTGTTTTATGTGTCATACAATTTTAATTTAAAATTAATTTAATAACTTTTAGGAATCAAGTTTAATAATATGAATTTCATATCTAGAATCATCATGTCAAAATTAGGTAATAATATAAATTTCAATTTTAAGTAAAAAAATAACTTATCGAGATAAAAAGTGAGTTACCATGGTAAAGATAAAATGAGGTAAAAGGATTAAATTTAGGAATAAAGTCCTAAATTTTATCCCTAACAAGCCTCTCCCATGTTAGATAACTTCTGGTCATAAGGAGTCCCCAATCTTTTATTTTCAAGAGGGTCTTTAAGTTAAGACTCCACTTTTCCATGTAAGTGTCATCTTCTCCTTAATCATTTTTCTTTATCTTCTCCACGCACCTCTTCTTCAATATGATTCAAAATTTTAATAACATGTAATTCACTTCATTATTCATCTATAAAAGTGATATTAGAAATATCCGACATATTCATACTCATTCGTTATTTATAACATCTTCTTGTTTGGTTCAGTTTTTCCACCTACATGAATGATGTTATAAAATTTCTATTGTGAATGACTAAGAAAACTTAAAAACAGGTAATATGTGATAACAATGATTAATTTAAAATGTGGTTAAAATTTATAATGGAAATATATTTATGTATATTGATTAATAGAATCAATTAATTTAATTGATTCAATATCAAAAAAAGAAAATTTATAATCGTTCATTATGAATCGCCACCAAACCATCCATGAAATAATCACGGAACTCTGTAACTCTATCAAACACAACTATATCATCTCTATGAACATTTTAGATATTATTAATACATGATCAAGGAATAATGACCAAAACTGACACATCGAAGCAAGCATTGAACATGTTGGTCAGAGTGGATACTCAAGAGGGGGGGGGGAGAATTGAGTTCCAATAAAAATTTCTGTTAAAAATATTTCTCTTAAAATCCCCCTATTTAAAAACAAGTTAAACTGTAGTGAATTTATACAGATTGCAAATGTTCAATTAGTTTCTCAAAGATTGATTAGGTCTCAGTTAATTTAATCATAAGATTAAATTAACTTTTGAAACTATCTTACTGGTTCACAATAAGTATAAACACTTGCTAGTTTAACTATCAAAGTAACTTTAAAACAAATTGTATTTTAAAGTAATTAGCAGCGGAATAAAAAAAATAGTACACTTTAGAATGAAACTAAAGTGCACAGAAGATATAACCAAGAGGTTCAGTCTCAAGCCGAGACTTAGTCCTCTCAAACAATTTATATAAATTTGATCCACACCCTGGATCGAGGTAAACAATAATGAAAACACTGTCCAAGTACAAAGTCCTCTACCACATTTTTATGTGGGAAAACAAACAACAGATCACAAGCTGTCCAGGTCTTACTTGACCTCTACCACTATGCACAGTGGGATACAAGGGAGTTATAGAAAGTCTGTGTGAGGATTTATAAATCCTCCAGTTTAGCTCAGGAGACAATGTGTGTAAGAAATATACAGAGTATACACACAACTCGAAATGTAAATAAAAGAATCACTAAGAGAGTAGATAAGAGTTTAGAATGCTCTAGTGATGTGAAGTGCAGCTCTGGACTCTTTTGATTAATCAGAAATGCTTATGAGTCCTTCTTTGGTTTTTTTCTGAAAAACAGAGGGTTGTTTTCTTCAAGTTGAGTTTGATCAGCTTGAGTGCATGTAGAGCTTTCATTGTTGTTCTTCACTCCTTGAGTAAGATGCAGCTTGTGTTCTCCTTTAGAAAAAATGGCTTCGTGTATGTTCAGTGATCTTCGAGTATGGAATAGTCTTTCAGTATGCACCACCTTAAAACATTCCTTTTTCCCGTTGTGTGTACTCTTCATGCAACTACTTTTTTACACACTTTTCACCACCTTTTTCCTATATATATTTGTCCGGTCTTTGTCCTTCCTTTTATAGATTTTAGCTCCGGCAATGGGAATGATTACCTTTTCATGGGTACTAGGTACGGTTCCCTGACATGCCAACAATCCACATTAAATAACATTGATTGCATTAAAATCATAAAAAATGACCGTTGCTTAATAAATAAATAATATTGACAAAAGTAGAGTTTGACTGGTCGGTATTTCATCAGTAGCCTTCTGTCGGTAGTGGAGGACTTGTATAGCAGTGAGCTCCTATCGGTAGCTCTTTGATCTTGTACCGGTAGCTCCTTGTATCGGTAGCTGTTACTCTGTGCATCAGTAGCTCTATATACCGGTGACTCCTTCTATCGGTAGCTCTTGGTCTATTGGTAGCTTTCTTTGTATCGGTAGCTTCATAGCGGTAGACTTTCTTATATTGGTAGACTTACTCTATCGGTAACTCTAGTGCAACAGTAGCTTGTATCAGTAGACTTTTAGTCCGCGCATATCGGTAGCTCCGTTCAGTTCTAGTGAAGTATATATATCGGTAGACTCATGCATACCGGTAGACTTGTTCTATCGGTAGCTCATCTTCTGTCGATAGATATATGTATCGGTGGACTTGATCTATAGTGACATGTGCTTACCGGTGGACTTATACATACCGGTAGCTCTGCGTATCAGTGACCTTTGCTTATCGGTGACTATGTCTATCGGTAGACTAAGTCTATCGGTAGACTAAGTACCGGTAGAGCTGTTTTTCTATATCAGTAGCTATAGGTATATCAGTGACTTAACACTTATCTGTTTTATGCAGAACATATCTGATTGATTTAGAATTATTTCAAAAGACATATAAACATAGATAAACATTGATTAACATATTTCAAAGATTATTTTAATATAATTATCAACTTGATCATAGATTGAAAGAATTAATATATAGATATACATTATTTGGGATTATCAAAGTATGTGAAAGCATAATTGGGATTATCAAAACAGGTGTGGTCAACAATCTCCCCCTTTTTTATAATCACAACTTATGATATTATAGTTTCAAAATACTGAGTAATTGTATCAGAGGATATATCATTAAATACAATTGAAGCAGAGAAAACAACACACCAGAGGTAAAAATGTAAGATATGAAATGTTCAATGTATCAGAGGTATAATTAAATGCAATGGTATAAAAGGTACAGGTTACAAAACATAGTAGCTCTCCCCCTTTGTCATAAAAGAATTTATTGTTTCCCTTAGATAATATTTCTCCCCCTTTTGCATATGATTTAGTATGCTCAGATATGTTTCCCTATTATAATATTTCTCCCCCTTTGTGATAATCAAAAAGTGGGAAACACAAAGAGAAAAGGAACAAAATAGGAAAGAAAGGAAAGCCATTTGTATTTCATGTTGCAAAAAGGTACATGGAAAGAAAACAAAATACAAGGGATTCTTATCAAATAGCTTATCCACCTATTCAATCCACGTTCTCAATGTGAGATTTCCCCTTGGGATCAGAAGAGGATTCAGGCTGTGTGGATGCAGGTGAAGGCCTAGGAACACCAGAGATGATCACAGGAGGATGAGCGACTGAAACTGTTCCTGGCCTGTACTGAGTAGCCCTTTGAGTGATCATAGGAGTAAGGCTTCTGATGGCTTGAGTTGGAGTCATCTAAACAGGAGAAGTGGGAGAGGCAGAGGCAGGTAAAGCTGGAGGTATAATCACTGGCCTAGCATCCACATGAAAGAAAGGCAACAAGAGATTTATGAAATCCATAATGATTCCTCCTACTCTCTCCATAGCAGATATGAAATCATCCTTATTCTCCATGAATTTGTCCAAGACTGGAGTCAACTCTCTGAGCTTGTTGACTTGTTCTCGGAAGGCTTGATTGAAATGAGGCAACTTCATGTTTTCTAACATAAGCTTGAAATTATTGTTGAGCTGATGCTTGGTATAAATTCTTTGGAAATAGTAGTCTATCTTGTCTTTTACTTCTTTCTGAGAGGAAGAAGCTTCTCTCATATAGTCCTGAACAATCTTCATTATCTCTCTAGATGTATCTCTAGTAGAAGTGACCACTTTGGTCAGATCTGATGAGTCCACAAAGCCACTTGTTGATGTTGAACCAAGCTCCTCCTTCATCACAGCTCGAATTTGGTTTAGTTCTATTGAAGGTCTGGAGGCAAGAGAACCAACAGAGAAAGTTACTATTTCCTTGAAGTTTTTGGTCAACCCACTTATAAGATTTTTGACTTGGGAATCCTGGGTGCTGACATGATCTTTCATGGAGGTTTTAAAACCTTCAAAGACTGATAGCATCTGGCACACAACACCTTTTACATAAGCTAAATCTTTATCTGCTTGGGATTTAGAAATCATATAAGATTCTAAAGAGACAACATATTTCTTTAGAGCTTCAACATCCTCTTCCAGTCTAGACAACTGATTCTGGAAAGCTGTAACTTCATCCACTATTTCTGCCACAAAGGTAGAGACATTACAGCTGATAGAGAGTTCAAAAGACTTTTCCAAATTTCCCATCTCTTCAACAAAGCAGTGCTTCAACGCGGCAACAAAAGCACTAAAAGACTCTTTCAACTCACTCTTTATGGATTAAAGATCAGCCCTGGTGATCATATCAGCAAGTGCAACCACAATAGGTGCTCTTTCAGATACTATACTGGTTACTGAGTCATTCATAATCGATTGAATGGATGACACCAGTGAGGTTTCCATTTTCCTTATTTCTTCCACAAAACTGATTTTGAGATCAGACTTTTGCTTATCCAAATCATGCATTCTGACCACATCTTCAGGTAACAACTCAATCTTAATATCATAATTGGTTTTTGGTCTATTGAGGGATGCCTCATTATTAGAATCGGGATAGTCCAATCCACAAACCACAAAACCTAGGTCTTCGGCCCAACCCTCAATTTCAACTGCCACTGAAACACTGCCAAACCTGGTGGGATGCTTCCCCTCAATGGGTGCATTTTCTTGTACAACAATAGAATTATCAGCAGGTCTTTATTCCTTAGAATAATCTTCTATAATCAACTCCATCTCTGCAACAGCTACAACAGTAGGAGGCTCCTCTAGATTAGGCACAGGTCCTTCCATCTCACCCACTACATCTTTAACAAGCACAACTGAGATTCCAATCAATGGAATCAGACTTAAGAAAGTAGAATTAGAGGCTTCAGATTCATTCTCCCTTTATTCTTCATTCTCAGGGACTGGCTGGTCTTCCTCATTAGTAGGAGTTTCTTCTTCTAAAAAAGTTCCCTTTCCTGAAGATACAATTTCAGCAGCAGGACTTGGGGGCAAGTCCAAATCCCTTCCATCAGCCATAGAAGTCTCTTCTTCATTAGTCTCATCACTGTACTCAGGTTCTTCTTCATCAGGTCCTAGACCTGGATCCCTCACATCCTTAGGTCTTGAAGGATGATCCATAGGATTGAATTTATCATATACCTTCTTGTCATCATTAACCCACTCTCCTCTCCATGGGTTCTAGTTTATTTTCATGTATTTACATACAATGCTTGTGATACAAAAGTTGTTCCTTACTACCACAATATAATCTTGAGACTCAGCTACCCCCTTTACCTTAATCATTACTGAGATCAACTTAGAAAAGAATAAGGCACTGGTCTTTGATTTTGGCCTGATCATTTCCTCCATTTGAATCATTAGAAATCTGCATAGATTCACTTTCACACAATGTCTCAAGAGATGCATGAGATAGATATCCTGATATCTTAAATTCGAAAAGTCCCCTCTCCTTGGTATTAAGACATGATGAACAAATTTGAACAGCAATATGTTCTCTCCATCCATTTCAGCAGCCACCACTCGTCTTTGATTGCCACTACCAGTGAGCTCCTCTATGGTAGTTTCATAATCAAATATATCACTTGTAGGTGGTATTACTTTCGAGACATATCCAAAAACACCTTCGTGTGGAACCTTCAGGCATTCAGCCCCCTCAACGGATGAAAAAGATATCTCTTTTCCATTCACAAAAGAAATCACTCGGTTCTCATCTTCTGATTTCTCAAAGCTCACAAACTCATAGAATTATTTCACTAGCTTCAGATAGTAGGGTCCATTGTTGTTTGAAAAGCATTCTACCCACTTCTGATCTTCTAGCACCTCTAGAACTAACGATTTACTAGCCAATAACCATTCCATGCATAGCTCTTTTTCGATCACAATAACTTTATTTTGAAAATGAGGGTTCACTGGTCGCCTCCCCAACCTTGTTCTACCAATACTACCACTTGATTCTGGCACCGACTTCTGCTTCTTCACATTCAGCTCATCAATGTCATCTCTAATAGTAGGGAGTTTGGTTTTTTCCATCTCTGGTTCAAGGAACTCAGGGTTTTTGAGAGGTTCGGGAGCTAAGGCTTGAGGGTAAAGGGTTTGAGGCTCAGTGGATTGAGAAGTAACTAGGACTTTGTTTTATCATTTAGGAATCATAAAATAAATAAAATAAAATGAAGTAAAAATGATACAAATTCTGGCGTCAGACAAAATTTTAAAACATCGCGTACTCATCGGTAGGATTTATCGGTGAGAATTCCTATCAGTGAGGTCCATTGGTGAGGTTTTCACATCGGTGAGGTTTTCACATCGGTGAGGTACATCGGTGAGGTTTTCACATCGGTGAGGTACCTACCGATCAAGGTTAATCATTCCTAACTCATGTCTAATGTAACTTAACCTATATGAACTTAAAGGTTTGGTGAAAATGTCAGATAATTGATGTTCAGTACCTATAAATTCAAGAGTAATATCACCTTTTTGGTAATGATCTCTCAAAAAGTGGTGCCTTACATCAATGTGTTTGGTCCTATAGTGATATACAGGGTTCTTTGAAATGTTTATTACACTAGTGTTATCACAGTTAATTGAAACATGCTTAAAATCATATCCATAGTCCAAAAGAGTGTGTTTCATCCACAAAATTTGTGCACAACAACTACCAACAGCTGTTTACTCTGCTTCGGCAGTGGACAAAGCTACAGAATTTTTATTTTTACTACACCAAGATACTAAGGATTTTCTCAATAAATGACATGTTCCAGATGTGCTTTTTCTATCTAACTTCCAACCAGCAAAGTCAGCATCTGAATAAATCATTAATTCAAAAGATTGTCCTTTTGGGTAAAACAAACCTAAATTTACAGTGTGTTTAAGATACTTAAAAATTCTTCTAACAGCAAGTAAATGAGATTATTTTGGATTAAATTGAAATCTTGCACACATACACACACTAAAGATAATATCTGGTCGACTAGCAGTAAGGTAAAGTAAGCTTCCAATCATACCTTTGTAATTGGTTTGATCCACTGGTTTCCCAGTTTCATCTGCATCTAATTTATAGACAGTACTCATAGGAGTATCATTTTCCTTAATACTATCCAAACCAAAACATTTTAAAAGATCCTTTTTATATTTACTTTGATTCAAAATAATACCATTTTCATTTTGAAAAACTTGAAATCCAAGAAAATACTTGAGTTCTCCTATTAAACACATCTCAAATTCATTTTGCATACTCTTTGAAAAATTAGTACATAAAGAATGTTTGGAAGATCCAAAAATAATATCATCAACATAGATTTGTACTATCAAAAAATATTTAGAAATTCTTTTAATAAAAAGAGTTGGATCAGCAATACCTTTAGAAAAACATTTTGAAATAAGAAAATTGCTAAGTCTATCATACCAAGCTCTTGGAGATTGTTTCAAACCATATAAAGCTTTAGAAAGTTTGAAAACTTGATTTGGAAAATGAGGATTAGTAAATCTAGGTGGTTGTTCAACAAAAACATCTTCAATTATAAAACCATTTAGAAAAGCACTTTTGACATCCATTTGATATAACTTGAAATTTAGATGAGCAACATTGGCAAGTAAGATCCTAATGGCTTCTAATCTAGCTACAGGTTCAAAGGTTTCCTCATAGTCTATTCCTTCCTCTTGACTATATCCTTGTGCAACTAGCCTAGCTTTGTTTCTAACTATATTTCCTGATTCATCAACCTTATTTCTAAAAACCCATTTAGTGCCTATTGTCAAAGTGTCCTTAGGTCTGTCAAATAATTCCCAGACTTTGTTTCTTTCAAATTGATTTAACTCTTCTTGCATAGCCATTACCCAAAATTCATCATTGATTGCATCATTGACATTTTTAGGTTCTAGCTATGAAATAAAGGCTTGATGTTCAACCTAGTTTCTTAGAGAAGCTCTAGTCTGTGTCCCTCTATCAAGATTACCAACAACAACATCTAAAGGGTGATTCTTTAGAATCTAGTTGATCTAGTAAAGGTCGGACTAGAAATTTCAGGATCTTCTCTAAGTTCGGGTTCTATAGAATCAGATTCTGGAATATGTCCAGAACTGGATGTTTTTATAGAAGGTTATTTAGTTTTATCATTAAGTTCCAGAACAGTCAAATCTTCTTCAAGATTTTCAAGAGAAGACTTAGGTTCATGTGGATCAGTTTCATCAAACTTTATGTGAACAGATTCTTCCACACATTTGGTTCTTTTATTAAAGACTCTATAGGCTTTTCTAGTTAAAGAATAACCAAGAAAAATTCCTTCATTACTTTTAGAGGCAAACTTGTCTAGATTATACTTGGTATTAAGGATAAAGACTTTGCAGCCAAAGACTCTGAAGTAACTAACTTTGGGTTTTCTATTGTTCCACAGCTCATAAGGGGTCTTCTTAAGAACAGTTCTAATCAAGACTCTATTGATAATATAACAAGCTGTATTCACAGCTTCAGCCCAAAAATAAAAAGGTAGGTCATAATCATTAAGCATGGTTCTTACAATTTCTTTAAGGGTTCGATTTCTTCTTTCTACTACAACATTCTACTGAGGTTTCCTAGGGGCAGAAAAGTTGTGACTATAGCCATTGTGTGAGAAATAAGACTCAAACTCATGATTTTCAAACTCACGACCATGATCAATTCTTAGGGTTTTAATCTTAAGTCCACTAAGGTTCTCTACAGACTTGGAGTATTTGACAAAATAAGAACAAGCTTCAATTTTGTGAGCTAAGAAGTATACCCAAGTATATCTAGAAAAGTCATCTACTAGGACATAGACATGGTGCTTCCCATTTAAGCTAGAAACTCTAGAAGGTCTAAAAAAATCCATGTGAACCAACTCGAGAGGTTGAGAAGTTGAAACTTCTTTCTTTGATTTAAAAGAAACATTATGTTTCTTTCCCTTTTGACAGGGATTACAAACTTTGTCAGTTGGGAATTCAAGTTTAGGTAGGTCTCTAACTAAGTTCTTCCTAGTCAATTTTCTAAGTGAATGAATGTTGCAGTGTCCTAATATTCTGTGCCAAAGACAAGATTCTTTATGAAAAGCATTTAAACAAGTAACATTTTTCTTGGCTAAAGAATTCAAATCAACAGCATAAACATTTTCATTTCTCAAGGCAGAAAATACTAAAGCATTTTTAGAGTTAAAAAAATTACAAGAATCATTTTCAAACTTAACATTAAACCCATCATCACATAACTGAGGAATACTTAATAGATTATATTTAAGTTCATCAACAAATAAAACTTTGGAAATTAAAACTGAATTAATGTTACCAATCTGGCCTAGGACGATGATTTTTCCTTTAGAATTATCACCAAAGGTGACATAGCCTCCATCAACCTTTATTAAGCTTTTAAAGCATGAATAGTATTCATACATGTTCCTTGAACATCCACTGTCCAAGTATCATATCTTCTTGTGATAAATCTTCAAGCAGGTCTCCTACAAAACAGGTTTAGATGGAAAATGATTTTGGTACCCAGATCTTGTTGGGTCCAGATAGGTTAGCAAGTAAAGTTTTAGGTACCCAAATTTGTATTATGGCTCTCATATAATTCACAGAATCAATTTATTTTGAAATATAAACTTTTTTTGGTCTATAAAAATGTGAATAACTAGTTGAGGAATATGAATTTCTAGAACTGGAACTAGCAGAATTTTGTCCAGATTTAGGAATAAATCTATTTTTGGTAAACTGTCTCTGTCCAGGTTGGTATCCCAAACCAGTAGTGAACTTTGGTGCCAATTTTTTGCCTAGAATTTGTGTAAGTGTATCTTTTCCATTTGTGAATTTTTCTAAGTCCTTCCTTAATTTCTCATTAGACAATTTCAGTTCAGTATTTTCCTTAAGCAATTGAGCATTATTTTCCTTTTCAATATCAAGGGAAGATTTAACAGTGTTAGATAAAGCATGCCGTTTATTTAAAGTTTTGTACTTTTCCTTAAGTTCATTACAATTTTATTCTAGAATATTACAGTATTCAAACAATTCTTCACTAGAAATATTTTTAGATTCAGAATCAAAATCAGAATCAACTCTAGAATAGTATGATTTTAAAACATGAGGGTCCAGTGTTACCTCAGATGTGTTTGTCATAAAACACATGTTAGCACGATTCTTTTCAGAGTCAGAAACTTCAGATTCACTTGTAATGTCTTCTAAATCACTCCATGTAGCTTCCATAGCTTTCTTGTACATATTGTCCTTGTAGTCATATTTCTTTTTGAACTTCAATTTTGGACATTCTGCTTTTACATGTCTTTTCCGCTTGCATTCATAGCAGATAACTTCATCACTCTTATCAGGCTTCTTCCAATCCTTTTTACAATGAACTTTGTTATCATATTTACCTTTTTAGTTTGATTTTCTGAATAATTTCTTCTTTCTGTAGAACTTCTTAAATCTTCTGGCTATCTGAGCCATCTCAGCATCACTATCAGATTCTAAACTTTCACTTGTTGAGCTTTCAGTAGGTATGTGAACTTTATCCTTGTCCTTTCTATTTGAGGCAGTATACTTAAATGCCACTGACTTCCTTTTAGGTTCATCATCTTCTTCCTTATTCTCCTTGAGTTCTTCCTAATACATCATAAGCTTACTTATTAATTCTTTAACAGGAAGTTTGATGATGTCGCACGATTCTCTAATGGAAACAGATGTTCCTCTACATCTTTCTGGAAGACATCTTAATATCATCATAATTTGTTCCATTGCTGGAACATCCTTTCCAAGGGAGCTAATAGTATTGACAATCTCATTGAACCTGAGATACATGTCAGAAATAGGCTCATTAGGCTTCATTTCAAAATTATCATATTTAATAGTATAGGTATTCAGCCTCATTTCTTTAACATTGGTTGTTCCCTCATGGGAAATAGACAAAGTGTCCCAGATTTTATAAGAAGTTTTACAAGCAGATATCCTGTTAAATTCCCCATCTCCTAGAGCACAATACAGGGCATTCATAGCTTTACAATTATTATTGTAAGCTATTTTAGTAGGTTCATCCCAAGTAGTTCTATCAGTTTCTGGAATTTTATATTGAGTTTCTATAGCATTCCAAATATCAAATCCCATACTTTCTAAATGAATTTTCATTTTAAGCTTCCACTGAGCATAATTTGTACCATTAAAGAAAGGTGGATGGTTGGTAGCAATACCTTCTAGTCTATTGTCCATAACTAGATTTTAGAAAAATATATTTAAAGAGATAAAATTTAGAAATAACGTAAATTTAAGATCTTTAAAGATGCAACTAAAATCACAGTTGAAAAAATAGAGTATTTTGAAAACTTTGATAAAACAATATACCTCTGATACCAAATGTTGGTCAGAGTGGATACTCAAGAGGGGGGGGGGGGGTAATTCAGTTCCAATAAAAATTTCTATTAAAAATATTTCTCTTAAAATCCCCCTATTTAAAAACAAGTTAAACTGTAGTGAATTTATACAGATTGTAAATGTTCAATTAGTTTCTCAAAGACTGATTAGGTCTCAGTTAATTTAATCAGAAGATTAAATTAACTTTTGAAACTAACTTACTGGTTCACAATAAGTATAAACACTTGCTAGTTTAACTATCAAAGTAACTTTAAAACAAATTGTATTTTAAAGTAATTAGCAGCGGAATAAAAAAAATAGTATACTTTAGAATGAAACTAAAGTGAACAATAGATATAACCAAGAGGTTCAGTCTCAAGATGAGACTTAGTCCTCTCAAACAATTTATATAAATTTGATCCACACCCTGGATCGGGGTAAACAAGAGTGAAAACACTGTCCAAGTACAAAGACCTCTACCACAGTTTTATGTGGGAAAACAAACAACAACTCACAGGCTGTCCAGGTCTTACTTGACCTCTACCACTATGCACAGTGGGATACAAGGGAGTTATAGAAAGTCTGTGTGAGGATTTATAAATCCTCTAGTTTATCTTAGGATACAATGTGTGTAAGAAATACACAGAGTATACACACATCTCGAAATGTAAATAAAAGAATCACTAAGAGAGTATATAAGAGTTTAGAATTCTCTAGTGATGTGAAGTGCATCTCTGGACTCTTTTGATTAATTAGAAATGTTTCCGAGTCCTTCTCTGGTTTTTTTCTGAAAAACAAAGGGTCGTTTTCTTCAAGTTGAGTTTGATCAGCTTGAGTGCATGAAGAGCTTTCGTTGTTGTTCTTCACTCCTTGAGTAAGATGTAGCTTGTGTTCTCCTTCAGAAAGAATGGATTTATGTATGTTCAGTGATCTTCAAGTATGGAATAGTCTTTCAGTATGCACCACTTTACAACATTCCTTTTTCCTGTTGTGTGTACTCTTTGTGCAACTACTTTTTTACACACTTTTCACCAAATTTTTCCTATATATATTTGTCCGGTTTTTGTCCTTCCTTTTATAGCTTTCAGCTCTGGAAATGGGAATGATTACCTTTTCATGGGTACTAGGTACGGTTCCCTGACATGCCAACAGTCCACATTAAGTAACATTGATTGCATTAAAATCATAATAAATGACTATTTCTTAATAAATAAATAATATTAACAAAAGTAGAGTTTGACTGGTTAGTATTTCATCAGTAGCCTTCTATCGGTAGTGGAGGACTTGTATAGCAGTGAGTTCCTATCGGTAGCTCTTTGATCTTGTACCGGTAGCTCCTTGTATTGGTAGCTATTACTCTGTGCATCAGTATCTCTATATACCAGTGACTCCTTCTATCGGTAGCTCTTGGTCTATCGGTAGCTTTCTTTGTATCGGTAGCTTCATAGCGGTAGAATTTCTTATATCGGTAGACTTACTCTATCGGTAACTCTGGTGTAACAATAGCTTGTATCAGTAGAATTTTAGTCTGTGCATATCGGTTGCTCCGTTCGGTTCCAGTGAAGTATATATATCGGTAGACTCATTCATACCGGTAGACTTATTCTATCGGTAGCTCAGCTTCTATCAATAGATATCTGTATCGATGGACTTGATCTATAGTGACATGTGCTTACCGGTGGACTTATACATACCGGTAGCTCTGCGTATCGGTGACCTTTTCTTATTGGTGACTAGCTCTATCGGTAGACTAAGTCTATCGGTAGACTAAGTACCAGTAGAGCTGTTTGTCTATATCAGTAGCTATAGGTATATCAGTGACTTAACACTTATCTGTTTTATGTAGAACATATCCGATTGAGTTAGAATTATTTAAAAATACATATAAACATAGATAAACATTGATTAACATATTTCAAATATTATTTTAATATAATTATCAACTTGATCATAGATTGAAACAATTAATATATAGATATACATTATTTGGGATTATCAAAGTATGTGAAAGCATAATTGGGATTATCAAAACAGGTGACGTCAACAGAACAAATAGAACAATTAATATTGGATGATTAATTCTAACTATGAATGACTAATAAATGAGTAGTAAGTAAATTTAAATGAATGGTATTGTAATGACTAAGATTTTCCATGTATTATTTTTGGATATTATGTGGAATATTTTCTTGACCAGGCGTTGAGATGACGTGCGATTCCAAGACCCGATGTGCCTAGAATAAATGTTTGAAATATATTGAATAGCAAGAGCGCACAATTTTCTTGAAAAATAGGAATAAATTCTAAATGAGAGCTCATATCAGAAATCCAAGGGCACCGTTGAGTTCAGAACACAAATTTTACCCTATGTGTGACATAACCTTTGTCGGTGTGAGACGTTTGTGGAAAAGTCATCACAAACATGAAAATGAATAAAATTATTAATAAAATTATTTTATTTTTATTCCATTTACACAGCGACCTAATTTTTTCTTTGAATACACGCTTATGAAAAATTTTCAGGGTTAGCCACATAACCTCACAAATCATTGGAGAGCTGTAGGAGAGTGTGGAACGAGATTCCATTGACAGACAATAATCAGATCAAGGATTGACAACTGTTGCGGGACGAGATTAGAGGATCTCACTAATGATCATGGAGAAAATCCATTCTTCATCATCGATCGATCTGAATCGAGGTAGGATGTTTCTTTATTTTGATTTCTTTCCCTACTTCTATTTCTACGATGAACACGGATCAATCAACCAACAGATTGAACCGAAGATTGTTCATATTGTGAGATGAGATAATTCTGTAGATATTCTATTAGGAGTTTATTCATTTATCATGGTTCTTCATTCATCGTTCTAAAGGCAACGAAATGAGGTCAAACGAACATGGTCGAGGTTCGTTCCTATTTTTCATGTTTTATGGTTTTCTCTTATTTTTCTATGTACATTCATCATCAAGGTTTCGTTTTCCTGGTGATTCAACCTAAATACCGAGGAATCAAACATTATGCACTCGTTTCTTGGTGCAATGACTCGATACCGTAGATCCTGACTCGATATGGTGCGAGGATTGTGCAACAATGATAGCAGCAAGAGAATCGGGACCAGATTGGCATGTTCAGGAGCTGTTCTTGGATGTGCGATGATGGTGTAGGTTTAGGATGATTCTTGAATGAATGAGGCCGCCAAAAATCATCTCTATGATGATGATCTACCTCGTTTGACCCAGATATGAGTTCTACGGGCATGATTGGTGGTGACAATGGTAGATCCAGGTGCTGGAGGAGCGACTGAAGATGTGGGATCTAGATATGAGAATCTAGAGAATTCCATAGTACATAGTGTGTAAGTCGTAGCGACACACCCTATGGCACCCTATCAGTAGTGGATAGGGTTTCAGGAAGGAGATAAGTATCACACGGTGTGTGACATTGTCACACGATGTGTGGTCTCATAGGGTACACAGACACGAGCTGGAGTACGCAGCCACAGGATTGCTATGTACTCCCACACAGACACAGCTAGGCTGGGCATATACGGGCTAAGCCATGTATCGGGACACGGGGTGAGGTACAAAGGTAGTAGAATGCTATGTACTTTCACACAAACATGAATACGATCACAGAGACAAGTTGTTTACATGGGTAGGACCCGAGGTTGAAGGGACACAGTGTGTAACCCTACTACATACCATGTACTCTTAAGACGTTAGCTCAGAGACCTTATCCTCTATATCCTGGACAAGTCTTGTTTGGGTTCATTCCCCATGTCCATTTCCTTAAGGGTTAGTATGGAATCACCTCTTACACATAGGACAACGATCCCTTCAGTAGGAATTCTTGGATAGAGTTGTTGGAATCCTTTCATGAGGCCCAGAGTAAGATCCTCTATTCATATTCACGCCCTATGTGGAGTTCTTGGTATCATCATGACCAATAATATGTGGGTACTGATCCTCTACTTAGTGGGTTAATCCAGATTGATTTGTTGGTATACCCCATGGCCTTGGG
This sequence comes from Viscum album, assembly GCA_963277665.1. NCBI lineage: Eukaryota > Viridiplantae > Streptophyta > Magnoliopsida > Santalales > Viscaceae > Viscum > Viscum album. The sequence continues at coordinate 1,868,743,825 of OY728120.1, read as the reverse complement.
AGTGATCATTATCTGTGTATTGTATATCTTCATACTTATAGAATATACTTTCTATAATGATACCTGATGAGAATTACCTCTCAGAATGGACATCATTAGTGTTATTAGACTCATGGAGTGTGTTCTCTCGGACGCGTGCTATGTGGAACCTTCGACCCAGAATCCTAGTATGTTATTATGGTTGTGTCTTACCTTTAGATTGTGTGTCTAATTGATTATATCTACATATTCTTGTTATATGTGTTGTATACATATACCTATGTAGAGCTTACTGTATTATTTAATTATATACTTTGTGGTTTCAGGGTGTCCTATTGGGTATTATTATACTCACCCCGGCACAGTCTTTACCCGAACATGTCGTGTCTTGTATAGAAAATAGGCCTTTTGAAAAATTCCTAGACAGACCAGGAACATACAGTGCTTCATGAGATCAGAAAGATCGAGGTGTGTTCTTGTGGTATATTGACAGTTGTACCCAGTTTTACTTTCAGCTGGACTTGTTTTTAGACTCTTTTTGATGGACTTATAATTGGACTTGTTTACTTTCCTTTTAATCCTATCGTACTTTGGTTGTGGGATTTAGATGTATGCATGCATGTTTTTTTAATTGTTCTTAAATTTAAGAATTGTATGAGTTTGGAGATGTGTGTGTGTGTACTTAGGTTAAGGCCTCCCATGTTAGTGATATATGCCTACCCGACACTAGTCGCCAGCTCCTGGCCTATTAGAGTCAGGCTTGGGGAGTTGCGACATGAGCCCCATTTGGACGAGTTGTGACAGAGTGGTATCAGAGCAGTCAGTTCTACCTTAGGACCTGAGTCTATGAGATTGGTTTGGGGAAAAATTATTAAGTGTTTCGAGTTCAGATTTTAGGATAGGGACTCCGATGTTGGTGTGGAGGCTGGCGCATCCTTACACCAGGACTCTGATTACCTAATTTTCAACTCAATAAATGAGAAAACTAGTTTCAAGGAAAAAATGGTACATGCATCATGTAAGAATGATTTGTGGTTTCCATGTACTTATTGAGTCAGCTATCTAGATATACTCATTGACTGTGGTACATCTTGTTTAATTTTAGGATGCCTCTGTGACGTATACCAGCTAGGATTCAACATCAAGAACACAAGGATGATCCCCTCAGTGATGAGGCATTGATACAGGGTCCAGTTCCAGAGAGGTTACATCTAGGTGGTTCACTAGCTATACCACCACCTATAGAGCAACACATGGTACCCGCGGTTCCAGCGGATGAGGTGCACAGACTGAGCACACTTCACGAGTTTCAGTGATAGTGACCCCTTAGGTTCTAAGGTGATCCCAACCCATAGACGGCTGAGGAATGGCTTGAGGAGGTGACCCAAGTTTTTCATCTGGTTAGGACACCAGCAGATCAGATGGTGGTCCTGATGGAGAGCCTTCTTCATGGATCAATAGGATAATGGTGGGGTTTAGTGATCGATTCATTCAATTAGGTGAATATAGCATAGTAAGATTTTGAGTTCCTTTTCATATAGGAGTTCTATCCAACTATGTTGAGGGATGTATGTATCTAGGAGACTCTACAACTCTAGAAGGGAAACACAACAATATCCGAGTATTCATTGAGGTTTACCAACCTCTCCAAGTACTCGAAGGATATGGTTCGTGACCAACTCTTCAGGGTTCTAGCCTTCGAGTGAGGGTCGCATAGGTACATTAGATCTAATGTCATACCTCTATGAATTACTACCTATTATAGGGTGATAGAGTAATATTTGGTGGTTTATAGTTTCTTGGATGAGCATACATATCTAGTGGTTTTCGGTAGTTGGAAAGTAGGAGCAGATACCTTGAAAGTAGGGAGTCGAAATCAGTCTCATAGACCAAGACGTGTGAGACATTTCAGGATGAATTCCCAAGACAGAGGATCTGTTGTTCAAGGATCACAGGGTGGATCCAGTTATCCCAGAGAGAGGCATCTCTACTCATGCGACGATAGGGGAAATCTTTCCCAAGATTGTCCGACCCACCATATAACTGAAAGTGATACTGTGGATGATCCACTGAGGTATAGGAAGCGCCAGGATTAGGTAGCTCCGTAATGTGGTAGAAGTAGTAGAGGATCTGGGAGATTGGAAGGAGGTATTAGATGCTTTGACTTGTTACTACCACCACTACCAGGTGGTCCACATCAGGCTTAGGGAGATGAAGGAAAAGGGTGGGTACAACTACAAGTGGTCGAGGCTTATGAACTAGAGGATTCAGGAATGATACGAGGCACGATCTGCGTCTTTTCTACCTTATCTATAGTATTGATAGACATAGATTCTAGTCATTCCTTTCTTTCTACATACCTTGTTCAAGAATTAGAGATTATAGTTGAGCCTTTGGCTCGACCCTTGCGCTTGGAGACTCCTACTGGAGTTGAATCAACAATCACACACTAATGCTGATAGTGTGGCCTAACTCTTGGAGGTGAGAGTTTATGTAGGGATCTCCTCATAGTAGTAATGAGGCCTTATGATGTCGTCTTCGGTATGGACCGATTATCTACAATTCATGATCAGATTGACTGTTTAAAGTAGATAATGCGGTGTGTCTGCAATGATGGGACCATGTTTTCCTTTATGGGTTAAAAGGAAACTTAGGTAGCATAGGATGGACTCAAGAATAGGATGGTGTAACTGATTACTCATTAGTTATCTATAATGACTGTTGTTGTAAAGGATGTTATGAGTTCTGAGTTTCCTAGAGTGGTGGCACTGTATGAGGACGTCTTCCCTGAGGATTTTCCATGATTACCTCCACACCGTGAGATAGACTTCTACATCAATATTCACCCTGGCATGAAACTGATATCTACACTAGTATATTAGATTAATCCCATAAAACTTTGAGAGTTGAGAGTGTAGATGGAGTACTTATAGAGGAAGGGATTTGTTAGACCCAGTGTTTCACCATGGGAAACTCCAGTTTTGTTCACCAAGATAGGGGACAAGAGCTTGAGGTTATGTGTGGATTACCGAAACTTGAAATAGGTGACCATGAAGAAAAAATATACACTACCAAGGATAAATGACATTTTTTATCGGTTGAGAGGGTCATGATGGTTGTGGAAGGCTGAACATAGGTCAGGCTATCACCAGTTTTGTGTACAGGATGAGGATATACCGAAGACAACATTCAGATATCACTATGGTCACTATGAGTACTTGGTGATGCCCTTTGGTGTGACGAACACCCTAGAAGTGTTTATGGGGATCATGAATGAGATATTTAATCCTTTCGTAGACTAGTTCTTGGTAGTCTTCATCTACTATATCCTTGTGTACTCGGTGTCTGAGGAGGAGCACACAAGACACTTGGTGATGGTTCTGAATATACTCTGAGAGAACCATCTTTATATAAATATCTTGAAGTGTCAGTTATGGATAAAGGAGGAACACTTTATGGGATATGTTATCTCAATATATGGAGTGGTAGTGGACCCAACCAAGGTTGAGAAAGTGTTAGCTTTGGATCCACCCAAGAGCATGACAGAGGTGCTGTCACGACCTGCTTTCACCAAGATGAGGGGAGGGACAATGAACTGTCAGACCCTTCCTTACTCAAGTTGAAGGAGAGACAATGAACCCCTGAGTCCCACCTTTAATAGGCCCTGGAGAGGCGACTAGCACCAAGGGTATATAATCACACATAATATGGAAGACATTACCCTTTTTATTTAGTAGGATTAGGAGATACGATGGTAAAAACCCAAGAAACTCCAAAACTAAAGGTAAAAGTAAAGACAAAACCCATTACCATATACATGTTCAAAGATAAACCCATATAAATACAAGAAAACTCCAAAGGGAAAGTACCAAAATAAAGAAGACAACAATGAAAAATATCTCAACATCCGAGCTAGTACAGTCCTACATGGTCCCCTAAGTCCTCCTAGAAACCTGAAAGTAGTTATATATATATAGGGTGAGTATACAGGTATACTCTGTAGGGAAAACCAAAAGCTTTGGTGCATAAGTGGGGAGGAATTCTAATGACCCGTGAGAAAAAGGAGATAACCAAAGCACCTAACAAGGGAAACTATCCACCCAAACCCACTAAGCCACTCTCCCCAAATAATACAGGTCAGGTAAAATAATAGTAATAACACATAAATGTTTGGGTACCCCACACCACTTTCCCACTGGTTATTAAAGACATCCTACGCGTCACACCTCCCCCACCATTTTCAATGCAGTCCCACTGTCACCCCAACAACAACCTTATGGGCCACCACAACCACGTATCCTGCCCGCAGACACCTGGGCCACCACAACCACACATCTCATCTGCAAACACCTGGGCCACCAAAACCACACGTAACCATGCCCGAAGACACCTGGGCCATAGCAACCACCACCACGCCCAAAGACACCTAGGCCTCATCCTGAAGACACTTGGGAAACAAAACCGCCCACACACACCTGAGCCAACCACCACAACCACCCTTCCCAAATAATCTTGGGCTATAATGGACCTCAGGCCATCACAGCCAGTCCAAAAAGTCTTGGGCTACTCGGGTGAGGGAACATAAAGCAGCTAATAACCAGCCATCCAATAGGATGTTGGGAAAACACCCTCTCCCATGAAATGGGGGTGTTCGACACAAAGTGCTCAACTTGGGTGGGGTGAAAATAAGAAACACAAAACTAAATTTATAAATATAGGTAAAAAAGCACTCATCCCAACCTAAGGGTTCCAAAACCACCCCATACACAAACACCCTCATCACTATTCATTCATATAAAAACACAACAACCACAACCAGAGCACAACTCATTCCTGGAAAACAATTCCCCATTGAACCCATTCTTGTTATCATATTCAAGTAATTCCATTTAAATAATTATTCACTACTGGGAAACTAATAGGCATAACCACAAGCCAAGTAAGGAAAAATAGCCAAGCATTAATTTAAGTATTCACACCCGATTCTCTTGTAAATTCACAACAACAAAAGGGATCTGTGAGATCCCTCAAAGTTTTGGAACCAAACAAAGCCCCCAACATACATCCCCACATGGACCTAAATCCACAAACCAACAACTGAACTACAAGGGATCCCATCCCCATCCAGGTCACCTCACAAGTATCTATAAAAACAACCATACATATCACCATAACAAATTAAGGGATCATATTTTAAACACACCATTCGTTAAGTTCCTTCTTTCCCTTTGGTTAACCAGGGTGATTACATAGGGTTTCTTGTTCATCAGGCATCCATTTAATCAACCGAGTTTTTGTGATTAACTAGTTTCCATGTTACAACCATTCAATCACAGGATTATCTAGAAAATAAAGGTTCATTAGTGCGCAATAAAGGACCACCAATGACCACAATTTTCAGTGGACATAAGCCCATACAATTCACAACGTATAAGCAAAGGTAAAAGAGTACAAAAACATCATCAAACACACCTATTCATTCTTTAAAAACCATTTATTATCTTCGTTAATATTTGGATTCATCCATCCCAAAAGGAACATTATTGCACCCACCCCTCATGATACACAGTAAAGAGATACGAAGGAAAAACCCTAATTAGACGATCAATGATCGAAGTTTTCCCCTCGCACCAAGAACTGAGGATGTGTGACTTACAGGGGAAGAACTCGAAGGACTCCAACAGTGAGTAGAAAAGGCTCCAACTTGGGCGCACAACTAGCCTTGGGTATAGGGATTCCAAACTCACCAAGGAAAGGAAAAGAGACCAGCTAAGAAGAAGAAAGAGACTCTATGTGATAAAAGGAGAGATCCCAGAGTTACAGGATATGAAATCTTGAATGACTTTAAAGGAGTACCGTGGTTTCTCCATGTAGTTGGGCAGTTACCCATGATGTAATTAATTGCTATTTAATAATTCTCCTCAAAGAGGTGGTGATAACAGCTGTGAGTTAAAGGGTTTCCTTCAAATGGGGAAAACCACATAATAGGGGCAAAGCTGAAAAGTACAGGAAGAAGGGGTGACATAGGGAAAAAGACACATGTTTTGGTAAGTCAAGGGTCACCTGACTCTTGAGGGATTTTATATATCATTTATGGAATTTAAATGGATTTTAAAGGGGTATTAAAACACTTTTATTTGAAAATATACATTGCGGGAGCATAACTGCAAAAAGTCGAAAACTGAAAAAAAAAACAAAGGGTGGGACACCGTTTGGTGAGACACCGTAACAGTGCCACTATCATGGTGCCACTGGTTTGGTGGAACACCATAAGTAGTTCCACCATTGCAGTGTGTGACTATGACGGTGCGACTGCTATGGTGCCACCATCACGGTGCCACCGTTACTGGTGCCACCATCACGGTGCCACCGTGACTGGGGCCACCATCACGGTGCCGCCGTGACTGGTGCCACCATTTCGCTGGAACCATTTGGTGGAATTGAGTTTTTGGAAAACTCCTTAATGAGTCACTGAGGGTCCCCAGGATACCCCAAACACTAGAAATTTGACAAAGTAATGGACTAGGATGGTCCGGGCTATTACAGGTGTGAAGATTCCTTAGCTTGATAGGATATCACTGTAGATTCATACATGATTTCTCTAGGATATCAACAACCATGACAGCTTTGACCTGAAAGGGAATCCTTTCATGTGGATAGAGAGGTTACAAAAGGATTTTCAGTAGTTGAGGAAGATATTGAAGAGTGCTCCCATATTGAGATTTACAAAGGAGGGTGTCGAGTGTGTAATGTTATGAGACACATCAGGAACCAAGATTGGTTGTGTTCTGATGTGGAGGACAGTAGCGATTTCCTATGATTAACGTTACTTGAGAGTGCATGAACAAAACTACACAAACCATTATCTTGAGTTAGAAGTAGTAGTATTTTCACTAAAGATGTGGCAACAATACCTGATGGGTGAGTGATTTATCATATATTATTATTACAAGAGTATTAATTATATCTTCTCTTATAAGGATCTTAACTTGAGAAAGAGGAGATGGCTAGAGTTCTTCCATGATTATGAATTAAAAAATTTCAATACTCTTGGTAAGGGTAACGTGGTAGTGGATTCCCTTAGTAGAATATCTTTTTCACTGTTGCTGAACGAGGCATCATAGCTATTGGCCTTGGTACAATTATCCTTTGTGGATGGAGATGGAACAACTTACCTCCAATTAATGTTTGTCACCCCTCCACTAATGAAATGATTCAGGGAGGCACAACTTATAGATTTTTACTATAATACCCTATGTACTCAGATATCCACCGTACATACTCTTGATGGATTTTATAAAGTTGGGGAGTAGGTCGTTCTTTTTAGAGGATGCACAATGGTAGCAATGACAGTGCATGAGGAGGTTCTGAGATAGCTTCATACATCTCTTTTGGTGGTACATTCTGGTGTGGAAAAGATATACCAGGACCTTATACATTAGTTTTTTTTGTCTAGGGGTGAAGAAAGTATTTATAGGGTTCATCTATCGATGCCTTACTTGTCAGCAAGTAAAGGTTGAGAACTAAGTTATAATAGGTTTAGCTCAAACCCTTGAGGTTCTAGAGTGGAAGTGGGAAGAGATATCCATGGAATTCATGATGGGATTACCATTTATGTCCAGGGGACATGATTCCATATGGGTGATTATAGGCCGACTCACCAATTTCTCCAATTTCTTAGCCATTCGGGAGTACAGATATTGAGACACCTCTACATGTAGAAGATAATACGATTCCATGGAGTTCCCTCGATGATCATTTCTGACTGTGATGCTCACTTCACATCCTGATTATATAAGGGATTGCAGGAGGTATTTGGGACTTAGTTATATTTGAGCACAATGTTTCACCTCTAAAATGTGGGATAAACATAGTGGACCATTTAGGTTTTGGAGTACATTCTGTGAGCTTTCATGTTGGACTTTGGCCGTAGTTGGGAGGATCACCAACCATTAGTGGAGTCTTTATACAATAAAAACTACCATTCCACCATTAGTATGACACCATTCAAGATTTTTTACATATGACCTTATAGGTCACCACTTTGTTGGACTATCCCAGGAGAGTCGGTACTCATGGGCCCAAAGTTGGTGCGACTAACTACCAAGAAGGTGCAGATCATCCAAGATCAGATGAAGACTGAATAGATCTATCCGAAGTCTTATGTAGATAGAAAACATAGGCCTTTGTAGATAGATGAGGGAGACCATGTGTTCCTACAGGTTTCACCTCAATGTGTATTATGGAGATTTAGTTGGGGTGGCAAGCTATCACTGAAATTCATTGACCCTTACAAATACTATGTAGAGTTGGTGACGTGGCATACTGCTTAGCTCTACCACCGTAATTATACCTAGAAAACAACACCTTCCATGTGTTTCAGCTGAGGAGGTAGGTGCATGAACCATCACACGTTATCGACTAGGGTGAGATGAACATAGAGGATAAAGTTACTTTTTTTGAGTACCCAGTAGAGATTGAGGGTTGTAAGGGGATGATTCATCATCATTGAGTGATTCTTTTAGTGCATGTCTGATGGTAGAATAAGAATATCCTAGAGAGAAAATTGGGAGTAGGAGGCTCAAATTCGTGCTCAACACCCACATTTCTTTGTGTAGCCCTTGTTTTTTCTTTTCAAGATGTAAAGTCCCAAGGTGGGGAGAATTTCATGACTAATATTTTCTATGTATTACTTTTGTATATTATATGAAATATTTTTGAGACCAGACACTAATACAACATACAATTATAAGGTATGGTGTGCTAGGAATAAATGTTTGAAATATATTAAATAGCACTCATGCATAGTTTTCATAAAAAAGTAGAATAACTTATAAATGGTGTCTCATATCATAAATATGAGGAAACCATTGAGTTTAGAATGAAAGTTTTACCCTAGGAATTAAATAACCTTTGTATCTATGGGGAGTTTGTGGAAAAGTCTTTGCGAGCGTGAAAATGAATAAAATAATTAATAAAATTATTTTATTTTTATTCCATTGATGTAGTTACCTAATGTTTTATTTAAATACACACTTATGGATTTTTTTTTGTGTTATCCACATAACCCTACAAATCATTGGAGAGCCATTAGAGAGCGTGGGATGAGATTCTGTTGATGGACGACAATCAGATCAAGGACCGATGACTGATGCATGACGACATTAGAGGATCTCACCAATGATCACAACACAACTCCATTCTTCATCAAAAATCAATCTTAATCAAGGTAGGATGTTTTTTTATTTGTATTTCTTTCACTGTTTCTATTTCTATGATGTGCATGAACCAATCAACCAACATATTGATCCGTAGATCAGTCATCTTGTGGGAGGGGATAATTCTGTGAGAATTCTATTGAGAATTTATATATTTATTATGGTTCTTTTTTCATCATTATAAAATAATATAATTGAATCCAACTAAATATGGTTTATGTTTGTTCATATTTTTCATGTTTTGTGTTTTTATACCATTTTTCTACGTGCATTCATCATCAGGGTTTTATTTTCCTGGTTATTTGACCCAAATAATGAGGAATCGAATGTTGACACCCATTTCTTGGTGCAACGACTCGATATCACATATCCAAACATGGTATGGCATGAGGATCATGCGATGATGAAATCAGTGAGAAAATCATGAGAGAATCATCATGCACAAGGGCGGTTCTTTGATGCGTGGTGGTAGTGGAGGTTCAAGATAATTCCTAAACAAACGAGGCCATCAGAAATCATCTATATGGTAATGATTGACCTTAGTTGAACCAGATCCAAGTTCTATGGGCATTAATGGTGGTGAAGATGGTTGATCCAAGTGCCAGAGGAGTGGATGAAGATGCGAGATCTAGATATAATAATCTTTAAAATTCTATAGTACATGGTATGTATGTCGGAGTGACACGCCGTGTGGCCCCTCTTAGTAAGGATTAGGGTTTTATAAAGGATATATGTATCACATTGTGTGTGGTCACATTTTGTGAGATTAGCATGTACCTTAGAGGGTATAAAGACATGGGATAGAGTACACAACCACAGGCACACCATGTACTCCCAAGCAGACACGACCAGGATGGGCATACACTAGATAAGTCGTATACCAAAACACAGGGTGAGGTACACGAGCAGTAACACATAGTATACTTTCACATAGACACAAACATAGACCGTTTACATAGGTATGAACCGGGGTCGAATGGAAATGGATTTTAACTATACTACATGACATGTACTCCTAATATGTTGTCTTGGAGCCCTTGTCCTATGTATCTTGTACAAGTTTCATTAGGGTGTGTTCCCCGTATCCATTTCCCCAAGGGTTATTATGGAATCACCTCTTATAAATAGAATAATGATCACTTTATCATGAATTCTTGGATAAAGTTGTTGTAATACTTCCATGAGGCCTGAAGTGAAATCCTCTATTCATCTTCATGCCCTAGGTGGAGTTCTTGGAATCATCATGAACAACACTACACGGGCATCGATTATATACTTATTGGGATAATAAAAATTGAGTTGTTGGTATACCCAATGGAATTGGGAGTGATCCTCATATATTTATCATATCTCTTCAGAATTATAGCATATAATTCCTATGGAGAGACCTGAGGAGCATCACCTCTTGGACAAACATCATCAGTGCTATCAGACTCGTGGAGTTTTTTCTCCCAAACGAGTGCTATGTGGAACCTTTGAGCTAGAATCCTATGTTGATATTACAGTTGTGACTTACCTTTATACTGTGTTTATTATTGAGTATATCTAGATATTATTGTTATATGTGATTTATAAATATACCTATGTAGAGATAAATGTATTCTTTTGTTGTATGCTTTGTGGTTTCAGGATGTCCTATCGGGTATTGTTATACTCACCCCTTCACGGTCTTTTCCCATATGTTTCATTTATTATATAGACGATTTACCTTTTGACAGAGTCCTAGATGGACCAGGACCAGATGGTTTTTAGTGAGTCTGAACAAACCTAGGTGTGTTCCTACGATATCTTGACACCAGTCCCCAATTTTACTTTCAGTTGGACTTGTTTTCAGACTCTTTGTGGTGGGATTGTATTTGGACCTATTCACTTTCCTTTACTTTCTATCATACTTTGGTTGTGAGATTTAGATGTATGAATGCATGTTTTTTCATTTGTTTTTAAATTTCAAAATTTTATGGTCTTGTAGATGTGTGCATGTGTATAGGTACTTAGGATAAGGCCTCCCATGTTAGTGATATGCCTACTCAGTGCAAGTCTCCAGCCCTTGGCCTATTGGAGGAGGGATTGGGGAGTTATGACACAATCTCCATTGGGACAGTTCATGACAGGTATTAAGTAAAATAAATTTAATTAAGGTTAAATATAGATGAATAATAAACTTAAATTTATAATATAGGAGTTAGAGTGTATTTTACCAAGCGGGAATCCAAGGTAAGGGTTCTTCAAATCAATTTTATTTCTTTAAGACATGTTTCTTATTATGAACATATTTTCTTTTATATACTTTAAATACTTCTTGATTGATATATTTTATCACAAGTCCAATTTTTTATTCAGGGGATTTACACTTTCATTTCATACACTCCCTTTCCTTGGTATTCAATTCATACATTACCAAATTCATATGGGTTTTCTTGAATTAATATCCTTTCCTTGATTCATAATAATTCTTCTTTGACTATGTTATTATTAGTTAGATATATGTTAGGAATGCGAAGACTCCTTACATGATTTCGGTTTCTTGAGTCTAAAAGGAGTGAATCTGAAACTTGGGTTCCAGATCATGTGAGAGGATAATGGTTGCTAAAGACCGACATAAGAAAGATATCTGGAACCAAGGTAGGTAAGAAATAGAATATGGACATATAGAAGCATAGATGAGTGGCATGGAAGGATAATTCATCATTATCAAAGGCTATGTAATATTCATTAGGGAATGTGTGGAGTGAAAAATTCGAGATGATGGAAGTAAAAAATCAGAACTTGTACGAGGTGATCATGGAAGTTTCAAAGGTTGAATAAAGATAAATTTAAATTTTCACTGGATGATAGTGTTTGAGGAGTTTAATAATAGGAGTAACCAGAGGCGTCCAAGACCAATGATGAGCTCCCTAATAAATTTTGAAGGTGGTGGAACCAGTTTCACTAGTTGGGATTCACTATAAATAGGTGGGGTGGGGTCACTTGTAAACAAGAAATTATAATCACTATTTATTCTTCCATTAATATAAATAAATTAGTAGTGTTATCTTGTGGAGTGGTATTAAATTTGGAACCTTGTAATATCTCATTTCCATTCTAAAATTTGTTTGAAACATTCTTTTACTTGAGTGTGTGAGGAAGGGAAATTCAATGCAATGTATGGGGTGAAATTTTTCTTCTCAAATATAGTACATCAAGTTTAAGGGGTCTTCATATTCTCAAAAAAAAAACAGTTGAAGTTCTACTGGTTTTCTTTTGGATCGGTGGTTTCAGACCCAATAAGTGATATTAGAGTAGTTCTATTCTGGTGACTGATCCCAATAAGTGATATATATATAGTGGATTATCCATTCCATAAAAACCTTGAATTCCATTAAAAGTATTCAAATCATAATCAATGGATAAAGTGGAATGAGAAAGTATTGATCAGAAAAAACTTGGTGATATATGGTTGTTGTGGGAACAAAATGTTGTATATAACATTTGGGAGGTGAAGACCACAGTGGAGTTGATGAAATTTATTAACGATATGTATGAGAAAATAATAAAAACTAATAAAGTGTTTCTAATACAAAGGTTATTTTTTATTAAAATATTGTATAGAAGACCACTATCTGATCATGTAACACCCTAAGAATTTATAAATAAATTTAATAGAAAATGTGATGCACACAACACCGAGTCTCTACGAAACTACACTTTGTTATTATAATTATCTAATAAATACAGTTATAACCTAGCCATGAAACATAATTTTTCCACTTATATGAATTGAATTTCTAAAAATGGACATACACATACATAGTTGTGTTTAGTAAGATATTTAGAGTCTGATAGGATCAACTTAATTTTTATTGAATAGTGAAATATGGTAATTTACCGTATATATATATTATAAGTTAAATACACTATTCATGACATCATGGATCATGTAATAACACTTGGTTAGAACTCAAATGCACCTATTACTATTTTTGGTCATAATAATCAAACACTATTTCTTGTCTTGAGCAAAATAATAAAATAAAGAATAAGATATTGACAAATCACTCCTCTCCTCCACTATAAAACCACCCCTCACTCACTCTTCTACTCACTCTTCTAAGACTTGAATATTCTTAAAGTTATTAAAAAATACTCTTCCCTAGTCTCTACCCATGTCTAGGAGATCTTGGTCTTTCCAAAAGACCACAACCCCTTCCCTTATGGAGGTTCTCAAGGAGGATATTTCAAGAGGTAAACCCTCTTCCATTTTCTTTTAATTTCATTCTCAATTTGTTTTATTTTCTTGTCTTAACCTCACCTACTATATCCAAATTATCACGATAAATCCATTATAAACCATATAATACAATTTTATCATGTTAATTTAAGATTCATCATCAATCTCCTTTCTCTCTTTTATTTAAAAAAATTAAATCACCACGTGAGAGGTGCTGATTTACAACCTTCATGGATGACGAACCTTTATTCTTCAATTTATCCTTCAATTCTGGTCATGAAACCATTTTTATGGTTGAAAAAAATATAATATATGTATTATAACCTATTTAATGTTCTGGAACCAGTATATATACATAATATTAATTCATACAACCAAACTAGTTCGTAATAATCGAAATACATCCAAAATAATCTAAATGAATGTAATTAATGTTTTATCTAATAATTCATCCTAATACCATGTAACAAAATGATATATATAAAGATTTAGAATTTTTTATTTTCATTAATAGTATATAAATTCAATTCTAGATAATTATATCCATTCTACATGAACTTCTATACTCATATACAAGTATATCGATCGTGAAAACTAAGGAAATGAACACCCCCGAGCGACAAATTTGTATCTTATAGCTCATATAAAAGTACATAAATAAACTTAATAAAATTATAAAAAATAAAATATATATATATAATTTTTTTAATTAATTAATTAATGGATTTAATTTTATCATCCAGGATGTTAAGGTCAAGTGTAGAACACGTTCAGACATAAGGTAAGGGTTTTCTCAACTCACATTCATTTCCATGAGATATGCCTTACTTGAAAATATTTATTGCTTGAGGTGTATTTATACTATAAATTTATGTATAGTATCATGAATAAATTTATTTTCATTTTATTTAATGTAACATTTGATGATTATTAATTTTGGGGAATATGATTCAATTGATTAGAAAGTGGTAAGGGTTTTCTACCCGAACATCTATTTTCATTCGGGTTACTCTTATTCTATACTTACCTCAATGAAAATATTATTTATTCTTATATAATCTTCATAAAGTCTTTTTTAATGTTCTATATATGTGTACCAATTATAATCCTTATTTATTTTATGGACAATTACATTTTTTAAAAGGATATTTCAAAAATTCTTCCCGATAAACAAGCCCATTTCAAAGGAACTTCTTGAATTCTTACTTATTTATGAATTCACTATATAATATATTTTAAGACACCATTATTTTTATAAAATCACTAATTTTATTATGAAAAAACTACCTTAATTCACTTATGGTTTTATACAAATATTTTTCCAAAATAACTCTTCTTTTCAAAGTAAAAGAGTATTTCTATCAAGAATTACACAATGATTTTATAAGAGTGTTTTAATCTATTATAAAACTCTTGTTGATTCATATGTTTAATTATGATAAATATTTTATGATATAATATAATATGTTTTACTGAATTTTTTATGATTATTTTGACTATGGATATGCTATTTTGAAACCATTCACCATATTACTTCGAATGGTTAGTGTTATGTTTAATGATTGGGGAAAGTTATTTACATTTCATATATTAGTTTCAATATTAATGTATATGTTGTTTATGTTTAACCCCTCTCATATGAGGAATAAATTAGACTTAGTAAGTGTTGGGTGGGGTCCTCTATAGCCCCTCAGTGCATCGGTAGGTCTCATGAGACAAACTAGATATGGTTTTGGATGATACCTTACCCATTTAATAGATTATTAACATGAAGCCTTGATAATAATAGATTCTAGCATGAAGCCTTAATAGATTTTTGGCATGAATCCTTGAATCTATATTTTTTATATCCATATTTATTCATTTAACTAATTATGAAACTTGTAATTGGAAGTCCATGTGATTATTCGACTACTAGAATATCCATGGTTATATTTTATTATGGAATTATTCATTAAGATTTTATTCCCGCCATATTATGCTTAAGTATATGTTTAAGGACATGTATTTCTAGATTATAAAAATGAATTTTGTTTATTATTATGATTACTTCTATTATATTACATACCATTACTGAGTATCTGAGCTCAAACTTTTCTTATGTTTTATTTCCCCTAGGCTGAGAAGATGAATAATATGAATGACTTACAGGGATAATCTAGGAGTTATGGATGTTTCCAATGGAAATGCTATATTATTTTTCCTTTCAAAGTGTAATTTTAAACATAAGTATGTATCCGGTTTTACAAAACTACTAAACTATCCATTACTTTAGGATTTGATTCCTTGTAATCATACCAATGTAGTAAAATAATGCACTGACTTCAGGCTTTTGGGGTCAGGGTGTTATAGTTGGTATCAAAAGAAGTTTAGTAGAAAACCTTGGGAACTAGATTTAGAAAACATAATTTGGGGAACATAACCCTAATATATACTTTGAGGATAAGAATAGAATAATATCCAAGAATTTTTTTAAGGTAGATATTATGTGGCTATTCCTAGAAATACATCCTTTCCTCGATACTACAAGTGGATATGGTTCTAGCATAGATGTACCTAGTAGTAACAACTTTGACAAGGTGTTTTAGGCTTGACTCAGGGTAACCTAGTACAAAAAAATAGGCCTCAATAAGCACCTATTTTAGCACTCCCAAGAGATATTCTTAAGATAATTCACATTTTATTTACAAGCCATTACGACAGATTTAAAAGTAATTTTTTCCTCAAAGAAACCATGTTTATGATTACGAGATTAGCTATGAATAAGATTTAAATTTATGCTAAGTATTTTTCTAGTTGAGATTATATATTATGATTAATAACCTAATATACTATATGATATTATTTAGAAATGGTGCCCATCGAAAAGAGTGGAAACCGCATGAACATGCGTATCCCATTTAGAGATTTCCCTCATATACAAGATAATGATGTTGGTTATGGAACTACGAATCATACTGAGCAACTTATTACTACATTGGGACAACTAAATTAGGTTATAACCAATAATATTACCCATATAGAGCATCCCGATCCAAAACATTGAGGGGTAATGTTAGAACACTTCATACGACAACAACCTCCATCATTCAATGGGAATACAAACCCATTTGTAGCAGAACAATGGATAAGTTCCTTATAGAAGATATTTATAGATTTGGGATATAATGAATGAGATAAGGTTATCATGGAATTATACCATCTCTCAGGAGATGAAGATCAATAGTTATCATTAATTCAAGACACAAAGGAGGAGGAAGAAATTGAAAATATGAAATGGATGGATTTTAGGGAAAATTTCTTGGAGAAATACTTACCTCGTGAATAGAGATTATATATGGAGAGACAATTCTTAAGTTTGAATCAGAAATAGGATGAAAATGTTGCTAAGTATGAATTAAACTTTACAAGGTTATCAAGGCATGCCATAGACTACATACATAATCCAAGGTGCAATATTGATCGTTTATTTGATGGACTTTAGCCAATTCAATGAAGGGAATTAGTCTCCCAAACATTCTCATCATATGATGATATGGTATCCTGCACTATAAATATAGATAAATAATTATCTAATCCTTATGGTTCTAAAGGTAAAAAATAGAAAAAGAGGACGACATAGAAAAATATGGATAATGTGAATAAGGGAAATATGTATTTTCCAACATGTGATACTTGTGGAAGGAAACACCTTGGTACATGCTTAAAATAAAAAAGGAGTTTACTTCAAGTGTAGAGAAAAAGGTCACCATGCTTAGGATTGTAAGAAAAAGAAATAATTTCATAATTTCCAATGCTTCAACTATAAGGATATAGGGCACTATGAAAATGAAAACCCTAAAATCCAAGGTAATATATCCCAAAATAAGAAAAGGGATCAAATCCAAGCTTATGATGTTACTACAGTCGAAGGGGAATAATTATATTATTTATGATTTTTTAGATTCATGAATTATGTTTTACTATAGTACTTCTTTAAGGTATTGGAATCATGCATGTTTTAAAAAGGTTTAAATGTGATCAAGGTATTCAAATGTTTTTTTATAAGAGATACATTTTGTTGTCATGGGGGAAAATATGATGTTAAGTGACATTTCTTCTAAATATTTGGACTTTAAATTTTTGATAGACATAATTTATATGAGTCTTAAGATTAACTATTTATGGAATGGATTAAGACTAAATTATTATTTTTGATAAATAATTATAACCATTTTGGTTTCAGTAAGCATTTAAAGGACGAGGGAATGACTTATAGATCATTTGATCAAAGTTATTCATGTATAAAAAATCATATTGAATATCCGTATTTTGGTTTAAGAAGTGAAGTAGAGATAGATCTAAGCACAACCAAAGGATAAGATTATAACATCAAGTAAGTTTATTTTCTAAATTGCTTCTATGTATAGTAAAATAAACCCTCAACTCTAGGAAAAACATTTTAGAATAAAAAAATCATCTATTTACTTTTCTCTTTAAGAAATAAATGGTCTTTTAACCTATCATATATTTATGGATTATGATGTTTAACTTTCTAATGAATATATTCCCATTCACTCTCTATCAGAACTTGGTGGTTAGATTTCTTTTCCATGTTTATGTTTTCACTTTACACTAATGTTATCTTATTCAAAGGCCTAATTTTGTGCTAACCTTAAATTTTTTCCTTTCCCTATTATTAAGGGGTTGTTTTATTAACCCCATTTCCAATGTGGGTACCCCAAAAATTAATTTTCAACTATCAACCTTTAACTTTCAAAGTGAATATTACAAGGTTGTAATTTATTAAAGGAGGAGAGAATGTAACACCCTAAGGATTCAAAAATAAATTTAATAGAAAATGTGATTCACACAACACTAAGTATCTGTGAAACAACACTTTGTTATTATAATTATCTAAGAAATATAGTTATAACCAATCCATGAAACTTAATTTTTCCACCACTATGAATTGAATTTTGAAAAAATAGACATACACAATTATGTTCAGAAAGATATTTAGAGTTGGATAGGATCAACTAATTTTTGTTGAATTGTAACTTACCCTTATGAATAGTAATGTTACCCCTTATGAATAGTAATTTACCCTTATGAATAGTAACCTCACCCATGAAAGTTGAAATAAAATTTAGGCACCTTATTAATGAAATCGAATATTTTAAAAATTAATAATTAA
This sequence comes from Viscum album, assembly GCA_963277665.1. Lineage (NCBI taxonomy): Eukaryota > Viridiplantae > Streptophyta > Magnoliopsida > Santalales > Viscaceae > Viscum > Viscum album. The sequence continues at coordinate 1,868,725,245 of OY728120.1, read as the reverse complement.
GTGTTGGTATTTTCATGAGTAATAAATATTTAATTACAATTTTATAACTAATAAATTTATTTAAAATAAAATTAATTTTCATAAAATCTATTAATAAATCAATATTTTTTTGTCCTATGATTTTAGGATATTTTAATGAGACCTTAGTTAATTTTCAAGGTGTTATAAAATCAGTTTTAATTTTAAAGACTATATTTTTCGAGTGAATGATGTTTTTAATTAATAATTGAATTTATGATATTTACTTTTTTTTGATAAAATAGAGTCCATTTATGAATTATAAACATTGAAAAATGGTTATGGTTATCTTTTGGTATTTTTATGAAATATTTTATTTTTCAGTTAATAGTGGAATACAATAATTTACCACATATATAAATTATATGTCAAATACACTATTCTTGACATCATGGATGATGTAATAACACTTGTTTCGAACTCACATGAACCTATTACTATTTTTTTTCACAATAATCAGACACTATTTCTTATCTTGATCAAAATAATAAAATAATGAACAAGATATTCAAAAATCACTCCTCTCCTCCACTATAAAACCACCCCTCACTCCCTCCTCTCCTCAATTATCTAAGCCTTGAATATTCTCAAATTTATGCCCAAATACTCTACCCTAGTATCTCTCCACACCCAGGAGTTCTTGGTATTTCCAAAAGACCAAAAATAATTCCCTTAAGGAGGTTCTCAAGGAGGATATTTCAAGAGGTAAACCCTCTTCCTTTTTCTTTTAATTTCATTTTCAATTTGTTTTATTTTCTTATCTTATCCTCACATACTCTGCCAAAATGATCATGATAAATCCAATATCACATATATACTGTAATTATATCATTTTAATGTAATATTAATCATCAATCTCCTTAATCTCTCTGTTTTATTAAAAAAAACAAAATCATCGTCCGGGAGGTGACGATTTACAACCTTCGTGGATGATGAACCTTCGTTCTTCAATTTCTCCTTAATGTATGGCAATGAAAACATTTTCATGGTTAAAAAAAACTATAATATATATATTATAACCTATTTAATGTTCTAGAACCAGTATATATACATAATATTAATTCATATGACAAATCTAGTTCGTAATAATCGAAATACCACCAAACAAATCTAAATGATTTTCATTAATGTTTTATCTAATAATTCATCCTAACACCATGTAAAAAAATGATATATTTAACCATTTAAACTTATATATGTTCATTAATACTATATAAATTTAATTCTAGAGAATTATATCCATTCCCCATGAACTTTCATACTCACATGCAAGTATATCGATCATCAAAACCAAGGAAACAAACGCTCCTGAGCGATAAATTTGTATCTTATAACTCATCCAAAAAGACCATAAATGAACTTAACAAAATTATAATAAATAAAATACATGTATATAAGTTTATTAATTAATTAATTAATTAATTAATTTAATTTTATTATCCAGGACGTTATGTTCAAGTTAATATCACGTTCGGACATAAGGTAAGGGTTTTCTTAACTCACTTTCATTTCCGTGAGATATTCCTTACTCACCACTATTTATTGGGTGTGGTGTATGTATACTGAAACTTTTCATATCATATCATGAATATATTTATTTTCATGGTATTTAATTTATCATTTTATGATATTAATTTTGGGGCATATGATTCGATTGATTACAAAGTGGTAAGAGTTTTCTACCCGAACCTCCATTTTCATTCGGGTTACTCTTATGATATACTTACCTCAATGAAAATATTATTTATTATTATTTAATTCTCATAAATTCTGTGTGAATGTTCAATATATGTGTACTAATCATAATAATTCTTTATTTTATGGGTATTTATATGTTTTAAAAGGATCTTTCAAAAATTCTTCCCGATAAACTTGCCCGTTTCAAAGGAACTTCTCGAATTATTACATATTTTAAAATGAACTCTATAATATATTTTAAGACACCATTATTTTTATAAAATCATATATTTTATTATTAAAAAACTTCCTTAATTAACTTCTAGTTTTATATAAATATTTTTCCAAAAGAAATCTTCTTTTCAAAGTAAAAGAGTATTTCTATCAAGAATTACATGATGATTTTATAAGAGTATTTTCATCTATTTAAACACTCTTGTTGATTGATATGTTTAATTAGGATAAATATTTCATGATATCATATAAAATTTTTTATTTAATGGTTTATGATTAGTTTGACTATGGATATTCTATTTTGAAAGCATTCACCATATTACTTAAAATGTTTAGTGTTATGTTTAATGATTGAGGAAAGTGATTTACATTTCATATGTTAGTTTCAATATGAATGTATATGTTGTTTATTTTTCACCCCTTTCATATGAGGAATGCATTGGACTTATTAAGTGTTTAGTGGGGCCCTATATAACCCCTCGATGCATCATTAGGTCTCATGATATAAACTAGATATGGTTTTGGCTGAGGCCTTATCCATTTAATAGATTCTTGGCATGAAGCCTTGTCAATAATAAATTCTGTCATGAAGCCTTGATAGATTCTTGTTATAAATCCTTGAAGGTATATTTTAGATATCCATATTTATGCATTTACCTCATTATGAAACTAGTAATTGATAGTCCATGTGATTATTCGACTAGTAGAATATCCATGGTTATATTTTATTATGGAATTATTCATTTATCTTTTATTAATACCATATTATGCTCAAGTATATGTTTAAGGGAATGTGTTTTTAGCTTCTAAACATGCCTAGTGTTTTTGTTTATGATTACTTTAACTGTATTTCTTACCCTTACTGAGCATTTGAGCTCACCCCTATCTTATATTTTATTTCCCCCAGGTTGTGAAGATGAATAATATGAATGAATTGTAAGGATAATGTAGGAGTTATGGATGTTTCCAATAGAAATAATATATTATTTTTCCTTTAAAGTTATAATTTTGAATTTATGTATGTATCTGGTTTTCCAAAACTACTAAACTATCCCTTACTTCAGGATTTGATTCCTTATAATCATACCAATGCAATGAAATAATGCACTAGCTCTAGGCTTCTAGGGTCGGGGTATTACAGATCATGCCAATGAATTAAACATAATTCCAAGTTAGTTGAAATCAATAAGAGTAAAGTTCATGGATCTAGTTTGAGAATTTCTACTACTCTCATTGCTTTTGGAATCGAGGGATGTGATAGTGATTGTGGTAAGAAATTATTATGGAAAGACTTGCCTTATTTTTGAAGACATTTGTGATCTTATTATGAATTAAGAGATTAAGTGGATGGAAGTCTGAGAAACTTATATGTCATGACTTGACCCAATAGGGCTTGATCCTCAACTACTCAAAGGCCACCTCCATAGGCTAGGGGCTAGCGACAAGTGCTGAAAGGCATAAATAATACAGGAGGCCTTTTCCCAGTGTACCTGTACACACACACCCAAACATATCTACGTAGAAGTGAAGATGAATAATAATAAAATATACAACATCTAGAGAATGAACATGCATTTAAAATATATAGGGATTATAAGAGTACAATATCATAATCTGAAAATTAAAAATGGGAAAAATACATGCCCAACTAGAAAGATGTAACAACTTGACAAAACTGAAAAAGTAAATTCATGAGAGATCCCGACTCTAGATCTTCAAGCCTCAACCACTATACATGGTCTAATGTACCAGGGTATCCTAATACTCATTTATAATCACCATCGACCTTTCTGTCATCTACATAAGACACGACACATGTGAAAAAACCCATACAGGTGTGAATATAGACATACCCAGTAGGATGCCCCAAAACTGAAGGGGGAGTAATAAGAGACATGATAGGAATAGAAAACACAACCCATAACAAGAGAGTAAAAACATAAAACAACATGGATATATATATATATATATACATTCTCAAAAAAAAATAAGCCTAAATAAGTGGGAAATGGGATCTTCATATCACATCCTATATTAGGAAAAGAGTATTCCATCAGCTCTAATGGTCCATCAATGATGCCCAACATCTCACGCATCTGTCCAAAGAAACATCCACGTTGAACCATAGATCACCACTATACCACACAATCGAGGTAACATAATCTTGAGGTAAAGGACCCGCATCCTAATTCCATAGGGGGAAACCAATCAGTTGATGGAGGAACCACACCCTAATTCCATAGGGGTACCACTCATTAGATAGAGGACCCATGCCTTAATTCCATGGGGGGGGGGGGGGGTACCACTCAAAAGATATAGGACCGATGTCCTCATGCTATGGGGGGGGGTGATAATTAATAGATAGAGGACCTGTGCCCTAATACTATATGGGGGGGGGGGGGGGTGGCTACCCCTCAATATATAGACGAACCACACCCTAATTCCATGTGGGTGGGGGGGGGACCACTGAGTAGATAGAGGACTCGCACCCTAATGCCATAGGGGGTACCAATCAATATATAGAGGAACCATTCCCTAATTCCATAGGGGTTACCACTTAGTAGATAGAGAAACCACACCATAATTCCATGGGGGGGGGGGGGTACCACTCAGTTTATAGAGGATCCACACCCAAGTCCATCAGGGGGCACCACTCTAATGATCCTACCCAATCACTGACATTGTCGAGGGACACATAAAGAAGTTTCACATTCATAGAACATCACAATGTATCTCAAAATCCATTATTAAGGCCATCATCATGTTCTAAATGAAAAAAAACTCAGGATATGATACTCATGGGCCAAAATACGAGTCCAAATGAATGAGGTATAAGAGTTAGAATTTTCCTAAAAAAGGATGGTTCATGGTGTGTAATGGGATCCACATGGTGTGTGGTCACTCTATAATACCTAGTTGTGTCCCTTTCTAGTACTCAAATCACTTCCTATGTATCCCTATATGATTTTTAAAGGGAATACATGGTGTGCCTCAGAAACTCAGGGCCCTATCCATGCTCTTATCTATGTTCGTGTACCTTGGTCATGTCTGTGTACTTTGGCCATGTGCCTAGTCATTCTATGTCCATGTACTCCTTGAGTACATGGTGTTTCACCAACACCAAGTCATGGAATTGGGGGCCCCACACAATATGTGATATTTAACTTTCCAGAAAACCCTAACCGCCACATCCAGGGGCTTTACACATTGTGTTCTTCAGACTACACAATGTGTAGTTGAGTTTTTCATAGAATCTCAAATCTACTATAAGATTCTTCAATACATGAATTCTATGTCAAATAACACATATGGTCCACATTAAAATGAAAGGTAATCCTTCTTTTGTCAATTTTGGCCCTTTGGTGGCCAGAAATTAGATCTCTAATGGTCTATATAAAGCCTTTACGCACCTTGCGCATTCCATTCCACCACCTTCTTTGTCTCAGATCCCAGATCCATGAAACAATCACCCACATCCCATTATTCATATCATTTCATACTTATATTTCAAAATCGTCTACCACATGTGAATCCATCATGAATCTGGGGGTTTGATCGAGCTCGATCCTGCTTGGAAATGTTGAACCATGGCCTCATAGGCCTAAGACAAAGAACATGAAGAACGATAGGGGGAAAAGATAAAAAATGAGGGTGAAAAAATAATTGTCTAAACATTCATGTATAAAATATACATATTGGGATTCCTGAGGTGACAAACATTCCATAAATTGAATAAATAATTTAAAACTGATACATGAGCTCATGAAAAGGCTCATAATAAATGCAGATCAAAGAAAATGAATTGATCATGCTTAATATTTTAACCATATGGGGTATAATCAAAAAATAAAAATTCTTACATATATTTGGATTGTTAATTGATGAATAACGTGCTCACCAATAAAGGGGAGTAGTCGCTACATTTTCTAGTCCTCGATTTTCCTGGATCCATAGGCTCATTGTTGTCTCATCTCGAATCGTCAATAAAGAACATGGAAGTATCCTCTTAATGGTCCCAAGGATATGTGTATAACCATGGTAATTTTTCATAATAGTGATTATACTGAGGAAATTAGGTTTTATGTTTTTAATGAATGAATTAATCAAATAATTAATTAATTCACTAAACACACCTGCCAACAACCACTTTATCTGAATGCCCTGCGCCGACCAACATTAGGTTTCACCTAAGGTAAACCTACCGTTAAGAATTCAAAAATGGTATTATATTTCTAATATGATACTTTATTTAAGAGTTTTACCATTTTTCATGAAATCTATGCATGTGTAATATAAAATATATTTGATATTTTTATAAAATTAATTTTGGGAACATTGGGCCTTAGAATCGCACGTCATCTCAATGATTAGCTCCAAAAGTATTCCTAGATATATTTAAAAGTATTTTAAGGAAAAAATAGGGTCTCTAAATTATTCCCTCCTATATTTTCATCCTAAAAATGAAAAAATAAGCAAAAAGGTCGAGGTATTGAGCTTGAATATGGCTGTCTCGCTCCCAGGAGCTCTCCTATATTCTTCAGTGCTACCAAAACACACTAAAAAAAGGGGATGGTCTATCCACATGGGATCCTCTTCTACTGATCCTTGATCCCCACCAAGTGCTTCAAAAAAGTGGATCCATCCTCTATGTCTAGCTACCCATAGTTAATAATGTGCATGGGGTCATGCATGTATTTTCTCAACTGTCATACATGGAAGATATCATGCACCCGCTCCAACTATGAAGGTAGGGTGAGGTGATAATCAACTTCTCAAACCCTCTACAAGATCTCTAATGATCTGATGAAAATTATGGATATCTTTCCTCGCTGACCAAACCTCTACAAACCTCATCGCGGGGAGAATATCAAGAAAAATTGGTCTCCTATATCGAACTCCAAGGGCCTACGATGTCTATCTTTATAATATTTTTGTCTTCTCCAAGCTATAATCTTCCGCTTATAGATGACATGGACCTTATCCTTCATCACTTTCACCATCTATGGCCCAAAAAGTAATGCCTCTCCAATCTTAATTAATCATAAGGGTAACCTACAAGGTTTCCTGTATAGGACCTCAAAAAGTTCCACGTTGATATTAGAGTCATAGCTATTATTGTACATAAAATATACCAATGGAAAGTGATCCTCCCAAATATAGATGAAGTATAACATTCAAGACCTCAACATATCCTCTAGAACCTGGACAATGTGCTTAGTCTACCCAAATTTCTACGGGTGGAATGTTGTACTCATCATCATCTGGGCCCCGAATGGATCATGCTGGTCTCCCCACAACCATGACATGAACCACACATTATAGTCATAGAAAATAATCGAGGTCACCCCATGAAGGAGGAAAATATCTTTTATGTAAAACTTCCCTAAAATATCCACTGAAATTAGCTCCCAAATAGAAAGGAAGTGTGCCGACTTCATGATTTGGTCAACTATCACCCATATGGAATCATTTCCTCTCATTGTCCATAGAATCCCGGTAAAAAATTCCATGGATATGCTATCTAATTTCCACTTTGTTATCTCAAGGTACTGCAACAAACCTTCCAAAACTGGTGCTTATCCTTCACCGGCTGATAGGTGAGACACTCAGAGACAAACTCAGCAACATTCCATCTCATTCCAGACCACCTAAACAACCGCTAAAGGTATCTATACATATTCCCAACACCTGTATGTATAGCTAAAGAATATGTGTGAAACTATCTCATCACCTCCTACCACATCATGATTGGGACCACCTTCCATCCATGGAAAAGGATGAAGTGATTCCCTTCTTTATAAAATCAATTAGGTGAATCTACTGAGGATATTTGGTCATGTAATACCTCCCAGTCGATGTCTCCTAACTAGAAATCTCTCACACACTAAAGTATTGGAGGATTCGACACCATCAAATGAAGACAAGATTCCCTACCTCCTCAACTAGGGTCAGCTACAAGGGATCCAACTACCCTGATGCTTCCTACACTAAACGATCTTGGGACTTCCTTCTAAGGGCATCTTCCACCAAGTTTACCTTTCTATGAGTATATACTATCTCAAAGTCAAAGTCCTATAAGAAATACAATAGGTAGTTATACCTTAGGTTGACATATCTCTGAATGAAGATATACCTAAGGCTCTAATGGTATGAGTAAACAATAAAGCGCTCTCTAAGAAGATAGTGACTCTACATACTCCAAGTGAAAACTATCGCTACTATATCTAGGTCATGAGTCACATAGTTTTTCTCATGGGGTAATAACTATATCAAACCATATGTTATAATTTTCTATATTTTCATCAAAATTCATCCAATACCATCTCTAGAGGCATTACAATACACTAAATACTCCACACCCTCCTCTAGTAGCCTCAAAATAGGATCATTCATCAACCTTAGCCTCAACTCCTCAAAGGTTCTCTAGCACTACTCAGTATAGGTAAAGCGATTCCCTTTCTACATTAGGGAAGTCAAAGGGTTTCAATAGTGGATAATTCTTCCACAAACATTATTTAGTACCCTAACAAGATAAGAAAACTCCACACATCTAACATGCTCTTGTGTGGATGCTAAGAAATCACTACATAAATATTCACTAGATCCATTAATAATCCATGATTAGAAATTAAATTCTATAGGTAGTGAACCTCATGAATATATAACTGGTACTTCGAGAGCTTACCATAAATTTGGTACTTATAAAGAAAATCTAGGACCATCCTCAAGTACTCTACATGATCCTCCTCTGAGACAAAGTATATGAGTATATCATCAATGAATAAAATAAAAAATCGTTCCAAGTATGAATAGAAGATCTGATTCATTAAATCCATAAAAATAGTTGGGGAATTCATTACACCAAAAGGAATCACCCAGAAATCATAGTGTCCATAACGACATCATAATGGCATCTTCAGAATACCAGACTCACGAACTCTCAACTGGTGGTATCCAAACTTGATATCGATCTCCAATAACCATATCACACCTCATAAATGATCAAATAAGTCATTAATCCACATTAAGTGGTTCATTTTATTTTTTGTGGCCTGGTTTAGGTGATGATAATCCACACAAACCCCCAAGATCACATATAAAATTTTCAAGAACAACACTGAAGATGCCTAGGGGACACACTGGGTATGATAAATCTCTTATCTAGAAGGTCCTCCAACTACAATCGCAACTCCCATAGTTGGGAGTGGCCATCTGATATAACACATAAGATATCAGATTGGTACTAGGGTTAAAGTTGATGCAAAACTCCATCTAATACCTCTGAGGTATTCCTAGAACATCCTCGCGAAAGACATAAATAAAATACTCTATGAATAAAGGAATATAGATTCTTGAAGAGCCTATTATGCCAAGGGATACACTCTCTAACTGATGGGTAATGGGTTGTAGAATCCTTTTCACAAAACACACTCATCCCACTATGAGATCTCTCTCACCCATAAAGGTGAATCTCATCCCATTAGTGTGAAGGTATTTTAATCATCTGTGATGATAACTAATCTAGGATCGAACTATGAACAACCAATCTATACCCAATATGACATCATAAGGTGTCATTATGATAACCAAAAGGCCCCACAAGAACCTCTCTATACCAATCAATACCTCACACTACTAGAAGATAAAATATATAAAAGAAGCATTCCCTATAGGAACCTCAAGACAAATATTCTATCCTAAAGACTCAATTAGAAAATATGTATCTCTCACCAGGATTAATGAGACTAAGTAATGACTCACACCCATGTATACTAGTACTAAATAAAGACTATAATAAACACATATTGTACTTATAATCATCTCTTGTGCCACTGGGTCATATGATTCCATAGTTTGTAGCTGCCCAAGAACTGACTTCTAGCTCCTTAAGCTTGACATGACCCACCTAGTGGTGGTTATGGAAGGATATCATAGCATTATACAACACAAAAATATCATCCTCATGGAGTCATACCTACTCCTATACCAGCTCCACCTCCCTGGGGGCCACCCTACCCTCATCTGGGAGATCCGTGATCATGGAGCTGCCTCTACCATGGCGATCCATCCACTATCATCTTGACCTCATAAATAAGTTAGGTCTCAAAATCACATTCCATGTGACCTCTCCCATCATATGCATAGAACCATACCTCTACAGATTGCCCTGGTCTCCTCCATAGTCCTTGTTCTGCATGACCACATGTGTGAGTCTGGTCATGGGGAGGTCTCCTACAACAAGACCATACCAAATAATGACTACTAGATACTACAAATGACTCATCCCCATGATTCCCATTGCTAGCTCCAACTACATGGTGTTACTCTTTTGTAAATCTCTTCATCATCAGAACCCACTCCAACACTATGAAATAAGTGGGAATGCACAAGGGCACCACACTAGAATGAATGTCTCTGTGGACACCCTTCTAAAAATTCAATGCTCAGAAGTATCCATCTCAAATCATGTCGATAGAGGACTGCATAAGGTCTGTGAACCTCACAACATACTCAAAAATTTTCATAAATCCCTACTAATTATCTATAAGCTCCTGAATCTGAACTGGTCTCAAGCATGAGGGGTAGTAATCCTCATGAAACAACTGCTAGAAGTCAGTCCATGCGAGTGTTGACTCATCGTACATTAGTGTAACTAGACTCCAATAGTGCCCAGATGCTATGTGGAAAAGGTTGGATACCAATTCAACCACCTGATCAATCAGTTTTTGGATAATCCTGGAAACTTGGATCACTAACTCTATCCAATCCTCTGCTACTTGGGGATTTTTCTTTCCATATAACCTTAGTGGACTCTAGCACTAGAACTCATAGAGTGTTCTAATATTGTGCGCATCCTTAGTTTTCTTTGCTAGTATGGTCTACTGCTTGAAAGGTTAGGGTGATGCTACTTGTCTACCTCGAGGAAGGATATCACATTATGGAACCTAAATTGAGGACTCATCACTGATCAGATCATCATCACAATCTAGAATCAGTAACTTAGTTGGTTGTCTTTGTGGAGGCATCCTGAAAATTTAATCATGATGTACCACATTTAGATGAGCATATATAAATAATGAACCGACTCAATAAGGAAATTCAAAAGACTCAATCCTATACGATACATATAAGAATATTACCTGTAACCAATATATCGATATGTAGAGTCAAAAAGTAGGTGATAAGAGTCCTGATGTATAGATACGTTGGCTTTCGCACCAACACTGGGATCCCTATCCTGAAAGTAGCACTAAAAACACTTTAACACTATTACCCTAAGTACCAACCAAATACTTGTTAGGGGACAACTCAAAAAACCATCCCAAGTAGTTAACCACCATTAATATTAATTCTTCATGCCCCCACCCAATGGGGTTCAAGATGTGACTTCCCCAAACCCACCTCTATAGGCTAGGGTATGGTGAAAATCACTGAAAGGCATAACTAATATGGGAGGCCTTTTCCTAGTGTACCTGTATGAACACACCCAACCATATCCATGAAGAAGTGTAGTGGAATAATAATAAAATATTCAACATCTAGAGAATAAACATGCATGTAAAACATATAGGAAGTCTAAGAGTATGACAACATAATCTGAAAATTAAAAAGGGAAAAAATACACTCCCAACCAAAAAGATGTACAAACCTAAAAAAACTAGAAATGTAAAGTGATGAGAGATATCAGCTTCAGATCTCCAAGCCTCGACCACCATATGTGGTCTACTATACTAGGGTATACCTATGCTCCTTTATAATCACCATAGACCTATCTATCATCTGCATAAGACACAATACATGTGGGAAAATCTCATGCAGGGGTGGGTATATATATACCCAGTAGGATGCCCTGAAAGCTAATGGGGGAGTAGTTAAAAGACATGATAAGAATAGACAACTCAACCCATAGAAAGAGAGTAACAACATCCAACAACATGGATAAAAATATATATATTATCAACAAAAGAATCCCAAATTAGAGAGAAAGGGGATCTATATCTCACAACCCAACCTAGGAAAAGAGTCTACCATCCGTTCCAAAGGTCCATCAACAATTCCTAGCATCTCGCGTGTCTATCTGAAGAAAAATCCAATTAGAACCACACCTCAACCCTATGCTGCATAGTTGAGGGGAAATAATATTGAGTAATAGGACCTATTCCCTAATATCATGGGGGGGGGGGGGGGGTGTACCAATTAGCAGATGGAAGACCTACACCCTAATTCTATAGGGTGCACCACTTAGTAGATAGATGACCGAGACCTAATTACCTAGGGGGTACCACTCAGTAGATAGAGGACCCACACCCTAATTCCATAGGGGGTACTACTCAGTAGATAGAGGACCCACACCCTAATGACATAGGGGGTACCAATCAATATATAGTGGACCCCCACCCTAATTCCATAGGGGGGGGGGCACTCCATAAACATAGGACCCTCACCCTAATTCCTTTGGAGGTACCACTCAATAAATAGAAGACTTGTACCCTAATGCGATAGGGGGTACCACTTAGTAGATAGAGGAATCCCACCCTAATTCCTTGGGGGGGGGGGTAACACTTAGTAGATATAGGATCCTCACCCTAATGCTATAGGGGGTACCACTCAGTAGATAGAGGACTCATTCCCTAGTCTGTTAGGGGGTACCACTCTAATGATCCTTCCCAATCACTTCCATCATATAGTGTTTCCTAAAGAAGAATCACACTTGGAGAACCTTGAATCATATCTCAAAAATAAACTATGAATGACACCGCTATTTTATAAATGAAAAAACACTCATGATAGTCTACTCACAATCCAAAATATAAATAGAAACAAAGGTGGTAGGAGGGGTAGAATTTTCCTAAAAAAGGAGGGTACACGACATGTAAGGGGACCCACATGACATGTGGTCCTTCTCTAATACCTATTATTGTCCCTTTGTAGTATATGTATCACTACCCATGTATCCCTACACAATGTTTAAAGGGACTACATGACATGCCTCATCCACCTAGGGTCCTATCTGTGCTCCTGGCCGTGTCTGGGTACCTAAGTCATGTCCGTGTACCTTGGTTGTGTGCCTAGACACACCCATGTCAGTGTACTCCTAGATTACACACCGAGTCACCAGAACTGAGTCACATGATGTGTGGAGGTCCCACATGGCTTGTGATATTTAACTCATATGAAAACCCTAGCCATCACAGATAGGGGGATACACACCATGTGTTATTCAGAATACATGGCATGTAGTTATATTTTTTTAGAATCTTAGTTCTATTCTATAAATATTATATCCACACCTACCACATCTAAACACAACTAAGGTTCACCCAAAAATGATGGGGAAGCCTCTGTTTATCAATTCTGACCCTTCAATGCTCAGAAATAGGATCTCCGATGGTCCGTCTGAAGCCCATATGTGCCTCACACCTCCCATGCCATTACCTTATTTTTATCGGACCCCAGATCCATGGAAAAATCACCAGTATCCCATGAATAATCCCCTTTCATCCTTAGATTGTAAAACTATCCACCGTACATGAATCTATCATGAATCTAGGGGTTCGATCAATCTTGATGCTTCCTGACTATGTAGAAATGTGGAACCATAGGCCAATGATGAAGAATACAAAGAAATATAGGTGATAAGAACAAAAAATATATTTCAATAATCATTGGAAAATATTTCATGGCCAATAGATACATATTGGGATGCATGGGGTGAGAAACATGGCATAAATTGAATATTTTTTTTAAACTAATACATGAGCTCATGTAAAGGCTCATAATAAACACAAATTAATGAAAAGAAATTGATCATACTTAATCTTTTACTCATATGAGTAATAACCTCAAAAATGAAGAGTTTTACCTTGATTCAGATCATTCATTGATGAAGAACGTTCTTACCAATGAACAAGAGTATTCATTGCGTTTGGTACGCCTTGATTTGCCTGGATCTGGAGGCTCATTATTGTCTGATCTCAAATCACCAACAAAGAAAGTGGAAGTCTCATTTGAATAGTCCCAGGGTTATGCGACTAACCTTGTAGATACTGCATAATTATTCCTATATTTATGAAATTAGTTTTTAGGTGTTTAATGAAATAATTAATGAAATAATTAATTAATTCACTAAACACACCTTCTAATGACCTCTTTATCCAAATTACCTGTGTTGACCAACCATAGGTCACACCTAGGGTAAAAATCACATTATGAATTTAACCGTGGTCTTAGATTTATGATCTGATACTATATTTAATATTTATCCATTTTTTATTGAAAACAATGCACATGTAATATAAAATATATTTAATATTTTAGTAAAATTAATTCTGGCAACACTAGGCCTTATAATTGCACGCCCTTTCAACACTTGAATTTTAAAATATTCCTAGATATATGTAAAAGTCTTAAAAGGAATAAATAAGGTCTTTAAATTATTCCATCCTTAAATATTTTTTTCCCTATAAAGAAAACTAATCAAAAAGGTTGGGATAATGAGATTGCATCTAGATATTCCACTTAAAAGAGCTCTCACACATGCTCCCATGATTCCACAACACATAAACCAAGGGTATGGTCCATCCAAAAATGGTCCTATCTTAAGGATACTTGATCACCACTAGGTGATCTGAAAAAGTGGATCCATAATTGATGTCCAGCTTACCCCAGTCAATGACGTGCATGGGTTCATGTACATATCTCCTCAGCTACAACATATGGAAGACGTTGTGTACTCACTCTAAATATAGGGGCATGACAAGGTATCAAGAAATCTCACTGACCCTCTATAGGATTTCAAATGACCTGATGAACCTTGGATATAACTTTACTTCCTATAAAAACCTATACAATCATTTTCATTGGGAGACTCTGAAGAAAATGTGGTCTCCCAGATCGAACTCCAAGGGCCTAGGATGTCAATCTGTATAATATTTCTATCTACTCCGAGCTATCCTCATCCGCTCAGAGATGACATGGAAATTCTCTATCATCACCTGTACCATCTATATCTCAATAAGAGATGCCTCATTGATATTAGTCCTATATAAGGGTGACCAACAGGGTCTCTTGTATAGGGACTCAAAAGGTGACATGTGGATAGTAGAGTGGTAGATATTATTGTAATCAAACTCTACCAATTTCAAGTGACCCTCCTATATCTGGATGAAGTTTAACAAGAAAGCCCTCAATATATCCTCAAACATCTGGATAGTACACTCGGTCTTCCCATATGTCTGGGGGTGGATGGTTGTACTCATCCTCATCTAGGTCCTGAATGCCTCTTGCAAGCCTCTTCAAAACCGTGACATGAACTGAGCATAAAAATAAGATACAACAATCCAGGGAACCCCATGAAGGTAGATAATATCCTATACATACAACTACCCTAGAATATCCACCAAACTATACTCCCTATTAGTAAGAAAGTGCACCAAAATCATGAGCTGGTTAACTATCAACCATATGGTGTCATGTCCTCTAACTGTCTATAGAATCCATTTCATAAAGTCTATGGATATTCCATCCCATTTCTACTCCGGGGTCTTAAGGGGATACAAAAAACCTACTAAAACCTAGTGTTCATCCTTCACCTGCTGATAGGTGAGATAATAAGAGATGAACTAATCAATGTTTCATTTCATCCCATCCCACCAAAACTGCTTCTGAAGGTCTTTATACATCATACCCACACCAGGAAGTACAACCAAAGGATATGTGTGAAACTATCTCATCAAATCATCTCACATCATGACTGGGACCACCATCCATCCCTAGAAAAGGATGACGTGATTCCATCCTTTAGAAAATACATTAGGTGAATGTCCTGAGGATATATAGCCATATAAAACCTTAAAATCAATGTATCCAAATTGAGACTCTCTCAAATGATGAAGTAGTGTAGGATTCAACACCATTGACTGAAGAAAAGATGACCCCTCCTTCTCTACTAAGTTTAGCTTCAAGGAATCCAACTGATTAGAAGCCTCCTACATGAAACAAGCTTGGGACGTCCTTCCAAGGGAATATACCACCATGTTTCCCTTCCAAGGAGTATAGACTATCACAAAATCATAGTCTTGTAGGAACTCTAATCAATTCCTTTTACTTAGGTTCATGAATCTCTATGTGAAGACATAATTGAGGCTATGATGATCTTAGTAAACAAAAAATCACTATCCCAGAAGGTAGTTCCAACACATCCTCAGAGAAAATACTACCATTACTAGCTCTAGGTCATGAGCCATGTAGCTCTGCTCATGGGGTATCAATTATCCTAACCCACAAGTGATAATTGATAGTATCTTCATCCACAAGAAACTTATCCTGTCTCCAGAGGAATCAAAATATACTATACACTCCACAACCTCCTCCGATAGTCTCAAAATAGGATCACTCATTAGTCCCAAACTCAACTCCTTGAAGGCTCACTATCACTATTCAATCCAGGTAAACGACAACCCTTTCTACATCAGGGTAGTCTAAGGGGCTTAAATACTAGATAATTCTTCCATAAACCTCCTATAGTAACTCACCAAGCAAAGAAAAATATACACCTCTAACACGCTCTTGGGTGGCTCCCAAGAAGGAACTACATAGATCTTCGCTGATTCCACAACTAATACATGTTCATAAATGACATGCCCCAAGAAGTGAACCTCATGAATATAGAACTAGCACTTCAAGAGCTCACCATAAAGTTGGTTCTTACAATGAAAATCTAGGAACATACTTAAGTGATCTACATGTTCCTCATCTAATGTAGATTATATAAGTATATCTTCAATGAAGACAACAACAAATTAGTCAAAGTACGACTGGAAGATTCAACTCATCAAAGTGGTTAACATGCTGGGTAATTCTTCGCACTAAAAGGCATCACTGGTAACTTATAGTGTTTATAGAAAAATGGAATGAAAGATTCAAAATATCAGCCTCACAAACTCTCAGCTAGTGGTAGACATACCTGAGATCGATCACTGAGAACTATATTATGCCTCAAAAATAATAAAAGATGCCATCAATCCTTGACAAGGGGTACTTATTCTTTATCATGTCCTAGTTTAGGTGATGATATTCTACACAAAGATGCAAGATCTCATCCACATTTTTCATGGACTACATTGGATTTTCCTAGGGGGACACACTAGGTCAAATAAATCTCTTCTCTCGAAGGTCCTCAAACTACAACTGTAGATATTTAATCTCAGTAGGGCCTATTTGATATGTTTTAGAAGATATCAGAGCAGTCTCAAGGTTAAAGTTGATAGAAAACTCCATCAAACACATCAGAGGTAGTCCCATAACATTCTCAGGGAATACATCCATAAAATCCTCAATGACTGAAGGAATCTAGATTCTTGAATATCCTACTATACCAAGGGCTACACTCACTAACTGATGGGTAATGGGATGAATACTCCTACTCACAAAACTGATTTGTCCCACAATGATATCTCTCTCACCCATAACGGAGAATATCATCCCATCAGTGTGATGGAATATGAATCATCTGTAGTATTAGTAAATATGGTATCAGAATGTGAACAACCAATCGATATCCAAGATGATTTCATAAGGTCTCATTGTGATGACTAAAATTTCCAACAAGAACCTCTCCCCACTATGCGATAGCTTGCACCACTGGAAGATAAAAGATATAAAAGAATCATTCCCCAAAGAAACCTCAAGAAAAATATACTGGGATAGAGTCTCAATTAGGATATCCATATCTCACAATAGGAGTAATTAGATAAAGGAATGAATCATACCTATGTCTACTAATAATGAATAAAGAGTATAATAAACATAGACCATACCTCTAATCATCTCGTGGGCTGCTAGTTCATATGCCTCTATAGCCTAAAGCTACCCATAGCCCTGACTTCCAGATCCCTAAGCCTGAAATGGACCATATGGTGGTGTTAGTAGAAGGATCTCATAGTGTCACCCACTACCCACATCTCCTCCTCTTGGAGCCTTACTTGCTTTACTACCAGCTCCAACTCTAAAGGGACCAACCTACCCTTGTCTAGGAGATCCGTGATCATAGAACTACCTCTGCCTTGGAAGTCCATAATCTATAAAACTTACCTCCTAAACACGTGAGGTTGAGAAATAACATTCCATGTGACCTATCCCATCACACTAATATCACCACCCCTCTCTGAGATGCTTTGGTCCCTTGAAATATCCCTGTACCGCACAACCATGTGTCTGAGTCTGGTTATGGGGAGGTCACTAATTCTAAGACCCTTACAATTGATGCCTGATAGCTACTAAAAATGACTCATCCACATGATTCCCATTGATATATTCATATTCTTGGCATCCCTTTTATAGAAATATATTTGTCTCTAGAACCCGCTCTAACACTCCAACATAAGTGATAATGCACAGGGGTACCACAATGACCCAAATGTATCTGTGGATACCCTACTAAAACTTATGTTACTAGAAGTATCCATCTCAAATAATGTTTAGGTAGTACCATTTAAGTTTTTTTAATCTCACAACAGACTCATCCATTGTCATTCCTCCATACTGTATCTCTAGAAGCTCCTAAATCTAAACTGAGCGCAAGCATGAGGGGTAGTACTCCTCATGAAACCATTGTTGGAAAATGGTCCATGTGAGTGTTGACTCATTAGGAATCTATATAACTAGACTTCACCAGTGCCCAGATTCTCTATGGAAATTATGGATTCCTATATAACCACATGATCAATTAGTGTCTGGATGATCCTAAAAACTTAGATCATCAACTCTAGTCAATCCTCTACTTCCTGGGGATATGGATTTCCATAGAACCTTAGAGGCCTCTAGAACTAGAACTCGTCAAGTGTTCTAAAACTACACACATCATTATTGTTCTTTAATAGTATGATCTACTACTCGATATATGGGGGTGTTGCTTCTTGTCCACTTGGAGGAAGGATCTCACATGATGGCCCCTGAACTAAGGTCTCATCACTCATCAGATCTTTGTTACGATTTATAATCGGTAAACAGGATGGCTGTATTTACAAAGGCATACTAAAAATTTAATCAATATGTACCATGATCATATGATCATATATATACGGGGAGATGACTCAAAAATTATAGTCAAAAGACTCAACACTATGTGATTCATGTACCATTGTTCCTTGAAACCAATGTCTTGGTATTCTGAGTAAAAAAGCAGGTTATCAGAGTCTTGTTGTATGGATACATCAGCTGCCACACCAACTATAGCATCCCGCCATTTTATAACATAAACTTTCATTACATTACACAAAACTGAGGATCGTTAAGGTTTAGTGTCTTGGAAACAAGGATCATAATACAAAAAAAAAACATAAAAACATTCTTCTTAAACACTTGAAAGGCTTCTCCTTTAGTTCATCCTATGTTCATTATGCATCTCATAACCTAGGGACATACATCAAAAGAAAGGGTGAGCAGAAGGCCCAGTAAGGGAAACAAGAGGAACATTTTACATGTGAACTTGAGATACTTCAATAAGGACATGAAAAGAACTTTAAGGCATGATAAAGAAATCATGAGGCATTTCATAATAAAAATAAAATTTTTCATAACTTGAAGATGTGGCTACATCATTTAACATAGACAATCATGAACATATCACCAAGGTCCATCCCCAAGGTGTCATTTGAAAATTACCAAGGTTATTCACCAAGGTATCATGAAAATTGTAATCTCTAGTGGTTACATCATTACCCAATGCATTGGAGCGCTATCAGGGAGAAACCTTAAATTTGCCTTTATTATCATGTGAGCCACATATATCATCATCAAACATTTCATAAATAACCCATATAGTATAAAATAAATGGGTTTCATTTCATAATCATAACGTTTTAAAAACTGCTTTAAAGACATGATCTTTACGGCACTTTAAACCCACGGAAGGGAAAGTGGATCTCATGTATGTAAATCCCAGAATTTAAACTAGAAAATTTTGATATATATGTGAATACCCTTGTAGAAATAAGAGCTTTGAGTATTCACTTTATAACATAAAATAATTTTGAGAAAAGAGGGAGAGGCATTTTGAGACGAAAATTCTGCAGCATAACAGCTATGTTTTGGGGTTTTAGAAAACATTGAAAAGAGAGGGGACATGGGTCACCCACTCATAAATGATCCATAAAACAGTAGGGGACAGAATAAGAAGGATATATGGACATGGTAATGAAATCTTAAGGAAATACCATTTGAAATGAAAAACATGGAAGGAAGACAAAAATTAGATTTCTCTTATGAAAATTCGGCAGCCTAACGGCGTCACTTAAACTTCAATAAAAAAGAATTGACAAGATCAAATAGGGTCCCTAATCATATGATCATAAGAGATAAGTATGATAGATATGGAGATCATACCCCAACATAATAAAAAGGAACTTGAAAGACTTGACATGAAAGTAGAACTTTGAAAAGAATGAGAAGGGTGAAAGAATCCCTTAAAAATTCGGCAGCCTAACGGCGTCACTCAAACTTTCATAAAATGAAATGATGAGAGTAAGATGGGATCTCTCATCATATAAACATGAAAGGGCAGTAAGAGGAATATAAAAGAACATCCTCTCACATAAAAACATGGAGCATAAAAGGAATGACATAAAAGAGATTACATGAAAAGAAAGAGAGAGGTCGGATCCCTTACCTTAAAACGTGACTCTTGAAACTCAAAGGATTGGACCTTGAGGGCTTGGGGGAACCTTGGGAGGACTCCTTGGAAGGTAAGAAGACCAGAAATTCGTTGGGGGAGAGTTGGGAGTGAAAACTAAAGGAGGAAAGGGTGGGTATTTATAGGGAAAGTGAGGGGACAAAGCATTAAAGGCCAAGGGACACCTCACTAGTGGTTTTGGCAAAACCATGGGCTTGCCCATGGTATTTGCCCATGGTATTGGCCACTTGGGACACCTCACACCTTATCTTACTATTCATAATTCGACCATATTGAATATATACTTAATACATCATTTAATGATGTCATTAAACACCCGTAACTTAAAAACTATACTTTCACTATTCACCGAAAATTCAACTTTCTCAGAATAATCCCAAAATTTCACCTTAACCAAATATCAATGATATGATTTCAAAAATGAACTCCATTTTATAAAAATAATTTTCTAAATATTTTTAATTTTATTTTTAAATAAATACACTATTCACCGAAAATTTATTTTTTTAGAAAAATCCCCAAAAATTACCATAACATAATATCGATGCTCTGAGTTCAAAAATAAAGTCATTTTTATAAAAATAATTTTCTAATTATTTTTAATTAAATTTTTAATTAAAAAACACTATTCATCCGAAAAAACTAATACTTGAATAATAATTTATGAAACCGTTATTTACCCATTTTATTGAATCACATTACTTAATCAAGGTGCCTAGATTATATTAAAACATTCTTTGAGTGAAAATTACTAATCCATTTGGTCACATTACTAATCCTAAGCGTAAAATCACTATTCATAATTTACTATTCATCAAAAATTAAGTTGATCTTATTAGACTCCAAATTCCTTACTGAACACTTTTGTAGAAGACCATTTTTTGAAAATCATTACACATCATTAGTTATTTAGGGTTTACATAAATATTTCAAAATATCCCATTTTCAAAATTCATCAATAAAATACATTCTAAAATTATCTAGACATTTGAAATTTCACAAACATCACTAAAGGAAGAAATCTCAATTTATTCACCCGAAAGGATTACACAAGGAAACTAGGGTCTCATCACATAGCCCCTTATAACACTGGCATAAGACCTAAGTGTAAGGTGTGCTATGGTGAGAGAATCTGAGGGAGTCTCAGATAACATTGCCCTAGTAGCAATCTCCACTAACTTGAACTTCTCCTGCAAGCATTTTCGTTCAAGCTTGACACGCTGGAGCTCGGCTTGGGCTTGGTCCAAAGCGAAGCCCACAGATGCTACCTCCTTCCCAAGCTCTGATAAGTGGGCTTCGTAAGGGTTGAGTCTACTGGATGAAGCCATCAACTCCTCTTTCTGCATTAACCATTAACATCTTAATAAATCAATAAGAGTAAGTTAATATACTACTCAAAAAGATTGGGTCGTTACATTCTTCCCCCCTTAAGAAATTTCGTCCCCGAAATTTATACTTGAGGCCTAGTTGAAAAGGTGAGGGTACTTTTGCTTCATCATTTACTCAGGCTCCCAAGTCGCTTCTTCATATTTATGATTCCTCCACAACACTTTCACAAGTTGGGTAGTCTTGTTTCGTAGGACCTTGTCTCTACGGTCCAAGATCTCCACTGGCTGCTCCTCATAAGAGAGGTCATGTTCAAGTTGTACCACCTCTGGGTTCAGTACATGCGAAGGGTCGGGTATGTACTTCCTCAAGAGAGATACATGGAAGACATCATGAACTTGAGCTAGGTTCGGTGGAAGTGCTAGACGATAGGCCACTGCTCCTATGCGATCAAGGATTTCATAGGGGCCGATGTACCTAGGGCTGAGCTTCCCTTTCTTCCCAAACCGCATGACTCTCTTCCATGGAGAAATTCGAAGGAAGACTTTGTCACCAACACCAAACTCCAAGTCCCTTCGACGATTGTCAGCATAGCTCTTCTGCCGACTCTGAGCAGCCTTTATGTGTTGTTGGATGGCATGAACCTGTTCTGTCATCTCTTGCACAAGATCAGGCCCAAGAAGCTTCCTCTCACCAGTTTCATCCCAACAAGTAGGAGTTCTACACCGCTTTCCATACAGAGCTTCATAGGGTGCCATCTGAATACTCGCATGGAAGCTGTTGTTATAGGAGAACTCCACTAATGGGAGGTGTTGATCCCATCCACCCTTAAATTCCATTGAGCATAATCTCAACATGTCTTCGAGTGTCTGAATAGTCCTTTCAGATTTTCCATCAGTTTGAGGATGATAGGCCGTACTAAAATTCAATTCAGTATTCAGAGCATGCTGAAGACTTCTCCAGAATTTTGATGTGAATCTTGGGTCACGATCAGATACAATGGATAGTGGTACCCCATGCAGCCTTACCACTTCCTTCACGTATATCTTGGCAAGCTGATCTAGAGAGAAATCTTCCCGAATAGGGATAAAATGGGCTGTCTTGGTGAGACGGTCCACAATAACCCATATCGCATTGTTCCCTTTGGATGTTTTCGGGAGACCAGTTACAAAGTCCATAGTGATATTATCCCACTTCCATACTGGTATGGGTAGCGGTTGTAATACCCCCTTAGGAAGTTGTCTTTCTGCTTTACTTGCTGACACACCAGGCACCTTGTAGTGTAATCGGCAATCTCCCTCTTCATGTTATCCCACCAATAATGATCACGAAGGTCTCTATACATCTTAGTGCTTCCCGGATGTATAGAGAAAGTTGAGCTATGAGCTTCATCCATCAGTTCTTTCTTTATCTCCGGAATAGATGGAACACATAGTCTTGTACGAAATTTCAATACACCTTCTTGATCAATATTGAAATCAGGGAACTTCCCATCCTTTACAGCCTCGAACTTCTCCTGCAGTAAAGGATCTTCTTTTTGAGCCTTCTTGATCTTCTCTAGTAATGAAGGTTGAGAAATCATTTGGGATAGGGTTGATGATATCCCTTTCCTTATAATTCCCATGTCCAGTTTTACTAGATCTTTAATCAAGGGATCTCCCAGGATCCTCATTGTTGCCAGAACAATAGGATCTTTCCTGCTTAACGCATCCGCGACTTTGTTTTCTCTTCCAGGGTGATAATGAATTGAACAATCATAGTCTTTAATAAGCTCCAACCATCTCCTTTGTCTCATGTTCAATTCTTTCTGAGTGAAAATATACTTTAGACTTTGGTGGTCAGTGTATATATCACATTTCTCCCCATAAATATAGTGCCTCCATATCTTTAGAGAAAAAACAACTGCCGCCAGCTCTAGATCATGCGTAGGATAATTCTGCTCATGAATCTTCAACTGTCGAGATGCATAAGCAATTACTTTGTCATTTTGCATGAGGACGCACCCAAGCCCTTTCAGAGATGCATCGCTAAAAATAACGAATCTTTCTCTGATAGAGGGTAGTGTTAACACAGGTGCAGTAACCAATCTCTTCTTCAGCTCTTGGAAACTTTCCTCACATTCCTTTGTCCAGATGAACTTAACCCCTTTTCGAGTCAACTTGGTTAGTGGATTAGAAAGCCGTGAATTTTTTTTCACAAACCTCCTATAATATCCCGCTAAACCAAGGAAAATACGAATCTCAGTTACTGTTGTGGGTTGAGGCCACTCCTCCACAACCATTGTCTTTGCAGGGTCAACCGAGATTCCTTCATTGGTTACGATGTGCCCCAAGAAAGCCACTTGTTGTAACTAAAACTCACACTTGCTGAACTTCCCAAAGAGCCTCTCCTTCCGTAGAGTTTTCAAAATAACCCTCAGATGATCTTCATGCTCCTCACGACTTTTTGAATATATCAAAATATCATCAATAAAAACTACCACAAAGTTATCAAGGTAGTCCTTAAAGACTCTATTCATCAAATCCATGAAAATAGCAGGAGCATTAGTCAAGCCGAAGGGCATAACAGTAAACTCATAATGCCCATATCTTGATCGGAAGGCAGTCTTTGGAATATCTTCCTTCTTCACCCTCAGTTGATGATAACCAGATCGAAGATCAATCTTAGAGAAGAATTGAGCCCCACGAAGTTGGTCAAATAAATCATCAATTCTTGGAAGAGGGTATCTGTTCTTCACTGTGATCCCGTTCAGTTCTCTATAATCAATGCATAGCCGCATTGATCCATCCTTCTTCTTCACAAAGAGAACTGGTGCTCCCCAAGGAGACACACTCGGTCGGATAAACCCCTTCTCCAACAAGTCTTGGAGTTGTTTCTTTAGCTCCTCTAGCTCCACATTTGCCATTCTATATGGAGTCTTTGATATCGGTTGAGACCCAGGTACGAGTTCAATGGAGAACTCTACCTCTCTTTCTGGGGGAGGTCCAGGTAACTCCTCAGGAAATACATCCATGTATTCCTGAACAATCGGAACATCTTCAATTTGTATGCTCCCCTTCCCTTCTTCCTCATCACCGATTAAATCCATAAAGAAAGCTATAGGAGGTGCTTCTAGATAGGGATCAGTTCGGGATATCTCTCCTCGGAAGATAACTGTAGGTCGTTCATTCAAGACTACTGAGATTTCCTTACTTCTGCATTTGATCTTAGCATTATACTTTGAGAGCCAGTCCATCCCTAGTATAACGTCGAATTCCATCATGGGGATGACTACTAGATTTGCGATAAGATTGTGCTCACCAAAGTAAACACTAGAGTCTCTAAACACTGTTGATGCATGGATAATCCCACTTGGAGTCTTGACTGACAACTCTACCTCAAGCAATTCGGGGATTGATTCTATATTCTTTGCAAACTTGGAAGAAATAAAGGAATGCGTAGAACCAGAATCAAATAAAGCACTTGCTAGTTTTGAGAGGACAACAAGAGTACCTTCTACCACATCGTTCGGAACTTCAAATTCAGTTGTTGTGATAGCGAAAGCACGACCTTGCTCCCTTGGCCTCTGCTGAGGTTGATGGTGATTCCCCTCCACCGCCCTCAGATTTGGACATTGATTAGCAAAGTGCCCAAGTTGTCCACACTTGAAGCATGTGACTTCGGGTAGGGCCAGAACCATCTTTCCTCTGTCGTTAGTGTTGGGAAGTTGAGGCTTCACATCACCACGACAATTCCGAGAAATATGGCCTTCTTTTCCACACCTATAGCACTTGCCACTTCCGATCAAGCAGTTCCCCGGATGCTTCTTCCCACATTTATTGCATGTGGCATGTTGCATATGCTTTCCACCTCTTTCCTGATCAAAACTTCTTCCCAGGATCGGTTCTAGAGTTCTTTTCTTCTCATTAGATTTGTGAGACCACTGTGTCTCCCCAAACTCTAGTTCAACTTTCATGGCACTTCGAACTATTTCTTCATAGCTATCATAGTCCCTGTTGTCTAGATTCTTCCGCAGATGAGGTCTTAGTCCACCAAAGAATCTATCAACCTTCCCATTAGGGTCCATGACAAAACTTGAGGTATAACAGGAAAGCCTTGTGAAGTTCATCTCATAGCTTCCGACAGATTCGTTCTCCTTCTGCTTCAGCTCGAGAAACTCTTTCTCCATTTTCGTTCTCATTGAACGAGGGAAATACTTGTTAAAGAAAATCCCCCTAAATTCTTCCCACTCCATAGCTTCCATCTCTCCTCGTGGCTTCGTGTTTTTGATCAGTGACCACCACTGATCAGCTTCTCCCTCTAGGCGGTAAACAGCAAGGGTGACTTTTTCTTGTTCCGAACAATGAAGTACAGAAAAGATCTTTTCAATGGAGCTTATCCATTGTTCCGCAACCAATGGGTCAGTAGATCCACTGAATGTTGGCGGTCGTTGACGCATGAAGGACTCAACAGAAAGTTGTTCCCTTCGTGGTGAGGTCGGCCTCTCAGCTTGATTCAAGTTATTACTCATAACTTGAGTCAGTTGGTTCATCATTCGCATGAATGTTTCCATTCCGGCTTCCATCGGAGGGCCGTCATCACATGGTGCATTGCGGTCACCATCGGCACGGTTTCTACTATTGCCCGCCATTTTCTAAAAGAATAAAACCTTAGTGAGAAACTTATTTCATTTATGAATCTTTTAACTAAGACTTCATGCTTATACAATTACACTTTTCTATAATTCCTTCATAATGATTCATAAAAATCTCGTGATTAACCAAACATATCCCCCGGGAGTGTCGTAACCAAGAGTGCAGCAAGGCCCGTTATCGTGCACCAGTTCCCGTTCAAGTCTAGCTCAAAGCGGTGTTTTCGGGTTTTACCCCTATGTACATCTGTGCCAGAGCCGCCTCTACCTGCTCGTATCCAGATAGGGATGTATTTGTTTGATAGACCACTTACTCAATACTTACCAAAATACCAGGAAGTTTTCCTATATTTAAACTTTTCTATAGGGTTCTTCCTAAAGTTTTTATATCCTAATTTCCACAAATAACTAAACCATCCTTTGATACCAACTATAGCATCCCGCCATTTTATAACATAAACTTTCATTACATTACACAAAACTGAGGATCGTTAAGGTTTAGTGTCTTGGAAACAAGGATCATAATACAAAAAAAAAACATAAAAACATTCTTCTTAAACACTTGAAAGGATTATCCTTTAGTTCATCCTATGTTCATTATGCATCTCATAACCTGGGGACATACATCAAAAGAAAGGGTGAGCAGAAGGCCCAGTAAGGGAAACAAGAGGAACATTTTACATGTGAACTTGAGATACTTCAATAAGGACATGAAAAGAACTTTAAGGCATGAGAAAGAAATCATGAGGCATTTCATAATAAAAATAAAATTTTTCATAACTTGAAGATGTGGCTACATCATTTAACATAGACAATCATGAACATATCACCAAGGTCCATCCCCAAGGTGTCATTTGAAAATTACCAAGGTTATTCACCAAGGTATCATGAAAATTGTAATCTCTAGTGGTTACATCATTACCCAATGCATTGGAGCGCTATCAGGGCGCACCCTTAAATTTGCCTTTATTATCATGTGAGCCACATATATCATCATCAAAAATTTCATAAATAACCCATATAGCATAAAATAAATGGGTTTCATTTCATAATCATAACGTTTTAAAAACCGCTTTAAAGACATGATCTTTACGGCACTTTAAACCCACGGAAGGGAAAGTGGATCTCATGTATGTAAATCCCAGAATTTAAACTAGAAAATTTTGATATATATGTGAATACCCTTGTAGAAATAAGAGCTTTTAGTATTCACTTTATAACATAAAATAATTTTGAGAAAAGAGGGAGAGGCATTTTGAGACGAAAATTCTGCAGCATAACAGCTATGTTTTGGGGTTTTAGAAAACATTGAAAAGAGAGGGGACATGGGTCACCCACTCATAAATGATCCATAAAACAGTAGGGGACAGAATAATAAGGATATATGGACATGGTAATGAAATATGAAGGACATACCATTTGAAATGAAAAACATGGAAGGAAGACAAAAATTAGATTTCTCTTATGAAAATTCGGCAGCCTAACGGCGTCACTTAAACTTCAATAAAAAAGAATTGACAAGATCAAATAGGGTCCCTCATCATATGATCATAATAGATCAGTATGATAGATATGGAGATCATACCCCAACATAATAAAAAGGAACTTGAAAGACTTGACATGAAAGTAGAACTTTGAAAAGAATGAGAAGGGTGAAAGAATCCCTTAAAAATTCGGCAGCCTAACGGCGTCACTCAAACTTTCATAAAATGAAATTATGAGAGTAAGATGGGATCTCTCATCATATAAACATGAAAGGGAAGTAAGAGGAATATAAAAGAACATTCTCTCACATAAAAACATGGAGCATAAAAGGAATGACATAAAAGAGATTACATGAAAAGAAAGAGAGGGGTCGGATCCCTTACCTTAAAACGTGACTCTTGAAACTCAAAGGATTGGACCTTGAGGGATTGGGGGCACCTTGGGAGGACTCCTTGGAAGGTAAGAAGACCAGAACTTCGTTGGGGGAGAGTTGGGAGTGAAAACTAAAGGAGGAAAGGGTGGGTATTTATAGGGAAAGTGAGGGGACAAAGCATTAAAGGCCAAGGGACACCTCACTAGTGGTTTTGGCAAAACCATGGGCTTGCCCATGGTATTTTCCCATGGTATTGGCCACTTGGGACACCTCACACCTTATCTTACTATTCATAATTCGACCATATTGAATATATACTTAATACATCATTTAATGATGTCATTAAACACCCGTAACTTAAAAACTATACTTTCACTATTCACCGAAAATTCAACTTTCTCAGAATAATCCCAAAATTTCACCTTAACCAAATATCAATGCTATGATTTCAAAAATGAACTCCATTTTATAAAAATAATTTTCTAAATATTTTTAATTTTATTTTTAAATAAATACACTATTCACCGAAAATTTATTTTTTTAGAAAAATCCCCAAAAATTACCATAACATAATATCGATGCTCTGAGTTCAAAAATAAAGTCATTTTTATAAAAATAATTTTCTAATTATTTTTAATTAAATTTTTAATTAAAAAACACTATTCATCCGAAAAAACTAATACTTGAATAATAATTTATGAAACCGTTATTTACCCATTTTATTGAATCACATTACTTAATCAAGGTGCCTAGATTATATTAAAACATTCTTTGAGTGAAAATTACTAATCCATTTGGTCACATTACTAATCCTAAGCGTAAAATCACTATTCATAATTT
This sequence comes from Viscum album, assembly GCA_963277665.1. Lineage (NCBI taxonomy): Eukaryota > Viridiplantae > Streptophyta > Magnoliopsida > Santalales > Viscaceae > Viscum > Viscum album. The sequence goes on along the minus strand of OY728120.1, from coordinate 1,868,695,971 downwards.
ACTATTAATCAAAAATTAAGTTGATCTTATTAGACTCCAAATTCCTTACTGAACACTTTTGTAGAAGACCATTTTTTGAAAATCATTACACATCATTAGTTATTTAGGGTTTACATAAATATTTCAAAATATCCCATTTTCAAAATTCATCAATAAAATACATTCTAAAATTATCTAGACATTTGAAATTTCACAAACATCACTAAAGGAAGAAATCTCAATTTATTCACCCGAAAGGATAACACAAGGAAACTAGGGTCTCATCACATAGCCCCTTATAACACTGGCATAAGACCTAAGTGTAAGGTGTGCTATGGTGAGAGAATCTGAGGGAGTCTCAGATAACATTGCCCTAGTAGCAATCTCCACTAACTTGAACTTCTCCTGCAAGCGTTTTCGTTCAAGCTTGACACGCTGGAGCTCGGCTTGGGCTTGGTCCAAAGCGAAGCCCACAGATGATACCTCCTTCCCAAGCTCTGATAAGTGGGCTTCGTAAGGGTTGAGTCTACTGGATGAAGCCATCAACTCCTCTTTCTGCATTAACCATTAACATCTTAATAAATCAATAAGAGTAAGTTAATATACTACTCAAAAAGATTGGGTCGTTACACCAACACTAGGTTCCCTAACATGATATCTTCACTCAAAATACTTTTAAATTGTTTACCTAAGTCCCAAATAAATAATTATAAGGGGATAACTCAAAAAACCATCCCAAGGAATAAACCAACTTTGATACCAATCTGTCATGAACTGAACCAACAGGGAAAAATCCGAAACTACCCAAAGACTACCTCTAAAGGCCAGGGAATGGAGACTAATACTGAAATACGGAACTAATATAGGATGCCTTTACCTAGTGTACTCGTACGCAGACACCCAACTATCTCTATTCAGAAGTGAAGAGGAAAAATAATAAAAGATTCAACATATAGAGAATAACCATTCATGTAAAACCTCTATAGAGTACAAGAGAATGACAAAACAATATGAAATGTAAAAATGGAAAAAATACACACCCAACCAAAAAGATGTCCCAACCTGAAAAAATTAGAAAAGTAATGTTCTAATAGAGTCCGATTCCAAATTTCCAAGCCCCGACCACCCTATGTAGTCTAATGTACCTGGGTATCCCTATTCTCCTATATAATCACTGCTGACTTGTCCGTTGTCTACATAAGGCATGAAAAGTGTGAGAAAATCCCATTTAGAGGTGAGTCTATACATACCCAGTAAGACTCCCTGAAAGTTGAAGGGGGAGCAGTAAGACACATGATAGGAATAGATAGCTCAATCCATAGTAAGAGAGTAAAAACATCTAACAACAAGGACACACACAGACACATATGATCAAAAAAAGAATCCCAAATAATATAGAAAGATTATATCCATCTCATAACTCATCCCAATAAAAGAGTATTCCATTAGTTTCAAAGGTCCATCAATGATGCCAAACATCTCAAGAATCTGTCTAAAGAAACATACAAGTGAAACCAAACCTCTCCACTTTGACACACAGTCATGGAGAAATAATGTCAAGGTTGAGTAACCATTTACTAATTCAATGGGGGGGGGGGTACCACTCAGTAGATGGAGGACTCACACCCTAATTCCATTTAGGGGGTATCGTTGAGTAGATAGAGGATCAGTTCCCTAATACCATGGGGGGGGGGGGGGGGGTACCACTCAGTAGATATAGGAACCATGCCCTAATTCCATAGGGGTACCACTAAGTAGATATAGGATCCATTACCTAATTCCATAGGTGGTACCACTTAGTAAATATAAGACCCACGCCCTAATTCCATAGGGGGTACCACTCAGTAAATAGAGGACTCGTTCCCTAATTCCATAGGGGGGTACTACTCAGTAGATAGAGGGACTAATACCTAATTCTATAGAGGGTAAAAAAAATTATATAGAGGATCCACTCCCTAATTCTTGTGGGGGATACCACTCTATAGATGGAGGACCCACACCCTAATTCCATAGGCATTACCACTTAGAAGATAGAGGACTCACGCCCTAGTCCATCAGGGGGTACCACTATAATGATCTCACCTGATCACTATCATCACTGAGTGCTTCTTAAAAAATAATAACACTCTAAGAACCTTTAATAATATCTAAAAATCCACTATTAATTCCACCATCATGTTTTACATGGAAAAATATTCATGATAGGCTACTCACAGGACACAATTCGAGTCCAAACTAAGGAGGCATGAGAGGTGGAAGTTTCCTAAAAAAGGAGGGTACACAGAAACTAAGGGCACCCACAAGATATGTGGTACCACTATACTATGTGTCCATGTAACTTTCAAGTATACATCACACTTCCCATATATCCCAACACAGTGTATAAAGGGACTACATAGCATGCCTTAGCCACCCGGGGCCTTTCCCCTGCTCCTAGCTATGTCTGTATACTCTAACCAAGTCCATGTACCTTAGTAATGTGCTTGGAAATTACCGTGTACATGTAATCCTTGAGTAAACACTGATTCACTATCACTTAGTCACATAACATGATGGGTTCCCACATAACGTGTGATATTTAACTTGCTTGAAAACCCTAGCTATCACAACCAGGGGGATACATTCCATGTGTTTTTAGGACTACATGGCATGTAGTTGAGTTTCTCATATAATCTTAGATATTCCCTTAACATATACAATCCACACCCACTATGTTGAATCACACCTTAGGTTCACTTGAAAACAAAGGGGAATCCTCCATTTGTCAATTTCGGCCATCAGATTGCCGAAAATAGGATCTCTGATGGTCTATCTGAAGTTCGTACGTGCCTCACACCTCCCATTCCTTATAATTTTTTTGTATTGAATATTAGATCCATGAAATAATCACCAGAATCCCATGATTCACCCCCTTTCATCCTTATATTTCAAAACCATCTACCACACGCGAATCCATCGCCGATCCGTGGGTTCGATTGTGATCGATCCCACCTAACAATGTTTAACCATGGAACCATAGGCCTATGAAAAATAATGTGAAAATTTATAGGGTAAAATAAAAAAAAGGTGAAAAAATAATTTTACAATCATTCTTGGCCAAAGGATATAGATTGGGATGCTTGGGCTGAGAAAGATGGCCAAAATTGAATAAAAAATTTTAAACGGATACACAGGATCATGAAAAGGATCATAGTAAATGTGAATCAAAGACAATGAATTGATTATGATAAATATTTTAATAATATGGGGAAAAATAAAAAAATTATGAGTCATTACTTGATTTGAATCATTCATCGATGAAGAATGTGCTTGCTTATGAAAGAGAGTAACCATTCTGTTCGCTGCACCTTGATTCACCTAGATCCAGAGGCTTGTTGTCATCTGATCTCGAATCACTAATGGAGAACATGAAAGTACCCTCTCAAAAGTCCTAGGGTTATGTAGATAACCCTATTGTTATAATATAATTATGATTATATTGAGGAAAGTAGGTTTTAGGTGTTTAATGAATTAACTAACTGACTAATTAATTAATTCACTAAATGCACCCACCAATGGCTACTTTATCTGAAATCCCCACACTGACCAACTTTAGGTTGAACCTAGGGTAAAACTAAAATTTTGGATTCAAATATGGTATCATATTTCTTATCCGATAGTACATTTAAGAGTTATTCCTTTTTATTGAAAACTATATGCGTATAATATAGAATATATTTAATATTTTGATAAAATTAATTTTGGGCACACCAGGCCTCAGAATCACATGCCATCTCAGTACTTGGATCTGAAAATATTCCTAGATATATTTCAAAGTCTTACAAATAATAAAAAAAGTATCTACATTCTAGAACCATTACCAATGTTGAAGGAAGAGGATGTTCCATTTTACAAAGAGTTATAATATGTATTAGGAGAAGTGAGAAAGAATTTTAAGTAATTTAGCTAGGCCGAGACCCATATTATGTAATTATAGAAAGAAAGGGATTCTAAAGAAGGATTATATAGATTAAAGAGTTAATTCTAGAAGTTGAGTATCCAAAACTACTATAAACACTATAGATGGGGATACAAGTATCTTACTATTAATTATTAATATTCTATTAAAATCACATGTAATTGATTCTATGGATTTCAATCATTCTACAAAAGACTAGGGATACATGGTGAATTATCTGCATGGAAGGTTTTATAGGGTCCATATTTATAATGATGAATTTATCAACATCATAAGGAAGGGAGATGTTAGATTCCAAATATCAAACACAAGATTCATGGAGTTCTGTGTAGTCTTACATATACTAGGGTTATGGAAGAACCTAATTTATATAGGTTTCTAGATGATGCAGGTTCATAGAAATCATAAAAACAAATTAGAATCAACTAGTATCAGGTGGAGGAGGATCACTCAAAGGGGAATGAATAAGAAAATACAAACCAACACCATGTAGGACCCATCACATATACTCCGACATTTGCTCATATATTTGATGATGATGCTCATACACCTCCTCCTCCCTCCTTTTATACACTATATGATCTCATCATGAGCTCTAAAACTCTCCTTATACTATGAAATAGATGATGATGATGACTCTAAAAGAGTTTCCTTTGAGCTGACTGATGAAATCACAGATTTATTTTAATAACTAGTAGGAGTCAGCTGTGAACCAATACTAGTAACCCAACCTTTCTTGACGCCACACATAGTACCCCATATCCAATCCCCCTCATCGAAGCCTGGATCACAAGTGGAATATGATTCACTCTCGACTTGAATATCTTATGAATGAGAAACCACAGTCTAATAAATTTCCATAAAATATAATTAAAAACTATAATTACAATAAAATTAATATCGATATTTTTAAAAAAAATACTAACCACAATCCGGTGTTGTTTGTCACCGAAAAGATGTCCTGTACGGGGATCTATGAACATTTTCTTGTAAACTTAAAACTATGTAATAAATGGGTTAGTAGTAGCCTATATAATATAAGAACCATTTTACATTTAATGTGCATATTCATTAATAAATAATATTACTTACCATATGTCATCAATGAATACCAAATGTACGACTCTTGACCCTATGTGTGACCTCCTACCCCCCTATTCTCATGCCCAGATGATGTAATCATCTTAAAATTCCACCCTACCCAGTAGAAGAACAATCCATCCCATACCTGATCTGAGATATAGTTTGGTCTATGGGAGAAGTAAGATTGGTTGAAAATCGTTACAAAAAATCTATCCATGGATCTCTTTCTTAGGTTGTGTAAAAATTGAAAAAACATTCACATATACAAATCTACCATGACTCCTGGATAATATATCTTAGTCTATCATTAATTGAAGACCATAAATTCAACAATAAAATTAAAAACAACATGTTACTAATTAAGTAAATATAAAACTAAATATATTATTTAAAAATTTACAATATAATTTCCAAACATCTTCTAAAAAACAATAATGAGAACCTGATCCCATGACACCCATGACATAGAAAAATAATTTCTTATAATCGCACCAGCCTTTCCAATAGCTAAATGTGAAAAAATGTAAAACTAAAAACAAATAATTAGAATATTATTACTAGAATTAATATAAAAACTTAATATAAAATTAAAAACTTAAACAATTGAACATACCTCCATAAACTAGGATCAAAATCAATAGTTGGAAGTATCTCTAGAACAAGGTCTAGAACCATTAATCGAGAAAGGCCATGCCCCATCCTAATAGGTGAAAAATTACACAAATCAGATAAACCAATCCATAATTAGGAAGTCCAGTATTAGCGAGAGAACAAAATATATCACTGGGATCATCTCCATCTATTTTAAATAAATAATCTTACCCATATTTTCATAATATAGATATCAAATATAAAAAACTAATAAATAATAGAATATAATAATATTACTAGAAAATAATTGTTAATACAAATATAAAATATAAAAAACTAATAAATACAAGAATATAATAATTACTTGTAAATAAATACTAGAATATAATAATCTAACCTATAAATATTTGTTAATATAGATATCAAATATAAAACACTAATAAATACCATGCAGGATATAAAATTTTTACCTTTTAACAATTTTTAATAAATATATCAAATATAAATAACTAATAATTACTGGAATCAGTGAAGGAATAGAATAAATCATTAGGTCTGGACATATAAAACAAACAATTTTACAAGTAAATAATTGTTAATAAAAATATAAAATATAAAAAACTAATAAATACATTAATATAATACACCATTAATCATCTTATTCCTCATATTAATCAAGTATAATGTCTTCATATCATCTTCAACATCATAAACTTCCATACAAATTTCGGTTTCATAATCCCTTATTAATTAATCAACATTATCAATATCATAGACCCTTAACCAGGGGTTTCATCATCGATATTTATATATCATCAGTTAAGATATATATTTGGGGATATTTCTTGAAAAATTTCAACATGTCGTACTTCCACAAAACCTTTTTTATTTTCAAGAAACTAATTTTCATAAGAGTTAATTTTTATTACACTCCACCAGTCATTAAAATCTCTCAAAACATCACAATAATTTTCAAAATAAACTTGATGTGTTTAATAGTCCAATATAAATAGTTCATTTTATATAGAAGACTATTATATTAAATTTGAATGGCTTTATGTTGGGGATAAAATTGCAACCCTCGATCAATATTAAACTAATTATATTTTAACATTGCTACACAATTTCATCCTAAATAACATAGCTCAATTATTTCATCTAGCATACCCTAAAATCCAAATTCACGTTCTTTATGATGACATACTTTCAAGAAACTCCTATATTAATTGATTTATTTGATTCAACGTATATGTGTGTATGGAATCTAAATCCATTAACCACATTCCCATTATAATATTTTACCAAATTCAATGGAGGGTTTTTGAGCACACATAATCAACTATAAATTTTACTTTCATGTTTTTTCCCTGTAAATATTAAATGTTATTAATAATAGATATCACTTCAAAATTTATTTAATGTTCCATCGATAAAAACATAACTTAATAGTATTTAAAACCAATATAAAAAATTCTATTGACAATGTTCTTCAAGATTAACATAGGTAATTATTATAATTTGTTTTTTGATATGGTCATCATATAGTCTAAAAAAATAATGTAAATAAATGTATCTATTATAATTTTTTTTAAAATAATAAAAAGTAGAATTTAAATTAAAAATCACATCATTTTTGTACAATTTAGTAAAGCCTATGTTTGAACTCTATATAGTTATTCATTTGTAAGAAATCATTCATGATAACCACCAAAAGCAAGATCAGGCTGATTAAAAACTAACAATTGACGGTTTTTGACATCATAAACATTTTCCTCATTTCAACCCATGAAATTATGTTTTTAAGGATATTCTGATTGAAAATAATAAGAGTAGAAATTAGAAATTTCATTTTATAAGTATGTTTATACAGGTGAACCTTCAACTAATTCTTTGTTACATACTTTCTTCTTTAATTTTTTCGTACATCTCTAAAATGGGTACATCCAATAGAATTGTACTATCCCTCCATATTTAGATTTATATTGAAAATAAAATATTAAATATTCCATCAAGTAAAAGAAGTATGGTGAGAATATTTTCTATAATTTAAATAAAATCAAAACAATATCTTCTTAAAACATACTCAATGAATCAAAATATGATGTTTCCACACAAATATCTCAGATGAAATATGATATTTAGGTCAACTCATCCCATATTGAAGAATTCAATATCCCTCTAAGACCAACAAGTAGAAATATTTTAATTATAATATGAAATTCATGACCTTTTAATCTGTTAATATGTCCATTTGTGATACAAGGAGGAAAATTAGAAGCAAAATCATTTGGAAACCTCAAATATATAATCCATTGACAGAATAATAAATGGATTTAGTTATAAAGTTTGTAGGATTATTTTGGATTCATTAAGTTATGTGATATTTTATCTTCAAATGATTCAAGTTTGGGACATATACAAATATGGTCAACATCTAACCATTCCTTTACATTATCTTTGGTTTTACTGGGCGTGTCTAATATAGTATAAAATATGTTATTAAAAAATTATTCTCAATAGTTATTAAATCTAACATGTGATAAACTAACAAATTAAACCAATATGGGAAGTCCCGAAAAATATTTTATTTTATTCAATTATGATCTCTCCAAAAACCATTTATTTTTTGTTCTTTTATGGTTGGTCCAAAAGTAATAAGAGGTAATGTAGAGATGATAAATTTTACCTGAATACCCTAGAGCACTATTGGAGTTTCATCTCTTTCAATTCTACCTTTTATAAAATTATTTCAATTCTATTGAAAAGGGTGATCCGTAGGAAGAAATATCTGATGAATGTAAAAATATCTATACTTTATCCCATTGCTAAGAATAAAAACTTTGTTCACAGCCATGAAATATGTACATGATTTTAGACCATGTGTAATCCATCTAGATAACATACCATTGGTCATAAATTCACTGATCATCCACATTAATGCAACCTTCAGTGTAAAATTATGATATGAAACTATATCAAATGTAGTTACACCGTTGTTCCATAATGAAATTAACTCGTCAATTAGTAGCTTTAAATAAAAATTGATATTCTTATTCAGATGTTCTAGAATTAATAACACCAAATATATATATGGTGCCTTATGAAAACAAGAATATTGATTTATGTAAGCACCAAATAGATAATAACCATCAGTAGAAAGACTCAACTATATGTTACGAGGTTCTGAAGAAAAAGAAGGATGCATCTAATCAAAGTGTTTTCATGAATCACCATAACATGGATGATTTAAGATTTTAATGACAGAAATATTTGATTTATTTCATGTCATCAATGCAACCATGTTGTGAGACATAAATAAATTCTGTGAAAAAGGTGTAATTAGAAAATACCTCAACTGTTCCATAAGAAATATAGAATTTCCTTGATATTCCTCTTTATACCATGATTCTCCACATGATGGAAAATTAACCAATGATTCATAATCACTATAATATAATATGTAGTAATTTGAAAACTCATGGATATTATGATAACTAAGACCCAAATTTTGGATCAACCTCTCAATTTCATAGAAACTTGCTGGTAATGTATTTCCTTTAGAGAAAAAAAATTTAACCAAAGAAAAAACTTGATCAATGTAACTATTTGACATTCCAAAATATGATTTAATAGCCATAAATTTTTCAGCTACTTCAAGATTGCTTATCTAGAATCCTAGATATAAGGTATCCTCACTATATTTAAAAAAATTGTAAAATTGAAAAGGTTTTGATTCAATATTTGGAATAGCATTCTGAGTTTTTGTTTCCTAATTGGATAAGCCAACAGTCTCATGTGCTAAATTTCGAAATAATGGAACTGAGACCAATTTTTTTTATTTTCTACTAAATTCCATTAACCATTTTGATGCAAAAATATAATATTTCTGAAAATTGAAGAGTATTAGATAGAGTTCAACATTTTCAAACATTTTGAATCTCTTAAGATCACATTTATTACATGTACATTTAATTATTTCTTCAAAAACAAATTCTGAATTTGACGTAGAATATTATATAAACTTTTCAAAACCCTCAATAGATATAAGATTTATACTAGATCATTTGTGATTTTTTGATGATTCATCCAATCATGATCACATAATAGAAACTAGTTTCTACTTTCGGAGTCCATAATTATTTATAAAAATAATAGAAATAAGAATAATTATTACTCATTATAACTAATTATAAATTATTGTTATATTTTAATTATGTATACTTAGTATTTCATACATATTTTTTATATAATTTATTACAAATTATTGTAATTTAAAAATATTTACAAATTATTAAGGATTAATAATAATTATTTAAATTAATATTACATTTTTATTAATTACTAATTATTAAAATTTTTTAACAATTGTTATTATTTTTTATATTTTTTACAAGGTATTTTTTGTAATTATTAATAGCTATGTTTTTAATAAATACCACTTATTTTTAATTATTATTTCCTTTTTATTAAAATAATTTTTATAACATTTTTTATAAAAAAAAATTTCTAATAAAAACGTGTTCTTTAATTTTATTTTCTCATAATTTTTATAAAACACTCATTTCCTATTTATTTCATAGGTTATAAATATATATTACATAGTTTATTAATCAAATATATATACATCAAATATAATTTTACACACTTTTTAAAAAAAATATACATATCAAATACATACATACAAACATACATACACACACACACATATATATATATCAAATATCTTACAAATTTTTTTAAAAATGTTTATATATGTATGTTCACATGTTAATATATATTATCGGATTTCTTAATAACATATATATATACATCAAATATATTTTGTCACATTTTTTAAACAAATACACATATCAAATCTAGACATAAAAACACACACACAAACAAACAAACAAACATACAAACACACACACACACACACATAAATAAATAAATAAATAAATACATACATACATACATACATACATAAAAAATCTTACACATTTTTTAAAACATTTATATATGTATATTCACATGTTGATATATATATATACATATCCAAATGTTTACAAAACTATATTCACATGCTTTAAATAAATGAAAACCATTAATAATATAAAAATAAAATATGGTTTAACATCACGACCACAATCTAAGTATTATCATAATTTATAAAAAATACATCCCTATAGGCATGAAATATAATTGATCAACTAAATAGATTTATATAAACTCTTTCAAAATTATATACCCCTAAATAATTTCTATAATAATCACATTTATAAAAATAACATAAATTAATAAACTTACAGTAACCCTAAATACCAAACAGAAAAATATAAAAAATATAAAGGTTAAAAAATGAATAAAATACCTTAAGTCAATTGAAATCAACTCATTCGGAGCCAGTAGACCCCCAAATAGAGAATAATGAAATTCCAGAAACCCTAAATACCAAATAAATAAAAAATGGGTAATTTTTTTGACCTAGAGTTCGACCAAATTAATTTTGGAAATATTGAATGGGAAATCACAAAAATAATTAAAGTGGACAAAAGAGGAGTTTGTACCTAGGTGGTTTGAACTCAAATATGTAAGAAATCAGGCGTGAAAAATGTTTTTTGGGAGGATCCATCCAAGTGTTGCGTGATGGGAGGAATGTGGAGAATTTGAGAGGAGGGGAGGATAAAGGGTATTATTGGTTATTATTATTTTTTCATATCAACGAATTTTATTCCATCATTAAAGATACTTTTCGAGGCCTTTTGTAATGTATTTAATTATCCATCACAAAATTTCTTGATGGGATAACCATTAGAAGGATGGAGTTCAGGAATTCCAAATGAATTTGTGATGATGTTACATTTCCCATCACAAATAATACTTATTTGTGAAAAAAAGGTCTTCCATAGAAAATAATTGATTCTACAAGACTATTTTCAACGGGTCCCTTACCCATTTAAATTACCCATTTTTCCAATAGTGGTGATGGACTAAGGTATAAAATATGGAATATTAAATTTGACTAGAAGATCAAATGGAACAAAAATAAGTAGAATTTTTTTTCTATAATTCTAGAGTTGCGATATTGTCATCTTGGGAACATGAGTGAGAAGAACGTGTGAGTCTTAGTGTCCTAGGATATAATAAATTTTAGTCACTTGAAGTTCGAAACTTATGAGTTTTTTTCATTTGTAAAGTATATAAATCTATCTTTAATTACAAATGGAAGGATATATAAGTCTCAAAATTTAGAGCACATGCATAATAACATTAGAGGTATTTCTCCAATCCATTATCATGGTGGGTCATTTTAATTTGTCATATTCATTGATGATTATACATGGAAAGTATGAGTTTACTTCTTTGAGAAAAAATAAAAGGAATTTAGAGAGTTTATTAAATAGAGAGATATGGTGTAAAAAGATACTGAAAATAGGATTAAGTGATTAAGATTTGGTAATGGTGGAGAATATAATAGCTGGGAATTATGGAGGTTTTTTTGGAGAAAAGGAATCATATTTGAGAAGTATATTCCAGGAACACTAGAGTGGAATAGTGTATTATATTAGATGAATCATATTTTTACTAATAAGGATCTAATAATGAGGTTTCACACTAGTTTCCAAAAGTATTTTTTCACAGAAACTATCAAATATGTCAGTTTTACCATGAAAAAAATTCTATATACACTATTAGAGTAAGATATTATGAAATATCTATAGTCTAAAAAAATAAAAAAAGTTTCCCTCTTGGAAGTTTTTTGGAAGTATCCCCTACTTCCATGTTGATGCCAAGGATAGGGTCAAACTTGAAGAAAATCCCCAGACAAATTTCTTTGCTGGGAATGATTTTTTTTAGATTTAATATTCGGGACAATGGTAATAAGAAGATTGATATAAGAAATAATGTTATATTAAATGAGAATATCTTGGGGAATGATCAAAATTTTGTAGAAGATGGATTTTAGAGAAAATAATCACCTAAATATATCCAAGTTGATCTTAATGGAAGTTCCAAATATTTTGAAATTATAGAATGTTCAATAAGAATATAAATTTTGTTAGATCTAATGAGGCTATAATATTTAAAAAATTTATAAAAGACCATAGAATCTTGGGGTAGAGTTCTATAAGGTGAAGTTCTATAAGATTTAGTTCGAGAAAGTGAAGAACCACATACTAAGTTATGGAGGTTTTCCTAGATCATATGAACAATTAAAATGTTTAGAATTGATCTTTACCAGTTTATTCTTACATATAGAGGAGATCATGAGAGATTAGAAGAAGTAGTGAGTATAAGTGACTTTGAAATTTGGGAGTTATATATGAAAGATGAAATGGATTTATTCCATGTAAACAGAACCTAGGATCTAACATAACCACTAGAAGGGATGAAGTACTATAGAGAAAATGTGTTCTTTGGTTGAAGGAGGAAGAAGATGATAAAAAGAGGTAAAATGATTATTTGTAAAAGGGTTTTGACTGAATTAAGGGATAAATTTCTCTAAAATATATTCTCATTCTATAAAACATACAACTATATAGACATTGTTAACTTGGTTTCTTCCATAATTCTACATCTAGGATAGATGGATGTGAAGAAGACATTCCTTTATGAAAATTTAGAGGAAAAAATCTATATGAAGTAGGTATAGGGTTTCATGGAAAATTATAATGAGGCATGATTTGTAAGATAAATTATAGCCTTTATGGTTTGAATAAAGGTATAAGGTAGTATAACCATAAGTTAAATGCCTATATAGTAGAGAAGGGGCTCATTCAAAGAAACTCAGATCATTATATATACCTGAAGGTGTTTAAGGATGAGGGATTCATCATCCTTCTCTTGTATGCAGATGATATGCTCCTAAATGGTATGGACATGCAACTTATTCTATAGGTGAATGTTGATTTGTAAAAAAGTTTCAAGATAAAGGATCTCATGGAATCTAAAAATATTTGAGGGGAATAGATTGAGAGAGTTTGAAATATTGGAGATTTAGTTCTGTCCCAAAGGTAGTATATTTAGAGGATCCAAGAGAGGTTAAAAATGAGAAGATGTAAGCTTTTATTTACCCCATTTTCCAAATAAATCAAGTTATCTAAATTGAAAGAAATAAAAATAAAATATGAGGGAAATTACATAGAGAAATTTATATTTTCATTAGAAATTGGGAGACTAATAAATATAATGGTTTTTATAAAACCTCACATTACTCAATAAGTGGGAGTTTTGAGGAGGTGAATGTAAAAAATGAGAAAAGTGCATCGAGAAGTAGTGAAGTGGGTCCTCCAATTTCTCAAGGGTTTGGAAGATCTAGCCCTATGTATCAGAAGATATAATCCATTATAGGGGTATATTGATTCAAACATTATTGAAGATATGGATGCATATAAGAGTACCACTTGATTTGTGTTTAAAATCATAGAAAAAACCATTAGTTGGATATTGAGATTGTAGTAAGTAATTGAATTTTCCATAATAAAAGTTGGATATGATCTTATTATAGAAGCTAAGATAGAAATGATCTGGTTAAAGTTCCTATTAAAGGAACTTGAAAGGAGATATAAAAATGAGGTATTATTATGTGATAATCAAAGTGAAATCCAATGGGATAAAAAAACAGTGTTTCACTCATGACTGAATCACATCAAGTTGAAGTATAATCTAATCTAGAAGATATTGTAAGATGAGGCATTTTAATTATAAAAGACTCAAATAAGTTTAAATCTGAATGAAATTATCACCAAGTTCTTAGTCCAGGAAAGTCTGAGGAAATAATATGACTTAGTGTGACTTGAGTGTATGGAAGGAGGAATAAAGACACTAACTACTATAAAAGGGAATCAAATCAATATTTTCCTATGTTTAAGAGAAATATTGAATCTATGAAGGCAATATTCAAGTGAGAGGTTATTAGAAATGTGGAAATCCATTTCATGATTTTGGTTCCTTGAGTCTAGAAGGTGTGACTCTAGATTTTGGGTTTTAGATCATGGGGGATTATCATGGTAGTGAAAGATAAATGAAGGATTTATGAGACTAAGGAAAGAAGGTATCAAAAGATATATTTATTAAAGAATAACTTGAGTGTCCCAATATTATAACTCATCATTGGAATAGGCTATATAAGATTCATTATATACTATATAAAGTGATAAATTTCAGATTATGGAATTTCAGAAGTAGATCTTGTTTGAGGTGAGAATGGAAGTTTCAAATACTACAAAAAGAGAGATCACACTGTTCACCAGATGATAATAGTTGAGGTGGTGCATCCTATAGAAAACCAGAGGTGTTCAAGACCAATGGTGGTATCCCTATGAAATTTATAAGTTTGTAGAACAAGTTTCACTAATTGTACCACACAATAAATAGGTGGGGTGTGGTCAATAGTGAATAATAACCTGTAATCACTCCTATTTATTCCATTAATATAAAGAAAGTTACAATGTTCTCTCATGGAGTAGTACTAAATCCCAAACCACATAATTTATTATTGTTGTTTTGAAAGTGTGTGTGTATTTCCCTTGGGTTTTTTTAAATGTTTGTTTTCTTGTATGGTGAATAAGGGATACTTAGTGTGGTGGATGGGGTTTGGTTTTTAATTTTAGTTCCACAACTTCGAGTTCATGAGTTAGTTTGATTCTCAAAAGTTCTGGACATTTTTTTGTAGTTGAAGTTCCAATGGTTTTCTTTTGGATTAGTGACTCTGGAAAAAAAATATAGTATACCCATTCTCTATATCATGTTATATTTTCTCTTTATTTTTGTTAAAATTACACATTTACCTAAAAATATTCTTCTTTGATTGATTTATTACTTGATAAAAATTTTACATTATTAAGAATAATTCACATCCTCTATTTTGTATATATTTTCCTCCACATCCATATTATTTCCAACCACAAACAATTATTTTTATAATTTGAAAACTAATGATGTATTATCTTATATAACTTTCATATTTATCTATATTTATTATAAAAATAAAATTTTATAATTATTTTTATTGATGTATATTTCTTTAGAACTATTAGAAATGAAAAAAATATATTTCTTCTACTTTAGTACAAGTTTTATTTTCCACTCCGTATTTATTCTACTTTAACCTTAATGTATTTATCAAGGTTCCATTATTGGGTTATTTACTTTTATAATAAAATTTTAAATGTATTTTTATCCTTTTGAAAATGATTTTGAAAGTGATGTATAACTTTTTTATGAAAACATTACCAAAACTTTAAGAAGACTATTTTTATAAATTATATTCCATTTTACTCTCTATCTCTAAATGATCATTCATATATGGTACTATTATTCATGTATCACTCTTCAAATTTCACATTTTCTATTTATTTTTGGTGATTTAAATTTTTTATCTTCTCATTCAATTCCCAATTGAATATTACATAACACCTTATGAAAAAGTTATAATCTCATTTTATCTCCATTTTTAATAAATATTTTATGTAAGAGTGAATTATTTTATTATAAATATGTATGGTTTCTCATTATATGATGGGTGTTACCAAAATTATATATCCCTCCAATACATTAGTTAAATATTTATACCTCATGAGATAATAATTGGACCCGAGAAGTGATTCAAAATTCACTATGAGATGTGTGCAGTGATTCCTGATCAATTATGTTACGTGACATGTGTAGTTATGTCTAGTCCACTAAGATAAGATTGTCTTATAAGACCACCTTGAAATATGTTATGATTTTCAATGCTTGTATTTGTTCCATATTCCTATGTTATGTTCCCATGGACAATGATTATTGTTTCTTATTTTTGTATTCATATTCCATGGTATATGTTATACTTTCATGATGTTCCTTTTGTGGTCAACATTCCAATGTTGCAGTCTATGTTTTTATATCTTTCCTTAAGGACACTTATTATGATTCATGATCTTATTCCATAAATAAGATATTTATCCCCTCTTAATGTTTTCTCACATATTTATGATCTAATCCTCTATGACTCATAGATATGTTTTCCCCTTACTGAGCATTTGAGCTCACACTTTTATTATAATTCCCTATTTCCTCAGGAAATTAAATGCATGAATATTTCTAGGAGGATATCATGTGTGGATAATAATGTGGGAGATGATGAATAATTATTGTGTAATAATATGGTTATGTAGTTAATATATAAAGACACTAAAACTTTGGATTATGAGATTTTATTTTTATTTTTGTGATATAATGTTTAATTATGTGAAAGTATGTAATATATATATATATATATGTTATGCTCAAGTAATATCAATCTCACCACCTTGGAAATATAGGGTTCATTTACCTCCCAAATAATTTAATATATTAAGATAATCATAGTAATATATCCTTTAGTTTTTATGGAGTATAAAGTAGATTAATTTATTCCCTTTTTAACTCATTCAAATATGTATTAATTATCAAACTCTCTCAATCATATCAAATCTTCAATATTATTCCACAATTTTAATTTTTTTTAATTTTATTCTTGGATATTTAATTAAAAATATTTATCTTCTTATATAAATGTATTCATGAGAGTAACATATTCATCACTGTAAGTGTCATTGGAACTCAAACTTTATGAAAATAACTCCCATTAAAGATGATTTGATACTAAAAATAATGATTCCCATTTTAAATTTCTCAAAACACTTAATTTTGTAATCTATAAATATTTAAATATTATTCATAAAATGATATTTAACCTTAAATGTGATTTATATTTACTCTTTCCTTTATAACATTATATTAATCTCTCACTTATTAAAAAACATCATAACATGATTATGTTTAAATTAGAGAATCCATAAAAGTTATATTATAGTATTTAAAAAAGTTCAAGCAATCATTAATATTTAGAACTTCCATAATATTAAATAGTACTAATCAAATACACCATAAAATTCAGAAACAACCGAATTATGGAGCTAGTCTTTATTTAGGATGACCCTTAGGCCACTTAATAGTAAAATATTGGAGGAAAAAAGCTTCTGAAATGACTTATTCCATTATAGAACACATAAGGCACATTCCATTCAAAAGTATCCAAAAATAATAGATTATTGAGAGATATTTTATTTTATATATCTCAATAATAAATTTGAATATTTTATTTAAAATTAGGATCATTTAAAATTGAGCTATAATTTAAAATTCACTTATTCACATCCCTTTATTATTTTATTATCCAACCATTTTCACTCTTCTTGAATTTATTCTAAAATTTTATATCAAAGACATGATCAATTTTTCACCAACAAACCAACTGTATTAGTTGAATAAACTAAATAGTTTTAAAAGATAATGAATATATAACAATTTCACATAGAATCACGTCTCCTATAAAAAACCCAACACTATTAATAATATACTATATTATTTTATATCTCTTTTCCAATAAATTGAAGATAGGGATGAAAACATAAACAAATTAAGATTCCATACCCATTGGGATATTTGAACACCAAGCTAAATTAATTAATCTTAAACACATATTTGGTCAATTCATTTTTATGTATTTTCCCAATAAGATTATGGGTGGATATTCCATGTTTATAATTTTTTTTCATGTTTTAAATTAGTTTAATTAACTCAATTTTATTCCTTTGAAATTTCAAATATAAATATGAACTCAACTTATGACACTAATGTAGTATAAATCATATCAATTATTCTTCTCATTTGTACACATACATCATTGTCACTAAAAATATTTTTAATATCGATTTCAAATTATTATTTAGACTATTATTCAGATATTGTACTATATAAATAGTTTCTTTTATATCATAAAATTTAACTACAATATTACAAAATTTATTTAATGAATAAAAATACATTATTAATACAATGATAAGAGTTAGATTTTTTTGAACATTTATACTCATTATCATATTTAAATATCATGAGAATTCAAAAAAATATATATCACAAAATAATTGAGTAGTAATTCATTTAAAATATATAATTCTATGTGAGTGAAAAATGTGTAAAAAACAAAAGTGATCTAGGTTATACTCTTATTATAAACATTGTATTACTAATAATCATACTTAATAAATTTAGTAATATATATTTTTGTTTTCATAATTTTTATTTGAATATATCTTTGAGTAATTTTTTTGAATCCCCCTTAATCATATCATCTCAACCTTATATACTTATTTCAAACATGTAAATTTTGTAAATATACATCCCATCAGTAAAAACAATCTTTTCAAATACCTTTGTATGGTTTAAATTCACCTATTTATAATTATTTATAAAATAAAAGTATGTGAGAAAGTAAAAAAAACGATGATAAGAATACATAACTTTTATAGAAGAAATAATGGGAAACAATCATTGATTATCCTATGGAATAATTCCTTATATTGTACTAGAAAATATTTGTTTAGATCCTTTTTAAACCATATATTTTGTTCACATTTGGTACCATCTATGAATCATCATCAAAACTTCCATTGAATTTATTTTTCTAATATTTTATTCATGTTACATCCATTTTTGTAAACCTTTGAGAAAAACTTTACAAAATTTATAAAGTATTTAATACTTGGAAACATACATTATTATCACTATTGTTTTGAATAAATATTCTTATTATCAATATTATTCATTTTTTAAATTTATACCATTCACGTTATACACTTTTTCACATCCTTTTTCTCCTAAGTATCATCTGTTTCTTTTCTAATTTCTTTATTAATGGTGTTATAAAAATATTTGTCTCATGTAAAATTTACTTTCATATATTAAAATAAAAAATGGATTCTTTATTAAAAAATGAAAATAATTTCTTAATGGAATTCATTAATCTTATTTTTTCATTGGTTCAAATTTTCATCAAACATGTCCCTACATTGTAAAATCTTTTTTATATTCACCTGATTTGTGTCCAAATGTATGAAAAGATAATAAAATCCCATAATATAATTTATAATGGGATTTATTTTCATTTTATATTATTTTAAGTTTTCATAATACAAATATATAACCTAAATTACATAGTAAAAAATTCTTGGAATAATTTTAGTAAACCTCTTATATTTTCATTGAATTAATTCATTTTTAAAGGAATTTAATTTCCCTACTCCATTATGAAGTTCATTCTACTTTGAACCAAACATTCACTATCTTTGTAATAAATAAAAATAACATGTTCATTGTAAATTTAGAAAATCCTCTTGGTTTCTTTAATCCCACACCATTTTTATTTTATCCCCATTGATAAATCTTCTTACTATTTTAAAAAATTAGTATATGGAAATTATTTTACATTATTTTTCAAATTATCTCTTAAATTCACAACCTCCTATTCCATATCCAATATATTTTTGAGATTTATTGAGATGAAAATTAATAATTCCTAAATATTTTGTTATTTTCCTCAACAACCACCTTGTAACTAGTGATAATAGAAAAGAAATAATCATATTCATGTGATATGGTTTGAATATCTTCTTCTAAATTGCTCACCAATATTCATAAATTTTGGAATTTTATTATATTTTAAATTGAAATGGAGTTATCTCTTTTGGGATTATTCTTTTTAATGTTTAACTTTTCTAGATCCACCTCTAACTCGCCTCTATGATTATATTCTTCTTTTTATTGATTTACAACTAATAATTTTTAGGAATTTTCAACCTTTTCATAATTAATAATATCTTCTTCCACAAAATCCTTGTTAAAAAATTTTTATATAGTATGAAGTTAGATAAATAGTTATGTTAATGATATCATGATAAATAAACCCTTATTAACTAGTGACTTTCTTCATATTTATTTCTACATAACCTTTTCTTTCTTCTAAATTCATTACTATTTTACTATCTCACCTTAGATTTCTACTTGATTTATTATTTATAAGTTTTTTTAAAATATTATATATATATATATATATATATTTTATTATAATTAATCTAATAAAAAATACAATATTCCAAGATTCCTTTCAGAAAAAAATTGTAGCAAATGTAAATAAAACTACATGAAATCATAATTCTCACAATGTATATAAAATGTAAATGATTAAATAAAAATAATAGTTTTTAATCTGTTGAGGGGATTAAAAACCATGTACAACACACACACCCAGACACCCTAGTGGGTCAAGCCTTATCCCTCTCCACAAGGATTTACAATCACCCACTGAGCCTATTTTATTATATATAGTGGCATGAAGGCCCAAGATGTTTGGTTGGTGATTGGATTAAAAGATCAATGGACCAAAGGAATTATAAGATCTAAAGGAACCCTATTTTTTTGGTATCTTCCTATTCATATACCAAGGGAACTTTGTGTGCCCCCAACGACATTCTTTCCTACACCTTTGTACCCATGCTTCCCACACTCGACCGTGCCACCCCTCCTGCACCACTTTTATGCTACCACTAGGTAGAAACCCCAACCACTACCTGTGAGTGTAACATGTTCTGAAAAATTCCCAAACCCCTTAAAATGGGGGTAAATAATTGGAAAATAAAATTAATTTAAATAATTAATTTTGGATCTTGAGAAATACATGTCTCAGAAAGCAATTTTTATTTCAATATTTAAATATTTATTTAATATCTCAACCAAATTTTAATCATAAATAAAAATTGATGATAATAATAACCCATTTTTTAATTACAAATATTGATTATTTATCCCCACACCTAAATGATTCTCATTGAAATTTATGAACATGATTAATTACATCTGGTAAAAATATTCAAATATTCTTCACGATTAAACGTTTCACCTTAAATTATATTTAAAATTCCCCTCTCCTTTATAACATCACAATAATATATATATTAAAAAAAATCATAATATGGTTATGTCTATAATAAATATAAACCAAAGGAAAAACCATGGATTGGTAGACCAAATCACGTTATGGTTTATTCTAGTATGACCCATAATGTAGTGAATATCACTACACCATGGGGTGGTTCATGGAAATTCATGGGTTATTCAATAATTTATGGAAGTTATTATGTCTCCCATTGTATGCTATCATAATCATTTTGAATATCATATTATGGTGATTTTAGGAGTTTGAATAGACAATTCCATTATTTTAACATTAAAAAATGAATCATAATGATGAGTTGTTATGACACATTTTTTTGAAACATCTCATCGATAACCAAACATCTAAGAAATTTTTGGGCTCTATGGAGTAATCTTGGATTTCTATATAAAAAGGCTAATAGTATGTGTTTTTTTGTGGTATATGAGTATGATATTGATGATGTAAATTCCCATCAAGTAGATTATCTCTCTATCCCCATGAATCCATCTATATTTAACACAAGGTTATAGAAAAGGAAGTGAAAATCCTTATAAAGCATTAGAATATCCACAAAACCCATGGATAACCTCACGATATAGAGTATATTGGATAATTCTTGATTATATTTATCAATCTTGTATCAAGAATATTGGATAGACTTATTCAATATATAAAAGGTATTCTATTCTTTATTTTTTTATTTCATTCTAAAATAAAGACTATATTATATGGTTTTATAGTTTTTGGTTGTTTTTTACACTGTATTTCGAAAAGTATTATCCCCTTCAAAAATAAATAGTGGTATCATGCTCATTTTTATATCATTTTATGGAGTTTCTAAATGAATAAAGTGAAAAATGATCATTTCCATAACCACAACATTTTTTGTATAAAATTATCATGATACATAGAGTTTTCCAAACTATAAAATAATTTTAATAAAAAACAAATGTTATTTTATCAAGATTATAGTACTATATTGTGGTTTGGTAAAATAGGTGTGAAAATACTTCACAAAAATAGATCATTATTATTCAATATTACCACAACATGGTTTACTGACTTATACATTTTAGTTTATAGAGATTGGATTTCCACTATGAGTATAGACTGCATCATGGTAGATGTTGATTATACATGATTAATAATATAAATATTAAACAAAAAATGGCTTGGCCTCAGAAAAATGATCATGGTTTTCCCATGGAAATAATTGTTATCCAAGATACACCAGGTCATATTTTACATTTAAAATGACCATGGAGTGTATGATTTTAAAAAAAAATTGATTATTAAAATTCTCAAAAATCTTCATTGGCATGGGACTAGAGGTCATACATAAAATTTAATGTGGTATTTGAACGATATCATTAATGTTTTCATGTATATAATCTATGTTTAAAGTGAATTTACATGGCCAATTTATAAAGGTTTTTAAAAACCTTAAAATGAAAACCACAATATAAAAGTAATTATATTAATTTTTAAATTATTCATACATGATAATATGAATTTTTCATATCAAAAGGAATTATTTTTTAAAAAGTGTGATATTTAGTTTATGAAATTTTTTTTCATAAAATATGAAATGTTTATATTATTTATTAAAGATTTAATAAATATTACATATTTTAAAATATGATGTCGTTCATATTAATTTACATATAAATTAATAATACTGGGGTGTTTATATTTAAATAAATGTGAAATGATTATGTTTATAATTTATGGAATTCCCAAAGAGAATGCCTAAATTATAAAGTATTTACAAATTCGTTATTTTTGAATTGTTCATAACTGTTTATCTTATGTCAAAATTTATGAATTATTAATTTATTTAGTATTAATATCTTATTTATTCATAGTTATAAATTTTTTAAATTGTGAATTTATGTATGATTTAGTTTAAATATATTTAAACTACTTATTTAAATTATCATACATATATTTAAAGTATTATATGCTAGGTATGATAATTGATTTAGTTTTATTTTTCCTTAAAATTGGATTATTCATTGGCTATTATCTTAGATTTAGAGGTTAATAATAGTTTATACATATTATATATTATAATTATATTGGAATTAATGTATAAATTGAGTATTAAAGCATGGGTAGTTGGACTAATAATTAGTTTGGGGGCATAGGCTCTATATAGAAATGAAGGGGTTGGTTACCTATCAGCCAATGATTGATCCTACAGGTATTTTTTATATGATTCTAATAATTTACATAAAATGGTTTCATATACCTTATTCATGTGATTCATTTGGATATGTGTAAATATAGTTGTATTTTAGTTTGGGTGAGTAACACAAGCTATATGTTGTTTAAAGAGTTACTTCTCAATATGATTAGAAAATATTGATTGGTATAAGGAATAATAATTCATAAAATAAATCACGAGAAAAATAAATATACATATTGTGAATAGATGAGAAATGATAGTGAGATTTAAATACACTTAAAAAACAAGTGTTAAATTCCTCCCAAAACAACACTTGTTATAACCTTGATCATCAAACTGGGTATGTTCTATCAAATTATGGTGCCTATGAATTATTTTTTGTAAGATAATAAAGTTATAGGTTACCCTAATAGGATTATATTTCCATATTTTATCTAATATTTAGGTTAAAATTAGCTAATAAAACCTAATGGTTATGATACCAGAGGAATAGACTTCAGATTATTCATTTAATGGATTGGGTAAGGAGTTTTTCTCTCAAATATAAAAATTTATATATGATATGATTGACACGATGTTCCATAAAAATATCTAAGTTATGATATTAATACTATATATAAATCATTATTTTGTGAAATATGGATCATAACCCCCTAATGTATATGATGAAACTTTAAAAGGGGTCATTATTTTTGTGAGATCACATTTAATAGAATCCATGATTAAATGATTGTGAAACTTAATAATCATTTTATAAAAGATTTTTGTGTGTGGATAAAATGTTTTCATTATTATCCAAATTTAAATTGAGATAAATATTGGATAAATAAATTAAAAGTTAAAATAAATTTCTAGACTATTATAGAAACATATGAATTATTATTAAGTAAGAGGAAAACATTACGTGTTAGAGTATCCCTTTCTAGAGAACCTAACTGGTGAAGCTATTCAATTAATGGATCTAGATTATTATGATAAGAATTTAGTTTATTTTTTATATGTTTCTTATCTCATTTCCAAGTACATGTAACCTAAATTGAAAAAAGACCTGATATAATAAATGTGTTCAAGATGATTGATAACATAAAAAAAGATGTATCAAGAATAGACCAGGAAAGAGAGGTAGGAGGTTTGAAAGGCATTATTTAGATACAATATAACTTGAGGAAATTTAGTCTCCACTCATGTAATCAACATTATTGGGCATGTCAATGAGCTTTAGAGGCTGGGGTCTCCTTTAATGATTAATCTAGTTACGATTTTTTATAACAATTCATGGACATATACATGCCCATTATTATATATATGTATAAATATAAATTTTTAACAACCATATCCTTTCCCCATGAAGGTAGTATCTCATCCACAAGCATAATATACCAGATCATCCATCCTACATAAAAATATATATTTAATAAGTGGAGGTTTTAGAAGCCTCTATGACTCCACTACTTCTTTGAGCATCACATCTAATTACCTATTGTAACTTATCACACTAAGGAAAACCATCATCTATTGAACTGACTCATGCTATCATGCCTATGAATAAATGTGGAATACCTTATATAAATTACTATTAAATTCATTATAAAATCATTTTTTGGAAGGGTCGAATAATTTTTTGTAAACTATAATATGAATGAATTCAATAAAATTTTTACCTGATATCCTTAGTATGTTGAGGATTGTTAAGAAGAACACGGGAGGTATAAGATCCAATGTAATGATGAAAATATAAAAGGGTAAAAATTTAATTCATAATAATAATATTGGAGGGTCATATAATTATCCTTAGTCATTGAAACCTAAGGGAGGAGTCATGATGGAGGGGTAGTGCTTCCATTTTGGTGAATCTGGTTAATGGATAAGTAATTATTCATAATATCTAAAGGGTTTCAATAAGCACATTGAGGATTCTATATCTGGTATTAATGTTATAGATCAATTATTCTATTTTTAAGGGAATATGATACTAACTATACATTAAAAAATATTGTGAATATGTATAGAATTTCAAATTTTTAATAGAATTTATGATTAGATATTGAATTATGAATTCAAGTGATTGAGTAAGGGGTTTCTACAACAAGTATTTGGATGCAGTGGATAATATTAAATCTCTAAGTGGATCATAATAAAGATCATTTATTTTTATCTTGTTTTATTCTTATGTGATAAGCAGAGTTATTTTAAACAATTGTTGTTATAAATAAATGTGATGATGGTTTTTAATAAATATAGTTATGATTAACACAATTCTATAACATGATTTGAAAATAAGGAAATGTTAACATTAGTTTTTATCCAGGATAAAAATATTTTATCCAATATATTTTTCAAAATATAAGGGATATGATCCCACCGCTCAATAATGAAATATTTTAAAGAATAAAATATTCTTTTACAATATTTATACAAACACATAGAATACCATATATGATATAGACATAATAGTTTATTTATTAAATACTACCACTAAAAGTAATAAGTTTTATTTACTAAAAAATTATTTTGGGTCTTATAAATATAATTTCCAAGTAGATACTGGGAGTATGTTTTAACTTAAAAATGTTTAAAGTATAGTAAATAAATGATTTCACCAGTTTATATCTAAGTTAAGGTTTCTTTATATACTAAAAGGTTTAGGATGTGTTTCTAAAAAAATTTAATTTAAAGACTTACCTTTAATTTTGTTACCAAAATAAACTCAAATAAATATTTAGTGGAAATGTTCCAAGTGTACCATCCATGTATAGTCTTACTTGAATACTGACCATAATATTCAAAATAATAACCCCCTTGTACTTTGATACATGTAATCCATTATTTAATTTTAATTGATCCCATAAATTTTAGCTAATTTTCATATACTACCTACTTGTAGGAATTATTATTCTAAATGAATATTGTATCTCTGGATGTGGTGAATATAAAACAATCTCCAAGGTTTTATACTTCCTGTGTAGTATGTTTCTGAAACATACTCTTCTAAACCTCTTGTGGAACTCATTCCTATGTCAACTATTTATGAATCCATGGAATTGAATAAACCCAAGTCAATTTTTCTCCCACTATCTCAAATAGATATTTTCACCATTTTTTAGAAATATAATCTATTAATTTTAATATATATTTTCTATTATATGGATTTATTTAATATCCTTAGAAACTTTTAGGATAATTACTTTAGATGCACATCATGTTTTTCTTGATGCAAGTTTGTTTATGTCCTCAACAAAATAATTGTAACTAATCACATGTTCTTATGAAATAATGGATTTAAATCATAATATAACTCATATGATATCCATTTTTCATGATAGTTGGCATATTTTTATGATATACCATTGTTATTTGTGAAGCATGTCTTAAAAAATATAAGTATCTGCAATGAATGAATTTTAACATTGATTCTCCTTTTACTTACGTTAGGAATATGATGTGTATGAGGAAATGTTCATTTTGGAATAGCTTCATGCTACATTTTATTGATCAATGAAAACATGTAAGACTCATCGTCGATCCTCCTTATTTGAATCAATGTTGTGATGTGGATAAGGTAATGTGTTTTTAGGAATTACTCCATGCTATATTATATTGATCGATGAATTATTGGTCAATATATTCTTCAACACACCAACCCAAAGCATCTCCTATATATTGACTATGAATATACCATACTTCACTTTTTCATTCCTTACATACTTAAAGGATTATTATGAAGTATACTCACCACTAGCTCAGCCTTAGAATAATTCACACTCTCTAGATGAACTAATTCTAAAAGGTTTATGGATTACCTTTATTTATAAAGGTTTCTTTGTCCAAAAATAAGTACTTAAGTATGTCTATAGTACCTAAGGTATTTAACTACAAATATTATAAAACCATAGTGGTTATATCCTTGAAAAATATTTAGTTTTGATTGAAAAAGTTTTATCTTTCCACAAATAGGTATACAATCCTTACATTTTATACTCATCATGTATTGCTTATGATTCATGTAAAACTGAACTATTAGTTGAGTATGAAACACCACAAAAAAAATTCATTTCAAACAAGAATAATGTATTTTTGTATCAAAAGGACACATGAGATAAATTTTTTAGTTATATTCAACAAAATTTCTACTAGAATAAATAAACTTGAAAATAAGAAGTCACACACTTCTCATTGCTGAATTATGAACCATCCTTTCTCAGCCACTTAGAGAAGACATTATAATTATTTTAATGTTTATTTACGTACTTGGTTAATATATTTTTATACACATATGTGATAATAATATTTTATTTAATACCTAAGAATTAAAAATAAAACATTAATTTCATTAGATGGATATGCCTGAAGAAGAAGAGACTACTTGATTCTTCAATTCAGTTCATTGCATTTAAACTTCCTTAGATATATCTCATGGTATGAAAATAAAATAAAATCTATTTTAATACCTATTTTATTTGAATGACATTGAAAATGTTCCTTTGGCATTATAATTTACATTGGCCTTTTCACCACGCCTTTCATCTTTCTATCCATAAGAACTAAATATTAAACTTTTTTTAAGTTCTTATTTGCTTGAAGAACGTTACCAAAAGGTAAAAAACTTGTTTCTACATAATATTTATTTCTTAATCTTAAATGAAACTAGATTAAATGGGTGAAAATGATACGAGAAAGGGATGCATTGAAATATCATGACTATCTTTCAATTTACACATATCCAGTGTAATGATCACCCATTAATATCTCGCTCCACTTTATTCTCATAAGATTCTTAGAGAAGAGACAACATGTAAAATCATCCATGTCCCAAAGTTGTATCTATAACTCACATTGGACATTGAAGATAAAATCATGAATTAACCATTATATGAATCATACGTGAGTCTCCTGTAATCATTTTTACACCCTCACTTCCTAAGGTGGCTTAACAGGTATATGGGATACCAATGTCTTTAATTTCCAAGGTTGTAGTACTTTTCTCAAGTGCCTGTATGACTATTTGGATACTCATGCCAGTTTTGAAATTCTATTTGTCTAATAATATCATAGTTTACTTATGGTATTACTTTCCATTTTTCTACAAAATAAAATCTAATAGATTATACATTTATTTTGATTAAAAATTTAGACATTACTGATTTGATCCTTAATTGTCTCCCACTATTTTATTGAATTATAAAAAACCTCTATAATAGAATTAGAACACTCTATTTATTGAGTATTATAGTGTAAATTATCCTTGAAACCCCTCCTCATGTTCTACAAGCTTTGGCTACAACAATACTCAGAGAGTCCAAAGTATAAACTAATATGTCACATTGCATTAACTTGTGTCTCTTTGGTCTATTGAGTGGAGTCCCATCTCTTAAAAATAATTAATTTTCATTTATCAATTATTTACCTTTAATGTTTCAACAAGGTAGATTTGGATACCCCTTTTCTACCAAATTTAGTTAAGTAGACCCTACACTCTCGTAAGAACTCCTTGGTAGTAGGAGGCACCATCAACTTTGGATGACTGAGCACCTTGTACACCTAGTTTTGTTCAAATTCAAGTGATGGAAGGTGTTTAATGACTTAATATCACTACTGGAAATCCATCCTTTCCCAACGGTTCTGAACCGTTGGGAAAGGCTGCAGAACCGTTGGTATATGTTATACCAACGGTTCTGCCAACCGTGGGGAAGTAAGCCGTTGGGAAAGGCTTTTCCCAATGGTTTACAAGGAACCATTGGGATAGGTTAGAAAAAATAAACCTACCCCAACGGTTGTGCCAAACTATTGGGAAAAGCCTTTCCCAACAGTTTGGCCCGTTGGGGAATCCCATGAATATTTTCTTTTCCAACGGTTTGAAAACCGTTGGGAAAGGTTTTTACCAACGGTTCTACCAACCGTTGGTAAAAACACCAATTCCAAAAGCTATCCCAACGGTTTGAACTGTTGGGATAGTCTGTTTTTACCAACGGTTTAATGAACCATTGGTAAAAACAACTCCATATGGGCTATGTCAATGGTTTGAAACCGTTGGCATAGGCTTTGCTGTGCAAATTGCACAGCAGCCTGCAATTTGCACAGTAGGTCTGTTTTGGGCTCATTTTGGAACATCAGGTCTGTTTTGGGCTCATTTTCAATTCAATTTTCATTTTCAATTCAATTTTCAATCCAATTATTGTAACTGTAACACATATACAATGCATACATATAGAGAACAAACCAACACATTTAAATAATGCAAACCAACCAACCAACACATATAATGCATCCTAAAAATATACTCATCCATAATTAAATTAGAATTAATAACATAATTATAAACATACATAATTAATTTGGAATTCAATTTAAAATTTAGATGACAATCATATGTGGAATCCAGAATTCAATTCATAATTTGATTGGTTTTTTGTACACCATATATTTTTACTCGAAATCATATATATTTTAAACAAAATACATACACTTGGAATGATACCGGTCACACCGTGCCTCGGATTGAGGCGAGGTTAACTCGTACAAGTCACAAATGACTCATTGATCATTGTCCTAAAGTATCAACATATTCTGAAATCGTTTGGTCAGTTTTCCGTATGCCAGTTGTTGTTTTCACTTAAAATGAAGTGTTTTTTAAATAAGAGAGAGACACTTTGAATGGTGCCGGCCACACCGCGCCTCGGATTGATGCGGGGTTGACTCATACACATCACACATGACCCATGCATTGTTGTGCTAAAATATAAACACAATCAGAATGTGTTTGGTTGGTTTTCCGTATGTATTTAAAATGTAGTCCATTTTAAAGAAAATAGATACACTTAGAGTGGTCTCGTCCAAACCGCGACTCGGATTGAGGCGTGGTTGACTCGTACATGTAACATATGACCCATGGATCGTTGTCCTAAAATTTCAACAGATTACGAATGCGTTTGGTCAGTTTTTCGTATGTCAGTTGTTTATTTCACTTATAATCTTGTCCCTTTTAAACAATAGAGACGCAGTTAGAGTGGGACCGGCCACGTCACGTTTCGGATTTAGACAGGGTTGACTCGTACACGTCTCAAATGACCCATGAATCTTTTTCCTAAAGTATCAACACAATCCGAATGCGTTTGGTCGGTTTTCCGTATGTTAGTTGATGTTATCACTTAAAATGACGTCCTTTTGAAACAAAAGACATACACTTTGAGTTGTGCCGGCCACACCGCGCCTCGAATTGAGGCGGGGTTGACTCGTACACGTCACATATGACCCATGGATAATTGTGCTAAAGTATCAACACAATCAGAATCCGTTCGGTCGGTTTTCCGTATGTCATTTGTTGTTTTCACTAAAAATGAAGTCCATTTTAAAAAAAATAGAGACATTTTGAGTGGTGTCGGCCACACCACGCCTCATATTGAGGTGGCGTTGACTCATACACGTCACATATGACCCATGGATCGTTCTCCTAGAGTTTCAACAGAAACCGAATGCGTTTGGTTGGTTTTCCATATGTACTTAAAATACTGTCCATTTTAAACAAAAGAAAGTCACTTAGAGTGGTCCTGACCACACCGTGACTCGGATTGAGCCCGGGTTGGCTCGTACACGTCACATATGACCCATGGATCGTTTTCCTAAAATTTCAACAGATTCCGAATGTGTTTGGTCGGTTTTTCGTCTGTCAGTTGTTTATTTCACTTATAATCTTTTCCGTTTTAAACAAAAGAGACACATTTAGAGTGGTACCGGCCACACCACGTCTCGTATTTAGGCGGGGTTGACTCATACACGTCTCAAATGAACCATGGATCGTTTTCCTAAAGTATTAACACAATCCGAATGCGTTTGGCCGGTTTTCCGTATGCCAGTTGATGTTTTTCACTTAAAATGGCGTCCTTTTGAAACAAAAGACATACACTTTGAGTTGTTCCAGCCACACCACGCCTCGGATTGAGGCGGGGTTGACTCTTACACATAACATATGACCCATGGATCATTGTGCTAAAGTATCAACACAATCAGAATCCGTTCGGTCGGTTTTCCGTATGTCATTTTTTGTTTTCACTAAAAATGAAGTCCATTTTAAACAAAATAGAGACACTTTGAGTGGTGTCAGCCACACCGCGCCTCGGATTGAGGTGGCGTTGACTCGTACACGTCACATATGACCCATGGATCATTCTCCTAAAGTTTCAACAGAAACCGAATGCTTTTGGTCGGTTTTCCGTATGTACTTAAAATACTGTCCATTTTAAACAAAATAAAGTCACTTAGAGTGGTCCCGACCACACCGTGACTCGGATTGAGCTCGGGTTGGCTCGTACACGTCACATATGAACCATGGATCGTTTTCCTAAAATTTCAACAGATTCCGAATGCGTTTGGTCAGTTTTTCGTCTTCCAGTTGTTTATTTCACTTATAATCTTGTCCGTTTGAAACAAAAGAGACACAATTAGAGTGGTACCAGCCACACCGCGTCTCGGATTTAGGCGGGGTTGACTCTTACACGTCTAAAATAAACCATGGATCATTTTCCTAAAGTATCAACACAATCCGAATGCGTTTGGCCGGTTTTCCGTATGCCAGTTGATGTTTTTCACTTAAAATGATGTCCTTTTGAAACAAAAGACATACACTTTGAGTTGTGCCGGCCACACCATGCCTCGGATTGAGGTGGGGTTTACTTGTACACATCACATATGACCCATGGATAATTGTGCTAAAGTATCAACACAATCAGAATCCGTTCGGTCGGTTTTCCGTATGTCATTTGTTGTTTTCACTAAAAATGAAGTCCATTTTAAACAAAATAGAGACACTTTGAGTGGTGTTGGCCACACCGCGCCTCAGATTGAGGTGGAGTTGACTTGTACACGTCACATATGACCCATGGATCGTTCTCCTAAAGTTTCAACAGAAACCGAATGCGTTTGGTCGGTTTTCTGTATGCCAGTTGATGTTTTTCACTTAAAATGATGTCCTTTTGAAACAAAAGACATACACTTTGAGTTGTTCCGGCCACACCGCACCTCAGATTGAGGCGGGGTTGACTAGTACACATCACATATGACCCATGTATAATTGTGATAAAGTATCAACACAATCAGAATCCGTGTGGTTGGTTTTCCGTATGTCATTTGTTGTTTTCACTAAAAATGAAGTCCATTTTAAACAAAATAGAGACACTTTGAGTGGTGTCGGTCACACCGCTTCTCGGATTGAGGTGGAATTGACTCATACACATCACATATGACCCATGGATCGTTCTCCTAAACTTTCAACAGAAACCGAATGCGTTTGGTTGGTTTTCCGTATGTACTTAAAATACTGTCCATTTTAAACAAAAGAAAGTCACTTAGAGTGGTCCCGACCACACCACATCTCGGATTTAGGCGGGGTTGACTCGTACACGTCTCAAATGACCCATGGATCGTTGTCTTAGAGTATCAACACAATCCGAATGCGTTTGGCCGGTTTTCCGTATGCCAGTTGATGTTTTTCACTTAAAATGATGTCCTTTTGAAACAAAAGACATACACTTTGAGTTTTTTCGGCCACACCGAGCCTCGGATTGAGGCGGGGTTGATTCGTACACATCACATATGACCCATGGATCATTGTCCTAAAGCATCAACACATTTCGAATGCGTTTGGTCAGTTTTTCGTATGTCACTTTTTGTTTTCACTTAAAATCTTATGGAAATTCATATAGAATATTTTTATATCATATTTAGTATGGATTAGATTTTAGTTGATCGTGCTATGAAACATTTCAGATTAATGAAATTAAGGAAGGTGGAGGGGTTGTCCGGGGGGCTGTCCGGGGGGGCTGTCCGGTGGGTGTCCGGGGGGCTGTCCGGGGACCAAGGAGGAGGGTGGGGGGGATGTGCGGGGTCTGTCCGGGGGTGTTTGGGGGTTGTTCAGGGGGCTGTCCGGGGTTGTTCAGGGGGCTGTCCGGGGGTTGTTCAGGGGGTTGTTCAGGGGTTGTTCAGGGGTCGTTCAGGGGTTGTTCAGGGGGTTGTCCGGGGTTGTTCAGGGGGCTGTCCGGGGGGCTGTCTAGGGGGTGTTTGGGGGGTTGTCCGGGGTCCAAGGGGGAGGGTGGGGGGGTTGTCCGGGGGGCTATCCGGGGTCCAGGGTGGAGGGTGGGGGGCTGTACAGGGGGCTGTCCAGGGGGCTGTCCGCGGGGCTGTCCGGGGGGTGTTTTGGGGGTGTTCGGGGTCCAAGGGGGAGGGGGGGTTGTCCAGGGTCCAAGAATGAGGTGGGTTGTCCAGGGAGTTCTCAAACACACAACCACTAAAAGACAACAACATCTATAAAAACAGAAAATATATAAAAATAACTCAACTCCAATACTATACTACGAGTCTAGATAAAACCAACAACTAGAATAGATTAAACATCAAATCTCAGTAATATAAGTCAAAAATGTAACGGATCAATATGTACCACATCAGCATCAGCATCACCATAATTATCATCATCATCACCCTCGTCATCGTCCTCCTCATCATCCTCACCCTCCACAGCGCCCTCCTCCACGCCTTCTCCCTCCTCCTCGCCCTCCTCATCTCCCTCCTCTTCCGCATCAGACTCCTCACCATCATCATCTTCAAGCTGGACATCGGCCTGACCACCACTGGAACTTCCACCTGGTGCACCATATATAGAATGTATCGACGACATGTATTCATCAATCGCTGGGCTGGCCTCTGCTGGAAGTGTTGGACGTAGAACTTCAATAAATTTCATAAATGCACTGTTTTCCCTAGCAGACTGTTCTTCCGTCTCTGTGGCCCTTTTCTCAGCCTGTTCTGCCTGTGCCCTAACTTGCTGGAGCTCGGTGGCACTACAACTCGTACCTGAGGCAGGCCAATACCTCGTCGGGGCTATCCTAGGTCGGCAGCGTACTCTGCCAGAATGATCCGCTCCCAACACCTGATGTAAGTGATCAGATGGCCCAAAATTGTCTGCTTATTGGGCATCGAGGGCCTCTAAAACATCATGTTACAAATATAAATATATTATTAAGTTACAAAATAGATATTAAAATATAAAATCAACAGATTAAAACTTACAATCTGCTGCTGAGTCGCTTCATTGACAGCACTTCCATCCTTTTTTCGTCTACTCGAGCAAAACAGTTTTGCTCGAGGCACACGTCCTTCAATATTTTGTACTTGCCTCTACAATGACATTGAAAACAAAAGTTATATAAAAACTTTAGCAAATGATTAAATAATTGAGGAAACAAAAGAAAATGTAAGTCGTAAAGAAAACTTATAAACAATTGTCTTACCTGCTGCCTCTCATGATCCGGCATCGTCGTGCGTCCTAGTGTATGGAGGTATTTTTTTGCATCAATGTTTTTTTTATTTTTTCCAGATGATTCATAAATAAAATTCTATAATGAAAAGGATAATATTAATGCAAAACTTTAAAGTTATTATTTAAATACCTCAAATGTAATTCATACCTTAAACTGGGTACTCGTCCAATGAGTAATCATCTGACGATACTGCTCTATAGGACAATCATCCACGACTGGTACCACCTCTAACTCAGTGCCAACTCTAGCATGCCAGCCAATATACATCTCATGCTTGTAGTCTCTCCAAAGCTTGCCTAAATCCTTTAGACATTCCAGTCATGCACCCTCACCATCAGGAAAATTAAATCGAAGCTGAAATCAAAATATTAATTCATATAAATACAAAAATTATTCATGGCATTAAATACAACAGATTTTTTTACCCATATCTCTGCCCAAGCTCTATCTTTGACCTCATGTGGCAAATGTCTCCACGACAGTGGGCTGACGGGAATGATGTCGGAGTATTTGGCAAGCGTCGCCAGAAAACTCCGACATTGCTGCCCTGTTTTCTCAACCATCTGATTGTCTTCATTATATTCCACCATAACCTGTGTGCGACGGTTCCACACCGAACGCATGCGTGTACGGCCCCGCCCCCGCCTCCTGTCAGTAGATGTATCTGTCATGAAAGAAAAACAAATATTTTATCAAAACATGTTATAATGAAAATAAATATTGCTATAAAAATTTGTTAGGGTTTTATAAATATACCTGCGCTAGTCTGATCAATGAGTGGCGTCGGATCCACAGAACCTGATGGAACACCCTCTGGTGGAATAGGAGTCGAAGACGATGGAATATAAAAGCTCGGAGAGACAGAAGTAGAAGGAAAAGAAGGTGGAACAGCTGTATGACCTGATGCTGACTGGGGAGTGGGAATCATCATGGGATATGAAAATGATGGGGCAGAAGATGCAGAAGGTAGAGAAAACATGGGAGGCCTAAATACCCCGTGTTTCCCTAACGACACACCGGGATCAGAATGTGGGAAGGCTGAAATGTCAGTGGGAGGGGCAGGGTCTAGTCGGGCACGCGTAGCTCTATGTCCACCTCTGGTACGAACCCTCCTCGTACCACCGGCCTGAGTACTAGGACCAGCACTAGGCTCCTCGTCGAATAACTGTCGACGTAACGGTGGATCCTCCATCCGACGATTGTTCTCTGCCATTTTTTTTCTTCGTCACTCTTCAATTGGATGCATTTCTTGCATTTGAAAACAAATATGTAATTAATTAGAAAAAGGAAATTAATGTGTAAACCAAAAAACTAAATATATGAGGGAATGAGGGGATTCATTGGTAATTTAGCTATCAATTGTTTTAGAAGAGATTGAATGAATTTAATAAAACATACAAGTTGTAATGTTCACCAAGTTAGAAATATTGTTTGCTTTGATTTGAATACAGTTCAATTCCAAATTAGAAAATGCAATTCAAATAAAACAGCAACCAATAAACATTGAAAATTCACATAACGGTCAAGTCAGCTAAAACATATTTGTGATCAATACTAAATAAATATGAATATTACCAACCTTAACAACCCAACTCGAGGTAAACCAAAAGAATTGAGAAGATGGATGAATGATTCTATATATTTCCAACCACAACTTCAGGTTCACAATAAAATCTGAAAATTGAGCTATTGGAGTCATCAAAAGAAATAAATGGATTGGTTCCAATGACAATAGGGACATTGTCAATTCCATCATCAGCATCATCAAAAATATGTCTTGGAATTACTTAAACTATGACACCAAATTCAGGTTGAAGTTGATCTTTGACATAAAAAAATTGTTTAGCCATTGATGCCAACACATATGGTTCTTCGGTAGCAAGAGTGCGGGTCATATTAATTACTCGAAATCCACAATCATCAATAAATGTGCCATGTATCATCATCAAATCAAACCAATGGCATTTCATCATTGTGACTCGTCCATGAGAGTAATAATCCAATATTATTATTTTCTCAACGACTCCATAATAACCCACATTTTCAAGTCGCGGTCTACTATCTGATGCACTGGCATAACAATCTTTTGTGGCAGTAACCATAATACCATCATGTTGTGTTCTCATGTTTTTGGCTCGTTCAGTGACAATAAATCTGTACCCATTGATAACAATTGATTTACAGTCACGAACCACGGTATTAGGACCAAAAGCCAAAGCTCTTATTTCCTCAAAGACAGAGTCAGCAGACAAACTCAATACCTGCAATATAAATGACAGTTAAACTTAAGTAAATATTGAAATAATTAATTTAAACAGTAATATTTTTACCTTCAATTTTAACCAAGCAGAAAACTCTTTGCTATGCAAAGTCTCTCTCCTTCTCAAAGATAAAGAACGATGCTTCCTATTTATCATTGTTTTATGTTCCCTGTAGATAAAAAAATATGAATAGTTTAACAGATATATATGTAAGATATACATATTCAATTTTGTTACCTCATATTGTCATCGAACAAATCACAGTTGAACAAAACTGTGTGATGTGCCATATCCCGCTCTTCATGGCTTAATGTCTTCAATGTATATGATCCAGTAATTCCTCCTGTTTGAGGAAGTGATGGAAAACTGGGTTCAATTTGCTCATATTGTTCTTCTTCATTTCTCATTGGTCTGTTCATTCTTGTAGTAAGATCAAAAAAATACATCGAACAGAAATCCATACATTCTTGAGCTAAGTAACCGTTCATGATAGAACCTTCGGGATGATTCTTGTTTCGGACATAAGACTTTAATGTGAACATATTTCTTTCAGTTGGATACATCCAACGAAAAGAAATAGGTCCTCCGAGAAGTATTTCAGTTGGAATATGGACAGTCAGATGCAACATGCATGTGAAAAATGATGGGGGAAATATTTTCTCCAACTCACACAAAATTAATGGGGCATCTGTCAACATTTTTTGCAAGAAAGACTTGGACAACTTCTTAGCACAAAGATATCTAAACAAATGGCACAACCGAATAACACCCACCCTTAAATTATTGGACAAAAGATGACAGATTGCTATTGGAAGCAACTCATACAGTAGAACGTGATAATCATGAGTCTTCAAAGATTTTAGCTTCAACTCTCTTCTGTTGACCTGTTTAGATATGTTGCTTGAATAGCAATCAGGAACTCTAATAGTCTCTAATACTTCCAGAAATTGTTTTTTTTTTCAGTAGGTGTCATCACATAAGAAGCACATGGAAGTTTCTATTTATTTTCACTGATACGCACATGATGCAATTCTGGTCTGATGCCCCAATCCACCAAGTCACGTCGAGATCGTAAATCATCTTTTGTCTTCCCCTTGACATTTAGAAGAACTGAAAGCAACATTTCACATATATTCTTTTCAATATGCATTACGTCTAAGCAATGACATAGAAAATTGGTTGACCAATAAGGAAAATCAAAAAAGATACTCCTCTTCCTCCAATTGTAACAGGTTTCTGTGGAAACATTCTTTCTCTTTCTAGATTTTATTTAACCCTTCCCGAACGAAAAACTGAAATCTTTCAATTCATTAAGCACATCAGTTCCAGAAATACGCTGAGGTGGATCATCGGTCTCTATAGTATTATCAAATCTTCTACGATTCATTCTATATGGATGATCCTTTGGAAAAAATCGTCGATGTCCCATAAAACTGAAACTACAACGATGTTTCAGTCTTCTGGATCGTGTATTCTTCATAAAAACTGGACATGAGAGTTTTCCCTTCGTGCTCCATCCAGACATCATTGCATAAGCTGGAAAATCATTGATCGTCCACATAAGCGCAGCACGCATCTGAAATATGTCTTTCGAACATGTATCGTATGTGCGCACACCCACATCCCAAAGAAGTTTCAACTCTTTTATTAAAGGTTTCATGTATACATCAATATGAATTCCGGGATCAGAAGGACCAGATATGAGTATACTCATGAAAGTGAAAGATTTTTTCATACACAACCATGGGGGAAGATTATAAATGTGTATAAAAACTGTCCATGTGCTGTGCGAAGTAAGCATCTGCCCAAACGGATTAAAACCGTCGCATGAAAGACCCAGCCTCACATTACGCACGTCAACTGCAAAATCAGGATGTCGAGTATCAAATCTCTGCCATGCAAATCCATCTGCAGGATGAACCAGCTCATCATTAGTCTTCTTTCTCTCAGTATCATGCCATCTCATTTTTATTGATATGTCATCAGACATAAAAAGATTCTGGAGTCTGGGGATCAATGGAAATTGCCACATTACTTTCTGTGGAACGCGGGATGGTGTTCCATCAGATTTTGACTTCCAGCGGGATGTGCCACATTTTATACATTCATTTCGTTCAGCGGTTTCTTCCCAGAATAAACTGTAATCTTTCGGGCAAGCATGAATTTTGTTTCTGGAAAATCCAAGTTGTTCAACTAACTTCCATGCCATATAGTGGTTTGAGGGAATATCTGCATCATCTGGAAGTAAATCCTTCAAGAGGGTAAGAATGTAATCGATTGCTATATTAGAAATCCCATACATAGTTTTTCCATGAAACAATCGGATTAAAAATTCCAGCTTTTTCATTTTATCGCATTGTCGATATACTGGAGTCGTGGCAGCATCATTCAATTTTTTCACCCTATCAATATCATCATTTTCACTAGATGCATCATTTGTCCTCATATCAACGTCTTCTTGAGTCGAAATCCTTTCTTTTTCATGATGACGAATAAACGGAAACCGATCATCTAAAAAATTCTCCATTCCAGTCCTTTCATTTCGATCATCACCAATTTGAGATTTCATTTTCTCCCCATTGTGATACCACACAAAGTAGTTTGCTTGAAAACCATTTTTTGTTATGTGGTAGCTGACTTCTTCAAGAATCAACCAAGGTCTACCAACACAATTGGAACATGGGCAGTGTATGCGACCACTATCTGAAGCATTGTGAAATGCAAAATCTATAAAGCTCTCCAAATTGTTTTGAAAATCGCTTG
This sequence comes from Viscum album, assembly GCA_963277665.1. Taxonomy (NCBI): domain Eukaryota; kingdom Viridiplantae; phylum Streptophyta; class Magnoliopsida; order Santalales; family Viscaceae; genus Viscum; species Viscum album. The sequence goes on along the minus strand of OY728120.1, from coordinate 1,868,656,061 downwards.
AGATACGATCGGTTTCATACATCCAACTTCTGTCCATTCTGTAAAAATAATTCATATAAGTTATTTTGTTATAAACAATTCAATAGGATTGAACTTTAATAGAAAATACATTTAAGTAAACGATAAAGGAAGAAAATAATCATGGTATCAACTACACATGTGAAAAAAACATACTAATGTGTTATTGAAAAAATGTAAAACCAACAAGAACTTAATGTGTTATCACATCATAGCATGCCTCATCCCATAACCATATTAGTAGGGTATCCTCATATGCGATTTACCTTTTTGAATTAATATGCACTTCCTCACCAGGTACCTGAGTAGATTTCATAGATATAATCACCTCACATCCTGTAAGGCTTCCATTATGTATGATCTGCATAATAATTTGAGTGATCATGAATCATGCATGGGATCTTCCCATGATCAATATAGATTATGAGAAGGAATTATGATAGGTCATGTGAAGAACATCAAACACATATTTTAGATAATTTGAGACATAATATAATAAAATAATGTATAAATATATGGAATTTGGGATAAAAGGATGGATGAAATACTAAAATATGGGAGACTAAGGTGAAGGAAATATATGTTGACCCTAATGTTCATAACATGCATCACCTATGAAATTTTATTGCACTAAGAAATTTCATCCTGTTCACAATACATTACATTGGAAACCTATTTTGATCATTTGATGTCCCCTTGACATGTCAAATAAAATCAGATGGCACCCATGAATATGCCACCCTTGTAATGAAAAGCCTTTAATTCTCACCATACAGACTACATGTTTTCCAATAGATATGTATCTCCTTCTATATAGGGGAATCAATACATATTATCTCAGTCTCATATTAAATGTCAGGAATGTTAGATGGCTCCCTTAACACCCTCCAGGCACACCAACTAGGTCATGTGATGTCCTCAAATCATGTCACTATGGACATAAATCACCCTTCAAGACATGTCACACTGACTCTAGAGTTTCCCTCCCAGTGTGTCAAACATGTCTTTTGATGAAAATGGAGAAGATCACCAAAATCAAGAGATTTCCTATAGGCATTACATCCATTATCATGAAATTGCTTCTAGGATAAACCAGTCAGGACTTGTGATGTCCTCCAAACATTCCGTCCTTGATCATTAGAGAAACATTAGACAATCCATCTAGGTTAGGAAAATTCATCAAAATGTTTATAGGATCATGTAATTTCCATTGGAAATTTCCAAAAGAAACCCTCTATCATGCTAAGTAGATAGTCAAGGCATTCCATGTGGAAAACCAACACATATCCATAAGAGAAGAAATCTAAAAATAATAGAATCTATATGAATTATAAAATTGTCCACCATTGGCATGTAAGCTTCTATAAAAATGGAACTATAGTGTTTATGTTTTAATTAATGGAAAAATCAATTCATTAAAACAACTACAACAACTTGATTAAGATCAATTTTTACCTGTTCGGATGGGGGGTGTACCTATTCGGACGGGGGTCGATGATGTTCGGATGGGGGGTTCACGAGAGCACGGGAGCGGAGGATAATTAGGGCTCTGTCTCGAATGAGGGAGAGCAGATCAGGGTTGCTATTTGGGCAAAACCTTTGCCAACGGTTTGTAAAAACCGTTGGCAAAGTCAACCTTTCCCAACGGTTTCAATAAACCGTTGGGAAAGGGATAAGTTTAGCACCCCTTTCCCAACGGTTATATAGAACCGTTGGGAAATGGGTCACTGGAATGCCCTTTCCCAACGGTTTCAGTAAACTGTTGGCAAAGGCTGAGTATACCAACAGTTTAATTGAACCATTGGTATACTGCCGTTGGGAAAAACCCAGATTCCAATAGTGTATTTTCTTTGAGGGATTTTATAAGTTAATATAAATTAATGGAATTCTTTTCTATTTAACAATAATGTTCTATGTGATTGTACTCAGAACTTAAACCAATATTTTAAATAGAAAACAGTCACCGAACATGTTCATTTTATCTTTATATGCTTGTTTGTTATTATATTATGTGATCGTGCATAATAAATACACATTCAAAAAATAATAAACCATGCACAGGATAAAATAAATAAATAATGATGTGATCATGGTATGTTAACTATTGGTTAATCCATCGATTGAATAATTGATTAACCGATACCCTAGGGTAATTCCTCAAGTCAATACCTAACTTGAATTGTAGCGCCCATAAATCCAATGAAAATCACTTGTTTGGTTTAGGTCAGCTCTCAAATTGAACTATGTCTACACAAACTACTCTGATATTTACAATGTATACTCACACATAGGTGAGGGGAGATCAAGGTGTGAAATTACATTTTATCACTTAAATGTGGACACACAGACCCTTATACAAATTAATTATGGAGGTCCAATGTGAAAATCATATAAATAAAAATAAATATTTCCTTAAAAAAATGTAAATTAAATAATAAAATTAAATAAATAAAAAATCAAGCATGCATGGGTCGGTCTCAAATCATGATCATAAAACATGAAATTATATTTCATAAGAAAAATTCAATTTGCTAAAATTCAACTTTATGGTATTTTTAATGCATTAGATTGCATTAAAATAATCTTAATTAATTATTGATACATCCCACAACACCAAACATAGTTTTATTAAATACCTAAAAATTAAATTAAATTAATTATATTTTTTTATAATATTTTGGGTTTATTTAGACCTAAAGTATATCCCAAAAAATTAATTTAGGGCTTGCAATGTGTTAAACAGATCAAGCCAGTCATACCGAGACCAAATTGGTATGGGTCAAGATGAGGTATCCATTTAAAGAACACACACATATATAAAATATAAATTCCAAAGGAATATTTTTCCCTTTTTTTACATTTTAAATAGGCTTCCATGATAATTTTTGAACAAGCTTCAAAGGGGGTATTTTTTTATTTAATTAAACAAGATTACATGAGAATATTTAAACTATCATTCATGGGAAGCATTATCCTTTTAATTAAACAAGCTTCCATGAGAAGCATTTTATAAAATTCCATGATAAGATTTATCATTTTAATTAAATAAGCTTCCATGTGAAGCTTTAAACTAGATTCCATGAGAAGTTTTATCCTTTTAATTAAACAATTTTCCATGATAATATTTAAACTATATTTAATGTAAAGATTTATCGATTTAATTAAACAAGATTCCGTGAGAAGATTTAAACTAGCTTCCTTGGGAAGATTTATCCTTTTAATTAAAAAACTTCCAAGGAAATATTGTATTTCCAATAGAATACCCCAATTGGATTCAGGTATATCAAAGTAACACACAACATACTTACATTGTGCTCCGACTAAATATCCATCACAATTTTTTCCATTAAAATGACCAAGAAAAAAAACCATTAATTTTCATAGAAATTATTATGCAAAACTTATTGATCTTAAATATACCATATCTTGGTAATACAAACTTGGATCAATGGTCCATAAATTGCATTGGTACCATATAAAAATCCTATTTCCAAATCATATAAAATTTAATTTAAATTTCAAACTTTTCAATTTAAATAATTTTACATTTTTGTGATACCAATTGAAGAACCCCAGGGCATATTGAAAGCATTAAAAGCACATAATTAAAAAATTTTGGGTTTGGATTAATTTTGAAAACAATAAATCCACAAAAAAATTTCCTATATTTCTTAAAGAATCACTTTTAATTCAATTTAAGCATGAAAATTAAAATTGAACGAAAGTGTATATGATACCTTGTTCGATTGAAGTTGCCAATTTGATTTTCTCACCATTTATTTTTCATGGATGAAAGACGCCAAAATATATGTCCTAAAGATCATCTTCACATGACCCAAAATTCCAATATCATCAATATATGTTTCTTAGGTTCTATAATTGTAAATTCAAGAGATTTACGGTATTCCTTCAATCGCCAGAAGAACACGAACTCGATTGAGAAAGAGGGATCGATCTGACCTTGTTGTTCCTTCAGAATCTCTCTCTAAGAACTTGATATGAGAGTATAGAAGGTATTATCTCATTAAATTCGTGAATAAGGTTGATATCACTATTCAATAGGCTAAAATGATCTTTTATACTTAGGTTATACATTCCAAAATTTAACTTTAGTCACTAGAAAGTAATAACATTCATTTTAGACATTTTCACAGACATATGACTTAATAAACTAGTCATAAATATCAAAAATATTTCATCACCCACTTATAACACTATAATATATTACATGATAAAATAAAAACCATTAAATCATCCTATAATCTCCCCAAATAATTTAATTAACCTTTAACATCCCATGTTCGTTCAAAAAATTATATTTTCTTGTATTCACTTTTATGATCAAATAACTTGTGAATGCCTTGAGAAATAAATTCAATAACAATTATTCTAACCGGAATAATATAATTGAACTATTTTTACTTATTATTGATCAAACTCAAACATTCACCAACCACCGCACATGGGTCCCACATTTTCCTAAACTCATATTCATTAAAATAGGTGGAACTTGTGGATACATTTAGTATGTGATCATCTAGGTCCTTATGTCATTTTTAGTGTGTCCAACACATAGAACAAGAGTGTATTCTATAAACCCATCACATAATCTAAGGAGATAAAGAATTTCATAGCTAAAACTTCCTCCTATGAACATGTTCTATGCAAAATAATATCTTTGTATCGTAATATCTCATAAAGCAGGATGCACACTTGTGTCATCATCCTTATTGATTTACATATTTTTTAACTTACTAGATGAAATTACCTTCTTATACCATGATTATGAATTTATGAAGGTACTACCAACCTGGTTAACCTGGGCCCATGAGTTATCTCTTCCTTAACTTAGAAGTGACAAATTATATCTTTATCATTCAACCAATACCATACCACCAATGATGCACCCAATACAAACTAACTCGCCATGATTTCATTATCATGGTTTTTCCTTGTATTAAAGTACATGATCAAATGGAAAACATTGATAATGTTATCAAGTTCAGAGACTAATACACATGTTTGTATATTAGAACAACCAATGACACCTGAAACATGTGGTGTTCCTATTGGAGGGTCTGTCCTCATGATCTCATTACTAGAGATCACAAAGTATAAACTTCTTGAGAATAAGTATCAATGATTATTATCCATCAACACCATATAGTTAGACATCATATGTGTCCTGTCAGTATGATGTATCTAGACCATAAAAATATGTTTAAGATTACTATCATAATATCTCATGGTTCTCATTATAGTTTGTAACTTCTATAAAATTTTGATACGAAACATAATCTAAGGAAATTACCATGTAAATAGTGGATGAATAAATATCAACACTATTATGGTAAGAATAATCACATGTATATAAAAATTTGTATACATGTAATGGTAATAAAAAGTACTGTTCAAGTTGGGTCTAGGGAAACCACTACCACAACACTAAGATGATAAGGATGAACTTATAAAGTGTTTTAGTAGACAACAATTGTTACTAACATCATAACACTGGATGTTGTGAAGTTAATAAGTTCAAATATTATGTTTAAAGTGTCAAAATTAGGAATATGAATCCTAATCTCACCATTATTCAAACATACTTTCTTTATAGATTTTACCAATTAAATTAGTTTGCTGAGAGGGATTTTTATATGGTCACATAGATATATTCTAGGAATTATATTGAGATGTAATGAGATTAAGAAAATACTAAAAGTATAGTGAAAATAAATCATAATTGGTGGTTTATCATATGGGGTAAGATTGGAAAAGTGATTATCTATGGGTTTTATTAGCAATATTGAAGTAGTTTTAGAATAAATATTGTATCTTGTTATATTAAAGGTAGTCTCAATATTACCATTCTTTAATTTGATGTATATATTATTTTAAGTGAAATAATAATATACCACTAAAAGTATGAATTTTATTTATCCTTAATTTATGTCATCATGAAGTATTATAGTATGTGATGACATCTTAAGATTATCATGGGTTTGATTTCATATATAGATTCAAGATTCACTATTGAGGCACAATATGAGTTTTGTACAATGGATAATACACAAAGTATACAACATGGAGTGTTATACACTATGAATTTGATATACTATAGGTGCATGATTTATAATGAATCCTTGAACCTATGGTTATAAATATACGATTCCTAAAAACCTTTATACTTTGATACCTTTATTATTCCACCCTTGAGGATGAGTTAATCAGGGAATGGTTAGATATGTTTTTTTATCATGTTTTTAGTTGAGGCATAACCAAGTTGAGATTTTTCCTCTTATATGATGATTATGTAATCGGGGCCCTTGATTTAATTATATTGAGGAAGTGTATGATCATACTTAGATAAGGTACAAGTGATGTTCTTATCTATTCAGATGAGGAGTGTGTGATTCACCCATTTTCTTGGGTGAATGATCTATGATTTGTTCATCCATATATTCAATCTACACTTGGTGAATTGATAATACAAGAATAGGATATAAAGTATTATCATAATCCATGTCTTATGTTTACTTGATGTCTTGGATAAAGGGATTATATGATTATGCATACCTGTATATGATATAGTTGATGAATATAAATAAAAAATACTTGTGTTTGTCAGAGGTAATTAAATAACCTTTTATAGCTTGGGTAGCATCAATAATTGTCAATATTCCATTCTTTTCCTAAAATTATGAAATATAGAGTTCACAATTTTTTTTCAATGCTATAAAGGCACGTTGGGCCACACTTAGTGGTTATGTGAATGAGGAATATTTTTTTAAAAGTGTTTGCTTAAAACTTCATGATCTACCTTTAAATTATTTTAGATGATATCCAAAATAAGTTTTTGAATGATTTTTATAGGTTATTATAAAATAAGTAACATTTTGTGGAAATGAATGAAAAAAATTTCAAAAGAAGTTTTAAAATATATCTAAAAGGATTTTTGGATATGGTTTCATAAGAAGTTGTATATGATGTAAAAAAATGTGAAAATGTGCTAAGTTTATGAGGTTTTAGTGAATGTGTGATATCATAATAAATACACACAAAAGGAAAAAATATGACATGGTGGTCTTAACCAAATAATGGTTTATTCTCATATAAACTTTGACGTAGTGAATTGCACTACATTTTGGTGTGGTTCATGTATATTCATGGGTAATTTCTTAACATATGATTGTATAGAGCCTCACCAGTCCTTCACTACATGCATGCCCCATTATTGCCGTTGTGTGTCACCAACTAAACCCACTCCCACATGCATGATCATACACATCTTCTTAGAAGCCCATGAGATCCACTATAGTTGATTAATCTACCTTGAGTAGAACCCACATCATCGATAGGATATTATGCCATAGTCAATATTAGAATCCCATGATATCATCATAAATTCCACCTACCTTTGGTTCTTTACTCAATAAAGTCATTAATTCCATCAAAATTATAACACCCCATATGTATAAACTATAATTAAATTATTAATTCAAGATCACATCCTCATAAAATCCAAATCCATGGTATAAGAATACTAAATCGATTATTATATCTAATGTGTAACTCCTTTTAGAGACCCATTTTTTTCTTGTAATACTTTTAAATATTTATATATATATATATTTCTAGATCTAGGAACTGAGACGACGTGCGATTCTAGTACCCAGTGTTCCCTAAATTAATTTTATAAAAATGTTAAATATATTTTATACTTTGTATGCACAACTTATTAAATAAAATGGGATAAATATTATATGGAAGATCGAATCAGAAATATGAGGCCAATTTTGATTCCAAAACATGGTGTTTACCCTATGCGCGACCTAAAATGGTTCAACATGTGGCATTCATACTCCTCTCTCATTGGTAGTATGTTTATAGAAATAAATAAATAAATAAATAAATAAATAATTAATCATTTCATTTTAATGTAGAAAAATTTTCTATAAGAATAATTCCATTGAGAGTTCTCTATGTCTATCCTCATAAACCATGGGAGAATTTCAGATCTCCACTTTCTTCCTTGTTGGTGAATCACAACAGACGATGATGAAATACCAGATCGGAGCAGATCAGGATGAAACGAATGAAAAAAATCCTCTCAATAATTGGAGTATGCGTTCTTCGACAACCAAAGATCCAATATCCAAGTATAACTCAAAAATTGTTTATTTATTCCCTTTTGATTAAACATATTGAGAAGATTGATCACTGTTCTTGGATATGTACCAATTGTGTATTGAGCATGCACTTGTGTATTTAAATCTTAATTAATTTCAATGTTTTCTAACATCAGATTCTAGTTCTTGATAATTATAAAATATCTCTTGTGAAAGACCAATTAAACTTTTGTTATTGTAATTTCCCCCCTCAAATTATTCGCATTCGTCACCGGTTGGACCTTTCAGTCCTGTTTCGACATTTTTGGGTGGTATCAAGCCTGATCAGACCCCCTGGAATCATTATGAAATCACGTGTGAGTAGAAGATCATCAAATCAAGCACAAATCTGGGATTTTTGCGAGATGAAGATGTTAATTTTGATAGTCACTAAATAAATAACTATTCAATGAAGGTTTGGTTGTGTATGAGATGTGAAACATACCTCTGATGAAAAATGAAGATCAATTTTCAAGGAATGACAACTGAAAACAACAATCTACATCTAGATCCACTATTATCAGGTGGATATAGGGTCAAATATAAAGTCAAAAGACCATATTAAACATGCAGATCACAGTTCTAGATTTGTGGATAAAACTCAATTATATGCTGTATACAGGGATAAACACACGATGTGTATCCCATCAGCAGCCGCAGTAAGGGTTTTGGAAAATTTAAGGATGGTATGATGTGTTTCCCTCCTACACACCATGTACCCCTTTCCTGTATGGCCAACTTGTTTGATCGATCACATGGGTAGGATCCCGTGTAGAATTATATGTCCAGATAAATAGATGTGTACTCGAGTACATGGACATAACTAGAACACACAAGAAACACCCCATGTGAAGGAACACACCATGTTCCAAAGTACATAGACATCGGGTCCCGTACACAGACACAACTAGAAGGACACGACCCGATCCTGAGTAGCTTGGACACATCATGTATTCCACCTTTACAGAATATACTCTTAATTGGTCAAGAACTATGTTTCAGATGGGGACATGACCAGGAGGTGGAGCAGGACCACATATCGTGTGGGTCCCCTCACATGCTGTGTACCCCTTGACCTATTTTGAGAAAACTTCAAGGTTCCATATCTCCTTTGTTTGGACTTGGATTTTAGACCATGAGTAGCCTATCCTGAGTTTTTTTCTACATAGAATGCGATAGTGCCCTCGATTTTGGATTTAGAGAAATGATGTGAAATGTTCTAAGTGCGGAACTTATTATGACGACATATGATGAATGCAGTGGTCATGTGGGATCACCAAAGACTACCGAGTTGTGCCCTCTAGTAGAGATGGGAAGTAGAGTCCTAGACCTTTCAAGTATAACCCCCCATTATTATGGGTGTAGTTCCTCTCTGGATACCTTCCAAGTGGACCCCCCTACCGAGTGGAGCGCAGATCCTTGAGGACCAGAGTGGAACCCCATATTATACTCAGGTAAAGGTCCTCAAATTTTGAGTTAAACCCCCTATCGAATAGGGTGTGGGTGCTTGGTGAATAGAGTGGAACCCCATATTGTACCAGGGTGTGGGTCCTCAACCTTTAGAGTGGAACCCCCATATTCATGGGTGTGGGTCCTCTAACTTACCGATAAAAACCCCTATTATCATAGGGTGTGGTTCCTCATGACACTAGCGTGGAACCCCCCATCAGTATAGGTGTGGGTCCTCTATGGTTACTTACATTGTGGAACCCCCTAATGCACTGGGATGAAGGTCCTCTACTTTGATTTTGTGGCCCCTCAACTATGTATCATAGTGAAGATATATGGCTTGACTTGGACAATTACTTCTTGGAAAACACATGAGATTCTGGGTATCATTGATGGAATTTTGGAACTATTGTCCACTCTTATTATTGGGATGACACATGAGATGGAGATCCCCTTACTCTCTCATTTAGGATAATTTTGACTAAGCACATATATATATTTTCATTTATATCCAAACCTTGTATTTGGTTACTCTCTTTCTATGAGAGGCAAAGATGCATGAGGTATTCCATGTGGTTTCCATGTCTACTTTCTCATGGTTGGGTGAGTCTACTCTACTAATTTTGGTGGTTAAGACCTGACTAATAGTTTATATACTCACTATTTTGATCCCCTTGTGTTTGGATGGGGTTTATTTCTCTTGGTTTAGTTTGATTTGTTCTCTTTGAATGTATCTTGAATATACTATATTTATTTCCTATTGTATCTCTTACTGCCCCCCATCATGTTTCAGGGTATCTTAAAGGGTATGTATATACTCCCCCTTTCATAAAAATTTCCTACTCATGTCGTGTCTTATGAAGACGATGGATTGGTCGACGATGAATTTAGAGGAGCTTACACTAATGAAAAAATTTCCTATAACAATGAATTTTAACCATTGGTACATGTCCCCAAACCGTTGGTATATCCTCTACCAATGGTTTGGGAATTCGTTGGGTGATTTGGTGTTGGGAAAGACCTATCCCAACAGTTTGTAGAAAAATGTTGGGAAATACCTATCCCAATGGGTTTTAAACCATTGGGAAAGACCTATCCCAATGGTTTTACAAACCTTTGTGATAGGTATTTCCCAATGGTTTTCCAAACCATTGGGATAGGTGAATCTAAAAAAAATTTACAGTAGAGGTTTGAACCCACAACCTCCACGTTATATATCAAAGACTTTACCATTATCCAACAATCATCATTGTGAATATATTTGGATATATATATATATATATAATTTATATATTGATCTATTTGATTATATTCAACAGAATAATTCATGAAAAATAAGAGTACCTATCCCAACAGTTCTTAAAACTGTTGGGAAAGGTACCCACATTTTCCAACCCTTTCCCAACAGTTTGCCCAAACCATTGGGAAAAGTGGTTGTAGCATGGGATTCTAGAGATGGAATATCTCAGTATTTTACTTTTATAGTTTTGTTAGGTTGGGAAATATTTATGGTTGGGAATATATTTTTCCCATTTACCTTTTAGTTTACACTATCATACTATTGTACTGTCTAGAGGTTTTTTTATGCATGGTTGTTCTCTTTTTTATTTTCATCTTTTACTCTTTCCCTCTGTAAATTTTTATCAAGATGACTGTGTTGGTGCATACAATTACTTAGGAAAAGTCATGTAGAGTTATTTATGACTTTGGAACTTATCACCACTCTTGACCTATGGAGGTAGTATTGGGGTAGTTGTGGCTCGAGCCCAGGATTGGGTTAGGTCATGACAGATTGGTATCAGAGAAAGTTCATTCCTTAAAATGTTTTTTGGACTGGTCCCCAAATGAGGATTGGTTGGGTTTTAGGGAAATAGTGTCAAAGTGTCTCAAGTGTGGCACTTAGGCCAGGGATTTCAGTGATGGTGTAGGGGTCCAATGTATCCATTCAAAAGGACCATGACTACCTTCTTGTCAACTTGGCATAACATGACTTTTTTTGTAGGGATTAATGGTAAATGCATCATATAGGATTGCGTCATTAACTGTTCTTCTTGAGTCATATCCCCATTATTGTTGACATACATATATTTTATCACATGACCATGTTATATCTTGATAAATATCAAGATTCCTCCATGACGAAAATGAACCAGGATTCCATTTTTGGATCGTGAAGATGATATGATGAGTGATGAGGCCTGAGTTCAGGGTCCATCCTATGAACCCTTGCTCCAGGTAGGAAGGTAGTATTACCTACACCTAACAATCAATATATCATTATAGAAGAGTAAGTTGAGTATTCATGCAGGCTTAACACACTCCATGAGTTCCAGATCCATAGACTGACGAGGTTCCATGGTGAGCCATATCCTCAGGCATTAGAGGATTGGATAGAGTCGATGGTCCATGCATTCAATCTTATGTTGGAACCAGGGATGTTATTTTATAAAAATTAAATATGGTTTTTGTTTTTTGACAATAATCACAGGGAAGATCAAGGATTCTGGAAGGTGAGTGATCTTGCAGAACAATTTGACATCAGTGTTGATGGTGGCATCGTTTCCCAGTGTTTTCCAATTTTATAGGCCTCAAAATCCTGAGTTTATATTTTTAGAAAATGAAGGTTTTATACAAAGGAGTCCACAAATAATGGTTCATGGACCATGAAACATAGTTTATATATTGCTAAGTTAGGTACATGTAATAGAGAGGAAAAATTCCAAAGGCAGGATTTCCGTATAGCAGCACTATGCAGACTGCGAAGCGCGGTACATGAACCACCTTGGGAAAATAGTTCATGGGGAGTCTTGGAGATCATAAGAGGAAAATGGTTCATGTAAGGCTTGATATATGCATGATGGCTCATTTTTTAGGTGTGAGTTTATTATTTGAGGATACGTGAAGGAATAAAGGCAGTACACATACTATGGATAGAAAAATAGTTCACAGGAGAAGTAGTTTGTGGTAAAGCCTATACCACATAGAATACTTGAGGATGTTAGATTATATATATTTTTAGATATATTTTAATATATAAGGATCACTAATACCTTCATTAAGGAGAAATTATTATATTATAAATCCAAGTGTAATTCGGTGAAGTCCAAAGTGGTTCGCAGAAAGACAACCTTGTGAAGGAGAAGAGGTTCACGAGGTGGATTCCACAAAAGAATAAGTGGTCCAAAGAGATAGTCCATAGAAGGGGTTTTGTGAGGCACTGTAGTCTGCAAAGGAAAATGGTTCAGGAAGCAAAGTAGGTATGTGGAGGTGGTATGAAGAGGCAGTATGAAGAAGTAGCATACTGAGACAATTCATTGAAGAAGAAGAACACATATGAAAAGTAAGGATAATTGATGAAGGAGATATGGTCCATGGAAGCAAAGGAAGTCCATGGAGAAGAAGTGGTCCATGAATCACATGCACTATGAGGTGTAGTGAAGTTCCTGAAGGAAGTAGGTTAGTTCATGAAGGAATATTTTGTGAACTATCAATGCGTATAAAATTGGATTACATCTATGGGTTGAAGTGGGACTTCAACAAAGCATCTATCTATTGTTGAGGATGCATGATTTAATGAAGATGAAGGTACCTACAGGACCATAAACTATGTTTGGATTCCTCCCAAGGCAGTGATCTTGGGGGAGTCAACAGAAGTGTTTTGAGTCATGTAGTAAGCTATCCCTAAAATAATGTAAAGGCAGTGTTCCTAGTATAGTGTGACTATGTATAAACCCTTGTACTCCACAACTAGTGAATATTAGTGGATTTAAGTATGACCGAAACACTATTGGTGTATGATCCTTAGACTATCTATTAGTGGTGAACCAAGTAAAATTAATGTGTTTACTCTTTTATGTGATTGTTTTTTTACTTATTATTCTCATAAAAATGGTTTAATAGGTTCCTACCAACATGGGAACAAGATCCATCACTCTTGATAAAAATTTGACACCCTAATTCATCCCTCCCCTCTCAATCTGTTTCATGGTCCTTTAAGTGGTATTAGAGGTTAAAGGTTTCTAGTGTTAAATATCTCCTTCTTTTTTGTCATGGATAATTCAGTTAATGTTAGGGGAGTCCTCTACTTTTATTGAAGTAACCTTCAGATATGGAATAACAGGATGATATATCATATAAGATCTCTTGGAATGGAAGTAATCTTTTCCAATGCATAAGGAATATAGGTCAATGATACAACAAGGCTATCTATGACTGATACATACAAGAAAATAATTGATGCTGATGCTAAATCATAGAATTCCCTCACTGTATCTCTTTCTAATCAAATTGATCTAAAGGTGATGAATTTTACTTCAATAAATACTATGAGAAAAAACTAGAGAATATTTATGAAGTATACAACAAAGTGAAGGAGGAAAAACTTCAAATCCCACACAATAGATTTGATGACTTGAAAATTAATCCTAATAAAAATACAAATACCTTTTTAATTAAATTACTAATTTTTTTGGAGATATACATGGATTTTGTGAAGAAATAAAAGACATTGAAATTTTGGAGAAAATATTGAGAAGGCTTCCAACTCTCTACAATGAAAAAGTGTCAACCCTTGAGGAAAGGGATATTTCTAAACATTATTTGGATGATATTATGAGTAGTTTGGTGGAATATAAATGAGAGTCAAAACTGAAGATGAAATGAATCAAGTAAGAAATGTAATGGATTTCAAATCCATGGAAAAACTTGAGGTTTCAGAAGATACAGTTGATGGAGATAATGAAAAAGATGAAATTATTTCTATTATTTCAAAGAAATTCAAGAGAGAAAAAGGGATATTAGAAGAAAATATTCCCTTGGCCTATTTATGGTGTCGTAGAGTTGGGAACATTTCCTCTCAATTATAAAGGAATCTCGATGATGAAGAAAGTGAAGTGGAAAATTCATAGAAGCCTTAGAAAAGGTTTTATCAAAAGTGAGACTTCAAATATGGAAAGAAAGTATAGTAGAAGAGTTTTGTATGTAAAGATGAAGATAATGATAATGAATTATTTGAGAAGGAAGAACTAGAGTTTAAATCTATAGCCTATGCATCTATGATGGATACAATTGAAAAGTCAGAACCATCAAAAGACATATCTAGTGATGATCAGTGGATTATTGATGTTGATATGAAGTTGAAACTTAAGGATTGTCTTGGTAAGATTGAGAATCAAATTAATAGATGAAAAAAGTGGAGATTAGTTGTGGAAGAATCATTAGATTATGTTGATTAGCTTAAAGGTAAAATTGAACAAAGGAAGAAGTAGTGAAAAAATAGTCAACAACCCTTGAAATCATAGAATATATAGTGGACTTGAATCTCAAAATTTAAGGACAAGCAAAGGCCATCAATGAACTTACATCCAAACCAGAGGAGAATTCCAAAACTATTTAGGGTCTTGAATAATAAGTTGTTACTCTTATGAGTAAACTTGAAAGTGAATTAAATTCAAAAGAAAAAAAAGAAGAATATAAAATTTTGAATATTCTCAGACACTGAGCTGATTGAGAGAGCTAAACAGGGTTATGATGGATTAGAAAAGGTTTTGAATGATCAAAGATCGACATGCATGGGAAATAATTTAATTGGTTGTGATACTAAAACATCAAAATCTAGAAATAATATAAAACTAATAAAAGGTAAATCGAAAGTTGAACATATCAAAAAATCAACTAAAGTACTAATAAATAAATCCTCAAATCAAACTGAAAGGAGTACTGAATCCTATTCACAAGTTTCCAGAAACAATAGGTAGTTAAACTATTTTCCTAATAATGGAGAAATAGGGAGGAACATAAGTTAGAAAACATTTCCTCTTATGAAATTTCAATTCTATGGCTATTTGGGCCATACCATTTCATTCTCTAAAGAGGCAAGGATCAATTTGAATGGTAAGGAGCTAGGAAGTCAGCAAAGTAGAACTAATTTATATTCTACTTTGTATAAAAGAAGTAATTTCTATGGATATTGTTTTCATTATTCTAAATTTGGACATAAAACTATTTATTATAGGTAAAAGAAAGGCATGAAAAATACATTTAGAACTCTGAGAAAAGCCAATTATCGTCAACCAGACAGTGTGTCTCTTTCAAATAGGTTTTCTCCTTTGGAAGAAGAGTATGAGTACGATGAACCTATTCAAATGGAAAATTGATTTGAAAGGAAATATTCATCCTTCACTCAATCCAATATTTAATGGAAGGAAAATAAGAAAATTAAAAAATCCAACCTTATAGGAATAACCCTCAAAGCTACAAAGATCAGCATCACCTAGATTATTGATAGAAGATTCTCATCCCATATGATGGGAAATTCAGGCCTATTGAAGAATGTTAAGAAAAGGGTTAATATAATAGTAAGGTTTGGTAATTATGGTTCTTTAAAGATCAAAGGCATTAGAAGTACTGAATTGGATAATGGAGAGTTGAAGAAAACTGGAGTTCTCTATATAGATGGTCTGTATCACAATCTCTTGAGTGTGAGTCAACTATGTGACATGGGATTGATGGTAACTTTTAATCAAAATGGGTACACTATCAAAGGAAAGATATTTATTTATCTTAAGAAAGGATGTAGAACACATGAAAAATTATATTAGGTTGATAGAAAATATAACATCTGCTACATGATAGTTGAAGAAGAAAATAACTTGTGGTAAAATATATTGGGTCATATTAATAAAAAAGACATGGAGATTATATATAATATAATTATTTTCATGGATATTCCCATTTTGATTCATGAATAGGAAAAGAATTGTGATTCATACAAATAAGAGAAGTTGGTCAGCAGTTCTTATCATCCAAAGAAGAAAAAGGCTTCAAATATTCTTGATCTCATTCATACAAATGTATGTGGTCCAAAAAATGTTAGTAGAACAAGTGGATATAGGTACTTTATTCATTTAATTGATGATTATAGTATAATTACTTGTGTGATGGTTATACACAGGAAACATAAAGTGCTTGATTGCATTAAAACATCTCACCGAATATCCAAGAATGATACTGGATTGACAATCAACGTTCGGAGATCCAACAATGGAGGGGAATAAAAATCCATTGAGTTTTAAAATAACTTGGAGAAACATGGAATACAATATGAGGTGGTTACTGTGAGAACCCCATAGGAAAATAGAGTTGTTGAGCATAAGAATCGACATGTGAACAATATGGACATAAATTTTCTAATTGAGAGTCCTATACCTTTCCATTATTATAAAGAGGATATTCAAGATATAGTGTATGCTCAAAATTGAATAGGGATTTGTATGGGAGAAACCCAGACACCATATGAGTTGTGGTATAAAAGGAATCCCTATTTGAAGTATTTTCATTTTTTCAAAAGTAAATGATTCATTCAAAACAAATAAGGAAATAAAGGGAAGTATGGTGATTCTACAGATGAAGGAATACTTCTCAGATATTCAATGAATAGAAAAGCCTACAAATGTTTCAATAACCATCTTAGAAGAATTATGGAAAGAAGTGATGTTAAGATCATTGAAGATAAGACCACAAATACCATGAGGGGATATTATGTTGATATGATTGAAAATATAGAATACAATGGACATGGAATAGATTCAAATTTATAAGTATATGAAGGATTGAAAAACATTTAGAGGTCATAAAATGATGTTGATTCAGAATAAGAATCAGAATAGGAAACAATGTCTAAAGAAAATTCTTCTGAACCTCACAAGAGAAATCAAAGAGCATAAATTGATCAATACAATATCAATGGGTATTGGACTGCACCAACACAAATAAGGAGATGAGGAATAATGAATAATATGCCTTCTTATTAGTTGTGAAACCATCCTCATTTTAAGTATCTAAAAAGGATAAACCATGGGTTAAATCCATGAATGAAGAGTTGGATTAGATTGATAAGAACCAAACATGGGATATAGTTGAGAGAACTGAAAGTCATAATGTGATTATTTTGAAGTGGTTTTTTAAAAATAAATTTGTTAAGCATGTAAATGTGATCAGAAATAAGGTGTGATTGGCGTGTAAAGGATATTCACAGATTCAAGGTGTTGATGTTGAAGAAACATTTTCTCTGGTGGCTATAATGGAGTCAATCGAACTTTTATTTCTATGGAAATTCAAAGAGGATACAAATTGTATAAAATGGATGTTAAAACAAATTTCCTAAATTTTGTTCTTGAAGAAGAAGTCTATATAGAAAAACCAATGTGTTTTATTCTTGGTAAGTATTAAATGATGGTTTCTAGATTAAAGAGGGTGCTATATGGTCTAAACAGGCACCACATGCATGGTACTCTCAGCCAGATTCTTATCTAAAGAAGATCAAATTTAAAAGATAAGGAGTGGATCATAATATCTATGTGAATAATTCTAAAAAAAGATCAGTTTATGGTAATGGTTTACATAGATGATATTATATTTGGTGGAAGTAGGCAGGGATCAATGGATGAATTTCCCAATCCCAGGAAATCAGAATTTGAAATGTCTATGATTGGTGAACTCACATCTTCTTAGGACTGTAAGTGATTCATAGGAAAGACTACAGTTTGATTTATTTGGAAAATTATTCAAGAGAGTTACTAATAAAATTCGATATGGATGAATCCAAACCAATGTCGACTCCAATTTCGGTTGAAACTAAACTTAGAAAACAAGAGGATGCGACTTCTATAGACCCCACAATGTATAGAAGAATAACTGGAATATTACTATACTAAACTATAAAACGACCAAATATCATGTTTCCAACATTCTTAGTAGACTGATTTCAAATTAATCTGAAGGAATAACATATGGAGAAAGTTAAACGAATCATGAGGTACATTTAAAGTACTCACAAGTATGTATTATACTTTTCTTAAGGAAGTGAAAATGAACAATCAACATTTTCTGATACTGATTGGGCTAGAGATGTGGTGGATAGAAAGTCCACGAGTGGTAGAGAATTCTTTATTATCAAGAAATGTGTGGTGTGGTTGAGTAAGAAATAGGAAATAACTTCTCTCAATACTGTTAAAGCTAAGTATATCTCCACTACAAATGATTGCACTGAACTACTTTGGATGAAGCAACAACTGGTTGATATAAGTGATGAGGTGAAAAAACCCATGGTGGTTCAATGTGATATAGGAGTGTAGTGATCTTACTAAGAATCCCGTTCATCATTCTCATAAAAAACACATTGAAATCTGATATCACTTTATCAAGGAAAATGTTGAACAAGGCATGATTAAAATTGATCATGTTGGAACATATGATCAAGTGGATGACATACTTACCAAACCATTGTCAACACATGTTTTCAAGAATCATCAATTAAACCTCATCGTTAAACCACCTCCCAATGCATGAGGAGGTCACAAGTGGTCCCATCTCCCCTTTTATGTTAACTGTTTTAATCTGTTTTTGGAAGTGATGTAGGTTTATGAGGAGGATATGATCTAGGGGGAGTGTGTGTTAAGCTCTAAAATGTACAAATACCAGTTATTTGGGTTTATTTCCAATGAAGGAGAATGGATAAATTCAATGTAATGAATTCAATTCAATGAGTTTTTAAGAGAATTGATAATAAATTTAGAGAAATTCCATGGTTCCAATTGGGAGAATAATGAATGGAGAATTTATGGAGAAATTAAAATGTTATGAGAAATGAGTTTTCAAGAAACGATCTTTTCCAAGACATGAGAACCCAAATCATGCTTCCCCTCTTATTTTATACATTGATCATCACTCACATAGACTTAGAGTATTGGATGTTTTGTTTCTCACGTATTAGGTTTTGATTGCAAATGGTGCTTAATTGAATTTATTTGCAGATTCCCAATAAACCCCAAGGAGATATTTTTGGAACCAAGGATGTTCTTTTCTAGAAATTGAGTATGGTTTATGTTTGTTGAAAATACTTTCATGGAAGAGCAAGGATTTTAGAATATGAGTGATATTACAATATAGGCTGACATTAGTGTTGAAGGTGGCGTTATTTCCAAGTGTTTGCCAATTTTTTTGGACCTCAAAATCGAGAGTTTAATTTTTTGGAAAAGGAAGGTTTTATACAAAGGAGTCCATCAAGAATGGTTCACAAGCCACTAAAAACTATTCAGAAACTTCTAAGGGAGGTATGTAGGATTGAGAGGAAAAATGGAAAAGGTAGGATTTCCGCATAGCAATGCTATGTAGACTGTGAAGCATGGTATGAAGACCGTTTAGGGAAAATAGTTCATGGGGAGGCTTGTGGTTCACAGGAGGAAAATAGTTCACAAAAGGCATCGGTATATAGGATGAATCATCCTTTTCAAAAATGAGGTGGTTATTTGAGGATCCATGAAGGAAGATAGGTGGCATGCAAACTATGGAGAGAAAAATGGTTCATGAGTGAAGTAGTCCGCGGAAAAGCTAGTACCACATTGAAGATTTAAGGAAGTTGGATTTATTGATATTTTTCGATCTGTTTTCCTATATAAGGATCACTAATCCCTTCATTAAGGATAAATAATTTGATTATAAATATGGGAGGAGTTCGGTGAAGTACAAAATGGTTCACGGGAAGACAACCCCATAAACAAGAAGAGGTTCACAAGGAGGATTCCACGAAAGGATAAGTGGTCTATGGAGACAATCCACAAAAGGGGTTTTGTGATGCACGCCTGTCGTAGGGCGTGGAAAAACAATTATTTACTAAGTTAAAATGTAGTAATGTGGTTGACCTAGGATGTCTCCTGAAGAGGAGTGCACACAAAACGAGTTGTCACTTTAAAACGGGGGTAAAAATGTTGTGAATGGAAATTTGAAATTCAAATGATTGAAAAACTATGAAATTAAAAGGGTGATTAGGTTGGGGTCAGTTTCCTAATTATAATGCTATCCTTGTTCAATTTAATTCAAACCTCTTCTTCTTAGTTAATTAAAGTGAGTTTCCACAATCGTTTCCTCTCACTTCCTTGGTGAAATTATTATTGTGAGAGAAAACCTTACCAAGATATTGGTTTGGTCAACTCTCCTTCCATGTGTAAAATAGTTGTATTGAATATCCTTAATTGAAATGGGAAATACCTGATCGGGTTTTGTTTATCCCAAACAATCAAGAACATTCACTACACCTTTTACACATACTGACGATTGTCGAGTACTTCACCACTAATTCCTGGTTTATTCCATCGTATATAAACCAGAAATTAGTGGAGGGAGATATTGATTATTTTACCAAGGAAAAAAATAAATAATAGAATTAATATTCAAGAACGATCTAACTTGATAATAAAATCATCTATAAGAAATTGAAAACAACTTTGAAGAAGAAATAAATTTATTCAATTGCGTCCAAGAACTCAAGCATTACAATGTAGAAAACCATCCACTCCCTAATCACTCCAAAAGTTTACCCCACCATGGTAAGGGTAATCGAGATGAATGGGGAAAAATAAGGCATTATAAAACTATGAAAAAGAAAATAAATAAAAAATAAAGCCGAAAAGATCTTCTTCTTGGTGTCCCGGAAGGAATGGGATGATTTGAGAGGGTGGAGCTCACCTCCTTTTACAGCCAGAATGTTTCCCCCGAATGTTTACGCGTTGTATCCCAATTAAATTATGTCTTCACGCATTGATCCCTTCTTAAATGTTTTTCATAATTCCCTTGGCCATGTTACCTCAAAATCTCAGCGGATTTGGACATGTATTCCGAGGGTTATGTCCGTTTTACTATGAGCATTTATTCTGTCTAGTCAGACTCTCTAAAACAAAATCCTCCGGATTAGGATGATTTAATGACCCCATAAACGGACAATTCACTCGGTGGTTCCTTCATAAAAGATTCTCAAAAACTCCTTACGCATCCACCCACCGAATTTCACAACATATGGGCCCACCATGGATGAGTTATGGATCCCACACCAAAACTAAACAGAACTGAAAACAGTTTTCTTTCTCCGAATTGTGAGCTTCTTTTGAGCTTCCATATGACCGATTAAGCTTTTAGTCCAAAAATAGTAAATGAAGCCCTGAATGTTTAGCATTTGGAAAAGAAATAATTTTAAAATTTGGATCAGTGTAGATAATGTTATGGCCAAACTAAAATATAATTTAAAACTGTTAAAAATCCAAAATGGCCAATTTTTACTATTCAGCTCAAAATAACACCATTATAATAAAAATGAAACAATTCATCTTAGAGGAACACTTTTTTGAGTTTAAAACAATGATATTCAATATAAATTAATTGAAAATATTTTCTCTATCAATTCCCCCACAGTTAGAACTTGTAATCCTGGACAAGTAAAAATCAAATCAAATCAAATCCAAAACACATATCAATGAGATCTATCAAATCAATTTCAAGAAACAAAAAGATATCATGCCTCATAAAAAACTGTTATTTCAAGTTCTCCATTTAAGATTTTAATATATTTCCACTTGATTTCTTATCCCATGTATACAAAACACCTACCTCACATGAATTTTCTCTCATCTCACAAATGTAAATGTTGAACAAGGCTTTTCTCATCCAAACTCACACAAGAGTCACCATAGGCTTGAAAGATTCCTACTTAACCAACCGATGTGAGTCAAGAACATGTGTTTCTCATGATGACTTTTTAGGGTTATTATATGGCTTCTGGTTGGTAGGATTTAGATGTTAAAAGTTCTGAGGCCGAAAAAGGAAGGCTTGGATCTTATTGAAGCAAAATTGCAAGATTCTAATTTTCACTCAAATATGGTCTCCTTCACTTCCCCTTTGTTGAAAATAGGCTCCATCATCATTCAATAAGCTCATTAGAAAAAATTTCAATCTTTTCAAACATGATTTTTTTTAAAGCTCCAGATAGGCACAACTTTCTTTTTACATTGGAAGCTCCAGAAAGGCACAACTTCTCTTGTCATAAAAGCTCCAGAAAAGGCACAACATTCAACAGAATAATTTTTCAGAATCACACACATCTCTTCCACAATTTATTTTCCACCCAAAGTATAACCAAATGAGGTAGTACACCACAAGAAATCTTCCCCCACACTTAAGTTCAACTAGATCATGCAATTTCACTTCAAGAGCAGGTAGGATAGGGAAAATTGGCTTGTAATGTGGCTAACCTAACAGGAAATTCATGGCTACTAGGGGCTACAATGAAGGATAAATGTAAAGGTGGAACATAATGAAAATGATTATTTTGAAAAGGGGGCTTCAAACCAAATAAATGTCTCAATCATTTAAAACACACGTACCCCAACCCTCAAGTTTTGAAAGGAATAAATCAAATTCTGGTTAAAGCAAGCATGGTCTGGTTCTCTCAAGAAATGAGGTGAATGAAACGAATATGAAAAAAATGGTTCAGAAGCCTCACATGAAAGTTATTTCAAAGATATAGATAGTGAAATATGGCATGGGATTCAAAAATCAGTGTACTTTTCATAAAATTCCAAAAAAATTGAACTTGAAACAAATTCATTTCAACATTCATTTAAGCTCAGTTTCATGAAATAGATTGGTTCACTCATTGAAATGGGTTTAAAAATGGTATTGATAATATTTTCAGCTCAAAAGTTTCAGAAATACACCAAAAATTGAAAAATAAAGACACAAAAATTTTAAAACACACATTTTTTTTGAAAACAAACATCAAATGAAAATCTTATACTACAAAGATTCCCTCCCCCACACTTAAATGATGTAGTGTACTCGATGCATTCAAATAGATTTAACATGTAATCCAATTTTCAAATGAATCACAACATCAATCAAGTGTGAAGGAGAGGTACAACCTGGCTTATTGGCAATGCAACGTTGAGTTTGGATCCTAAGTGTTTCTCTTTGAAAAACTAAAAAAAGTAAAAACATAACATAAGAAATTTATTAAAATAAATAAAAATAGAATTTGAATAAGAAAAGAATGATAAATCTTGGTTTAATCCCCCAAGTGGGCCCTGGGTTTTGACTGCCTCCAGAGGGGCAGTTCTAATAAGTTATCCCGAATCTGATGGTGGGTGAGGTTTCTTGCCCATGAACCAACAAAAACTTTTCTTTCCAGGATGAACTTCTTCCTTTTTGTTGAAGACACCATCGATAAAATGCACCAATTCCACCCTCATTGTAATGAGATAAAACATCCATGGTGGGGTTAGGAAAATGAATGAGTCCTCCTCTTTCTTGGGTTCTGCATGAACAACATCTTCTTTATTATCCAGTGGTTTCTGAAGGTATGATACATTTGGGAAAAAATCAAAAGGAATTTCAGAGTTTAATTCTATTTGAAAAAAATTAAAGCATGAAGAATCAATATAAAATTATTCCCTTTCAAATTAAGTAGCTTGTGTCTCATTTTACTCCAGAAAATTCACTTTGATCTTCTCATGTTCTCCCTCCATTAAATTTTCAATAGGTTTGGGGAGCTCTAGATGTTCCTCCATGGATGACTCTTCTTTTTTATTGTCTTCCTCCAAGGAAATACATGTGTTGGCTGAATCTGAAAAATTAAAATAAGGGGAGGTAATAATCAATTTAGTTTCAACAAAATCAAAACATAATGAGTTTATGAAAAGTTTAACTCCCTGAGATTGTTTGGATTCAATTGCTTATTCAATAGGAGGTGGATCTTGGAGTTGAATTTCCCTAGATAGAGGTAGGCAATCAGACTCCTCTATCTTCTCTTCAAATTCCACTGCTTGGTTGGTTTCTTTCTTCAATGTTGCTGAATCATCTACATTATGATGAATAGTTAGATCAAGAAGTTCCTCACACTCATTCAAGAAGTTCTCCAGATCTTTTTTATCTCCCATATGCATTTCAATAGTTAAATCTTCTTCATCACTCTCCTCCAACATTGATTGAGTTCGGATTAATGCATCTTCTTTTAATTTCATCAAGGCCTCTATAGGTTATTCAACCTGAAATATTTGTGGGGCTACTTCTTCCATCAATTTTTCAGGTTCTGCTTCTTGTTCTGGCTCCAGTTATTGATCTTGAGATGCATATACTTGTTCCACTATCCACTGTATTGAGGTCTCTAGGTTTTGAACTGTTTGAATAATTCTTTCAAATTGGGCTTCAATATCCTTGTGAACTTCTTCTTCTTGGTGTTGTAATTTGATAATTTCTTGATAAAATTTCGGAAAATACTCCTGAAGTTCAATTAATTCTCTTTTCAAACCCCCCAACCCTGGGTATTCAAGGTTCTCTTTAAGGTTTTCAATGAGATCCTTGAATTCATCCTCTATGATGATTTGGATTCGAGCTCCCCAAATATGTTTAGCCAAGAAAGAAACTTTATACTCTATAGACCAAGGTGATTCAATAATTGGTTCTTGCACTGGTGGGTAATTGTTCCATGAATTAAAGAAATAATCATTTGAAAACAACATGGAAAAAGATTTTTTTTTAAATTGAAAAAGTAAAATATTTACAATTAGTTTGTGGCAATACCTCCCCGGCAACGACGCCAAGTTTGATGAACACCTGTCGTAGGGCATGGCAAAACAATTATTTCCTAAGTTAAAATGTATTAATGTGGTTGACCTAGGATGTCTCCCGAAGAGGAGTGCACACAAAACGGGTTGTCACTTTAAAATAGGGGTAAAAATGTAGTGAAAGGAAATTTGAAATTCAAATGATTGAAAAACTATGAAATTAAAAGGGTTATTAGGTTGGGGTCGGTTTCCTAATTATAATGCTATCCTTGTTCAATTTAATTCAAAACTCTTCTTCTTAGTTGATTAAAGTGAGTTTCCACAATCGTTTCCTCTCACTTCCTTGGTGAAATTATTATTGTGAGAGAAAACCTTACCAAGATCTTGGTTTGGTCAACTCTCCTTCCATGTGTAAAATAGTTGTATTGAATATCCTTAATTGAAATGGGAAATACCCGATCAGATTTTGTTTATCCCAAACAATCAAGAACATTCACTACACCTTTTACACGTACTGACGATCGTCGAGTACCTCACCACTAATTTCTGGTTTATTCCATCGTATATAAACCAGAAATTAGTGGAGGGAGATATTGATTATTTTACCAAGGAAAAAATAAATAACAGAATTATTATTCAAGAATGATCGAACTTGATAATAAAATCCGCTATAATAAATTGAAAACAACTTTGAAGAAGAAATAAATTTATTCAATTGCGTCCAAGAACTCAAGCATTACAATGTAGAAAACCATCCCTTCCCCAATCACTCCAAAAGTTTACCCCACCATGGTAAGGGTAATCGAGATGAATGGGGAAAAAGAAGTCATTATAAAACTATGAAAAAGAAAAAAAAAATAAAGCCGAAAAGATCTTCTTCTTGGTGTTCCGAAAGGAATGGGATGGAGAATGAGATGATTTGAGTGGATGGAGCTCTCCTCCTTTTATATCCATAATGTTTCTTCCGACTTTTGACGCGTCTTATCCCAATTAAATGACATCTTCACGCATTGAGCCCTTCTTGAATGTTGTTTATAATTCCCTTTTCCATGTCCCCTCAAAATCTCAGCGGATTTGGACATGTATTCCGAGAGTTATGGCCGTTTTACTATGGACATTTATTCTGTCCAATCAGACTCTTCAAAACGAAATCCTCCGGATTAGGGTGATTTAATGACCCCATAAATGGCCAATTCACTCGGTTCTTCCTTCATAAAAGATTCTCCAAAACTCCTTGCGCATCCACCCACCTAAGTTCACAACATATGGGCCCTCCATGGATGAGTTATGGATCCAACACCAAAACTAGACAGAACTGAAAATAGTTTTCTTTCTCCAACTTGTGAGCTTCTTTTGAGCTTCCATATGGCCGATTCAGCTTTTAGTCCAAAAATAGTAAATGAAGCCCTGGATGTGTAGCATCTGGAAAAGAAAGAATGTTTCAATTTGGATCAGTTTAGATAATGTTATGGCCAAACTACAGTATAATTTAAAACTGTTAAAAATTCAAAATGGCCAATTTTTACTATTCAGCTCAAAATAACACCGTTATCATAAAAATGAAACAATTCATCTTAGAGGACAATTTTGTGGGTTTAAAACAATGATATTCAATATAAATTAATTGAAAATATTTTCTCTATAAATTCCCCCACACTTAGCACTTGGACTTTTGGACAAGTAAAAATAAAATAAAATCAAATCCAAAACACATATCAATGAGATCTATCAAATCAATTTGAAGAAACAAAAAGATATCATGCCTCATCAAAAACAGTTATTTAAATCTCTCCATTTAAGATTTTAATATATTTCCACTTCATTTCTTATTCCATGCACACAAAACACCTACCTCACATGAATTTTCTCTCATCTCACAAATGTAAATGCTGAACAAGGCTTTTCTCATCCAAACTCACACAAGAGTCACCATAGACTTGATAAATTCCTACTTCTCCACCCGATGTGAGTCAAGGACATGTGTTTCTCATGATGACTTTTCAGGTTTTTTCTATGGCTTCCGGTTGGTAGGATTTAGATGTTAAAAGTTCTGAGGCTGAAAAAGGAAGGCTTGGCTCTTATTAAAGCAAAATTACAAGATTCTAATTTTCACTCAAATATGGTCTCCTTCACTTCCCCTTTGTTGAAAATAGGCTCCATCATCATTCAATCATCTCAGTAGAAAATTTTTCAATCTTTTCAAATATTATTTTTTTAAATCTCCAGATAGGCACAACTTTCTTTTTACATTGGAAGCTCCAGAAAGGCACAACTTCTCTTATCATAAAAGCTCCAGAAAAGGAATAGCTTTCAACAGAATAATTTTTCAGCATCACACACATCTCTTCCACAATTTATTTTCCACCCAAAGTATAACCAAATGAGGTAGTACACCATAATACATCTTCCCCCACACTTAAGTTCAACTAGATCATGAAATTTCACTTCAAGAGCAGGTAGGATAGGGAAAATTGGCTTGTAATGTGGCTAACCTAACGGGAAATTCATGGCTACTAGGGGCTATAATGAAGGATAAATGTAAAGTTGGGCCATAATGAAAAGGATTATTTTGAAAAGGGGGCATCAAACCAAATAAATGCCTCAATCATTTAAAACACACGTACCCCAACCCTCAAGTTTTGTAAGGAATAAATCAAATTATGGTTAAAGCAAGCATGGTCTGGTTCTCTCAAGAAATGAGGTGAATGAAACAAATATGAAAACAATGGTTCAGAAGCCTCACAGGAAAGTTATTTCAAAGATATAGACAATGAAATATGGCATGAGATTCAAAAATCAGTGTACTTTTCATGAAATTCCAAAAAAATTGAACTTGAAACAAATTCATTTCAGCATTCATTTAAGCTCAGTTTCATGAAATAGATTGGTTCACTCATTGAAATGGGTTTCAAAAATGGTATTGATAATGTTTTTAGCTCAAAAGTTTTAGAAACACACCAAAAATTGAAAAATAAACACACAAAAATTTTAAAACACACAATTTTTTATTTATTTTTTTTTGTGAAAACAAACATCAAATGAAAATCCTATACTACAAAGGTTCCCTCCCCCACACTTAAATGATGCAGTTTCCTCGATGCATTCAAGTGGATTTAACATGTAAGACAATTTTCAAATGAATCCCAACATCAAGCAAGTGTGAAGGAGAGGTACAACCTGGCTTATTGGGAATGCAATGTTGAGTTTGGATCCTAAGTATTGCTCTTTGAAAACCTAAAAAAAAGTAAAAACATAACATAAGAAATTTATTAAAATAAATAAAGATATAATTTGAATAAGAAAAGAAGGATAACTCTTGGTTTAATCCCCCAAGTGGGCCCTGGGTTTTGATTGCCTCCAGAGGGGTAGTTCTAATAAGTTATCCCCAATCTGATGGTGGGTGAGGTTTCTTGCTCATGAACCAACAAAAACTTTTCTTTCCAGGATGAACTTCTTTATTTTTCTTGAGGACACCATCGATAAAATTCACCAAGTACACCCTCATTGTAATGAGATAAAACATGCATGGTGGGGTTAGGAAAATGAATGATTCCTCCTCTTTCTTGGGTTTCGCATGAACACCATCTTCTTTATTATCCAGTGGTTGCTGAAGGTATGATACATCTGGGGAAAAATCAAAGGGAATGTCAGAGTTTAATTCTATTTGAAAAAAATTAAAGCATGAAGAGTCAATATCAAATTCTTCCCTTTCAAATTAAGTATCTTGTATCTCATTTTCCTCCAAAAAATCCACTTTGATCTTCTCATGTTCTCCCTCCATTAAATTTTCAACAGGTTTGGGAAGCTCTAGATGTTCCTCTATGGATGACTCTTCTTTTTCATCGTCTTCCTCCAAGGAAATACATGTGTTGGCTGAATCTGAAAAATTAAAACAAGGGGAGGTAACACTCAATTTAGTTTCAACAAAATCAAAACATAATGAGTTTTTGAAAAGTTTAACTCCTTGAGATTGTTTGGATTCAATTGCTTATTCAATGGGAGGTGGATCTTGGAGTTGAATTTCCCTAGATAGAGGTAGGCAGTCAGACTCCTCTATCTTCTCTTCAAATTCCACTTCTAGGTTGGTTTCTTTCCTCAATGTTGCTGAATCATAGACATTATGATTAATATTTGGATTAAGAAGTTCCTCACACTCATTCTAGAAGTTCTCCAGATATTTTTGATCTCCCATATGCATTTCAATAGCTAAATCTTCTTCATCACTCTCCTCCAACATTGATTGAGTTCGACTCAATGCATCTTCTTTTAATTTCATCAAGGCCTCCATGGGTTCTTCAACCTGAAGGATTTGTGGGGCTGCTTCTTCCATCAATTTTTCAGGTTCTGGTTCTTGTTCTGGCTCCAGTTGTTGATCTTGGGATGCATGTACTTGTTCCGCTATCCACTGTATTGAGGTCTCTAGGTTTTGAAATGTTTGACTAATTATTTCAAATTGGGCTTCAATATCCTTGTGAAATTCTTCTTCTTGGGGTTTTACTTTGATAATTTCTTGATAAAATTCTGGAAAATACTCCTAAAGTTCAATTAATTCTCTTTTCAAACCCTCCAACACTGGGTATTCAAGGTTCTCTTTAAGGTTTTCAATGAGATCCTTGAATTCATCCTCTATGATGATTTGGATTCGAGCTCCCCGAATATGTTTAGCCAAGAAAGAAACTTTATACTCTATAGACCAAGGTGATTCAATAATTGGTTCTTGCACTGGTGGGTAACTTTTCCATGAATTAAAGAAATAATCATTTGAAAACAACATTGAAAAATATTTTTTTTAAATTGAAAAAGTCAAATATTTACAATTAGTTTGTGGCACTACCTCCCCGGAAACGATGCCAAGTTTGACGCACGCCTATCGTAGGGCATGGAAAAACAATTATTTTCTAAGTTAAAATGTAGTAATGTGGTTGACCTAGGATGTCTCCCAAAGATGAGTGCACACAAAACGGGATGCCACTTTAAAACGGGGGTAAAAATGTTGTGAAAGGAAATTTGAAATTCAAATGATTGAAAAACTATGAAATTAAAAGGGTTATTTGGTCGGGGTTGGTTTCCTAATTATAATTTTATCCTTGTTCAATTTAATTCAAACCTCTTCTTCTTAGTTGATTAAAGTGAGTTTCCAAAATCGTTTCCTCTCACTTCCTTGGTGAAATTATTATTGTGAGAGAAAACCTTACCAAGATCTTGGTTTGGTCAACTCTCCTTCCATGTGTAAAATAGTTGTATTGAATATCCTTAATTGAAATGGGCAATACCTGATCGAGTTTTATTTATCCCAAACAATCAAGAACATTCACTACACCTTTTACACATATTGACGATCGTCGAGTACTTCACCACTAATTCCTGGTTTATTCCATCGTATATAAACACGAAATTAGTGGAGGGAGATATTGATTATTTTACCAAGGAAAAAATAAGTAACGGAATTAATATTCAAGAATGATCGAACATGATAATAAAATCTGCTATAAGAAATTGAAAACAACTTTGAAGAAGAAAGAAATTTATTCAATTGCATCCAAGAACTCAAGCATTACAATGTAGAAATCCATCCCTTCCCCAATCACTCCAAAAGTTTACCCCACCATGGTAAGGGTAATCGAGATGAATGGGAAAAAATAAGGCATTATAAAACTATGAAAAAGAAAATAAATAAAAAATAAAGCCAAAAATATCTTCTTCTTGGTGTCCCGGAAGGAATGGGATGGGGAATGAGATGATTTGAGAGGGTAGAGCTCTCCTCCTTTTATAGCCAGAATGTTTCCCCTGAATGTTGACGCATTGTAGCCCAAATAAATGACATATTCAAGCGTTGAGCCATTCTTAAATGTTGTTCATAATTCCCTTTTCCTTATCCCCTAAAAATCTCAGCAGATTTGGACTTGTATTCCTAGAGTTATGGCCATTTTACTATGAGCATATATTCGGTCCAGTTAGACTCTCCAAAACGAAATACTCTGGATTAGGGTGATTTAATGACCCCATAAACGGCCAATTCACTCGGTTCTTCCTTCATAAAAGATTCTCGAAAACTCCTTGTGTGTCTACCCACCGAATTTCACAACATATGGGCCCACCATGGATGAGTTATGGATCCCACACCAAAACTAGACATAATTGAAAACAGTTTTCTTTCTCCGACTTGTGAGATTTTTTTGAGCTTCCATATGGCCGATTCAGATTTTAGTCCAAAAATAGTAAATGAAGCCCTGGATGTGTTCCATCTGGAAAAGAAAGAATTTTGCAATTTGGATCAGTGTAGATATATTTATGGCTAAACTAAAATATAATTTAAAACTGTTAAAAATCCAAAATGGCCAATTTTTACTATTCAGCTCAAAATAACACCATTATCATAAAAATGAAACAATTAATCTTAGAGGAACACTTTTGTGGGTTTAAAACAATGATATTCAATATAAATTAATTGAAAATATTTGCTCTATCATTTTTCAAGGCACTGTAGCCCGTAAAGGAAAATGTTTCAGGAAGAAAAGTCAGTACATGGAGGTGGTAGATGAAGTCAGTACGTAGAGGTAGTATGCATAAGTAGTACGCTAAGACAATTTGAGTAAAAAGAAATCAACTGAAAAGTAGGTACAGTTCATGAAGGAGATACGGTCCATGGAATAAAAGGTAGTCTGTAGAGAAGAAGTGGTCTATAACAACCCTACTCTATATAACACACTTAAACCTGATTTATTACGTAAAATCTTCACTTGATATAACATGGAAGATTAAGATGTATAGTGTATTTGGGGATTAAGATCATAACATAACAACTTAAAACATGAAATACAACATCTTTATTGAAACTTTCATTTACATGACCACTACATTCCCTCGTACTTAGCATTGCATGGGATAACCAGAGGACATGCATAAGAAAAGGGTGATCTATAAAGCCCAGTAATAGAATAAACATGGAATAAAATGAGGGAAAAAATACATGTTAGACAATAGGCATATTAATTTACCACAATATAAACATGAACATAAAGGCATGATAAAGCATGATAATCATAACATAGAAATGTGGCAACAAAACTTAACATGGAATTAGCATGAAACAAGGCTCATTGCACATGGAGCATAAGTAAACCCTCATTACACATGAAGCATGAGTAAAACCTCATTGCACTTGAATTATAATTATTCAACACCCATTGCACATGACTTATCATGATACTATACTTTACCCAATGCATTGGAGCTCTATAAGGGCGCACCCTTCTTAAACATTTCATTTCATGCATAAATGTGCCACATGAATCATAAAACATGGAATCAATCAACATCATAAGTTATTCCATGATTAAGTAATGTGGAATAAATACATGAAAGTAATATTCAATATGTATATGTTCATAAAGGTGAATACCCTTGATAGAGACATGAGTATGGTATTCACTACACAATGATCTTGGCTTGAAAAAATGAGGTGCAATATCAACAGCATAACGACATGACATAAGGATTCATGAAAAAAGTTGATGAGAGAGAAAATGGTGTCTCATAATATGTACATGAAATGGATAGTAAGGGGGTCATGTAGATACATGTCCCAACAAACGTAATGTAATTTAGATGCATAATAAAAAATAATTACTTGGATGTAAAAGAGGAGAGAGAAATCCCTCACGGAATTTTATGCATACTAATATGTGTACATGTGAGGCATTAATGAGAGATAAAGGAGTCTCCCATTATCCAAACATAAAGAGGGAAGTTTGGGGACGGTGAAAAATCATACCCCAACATTTTTAATTGAAAACAAAAGGTAATAACAACTTAAAGAAAATTAGACAAAATGAGAAAGGAAGAAATCCCTTACTTGAAAGTGTGATCCCAAAGGCTTTAGAGAGGATTATTGGGAGCTTGGGGAACCTTGGGAGGATTATAGAGAGATGAGGTCATGGGTTGTTCAAACTCTAAAGTCTTTGAGTGAAGAGGAAGTGGTAGCTTGGGTGGGTTTATATAGGAAAGGAGAGGGAATTCTTTATTATTTAGGTTTGGGACACCTCACATTAAACTAATCAATACCACAAACCAGCCCATGGTTTTGCCCATGGTTTTTGACAAAGGGGAGTGTAAAACAATATTTTATAATTCCAATGGCCTAACATTCTAAAATAATAGGGTTGATTATGTGGAGGTGAGTCACACTCTCAAGGAAAACAATTTAAAAAGACAAAATGTTTTATAAGTCTTGGAGGGTCCAAAAAAGATTTGTAAAATAAATCAAAAAAATATAAAATCATATTATTTTAATTTCAAAATATATATTGGATGAACATAATGTTTGTAGTTTTTTATTACATCACTATTGGGTCACTATGATGTCATAAAACACATTATATATTTAAACGGTTTTTAAATTTTTACCCAAAAATTTGAATATCTCAGAAAATTACGAAAAATTAAACATTGGATAATTTCGATGTCCTGATTCCAAAATAATATTCATTGTATATAAATAATTTTATAAATATGTTAATTTTTACTTTTAAAATAAAAACTGACATTTACAAAAAATTCATGGGTTTTAATAAAAACAGTTTTCAAACCTTAATAAAAATTACAATTGAATTCATAAAATTATATGATCATTTATATTTAATAAAAAATAATTTAATCATAATATTTTATTAAAATATTATTTCATTCAAAAATCCATTAATTCATCAAAATAATTTTCTTAGTTTAATATTAACTAAAAATACTATTTGTGATTTAAAAAATATTTACAAAGTAACTATAATAAAATGAATGCACATTATTTATAAAAAAATAATGTACATAGTCATAGTGGGTCTTGTTACATAACCCCTTATAACACCTGCATAAGACCGAAGGGTATGGTTTGTGATGGTGACAGACTCTTGGGGTGGCTCGGATAATATTGCTCGGGTTGTAATCTCTATTAACTTCCACTTCTCCTGTAGTCAGTTCTGGTCAAGCTTAACATATTCAAGATCAGCTTGGGACTGGTCAAGAGAGAATACCAATGATGCCACCTCCTTTCCGAGCTCCAAAAAATGGGCTTTTTATGGGGAAAGTCTACTGGATGAGGCAATCACTTCCTTTGTTTGAGTAAATTGGATTTGTTAAAGACCTATATTTATACTAATCATGTGATCACTGTTAAAAAACTATATTAGCAACGATCATAGTTCATAACGGTATTTTAAAATCTAGAAACATAAAACCAATGAAGTTCACATTTTATATAACCATAATGAGACATTTAATTAGATCAAGAATAATTTTCATTAATGAAAGTTTGGATCATTACAATCTCCCCCCCTTAAGAAATTTCACCCTTGAAATTTCCTTTTCCCACTCTAAAACAAATGTAGGTAACTCTGCTTCATCTCTTCCTCCAATTCCCACATCACTTCTTCAAACTTGTGGTTCCACCACAACACCTGGACGAGGGGCATTGTTTTATTTCGTAGAACTTTTTCTCTACAATCTAAGATCTTAACTGGTTGCTCCTCATAAGAAATATCATCCTCTAGCTATACTACCTATGAAGAGAGTACATGTGAATGTTCTGGTATTAATTCCTTAAGAGGGATACATGAAAGACATCATATACTTTGTCCATGGTAGGTGGAAGTGTTATTTGATAGTCCAAAACCCCAACATGATCAAGAATCTATAAGGGGACGATGTACCTAAGACTTAAATTCCGTTTCTATCTAAACCTCATGGCCTTCTTCCATAGAGATATGCATAGAAATAATATGTCTCCAACTTTAAACTCAAGGTCTCGTTGATGGTTATCTGCATAATTATTCTGCCGACTCTGGGATTCCTTGATATGCTACTGAATGGTTTTCAACTTTTCCACCATTTCTTAGACCATTTCTAGTCCTAGTAGATTATGATCACAAAATTCATCCCAACATGCCGGTGTTCTTCACCTCTTCCCATACATGGATTCATAAGGTGCCATTCAGATACTTGAGTGGAAACTGTTATTGTAGGAGAATTCAGCTAGGGGAAGATGTTGGTTTCACCCTCCTTTGAAGTCCATAGAACACGCTCTCAACATGACCTCAAGTGTTTAGATAGTCCATTCAGATTGGCCATTAGTTTGAGGATGATAATCCATACTGAAGTTCAGCTCAGTATCTAGAGCATGTTGAAGACTCTTCCAAAACATAGAGGTGAATCTTGGATCTTGATCAGATACAATAGATAGTGGTACTCCATGCATCCTTACCACTTCCCTGATATATATCTGTGCCAGCTGATCCAATTATAAATCATCTTGAATTGAAATGAAGTGTGTAGAATTTTTTAGACGATCCACAACAACCCAGATTGTATTGCTGCCTTTAGATGTCTTTAGAAGTCCGGTGACAAAGTCCATGGTGATTTTCTCCGATTTCTATACTGGTATGGGCAATGGTTGCATCATCCCCTAAGACTTCTACCTCTCGCCTTCACTTTCTGACACACCTTACACTTTTATGTATACTCAGCGATCTACTTCTTCATATTATCCCACCAATAATGCTCTTGGAGATCTCAATACTTATTTCTGCTTCCTAGGTGAATAGAGAAATTTGAACTATACGCATCATCCAAAAATTCCTTCTTCAACTCTGGACTTGATGGAACATATAGTATTTTCCCAAATCTCACAATTTCTTCTTCATTAACATTGAACTCTGAGGATTTCCCTTTTCTGATAGCTTCCACTCTCTTCTGAATTCCTACATCATCCTTTTGAGCATCCTTTAACCTTTCCAAAAGAGATGGTTGAGAAATAATTTATGAAAGGATTGATGATGTTCCCTTCTTTATGATTCCCATGTCCATATTCATCAAATCTAAGATGATTGGGTCATTCTAAATTCTCATCAATGATAGAATTGCTGGGTCCTTTCTACTTAGAGCATCTGCCACCTTGTTCGATTTCCCAGGGTGGCAATGGATTGAGCAGTCATAGTCTTTTATCAGCTCTAACCATCTTTATTGGCACATGTTCAACTCTTTCTATGTGAATATATACTTCAGTATTTTGTGGTCCGTATATATTTCACACTTCTCACCAAAGAGATAATGCCACCAAATTTTTAAAGTGAAGATCACCACAACCAACTCCAAATCATGTGTTGGATAATTCTTCTCATGAACTTTCAATTTCCTTGAAGCATAGGCAATGAAATTTTCATTTTTCATCGACACACATCCCATGACCTTCTTCGAATGTTCACTAAATACCACAAAAAGTTCTCCACTTGTGGTAAAGTGAGCATGGGTGTAGTGATAAGACTCCTTTTTAACTCCTTAAAGCTTTATTCGCATTCATCACTCCAAGAAAACTTTACTCCCTTACAAGTTAGCTTGGTAAGAGGGTTGGACAATCGTGAGAAATTTCTCACAAATCGTCGATAAAATCTAGCTAAACCCAAGAAGCTATGGATATCCATTACCAATGTTGGCCTCGGCCATCCATCAATTGTATCTGTTTTGGAGGGATCCAAAGATATCCAATTGCTTGTGATGATATGGCCCAAGAATGAGACCTACTTCAACCAGAACTTACACTTACTGTACTTTGCATAGAGATTATCCTTCCACAAGGTCTATAGCACAATTCTTAGATGCTCCACATGATCCTCCTTGGTTTTGGAGTATATCAGAATATCATCTATGAAGACTACCACAAATTTTTCAAGGTAATCCCTAAAGTCTCTATTAATCAAGTCCATGAAGATTACTAGAGCATTAGTGAGTCCGAAAGGTATTACTATGAATTCATAGTGCTCGTATCTTGTACAAAAATCAATCTTGGGGATATCTTCCTTCTCCACCCTTACTTGATAATATCCCGACCAAAAATCCACCTTGAAGAAGTATTGTGCTCCACACAACTGATCAAACAAGTCATCAATTCATGGGAGATGATACTTTTTCTTTATCGTGATTTTGTTAAGATCACGATAATCGATTCATAGGTGCATTAACCCATCCTTCTTCTTGAAGAAGAAGACTGGTGCACCCCATGGTGAAGCACTTGGTCATATAAACCCTTTATCCAGATTCTTCTATAGTTGTTTCTTAAGCTCCTAAAACTACAAAACAACCATTCTATATAGAGTCTTGGATATTGGAAATGCCCCAGGTATAAGATCAACTGAGAATTCAACATCTCTTCTAGGAGGAAGACCATACAATTCCTCGAGAAACACTTCAGTGAATTCCCTCACAATAGGCATGTATTCAAGGATGGTTGTCTCCTTAGACTCAATCATCTGATCTAGATACGCGTGCTCATAGGGCAGTAATATCCATGCTCGAGATGATGGAGCTAAAGAAGATTCATCTTCCTCCTTGCACTTTTATAGAATCAGGGGTCGATTCTCCACATGGAGAGTGATTTACCTCTCACGAAAATTTATATTGGCTCTTATAAGGAAAGCCAATCCATGCCAATAATTGCATCAAATTCCACCAGAGGGAGTATGATGAGGTTTTTTGAGAAATTCAATCCATATATTATGATAGGGGAGGAGTCATATTCATGGGATGAAATGATTTCCCCATTTGTTGTACTCACCGACATCTTTATTTCCATGATTTGTGGTGGTATTGGGATTGTTCTACCAAACTTTTGGGATATAAAAGAATGCGTAGAACCTGAATCAAAAAGTATGTTCACTATTATTGAATTAATAACTAGCATACCAGTCACCAATTCATTTTCGAGTTTCACTTCGACAGTAGTGATCGAAAAAGCTATACCTGGCTACCTTGGAGGTTATTGGTTGCCTCTTAAAACCCTTGGCTTAGGGAACTGATTTTCAAGATGCCCTAGTTCTTTGCAGTTGTAGCAATGAACAATGAGTTGAAGTTTGAATAGAGCATTCCTTTCCTATGTTGTAGGTGTGAGTTTTTCTTGTCAGTAGTTAACAGCTAGGTGACCTTCTCTTCCACACCTAAATAATTTCCTCGTCCCCTTTAGGCAATTTCTGGGGTGCTTCTTTCCACACCTTTGGAAAGTGGGGTGATGGATCTTCTTAAAACAATTTGATTTATCCATTGGACTGCCATAATTGAATTCCACCTTATCATTCTTATCCCCATGATTCCCCTAAGATTCTCTGATCTCCATTTAGACTTTGAGGTCATATCAGACAATTTCCTCATAGCTGTCAAAGCCACAGATTGCCAGCACTTTCCGTAGGCTAGGTTTCAACCCACCAAAGAAGTGAACAACCTTGAATTCAGGGGTAATGAAAAATCCGAAGGCATATCATGAAAGACTTGTGAAGCTTTCCTCGTACACTCCGATAGATTCTTCATCTTTTTGCTTGAGAGAAAGGAAGTCCTTTTCCATCTTAAGTCAGAGGGTGCGCAGAAAATATTTATTGAAAAACATATTCCCGAAATCCTTTCTTTCCAACACATTGATCTCTTCCTCAGGCTTTGTATTTTTGATCAACGTTCACCATTGATCTACTTCACCCTCAATACAATAAGCTTCCAGAAGAACCTTCTCTTGTTCAGAACATTTAAGGATAGAGAAGATCTTTTCAATGAAGTTGATCCATTGTTTGGAGATTGAGGGATCATATGATACATTAAAAGTAGGGGGCCATTGTCTCATGAAGCTCTTGATAGTAACTTGTTATTTCTTAGCATGGGTTGAACATTCCTCTTTACCAATGTTTCTATTCAAATATTGAGTTAACTGAGAGATAAGCATGACAAAGTTCGCTATTCCCACTCCCATTGAATTGAGAATCTCATTAGCACAATCATCACATTGATCTTCACATTAGTTTTTAGCCCAAGTACTCCTATTATAGGCCATTGGCTGGAATAAAAGGAAAGATAGGGGTAACACATAAAGGGTAATCTAAGGAAAAAACTTATGGCTTATAAATAAATTTTATTTCCTTAACTTATGAATCCATATGCTTCAATCTATGCTATTCATGATCTAATTTATAACATATATTCTTAGGGGAATTTTTTTTAATTCCATTAATAAGGGTTCATAATAATCTTGTGAATTTACCAAATCATATCCCCTATGAGTTTCGTAACCAAGAGTGCAGCAAGGCCTATTGTTTTGCACTAGTTTCTATTTGAGTCTAGCTCAAAGCAGTGTTTTCAGGTTTTACCTCTAGGATACAACTGTGCCAGAGCCACCTCTACCTGCTCATACCCATACATGGATGTATTTACGTAATAAACAACTTAATCAATACTCCCCAATACTTAGGGATGTTTTTATTATACTTATTCTTGTCTCTAAGTCTTCACTAGGGGGTTCTAATCCTAATCCCAAAAATAACTAAACCTATCCTCTGATACAAACTATAACAACCCTAATCTTTATTACACACTTAAACCTGATTTATTACATAAAATATTCACTTGATAAAACATGGAAGATCGATAGGTCTAGTGTCTTTGGGGCTTAGGATCATAACACAACAACTTAAAACATTAAATACAACATCTTTATTGAAAACTTCCTTTACATGACCACTACATTCCCTTGTACTTAGCATTGCATGGGATAACCTGAGGACATGCATAAGAAAAGGGTGAGCTATAAAGCCTAGTAAGGGAATAAACATATAATAACACGAGGAATAAGATACATGTTAGAAAATAATCATATCAATGGATCACAAGAGAAACATGATATTACCCAATGCATTAGAGTGCTATCAGGGAGCACCCTTCTTAAACATTTCATTTCATGCATAAGTGTGGCTCATGGATCATATAACATGGAATGAATCAACATCATAAGTTATTACACGATTTATTAATGTGTAATAAATAATTTAAAGTAAAATTAAATATGTATATATTCATAATGGTGAATACCCTTGATAGAGACTTGGGTATGATATTCACTACACAATGATATTGGCTTGAAAAAACGCGGTACAATTTCGGCAGCATAACGACGTGACATAAGGATTTATGAAAATGATTGAGGAGAGATAAAATAGTGTCTCATCATATGTAAATGAAATTTAAAGTAAGGGGGTCATATAGTTACATTTCCCAACAAACGTAATGGAATTTAGATGCATAATAAAAAATAATTACTTGGATGTAAAAGAGGAGAGAGAAATCCCTCACAGAATTTCAGCATGGTAACAGGTGTACATGGGAGGAATTAATGAGAGAGAAAGGCATCTCCCATTATCAAAAAAATAAAGAGGGAAGTATGGTTAAGGTGCTAAATCATACCCCAACATTTTTAATTGAAAACAAAAGGGCATAACAACTTAAAGAAAATTGGAAAAAATGAGAAAGGAAGAAATCCCTTACTTGGAAGTGTGATACCAAAGGCTTGTGAGAGGCATGAGAGAGGATTATTGGGAGATTGGGGAACCTTGGGAGGATTATATAGAGAGTAGGTAATGGGTTGGTAGAACTCCAAAGGCTTTGAGTGAAGAGAAAGTGGGGGATTGAGTGGGTTTATATAGGAAAGGAGAGGGAATTCTTTATTATTTAGGTTTGGGACACCTCACATTAAACTAATCAATACCAAAAAAAACACCATGATTTTTTCCCATGGTTTTTGAAAAGAGGATTGGAAAAAAATATTTTATATGTCCAATGGACGAAATTCTTAAAATAATAGGGTTGCTTATGTGGAGGTGAGTCACACTCTCAAGGAAAATAATTTAAAGACAAAATGTTTTATAAGTTTTGGAGGGTCCACAAAAGCTTTGTAAAATAAATCAAAAAAAATATAAAATCACATTATTTTAATGATAAAACATATATTGGCCGAACATAATGTTTATAGCATTTTATTAACTCACTATTGGGTCATTATGATGTCATAAAAAACATTATATATTTAAATGGTATTTAAATTTTTACCCAAAAATTTGACTGTCTCAAAAAATTATGAAAAATTTACCATTGGATAATTTAGACGTCCTGATTCCAAAAATAATATTCATTTTATCTAAATAATTTTATAAATATTTGAATTTTTACTTTTGAAATAAAAACTGACATTTACCAAAAATTCATGGGTTTTAACAAAAACAGTTTTCAAACCTTAATAAAAATTACAATTTCATTCATAAAATTATATGATAATTTATATTTAATAAAATTTAAATTAATAATAATATTTTTTTAAAATATTATTTAATTAAAAATACAATAATTCATCAAAATATATTTCTTAGTTGAATATTAACTAAAAATACTATTTGTGCATTAGAAACTATTTACAAAGTAACAATAATAAAATGAGTGCACATTATTTATACAAAAATAATGTACATAGTCATAGTGATAGGGTATTGTTACATAACCTCTTATAACACCCACATAATACCTAAGGTTAAGGTGTGCGATGGTGATAGACTCTTGGGGTGGCTCAGATAATATCGCTCAGGTGGTAATCTCTATTAACTTTCACTTCTCCCGTAGTCGGTTCCGCTCAAGCTTAATGTGTTCAAGCTCAGCTTGGGCTTGGTCAAGGGAAAATCCCAATGATTCCACCTCCTTTATGATCTCCAAAAAATAGGTTTTGTACAAGGAAAGTATACTGTATGAGGCTATCACTTCCTTTTTCTGAGTAAATTGGATTTGTTAAAGCCCTATATTTATACTAATCATGTGATCACTATTCAATGACTATATTAGCAATGGTCACAATTCATAATGGTATTTTAAAATCCAGAAACATAAAACCAATGAAGTTCACATTTTATATAACTAAAATAATAAATTTAATTAGATCAATAGTAATTTTCATTAATGAAATTTTGGGTCGTTACATGGTCCATGAAGCACAAGCACTATGTGGTGCTGCGTAGTTAGTAGAGGAAGTAAGGCAGTTCGTGACGAAAAAGTTCGCGAACTATAAGTGCGCTAAAAATTGGATTACTCCTACATTTAGAAGTGAAAATTCAACAGAGAATCTATATATTGTTGAGTATGTGTTCTTTAATGAAGATGAAGGGACCTACAAGTCCATAAACTATGTTTGGATTCCTCCCTTATCAATGAGCTTGGAGTAGTCAATGGAAGTGTTTTGAGGGACATAACGAGCTATCCATAAAATATTGTAAAGGTAGTGTGCTTGATATAGAGTGAATGTGTCTAAACTCTTGTACTCTACAAATAGTGAAGATTAGTGGATTTGGGTATGTCCAACAGACTATTGGTGCATGCTCTGTAGACTAGCCCTTAGTGGTGAATCAAGTAAAATTGTTGTGTTGACTCTTGCATGTGATTGTTTGGTTACTCTTAATTATCATCAGATAGATTTAACAGGTTCCTACCAATGTGATAACCAGATCCATCACTCTTGAAAAACAAGTTGACACCCTAATTCACCACTCCCCTCTTAGGGTGTTTCAGGGTCCTTCAGCTTATTCAGACCCTTACAGATTATGTGGTTTCATTAACAACTAGATTTTTCCATGGAGTTGCTTGGCATTGGTGGGGCCTTATTATACATATGAATGATGATTAAACACTCTCATGAGATGACTTCTAGTAGCTATTCTATGAGGAGTACTACCCCTACTATTTATGATTATTTTGGATTCCAGAGCTTCTGGAGTTTTAGAAGGGAGGGATGATGGTAGATGAGTAGGCATCGAGGTTCATAGACCTTACCTGGTAATCCCTTAACATGATCTACGATGGATAATCCAACAGATGGAAGTTTGAGAAGGGTCTCCTCCAAGAGATTTGAGATAGCATAGTAACCTTGAGCATCCCCAACTATAAGAGGGTTCTAGATAGGGAACTAGAGACAGATTTATTTTTGTTAGAGGGATTCCACATAACTAGAGTTGCTAGTGGGAACCCTAGAGATGAGTCATCATCAATAGCTATTAGATGCAAAGATCTAGGATATCGATGTAGGAGACCTCCCCATGATCAGAATCATGAATGTGATCAGAAGTATAATAGTGTTCTAGGGAAACTTGGAGAGGGGTGGTTCTTTAGATATGATGAGTGAGGTCACAAGGGATGAAACTGCCTGACCAAATGTGCTGAGCAGCATATGCAGATAGCTAGTGGACCACCACAGAAAAGGTAGAACCTTGATTAGGGATATCCCAGTCATGGATTGGGTGGTCCCTATGGAGGCAGAGCTGGTAGATGAAGATGAAGATCTATGGGTGGTGGAATATTCGATGAGATCCTTCCACCACCACCACCAGGAAACCTACGTTAGGATCAGGGATATGGTGGACATGGACATAGAAAACTACATGCTTTAGAGGTTTATGATTCTACATCACACAAGATTATTACAGGTATGATATATGTTTATTATACTCTTTATTTATTACTATTAGACACATGTTCTAGTAATTACTTTATCTCTATACTCCTAGTAGGAGATCCAGAGGTCCTAGTTGAGGCACTATCCCAACAGCTTCATCATGAGGTTCATACTGGGAACAATTCTTCAATATCTTTTATTTGAAGGTAGTTCAATTTATCACTTGGTAGGGAGAGGATCATGTGGGACCTTTTGGTCATCATGATGGAACCCTATGACATCATCTTGTG
This sequence comes from Viscum album, assembly GCA_963277665.1. NCBI lineage: Eukaryota > Viridiplantae > Streptophyta > Magnoliopsida > Santalales > Viscaceae > Viscum > Viscum album. Next base: position 1,868,612,470 of record OY728120.1, on the reverse strand, counting down.
TATGAATGGGTTTTCCATTGTCTGAGGCTATATTGACTATCACCATAGACAAGTCAGATTCCTACGCACTGATGGGACAATATTATCCTTTTCTAGTGAGAGAGATCTCATGGTAGCTCAAGTGGGTTCTATGACTAGGAGGATTCATCCCATCACCCATATGTTGGAAAGTATATCCCTCGGTGGAGTAGGCTCTTCAGGAATCTCGATTCCTTCAATTGTGGATGATTTTATGGATGTTTTTCCCAAAGATGTTCTGGGATTACCTAAGAGGATTTATATGGAGTTTTTCACTGCCTTTTAGCCTAAAACAACTCCAATATATTCTTAAGCATATCGGATAGCCCCTACCAAGCTTTGGGAGCTGCAATTGCAGTTGGAGAACCTCTGAGAGAAGGGTTTTATCAGACCTAGTGTGTCCCACTGGGAAGCTCCAGTGTTGTTTGTGAAAAAGGAGGATGAGATCTTGAAAATTTTCATGGATTATCATCACCTGAACTAGGACTTGATAAATAAAAACCACCCCTTGCTGAGGATTTATGACCTCTTTGAACAGTTGTGAGGTGTAATATGGTTCTAGAAGTTCGATATCAGGTCTGGCTACCACAAGTTGAGGTTTTGTGAGGATGATATTCCAAAATTTTCATTCCAATGTCGCTACAAACACTATGAGTTCCTATTGATTCCCTTTGGTGTGATGAATCCCCATACTATGTTTATGGATTTGATGAACTGGGTCTTCAATATGTACTTGGACTAGTTTTTTATTGTCTTCATAGACGACATAATCATCTACTATGCATCATAAGAGGAGAATACAGAGCACTTGAGGATGGTTCTAGATCTACTTCAAGAGAACCAGATCTATGGAAAGCTCTCAAATTACCAGTTCTGGATTCGTGAGGTTCACTTTCTTCGGAATGTCATTTCTGAGCATGGTTTATCTATGGACCTATAAATGATATACAAAGTACTTGATTGGGATCCACCAAATAGTGTGTATTAGGTACAAATCTTTCTTATCCTAGAGGTATACTACAAGAGGTTTGTGGAAGAATTATCTAGAATTTCATCCCCTTTGACCACCTGAACGTGGAAAGGTATATCATTCACTTAGTCTGAGTAGTGCTAGAGGGCCTTTGAGGAGTTGATACTGAGGCTGAAGAGTGATCTGGTGTTGAGAATACCATAGGTGTTCATGGAGTATATAGTGTATTTGAAATGACTTGTGAACTAGTCTTGAATTTGTGTTGATGCATAGGTAGAGATTTATCGCATACAAGTTAAGGAAGTTTATACCCCATGAGAAGAACTTCAAAACTCATGACCTAGAGCTAGCAGTGGTACTCTTCTCCCTAAGGATGTGGAGGCACTACCTTATAAGGGAGAGCTTTGTGGTTTTCTCATACCACCATAGTCTTAGGTACTTCTTCACACAAAGAGACCTGAACTCGAGACAACAGTGCTGGTTGGAGTTTCTGTAAGACTATGACTTCGATATAGTCTATACTCCATGGAAGGGTAATGTAGTAGAATATGCACTTAGCTGGAAGTCCCATTATTTTTTAGTGTATAAGTCTTTAAAATAGTTGTCCTTATTATAGTTGACCCTAGTGGAGTAAAAGGGTGAAACTTTTTTTACAGTCGATGGTGTTGACTCATCCACTTTTTGAGTGTGTGAGAGAGTCCGAACTAGGTGACATTTATTGCGAGGTCTTACATGATAATATATCCACTAGATATTCACAAGATGGATATTATGAAGGAGGGAATCATATAATCCTTTTCGAGGGATCAACATTTGTCCAATCACATCTTGGGAGGGGGTGATGTGAGAGTTCTACATTTCTCCCCTAGCTGTACATACCTGGGTGGGGAAGATGAATATAGACATTCAACAATAGTTTTGGTGGTCCAGAATGAGATGAAGCATAATTGAGTTCATCTCTTGGTACCTCACTTGTCAATAGGTAAAGGCTGAGTACCAAGTTCTGATAGGTTTTTTACAGTCCCTTGATATCCCAGAGTGGAAATGTTTAACACCCTGAGATTTTGTGAATTATTATTTTTGAATTAATTTAATCTTTTGGATATTTTTCATTTCACGCAACACTAAAAATACTTTATTTTATATTAAAGCACTATTTCTGGACTGTGTTATACACAACAACAATTTAATCAAGCATTACACACAACATAAATTTTAGATTTCTCTACATGGAACACCGATATTAGCTTACATTACATGAAAGACTGACTATCCTCGATGAATTGCGTAACATGCAAGACTGAGTGTTACCAAAAAATAATATATTATTAAAATATTATAATTTATTAAGATATAAAATAGCCATTAAATTGATGATTATTGGATTAAATAACTCATGAATATATATAGTTGAATTTATTTGTTACCTAATAATTTGAAATTAATATAGAAACCAAATGAATATAAAGGGAATGATTTTATAAAAGATTATTTTTATGTGAAAAAGATGATTTATATTAATAAGATAAATTAATTATTGATAGTAAATGATATTAATTAAATTTATATGTTATATATTCAAAAAAATATTTTTGATATTCATCCAATATATTTGATAATCATATGGTAAGAATAAACCTGATATTATACATAAAACCTATATTTTTATAAAAATAGTTTACCACCTTTTAATGGTGAACCTATTTTAAATATAAATTTTGTCAATTTTATAAATATTATATGTAAAAATAAAGTTAATATTTTAAATCTAAACATAAAAATTATCTTAGGGTGGACTTTTGGTATTTTTTAGTGATGTTTTATTTTTTAATGAATAGTGAAAAATACTGAATTTTTATTCAAAACTACTTTTTCATCTAATATATTTATAGGGTTAAATTATACTTTTAATTGGTTTTAAAGTTAAATTAGACTAAATTTTTTCCAATTAATAAAATATACATCACTTTAATCAATTTTACTTTGAAATTGAAAATAAAAACTTAGGAAACTTTTGATCATTTTTACTTCAAAAATCCAAATTGTTGCCCCATTCACGGGATTAATTTTAAATTAATTTTTGACACTTATGTTATTAGAATTTGGAAAAATTGATTCCATATTTTTAATCAGAATAATTTATAATTTCTAAAAAGTTAAAAAAAAATTGACCAAAAAAATTAGTGAATGTAATTAAAATTAATTACAATAATTAAGGTAAAATTAAGTTTAATAAGGGACTAAACCTTAAACTTAAGGGCCCAAATTACCTATAAATTTGTAAAAAACCCATTTTATGGAAATTAATCATCCATTAAACTTCAATTATTGAGTTTTTTTTCGTTTGGGATGACTTTTTTTAGGTAAACACGTGGTTACACCCAACTTGTTTTAAAAAATAACAGATGAGTCCTTTTACCCCCTATAAAAGTCCACCACCTCTCACCCTTTATCAAAACTCTAAAAACACTTAGTTTCAGATAATATCTACCCAATAAAATTAGCAAAATCCCTTCCTTACTCTTTTAATCCTCCCTTTGGGTTTAAATCAATCCAAAGAATCCATTTGGTGAAAACCAAAAGGATTTACCCAAAGAAGAGGTAACATCCTCCCACAAGTTCCTTTATCTTATTTTCATTATCCACCCCATAAAATCTACATATTACATTATTATAAATAAAAAAAATTACCCTAAATATATTTATATTTTTTAATGCAAAGAGTTCAAACTAAACATACACACAATTCTATCTAATGGGTAATGAACATACTGTTTATGTGTATGGCGAACTACCGCCTCATGAAATGATGATTGTTTGCTTTTAATTTACCACAATTAATGGTTGGTAATTAATATGGAAAAGATTTTTATATATGATATAGATGATAATTATTATTTCTTTAATATTATTTAATTATTTTACAACACATATCTTTATACTTTCCATTTTTTGTAAATACGATAATTTCGTTTGACGAACTGTGGACTACCACCCCCTCAAAGCACTGTGATTCATTCACACACTACATTGAATGTATTAAGGATGGTTTTAGTGAACTTATATGATTTATAGGAAATAATCATTACAATTTAATGATATTACATATACTTATGTGACATTAATTTTTTTTCTTTCAATATTACAAATAAAAATGAAAACAACATTCATGCGTACGTACAGTCTACCGTATCCATTAATGGTGTATTACAATTCATAATTATATATTATATAGATTATTATAATACAAATATAATGAATATAAATTATATTTATATCATATTTTACATTCTTAAAGTTATGATATATTTATAAGGACCAAATATATAACAAATTAAGACACATGCAAAAAACAAAATGAATATTACTCGAAGCGTAACCTTAACATAGAATTGTTAATAAGTGGGTAATATAATTTCATAATAAAACCATAGATGGTATTATATATAATAATATGGTTCTATGATAGGTGTATAATAAAATTATATTTATTATCTGGAAGTTCGAACGAGTATGACGAGAGTCAAGACACAAGGTAAGGGAATTTCATCTCACTTTTTTCCTATGAGATACATGCTTTATTCACCATTAATTACTTTTGTGTGGTGTGTATACTGACCATGTATGTATTATATAATTTATATACTTAAATTTATGGCTATTTACTTATCTAATTGAAGATACTTATTTCATGGAGTTTATGTTTGAAATGTTACCAAATCAGTAAAGTAATTTTGTCTCAATTTGCCTTCTTTGAGACACATGCCATGTTATACACCTATATTTTTCCATAAGGTGTATATATTACCTTTGAAATTTTATATTATTAATATAATTATATTCATGATATTTTAAGATTCATGTAATTTCATTTTCTTACATGGTGAGTATGTTTTAATGTTACCAAGTGGTAAGAGTTTATTGAAATAATCTCATCACTTTTAGAGATTGTTTATGATCACACTTCCTTTGATGAAATATTATGATCCATATATTAATAAATCTCATGAAGTTTATTATCATATTTTTATTCATGATATTGTTATGTATTGGAACAGTTTTCCAATCTTTGTTACATAACATGACAGATAAAGTGTTTTTAAGAAAGTTTGACTTTACCTATCTCTTTGATTAGAAATTTATGTTTAGTCAAGACCATGTTTTTTGAAATGTTTCCAAAAATATTCTACTATTATCCTATGATATTTAAAATAAATTCTTTCCCATGTTTTTTCTTTAATAAAAGGGTAAAAAGGAATCTTCTTGTCATTTTTTGATCAAGACACTTTTCTAAACTTTTTACGGCACAAAAGGAATGTTCGACATGTATGGATTTACCTACTATCATGAAAAAAATTACGTTTAATATTCCATTAAAATATTAAAATGTAAATTTTTAAAGATTTTTTGTCATAATATTCTGTAAATTCGTTATTTAAAAGTGGTTTTCAATGAAAAATGTTTTCAAATTTTTTTAATGTTTAAAAAGTTTTTTTGAATGTACTTTATAAGATTTTGAAAAGGTTGTTTTCAAAGAAAAGGATATCAATGATTTCAAATATTATTTACAAATTTTTAAAGTATTTTCAAGGAATTTTTTTTCAAAATGTTTTCAAGATTATTTTTTAAGTTTTCAAGGAAAATGGTTTTCAAAATGTTTTTAGGATTCATTTTTATGTTTTCAAGGAAAATGGTTTTCAATATGATTTCAAGACTTCTTTATAAGTCTTCAAATTATTTTAAATGAAAATATTTTTCAGAAGGTTTCATGTTTTGAAAATAATTTATCAAATAATAAAGGATATTTTACACAAGAAATGGTTGTAAAGGATCATTAAAAATTATCTAAGATGAAGTCCATTAATTTTACTCATGATTTTATAGGAAATGATCTAAATCTTACATTAATATTATTTCTCTAAATGGTTTATGTTTTTATTTCATGATGTTTATGAAACCCATTTCTATTTCATGGGTTATATGTTTATGGAATTAATTTCTCTTTCATGGGCTATATGTCTATGAAACTTTCTTATTTTTATGGGTTATGCTTTAATGAGATGATTATGAAACCTATCTATTTTCCATAGGTTGGGATAAGATTACATGTTTATAATACCCATTTCATTTCATGGGTTATAAAATTATTGTTTATGATTTTGTGTCACATGTACGTATGATTTAATTATGATATGTGTGAGACCTATATCTCTCCCCAATGCATTGGGTAATGACTTATATCTCTTGAGATAGACTAAGATAGTCTTGGGATTGAACCTTGACTACTAGGATGGCCATGGGAGTGAGCCATGACTACTATAATGGTATGAGAAGTGAACTAATGCTACTAAGATGACCATGGTAGTGAACCATGACTACCAAGATGGTTTGAGGAGTGAGCTCATACTACTTTAATGTCCATGGGAGTGAACCATGACTACTAATATGGCATGAGGAGTGAACTCATACTACTAATATGGCCATGGGTGTGAACCATGATTACCAATATGGTATGAGGAGTGAACTCATGCTACTAATATGTCCATGAGAGTGAACCATGACTACCAATATGGTATGGAGAGTGAACCCATGCTACTAATATTTCCTCAGTAGTAATGCCTTGACTACTATGGAAATCATATTATATGCTTGTTTATCTTCCAAAATTCCATTTTTTATTCCTATGTTATGATTTCATGGATTATGTTATATATTTCCTTATGATTCATGTCTTATGAACTTCCAATCTTTATTCCATATTCCTATTTATGAACTTTGAAATGTAATTTATGATCTTACATTTTTAAGGTCCTATTCTCATAACCTTATTCTCACGATTATGTTTAGATATCTCCTTTGTTTACCCTTACTGATCATCTGAGCTGACCCATATTTTATGTTTAATTTCCCTAAGATATGAAAATATGTATAATATATGATGTGTCTAAGAAGGGTTCTAGTCAAGAAGAACCTAGTGGAAGATAATGTATCTCACTTATATACCAAGGTTTACGTTTCCATGTTTCCAAAGTCACTAAACTAATAGGGTATTTGGGCGTCTGTCTATATAATGTTTTAAGTATTCCACAAAATTTATGTAATGTCTATGTGTGTAAAATGAGGGTCACTAAAGTTGGTATTATAGAAAATGTTAAGTTAAAATTTGGAAGATAGGATGAGAAAAATTTAGTGATATCCTTAGGTATATTTCTAAGGACATGTATTGGGATGTCTCTAAGTATAATTATAAGGATGAGTTAATGTTTAGAAAAATGTCATGTAATTTTGGTAAAGGATAGAGTGAGTGGTTTTATAAAAATACATCCCTATTTGGATACTAAATGTGGAAGTGGATCTAGTACAGATGTACCGAGGAGTAAAAACTCTAAAAAGGTGTGTTGGACCTAACTTGTCGTAACTGGGTACATGACAACGAGACTTACTGCACACTTGGTTTTAAACTCCCAGAGGATATAATCTAAGAATTCAAAAACTATTCAAAAACCATCATAAAGGATTTAAATAGAATTTGTATATGAATATACTATTATATACCAAATTTGTAACAATTTAAGGAAGGTTTCATAATTTAAATATCCTATTAGTAATTATTTTTTCATGATTATGTGGTTTTCCACTATGATAAGTACTACTCACACCATGTTTTCTAGTTTCAGTTAATGAAATGAACTATAATAAACTGTCTTAATGTTGAATATGATGGACAATTTTCTGATGAGTAGTCAAATGGGATGATCACTAGAGTGAAGGATGTTGTGATAATGCTTAATCATTTTTCAAGGAACATGATTAACAACACATACCTTAACCAACTCTCAGAGTCACCAAAGAAGATAAAGAAGGAGTTCGCTAAGAGTTTTGGTAATAGAGAACATGGAGGAGAAAAGATTAAATTCCCTTTATCCAATAATGTGGAAATAATCACCTAAGTGAATTTCTCATAGTAATAAGAATATGTTTTGACTATAGAAAAGAAATACACAAAACAAGTGACTGAAAAGGAAAAATAAAGGGTTCGATTAATGAAATGTATGAAAATATTGTCCTCCCTAAGACATCATCAAAGGTTAAATTCATTAAGTATGTAATGAATGGTCATTATCAAAATCAATATCCTAAGTTGAAATCTACTGAATAGAATCATCAAGGTGGTATGAGTAATGGTTATATTGTTTATTATGATGAGACTAGAGATGAAATGTGAAAGTAAAGAGGTATTATGTAATAGGATGAAGTAACTTCTTATGGATTATAGATGAAGTGGAATAATCAAAGTTTTTATGCATTTGGATTCAATAATTATGTTATATGAATGGTAAAATATATAAGGATTGTCCAGTTTATGTTTTTTTATAAGGATTTAAAAGTTTATATTGAATGTTTAAGATGGAATGGTAAAGTGATTTAATGACAATGTGATATTTTAACTAAGGGAAGATAACCCTTAATATGTTCATTATGTTAAGATAATTTTGTTTGGATAAATATATGTGGGATATGGATAATTAAATTGGAAGGTACTGATTACCTTGGAACTAATTAAGGACTTATTGACAGGTGGTTTATGCTATCAATGATAAAGTTTACAAAATTTTTGGATTTAAGGAATAGATCCATTATTCTTTGGAATAAGGAAATATACTTGTTTTCCAGAAGTATTTATGGTAATTCAGGTTATTATCATGTTTCAAGAGAGTATAAGATGAGGTTATTCACATTTCTATAATGTGACAACCAATAGAAACTTTGTGATATATGGAAGATCAATGTTGAGCTGATTTCGTGAACTTATTTATATGGTTTTGGATTTCCATTTTTCAGAAGGGTTATAAGGTTAACCATTCATGGATATTTTAAGTTAAACTTCACAATAAGTATTTTTGTATTGAGGTTGTATTGAAAACCTTTGTTAAAAGGATATTTATTGATTAACCTTATTTCAAGGATTTACATCATATTTATCTTGGAGATTATATTGGTGTAGTTTTAGAAAAGGACATACTGTATGTTGGGTGACAACCAATCAATTCTGGAAAGGATGTTAATATTGAACCCATAACCAAAGGACGATAAGGGTTTCACAACTACCACTGACTTACACAATATCCTGGTTAATGTGTAATTTTTTTAATGAATAAATATTTATAATGAATCTGTAGTATTGATTTTTATGTTTAGAGATTAATGTATTAAAGATATTTATTTTTAAGAATATTTAGAGACAAATCCTTATACTTTACATTATTTTATGGGCCTTAATATCCGTTAAAAGTTTATTTTAGTGCTTCTGGCATCAAAGTTAATTTCTAGACATACACTTCTTGAAGTAATGGATGAATTTGAAATTAATAAAAGCATAATCAGAGAATGAATTTTTTTCTAGAAATATATCAAGTAATTATATTTCCTTTTATTCTTGTTCAATAAAATAATTACTCAATTTTCAGAAAATGATAAAAAAATTTGTCCTAATACTTAATTTTTTTGTTGAACCAATTTCATTTTAAATCATCATATATTTATAACTTTGAGGAACTCAATACTTCATTGATAAACCACTTGTTTGTAATTAATGAAATCAATCAATCCCTATGAATATTTATGATTTTCCTCTAAGTCCATGTTTTCACACGCCACCTGTGTTATCCTATGTGGGAAAATAGTTATCTGTTACTCTGGGTAACCATTATAGTTCCAGATTTATTTTTTAAAGGATGTTTTAATGTTCATTTTTATGATCTGGGTTTCTATGAAGGGAAATTTAAAGTTTTAAACCTATGATAACACATAAAAATTTTTATGGAGAAATTAATTTCAAGGGCAGTAGAATGTAAACCCCGAGATTTTGTGAATTACTTTTTTCAAATTAATTTAATCTTTTTGATATTTTTCAATTCACAAAAAACTAAAAATAGTATACTTTATATTAGAGAAATATTTATGGATTGCGTTATATACAACACAAATTTAATCATGCAATAACACAACATAAATTTTAGTTTTCTCTATACAAAACACTGAGATTAGATTACATTACACGCAAGACTGACTTTCCTCAATGGATTGCATAATACGCATGATCGAGTGTTACTGAACAATAATATATTATTAAAATATTATTATTTAATAAAATATTACATAGCTATTAAATCTATGATTATAATATTAAATAAAGTATTAATATATATATTTTTAATTCATTGGTAACCTATTAATTAGAAATAAATATAGAAACAAAATGAATATAAAGGGAATGATTTTATAAAAGACAGTTTTTATGTGAAAAAGATGATTTATATTAATAAGTTAAATTAATTACTAATAGTTAATGATATTAATTAAATTTATATTTCATATATTAAAAAAATATTTTTTAAATTCATCTAATATATTTGATAAGCAGAAGATAAGAACAAACCTAATATTACACCTAAAAACCTTTATTTTTATAAAAGCAGTTTTACCACCTTTTAATTATGAACATATTATAAATATAAATTTTGTAAATTTTATAAATATAATATGTAAAAATAAACTTCATATTTGAAATATAAATATAAAAATTATGTTAGTATGGAATTTTGTTATTTTTCCTTGATGTTTCATTTTTAATGAATAGGGAAAAATACTGAATTTTAATTCAAAACTTCTTTTTCATATAATTTATTTATAGGGTTAAATTATATTTTTAATTGTTTTTAATGTTTAGTTAGATTAAATTTTTATCAATTAATACAATATAAGTAATTGGAATCAATTTCACTTTGAAATTGAATATAAAAACTTAGCAAACATTGAAACATTTTTACTTTAAAAACCCAGACTGTCGTCCTGTTTGTGGGATTAATTTTAAATTAATTTATGAAACTTATGTTACTATAATTTATAAAAATTGATTCCATATTTGGAATCAAAATAATTTATAATTTCTAATAAGTTCAACTTATTTTCGGACCAAAATTATTAGTGAATGTAATTAAAATTAATTATAATGATTATGGTAAAATTAAGCTTAATAAGGGACTAAATATTAAACTTAAGGTCCAAAATTACCTATATACTTGTACAAAACAAATTGACTAGAAATTATTAGGAAATTAAACTTCCACTATTTATTTGTTTTGGGTTTTTATGACTTTTTTTGGGTAGAAACATGGGTACACCTAACTTGTTTAAAAAAATACCAAGCTAGTCCTTTTCCTCACCTATAAATGGCTACCACCTATACCCCTTCCTCACACCTCTAAAACCACTTAGTATTTGAAAATATATTCCAAATAAACTTCCAAAAAATCCCTCCCTTCCTTCTTTAATCCTCCATTTTGGCAGAAAGCAATCCATGGAATCCCTTTAGTGTAAACCAAAAGGAGTTACCCAAAGAAGAGGTAACATCCTCCCTCAAGCTCCTTAATCTTATTTTCATTATCCACCCACTACACTCTAATTATTAAATGAATATAAAAAAACCAGTATATTAAATATAATGAGATTTTTTTATTCTAAGTTTTTGACCTACACTTACACACACTTCCATCTAATGGGTAATGAACATACTATTTATGTGTACGATAAACTATGACATCATGAAATGATGATTGTTCATTTTTTACTTTAAAAACTTCAATGGTTGGTAATTATGATGGAATCACTATTTATATATTATATATATGATACTTATTAGGTCTTTAATCTTATTTAAGTATTTTACAACACATATCTTTATACTTTCCATTTTTTGTAAATATGATAATTTCGTTTGAGGAAGTGTGGACTACCGCCTCCTCAAAGTGATGTGATTTGTTCACACAATTCATGGAACATATTAAGGATGGTATTAGTGAAATTATATGATATATATTACATAATAATTCTACTTTAATGATATTATATATACATTTGTGTCATTTAATTTTTTTACTTTCAATATTACAAATAAAATTGAAAATATCATTCATGCGTACATGCGACCTACCATCTCCATGAATGGTGTATTTCGATTAATACTTATATATTATACAGATTATTATAATAAAAATATAATGAATATGAATTATATTTATTTCATGGTTTACATTCAATAAATCATGATATATGCGTAAGTACCAAATATATAAAAAATTAAGACAAATGTGAAAAACAATGGGAATATTACCCAAAGCATAACCTTAACATAGAATTGTTAATAAGTGGGAAATATAAAGTCATAATAAAACCATATATGGTATTAAATATAATAATATAGTTATTTTATAGGTTTATAATAAACTTATATTTATTATATAGGATGTTTGAATGAGTACGATGAGAGTAAAAACACAAGGTAAATGAATTTCATCTCACATTTTATTTCTGTGAGATACATGATTTATTCACCACCTATTCCTTTTGTGTGGTGTGTATACTGACCATATGTGCATTATATAATTATTATAATTAAATTTATGAGTATTTAATTATCCATTTTATGATCCTTAATTCATGGGGTTTATGTTTCAAATGTTACCAAATTGGTAAAGTAATTTTGTCTGAATTTACCTTCTTTGAGACACATGCCATGTTATGCACCTATATTTTTCAATGAGGTGTATATATTAACTTTTAAATGTTATATAATGAATATAATTATTTTAAAGATATTTTAATCTTCATTTAATTTATTTTTATTATGTGGTGAGTATGCTTCAATGCTATAAAGTGGTAAGAGTTTATTGAACTAAAAACCCATCACTTTTCAAGATTATTTATGATATAATGATCCATCTATTAAGAAATATCCTTAATTTTAATCTCCTCTAGTTATGCATTATATATTCATGTATTGGTAACATTTTTACACTCTTTGTTATATAATATGATCAAGAGAGTGTTTTTAATAAAGTTCGACTTTACCGCTCTCTTCGATCAGAAATCTGTGTTCCTTCAAAACCATGTTTTCTAAAAGGTTTCCAAAAAATTATAATATTATCCTATGATATTTAAATGAAAATTCTACCCATATTTTTCCTTTTAAACAAATGTTTTTATTAAAAAGTAAACTTCTTGTCATTTTTCAGTCGATGCACTTTTCTAAACTTTTTACGCTACAAATAAAATGTTCGAAATGTAAGGATTTACCCGCCATCATGACCGACATTACCTTGAAGCTCCGTTTAAAATATTAAAAATTTATTTTTTAAAGAAAATGTTTTCCTAATATTCTATAAATTCTTTATTTTAATGTAGTTTTCAATAAAAAAGTTTTTCAAAAACATTTTATGTTTGAAAATTGTTTTTAAATGATTTTCAAAACTTTCTTTATAAGATTTAAAAAGGTTGTTTTCAAAGAAAATTATTTCAATGATTTCAAAGATTCTTTATATGTTTTCAAGTTATTTTCAAGGAAAATGGTTTTAAAGATGTTTTTAATCTTCTTTTATAAGTTTTCAACGGAAATTATTTTCAAAATATTTTCAATGTTCTTTTATAAGATTTCAAGGAAAATGGTTTTCAAAATGATTTCAAGCCTAATTTCTAGGTTTTCAAATTCATTTAAATAAAAATATGTTTAAGAAGGTTTTATGTTTTAAAAAGAACTACTCAAAGAAGAAATTATATTTTACTCATGAAATGGTTTTAAAGTATCTTTAAAAATTATCTAAGATGACATCTTTTGATGTTACTCTTGCCTTTTTAGGAAATAATCTAAAGGTTCCATTCATGTTATTTCTCTGAATGGTCTGTGTTTTAATGTCACAGTGCTTATGAAACCCGTTTCTCTTTCAAAGGTTACATGTTTATGAAACCCATTTCTCTTTCACATGTTATATTTCAATGAAACCCGATTATTTTCATAGGCTATTCTTTGATGAAATGATTATGAAACCCGTCTATTTTCCATTGGTTAGGATAAGATTACATGTTTATGATACCCATTTCATTTCACAGGTTATGAAATGATTTTTTATGATTTGGTGGAACATGTATGTATGATTTCATTATGATATAGATGGTACCTATATCTACATATAATGCATTGGGTAAATATTATATCTCATGAGATAGACTAAGATGGTCATAGGAGTGAACCTTGACTACTAAGATGTTCATAGGAGTGAACCATGACTACCAAGATGGTATGAGGAGTGAAATTATGCTACTAAGATGTCCATAAGAGTGAACTATGAATACCAAGATGGTTTTAAGAGTGAAATCATACTACTAATATGTCCATGGGAGCGAACCATTACTACCAAGATGGTATGAGGAGTGAAATCATACTACTAAGATGGACATGGGAGTGAACCATGACTACCAAGATGGTATGAGGAGTGAAATCATGATACTATGATGGACACGGGAGTGAAGCATGACTACCAAGATGGTATGGGGAGTGAACCCAGGCTACTAATATTCCATCAGTAGCAATGAATTAACTATTATGGAAATCATATTATGTACTTATGTGACTGAAAAAATTCCATGTTTTATTCCTATATTATGCTTTCATGGATTATGTTATTTATTTCCTTATGATTCATGTATTATGAACTGCCAATATTTATTCCATGATTCATGTTTATGATATTTAATATGTAGGGTATGATATTAAATTATCATGATCCTATTCTCATAAACTTATGATCATTATTACATTTATATATCTCCCTTATTTAACCTTATTGAGCATCTAATATCACCCCTTTTTAAGTTTCCTTTCCAGAAGGATATGGAGATATGTATTAAGTATTATGTGTCTAAGAAGGGTGTTAATAAAGAAGAACCTAGTGGGAGATAATTTAACTCACTTATGTACTAGGGTTTATGTTTCTATGTTTCCAAAGGCACTAAACAAACACAGTATTTGGGCATCGGTTTTTATAATATATTAAGTATTCTAAAAAATTTATGTAATGTATGTGTATGTAAAGCGAGGGTTGATATATAATGGTATGACCTATACATGGACTTTGTGATAGGGCTTACACACACAATGAAGGTCCATGAAACCATCTGGGTGATAGTTGACTGACACATGAAGTCTACATACTTATTTTCTATGAGGGACCATAGTTCGGTGGAATGTTTGGGGTAGTTATATGTATGAGATATCGTTCAACTTCATGGAGTTACCTTGATGATTGTCTCAAATATAAATGTGTTGTTTACTTCATAGTTGTAGAGAGGCCTATAGGAGGCATTTGAGACCCAAATGAGGATGAGTACAACCTTTCACCCCTAGACCAATGGGAAGAATGAACACACTATCTAGGTGTTGGAGGATATGCTAATGGAATTCATCTAAAACTTTATGTGGAGATAGGAGGATCATTTTCTCTTGGTAGAGTTTGCATACAACAATATCCAACACTATAAAATTAGCA
Source organism: Viscum album (assembly GCA_963277665.1). NCBI lineage: Eukaryota > Viridiplantae > Streptophyta > Magnoliopsida > Santalales > Viscaceae > Viscum > Viscum album. Next base: position 1,868,597,101 of record OY728120.1, on the reverse strand, counting down.
TTGTAACTTTTGATGCCCTACATAGGAGACCCTGGAGGTCACCCTTATCGCTAGACATAGATAAGTGAGACATATCTTGTGGGACCATAGTTGGTGAAGGTGATGATGGAGAAAGTCCAAGTCATCCGTGAGTAGATGAGGACTACATATTGAAGACAATAATCTTATGAATATCTCCATCATAGGCCCTTGGAGTTTTATTAGGGAGACTATGTTTTCCTTAGAGTCTCCCCACAATGAGTATATTGGAGGTTTAGATAGTGATGAAAGTTATCCCTGAGGTTCATCAGGCAATTAAAGATCGTACAGAGGGCTGGTGAAGTTTCTTACCACCTTAACCTACCCCAACAACTATAGCGGGTGCATGACATCTTCCATGTGTCGTAACTGAGGAGATATGTTTGTAAACCTACACTCATTGTAGATTGTTTAAAGATAACCATCGAGGATGGAGCCACCTTTTTAGAGAAATCGATGATGATCAAGGATCGATAAGAGTGGAATATGCATGGATGAACCATAACCTTGGTTCATGTGTTTTGGTAGTATGGGAAGGTTTGGGAGAGTTCTGGGGAGTGGGAGAGCTAGACACAGACTCAATATCCTGAGTTGTTCCTTTAGTTTTTTTTGGGTATAAAAATCATGAAGGAGATAATGATGTAGAGGCCCTATTTTTTCGTTGTAAGACTTTGAAATATTTCTATATATATTTCTAGAGATATTCACTAAGACTACATGCAATTCTGAGGCCTCATGTGTCCAAAATTAATTTTTTTAAAATAATAAATATATTTTATATTGTGAACACATATATTCTTAAATAAAATGGTATAAATCTTAGAAATGATATCAGTTCAAAATTCTGAGACCACGGTTGAGTCTATAATGTGGTATGTACCTTAGGTGCGACCTAAAATGGGCTGACGTGGGGGGTTTTCGGACTCCTCCGTCATTGGTGGTATATTAATTGAAATAATTAATTAATCGTTTCATTTTAGCACAAAGAAATGTTATATAATAATACTTCCATGGGGAATTCTAAAGAGTTAACCACATAAACCCTGGGAGAATTTCATAGTTCCTCCTTCCTTTTATGTTGTTGAATCACATCAGATGATAACAAAACACTAGATCAGAGCAGATCAAGGTGTAGTGAACTCAATAACTCCTCTTTATCATTGGAGGATGTGTTATTCAATAAATAATGATCCAATATATAAGAATGACTCATCAATTAGTGATTTACACCCTTTTGATTAAATATATTGATAAAAGAGATCCTTGTTCTTATATCCGCACCAATTTTGGATTAAGCATTCACCCATGTGTTAAAATCTTAATTAATTTCAATGTTTTTAACCCTAGATGTATATTCTTGATTGATATCCAAGAAATATTGGAAATGATCAATTAAAATTTTTATATTGTGCTTTTCACCATCAAATTATTTGTGTTCATCACCAGTTGGAAACTGCGATCCCAGTTTGACATTTCTGGTTGGTACCGAGCCTAATCAAACCCCCTGAATCATGAAAGAATCATGTGCAAGAAGCGAATTAATGAATCAATCATTGATATAGGATTTTTGTGAGATGAGGATGGTCATTTTGACTATTGGTGAACAAATTTATATTGAATGAAGGCACGATGGTGTGAGAGATGTGCGTCGGACCTTTGATGAACAAAGAAGACCAATTTACAGCAAAAAATATCCAAAAACCACGATCAACAGCTAAATCCACTATTATCAGGTGGATATAGGGCCGGATATAAAGGAAGAGGACCAGATTCAATGCATGGATCATAGATCTAAATTTATGGAGAAAAATTGAATACACACCATGTACAGGGTTGAACACATGACGAGTAGACTATCATTAGTGGAATCTAGAGTTTTAAAAAAAGTTAAGGATGACATGATATGTAGCCTTCCTATATGCCATGTACTCCTTCCCCAGATGGGAAACCCTTATGATGGATCACACAGGTGGGATCCCATGTGGAAGTACATGACCAGGTACATGACCATGTACACAAGTACACGAACACAACTTGATCACAAGGGCGACACACCATGTGAAGCAACACGCCATGTTCCAAAGTACATGGACATGGGGTCAGTACATGAACACAAGGTCTAGTAAACGAACATGACTAGAAGGAAATGACCCAGTGTTGGGTAGCTAAGACACATCGTATAGTCCACCTACACAATGTGTACTCATATAGAGTCAGGAGCCATGTGCCGACCAGGGACATGTCCAAGCAGTGGAGTAGGAATACACACCATGTGGGTCCCCTCACACAACATGTACCCCTAGACCTCTTTTGAGGAAACTTCAAGTTTTCTTATCTACTTTATTTGGAATCAAAATTTGGCCCATAAGTAGCATATCCTGAGTTTTTTCTGTGTTAAATGCGATTGCACCCTCGGTTGTGGCTTTAAATATATGATGTGAAATGTTTTAGGCATGTGGATTATTAAGGCAATGCCCAATGATGGTATTGGTTATGAAAAATCACCATAGACCACTGATTTGTACCCTTTACTAGAGATGAGCAATAGATTCCTTGACCATTAGAGTAGAACCCATCATCAGCATAGTCGTGGGTCCTCTACAGCTACCTTCCAAGTGGAACCCCCTACCGGTTAGGGTGTGGGGCCTCAATGATCAGAGTGAAACCCCCTGTTATACCAGGGCACATGTCCTTGACTTCTGAGTGGAACCCCTATCAAATAGAGCATGGGTCCTCAATGATTTGAGTGGATCCCTCTATTGTACCAGGGAATGGGTCCTCGATCTTTAGAGTGGAACCCCCATTGACATGGGTGTGGGACCTCTACCTTACCGAGTAGAACCCCCTTATCATAATAGGTTGTGGTTCCTTGTGACACTAGAGTGGAACCCACGACCAGTATGGGTGTGGGTCCTATATAGGTACTTAGAGAGTGGAACCCCCTGGCATACTAGGGTGTGGGTCCTCTACATCGAGTTTGTGGCCCCTATACTACGTGACACAGTATAGAGGTGTGGCTTTACTTGGATGGTTACTTCTAGGAAGATGCATGAGATGTTGGGTATCATTGATGGACTTTGGGAACTATTGGTTACTCTTATTATTGGGATGAGTTATGAGATGGAGACCCCTTACTCCCTTGTTTAGGAATCCATTGACTGATCATATATATATATATATATACATATATTATTCTGTATCCACACCTTGGATTTGTTACTCTCTTTCCATGAGAGGCGAAGATGCAAGGGGTATGCCATGTGATTTCCATGTCTAGTTTCTCATGGTTGGATGAGTCTAATATCCTAATATAGGTGGAGAATACTTAGTAGGAAGTTAGTCTATTCATCATGTTGAGATCCTTGTGTATGGACAAGGTTTTCTTGTCTTGTTTTAGGTTGAGATATTATCTTTGATATTATCTTGTATCTAATATTTTTATTTCGTATTTTAACTATTAATTATCCCCTTTAGAGTTTAGGGTGTCCTACTGGGTATGTATATACTCTCACTTACATGGTATTTTCTTGCACTTGTTGTGTCTTATGTAGATGAAGCACATGTCGATGGTGACTTCATAGGAGCTTAGGGATACCTGGTACTTTGGACCATGTACAATGGTTGTATATTGGGACTTTAGAGTTAGACACTCTCAATAATTTACTTTTCCAATTTAATCAATTTGGGACACATTTTTGGTTGGGGGTGTATTTTCCTCTTTACTTTTCAGTTTACACTATCGTACTCTTGTACTATCTAGATATTTTTCATGCATGGTAGTTATATTAGTTTTTTACTTCATTTACTCTTTCCCTATAAACTTTTTGATTGAAATGGATATGTGTGTGTGAATATATGTAATTAGGAAAAGGCCTCTACGAGTTAGTTATTCCTTCAGAATTTGTCTCCTCCCCTAGCCAATGGAGGTAGGCTTAGGGTAGTTTTGGCTCAATCCCCAGCTAGGGTTGGGTCGTGACACTCCTTAGATGCATGTATGAAAATTTATGAAATATGTTTAAAATTTAAACTAATGAATAAATCTATTAAAAATATAAAAATTATATTCATGAATAAAACACGTAATAAAAAATAAATAAATAAAAAATTCATAAACTTAGACATAAGATATACATTTATGAATAATTCATAAATAAAGCAGTTATAAACACTTTATGATTTTTCCATTCATTATGGACATTCCATAATAAAAAACATAAAAACATTATATATATTTCCAATATGAACATTTCATAATATCCTTTATATGGAATTTACTTAAATATATGATATTAAACAAAATATAAACACTTTATACTATAAATATATTTTGTAAATAATTTAAATAATCAAAATATTATATATTTAATATTATTTATACCTTAATCATATCGATTTATCAAAAATAATTTTGATATGGTTTAAATAATCAAAAATAAGGAATTTTAATTTGAGCATTTCAAATTAACAATTATGAACAATTCATAATTTAATATAAACTCTTATATATATTTTCTTTTGTAATTTATAAATACTTTATAAATTACTATATAATATCAATTTAAATAATTTATATCTAAACTATTATTCATTCCTTTAGAAAATAAAGATATTTAAATATTAATATATAATATTGTGGATATTTATTTATTAAACGGTTCTTAAACATTTAATAATTATTTATAAAAACTTTATAATAATTTTATTTATAAACACTATATAAATTAAATAAATATCCCAAAATACCTTTTTCTATAATTTATAAATATTTTTTAAACTATATATTTCAATTCATAAATGGGGAAAAGGAAAATATTTTTTCCTTTCATGTTGTATTTAATGAAACTCCCATGTACTAAGCTAAAATCAAGTTTATAAATGATATAGTTTCTTATGATTGGTTTTCTATGACTTACTATAGATAATTCTAGAAATAAATCATATTTGAATACATCTTCATACCATTACACATTGTTTAGTTCAAAATCTATACCTCACTTTATGATAGGGTGCAGTTTCCTATGATATCACAAATTGGTAGAAAAGTGCTTTATTATATGATATAAATTATATCATATTAATTTTACAATAATTTTTTCAATTCTAATGATATGACATGAAATTTAATTTTTCTTTCAAGTTATTCCATTAATGCACCATTATTAATTTAATAATAAATTGGAAATTGAAACATATTTAGTTTTTGAGTGTGTTTAGTAATTTATTATAAATATGGTCTAAAATAGAAATTTTAAGTTTTATTCTTTTATTATGTTTAACTGAATATGTAAAAAATAAGTGCTAAAGTACTTCCATCATCAGGTGATCAAAAAAGGTGATCCTAATTCAAACCCTAATCAAACCTTCACCGATGTGTTTTTTGGAATCTCTTTCATGCGTGATGCGGATATCGTCTCTTCTCAAAATTCTCCATCTCTATTTCAGTATAAGGGGATACCTGTGGTTTATTTTTTGATGAATTATTTTGAATCATTGGATTTAGATCTTTATCCCTCACTTGTTGGTATGTTTTGAATCCATCTCCCTTCAATTAAATCCATTAGGATTTAACTTGAATCTATTGGGTTTTTTCTCATTCTGTTTGGGGATCCATGAATCTCAAAATCTCCTACTTCATTTTTCATTGAGGTAAGACTATTATAGATGTTAGTATTACAATAAGTTGTCATTTTCTAGATACTCAATGAAGATGAATAAATGGAATCCTATTCTTGAAATGGATGTTGAACCCCCCTTTTTTTCCATTTGTCTTTCCTTCCAAGGTCTTCCTATTAATCTCTTCAACCTAGATGATATTTTTCTTTAATAAATCTTATTGGTACCCTTATTAAGCCCGATTCGGCCACCTCCAAGCTTTGAAGGCCCTATATTGTGAGGATCTACACTAGGTTGGATATCTCTAAACCTTTTTACATAGTCATTTGGATCTATATTGGTAACAAAGGCTTCTTGAAAAAGGACACTTATGAAAATATTCCTTAGTACTATCTCTTTTGTCTCAATGTTAGTCACACAATTGGGTCCTATGTCAAGGAACCCACTATAATAAACCCAGTTAGGAACAAGGCAGTTTGGGTTCAAAAATAAAATCCCAAGGTCCTTGTTTGGGGGAAGGATCATGTAAGGAGCAAGGATTCACTCAAGATATCCCTTGTGGATATCGTGGTTAAGAAAATGGTTGGTCCTTTAAGACATAAGTCACCAGATTATGGGGACCAATATCTCTTGTGAATACTGTTTATGATGCTCAACTCACTCCTAAGTAGTTATAAAAACCCATTGAATCAAATTACTCAGGAGTTCACCAATCCATTTTGGAAGAGGTACCATAGGATCATAGTGATACTTGTGAGTCCAATAATGATATATTTTACCATAGTATCATAGTGATCCCTATGATGTCACATTGTTTAATTACCACAAGGTATACACTGTAATACTCATCCCCTATGAAGAACCATTAAATCTTGATCATGAATTGTGATGTGACTATATGCCTCATGGAATAACATCCACCCCCCAAAAAATAGTATGGAGGGCATAACATAGCCAACCTACCACATGATCCAAACCATTAACATAAGGCGGGTCCCATGGATAAACACACATACATAAAGGAGGTCCTAAAGAGGAATAACCAATCTATCCTCTAACACAATCAAAAAAACTATTACAATGTATTCCACATGGATAATAATATATACTAGATGTGGATCGTGAGGAGGAGGAGGAGGAACATGAGGTCACGTGGACAAGGGGAATCTGTGCGCTATAAAGGAGGCTACTGGGATGGTCTTCAGATGAGGAGGGTGTTCTAGAGTAGGTCACATGGACATGGGGACCATGCAAGGAAGAGGAGGAGAAGGAGGCAGAGGAGGAGGAGGAGGAGGTATCCGTGGTGGAGGAGGATGATTCGAAAACTAGAGGCGGATGGGGAGGCAGCGATGGATGCGGTGGAGGAGAAACAGGGTTGCAGTGGAGGAGGGATCATTGTGGAGGAGAAGGCAGCGGTGGTGGAGGAGGAGGAGGACGGTTGCGGCAGCGGAGGAGGAAAAGGTAGCAGCGACGGAGGAGAAGAAGTGGGAATTATTTCCCAACACTAACGTATAATTTCCCTAGTTATGGGCTCACTATAGAATGGGTATATCATCCCACAAATGCATTCCTTTAAGATATAAATATTATTGGGCAGTACATCTCAAACCATTTAACTATTTCATAATAGGTATCACATCTCAGATCACATTATTATATGGTTAGTGGGAAATGAAACTCATAAAACACATCACAATATCACATAAAGTATATCATCCCATTCTTTAGGAATATTCATTATATATTTTCATATAATCCTAGTCCATAGGCCATGTCAAAGTGATTAGAATGCTCATCCCACACCCAAAAAAATATAATAATCAAGGGGCAGCACTTCCACTACATAAAAATAGAATTACCAATGGAAACAATGTTCTATAGTATATAAACAACATAAAATGGAATAATATATATCTTATAAAATACTAAATAAACCATAAACAAGTTTTCCTAACATATGGATCACTCAAAATTTAAGATTAGTTGATCCACACATGTTGAACCCATATCTAAATCGAAAACTAGGCTATAACCACTCATATATTACAAGTCATAAGGGGGAGGAACACTCACCCCATAAGTTATTCAAATAAGTCAAAAATTCTATGAGGAAACAGTAAGTTCCATATGGGTCAAGGGTTACACTGACCTCACATAATCCACACATATCTTATTCAAGGGATGCTAAGGGAACCTATTTTGTTCCCTCTATGTTATTTTTACCAAGGAGGAATAATTATTGGTTATATAGAACACAATTACCATTAATTTAATTTTCAAACATGGAACATATTTTCCATTTAATCACTCTACATCACATGTAAGGATAGAACATAGCTCAAAAAAACATACCTAATCTTAGGTGGTGAATTAAAAACATCCTATTAAAAAAATAAAAATGGAATCTCTCAATTATACACTTATACTATATCTAGGGTGGAAAAAAGGCACTTAACCAAGGTCCAAGTAATCATAGTATAACACAAGGGAATACCCAAATGGATCTTGAATGTAATGTTCAATTTATTTTAATTTATTTCAACAACCCCTAATGGTCGTGGGATTAAGGCATAAAACTTAGAGGGTCTATAAAATCCATATATGTTTTTCCCAATATATATGGTCAAGGAAAAAAATTTGAGTTGATTTAATACCAACTACATAAGGGTGGAAAGACTGCATATCACAAAATTCTTGAAAAAATACATAAAAAATTGGTAATGGTTTGAAACCACCAACCTCAAAGTGGAGTTGACCCCTTAATAATGCTCAACCACCATATCGTAAGCTCATCCAGGGCCTATCAAGATCCATAATCCATTTTTGAAACACATGAGGATGCAGCCGAGGTAGAGAAGGATGAGTCGGTGGAAGAAGAAGGAGGAGGAGGCAGTGGCGGCAGAGGAGGTGGAGAAGCAGGGTCGCAGTGGAGGAGGGATAGTGGCAGAGGAGGAGGAGAAGGCATCAATGGTGAAGGAGGAGGAGGATGGTCACAGTGAAGGGGGAGGAAAAGATATCGATGATGGAGGAGAAGGAAGAGGAGGAGGAGGAAGGGTTGCAGTGGAGGAGGGGTCGTGGCGCAGGGTTCAGCTTCCGCGAAGGATAGAACTGGTGCGACGAAGGAGGGATCTGTTAGGGTTATTTTATAAAAAATTCTAGAACTTTTATAAGCGCTATCTAAAAGCACCAATAAAGGTATGTTTTATCAGTGCTAAAATAAAAGCGTAGATAAAACATACCTTTATCATTGCTTTGTAAGCACTGATAAAACACATATTTATCAGAACTAAAATTTTAGCACTGATAAATAATTGTTTTATATGTCCTTTTTACAGATGATACATATAAATATAATAATTTTATATAAATTATTAAAAAAATGTTTATCAGCACTAAAAAAAAGTTCTGATAAAGGGTACATATTTAGCAGTGCTTATTTTAGCGCTGATAAAGTGTAAATTTATCAGTGCTTTTAGCTAGCACTTATAAAAGCTCAGCCCTTTATCAGGGCATTCTTCTTAGCACTGATAAAGGGAAACACTTCCCTTGCCCAGTTCTGTGGTAGTTCCTGCACCCTAGGAAGACCCATAAACATAAGGATTAATCTAAATTGGATAAAAAATAGTCACTAAATACTCTAGGAATTGAATAAAAGATATTCCTCTTCAACGAATTGTTGAGTGTCCTTCTTCATCCACTAATGATGAGAGCCCCTCCTCTTTTGAGGAAGAACATGTGGAGTATGTCATCATGCTTAGGAATGACACCCATATTATTAAGGAATACCTCATAGAGGAAATATACTCAGGAGAATATTAATAGAATGTTCTATATTTTACCAATTATAAAAATGGATATATATGTCTATGGATGACTATCTAGATCTTAGGATGCATATATTCACCAAATTTGAATTTGAATTTGATAATAACCGAAATTTTGAGTTTTGAAAACTTATCTGGGAATAGTGTTTCTATTGTTTTCTCATTTTTTATATTTATCACATATATTTCTCTTTTTATTCTTGTTCTTAGATGTTAAATTTACTTTCACCAATGTAATTAGGGATCCTGACTTGGGAAATGGGTAAATATTGATGGTTTCTTAGTGTTAGATGATGTTGTAAAATTATGGAAAAAGGATTTAAAGATGCGATATAATTGAGGGATAATTTTCATAAATGTTTCATGATTAGCCTCATCTTGGCTGGATGGGTGTCCAATATGAAGGCTACTAATTGCATGCACTTGAATTCCTACTCTCCTGATTTTCTATTTTGTGACGTGGTTGATTTAAAGGATGAATTATTATGTATAAAGTAATTATTTAAATATCAAACATGATATAACGCTACTAAAATTCATTAAAAACTTTTCTTTATCTCATGATTCAATATGTAAACTTTGAAAGAAGCTATGATGTGACAACTCCAACAACCATTAAAGTCAATTATTGTGTAAACACTCAAGAATTGAAAAACCTATCTCTACTATTACTATTTATTGATGTAACATACAAATGGAACCTGATATGTGGTAGAATTGAATAAAACATGACTATAATGGATTAATGTATAAAGGAAGTTGGATTTCATTCGACCAAGCTGATTGTGAGGAGATAAGTTGAAGAACTAGAAGGATAATACTTGAACAAGATAGAGAAGATCAATAATCATAGGATTCTTGTAACGCCCCGACCCCAGTTACCCAGAGTCGATGCATTATTACATAACATTGGCATGATCACAAGAAAGATCAAATCTCGAAAGACCGATTGGTTTAGTAGACTTGGAAACACTAGATATATTCATAAGTTTTACATTACATCATTAAACGAAAAACTACTACAACAACATATTGTCTCCATAATCTACAATCATATCCCCACAAAATATCCCTGCAGGTCATTCATAACTTACTTCTTCACTTCCTGGGAAAAATAAAACATAGAAAAGGGGTGAGCTCAAATGCCCAGTAAGGATAACAATATAGCGGAAACTTTCATAAATAAGAATAAACTTTTAAGGCAATGTATAACTAAAACAAAAGCCTTTCAAACATGAACTTTCAACATGGTATGGCATAAATAAAATGAAATAATGCCATTTACTTATTCACATGGATATTCTACTAATCGAATAATCACATGCAAAAATCAATAACCACTTTCATAATGTTGGAATGCATAATGCCAGACTATCGTAACCACATAGTCAAGGCCTCGTGCCAAGACTACAAATAAGATTTTGTCAAGGCCTTGTGCCAAGACACTAGTTTGTCTCATGAGACCTACCGATGCATCGAGGAGCTATATTGGGCTCCACCCGTCACATATTAAGTCCAATGCATTCCCATATGAAAAGGTTTAAACATAACATAAACATTCGTATTAAAACTAGCATACGAAATGTCAATAATTTCACAATAAACTATGAATGGTATAAAAATAGCACATCCACAGTCAAACATATCACAAAACCTTCAATACAATATAGAAGTTTTGTATCATAATAAATCAACTTCAAATAAGCGTAAAATCCGTCAAAGGATGTTGACATAGATGAAATCAAAACACTTTTTAGAGAAATATCTCTTTCTATTTTGAAATCATTTAAGAGCCATATAAAATAAAACATTTTCTTTGAAAATATTCTTATAAGCTTGTAAGGAAAGCTTTGAAGATTTTATAACGGCGTAAAATAACCGCACCTGCCGTATAAGTTAAAAAAACATTCTTACCTCAATTCTGTCGAAAAGGTTAAAAAGGACCTTGTTTTGAAAACGATGGAAAGATTCCTTTATAAACCTCTTATAAAAAATCAAACAAGGGTATAAATGACATTAACACATATTCTTGTAAATAGTAAAAATGTTTTGAAATACATTTTTAAGAAACATGGATGTGGATGATAAAGATATCCCAGTAGATTATTACGTATAAACAACCTCGGATAATGAAGAGATTGTGAAATAAACCCTTACCTTGTACTTTTCCTTGGTTGGGGTAGGTTAACCTCCTGTATAATGGTGAAATAATTTTTATTAAATTATACAAGAATCATATACATTAATATGATATCATATATGATCTTTTAATATTGATTTGATAATAATATCTTAGTATTATCGCTGTTTCGGGTGTGAACTTACTTGTTTGCTTTTGTATGTTTTGTTACGTAAGACATGTTTGTAAAGGATAAGTTGTATATTATTCAAATCCAGAATGGTATCAAGTCCTTAAACATCATTTTTAAATCATCAAATGATAATTATACTTGAATGGATACGATGGAGAATGAATCTCATCGCGTTCGTGGAGACGGTAGTCCGTACGTACGCACGAACACTACTTCCATTTAATTTTTATTTTAAAAGAATCGAATACAAATGATACATAGGTATATTACTATTCCAGTATAATATAATATTTTATACATGTTACTTAAGTTCATTAACACCATCCTTTATACGTTCCATGTGTGGTATGAACGAGTCATATCATTTTAAGGGGGCGGTAGTCCGCACTTCCTCAAATGAAATTATCGTATGTATATACAACATGAAACGAATAATGGTATGAAATAAAATGGAATTACAGAAGCTTATATATAAAATATATATCATTAATATCATATTTAATTACAGTGCCATCATAATGGCCACCATGAGAGGCGGTAAGATGTATTTGAACAATCATCGTTTCGTGAGGCGTTAGTTTTCCATCCACAGAAACATTATGTTCATCATCCATTAGATGGAGTTGTGTGTATGTGTAGTTTGAATCCTTCTTATAACAACATCCTAGTATATTGAGGATACTGGTGTTGTTACAAAAGAAATGAAATAAAAAGAGTTTGGGGGTTGAAGAAGCAAAATAAATGAAAATAATTTAAGAGAAATCATTACCTTTAATTTAGGTAACTCACTTTGGTTGGAACCAAATGACTTCTTGAAATGCTTTCTGCCTAAGGGGAAGCTTCAAGGAGGAGGAGAGGGATGTGGGGAGCTTAGTTGGGCAGAGTTTGGACGAGCCAAGTGGCTTGAGAGGTGTGAGGAATGAGTAGAAGTGGTCTCCTTTTATAAGGGAGAGGAGGGGCTCTTTAGGAAAGTGTGAAAGTATTACTTTATAATATAATTATATTCGGTTTATAATAGTCCAAAAATCATTGAGGTCGAAGATAAGATGACTAATATTCTAAATAACATCAACCAATAAGAATTGGACAGGTTTTAGATAATATTTTAATCATTATAATCTTATTTATTTAAATGATTTATTAATGAGGTAAACATTGCATCATTATTGTGTCATTCATAATTTAAATTATTTGATGTCTAAAAATTATAAATAAAATATCATTATGTAGGAAATCTTTTTATCTTTATAATGAATATTTATAATCGAAAATCCAATATGTATAACCCTATGTAAAAATTGTTCTTTTAAAAGATATATGCTTGTGTCATTTTTGTATTCATTTTAACTTAATTAAAATAAAGTGTCATTATCACTTAAAAGTGGATCCATGGGGTCCCAAAATCGACCCAAAGATGACCATGGTCGACCATGTATCAACCAATAGGGTTAAGACACTTTTTAGGGTAATTTAGTATTATTATAATATTATTTTTTAACCCTTATTTACCGGATTTACCCTTAACCATGGTAAATAAAATATTTACCGCAGTAATTATTCAAAATGTCTAAAAATAAAATTTACCTATTTACACAATTTGAACATCCTGATTCCAAATATGTAATCCATTTTCCTAAATTCAAAACACAGAAGTGGTAGAAATTAATTTAAAATTAATTCCCGTTGTTAAAATAAAAAGCGTGTTTTTAAGAGATAATAACTATCAAAAGATTGACATTTGTTTATGTCTGATTTAATTGTGAAATTATGTCCAATGACAAACATTAAATTAAATGGTAAAAATATATTCTAAATATAATTTAAAACCACTCAAATTCATAATTTATCAATATTAATTATTTTGATTAAAAAAGTTGTTTTTATTTAAAATTTAGTAATTTTCACTATTCATCAAAATATAAAAGTTATCCGAAAAGTACCAAAATTTCACCCTAGGCTAATTTAAATATTCCGAATCCAAAAATGAAGTCCATTTTGAAATATAAAATATATATGATTTCAAAAAGTAGGTATTACTATTCACAACGGCTAGTTTAATTAGTTGTGGTGTGTGTTAGAACTCGAGGTTGCGTACAACACACGCTATCGCATTATTCGAAGGGAAACGTACCGTAGAAGCTTGGGGTGTTACATTCTCCCCTCCTTCAAATAATTGCGTCCTCGCAATTTCTAGGGTATTACTGAATAAAAAGACCCGGGTGGTTCTTCATCATAAGTTCCTCAGGTTCCCACGTTGCCTCTTCCATCTTATGATTTCTCCACAAAACTTTTACCAGACGCGTCGTCCGGTTTCTCAGTACTTGTTCTCTTGTATCAAGAATCCTGATGGGCTCTTCACAATAGGAAAGATCAGGTTCCAGTTCTAATTCCTCATAGGTGAGTACATGCGTTGGGTCAGGCATGTATTTCCTCAACAGAGATACGTGGAACACATCGTGAACTTTGAAGAGACTTGGCGGCATTGCCAATCGGTAAGCTACAGCCCCAATTTGTTCTAAAATTTCGAAAGGTCCGATGTACCTGGGACTCAATTTACCTTTCTTAACAAAACGTATGACTCCCTTCCATGGAGACACCTTCAGGAAAACATGATCACTGACTTGAAATTCCAAATCCTTCCTTCGAATATCAGCATAACTCTTCTGCCTACTTTGAGCTGCTTTGATGTGATTTTGGATTACCTTCACCTTTTCCACCATTTCCTCCACCAGTTCTGGGCCTACAAGTTTTCTTTCACCAACTTCATCCCAATAGGTTGGTGTACTACATCTCTTTCCGTATAACGCTTCATATGGTGCCATTTGAATACTCGAATGGAAGCTATTGTTATAGGAAAATTCTACCAGAGGTAAATATTGATCCCACATACCCTGAAAATCAAGTGAGCAAGATCTCAACATGTCTTCTAAGGTCTGAATAGTCCGTTCTGATTGTCCGTCTGTCTGAGGGTGGTAAGCAGTGCTCAAATAAAGTTCAGTATCCAGAGATTTCTGAAGACTTTTCCAAAATCTTGAAGTAAAACGGGGATCACGATCAGAAAACATTGATAAGGGTACTCCATGAAGTCTCACAACTTCATTAATATATAGTCTTGCTAGACGTTCCATGGGTAGATCTTCTCTTATAGCAAGAAAATGTGCTGACTTGGTAAGACGATCAACAATAACCCATATTGCATCGTTCCTTCTAGGAGTCTTTGGTAGCCCCATGACAAAGTCCATCGTAATATTGTCCCATTTCCACTCCGGTATGGGAAGAGGTTGCATGACTCCTCCAGGCTGTTGCCTTCCAGCTTTCACTTGTTGACAAACCATACATCTTGACACAAAATCAGCAATCTCCCTCTTCATGTTGTCCCACCAAAAATGTTCCTTCAAATCTCTATACATTTTGGTGCTCCCAGGGTGTATAGAGAAATTGGAACTATGAGCATCATCCAGCAATTCCCTTTTTAGATCAGGTATATTGGGAACACAAAGTCTCTTCCCGAATTTCAAAATTCCATCTTCATACACAAAGTCTCTCAATCTCCCATCATTCACAGCTTTAATCTTCTTCTGAAATTCTTCATCATCGGTCTGAGAACTCTTAATCTTTTCTAGTAAAGATGGTTTGGAAACTATTTGAAAAAGCATTGAGGTTTCACCTTCCCTGGTTATTCCCATGTCCATCTTCACTAGATCCATGAAAATTGGATCCCTTTCAATTCTCATATTGTTCAAAACTCCATGGTCTTTTCTACTCAAAGCATCTGCCACCTTGTTTGCTTTCCCCGGGTGGTAGTGTATCGTACAATCATAATCCTTGAGTAATTCAAGCCATCTCCTTTGCCTCATGTTGAGTTCTTTTTGTGAGAAAATATACTTCAAACTCTTGTGATCAGTATAAATCTCACATTTTTCACCATAGAAGTAGTGCCTCCATATCTTCAAAGCAAAGATCACAGCTGCTAACTCAAGATCATGAGTAGGATAGTTTTGTTCATGAATTTTCAACTGTCGTGATGCATAGGCAATAACTCTATCATTCTTCATAAGGACACAACCAAGTCCTTTCTTTGATGCATCACTATAAATAACGAACCCATCATTCCCTGATGGTAGAGTCAATATAGGAGCATTGACTAATCTTCTCTTAAGTTCTTCGAAACATTCTTCACACTCTTTTGTCCAAAAAAATTTAACCCCTTTACGTGTGAGCTTCGTTAATGGGTTAGCCAATCGGGCAAAATTCTGGACGAAACGTCGATAATAACCTGCCAAACCAATAGAACTGTGTACCTCAGTTATACTCATAGGTTCTGGCCATTCTTGGATTGCCTTGGTCTTAGAAGGATCAACAGAGATTCCATCTTTAGAGACAATATGGCCAAGAAAAGAAATCTCCTGAAGCCAGAATTCACACTTGCTAAACTTCCCATATAATTCATGCCTCCTCAGAGTCTTCAAGATAATGCGCAAGTGATTTTCATGATCTTCATAGGTTTTGGAGTATACCAAGATATCATCAATAAATAACACCACAAATTCATCGAGATACTCCTTGAAAACTCTATTCATCAGATCCATGAATACAGAGGGTGCATTAGTCAATCCAAACGGCATTACAGTAAACTCGTAATGCCCGTACCTGGTTCGAAATGCTGTCTTCGGAATGTCTTCCTTCTTCACACACAACTGATGGTATCCAGATCGAAGATCATTCTTTGAAAAGTATTGAGCTCCATGCAGTTGGTCAAATAAATCATCAATACGAGGTAGGGGATACTTGTTCTTTATCGTTATAGCATTGATCTCCCTGTAGTCGATACATAACCTCATAGATACATCTTTCTTTTTAACAAAAAGAACAGGGGCTCCCCATGGAGAAACACTAGGGCGAATAAATCCCTTATTACTCAATTCCTCTAGTTGTTTCTTTAGTTCGACTAATTCTACAGTGGTCATTCTATAAGGGGTCTTCGATATAGGCCTTGATCCAGGAATCAAATCAATGGAAAACTCAACTTCTCGTTCTGGAGGATGTCTAGGTAAATCTTCCGGAAATACATCTACAAATTATTTCACAACAGGTACATACTCTATTTGAACATTCCTTTCCTCACCGACAGTTATTTCATTCTCTTCCTCCCCAATAATTGAATTAAGTTGAGCTACTGGGGGTGGATCTAAATAAGAATTAGGTGGTGACGATTCTGCTCTAAAAATAAGGTGTTCCTTATCATTATCATCAAGAATCGTAACCTCTTTCTTCTTACAATAAATCTTCGCATCATAGTCCGAAATCCAGTCCATACCGAGGATTATATCAAACTCAATCATAGGTATGACGATGAGATCAGCAGATAAAGAAAATTTATGTGCTCTAATGGGGACTGATTCACAAAACTTTGTTGCAACGATACTTCCCTTAGGAGTTTTGACTAACAACTCCCTTATTAAATCAAATTGGAAATATCTAATTTTCTTAGCAAACTGGGAAGATATGAAACAATGCGATGATCCAGAATCAAATAATGCATTTGCTAAACTTGAGGAAACCATTAAATTACCCGCCACCACGTCTTTCGGAGCTTCTACCTCAGCAGTAGTGATAGCATAAGCCTGGCCTTGATCCCTTGGCCTTTTCTGAGGTAAGTTCTCCTGACGCTTAGGACATGCATTTGCATAATGCCCCATCTCCCTGCAATTGTAGCACTGAACGTTGGTAGCTTCCTTTTTCCCCTTGCAATCATGAGCTTGGTGGCCTTTTTCACCACACTTGTAACAGACTCCCATTCCCTTCAAGCAAGTACCGAGGTGTTTCTTCCCACATTTACCACAAGATGGATATTCAACCTTTCCTTTCTTCCCCTTATTTCCATTCCCAGATTGATCAGCAGGTCTCTTCTTCTCTTGCTTTGCTTTAAAGTCATAAGACTTAGAGAATTCCTTTTCGGTCTTGATAGCACATGAGACAATGTCTTCGTACGATGAAAAGGATTGTGAGACTAATGCTCGACGGAGAAATGGTTTTAACCCATCAAAGAAACGATCAATCTTACTTCTTGGGTTGCGAATATAATCTCCAGCATACCTCGCTAACCTTGTAAAGTTAGCCTCATACTTTGTGACATTCTCATCCTCCTTTTGTCTCAGACTCAGAAATTGACTTTCCATATCCGCTCGATGGTCGCGAGGGAAGTATTTTTCTAAAAACAGATCTTTGAATTCCCTCCATTCCATATTTGATACTTCATCATCTTCCTTCATGTTTTGAATCAATGACCACCATTGATCAGCATCTCCAGTGAGGCGGTAAACTGCCATGATAACTTTTTCCCTTTCATTGCTCCCCAAAGCCTGAAATATTTTCTCTAGGGAATTTATCCATTGCTCAGCTACTAAGGGATTTGTACTCCCATTGAACGTTGGTGGTTGTTGCCTCATGAATCGATCTAACATTGATCCTCCACGCTGCGGATCAGGGTGCTCCATACGGGTAAGGTTATTATTCATAACCTGAGTAAGTTGTCCCAGTATGGTGATTAGCTGATCGGCACCAGTTTCATCACCAGCCCCACTATAATTATCTTGAGCAGGAGGGAAATCCCTACATGGAGTGCGTGCATTGATACGGTTTCCATTTCTTCCACTAGGCGCCATTTCTAAATAATGACATAAACTAGATCAGTTTATGAATCAAAATACATAATCCCATACTTATAAAACACTTAACATAAATTGAACTATTTATGGATATAATCCATAATCATAAAAATGTTTTCTTTGAGGAAGTATATACTCATAAACCCTTCATAATGATTTGTAAAGAAAATGAGAGTTATCCTAAGCATATCCCCCGGGAGTGTCGTAACCAAGAGTGCAACAAGGCCCGTTGTTGTGCACCAGTTCCCGTTCGAGTCTAGCTCAAAGCGGTGTTTTCGGGTTTTACCCCTAGGTACATCTGTGCCAGAGCCGCCTCTACCTGCTCGTATCCAGACAAGGATGTATTGCTCGGAAAAATCACAAAATCTCTACAATACCAAAATTCTAGGAAGTTCTTCTATACTAATCCTCAAAGTTCATCTTAGGTCTACGTGCTCTAATCAGAGTTTATCTAAATCTAGCTTCCAAGGTTTGTACTAAACTTCCTCTGATACCAACTGTAACGCCCCAACCCCAGTTACCCAGATTCGGTGCATTATTACATAACATTGGCATGATCACAAGAAAGATCAAATCTCGAAAGACCGATTGGTTTAGTAGCCTTGGAAACACTAGATATATTCATAAGTTTTACATTACATCATTAAATGAAAAACTACTACAACAACATATTGTCTCCATAATCTACAATCATATCCCCACAAAATATCCCTGCAGGTCATTCATAACTTACTTCTTCACTTCCTGGGAAAAATAAAACATAGAAAAGGGGTGAGCTCAAATGCCCAGTAAGGATAACAATATAGCGGAAACTTTCATAAATAAGAATAAACTTTTAAGGCAATGTATAACTAAAACAAAATCCTTTCAAACATGAACTTTCAACATGGTATGGCATAAATAAAATGAAATAATGCCATTTACTTATTCACATGGATATTCTACTAATCGAATAATCACATGCAAAAATCAATAACCACTTTCATAATGTTGGAATGCATAATGCCAGACTATCGTAACCACATAGTCAAGGCCTCGTGCCAAGAATACAAATAAGATTTTTTCAAGGCCTTGTGCCAAGACACTAGTTTGTCTCATGATACCTACCGATGCATCGAGGAGCTATATCGGGCTCCACCCGTCACATATTAAGTCCAATGCATTCCCATATGAAAAGGTTTAAACATAACATAAACATTCGTATTAAAACTAGCATACGAAATGTCAATAATTTCACAATAAACTATGAATGGTATAAAAATAGCACATCCACAGTCAAACATATCACAAAACCTTCAATACAATATAGAAGTTTTGTATCATAATAAATCAACTTCAAATAAGCGTAAAATCCGTCAAAGGATGTTGACATAGATGAAATCAAAACACTTTTTAGAGAAATATCTCTTTCTATTTTGAAATCATTTAAGAGCCATATAAAATAAAACATTTTCTTTGAAAATATTCTTATAAGCTTGTAAGGAAAGCTTTGGAGATTTTATAACGGCGTAAAATAACCGCACCTGCCGTATAAGTTAAAAAAACATTCTTACCTCAATTCTGTCGAAAAGGTTAAAAAGGACCTTGTTTTGAAAACGACGGAAAGATTCCTTTATAAACCTCTTATAAAAATTCAAAAAAGGGTATAAATGACTTTAACCCATATTCTTGTAAATAGTAAAAATGTTTTGAAATACATTTTTAAGAAACATGGATGTGGATGATAAAGATATCCCAGTAGATTATTACGTATAAACAACCTCGGATAATGAAGAGATTGTGAAATAAACCCTTACCTTGTACTTTTCCTTGGTTGGGGTAGGTTAACCTCCTGTATAATGGTGAAATAATTGTTATTAAATTATACAAGAATCATATACATTAATATGATATCATATATGATCTTTTAATATTGATTTGATAATGATATCTTAGTATTATCGCTGTTTCGGGTGTGAACTTACTTGTTTTCTTTTGTATGTTTTGTTACGTAAGACATGTTTGTAAAGGATAAGTTGTATATTATTCAAATCCAGAATGGTATCAAGTCCTTAAACATAATTTTTAAATCATCAAATGATAATTATACTTGAATGGATACGATGGAGAATGAATCTCATCGCGTTCGTGGAGACGGTAGTCCGTACGTACGCACGAACACTACTTCCATTTAATTTTTATTTTAAAAGAATTGAATACAAATGATACATAGGTATATTACTATTCCAGTATAATATAATATTTTATACATGTTACTTAAGTTCATTAACACCATCCTTTATACGTTCCATGTGTGGTATGAACGAGTCATATCATTTTAAGGGGGCGGTAGTCCTCACTTCCTCAAATGAAATTATCGTATGTATATACAACATGAAACGAATAATGGTATAAAATAAAATGGAATTACAGAAGCTTATATATAAAATATATATCATTAATATCATATTTAATTACAGTGCCATCATAATGGCCACCATGAGAGGCGGTAAGATGTATTTGAACAATCATCGTTTCGTGAGGCGTTAGTTTGCCATCCACAAAAACATTATGTTCATCATCCATTAGATGGAGTTGTGTGTATGTGTAGTTTGAATCCTTCTTATAACAACATCCTAGTATATTGAGGATACTGGTGTTGTTACAAAAGAAAGGAAATAAAAAGAGTTTGGGGGTTGAAGAAGCAAAATAAATGAAAATAATTTAAGAGAAATCGTTACCTTTAATTTAGGTAACTCACTTTGGTTGGAACCAAAGGACTTCTTGAAATTCTTTCTGCCTAAGGGGAAGCTTCAAGGAGGAGGAGAGGGATGTGGGGAGCTTAGTTGGGCAGATTTTGGACGAGCCAAGTGGCTTGAGAGGTGTGAGGAATGAGTAGAAGTGGTCTCCTTTTATAAGGGAGAGGAGGGGCTCTTTAGGAAAGTGTGAAAGTATTACTTTATAATATAATTATATTCAGTTTATAATAGTTCAAAAATCATTTAGGTCAAATATAAGATGACTAATATTATAAATAACATCAACCAATAAGAATTGGACAGGTTTTAGATAATATTTTAATCATTATAATCTTATTTATTTAAATGATTTATTAATGAGGTAAACATTGCATCATTATTGTGTCATTCATAATTTAAATTATTTGATGTCTAAAAATTATAAATAAAATATCATTATGTAGGAAATCGTTTTATCTTTATAATTAATATTTATAATCGAAAATACAACATGTATAACCCTATGTAAAAATTGTTCTTCTAAAAGATATATGCTTGTGTCATTTTTGTATTCATTTTAACTTAATTAAAATAAAGTGTCATTATCACTTACAAGTGGATCCATGGGGTCCCAAAATCGACCCAAATATGCCCATGGTCGACCATGTATCAACCAATAGGGTTAAGACACTTTTTAGGGTAATTTAGTATTATTATAATATTATTTTTTAACCCTTATTTACCGGATTTACCCTTAACCATGGTAAATAAAATATTTACCGCAGTAATTATTCAAAATGTCTAAAAATAAAATTTACCTATTTACACAATTTGAACATCCTGATTCCAAATATGGAATCCATTTTCCTAAATTCAAAACACAAAAGTGGCAGAAATTAATTTAAAATTAATTCCCGTTGTTAAAATAAAAAGCGTGTTTTTAAGAGATAATAACTATCAAAAGATTGACATTTGTTTATGTCTGATTTAATTGTGAAATTATGTCCAATGAAAAACATTAAATTAAATGGTAAAAATATATTCTAAATATACTTTAAAACCACTCAAATTCATAATTTATCAATATTAATTATTTTGATTAAAAAAGTTGTTTTTATTTAAAATTTAGTAATTTTCACTATTCATCAAAATATAAAAGTTATCCGAAAAGTACCAAAATTTCACCCTAGGATAATTTCAATATTCCGAATCCAAAAATGAATTCCATTTTGAAATATATAATATATATGATTTCAAAAAGTAGGTATTACTATTCACAACGGCTAGTTTAATTAGTTGTGGTGTGTGTTAGAACTCGAGGTTGCGTACAACACACGCTATCGCATTATTCGAAGGGAAACGTACCGTAGAAGCTTGGGGTGTTACAATTCTCATCCTATAGATTGAAGTTTCATGACATTATTTTGAATATCATAAAATGGAAGGAGTTACTTTGAGGTTTGACTAGTCTAAGTTTCATTCAAACTACCTATCAATTTTCAAAATATGATCATTATGAGTTCTTATTTTGGTCTTTAAATATGTAATCTTTAAATTTAAAAATGGTGAATGCTAAATTCACCTCACCATATCAATCTGTAACTGCACTCTTATTTAATTTTTTTAGGGATATTGGTTGGGTGACCAACTCAAGTTCAATCCTTCTTGATTAAATAAAGATGAAATGAACATTGAAATTTTATTTTTGAAGTTTTTTCTAGGTAAACGGGTGATTTTATATGTATTATTAATCTAAAGTGAGGATTAGCTACATGGATTGGAGCATATGAAGTACTTATACTAAAAAAATATGTACAAGTAAATTTGGACATAACACTTTCCCAAATTTTGATATATGTGGAGTGATATGCAACATTAAAATGAGAAGAATACTTTGAATTTTTTTGGACTGCTTGTTGAATCCACAATACCTAAGGTATCCAGAGAAATCCATTTCCAGTATCGATTTGAACTATCTAGCATTGGGATTCCACAAAAACCCTAAAATCAACATAAATATATGACCTCCCCTTCACACTAGATCTCTTTGAACCATCTTGATCCCCATAAAAGTTGATCTAGGTTCTCTACGCGAGCAACACCAAGTATTAAATGTCAATATACACTGGATCTAGACATCCTTTGCCCGATTTTCACAGTGCCACCCCATTAAAGGTCTCTTACACAGGTACCGATTCCATCCACAATATAATTCACCAAAAACTATCCCAATATTCCATCGTGAAGTACTTACAGGCTGCTGCTTCCTACCCTTGTTTTATCAATTTATTTTACTTCAGTTTCATTTCACCAACCCGAATTCACCAAGCCATCACCTTATCCATATAGAAAAATAGGTTCTAATTAGAATCCCATACTAATAGAATATACCTCTATACCTTTAGATCACATCATCTCTAAACATGTACACTAGATCCGTACTCTTTAGACAAGTACACAATAGGGAGTTCTAATCCGACTAGCTTCTCCCTTGCTTCATTTTACTCCAATTAAATCTAGTTATGCCTTGAAATGATGAATAAAAAAAATGACCACCATAACTTTAAATCACCCCACCATAAGATAAACCTTAAGTAACTCAATGAAATTCCTAATTGATTACTCTATGCTTCCACTTTATGAGTCACCCTGGTTTGAGTCCACCATAAAATCTAGCCCACCAACTGAGTAAGTCCAAGCCCAATTTTCAAGGTTATCACTCAATCATATTTGGAGAAATACTTAACCAAAAACCACTCAACTTTTAAGTTGTATTTTCTTCTCATATACGGCCCACACACTAAATTTCCATGTATGTGAAAAGTAGTAAATCACATCAACTCATGATCCTTCTCAAATATGTATGGATCTCGATCGTAGGTTGATTCTATCAATTTGTAATGAAATTATATTATTTTCTTACATTATAAAAAGGGATTGGGTATATATATTTAAGGTTAAATGGACTCTTATTATTATTATTTATTCACCTCTATCGGAGTTCATGAGGACTGGTTTACTTATTCCACTATTTCATTTTGTTATGTGTTATGTAAAGTGAAATTATACTCATTTATTCTTCAAATATGACTTTAAATTATCCTATTTTATGATTTATTCATGTTTCTAAACTATAGTGATGTACTTGTGACATCTTAATTTATGATTATGAATAGTTAATACATTTTTCATTATCCAAGGGGAATCACAGTGATGTTCCAAAATTTATGTGATTAATTTAAATTATGATTGTCTAATTCTCGTAAGGTAGTGGGGGAGGGGAGTAGATTAGGTGACTACCACCATAATTTTGATAATTATTGTTTCAATATTTTAATGAATGAAATTCATAGCTTCCCAACAATTGATTCTCTCACCATACCCATGGAGGTGAGTGAACTGATATATTGAATGGAATGTGAGCAGTTCTATGTGGGTTGTGTAGGTTCACTTTCTCAAATGAGGAGTGTTCTTACCCACTTTTCTTATGGGATAAGTGAGATAATGTAACATCCTATTACTATTTTTAGGTATTCCTAAAACATCATTTTTATTTAACTCTGGTTAGGTTTTTTTGGGGTTTCTTTAGGTGAAATTTGAAAGTTTTTGGAATTTTCTGGGCTAGTGCACGTTTGGCGCACTATTTTCCCATACCATGCGCCTTATCAGAGAAATCCATGTAACCTAAGGTAGTGGGATTTTTCATGGTTGGTTCAAATTTATTTAGTACATTCAACCTCCTTGTATAAACTGTATAACCCATTTAAAATGGTTACACATCCAGGACACACAATTTTTTTAAACAATGTGGGTCTTCCTAGGAAACCATGCGCACAAGATTTTAAGAGATCATATTTTTTTTATAAAAATTCCTGAACCCATGTTTTAGGTTTTATACAGAAAACCTTTGTTCCAAACACATTTCTCCCTTCTTCAGAGCTCCCAAGAAGTATTCTTGGCCCCTCAGATCCCTCCCAGATGGGATCCAAAGCTAGAGGAATGCCCTTCGATCAGCTCATGATTAGTTTCCTTATCCTGATCTCATTCTCCCGTGATCTCTATTATTATTTCTAGGGTTTCATGGATCCCTATATTGATTTATGGATACAATACCCTCAATTTTGGGATCTTAAACCTAATTTTTATTCCTGTTTGCGTGATCATGATTATTCATGGACAAATCCCAATTAGGGTTTAGCGTTGCGAGTTCCATTGGATTCCAAGGTAGGTGGTTCCATTACGATGAGAAATTTTACATAACCTTAAATTGATGTTTTAAATTAATTTTATGATTTA
Organism: Viscum album; assembly: GCA_963277665.1. NCBI lineage: Eukaryota > Viridiplantae > Streptophyta > Magnoliopsida > Santalales > Viscaceae > Viscum > Viscum album. The sequence continues at coordinate 1,868,571,653 of OY728120.1, read as the reverse complement.
AGTTATTTTTTTTATTTTTTCTAAATTTCTTTCAATGGTTTTAATAAAAACTTAATTCCATTGAATTGATGTTTTTTGAGAAAAATGGTTTTCTTATGGAATTTGAAATTGGTGAGATTTATTTTTTTTTAAATTTAAATTTTGGTTTTTATGGAAATTCATTCAGTTAAATTATTTAATTTAATTGTGTAGTTGGTTTGGATGGAAAATTGTGAAAAAACCCAATTCCAATGAATTTGGGTTTTTTATGAAATTGGTAAAATTGTATGAAAACTAAATGGTTGAGTTTAATTGCGAAATTGATAGTGAAATTTCTTGAATTGATTTAAAATACTTATATTGTGAAAACTGGATTAAAAATGCTTTGATGGAATCCTCGTGGTTTCATATTTATGAAAAGGCTTATTTTGGATTAAAAATCCGTTATGATTTTTAAAGGGAATATTGGCATATTTGAAATGGGGGCTGAGATTTAATTATATTTTAAGCAGTCTTAAAATAAATTTCCAATCATTGTTTGTAATTGATCATATGAAAGCCTTAAGTAGTTAGTGAGTTATTTTGGGTGACACTTTATGACTTAAAATGTTTTAAAACATCATATCAACACATCATCATTCCTTAGGCGATGGTGATGATTCCCATTTGACTTAGGCCTAAATGAGATTATGTACATACTTTGATTTTTCATAGAATTGGATACCTATAGCCAAGAACTATAGTATTTGGTACATGACCATGTTTCTCAGTTGTTTGTATTACAAATGTATATATTTTATTTTTGTAAATTGTTTTATATAACTTATAAATTTATATAAAAAATTTTATATAAAAGTGATTATTTAATCCATTTTGTGAAATGTTCCATTTTAGTAAATTATCCTTTTATTAAAGGTAAATTCCATTGTTTGAAATGTTTTTTCCATCATTTTTGATCATGAATCATGAATTCCTAAAGTATTTAAATCTTTTAAATTGTAAAGCATGTTTTTTTAAATATGATTTTATAAATTCCAAAACTATTTATTTAAAAATTGAAAGAAAATTATTGAGTAAATTGATATTTTCATCTAGTTATGGAATCTTTGGTGAAATACTACTTTGCTTTGGATCATACCCTACATGTGTCTTTGGATTTTTTAGATTATGTACTTCTAGGTTTAATCAAGGGGAAGGGATATCTTGGAGAAGGGTTTAGCTGTTGAACCTTGGACTTGGTTAGTTGCATATGAGATGGGTCTTGTGTTGCCTTACCTACTTTGGTACTTATGTTGTATTACTTTAGGCTTTATGGAATGTTTTAATTCTGGTGCATTACTCGAAGTGGAGTTTCTTTTGATATGAATACTATCTTATCTCTTTTACTTACTCAATGTTTATAGAAAAATTGTTCCCACATTCAGTTTTTATGATGCCATGTGTTAGTATCCAACTTTTGGGGATCGAGAACACCCTTTGGGATATGTCAGGACTGACTTGGTTATCTAGTTACCAGGGTACCCGGGTTGGTTCATGGTAAAGTAGTATCAAAGGAGGTTAATGTTTTGTAATGAATTCAGTATGAATTTGTGAAATCTAGTTAGGACTTAGTAGGTAGTTGCGATTATGTTCCTGGATATATCTCATTGCAATAAACCTTAAGTTGTCATGGTTGGTTAGGAAAATAAATCTTGTAGATTATTTATAGTCTTCTCCTTGTTTTGATTTGGATAGGGTGATATACAAATCTTGTTTGTTCTATCAGTTGGGATTGATTTTCCATATTTATCTTTTTGATTATTAATATGATATCTTCCTTGTTGTATGTTGATGTTGTGTAGAATATTTACTTTGAGAAGATGTGAAAATCAGATCTAGGAGGAAGATGACACTAGAGCTCAGTGAGAAAATACTCTTGTGGACCCAAACCCAGTTGCAGTGATTGAGTACACTGTCCAAGCTCTAGTACAAGTATAACCTCTAGTTCCCATTCAGTCTCTAACTATGGAAACTTAGAGGTACATTCTCAATGTATGTTTCCAAAATTTCCTTCAATAGAAACCAGAACTATTAAAATTCACGATTTAACATTAAGAGGATGAAGAATGGTTGAGTATAATGGAGTATTTTTTGGGATTTTTGGAAACACCGGTTGAAATTAAAGTGAAAATTTACACCTTAGTACTGGAATAATTGAGAAATAGATGGTGGGTAATTATGGTAATGAAAAAAAAGAATGAGGGATTAGAGTGGAAATACTTAAAAGTTTTTTTCATCGACCAGTTCTATCCAAAGTTGATGATGTTGGTCAAGTCTATAGAGTTTTTCACACTTGAGTAGGCTAATAGGACTATGATGGAGTATGAAAACTATTTTGCTGAGATCGTGAATTTCACAATTGAGATTTTGTCTAATGAGAAGATGGAGGATCAAAGGTTTGAGTTGGGACTTTTTCAAGATATTGATTCTTAGGTTTTCTTGCTAAAGTTTACTTGTTATGATGATGTACTATATAAATAACTTATGGTTGAAATGGACTAGGCTAGAAAGTTAGGGTTATCAGGGGATTTTCTCTCTGCTAGTGGTAGTGTGAGTTCCTTCAAGGGAAAGCAGAATCATGATGATTCTCATTGAAGTTCTCGATAGTAAGGTCATTCTAGACCTCCTGTAGTACTTGGAAGAGGTCTTTTGCTTTGTTACCAGTGTGTAAAGATGTGGTATTCAATGAAGGTTTTCACTGAGGTACCCAATAATTGTGGCTCATATGAATGTTTAGGGAACTTTAAATGATTCTTATATATTTATTTCCCTCCTTATAGTGGAACAAGATCATCAACTCCTTCAAAAACTGTGTGGAAATTAGATTCTTCATGTGGAAAAGGGTTCCAACCATAAACATCAAGAATTAATCTTCTTCATGTAAGGGAAGAATATCAAGAGGAAGCGAATATGAGTCTAATAACTGTGAGAGGTACAATTACTACAACTTCATCATTAGTGACTACTCTATTTGATACTTGTGTATCTCATTCATTTTTTTTCAACCAGTAATGTTAATTTGATTAATCATCCTATGTAAATTTTATCTTGTGCAATAGATATTACTATACCCCTTGGTACGAAGAGAGATCATGGTCTCTATAGTCCCACTTGTGTTTTCTCTCTCTCAGATGTTGAGACACCTTATACTTATATTATTCTCAACATGTAATATATTGATGTTATTTTCAGGATGTATTGAATCATTTACAATAAAGCATAGATTGATTTTTATCTTCGATGGGTATCCTTCACTATGCCTAGTGGTGTGTGTCATGAATTTCATGGATAATGAGACCTAAGTTCAAGCAGAGCCAGACCATCATATCCAGATTTTGGGTAAGTAATATTAGTGTTAGCCTTTGATCTAGATCGAAAAACTTTGAGCGGTGATCCCCCTCTAGTTGTCAATGAGTTTCCTAATGTGTTTCCTTCTAAATTCTCTGGTTTCCCAATGTTAAGGGAGGTTGATTTCTATATTGAATCGATTCCTGGTACTCAACCAGTTTCTATTCCTTCTTACTATATGGATCTAACTAAAATGAAATAGTTAATGTCCCAATTAGAATACCTTCTTGAGAAAGGATTTGTAGACCCAAGTGTGTCACCTTGGGAAGTTCTGGTTCTCTTTTCCAAGAAAGATGATGGTTTAATTCACCTATGTGTTGATTATAGAAAGATCAATAGAGTTATGATAAAGAAAAAATATTTGTTTCCATGTATTGATTATCTGTATGATAATTTTTAGGGGGAGAAGTGGTTTCTAAAGACCGACCTTCGATCTGGTTACCATCAATTAAGGGTAAAAGAATCGGAAATTCAAAAAACCACCTTTTGGAGAAGGTATGACCATTATCAGTACCTGGTTGTGACCTTTGGTTTAACCAATGATCCTACAATTTTCATGTCTTTAGTGAACGGTATTCTCCACAAGTATCTTGATAATTTCATGGATGTCTTTACGGATGACATACTCATTTAATCTAAATCTAATGAGGATCATGTGCATCATCTAAGAATAGTTCTGAGTTTCATGAGAAATCACTGACTATGTGACAAGATTTAGAAATTTGATTTATGGATTTGGGAAGTGAAATTATTTGGACACAAGGTAAGGAATATCAGTTGATCCTAAGAATGTGAAAGACGTTATGACTTGGGAGCAACCATGAAATGTTTTTGAGATTCAGAGATTCTTGGGCTCAGCTGGTTGTTATCAACAGTTCATGAAGGAATTATTGAAGTTGGATTCTCTGATGACTACTCTAAGTTGGAAGGGGGTGAAGTTTCCTTGGGATGAGAAATGTTAGAGTTATTTTTTTGATCAGAAATGTCTTTTAACTATCGTTCTAGTGTTGAATCTTCTAGAGGCCATACAGGGCTATGTGGTCTTCTATGATGTGTCAGGTTTAGTCTTGGGTTGTGTTATTTTTAAAAGTAACCATGCCGTTGACTACAGATCTCATTAGCTTAGTCCATATGAGAAGAATTATCTAACCCATGACCTTGAACTTGCAACTATGACGCATACACTTAAGATTCTTTGAGCAAGAAACTTCTATCCTAGATAGTAAAATATTCTTTAGAAGAGTGGAACTTGATGAATCTTTTTTCATAGTTTCATATTGGATTTCAAGATAAGGGGGATGAGGTTTCTTTAACCTGAATTAAATTGATATCCACTCTTATCGAAATGATTCTTCAAGATCAGCAACTTGATGATGAGTTCTGTAGCATAAGAGACTCTCTTTTCGGTGGGGAGATAGTTTCCCAGTGGTCATTCTCCAAAGAGGTAATTCTATGCCATTATAATCATTTTTTGGAACCGTTTTTGGTTAGGAAAGTTGTGATGGGATATTTCTATAATTCCTAGTGGGATATGCACCCAGGAACCTTGAAGTTGTTCTATGACATACAACAGTAGTTTTGGTGGCCTGGTATGATGTGGGGTATTACTGAGTTTGTCTCATGTTGCTATACATTCCAGCTGGTGAAGGTCGAGCACCAAAAGACATAGGGGTTATTGTAGCCACTTTTAGTCTCTAATTGGAAGTTTTATGAGAAATATATAGACTTTTTGGTTGGGTTTCCATGTACCCATAGTAATAAGAACACAATATGGGTGGTGATCGATAGGATAATGAAATCAAATCACTTCTTACCCATTAATTATAAAACCAAAGTTGAGGAGTTTGGAAATCACTATGTTAAAGAGATATTTTTTCATAGAGTTCTATATGATATATTATATAATAGGGATCCTCATTTCACTTATCATTTTTGTAGAGGCATTCAGGAGTCACTGGGATCTCATGTATTTTTGAGTACAACATACCATCCACAATTGTATGGTCAGACAGAAAGATCTATAAAGATTCTTGAGGATATTGTTTGCACTTGTGTTCTAGAATTTGATGGGTCTTGGGATGATCATTTGGGACTAGTTCAGTTTTCCTATAACAATAGTTATCAATCCATGATTATGATATATCCTTTTGAGGATTTTATAGTCTACCTTGAAAATCTCTGTTATGTTGGATGGAGGTTGGTGAAAGTTCCTTGGTTGGACCAAACCTAGTCTAATAGATGAAAACAATGATTCAGCTGATTCATCAGAGAATGTTGATGTAATAGAGATGATATTAATATTATTACGATCATCACCATAGAACTTAGGAGTTTTCAATTGGTGAATAGGTGTTCTTGAAGGTTTCACCTCGGTTGGGTCATTTATATCTTGGGAGGAAAGTGAAGCTTTTTCCTCAATTTGTTATACCTTTTGAGGTTGTTGAGGAATTGGGAAAATTTGAATATCATTTATAACTTCCACCATAACTAACAATGATAAATAATTCATTCCATGTATCTCAACTATGTAAATATCTATCTGAGCCATCTCATGTTTTGAGTTGACATTCTCTTGAAGTTGAACGTGATTTATCTATGACTGAACGTCTAGTTAGGATTGTAGATTCTAAAACCAAGGAACTTCTTGGGAAGATGATACCTTTGGTTTTTGTACTTTGGAATCATGGTTTTGATAATCCTGATACATGGGATAGGGAGGAACCGATGAGTGAGTCGTGGCCTCATCTTTTTGGCATGGAAGATTCTTCGTAGGATTTCTGGGGGAACAAAGTTTCAATGGTTGGGAGGTCAAAACATCATATTATTGTTTTTAGGTATTACTAAAACCTCATATTTATTGATCTTTGGTTGGGTTTCTTTTGGGATTTCTTTGGGTGAAATCTTAAAGTTTTTGGAATTTTTTGGGCTAGTGCACAGTTGGCACACAATTTACCCAAACCATGCACCCTATCAGAGAAAACTGTGCAACCCAAGGCAGTGGGATTTTGAATGGTTAGTCTAGTTGTGTATATTATTAGTATAAATAGTGAATCCCATTTAACATTATCTCATGTCCAGGACATAGGGTTTGGTCTAACCATGCAGGTCTTCCTAGAAAACCATTCATACATGATTTTAAGGGATTCGATTTTTTTATAAAATTTTTCAGACCCCTGTTTTAGGTCTTAGACAGACCTCCATTGACCCAAAATCATTTTAAATTACTTAGATCTCCCAAGGAGGATTCTTGGCCCCTCATATCCCTCTTGGATCGATACAAAGTTAGATGAACATCCTTTGATCTCCTCATGGTTTTTTCCTTGTCCTGATCTCATTCTCCCGTAGTCTCTCTTCTTCTCTCATGGGTTCCATGGATCCTAATATTTATTTATGTATATAATACCCTCTATTTTGGGATCTTTAATCTATTTTTGATTCCCATTTTTATGATTGTCAATATTCATGGAAAAATCCTGATCAGGGTTTGGCGTTACGAGTTCCATTGGGTTCTGAGGCAGGTGGTTCCGTTATGATGTCCAATTTGTCTTAACCCTAAATGGATGTTATAAATTAATTTGATGATATAATTCATTTTTTTTTATTTTTATTAAATTGATTTCAATGGTTTAATTAAAAAACCAATTTTATTGAATTGAGGTTTTTGAGAAAAATAGGTTTTTGGGATGGAATTGAAAATTGATGAGATTTAAACTGTTTAATTTAAATTTTGGTTTTAATGGAAATTGAATCAACTAAAATTTTGAATTTAATTGTGGAATTGGTTTTGATGGGAAATTTTGAAAAATCCCAATTCCAGTGAATTTGAGTCTTGTGATGAAATTGGTGAAATTTTATGAAAATTAAATTGTTGAGTTTAATTATGAAATTGATTGTGAAATAACATTAATTGGTTTCAGATACTTATATTGTTAAAAATTTATTAAAAATGTTTTGATGGAAACCCAGCGGTTTAATCTTTGTGAAAAGTCATGTTTTTGATTAAAAAAACATTATTATTTTTAAAGGGAATATTGGCATATTTGAAATGGGGAATGATATTTAATTTTACTTTAAGATGTCTTAAAATAAATCACCCATTATTTTTTGTACTCAAGCATATGAAATCCTTAGGTAGTTAGTGAGTTATTTTTGGTGGCACTTTAAAACTTAAAATATTCTCAAACATCATACCAGTACATCATCATTCCTTAGGCAATAGTGACAAGTCTCCTTTTCCTTAGGTTCAAATGGGAATATGTAAATAATTTACTATTTCACAGTGTTGGATCCCTATAGCCTGGAACTGTCATACATGTTTGGAACATGACCATATTTCTCACTTGTTTGTAATTCAAATGTATATATTCCATTATTGTAAACTATTTTACATGCCTTATTAATTTATATGAACTATTTTATATAAAAGTGATTATTTAATCCATTTTGTGAAAGTGACATTTGGGTAAAGTATCCTTTGATTAAAGGTAAATTCCATCATTTGAATTTTTTTCTATAATTTTAAAGTGTGAATCATGAATTTATAATGTATTTACATATGTTAAATTGTAGATCAAGATTTGTTTAAATATGATTTTGTAAAAGAACCTGTTTATTAGAAAATTTATTACATATTCTTTGTTAATCTTATATTGGAATATTGTTGTAGAATCTTTGGTGAAATATTATTAGGATTTGGATCACACCCTTTATATTCCTTTAGGTGTTTGTAGATTATCTCCATATAGGTTAGAGTAAGGGGAAATGATCTCCTAGAGGTGGATCCAACTGTTAATCCTTGGACATAGTGAGTTGCATCTGAGTTGGGGCAAGGGTTGTTTTCCCTGTTTTGGTACTTCAGTTCTAGTAATTTGGGGTTTATTTACAATTTGACTTCTGGTATATTGCTCCAAGTGGAGTTTTTTTATATTCATATTGTTTTTTCACTTTTACTTCAACAATTTTTATGCCAAAATCGTTCCAACATTCAATTTGTATGATTCCAGGTGCTAGTTTCTGACCCATGAGGATTAGGAATTCCCTTCAGGCTATGTCAAAACTAACTCAATTATCCAGTTACTAGGGTACCTAGGTTATTTCGTGACAATTACTCATATTATTATGGATTATTTAGTATAATGGAATTATTATAGCTTGAAACGAGTGAGGTATAAGTATATGAATGATATTTATTCTTCTTAATGAATTAAGTTATTTAGAATAAGTGGAAAGATAGTGATTGAACTCATTGGAATTCACTAAAGTAATGTGTACTATTCTTGTTAATTTATTGCGTGTGTTGTTTTTTTAAATTAAAAAATATAAAAAATAAAAAAAATCCTCCCAATTTTCTATGTTTCCATTTTAAATATTAAGTACACTAAAATATATTAATAAGGGTGATGTCTGTGAGTGATTACGCGGATCCTTGAGGGAAAATCTATGTCACATTTCAATATATTCATAGGGGATTTATAATTTATATTTAAAATACCCATGAAAAAATAATTATAAAATTTAGTACAATTTCCAAGAATCCTAGCTTGACCACTCTTTATTTTCTCTCACTTTTTTAAATATAAATCAGTTTTTGTAAAAAAAATTGAAAAAGGAAGTTTTTTTAGCCAACCCTATATCCTTTATGAGATAATTGATTTACACTACCAAATAATCTTTATATTTAATGGATATACTATCTAAGAGGAGGTGTTAGAGAGTTACTTGATGAGATCAATGAAGACGTATACCCTCAATACCAAAATACTATGGTTAGAGAATTAAATGAACACTCTATATATATTCTTGAATTTTATCAAGTGGTAGAATAACCAATACAATCACTTAATTTCCTTACCTTTACTAAATAGGAAATAAAATATGTTTAGGCTAAAATTTATGATCATCTACTACCCTTTCATCATAACTACTGGTCCAGGTCACTCAAGGCGTAACAACTGTTTCAATTTGAACCACTTAAGGGATATTACACCATTATTGATCCATATTTTTTGAATCATTATCACATGAAAATTCACACTGAATATTCTTGTTATGAAATTTATAATACAATAATATTTTTTCAGGATTTATATGAATTTGAATGTAAATATTACACAAGTATAGTGGACTAAATGGAAGAGAGGATGGATGTGTGGGATTTGGTTGGGTTTCTCACCTTAGAAGATAAAAGTGAAGTATACAGAAAAGTGTTCCAGATTAAATTAAAAATGGATCCCTATATATTGATCCTACACACACCATGTTACTAATTATACAACAAATAAAGGGTGGAAAACATGATTTGTTAACAAGGGGACCTCAAAAAGGAGAGATGGAAGAGATGTGGGAGAAAGAACATGTGGTGGTTCATACTATAAAAACCCAATCCACCAACATATTTGGGATAATACAAAGAATATTGATCTATGGGTAATATAAAGTTAAACACCCATTAGGGAGGTTTTATGAAATATTCATCTTCACTGTCCTTTACTTTTCTTTCATTTTTATTTTTGAGGATTTATTTATTATAAACAGATTAACAGTTAGTTTTTTTTGTGAAAAACACCAGCTCAAAAAAAAACTAGAAATTCTTAAGGATAATTAGAATTAAATAAAGTGTGAATAATATAATCCCAAGGCTATCCAAATTTAGGGAATAACTATATCCAAGTGAACTGCTTCCATGCAAATCATGTTTTCTCACACCATCCTATTAAAAGTATTCTTTAAAATTACATAATACATAATAAATGACATTGAGGATATATTATAATTTTATTATGTGGGAGTGGGTAAATGAAATATTCCTTTTTGGTTTTTTTATTTCAACAATTAGTGTTTTTATTTTAATAAAACACATAAACAATTATGATATATTTTAAAAAATGAACATACCTATTTTTGTTGTTTTGTGTGTTTTTTTAAAATGTCTTTGAGTAGATTTTAAAACTCTAAATAAAATTTTAACTCCAATATGATTGTGAGGATTTTGATATTATTATTGAATCTCAAAGTCTCATATGATTACTGATATATATTTTCTCTCTTGTTCTTTTATTTTCAAGCATTTATATGATCTCTAATTAGAAATTAAAATCCAAATCCACCAATGAAAGAACAATATTAAAATAAAAATCTCGATTGGTATTCTAAACTAATTTAAAAATATCTTCATAATACCCTTAATTATTGATATAATCTTCAAATTTATTTTTGAACTAGAACTTGTGAGTATTCTCTTTCAAAGCTTTGTAGTTCATGAGAAAATTTTAACATGATTGAGACATTTAATTGGATAACCCCACATATATCCATGAGACCTACCATTAATATAGACTATTTTAAGCCCTTATATAACCATTAATGTATATATAAGTTTAAACCGCATTATACTCCTAGTTATCCCTGGCCCAACCTTATTATAAAACACATTTTTATTATTTTTAATGATTATGTGGGGGTAGGGGCTTCCATGATTTTTTTCATTGGGGGTAATAACATGTAAGGGTAAATTTTAGTGGTGTGTGTCATCCATTTAGGGAATTAAAATGAGAAAAATTTCAATGATTCATACTCATCCATTGCACTACATTTTATCATCCTATTATATGGGTCTAATGAAAGGTAATATAGAGAGAGTGGGAGGGGTGAATTAGGGAATGCATGTTTTTCATAGATAAAGCCTCTCTAATTATCTTTCTCCATAAATATCATGAAAAATATCCTAAATCATGACATATATATGAAGAGATAAAATAGTATGAGAGGGACACATGTTTATTTTACTTAGTCTACCCAAATTAGACTAATCTAAGGAGTATTCAATGATATTGTGTTGTAAACCTAAAACACTAAGAGATTTTATTATCAGTTATAATTCAAAGTGTCTGAACAAAACCACCAGTTTACAACTCTCATTGAAATGTAGAGATAATTTATCTCAATCACTCCAATAGATTATTGTGTTCAGTAGTGTTTTTGTCTCAATCTTCATAAACACTGAGTTAGTTTACACCAAAGTGATGCGTCAACTATGGTCCAATATCATCCACTTATGAGGTCCATGAACTTCATTTAAGAATACAACTAAGATATACTTTCTTAATTTCCATAAGTATGCAAGAATATATTAACCCAAGCCTTTTACATGCATCATTACAAGATTTTTAACATAAAAATCCATTAATTACATCCCAAGATCATGAGACCTAGTGTCTTTGGAAGTCTAGGTTCAAAAAAATTAAAAAGAAACTAAAACACAACATATTTATTTTTATTCTCCTTAGTGAGATACTAAATCTGTTTGATCTGCTGAAACTATATAAGATTACTTAGTGACTACATAAAAGAAAGGGGTGAGATAAAAATCCCATCAAGGGAATAAACATGATAAGGATGCATAACATGTGAGTCAAAGGTATAACATGATATCATAAAAGATAAGTCTCTTTAGTAATCACATGGAAGTAGAATATAAATAACATATTATCATAATATAATAAAAAAATTAGAAAGTATAATAAACATATAACATTACATAATCATAAGTCAAGGATAACTACCAAGATAACATCACATGGTGGAAAAAGTTCTATAATGGATTTGGTTTACTCCTTAATCCCATACATAACATCTCATGAGACCAAAGAAATTACCTAATGCATTGGAGTGCTATCTTGGTGCAACCATTATAAAATGTATATATTTATGTGTTCTACAAAAATTAAATAAATTATAAGGTATAAACATATGAATTACCTATGGAAATGAATGGGTGAAATAATCTTTCCTTATGTCATAATCAAAAGATATTTCATAAAGAATTCATTTGATAGATGAACTTAAGGTATGTATTAACCCATAAAATGAAGGTATAATGTTCTAGGTATATATTTAAGATATATATATATAATTTAGAAGAAATACATAACATAAAAGGATATCATTTGTGATTAAAATGTCTTTAAAATATCACATGGAATATTTATTGATGCAAATAATCTTTTAACTTTGAAATAACTTCTTTAAAATATATAAATTTCAAAAATATTATAGAAAATATTTTATTTGAAAAGGAACATGTGAAATTTTAAAGTAATATTCAAATCATTAAGTGGTTATAATTGGGATAAATTATGTTTATAGTATATAAGTTAAAAGAATACATTACATTAACACTTTTGTAAAAATGTTTAAAAATTACCTTGTTTGGAAAGATACATAATGATTAATCTTAAAACATTTTTTAAAATTAAAACATTGGTAAAAATGCATTTAATAAATCATTAAATAATTGTAATAAAATTATTTAAAATATTTTAAGGAAGATATATACATGGAAGATAAATATTCCACATCTAAAAGAAGATACAAGATCTATATTAATTACACACAAATTTATTTATGTTTAAGGGAAACTTTAACATAAACCATCTCGAAATGAAAGGATATTGTAACATAAATCCATTACAACTTTGGTAAATTCCAAATCAAATCCTCTTAGATGATGTAAAATAAATTTTAACTTAAAATACTATGATTTATGATGTATTAATGATATAATATTTAAAAGGACTGGTATATACATCATATAAAATAAATTAGGTGCATAATATTAAAATATGACTTAATGAAGTGAAATTGAGATGAAATCCCATACCCCAAGTTTGGATCATTACATACGTACATTATCTTCCTGAATAATAAAATTATGTTAATTATTTACTTAAGAACATTTTTCATGTTTATTATTCATTTTATTTTATTTATTACCATGTTATACTAATTTAATCAATCAATTAAGTTCACGTTGGACATTTTGATGATATTCTATTCCTATATCCAAATTGAATTCGGTAGGTTTACTATGGTAAAATAAGTAATTGTTACATCATATCTAGAATAATAATAATGACCTAATTATAATTTTTATACATAAATTATACTTTTAAAACCAACCATGAAATATGGTTACGAAAAATGAGCTATGTTACAGTCATGGAGATGGTAGGCCATAAAAATTCATGAGTAACATTTCTATTTTTTAAATACCATGATGAAAATGAAAAATGAGCTATGTTATAGTCATGGAGACGGTAGGCCATACAAATTCATGAGTAACATTTATATTTTTTAAATACCATGATGAAAATAATTTATGTAGTGACCTGACCCCAAAAGCCCATATTCGATGTCTAATACCATTAAATTTTCATAATATACAAATAAATAACATCCCAAAGTACTCAAAATTTTAGTATTCTTGGTAAACCAGATTCATACATGAGTCTTGTTTTACAAATGAATATACTAATTACAACATATATTTTTTTCTTTGATGATAAAATCTTTATTCCATATAGAGTATCCTTTCATAGCTTTCTTTTTAAACATATGGGAATATTGGGGAAAGGAAAAATAATAAGGGTGAGCACAAATGTTTATTTAAGGTAAAGTATATCATAAGAAATAACGAATCAATGAGAATAATCAATATGGAAAGGTAAATAAATGAGAACACATTTTATGTAATCAATTAACTGATGATAAAGCACATAAAAGTATATCAAAATAAATAACAAATCAATAAGAATAATCAATATGGAAAGGTAAATAAATGAGAACACACTTTACGTAATCAATTAACTGATAAGAGAGCACATAAATAGTATGGAAAGTTAATAAATAGAAACATAAGACACCAAAATATATAGATTATGAAATATCAATATGGAAAGGTAAAAAATTGAAAACACATTCCATTTAATCAATAAAATGTGAATAAAATACATCAATATATATGTTGATATAAAATATAATAGATAAATAATAACTAAATCAAAACGATGGTGATGCTTAATTATTAGAATTCATGTATCTGAAACATTAACCACTATACTATTAAGATCTATCCTCAATAGAGTTTATGCTTGTGGTTAGAAACCAGTATATTCTTCTTAGATAAAAACGATAATGTTTTTTTACAACTAAATTCTTCTCATTAGACTACCAATGCATCAAGGGGATATATAAAGTCTATGACCCACCCATCACAGAATGTCCAAATCATTCCTCACATATTGAATAATCAATTTTGTCCAAAAACAATGTGCCTTATCAAATATCTGTATTAAATAAAGGATACAGATTTATCAATATTTCCCCAAATAATCAAATAAATTTAAAAGTAAACACCATATGAAAAATGGTATACAGTTTAGGAAATAATCATATCCATGAAAATTGATATTGATATTTAAGGGAAATTTAATGTCAAATTATCATAAGTAATTTGATATTTCAATGGGACTAAAAGGAATAAAAGAAGTGAATATAAATACTATACTTATCCAAATCAATAATTAACCATATAGAGGAGGAATATGGATAGTATCAATACAATTTATCCCAAGTTGAGTAAAAATAAAGGGTTGTTTTCATTGATGAATAGAAATACTATAAAAATATCTTTTAAAAATATTTTGAGGAAAATATACTTTTCTTTTGAAAATAACATTTTAAAACAATTTATTTAAAAAGTAATATTTTAAACATGAAAATTAAGTCTCAAATAAATAATGGTGGGTAAATCTATACATGTTGTATGAGGTAAATAGAACATTCCTTTTACACTATAAAATGGTTAGAAAAATGCCTTGTTTGAAAAGAGATAATAATATTCCACTGAAAACAATGGTAAAAGGAAAAAATTGTAAAATTTATTTAATAAATCATTTTGGATTGGGTAATTTTTTTTTATAAAATATGGTTTTTATGATAAAATAGGTTCTCTGATTAAAGAGAGAAAAAAGTCCAGTCTTCTTAAAAAAATTGTATAAAACAATTTGAGTACCAAAGAGTGGAAAAATGGTACTAATAATATAATAAGGTAATAAATAAATAGAGGAGAGAAAAATTAAAGTGTTTATTAAAAAATTTTCATATAATTTCCTCTAATATAAATACCTTGTAATGATCATTAAAGTTATTCTTTAGGAAAATAATCTTTAAACATTCCAAAGTTCCCCATATCACTTTGAAAATTTTTAAATCATAAAACTCATGAAGGAATGAAATTAAATGAATGTTTTAAATAAAATTAAATATAAAAGTATTAATTATATAATATATCAAAAGGGGAAGTAGATATACCACACAAAAAAAGTATGTGGTGAATATGACATTTATCTCACTAATGTAAAAAGTGAGATGAAAATCCCTTAACTTGAGTCCAACTTGCCTTGTGTGTCTTTATATTCTTAAATAATAAACTTATGTTAATTATTTAATTACTTTAAATTTTTTTTAATGTTTATCATTAAATTTATTTCACTTATTACCATGTTATATACAACTACTTAAACAATTAATTTTACATCCGGTGTTTTTGACCAAATTCAGTTTATGTGTCAAAAACATCTTTGGTAGGTCAACTATAGTCAAAGGGGTCATTATATAAAATCTCCAAAATAATAATAATTATATAATTATAATATTTATACATAAATTATACTTATGAAACCAATCATTAAATATTTTTATGAAAAAAATGAACCAACTTTACAATCATGGAGATGATAGGTCATACGCATGCATGAGTAACCTTCCCATTTTCAATGATCGTTTTGGAAACAAGGTAAGAAACAATAATATTTAGAGAGTTATTATTATATAATAAATACCATATTATTTAATCCTATTTACTTATATATATAATTCTTGTGATTTAAAAGGAATCACATCGTGTCTAGAAGGCGGCAGTCACACACATCCACAAATGACGTCATCACCTTTTAAGTGTGTGAAAGGGTAATAAAGAAAATGATATATATTATATTTTTATAAAGGTAATTATTTCATGAATATAATATATTTTTTTATGTCATATATATCCAATTAAAATCATTTTTATGAACTCCATGTATCATGTGGTCAAATCACATCGTTTTTAGGAGGTGGTAGTCCACCTTAGCACAAACGATGTTATCATATTTACAAAAATGGAAATCATAAAGATATTTTCTATATAAAAATTAAATAAGAATAAATAAATTATAAATATCATATATATCATATATAAATAGTTTTTCCATTATAATTACCACCAATATAGGTGGTAAAGGAAGAACGAACAAATTCATTTTGTGAGGTGATAGTTCACCGTACACATAAATGGTAATTTTATTACCAATTAGATGGAAGTGTTTGTAAGTGTAGATAAAAAAAATAGAATTAATAATTATCAGAATATATATGATGTGGTTTTTTATATAATCATGGAATAATAATATTTTAGGGGGTGGATAATGGAAATAAAACAAAAGAGATTGAGGAAATATGTTACCTCTTTTTTCGGTAACTCCGTTTGGTTTTCAAAAAAGTGCTTCCTTGGATGATTTTATCCCCAAAGGGAGGATTATATAATGAAGTTAGTTATGTTGAGGATATATTTTATTACAGTATTTTCAAGCTAAAGTGACTTGATAGGTGCGAGGAAGTGGGAGGGTAAGCGCTTTTTTATAGTGGGGGAGGAGTGAAACTCTTGTAATTTTTTTGAATGGGAATTCCAACCACGTTTTTTCTATGGAAAGTGGATCCAATAATAAAAATAATTATAAAAATTGGAGTATAGGGTCTAAATATTGATATAAAACGGATTTTTTAAAAGTTTATAGGTAATTGTTTCCCTTAAGATTATTGTGTAGTCCCTTGTTAAGCTAATTCTCCTCTTAATCATTTTGATTAATTTTAAGTTCTTTCAATAATATTTTGGGTAAAACAATATGTTTAAATTATTATAAATTATTATAATTCGAAATATTGAATTAAGTTTTCCAAATTAAAATCACATAAGTGGTATAATTTAATTTAAATTTAATCCTAAATATGGGACGACAATACTTGTTTTTAAAGTAAAAACGTCTAAAAGATTGTTATTTTTTTACCCAATTTAAAAGTTAAATTTATTACAATGAAATAAATTGGATAAATTTATAAAATATTTTTCTAATTAATATTTAAAACCAATTAAAAATATAATTTATCCTTTTAAATAAATTATACAAAAAACATTTTTGAATCAAAATTTAGTATTTTTCATTATTAATTAAAAAAATAAAACTTCACATAAAAATAAAAAATCACTATAAGATAATTTTTATGTTCATATTTAAAATATTAAGTTTATTTTTACATAATAAATTTATAAAATATTCAAAATTTGGATTTAAAATAGGTTCTCTATTAAACGGAAGTAAAATTGCCTTTATAAAAATATGGGGTTTTATGCATAATATTGAATATGGTATTATCCTATTCCTATTGAATATATTGGATGAATATAAAAAATATTTTATTGAATATATAATATATATTTCATTAATATAATTCACTAATTATAATTAATTTATATTTTTAGGATAAAATACCTTTGTGAGTATAAAATAGTTTCCTATAAAAACATTCTTTTTATATTCCACTGGTTGTTATATTCATTTATAATTAATTTGTAACCAATGAATTAATTTTATATTTGGGTAAAACATATATTTTAATAAGTCAGTTAATACTATTAATAACTTATAATTTAATGGCTATGTTATATCTTATTATATTAAATAATAATATTTTAATAATATGTTATTGTTCGGTAAAACTCAGCCTCGCGTGTAATGCAAGCCATTGAAGAAACTCGTTATTGCATGAGATGTAAAATAACTCAGTGTTTCATGCATTTAAATCTATAAAATATATTGATTTTATTTAAAATAGTAAATATATTATAAATTATCAAGATGTTATATTCCCTTACATGCTTGGTGTTTTGTGTCAAACATGTTATCGAATGCAATGTTCCTACATTATATTTTTAGACAGTTACAATGTAAGTATTATTTTATCTTTAAATAATGAAAATTATATCCTAAATACTATATTATTTCTTTAAATACAATCATATATACCATACATGTGATGTAGTGATGAAAAATAAATGACATCGCTTTGTGGAGTGGTGGTTCACACATACGCACGAATGGTGTTATCATTTTTCAATGAATGGATATGTTAGAAAAAATATGATATATAAATTTTATATAATGATAAAATAACATTAATATAAAATATATAAATTAAATTAATCATCATAGGAATCTATAATAGGCGATTATGGAAAATGAATTACATCGGTTTGTAAAGCGGTAGTCCACCGTACACATGAACGATGATTTCATTTCCCATTTGATGGAAGAGGAGATGAATAGAGGTTATGAAATTAAAATAATAAAATATAATTATATGTGAGATACATATGTTATTATATCATCATGTATGAATAATATTTCAATGATTTGAAAGAAGAAATAAAATAAAATGACCGACTGAGAATTATACCTCTTCTTCATAAAACCTCTTTATGTTTTCCCCAAATGCCTTCCTAGGTGGGTTTTATAATAAAAAAAGGAATATATGATGTGTAAAAATAATTAAATGATTTTTGTAGGTATTTTTTTGAATAAAAAGTCATTTAAAGTGTGAATAAATAAGGACAGGAGGTGCCCTTTAATAAGAGAGAAGGGGTGACATTTTTGTAAATATCCAAAACTATTCTATAATGGGAAGTCACACTCAAGACATGTGACTCAAAAATTGATAAATGATGTAGTGGATGGAATATAAGGTCTATAAAAACCTCAAAAATTAAAA
Organism: Viscum album; assembly: GCA_963277665.1. NCBI lineage: Eukaryota > Viridiplantae > Streptophyta > Magnoliopsida > Santalales > Viscaceae > Viscum > Viscum album. The sequence goes on along the minus strand of OY728120.1, from coordinate 1,868,552,585 downwards.
ATAATCATGTTTTAAATAGGTTATTCCCATTATTTTTATGGTTACTCACTTTTACTATTTTACTTTTCACCACGGTAACTAGTTTTTACCTTTGTAATTTATCCTTTAAGAATAAAAATAAAATGAGACTCATTATATAATTTGGAACCAATGATTATAAATATGAAATTAATTTTATCAAATAAAAATATTTTACATGTTGAAAATTAATTTTAACATAAGTTCATGTAACACACAAAACCCAATTTTAACCTTAACCGTGGTAATAATGTTTTACTATTTTTACTATTCATTATAGAAAAATATTAAGATGACATTATTACCTAATATTAATATTTATAATTCCAAAATTTGAATCTATTTTATCAAATTCAGATCACATAAGTTATTGAATTAAAAGAAAACCTGAAAAACGTGATGGAGAGTAGTTTTTTAGGAAAACGTATTTTTCAAGCAATAAATGATCTTATATTAACTCTATTACTAGAAATAAACATTATATAAATTTAAATTAATTTAAATATATATAATAAATAAATTTAATTTAAATATATCTCTATTGGGGTCTTATTTTATTTAACTAAAATGGCTAAAATTTATGCACTTAAAAATAGTTTGTAGAAAACCACGTTTTAAGCATAAAAATAATCTTATACCAAAATAATGAAAACTGATAATTAAAATGAAATTAATTATATTATTATAATTAAAATGGTTCATATTTCAATTTAATACCAAACCCAAAATTTAACGGTAATTTTAAATTAATTTATTTAATGAGAATAAATGGTAGCATTTGAAAAATCAATAATTTCCACTATTCTCTAAAAATCAATCATTTTATAAAATTCCCAAAATTTAACACTAAGTTAATTTTTAAAATTTTATTTAAAAATTATGGTTATTTTACGCAATAAATTCTATAAATTTTCTAGAAATTAGTTATAATATTTTTTCACAAAAATCAATAAAATCATTTTTTAATAAAACCTATTTTTTTGTAGAATAAAATGTATTTATTAAAAATTGAGTTATTATTTCATAAGAATTTAAAAATATATTTATATATAAAATGATATATATATATACATATATTTCATAAATCATTTAATCTTATTCATACCCTCTAATTTAATGAATATATTAAAATGGTAATGTTTAAATAATAATATTTCATGGTTCGTTTAGGCTCGGTGTTGTGTGTCTTATACATTATCAAGAATAGTTTTAATTTTAAAATATCAAGGTGTTATATTCTCCCCCATTAATAAATTTCATCCTTATAATTTGAACTTGAACTTTTTAATCAAAGTGTTGACATTTGAAAATACTTTAATGGAAATCCTACATCGTAAAAAGGGTTAATAAATATTTCTCTTGAAAAGAGGGAAATAGAAATACGAAGGTCATCCCATAACTAGGTTTTTAAATTGGAGAACATTATAGTGATGCAAAAATATGGACATGGAGAAAAAAATTAAATATCCAAATAACCGTGGAAAGTGAAAGATAAAATTTATCCGAATAAAGTTAATGATCATGGGAAAGTTAAGAAGCACAAAACCATTAACGAAAGAGAAAAAACATTGATTCATAAAAAAAGGTAATAGGATAATTTTTTATTTCCTTTTCCTTGATCCAATGTATTATTTTTCCATCTATACAAATAAAATTAGGAAATATAATTACTTGATAATTATAATTTCATTATTTAATAAATTTCCACCACACACAATCTCACATTTTTCTTCAAATGATGAGAATTAAAGATTAATTTTTATGCATGAAGTGTTAAAATAAACTTATAAAGAATCAAATAATACCCAAAAAGAGAACAATCTATTCATACTTTCTTTATACATCAACCAAAAAAAATGTTTATCATAAGATAATATATTTCCCAAAACGAATTATCCATCATACGATGAAATAAAACATTAATCTCTAAATATTAAAAAACAACACCCAAAGTTCAACATATATCATTTGATAAATAACTAATCTTAAAATTATTCAAAATATTATTGAGTTACATTTAAACCCAAATATTAGAATTATTTTATCCGATATTCATCTAGGGTAAATTTAATATTTATCTACAAATAAAATAAATCACTCTTATGGTCTCATAAAAAATATATCTTCCCTTATCATATATGATAATAATATTTATAAATAACCTGAATCATTATAAAGGCACAATAAAATCTTCTAGGGTTTTCTCCGGAATCTCCTTGCGGCATCATTAACAACGCTTCAGATCTCTTCCCCTCCCGCCTTTCCTTCCCTGTTGTCGTTCCTTTGATGGTGATTGACTCTCCTCTATGCTTCCCCTCCTTTCCATCTTTCTCTCACCTTCGTGTTCTCTTCTCGTTCATCCCCCTCAACTCCCTTTTTTCCATGGTGATTCGGCTTTCTTCCAGGCCATCTCATCCGCACTCTGACCTTGAGCTCCACTGGTCCATTCCAGTTAGGATCTGGAATGATGGAGTCTCTAAGGTTTTGGGTTTAACGGATAGGCGGTTGTGGATTTCTCAGCACCGCATCTCTCTTTTTTTAGGGCTTCTACCCCTGTTTTCACATCCTCTTTGTTCTCCCTTGGGGTTCATCCCCTCACATTCTTTTAGTCTGTGCCTCATTTTGGGTTTTTCGTGATAGTGCTTGTTCGGTGGCTAACTGTGGGAGTCCCTATACTCTCCCCTCTCTGGCCTCTAGGACCACTACCCCCTTCCAGGTCAGTCGGCTGTGATGGTCCGCAAGAGGTTTTGGGTCTGTGGTGCATTGCGGTGGTGGGTTCCCAGTGGCTCAGGCATATATGTCGTTTCTATTTGTTTCTAATATGTGAAAGGTGATGGTCTCTTTTGGTTCTAATGGATGCTTCTTTTTAAGGTTCCGGTCTGCTTCGAAGGTTATACCGATGGTGAGACTGTTCGAGTTCTGTTTTGAAGGTAATAGGACTGAGGTGCTTCAGGCTGTATGATGATGTTTTCTTGTTTTTTTGAATTTTGAAATTTTTATTTGAGAATCGATGATGACTGTGCTGGGAAGATAGAAATGAAGATGTTGTTCGGTAGAATCACATGATTCGGGTGGCCTTTGACTTTTTGATCTGGTCATGGTGTTTAATGTCTTCTTGTTTTTTGATGTTTGGAATTTTGCTGTTTTGAATTTTCAATTGTGCGGTTACCACTAACCCATAAAGTGGATTTCAGAAAATTAAAAAAAATATTTGGGTCATGTGTTTAAAAAAATTAACAAAATACTTAGATGTTTTAGGATTCTTATAACCAAAACACCTTTGATAAAAATAATTCTATAACATATTTCTCAAATCCTAATACATAGACACATTCACCTCAATGATTGACATAACATAGGCCCTTACTTAGTCTAGGAGGTAACCTTTAGAAGAGTGAATTGAATCAGATAATTCCTAGGTTCCCCAAATTTCGGTGAATGAAATATAAATGGATCTTTAGTATGAAATTTATTTCTCTATATTTAACTCTTAATTATTCCTCAGTAATTCATGGATTTATTCCCTTATTTTTCACACATGAAAAGTTTACTTTTCAATTGATACATTCTCCTTTGTGGCTTCCCACATTTCTTACCTGAAGGGAATTGTGTTTTCTTTCCTCTATAGTCTCCTCCAACTGAGATCTTAGAAGACTTCATCCTTCTATTCTTTGGTGAGTCCAACCAAAAGGATAAGGTACTGGTTGTTAATCATATATCTTGATAATCGATTAGGAATAATTACAATATCATTCAATTTAGGTATAATCCTATTTGGTTGCTAAGAATAACTGTATTGTCTATCACATTTAGTGTTAATATCATTCCTCCTGGTTCCATCCATTGACTAAAACATAAAATCATAGTGTGTGGAAAAATTAACATAATCATATAAAATCATTTATAATATGTCTATATCATGAAACATTATTGTTAATATATGGAACCTTTGGTTTAACCTAGTTCATCAATGATGATCATCAATTCAAATCCTTCCATACGGTTCATAAAGAAAATGTGAATTAATCCAATCATATCCCCTGGGAGTGTCAAACCAAATGTGAAGTAAGGGAATAATCACCATGCATCATAATAATGGTTGAGGTATAATGAACCAACACTTTTTTGGGTTATTAGACCTAGATGAATATCTTCAAAAACCACATCAACATTTAGTATCTAGAAAAATATTTATTTCTAGTAAATAAACTTAATATATTACTTAAAAAAACTTTAGGATGTTATCCTATTCTTAGACTTATCCCTAGGATTTTTAATACATTTATGTAATCCAAATCCCTAAAAAAGTTAAACCTTCCTTTGATACCAACTCTAGAGACCCAATCCATTAACACATATTATTACATTATTTTTAACATAAAAATCCATTTATTACAAACCCAAGATCTTGAGGTCTAGCGTATTTGGAAGACTAAGCACATAAAACATCAAAAGAAACTAAAACACAACATTTTTTTAGTTAGTGTGATCTTAAATATATTCAAGTTTATAAAATTGCATAGGATAAACTAGGGAATACATTAACACTACTAAAAAACAGGCGATGGAAGCACTACCCCTTTATCAGCGCTAAAAAGAATCACTGATAAAGGAGGCATTTTACAGTGCTAGAAAAAAGTAATGATAAAGGGGAGCCTTTATGAGCACTCAAAAAAAGCACTGATAAATGCCCCCCTTTATCAGCACTTTTTTGGAGTGCTGATAAAGGGGACCCCTTTATCAGCGCTTCTTTTAGTAGCACTGATAAAGGGGTACTTTATCAGCGCTGATAAAAATTATATTTCAAAAAAAAAAATCATGAAAAATAAATTATTGTTATATAAGTATATTTATTTGTATATAAATATAATATATATTTTTAAATATGTTTTATATAAGTATAAATAGAATATTACATTTAATATATAATAAATTTAGTGTAAATGGGTTTAAAATATTTTAAAAAATATTATTAATTAATAATTTTCTAATTATTATCGACTAAAAGTAATTTAATAAGAATTTGAAGACAAATAAAATCAAAACAATTAATAAAATATCTAAAGTAAGTTGAAAATGTAACTCAAATTTCAAATGGCCACAAATTTTGATCCGGGTGTCCATTTGAGCTCTACAGCATATCAAATCAAAGCCTGTGATGAGCTCTATGCGCTAGTGACCCAGGAAAAGCCTTTGCCACATTTTTGAAGGCCAAAAAAGGCCCAGAAGGCCTATGAAACTAAGTTTTTAGTCGGGATACCCCGATTTGTTAACATTCAAACAAGTATAACTTCTAATCCAAATGTCCGTTAAGCTTGTACCACATATCATATTTAAAATTGTTTCATTTTCTCCGAGTTGACTGGTTGTGGAGTTGAAATGGGTTTCTAGATTATATATTATGATCATTTTAACATTCTATGGCTTTCCAAATACACATATATATTTATTTATTCGTAAATATATAAATGTATGTGTGTGTTTGTGTCTGTGTGTGGGTCTGTGTGTTGTATATATGTATGTATGTTTGTATTTATTTATTTAATTATACAAACACATACAAAACATTTTTCATAAATGTATTTAAAACTAATCATATAAGTATATATTAATATACAAATAAATATACCGATAAAAAATTATAACTAAAAAAAAATATATATATATAAATAAATATAAATATATATTAATATACAAATGAATATATATATACTAATATATGAATAAATATATTTATATTAATATGAATCTATATAAATATAAAAATAAATATAACTATATATAAATATATATAAAGTGATATATCATTAAATAGAGAAAATAACGAAATAGCTTATTGGTAAAGGTGTAGCTGCGAAAGGGGGAGGTTGCGGGTTCGAGTTCAGGTGGAGGCAAAGGTGGTGCATGCATGTGAGGATTCACGGGAAGGGAAGCGTGCGGGAGACCTCCTAGCATTGATAAAGGGGTGGTCAAGCACTGATAAAAGCTCTCCCAGTGCATTATTTAATTTTTTATATTTTTTTTAATTTTTTTGACTTTTATCAGTGCTTTTTAAAAAGCGCTGATAAAGGCCCCTTTTATCTGTGCTAAAAAAAAGTGCTGATAAAGGGGTCTTTTATCATTGCTTTATATTACCACTGATAAAAGTGGCCTTTATCAGCGCTTTTCAGAGCACTAATAAAAGGGACCCCCCATATATGAGCACTGAGCTTTACAACGTTTTTTAGCACTGTTAAAGCCCATTTTGAGTGCTGATATAGGCCATTTTTATAGTAGTGTAAGGAAAAGGGTGAGCTCAAAATCCCAGTAAGGTAATAAACATGATAAGGAAAAATAACATGCGATTCAAAGGTATAACATTACATCATAAAAGTGAAGGCTCAAGAGTAATCACATGGAAGAATAACGTAAAGAAAATGGTATCTTAAGACCATAGAAACATATGAATGTGGTAGAAGCATATAAAATGAGATAATTATTAGTCAAGGATAACTACTAATATAGAATCAAATGGTGTAAAAATTCCCATAATTTATTATGTTTACTCCCTAATCTCATACATAACATCTCATGAGACCAAAAGCATTACCCAATGCAATAGAGTGATATCTTGGTGCACCCATCATAACATGTACATGATTATGTAGCACCCTCGGTTTGAGGTATATAACCTTTTTTTATACCTTTTTATGTGTTTAAAGTTTTTAGTATGTGTTGGAAAGAGGTTGGGAGAGGTTAGAATGTCTTTGAATAAGTTTGGAGGCTTTTTTAAGGGTTCAAAGTTTGAGCACGATTGGGAGAAACTATACGGGTTATCCATGAAACCATGTAGGGGGAGAAAATAGGCTTCACATGGCTTACAAACGGTTTGCCAAATCATGTGAGGCAACCATATAGACCCCTTCTCTCGAGGTAGTGACATGCTCACGGTTAGCGTATGGTTTTCCAAACCGTGCAAGCTAATCGTGTGACCACATAAAATTGGGGTTTTTAAATCTGAGATCCCTCGGGCTTAACCTATTTGACACTAAATATTCTCCCAATAGAGACTCACTCAGGATTTTGGGTTCTTAGAGGTTGAGGTTCTCTCCCACACATTTTGGAAGCAAATCGAAGGGGTTTCTTATTGGATTGAAGGCAGTTCTTCCCGAGTAAGTCTTTCCTCTTGGTTTCTTTGGGATTTTCTCTAAATCTACATCTCCCTATCTCTCAATTTTCTAGATCGACACCCATTATGTATTGATATAGGGTTTTGGTTTCCTTGTGTGTTGATTCTAAGGATTGTGGATATTATGTAAGGGGATCTAGAGTGGTTTCGGTGGTGCGCTCACCGATTTGGGGCGCGGTTGCTTCTGGGTCGATTTCACTAGAACCCTAAAGGTGGGTGGCTTCTCTCTAGGCTCCAAATTTATATAACTTGAATCTTGGTTACAATTAATTTTTTTATTGAAATTAATTGTTTTATTCATTTTCAAAATTGGTAGGAAATCCCATATTGATGTTTGGGAATTTTTTTAAAAAGGGGATTTGTGGTGAAATGCTCTTGCTGTGGATTTTAAAATGGGTCACTGGGATTGATTTGGGAAAATGATTGATGAAAATGGTTTTCAATAAATATGTGGTTTTATTGAAATGTGGTTGGGCTTGGAAAATGATTTAAGGGTGGTTTCAATAAATGGGTGATTTATTGAAGTGGTTTGGCATGTTATAGAAATGGTTATTTTAATGTTGCATGGACTTGGTGGGTTATAAGTTTGGTTTGGCTTATTCAAATGAGACATGAAAGTGGGGGGGGGGATTCTCACTATAAAAGGTGATGAATAGTGGTCAGAAGAACCACCATTAAGGGTAGTGGTTGGGAAGCACCACTATTTGTGAATGTGGTGAACGAGATGGGCGGAAGTCCCACCGTAATGGTTTCTTTGTTGTGTGTGGATTTGCAAAGATAGAATTTTTTGTGCTAATGTGTGATGGTGATATGGTTTGTGGCATGGTTGGGGATTTACTTTGTGTGTCATGGCTTGATAAGGGTATGTTTGGGTGGTGTCAATGGTTACACTAATTACTATTTTATATATTTTTTTTATATAAATGTGTTAATGGTTTTATAATAGTGTCATGTGTAGGGAAGTCATTTGGGGAAAACCTACTAAGTATTAGTACTCACCCCTTGCTTTGGCACTATGGTGCTTTTGATGATGTCGTATTCCGGGACATAGGTAATGGTAAAGCATCTCATTTCTAGTGGTTCATAGTGATTATTGGGATATGTGGTGGTGCTTGGAGCATGCAGCTTAGTGTGGAGCTGTGAAGTGTGTCTTGGTTTATTTTGGGTCTCTTGATTAGTATTCCACATGGTACTCTGATATTCTGTTTAGTTGTATTGTTTTTTAGGTTGTATTGCAGAACAACTTGGTTGTATTTTTGGTAATATATGTTTGAATGTTTTATCGATATGCATCATATAGTTTGTTGTTAGTGGATGGTTTTTTTGGTCTTGTATTAAGGGAAAATCATTCCCCAGTTTGTTATCGAAGCCCTCAACATTTATTTTCAGCCTTTGGAATCTTGAGAATATCTCTTAAGGACCAGTATCATTCCTCCGCCCTATCAAGATAATGAGAACAATTGTTCGATCTTTTGGTGTTGATTGTTGGTCTTGGTGTTGACATTCATTCCTGGTCTATTCTTTGAGTCAGGATGGTAGAAAGGCATAGGAATGTCGGAACTTGTAATTTATAGCATAAAAGGATGTAGCTAACCCTTTTATGTGGAACATCAAGTTACCAGGGAGTTGGGTACATAAGTGTTTGGAGACACTTATCGGCATTAGATATCTCATTATTATGGGTGTATCTAATGAGATGAGCATTGAATGCATGGTTGAAATGACTTCCCACTAGGATTCATATTTCATTAGGGTATAATGATCTATGGTATGATAAGAATGTGTGGATTTGAAAAATATAAATTGGGTTTCAAAATTTAAGGATTTGAAACATGGAAAACATGTGGTGTTTTGAAAATGTGTTGATTATCAAAACATGGTGGATTTTTTTTAAAATAGTGCAACATGGGAAATGTGAACTTGTAGAAAGCCTGGTTGTGATAGTTGTAGTGTAATTGAACTAGAATTTGTGAATCATTTGTTGGTAAAATATAAGGACTTATGGTTGTTTTTGTATTGATAGAAATGGCACTGGGTAGGCGTTGTAGAGACCAACTAGAAGAGGCTGCTGAAAATGTGGTTGCACCTGAGCCCCAGGTGAACCAGAAGCTAGTGAAGAGTATAGTGCAAGCTTTCCAAGTAGTAGGAAATGTGAATAAAGTGGATGAACCAAGGCATGTGGATCACACAGTTCAGTTTCAAAGGTAGAATCCACCCATATTTAGGGGTGATTCAGAGCCAGAGAGGGCTGAAGCGTGGCTGAATAGAATAAATCCAATATTTGACTTCTTGGGAACACCGATAGAGTTAAAAGTGAAAATAGCCACATATATGTTGGAAGATATTTCCCTTTATTAGTGGGAGATGGATGTCCAAGCTGGGACAGACCAAAGTGTGACATGGGAGGTGTTTGAGGAATTGTTTGATAAAAAATTCTACCCTCATACGTTCAGAATTCAGCCTACAATGGATTTATTTATTTTGAAGAAAGGGAACAAGTAGGTGATGGAATATGAGGCTAAGTTTATGAACATAGTGTAGTTTTCACCTGAGGTGGTGGGTAGTACATCACTGAAGGTACGAATTTTTGAGTTTGGGTTGAACTATAAATTTTTTTCCAAGAGAGCGGTGTTGTGTATAGATGATTACACATAAATAGTGAACCGAGATAAGGTGTCTGGGTGGGATCTTGTGGGGGATATGGGTGGGGGAAGTTTGTTGGTACCCATGGGAAATAGTGGGAACTCGAATGCTGAGTTCAATAGGAAGAGGGACACTTATTTCTAGGGCGGGAGCTCAACTCAAGATCCGATGACAAAATCTATGAATCTTCCTCTGAAGCCTCAGAGTAAGCCGAGATGTTTTTAGTGTGGCTCTATGAGACACATCAAGTGGGGTTGTACGACACAACCTTGATCATTTCATAATTGTAATCATATGGGGAAGTTGCAGTGTTATTGCTGGAATGCTCTAAGGTTGGGTGTTTGTGACACTCCTCAAGGGTCACAGGGGTCTTATGCCTTGATGAGATGGGGGCAACAACATACCCCTCAACATCCGAGTAAAGTGGTTCATGGTGATTCTCGGAATACCATGATGCCACAACAGGGTAATAAGGAGTAGAATGTGGAAAGTAAGCAGTTGTTTGGAGCTGAGCAGGTGGTGATGGATGATCAGTCGGGTTCATCCACAATGCGAGATACAATTATTTTAAATTCAACATTGTTATAAGATTTGTTTGATACGGGTGCTTCAGATTCTTTTCTTTCTTCTAACATCATTGATTTTTTGGGTTTACACATGCAAATTATGCCTTCTGTTTTGAAACTATAAACTTCTCTGGGTCAAAGAGAGTGTCGAGCCTTCCTATGTCGAGGCTATTGTTTAGTTGTGGATAACATTGAATTGATGTGGGATTTCTCAGTGCTTGAGATGGATGCTCATGATATAATCCTAGGAATGGATTGGTTGGAAATGTTTAAGGCCCACATTGATTTCTATACGTGAACAATTAGTTTTTTGATGGAGTATGGAGTTAGAAATCTCTTTTAATGGGAGAATAGTGCAAAGATGTGTGCAACAGATTTGTTGGAACTAACTGTTGGCACAGTATCATATCAGTTAGAGGAATTATCATTGGAATTAGTGGAAGGTATTGATAAGAGTTTTCTTACAATAGTTGTGGATTAGTTTATGGATATATTTGTTGAATAATTCTTAGGGTTTCCACCTATGAGAGAAGTGGAGTTTACTATTGGTCTTTTTCAGGGGACCAGTCTTATCTCACTTCCATATTACTGAATGGAAATAGTAGAACTGTGGGAATTAAATGTGTAGTTGGAAGAGTTAAAAACAAAGGGTTCATCCAGCTTAGTATGTCTCTATGGGAAGTGCCAATTTTGTTAGTTAAAAAAGAGGATAGAACCTTGAAACTCTGTGTTGATTATCATAGATTTAATCAGGTTACAATAAAGAACCAATATAAACTTCCATGCATTGATGATTTGTTTGACTAGTTTAGGGGAGCTCAGTGGTTCTCCAAGATTTATTTGAGGTTAGTGTATCACCAATTGCGGGTGAGGAGGGAGGATATTCTTAAAATAGCTTTCAAAAGTAGATATGGCCATTACGAATATGTAGTTATTCCCTTTGTTCTAATGAATACACCAACAATGTTCATAGAATTGATGAATAAGATATTTCAGAGAAATTTATATACTTTTGTGGTGTTATTTGTTGATGATATAATGATATATTCAAGGACTAGGGTGGAGCATGATCATTACTTGGCAGTAGTGTTGGGGATCTTAAGGGATCATCGGTTGTATGCCAAATTGTCAAAGTGTAACTTATGGATACAGGAGGTTCATTTCCTTGGCCATGTTATTTCTAAGAAGGGTGTTTCTATTGATCTAGAAAATATTGAGGTTGTTATCTCATGGAAACCACCAAATAATATTTTCAAGATACGGAGCTTCCTTGGTCTAGCTGGGTATTATTGATATTTTGTTCATGATTTTTCACGATTGGCTTCCCCGATGATATATTTGACAAGGAAAAATATCCCATTTCAATGGGAGGAGTATTCCAAAAATTCTTTGAAGAGTTAATGGTTTTCCTTATATCAACAGCAATCTTGGTTTTTCTAGAACTAGGGAATTGGTACGTGGTGTATTATGGCACATCAGAATCAAGGTTGGGGAGTGTCATCATGAAAGGGAATAATGTTGTTGCATATGGATCAATATAGTTGAGGTTTCATGAGAAGAACTACCCAACACATGATTTGGAGTTAGAGGCAGTGGTTCATGCTTTAAATATGTGGCGTCATTATCTCTTTGATGAGAAATTTATAGTGTTTACCGATCACAAGAACTTAAAGCATATCTTTTAACAAATATATTTGAACCTGAGGAAAAGGAGATGGATAAAATATCTCTAGATTTTTTATTTCGACTTAATGTACACACCAGGTAAGGGAAGTTCGGTTGTATATTCATTATGTAGTGAATCATATTCTAAAGTAGTGAAACAGGCATCAGATCAGTGGTAGTTGATGTTGGTTATAGCTGAAATGAAATTGGAATGTGAGGACTGGGGTGATAGAGAAATATTATTTGTAGTTTTGTTTATTCCTGAATTGGATGGTATGGTTAAAGAGGCACATACATCAGATTACAAGTGTATGGATATGAGGTTAAAACTCAATATTGGGGAGACCATTGAGAACTAGAAACTGAATGGGAATTCAGTCTTGTGTTTTCAGAATCAGATGGTGGTACCAGTGGCTTGTTGGGAGGAACTTCTTAGGTCTTATCATCATTCTAGGTGGGATATCCATCCTATAATTTAGAATATGTATAAGGCATTGAAAGTAAAATTTTTCTGGTCAGGTATGAAAAGGGATGTGGTCGAGTTTGTTTTGAGATACTTGACTTGTCAGCAAGTCAAGGCAGAGCATCAATAACTAGCAGACATGTTGTAGTCTTTACCTATCCGAGTGAAGAAATGGGAGAAAATCGCAATTGATTTTGTAACAGTTCTCCCAATAATTTTTAGGAAACATGATGCCATATGTGTGATTGTGGATCGACTCCCAATTTAGGCCCATTTCATCCCAATTTGTGAATCTCATATGGTGGAGGATCTATCCAAAATCTATATCTGGGAGGTGGTAAAGAGGAATGGTGTTCCAGTTTCGATCGTATCAGATTGAGATCCAAGATTCACATCTCATTTTTGGAAATCCTTACAGAAATCCCTAAGAACACAACTGACTATGAGCATGACGTATCATCCTCAGATGGATGGTTAATTCGATAGGATGATACAAACCTTAGAGGATATGTTAAGGGCTTGTGTGTTAGATTTTTCTGGTTCATGGGAGTAGCACTTACCATTGGTGGATTTACCCTATAATAAAATTTATCAGGATTCGATATATATGGATCCATTTGAGTCTTTGTATGGGCATCTGTGTTGTTCTCCACTATGTTGGCTGGAAACAAGTGAGACTTCAATTATGGGACCGAGCCTTGTCCAAGAGACTACAGAGAAGATAAAGTTGGTAAGTGATTAGAAAGATGATGGAGATGGATCAAAGTCACCAAAAATCATATACGGACCATTGTCGATGACCGTTTTCATTGGAGGTAGGTAATAATGTATTTTTGAGAATATCTCATAGGTTGGGACATCATCAGTTTGGGAAGTAGGGTAAGTTATCTCTGAGGTATATTGGGCCTTTTGAGACACTTGAGCGGATTGGAGAGGTGGATTATCATTTGGCTTTTCCAACACAGTTTAGTGCAATGCGTAATGTATTTCCTGAGTCGTAGTTGAAAAAGTATCAGACAGTCATGACCATGTAATTTTTTGGGATTATGTTGAGCTAGAACCAGATGATTCCTTTGTAAACGTGCCATTTTGGATTGTGGATAGGCAAGAGAAAGTCTTGTGTAGTAAAATAATCAGTTTAGTTTGTGTTTTTTGGCATAATGGTCAGATTCAAGAGGAGGCTTGGGAGTGGGAGAAAGAGATGGACGAGTAATGGCCCGAGCTCTTTCGGCAAAGAAATGGTTCCCTACTTTCTAAGGGCAGAAATCCCAATGGTGGGGATAATGTAGCACCCTCAGTTTGAGGTATATATCCTTTGTTTATCCCTTTTTATATGTTTAAATTGATTGGGATTATTTGGTAAGAGGTTGGGAGAGTTTGGAATCGATTTAAATAATTTTGGAGGTTTTTCTAAGGGCTAACAGTTTGATCACGGTTGGGAGAAACCGTGTGGGTTCTCTAGAAAACCATGCAGGGGGAGACAATAGGATTTTCATGTATTATGCACAATTTTCCAAACCGTGCGAGTCATCCATCTAGATCCATTCTCTCAAGGTAGTATCATGAAGATGGTTAGAGCACGATTTTCCAAACCGTGCGGGCTAAATGTGAGACCACTTAAAATTTGGGTTTTTAAATCTGGGCTCCATCAGGCTTAATCTGTTTCACTCAAAATATTCTCCCACTCAGGCCTCACTTGGGATTTTGGGTTCTTAGAGGTTGGAGGTGCTCTCCCACATGTTTTAGAAGAAAATATAAGGGTTTTCTTGGTGGATTGAAGGTGATTCTTCCCAGGCAAGTCTCTCTTCTTGGTTTCCTTTCGGTTTTCTATAAATCTTCATCTCCCTCTCTCTCAGTTTTCTATATCTACACTCGTTGTGTGTAGATATAGGGTTGTGGTTTCCTTGGGTATTGATTCTAAGGATTTTGGATATTATAGAAGGGGATCTAGAATGGTTTCAGTGGTGCGATTTCTGGATTTGGGGCGCAATTTCTTGTGGGTCGATTTCATCTAAACCCTAAAGGTAGGTGGATTCTATCTCAACTCCACTTTTATAGAACTTGAAGCTTGGTTAAAATTAATTTGTTTTTCTTGAAATTTATTGTGTTCTTGATGTGTGAAATTGGTTTTAAATCCCTTAGTGATGTTTGGGGATTTTTTTTGGAAAAAGGGGGATTTGTGGTGAAATACTCTTATTCTGGATTTTAAAATGGGTCTCCGTGATTGATTTGGGAAAAGGTTGATGAAAATGGTTTTCAATAAATATATTGTTTTATTGAAATGTTTTTAGGCATGGAAAATGATTTAAGGGTGGATTTAATAAATGGGTGATTTATTGAAGTGGTTTGGCATGTTTTGGAAATTGTTATTTACATGTTGTGTGGCTTTGGTGGGTTATATTTTTGGTTGTTTCTTGTTTAAATGAGATGTGAAAGTGGGTGGGGAGTCTCAATATAAAAGGTTATGAATAGTGGTCTAAATAACCACCATTAAGGGTAGTGGTTGGGAAGAACCGCTAGTTGTGAATGGGGTGAATGGGATGGGTGGGAGTCCCACTGCAATGGTTGTTTTTGTGTGTGTGTATTTACAAAGATGTATTTTTTTTGATAATGTGTGATGGGGATATGGTTTATGTCATGGTTGGGGATTTCTATTGTGTGTCATGGATTAATAAGGGTATGTTTTTCTGGTGGTAATGGTTTCACTAATTATTGTTTTATATAAACTATTTTATATAAATGTGCTAATATTTTTATCCTAGTGGCGTGTGTAGGGAAGTAATTTGGGGAAAACCTACTGAGTATTAGTACTCACCCCTACTTTGTAACTATAGTTCTTTTACAAATTTCATATTGCAATACATAGGTAAAGGTAAAGAATCTCATTACTAGTGGCTTGTAGTGATTATTGGGAGATGTGGTGGTGCTTGGAGCATGGAGCTTGGTATGGAGCTGTGGAGTGTGTCCTAGTTTATTTTGGGTCTCTTGTTTAATCTTCCACATGTTACTATGCTATTTTGTTTGGTTTTACTGGGTTTTGGGTTGTATTGTGGAACCAATTGGTTGTATTTTTGGTAATACATGTTTGGATGTTTTATCAACATGCATCATAAAGTTTGTTGTTAGTGGATGGTTTGGTTGGTTTTGTCTTAAGGAAAAATCATTCCCCAATTTGTTCTCAAATCCATCAACATTTATTTCCAGCCTTTGGTGCCATGGGAACGTTGCCTAAGGCCCAATAGCATTACTTTTCCCTCTCAAGCAAATGAGATGGGGAGAGATGTTACAATTATGTATTAAAAGAAATGAAATCAATCATAAGATATACACATAAGAATTTACCAAGGAAAAAAATGGGTTGCATTATAATTCCTCATGTCATAATCAATGGAGATTTTATAAAGAAGTAATTTGATAAATGAACTTAATGCATGCATTAATCCATCAAATTAATAGAGAATGATTTAGGTATATATGTAAGAGACATATATACATAATTTATAATAAATACATAACATCAAATTTTATCTTCATTGATGAATATGCCTTTAAAATATCACATGGAATATTTCTTGAGTAATATAACCCTTTTTTTACTATGAAACCACTTCTTTAAAATCTAAAAATTTCAAAAAAATTACAAAAAAATTTTATTTGAAAATAATGATGGAAACATGTAAAGAAACATTCAAATAATTTAGTGATTTTTATGGGGGTAAATTTCATTCACTTCATATAAGTTAAAATAAAACATTCCTTTCACACTTTTGATTTTTTTTCAAAATGTACCTTGTTTAGAAAGCGATAAAAAGATTCATTTTAAAGCTTTTTGTAAAAAATTTCAAAAAATGGGTAAATGTTTGGTCAATAAATCATTTTAAAATATTAAAAAAATTCTTTAAAATATGTTAAAGATAATATAGACATGAAATAGAAATATTCTAGATCTAAAAGAAGAAACAAGATTGGTATTTCTTATAAAAAACTTTCTTGAGGGTTATTTATTCAATAAAGGAGGAAATAGAAACCAAACATGTAAAAAAAATTCATGACTAGATGAGAATAAAATATATTTGGTTCAATAAGATAATTTTATATGATTTTCCCAAAATGAACCTTAAATATAAACTATCTATAAATCAAAGGAGATTGTAACATAATTTTTTTCCAATTTTATAACTTTTAAATAAAATCACTTTTGATGAAGTAAAATTAATTTTAACATAAAATACAATGAATTATGAAGGATTCATGATATAATATGTAAAAGGTACAATTTATAAACTATATAAAATAAATTAGTTTCATAACATTAAAATATGCCTCAATGAAGGGAATTTTAGATGAAATCTCTTACATAATGTTTAAATATTCACATATATAATATGTATTCATGAATAATAAAATTATGGTAATTATTTAATTTCTTAATAAAATTTTTAAAATTTATTTTTTATTTAATTTTATTAATTACCATGTTATATTTATTTACTTAATCATTTAAGTTCCTGTTGGATGTTTCTATGATATTCAGTTGCTATGTCCAAAATGGCTTCGGTAGGATTACTAAGGTAAAAGAAATAATTATTCCATTATATATTGAAAAATAATAATTAAATAATTATTAATTTTATATATCAATTATACTTTTAAAACCAACCATGAAAGGCATTTTTGAAAAATGGACTACATTTCAATCATAGACACAGTAGGCCATATATATGGATGTGTAACGTTTCCATTTTTCAATGATCACAATGAAAAGAGTGTAATTATTATTTTATCTTTAAAAAATGGTAATTATATAATAAATAACATATTATTTCCTTAAATACATATATATATACTATCCATATGATGTAGTGATGAAAAACGAGTCACATCACTTCATGGAGGTGGTAGTCCACACATACACAGGAGTAATGTTTTCTTTTTTCAGTGAATGAAAGGGAAAGAAAATATGTGATATATTAAATTTAAATAATGATAAATATTTCATGAATATAATATATACACATTATATCCATCATCATAAACATACATGAGAGTAGATGATGGAAAAAAATTCATTAGTTCACAAGGTGGTAGTTTTCTGTACACACAAATGATGACTTTGTTTCCCAGTTGATGGAAGAGGAGATGGATATAGGCTTTGAAACTAACATAATAACATATAATTATATGGTATATAATGATGTAATTATATAATAATGGGTTAATAATATTTTAATTATGTTGAATTAGAAATAAAATAAAATTCTCAGTTAAGAACAACCCATCTTCTTTAGACAACCTCTTTATATTTCCAGCAAAATGCTTCCTAGGAGGGGATTATAATAAAACAATTCCTCTAGGATGTGGTAATGGAAGAAATTAATGGATTTTTTGGGTATTTAATGAACCAAAAGTCTTTTTAAGTGTGAATAAAAAGAGGAGATAAGGTTCCCTTTTATAAGTGAGAAGTAGTGACATTTTTGTAAATACCCAAAACTATTCAATAATGGGAAGTCACTCTCAAAAAAATTTCATCCAAAATTTATAGATGATGTATTTTAGAGAATATATGGTTTATTAAAAAATATAAAATTAAAAATAAATATTTTTTAAACATTTTATTCCCTTTACCTTTATGTTCAATCACTTTTACCATTTTAGTTTTCACCATAGTAACTAGTTCTACCTAGGTAATTTATCCATTAAGACTAAAAATAAAATTATCCATATTAGAAAATTTGAAACCAATTAATATAAATGTTAAATAAAATTTATTAAATCAAAATCAAATGTTTGTGTAAAATTAATTTTAATGGAAGCACATGTAATGCGCAAAACCCCGTTTTAACCTTTATTATGGTAATAAATTTTTATTGTTTTTACTATTCATTATGAATGAAAAATAAGTTAAACATATTTAATAATATTAATTATTAAGATTTAAAATATTTAATTAATTTTATCAAATTTAATTCATAGAATTGTAATAATTAAAATTAAATCCGCAAAACGTGATGGAAAATAAATTTTTTAGGAAAATGCATTTTTCAGGTAATATATGATCTTATAATAACTATATGAATAAAAAACATTATTATATGAAATAAAATTTACATAAATAAATTTATAATATATATTTCATATAAATAATTCCTTAATATGGGTATTTTAATTAACTAAAATGGATAAACTTTATGCACTTAAAAAGAACTTGTAGATAACCGCACTTTAAGCATAAAAATAAACTTATACCAAAATCATGAAAATATCTGATTCAAATGAAATTAATTATATTTTTATAAATAAAACGGTTATTATGTCACTTTAATACCAAATAAAAAATATAATTTTACTTTAAAATTAATTTATTTAATGAAAATAAATGAGAGTATTCGAAAAATCATTAATTTTCACTATTCACTAAAAAATAAACCATTTTAGAAAAATTGAAAATTATTACCCTAAGTCAAATTGGATATGATTATTTTAAAAATGATGTTAATTTTATTAATTTTTTTTAAATTTTCTAGATATTAATTATTATATTTTCTCAGAAATATCAATAAAATTCATTTTTGAACAAAACACATCTTTTTGAAGAATAAAATGTATTTATTAAAAATTAAGAGCTTATTTCCTAATAATTTATAAATAAATTTATATTTAGTAGGATATTTATATATATGTCTTTCATAAATCAATTAATCCTATTCATACCCATCAATTTAAAATCTAGGTTATAATAATCACGTTTAAATAATAATATTTTATGGTTTGTTTAGGCTTGGTGTAGCGTGAACTATACATTATCGAACATAGTTTTCATATTAAAATATCAAGGTTTTTGAAATAATTTCTTAATTAAAATAAAAATTTCTATATTAGACCTCTTCTCTTATTCTTTTTTATATCCTTCTTCCCTATTTTAATAGAGAAATACATCTCTAATATATCTAGAGAATTACCATGTTTCCTCTTAAATAGATCATCAATCCAATAATGATATGTGGGGAAAATTCATCCAAAATATATTTCTAATTCAAGTAAAATATCCTCTCTTAACTCCCATAAAATTCCTCATATAATATAGGAATATCAAACGAGAAGGTTTTTGATTGGACACCATCACAATGTGGGTACCACCATAGTAGAGAAATGTATGATAAAAAACTTGATCCATAAAATCAGATCTATATTGTCCTTATTAATTCCATTATGATCAAAACATAGATATTTAAATCCATATAATCATTTAACTAGTCATTATGTGACCCTATTCTTCATAGTGAAATCCTCACCTTGAGATAACTACCAAGATCCACCTATATTGAGTCCTAACACAAGCCTTATTCACAAAACATGGCCACCTATAGACTAGAGGTATCAAATCCTACACCTTGGACTCCTATTTCATGATGACCCCTCTACAACATGACTATCATATGGAAAGTACCACTAAAAACCAAAAAATAAAATTTGTGTTGTGACAAGTTATATCATAGCTTGTGACATGAAATATAAAATCTCATAAAGGAAGGAACCTTATGAAAATTTCCATTAATATTATGAAACCTAGTAGTGGTGTGATGTTTGAGATCACAAAATAAATGACTCCTATGATATTCACTAAATAAACCTTTCATATTTCTAGTAATGGATTTATTAATGAGAATGAAATGTGAATGAATTTTTTTACCATTGATTTATTCCATTATTTTTTTATTTTTCTATAATCACACGTTCACAGTGTAAAATAGATTATAATGACATGACATTTATTTTGCAGACAAAACTATATGGTCTCCTTTCAAAAATCCTCCAATCTCTTTCATAATCAATTAATCACCTTTCTAAGTCACATCACAAACAATTAAAAAAATACTAGAAATTATCCTATGGTTTTTTGTTAACAATATCCCCCTTTTAGCTTATTGACAACTCTTCCCAACACACAATCCTTACACAACACCAAAGATGATTCACCATCTTCATATAAGTGAACTCTAAAACTGACTTTCTCCATGCTATGAAATCTTCCCCCATCAGATATTGTATCTATGATTCCCTAATCACTAACTCTAATACCACATGATCCAAGACCATTGTGATAAACAAATTTTAAATAAAAATTTACTCATGAAAACAATTTCAGGATTTCCATTCCCTTAATCACTTTTCCAAATTACTGATCCCCCTAAATGAGAATTATATAACTCTCCCCCTTTACAAAAAACTATTTATCCTTAATCAATATATGTAATGTTTTTCCTCATTTATCAATGAACCCATAACTTCTATTAAATTAAAAAAGAGAGTTATAAATCCCAATATTTAATAAAAAATATTTACCATTCTTTACTATAAAAATAAAATACCATGGGGGTGGGGGGTTTCTTATCTAAAAAATCTAGGTGAATGGAGATGATTGGACTTAATGATCTAACTGATGCTTCTCAAACACATATTTAGGTAGTTGATTCATCCTGACATCTTCAATTTTATCCTATACAAACACATAATCCAATTCCACTAGCCCTTACTCTACCTTCTACTTGATGAAGTGATATCTTATATTAGTATTCTTTGTCTATGAATGATGAACTAGATTTTTTTTAATATTAATAATACTCAATTTACAATTCCTAATTTTAATAGGATATTTCTCCTCAATTTCAACATACTCAAGATATTAATCTTTCTATAGTAGTTGAACATATGATTGAGTGGCCGCAACATATTCAGCCTTTATAGTGCCAAGTGATATTAACTATTTCTTCTTAAAAAACTAAGAAATACCCAAATATCCAATATAAAAACCACCACCTGATGTGAACTTATGATGATCCACTAAGCCTTTCCAATCCATATTTTTGTATCCCAAAAAACTCCTACTATACCATCCTATGATAAAAGAGATTAAACTTCACCATATTAATGATGTTCCAAAGAATCCTATTCACTGATATCATGTGGATCTCCTTAAAATAAACCTATAATGGTGTGGATTAGAATGTGGAAAAAATAGTACCAAGCCATGTCTCTATCATGTATAATTGGATTTCAATTATCTTCATATACTTTGTGATATTGAACTCTTTTCCATCATCGTATTTTGAAAACTTAATCTAGGTTACATATGGTGTTTTTATGGGCATAGAATTTACATTATAAATCTATGTACCACCTCATTTGAATATGAATATTGAGAAATAAAAGTTCAATTCTTTCCTTGAGTTACCTGTAGACTATGGAAAAAGCTTAAATCACTAATCATAAACATCTTGAATTCATAATTCATGTAATATTTAAATATCCTATATTTTGTAACATCCATGACTTTAATTTGTTTTCATCCACATTAATGAGAACCAACATCCTTTGATATTTTTCATTTTTAATGTAATAGTTGTGATTAACTCCTCCTCATTAGAATCCAAGATTTCTCAATTGTTGATCCATCCTTTAATATCAAGATCTTAAATCTTACTTTAATCCATAAATTTATTCAGTTTTAACATATTTATATCATATTATTCTTTAAGTAAACAATCTGGTTTCTAAATGTATATGTCCTTCTCGAGAACCCCATTAAGGATTTTTGATTTAACATCAATTTGGTACACCTTTAATCCCTAGTGTACCAATATTTCAAAGAAAATTTGAATGGGATTTGATGGGAAACATGATAATATGAATCATCAATATCAATTCATTTAATTTTGGAAAAACCATTTCATACAATCCATTCTTTTTTTTGAGTTATATTTCCATATTCACTGAGTTTGTTATAGAACACCCACTTGGTTCTGATGGAATTATCATCTTCTGAACAAGGAACAATTTCAAAATTTTATTATTATTAATTTGTTCAAGCTCTTCATGTATCTATTTAAACCAATTCTCATCATTATAAGCCTCATCAAAACATGTAGGCTCAAATTGAGATAACATATAGTTTTATTAAAGGGTCTTTATTCTCCATGTTTATTCCAATGATATCTAATCACCAATGATGTTCTATTATTTTATTTCAACTTATCCCTTTGATTTCTATGCAACTATGATTTCTACTATGATCTCATCATAATCTGTATCCTCTATTGAGTCTTATATATCCCAATTTAATCCTGCAAGGCCACCCACTTTAGTGTCACTATATTTGGATATTTCCTTAATTGTCTACTTTGAAATTTACTCACCAGATTTTAAAATATTCTCAACTTACACAACCATTAAATCATGTATTTTAATGAATCTTCTAAGCCTTCTATTATATCACTTTTACACCTTGGTTTTTTATGAATATTAATGAAAAATACCTTCATCCCCATGAGATTCAAACATTTGGTTCTTCTCATTATGGATTATGAATCATTTAATTTTGAAGTTTTTAAAGTATTTCAATACTTACTTCTTTATATACCATATGTTTTAGGGGGTATTTTAATTATTTTCACATATACCATATTTTTTGGAGATGTAAACATATGTGATAATGGTTTCCTTATGATATTTATCTATTATATTCTTTTGAATGGTAATTATCCAAGAAATTTTATTCACTATTTGATTTCTCCTCTCAATGACACAATTTTACTAAAGATTCCTCATCTCTAAAACTTGATGTTTTATCATGTACCTTTTAAGAAATTCCTTTACTTGATTTTTAGGAAATTATATACCACTACCAGTCTATTTTTTATCTTTAGCTTAATAATCTTATCCACTAGCATCTAATAGTATGTAATGTATTTAAATACGTCCTAATTGTGATATATAATAGTTAATCATGTTATACTATTATAATAATAAATAAATTGAGCATAATATTTATTATCATCCATTTAATTAGGAAATATTGGTCCAAAAAAACCCATATCCTTTAACTCAAGAAATCTCATTGATTTTTTATCCTTCATCTTGTAGGTTTTCTGAATGATCTTACTTTTTTGAAAAGTATCAAATATGTGAGCGAGATCATGTAAAATATTTAGGACATCATAATCAACTCTATTCATTACCAATTCTTACAAGGGTTTCTTATCAAGTTTCCAAGAATCTTGTGACATATAATTTTCTCTTATTACTTAGATAGAAATAACATATCATATTCTCCACCAATAAGGTATAGGTTCCCCTTATTATTCTTTCCCTACAACACAATCAAACCATATCTTCCTTTAAAGATGCAAAACTTTTTATCTAAGTTAACCACACGTACCATGTCACAAAATTAAATTAAACTTAGAATATTATGAATAAGGACTTCAGATACTAATACATCTTTGTGCCTTAAATATTTTTCTAAAATATTATACTTCCTGGAGCTAATGATATTCACCCCCTCATTGTTACCAATACTAAGGACTCCTTCATTTACATACTTAATTCTAGTGAAAAATTTATGTTTTCCCATTATATGGTAAGTAAAACCATTTTATTTAATCCATTCTCAATCACTATCCATTACTTTCAAATGTATTTCTATGAATATAGCCTCATAATCTCATCTATTATTGATCCATGTTCACTATTGCACTCCCTTTGGTGGAAAATTAGACTGTCCCACCTTCAATTGAATCATATCATCCCAAAATTATGATGGTGAAAAATTATTATGAATTTTTATCCCACTTGTTAAAGATAGTATCTAATGAGATATTCTTTTCGGGTTCTACATAGGCACACTCCTTTTCACTATTGATGATCACAACATAGCTTTATGTCTGCACCCTTCACAAAAAAAGTTGTATATGTTAAAATTATATTGAGAGTATGTAATTATGCTAATATGGATTTTTTTCTCATGATATATGAAGTTATTTTTTTTCTATGGAACATAAATATTGTTCATGCACTATATTTCAACAACAAAAAAATCGAATTCATGGTGTATTATTATGTTTTTTTACTGCTCTACTTGATACATTTTGGTACTTTCAGGAGTTACCAAAATCATTATTCTTTTGGGGTGTGGGTGCTTTTGGTCTTGTATCAACCAACCTTGATTTTTTTACTTATGATAAATCCCCTAAATTTATTTAAACTTATCATTGAATCCTTATAATTTATAGAAAGTATCTACTTTCTTCATTGATTGCATGTGTACCTCATTAGTTTCTTTAGAGGCCAGTTTACTTAAACTTCCTAGTGTCATGTCAGGGGTTAGAAGTATTTCTTGATCATCAATCTTTCACTACATCATCATGATTTATGATTTTATTTCCTCAATTATTTTGACACAATCATTCAGTGAACTGGTTAAACCATCAAGGATATGATCCCAATCCTTAATTTTGAGCCTAAGATCAATTAGTTTTCATGAATTTTATGGCATCCTATATTTAAGTCATTTAATCTTAGTCATCAACTCAGTTTTTTATTCCTTTTTTTGACACATTTATTACTTATAGTTTTATACCACTCTATTGAATTTATTTTATTTTTTTATCCAAGAATAAATTTCTTGAAGATAAGATTATATTTTTATAATGAGGAAAACTCTTCCCTGAACTTCAACACATTCATAATTTTTATTCTCGAGTTATGGTTTATAGTGACCCAAGCCATTTTACATAAAACATTTCATGATTTTAAGCATAATTAATCATCAGAGTACAAGCCAAGGATCGTTAAGTCTAGTGTCTTGGAAGACTAGGTACATATAACATAAAACATGGGGATAAAAAAGACTTCTTTATTTAATCTCCATAAAGAGATTCCAACTTAATTTGAGCTCTTACATCTATATAGGGTACCCTGGAGAACACATGAACAAAGGGATGATCTAAAAAGCCCAGTAAAGGAATGAACATAAGGATACATCTCAAGCACATGAGTTAGGAGGCATGACATAATGATATCCAAAGAATGATTCTTATAAAATCATTTAATATAAGCATGAGATCTTATAAACATGTAATCATATAAATGTGTTAGAATCATAAATCATATCTTTACTACAGGTCAAGGCTAACCGCCAATCCCGCTTCACATCGCATCTCATGAGACTTAACCTTACCCAATGCATTAGAGCGCAATCTGGGCACACCCATATCAACATATTCATGAATATTATTACCACATAAATAATCTTACCACATAAATAATCATACATAATCAACCATTCATAAACATAAGGTTACCCATGGAAAGAATTGGGTACCACAATCATGACATAAAACATATCCAATGGTCGTATCATGAAAGTGTCCATGAAAGGAAGGGATTAGAACATACATGGAAATTCATAGGGTAAAATAGGAATATAACATGGTAAGTGGTGTCAAATATAAGTTACAACATATAAAAAATGTATTTTAGAAACATTAGCATTAAAACATTTTTGTGCGGTTTTAAGGAAAACACTATAGAGATTTTCAAATAGAAAAGAGGACATTATTTTATAAAAAATCAGAATTGAACCAAGAAGGTTTTCATAATAAAAATAATTATTTTTATAAATACAATGGTGTTTTAAAACATAGGATAGAGTGCACTTGAAATTTGGGTAAATCTTTTGGGAAGTCCCCTTAAAGCAACTTTTCTTATCGGAAAGTTCTAAGGAGGGAATCTTTCAAAAATATGTATATCACCTAAAGAATGTGATGAAAGGGTATTGATTTAAGAATATTGTAAAACTAACCAGAATTAATAAGACTCACATAGATAGATAAGATAACACCATTTTGAAAGAAAGATAAGGCAACCCGAAAGAACAAAGAAGGTTCGAGTAGAATTCGTTATGATTTTATTGGCATGGTGTCAGGTGTGACAAAGAGGGATTTATGAGAGAGAAATGGGGTTTCTCATCACTTATAAATCCAGAAGGAAGTATGGGGGAGGTTCTTAAACATACCCCATCATTTTATAGTACACATAAAAAGGCAAAGTATAGAGGACAATCTTGATTAAGAGAGATAAGGGGAGGATCCCTTACCTTAAATACGGTGGTGTTATCCACTTGTTATTAATGACCTAGATAAACAAATTAGGATTATTAATTTATAATTCCAGAACCTATTATATATTTAATTTATTTATTATAACTCTTTTTAGTTCATTCAAAGCCTTTTTGATTAGTTATAAGGTTCAATTTCATTGTTCAAGATCATTTGTTTACTTGGATTTAAAGATCGGTTCACTTATATTCAAGTTTGGATTATATGCTAGATGAAAGTGGTTGTCCAAAATTGAATTTATATTCTTTAGTTCATATCCAGGATATTACATGGTTTTAATTTTAATTAGGTTACTTAGAGTGATGTTTAATTATTACATATAAAACCTTAGAGATAACATTTTTGTTATTCGGTGGGTTTGATTACAAAGAATGTGTTTTGATTTATAACTTAATTCCATTTGTAGAAAAAGATTACAGAACCAAAAATAGGATATATTAAATATATAATAATTTGGTTCAACCATAACACAAATGGTTTCATGAACAAAATTAAAGATAATAATATAAATTGATAAACCATTTTCCTTGAATGTGCTAAATTAGCACATCTCAAACGGTGCTTCCATTTATTTCAAATAAAAGGGGTGGGGAAAGGGGAGAAGATAATGAAATATACCACTAGCATGAAGAAATTATAGTACATTTATGTTACTAGATTTATCATACTACTATGGTGAAGGGAGGCGAGGAAAGAAAATAAAAAAGAAAAGAACCTAAAATAAAAGAAGAAATTTGGGAAGAGGAATTTACCTCTTGAGACTTCCTCCTTTGAGAAACTCTTAAGGGGGGAGGTTTTGGTAATTTGGGGAAGCTGAGAGCTTTTGGACGTGGGGGAGGACCTTGGGGAGAGATTTGGGAAGAATTTAGAGAAGTCTTGGAGCTTAAGAGGAGTGGAGAGAAGAGGGACTGAATGGGGTTTTTATAGTGGAGGAGAAGAGAGATTTCATAATATAATAATCATTAATTTATTATTTCTTCCCAAGAAAAGGAATAGTAATTATTCCATGTCCAAGAATAGTGATTTTATCATGTGATCCCGAACCAAGTGGGATTACATCATCAGAACATCATCGATGACTCAATTAATCCAATATTTAGCATTTATTGTGAATTATCTGATTCTACTATTCATAAAAAATTCAAGTATTTCAGAAAAATCCCAAAAAGTCACCCTAACCATTTTTAGACATGTAGAATCAAAAAATGAAGTCCATTTTTCAAAAATAATTTTCTAAATATGATTATTTTAATATTTAATTAAAATAATAATTTATTATCAAAACCAGTTTTAAAACATTCATTAACTCATTCTAAAATATAGGTATATCGTACTTCCAACTTGAATATTATTTTTATACCACCATTGGTGAGGTTACTATTCATTAGGGTATATCTCTATTCATAATGGTATGTTACAATTCATTAGTATAGGTTACTATTCACCAAAAATTATTTTTGTTTTATTAGACTCCAAAAAACATCTTGAACACAACCGTGTATGTCGGATTTTCAAAATTCCAAACACAGAAGTGACAAACTTATATTTAAAGGTCAATTATCACTTAGTAGTTCATTATTATGTGATTTTATGGCATATTTATAAGAAGTTAATTTCCATTAAAAACATTAGGTCGTTATATTCTTTCCCCCTTATGAAATTTTTCCCTCGAAATTTTGTTTTACATACTAAGACAAAAACAGGTGCGAGTAATTTTCCTTAATTGCTTCCTCTAATTCCCATGTTGCTTCCTTAAACTTATGGTTCATTTACAACACTTTGACAATATGGGTTGTCTTGTTGTGAAGAACCTTATCTCTTCGATCCAGAATCTTTACTGGATGCTCCTCATAGGAGAGATCATCTTCCAGCTACACCACCTCTGAGTTTAGTACATGTAAGGGATCAGGTATGTACTTCCTAAAGAGTGATACGTGGAAAACATAATTATCATGATCCATATTTGGTGGAAGTGCAAGACAATAGGCCACAACTCCCATGCAGTCAAGGATATCAAAGGGGCCAATATACCTTGGGCTCAACTTCCCTTTCTTCTCGAATCACATGAATCTCTTCCATGGAGATATTCGAAGGAAGACTTTATCTCCAACGTCGAACTCCAATTACCTTCAACGGTTGTCAGCATAGCTCTTTTTCCAACTTTGAGTAGCTTTGATGTGTTTCTGGATGACTTGAACCTTCTATGTCATCTCTTGAATAAGATTTGGTCCAAGTAGCTTTCTTTCTCCATCTTTATCCCAACAGGTTGGAGTTCTACATTGCTTTCCATACAGAGCTTCATATGGAGCTATTTGAATACTTGAGTGGAAGATATTGTTGTATGATAACTCAACCAATGGTAGATGCTGATCCCAACCACCTTTGAATTCTAGAGAGAAGGCTCTTAGCATATCTTCAAGCGTCTGAATAGTCCTTTCATATTGGCCATCAGTTTGGGGGTGATAGGCCATGCTGAAACTTAATTCAGTACCAAAAGAATGTTGAAGACTCCTTCAGAATTTAGATGTGAACCTTGGATCGCGGTCAGAGACAATTGAGAGTGGAACACCATGCAGTCTCACTACTTCCTTCACATATAACTTTGAAAGTTGTTCAAGCGAGAGATCTTCCTGAATAGTGATGAAATGGGATGTCTTGGTGAGTCGGTCAACCACAACCCATATCACATTATTTCCCTTCGACGTCTTCAGGAGATCCGTGACAAAGTCCATAGTAACATTTTCCCATTTCCACATGGGTATAGGCAATGTCTGCATCATACCTTTGGACTTTTGTCACTCAGCTTTAACTTGCTGACATACCAAGCACCTTGATATATATTTCACAATCTCCTTCTTCATGTTATCCCACCAGAAGTGTTATCGGAGATCACGATACATTTTGGTACTCCCAGGATGGATAGAGAAGGTCAAGATATGTGCATCATTCTATATATCCTTCTTTATCTCTGGATCAGATGGTACACATAATCGTGTCCCAAATCTTACAACTCTTTCCTTGTCAATTTTGAAATTGGAGGATTTCCCATTTTTAACAGCTTCCACCCTTTTCTGAATTTCCACATACTTTATTTGAGAAACCTTTATTTTCTCCAAGAGTGATGGTTGAGCAATCATTTGAGAAAGGATTGATGATGTTCCCCCCTTAATGATTCCCATATCGATCCTTTGCAAATCTAAGAAGATCGGATACTTTTCAATTCTCATCATTGATAAAGATGTAGGATCCTTTCTACTTAAAGCATCTGCCACCTTGTTTACCTTATCGGGATGGTAGTGGATTGAGAAGTCATAATCCTTGATGAGCTCTATCCATCTTCATTGGCGTATATTAAGCTCTTTATGTGTGAATATATAATTTAGACTCTTGTGGTTAGTATATATCTCACATTTTCCCCCATAGAGATAATGCCGCCAGATTTTCAACGTAAAGATCATAGCCACCAACTCTAGATCATGCGTGGGATAGTTTTGCTCATGTATTTTCAGCTGCCTTGAGGCATAGACTATCACTTTATCATTTTTCATTAGCACACATCCTAATAATTTCTTATAAGAATCACTATACACCACAAAGAGTTCTCCACTTGAAGGGAGTGTGAGTACCGGTGCAGTGATAAGCCTCTTTTTCAACTCCTTGAAACAGTCTTCACATTCCTGTGTCCATAAGAACTTTACTGCCTTCTGTGTCAGCTTGGTCATTGGGTTTGACAATCATGAAATGTTCTTCATGAATTGTCGATAATACCCAGCTAGACCTAAAAAGCTGCAGATCTCAGTTACAAAAGTTGGCCTCGACCACTCTTCAATTGCCTTCATCTTGGAAGGGTCCACAGATATCCCTTTCCTGGTGATAACATGCCCCAATAATGACACTTCCTCCATCTAGAACTCACATTTACTGTACTTTCCATACAACTTCTCCCTTCACAAAGTCTTTAACACAGTTTCCAAATGCTCCTCATATTCCTCCTTGCTCTTGGAGTATATCATAATTTCATCAATAAAGACCACCACAAATTTGTCGAGGTAATCTCTAAAGACTCTATTCATTAAATCCATGAATATTGATGGAGAATTAGTGAGTACAAAGGGAATTACTATGAACTCATAGTGTCCATACCTCGTACGAAAGGCAGTCTTGGGAATATCTTCCTTCCTCACCTTTAGTCGGCGATATCCTGATCGAAAGTCCACCTTAGAGAAATAACTGGCCCCACGAAGCTGATTAAACAGTTCATCTATCTGTGGAAGGGGATACTTGTTCTTTATAGTGATTTTATTGAGCTCATGATAATCAATGCAGAGGCGCATTGATCCATACTTCTTCTTGATAAAGAGGACTGGAGCACCCCATGGTGAAGCACTCGGGCATATAAAACCCTTCTCCATATTCTCCTGTAACTATTTCATCAGCTCTTCTAGCTCTACAGTGGCCATTCTGTAATGTGTATTTGTGATTGACAGAGATCCAGGGATAAGTTCAATTGAGAACTCAACCTCTCGGTCAGGGGTAAGACCAGGAAACTCTTCGGGGAATACATCAGTGTAATCCCTCACGATGGGCATGTCTTCAAGAATGATTCTCTCCTTTGTCTCAATAATTTGAGCTAGGTATGCATGCTCATAAGGAATAAATATCCAAACTTGAGACAATGGTTCTAAAGGATACTCATCTTCCTCCTTGCACTTGTAAAGAATCGAAGGATGCTTCGGGATGTGAAGAGTAATCCCCCTTTCCCGACAATTGATGTTGGCCTTATACAAGGATAGCCAATCCATGCCCAAGATAGCATCAAACTCCACTAAAAGAAGTATGACAAGATTTTATGGGAGGTTCAATCCAAAAACATTAGCCAAGGAGGATTTATAAACCATGGATGCGATAATTTTCCCATTCTCTATACTCACAGATAACTTTTCCTCCAAATTTTGAGGTGGTGTTTGAATAGTCCGACTAATATTGGATGATATGAAAGAATGCATAGAACCAGAATCAAATAGTATGTTCACTATTCTTGAATGAATAACAAGTGTACCTGTCACCACATCGTTTTCCGGATCCACCTCAACAGTAGTGATAGCATAAGCCCTTCCTTGTTTCCTGGGAGGTTGTTGCTCATTGCCTCCGACAACCCTCGGTTTAGGGAAATTGTTCACATAATTCCCAAGATCCTTAAAGTTAAAACACTACACTGCAGGCTGAGTGTTGATCTAAACCTTCCATTATTCTTCAACATTAGTGGGATTTTTCATATCCCTTTGGCAGTTCTTGTCCAGATGACCAAACTTTCTGTATTTGAAGCAATTCCTGGTTCCCTTGAGATAGTCACCAAGATGATTCTTCCCACAATTCTTGAAAAGGGGAAAGTGAGGCTTCTTTCCATCATGGGATTAGTTTGACAAACCACCCATGTTGTTCTCCATTTTCCGCTTCTTGTCACTAGGCCCATGAGACCACTGAGAGTCTCCAATCTCCATTTCAACCTTGAGGGCACAACAGACAATCTCCTCATAGCTATCGAAGTCTCGAATTTCCAACACTTTCTTTAGACTCAGATTTAGTCCGCTAAAGAAGCGATCCACCTTTCTTTTGGTGTTCATGATAAATCCAGAGGTGTACCTTGCAAGCCTTGTAAATTTCACTTCATACGCCCCGATGGACTCATCTTCCTTCTGCTTAAGTCCAAGGAACTCTCTTTCCATCTTGAGATGGAGGGTTCTAGGAAAATATTTTTTGAAAAACATCCTCTTGAATTCCCCCCAATCTATGGAATCAATTTCCTCTTGGGACTTCGTATTCTTGATCAGTTTCCATCACTGATCAGCTTCCCCATCCAAATGATAGACTACTAGTACAACTTTCTCTTCTTCCGAGCACTGGAGGATAGAAAAAATCTTTTCGATGGAGTTAATCCATTGTTCTGCGAGGTGGGGATTAGAACACTCGCTAAACATGGGAGGCCTTTACCACATGAAGGATTATACGACAACTTGCTCTTTCCTTGGAGGAGGGGGACTTTCCAACTAATTCAAGTTATTATTCAAAACTCGATCCAGCTGAGCATGTACTGCCATGAAGTTTTGATTACCTGCTTCCATCACATCAGGCATGTTATTTGGGCAATCATTACATTGCCTCTCACATTGGTTGTTGGAACGTGTTCCTCTATTTCCCTCCATTAACTAAGAAAAAGAACATATAATTATAGGTCTTGAATACTTAGCTATTGAGCATAAAAAGAAACTTTGAACATAAAAGTATGAACTTATAAAGAAAAAGTATATCCTAACTTGTGATTCCTTAGATTTATATCTAGGTTATCCTTGATCTATTTCTTAACTTATATTCTCATGGGATTCTTTTTGTCCCTTAATAATGGTTTATACTAAGCTTGTGAATCTACCAAAGAATATCCCCCTAAGAGTGTCGTAACTAAGAGTGCAACAAGGCCCATTGTCGTACACCGGTTCCCGTTCGAGTCTAGATCAAAGTGGTGTTTTCGGTTTTTACCCCTAGATACATATGTGCCAGAGCTGCCTCTACCTGCTCATATCCAGTCAGGGACATATTTTCTTGGTAAACCACTTACTCTATACTCACCAAAATTTAGGACTGTTTTCTTATACTTGTTCTCATCCTTAAGGTTCTCACTAATGTTCTCTATTAATAATATCCAAAAATAACTAGACCATCCTCTGATATCAACTATATAGACCCAAGCCCTTTTACATAAAACATTTCATGATTTTAAGCACAATTAATCATCAGAGTACAAGACAAGGATCGTTAAGTCTAGTGTCTTGGAAGAATAGGTACATATAACATAAAACATGGGGATAAAAACACTTCTTCATTTAATCTTCATAAAGAGCTTCTAACTTCCTTTGAGCTCTTACATCTGTATAGGGTTCTCTAGGGAACACATGCACAAAGGGATGAGCTAAAAATGTAATGCTCCGACCCTAGTTACCCAGAGTCGGTGCATTATTACATAACCTTGGCATGATCACAAAATATAAAGTCTCAAAATACCGATTAGTTTAGTAGCCTTGTAAACACTAGATACATTCATAAGTCTTACATTACATAATAAAGTGAAAAACTACAACAAAATATTGTCTTTATATTCCCTCATACTATCCCTGCAGGTCATTCATAAAATACTTCTTCACATCCTGGAAAAAATAAAACATTGAAAGGGGTGAGCTCAGATGCTCAGTAAGGATAACAATATAGAGGAAACTTTCTTAAATAAACATAAACATTTAAGACAATGCATAACTAAAACAAAAGCCTTTTAAACTTGAAATTCAGCATAACATGGAAAAAATAAATTGAAATAATACCATTTAATTATTCACATGGATATTATAATAGTCGAATAATCACTTGCAATATCAATAACCACTTTCATAATGATGGAATGCATAATTCCAGACTATCATAACCACGTAGCCAAGGCCTCGTGCTAAGACTACAAATAAAATTTTGTCAAGGCCTCGTCCCAAGACACTAGTTTGTCTCATGAGACCTACCAATGCATCGAGGAGCTATAGAGGGCTCCACCCATCACTTATTAAGTCCAATGCATTCCTCATATGAATAGGTTTAAACATAACAAAAACATTCGTATTAAAACTAGCATACGAAATGTCAATATTTTCTCCATAAACCATGAATGGTATAAAAATAACACATCCATAGTCAAACATATCACAAAACCTTCAATACAATATGGAAGATTTGTATAATAATTAATCAACATAAAATAAGCTTAAAATCCATCAAACGATGTTGACATAGATGACGTCAAAACTATTTTAGAGAAAGACCTCTTTTTTGAAATCACTGTAATGTCACACATTTATAAAGGAAGTAATTTAAAAGAGATTTTTGAATAAAATTGTCCCATAACACTTTGAAACTTTTGAAAAGAAATATCATTTCAAAAAATTAATATCCATATAAATAAATCCATAAAATCATTTTGAAAACATGGAAATTAATTACAAATATTTAGAAAGATAAATATTTAAAACATTTAAAATTCTGATCACGATAAAGAGTACCTTTCACAAATTCTTAAAATATTCATTTTGAAATCATTTAAAAGTCATATAATTATAAAATAAAACATTTACATTAAAAATATTCTTATAAGCTTGAAAGGGAATCTTCAACAAGTTTATAGCGGTAGAAAATATCCACACCTGCCATATAAGTTAAAAAAACATTGTTACCTTAAATTTGTCGAAAAGGTCAAAAAGTAACTTGTTTGGAAAATGACGGAAAGATTCCTTTCAGAACACATATGAGTATAAATGAATTTAACCCATTGTCTAGTAAATAGTAAACATGTTTTGAAATATATTTTTATGAAACATGGATGTGGATTATAAAGATGTCCCAGAAGATAATTACGTATAAACAACCTTGGATAATGAAGAGATTGTGATGTAAACCCTTACCTTGTACTTTTCCTTGATAGAGTGTAGGTTAACCTCCTGTATAATAGTTAAATCATTTTTATTAAATTATAAAAGAATCATATACATAAATATGATATCATATATAATCTTTTAATATTTCTTTGTTAATTATATTTTAGTATTATCATCGTTTCGGGTGTTAACTGATTCGTTTTCCTTTATATGATTCGTTACAGAAGCCATGTTTGTTATGGATAGGTTTTATCTTATTCATATAAAAAATGATATAAAGTAATTAAACATTAATTTTAATCATCAAATGAGAATTAGTCTTGAATTGATATTATGGAGAAATGAATCTCATCGCGTTCGTGGAGACGGTAATTCGTACGTACGCACGAACGCTACTTCCATTTCATTTTTCATTTTAAAAGGAATAAAAACCAAATGATACATAGTTATATTATTATTCCAGTATAATATAATATCTTATATTTGTTACTTAAGTTCATTAACACCATCCTTTATATGTTCCATGTATGGTATGCACGAGTCATATCACTTTGAGGGGGCGGTAGTCCGCACTTCCTCAAATGAAATTATCATATATATATATATACAAAATGAATCGAATAATGGTATTCTCAAAAATAGAATTAAAGAATCTTATATATAAAATAAATATCATTAATATCATATTTAATTATAGTTCCATCATAATGGCCACCATGAGATGTGGTAGGAGATAATTGAACAATCATCATTTCGTGAGGCATTTGGTCGCCAACCACTGAAACATTATGTTCATCACCCATTAGATGGAGGTGTGTGTAAGTTTAGTTAGAATAATTCTTATAACAATATCCTAGTATATTTTGGATACTGGTTTTGTTACAAAAGAAAAGTATAAGAAGAGTTTAGGGGTTGGAGAAGTAAAATAAAAGAAAAGAAGCTAAGAGAAATCGTTACCTTTAATTTGGGTAACTCCCTTTGGTTTGAACCAAAAAAGACTCTTGAAGTGCCTTCTGCCTAAGGTAAGGCTTCTACGAGTAGTAGAGGGATGTAAGGAGATTAAATAGGCAGATTTTGGATGAGAAAAAAAGGCTTAAGAGGTGTGAGGAATTGGTTAGAAGTGGTGTCCTTTTATATGGGGGAGGAGTGACTCTTTAGGAAAAACTTAAAGTATTATTTTATAATAAAATAATATTCAGTTTATAATGGCTCCAAAGTGGATTATTCAAAGCCTAAGGTGGGTATAGGTCGAAAAAAACTTAACCAATACGTTTTAGACAGGTTTGGGTCACTTTATTAACCTTATCCTTTAGTTTTGACTCTTAGTTAATTTGTTTGACATTTACCATGTCCATTTGTATTTTTATATTATATGGTTAATAAACTTACTATAAACTTCTAATAGACCCCGAAGTGGTACATTAGTGATAAAAATATCATGATATAAGTACTTTGGATGAATCTTAGATTTGTAGGAATAGAATATCAATTAATATTATAATATTTGTTTTAAAAACTCCTTTATGTCAATTTTGACACTATTTAATAATTGATTTTTTTAAAGTCTTAATAACATTATTAATTCGAAACAAATTCATTTAATAAATCCTAACATGTCATATTAACCAATAATTTTTTTTAATTCATTAAAAGTCTCAAATTATTTTTATTTGGGTATTTATATTATCAATTATTTTAATATTTCACTGATAAGGTAATTACTGTATCATCATTGTGTCATAAATAAATTCACTTATTTAATGTCTAAAAATTATAAATAAAATACCATTATGTAGGAAATCTTTTTAGATTTCTAATGAATATTTATAATCTAATTTATCTTATGTATATCCCTATATTAAAAATGTTTTAGTTATTAAACTTTGATTTTAACTCTTTTAACTCTTTTTTGAATTAAATAATAATAAATATCCTAATCTAATCCAAGTGGACCAAATAGGTTCATATTTTATTCTTAATGTTGTTTTTTGTAGAATTATACTTATCCAATAGA
This sequence comes from Viscum album, assembly GCA_963277665.1. Classification (NCBI taxonomy): domain Eukaryota; kingdom Viridiplantae; phylum Streptophyta; class Magnoliopsida; order Santalales; family Viscaceae; genus Viscum; species Viscum album. The sequence continues at coordinate 1,868,515,628 of OY728120.1, read as the reverse complement.
ATTAGGACATGTGTTAGGGTAGTAATAATATCATTTTTACCCTTAATTACCCTATTTACTTTTTATGGTGGTAAATAAAAGTAAAAAGTTACTATTCACCAAAAATTATTTTTATCTTATTGAACCACATTTTACTCCTTGATATTAACCATGTATCCCGGATTTTCGAAATTCCACTCACAGAAGCGGTAAAATTAAGTTTTATGTGAATTTTCAAATTCTCCTAGGAGGTGGGTAAAAGACGATGAAAAGTTGAATAAAATTTTTATATATATAAAATTATTATAAACCGACTCCAATGAATTAAATTGAACTTATATAGGTATTATGTATCTATTTTGACATAAAATAATTTAAATAAAAGAAATAATTATTTAAATAAAAATTCAGTTTTAAACTATAACTCAGTGTTTTTCAATATTTATCAAAAATTAAAAGTTTTCAGAAAAATACCAAAACATTACCCTAAGATAATTTTGATATTCCAAATTCAATAATTAATTCTACTTTACCAAATTTAAAACATACAAGTTGCATTTATTAATTTAAAACTAATTCTCGCTGTCAAAACAAAAAGCGTGTTTATAAGAAACAATAACTATCAAAATATTGACACCTGTTTATGTCCAGTTTAAATGTGAAGTTATTTCAAATGACCAACATTGGATTAAATGGTTAAAATATATTCTAAATATAATTTAAAACCACTGAAATTCATATTTTATCACTATTAATTATTTCAATTAAAAAGTTGTTTTTAATTAAAATTTAGTAATTTTCACTGTTCATCAAAATATGAAAGTTATCAGAGAAGTACCAAAAATTAACCCTAAGATAATTTCGATATTATAAATCCAAAAATTATGTCCATTTTGAAAGATAAAATGTATAAAATTTAAAAAAGTGGGCATTACTATTCACAACGGCTAGTTTGATTGGTTGTGGTGTGTGTTAGAACTCGAAGTTGTGTACGACACACACTACTGTATTATTCAAAGAGAAGCATACCGTGGAAGCTTGGAGTGTTACATTCTCCCCTCCTTCAATAAATTGCGTCCTTGCAATTTATGATCGGTATTGGAAACTTGGGTTTGACATTTCAAAATATATTTGTTGAAATCCCACATCGAAAAAAGGATTAATGAGGCCTCTATTTTAAATAAAGAGTCGTAAGTATGAAGGTTATCAAAAATAACACATACTAGGGTTCCATGTAGGAAAATATGGATATGAAAGAGAAATATAACCATCAATATCTGATGGAGAGTGGTAGAGAAAATGGCTATGAAAATTCCAATAATCCCAAATCCATAAATTTGTGATGATCTAAGGTACCATCTAGGACAACATTTTTGTTCTAAGTTTCTTTTCTTAATGTTGAGGAATTTATTTATGAGATTTCATAAGATCATAAGGAGATATACTTACTTTATAATTAGAGTTTTATCCATTAATAAATTTCTACCACAAACTCATCTTTCACCCAAAACATAATACAACTCAAAAATACTATATTTTTCCTAATCGTATAGTGTTCCAAATATAATGAATTTATAATTCTCATATCAGACCCTTTGAAAAAAGAAACTACATTATACCATCCAGGAACATCATGTAGTCCAGTGGTAGGCAATAAATCCCAATTGCACTATGGTTGTGGGTTCGATTCCCACATCTTTGTCCGACGCGACGGTTCGTCACACGGTCTGCGTGTCATACTTTTATAAAAATCCAAAAATAACCTTTCAATATTAATCCCTTCCAACCATTATACTTATCTAAAATACTTCTGTAAATTCTCAGTCCAAAATTATTATGAAAGGTAAACATAATGTAGATCCTTTTTACCTCGTATGTGAATACCATCATCATGTATTCCACTAAAACATCCTGAATTACTATAAAACCTTATTGATTACATTCTTGCACCCTTATTCCTTATAGAATACTGGATATACTTCATCCATCCTAAAATGTTGTAAACTCCAACAATGATGGAATGTACAAATCTTTGAAAAGTTTCAAGGCAGTCAATAATATCAAATATAATTTACCCAAATCAACCATATCTTATTCAAAAATCAATACCTCAATATTAGGACCATATTAAGGATTATCTTTCCTTCAACCAAGTAATTTCCAAAAAGTTTAACTCACTATAGAGTCACTTTTCTTAGTACCATAAAATCTCAAATACTCAATGAAATAGTACTGCAATACAATCCTTATTTATTTCCAGTACATCATTGATACAACACTTCAATGAAATAATTACAAAATAACAACATAAGAACACAAGTCATTCATCTTCATTTGTGGTAGTATAAAAACTTGATTATTATCAAATAACATCATTTACGGCATAGTCTGATGACTGGGACATTAGTTCACATAGTGTCCAAACTCCTTGTAGATGAAACATTGTATATTTGAAACCTTTTTCTTACCCTCAAAATCATGAACGAGGTGTCCTTTTTCTCCACACTTATAACATACTCCCATTCCCTTCAAGAATTTTCCAAGGTGATTCTTTCCACAATTATCACATATGGGAAAATCCTTCTTTATGTTATCCCCTTTATCTATCTTTCTCTCTACCATTCTTTTCTTCTATGACTTCCCTTCAAATCTGTAGGACTCTGAGAGCTCTTTACTTATCTTATCAACACATGATAATATTTCTTCATATGATGATAATACATGGGAGACTATTTCCCTTCTGAATTCTGGCTTAAGACCCTGAAAGATATGATCCTTCTTACTCTTTGGATCATGCGTATTTCTGGAGTTCTCATTCCTTCTACTGGGCACCATTTCTAAACAATGTCATACACTACATTAGTTTATAAATAGAAATAACTAATCCCAAACTTGTAAAACACTTAACATAAATTAAATAGTTTATGGATATAATCCATAAGAATTTCTTCTCTGAGGAAGTATATACTCATAAACCATTCATAATGGTTTGTAAAGAAAATGAGAATTATCCTAAGCATATCCCCCAGGAGTGTCGTAACCAAGAGTGTAGCAAGGCCCGTTGTCGTGCACCAGTTCCCGTTTGAGTCTAGATCAAAGTGGTGTTTTCGGGTTTTACCCCTTGGTACATCTATGCCAGAGCCGCCTTTACCTGCTCGTATCCATATTGGGATGTATTTCTCGGAAAACTCATAAAATCTCAACAATACCAAAATTTAGGAAGTTCTTCTATACTAATCCTCAAAGTCTATCTTAGGGCAATGTGCTCTAATCAGAGTTTATCAAAATCTAGTTTCCAAGGTTTGTAATAAACTTCCTCTGATACCAATAGTAACGCCCCAACCCCAGTTACCCAGAGTCGGTACATTATTACATAACATTGGAATGATCACAAAAGATCAAGTATTGAATGACTGATTAGTTTAGTAGCCTTGGAAACAGTATATACATTGATAATTCTTACATTACATAATTGATAAAACACTATTTTATTGAATATTTTATTGATAATAAATGATATAATTTCCTCACATTGTGTTAAATATGTTTATTTATAAAATATTTGGGATTTGATCATTCATTTGAAAATTTGGTGAAAATTCCAGTTTTACCCTTAATAGTGCACTGTATTATTTCGAAGATAAATATTTTTATATTTATTATTTGAATTTGAAATTTTGTAACAGTGTTCCTAACTTAATTATCTACAACTTTTATTCAGGACACTAAAGCTAAAGAGTTAATTTCGTTGTTGAAATTGGGCCATGAAGTCAAAGTTGGGCTGGACTCTCCAGAATGGAGAAGGTTCTGTATTTGGGTCATATCCTCTACATACGGGCTTGGATTGAGCCCAAATTTTGAGGAAAGCTCGGGGACATGCTGTGGCACAAATCATCCTTCTGTAAGGCCGGTCAATTAACGCGTTTTGGAGGTCAAATGGGCGGTGCAAGTTTCATTAAAATATTTGGCCGAGATTTTGCATTCACACTTGAAACCACTTTAAACCTAGCCTCCCCTCCACTCTATAAATTAGTGATTTTCTCATTTGGAGAGGCTGGTTCGTGCATTGGGAGATTGGAGGCAGAGGAGAATTGGTTTCAACCAAATTCTCCAACCATTGTAAGAGAGGTAGCTCTTGAAGCAAGGATCCTCTCATCGAAGCCTCCTTCTCTCCTTCATGTTGTAATTGTTTTGTTTGTGTAATAAACTTCTTTGTTCTTCTTTTATTTCTTCTCTTTTCCTCTGTTTTATTTAAATTTATTCTTCTCTTAATCTTCCTCTTGGGGCTGGAATTCTTGAGTAGAAGCGATATTGGGTTATACCCATTATAAACCTTTGCACATGCAAAACGCTTCTACGATGATTACGCCACCCATGGAAGAGTAGTCTTTTAGTAATCGATCTATCTTCTACCCTATTCATTTAATTATTTTGAATCAATGAGCTAATGTAATTCACTTAATATGATCCATGAATTGTGTTTTTAAATTGTAAGAAACTAAGCAAGCAATTGAACAATTAACACAAAAACACGCGAGGTCGGGATTTTGTGTAAATTGTGAGAGCGCGATCTTAATCGGTAATACAAGACCACACGGGATAAATTTGTAGAGTTCAAATATAATCCATAAACAAAATTCATCCTCATTTCCAGAATGGATATGTGCCTTAATTTACCACTGATCATAAGTTAATCTTAGAACATCAATCAAAGCAGGGTGTTGCGATTGCACGTTCCAAAGTTAGCCTAGGTTTAAATTCACATCATCTTTGTGGTAAAGTTAATTCTCGTAGGGTTCGGGATTTAACAAATTAAGGGATCATAATTAAGTGAATGTTAATTTAAATGATAATGATTAATAATAAAGTGAAGAGGTAGAGTTAGATCGATTACGCTTTTCAAATAGATTTCTAAAAAAAAACATCTTCTTGTTGTGTCATTTAAATTGAAATTCATTTCAAAACTAAAAACAAAAAAAATTATACAATCTTCTTCCAGCAAAATTCTTCTAGATTCATAAACTACAAAAAAACCCCAATCCCTTAAAGTAGTGTTTTTATTCTATTCTATTTTATTTTATTTTTTACAATACCTCTAATAAGTTGTTAAATTCACTTCCTCCTTTGAGAGACGACCTTGGTCAGCCACTCTGCTGCACTTAAGTACCCCAAATCACACTAATCATTTGAGGGCGCCCACGACAGCGCTCTTTCAATAATAAAGTGAAAAACTACAAAAAAAATCTTGTCTTCATATTCCCTCATACTATCCCTATAGTTCATTCATAAAATACTTCTTCACATCCTAGAAAAAATAAAACATTGAAATGGGTGAGCTCAGATGCTCAGTAAGGATAACAATATAGCATAAACTTTCTTAAATAAACCTAAACATTTAAGACAATGCATAACTAAAACAAAAGCCTTTTAAACTTGAACTTCAGCATAACATGGAAAAAATAAATTGAAATAATTCCATTTACTTATTCACATGGATATTATACTAGTCGAATAATCACATGAAATATCAATAACCACTTTCATAATGATGGAATGCATTATGCGAGACTATCATAACCACATAGCCAAGGCCTCGTGCCAAGACTACAAATAAAATTTTGTCAAGGCCTCGTGCCAAGACACTAGTTTGTCTCATGAGACCTAATGATGCATCGAGGAGCTATAACAGGCTCCACCCATCACTTATTAAGTCCAATGAATTCCTCATATGAATAGGTTTAATCATAACATAAACATTCATATTAAAACTAGAATATGAAATGTCAATACTTTCTCCACAAACCATGAATGGTATAAAAATAACACAGCCACGGTCAAAAATATCACACAACCTTCAATACAATATGGAAGAATTGTATCATAATAAATCAACTTAAAATAAGCTTAAAATCCATCAAATGATGTTGACATAGATGAAGTCAAAACTATTTGAGAGAAATATCTCTTTTTTTGAAATCATTGAAAAGTCACACATTTATAAAGGAAGTAATTTAAAAGAGATTTTTGAATCAAAGTGTCCCATACCACTTTGAAACTTTTGAAAAGAAATATCATTTCAAAACATTAATGTCCATATAAATAAATCCTTAAAATCATTTTGAAAACATGAACATTAATTAAACAGATTTCGAAAGATAAATCTTTAAAACATTTAAAGTTCTGATCATGATAAAGAGTACCTTTCGCAAATTATTAAAATATTCAGTTTGAAATCATTTAAAAATCACATAATTTTAAAATAAAACATTTACATTCAAAATATTATTATAAGATTATAAGGTAAGCTTCAAAGAGTTTATAATGGTAGAAAATACCCACACCCACCGTATAAGTTATAAAAAACATTCTTACCTTTAATTTGTCGAAAAGGTCAAAAAGTAACTTGTTTGGAAAACGACGAAAAGATTCCTTTCAAAACACATATGGATATAAATGACTTTATCCCATTGTATAGTAAATAGTAAAAATGTTTTGAAATATATTTTTATGAAAAATGGATGTGGATGATAAAGAGTTCCTCGAAGATAATTACGTATAAACAACCACGAATAATGAAGAGATTGTGAAGTAAACCCTTACCTTGTACTTTTCCTTGATAGAGTGTAGGTTAAACTCCCGTATAATAGTTAAATCATTGTTATTAAATTATACAATAATCATATACATAAATATGATATCATATATTATCTTCTAATATTTCTTTGTTAATAATATTTTAGTATTATCGTCATTTCGGGTGTTAACTGATTCGTTTTCCTTTATATGCTTCATTACATAAGCCGTGTTTGTTATGGATAGGTTGTATCTTATTCATATCCAAAATGATATAAATTACTTAAATATTAATTTTAATCATAAAATGATAATTAGTCTTGAATGGATATTATGGGGAAATGAATCTCATCGCGTTCGTGGAGACGGTAATCCGTACGTACACACAAATGCTACTTCCATTTCATTTTTCATTTTAAAAGCAATAAAAACCAAATGATACATAGTAATATTATTATTCCAGTACAATATAATATATTATATGTGTTACTTAAGTTCTTTAACACCATCCTTTATACGTTCCATATATGGTATGAACGAGTCATATCACTTTGAGGCGGCGGTAGTCCGCACTTCCTCAAATGAAATTATCGTATATATATACAATATGAAATGAATAATGATATTCTATAAAATGGAATTACAGAAGATTATATATAAAATAAATATCATAAATATCATATTTAATTATATTTCCATCATAATGGCCACCATGATAGGTGGTAGGAGATAATTGAACAATCATCGTTTTGTGGGGCGTTTGGTTGCCATCCACAGAAACATTATGTTCTTCACCCATTAGATGAAGGTGTCTATAAATGTAGTTAGAATAATTCTTATAAAAATATCCAAGTATATTTATTATACTGGTTTTTTTACAAAAGAAAATAAAAAGAAGAGTTTAGGGGTTGGAGAAGTAAAATAAAAGAAAAGAAGCTAAGAGAAATTGTTACCTTTAATTTGGGTAACTCCTTTTGGTTTGAACCAAAAAGGACTCTTGAAGTGCCTTATGCCTAAGGTAAGGCTTCTAGGATGAGTATAGGTATTTAGGGAGATTATTGGGAAGAGTTTTGATGATCCAAAAGGCTTAAGAGGTGTGAGTAATTGGTTATAAGTGGTGTCCTTTTATAAGGGGGAGGAGGGGCTCTTTAGAAAAAACTGAAAGTATTATTTTATAATAAAATCATATTCGGTTTATAATGTATCAAAAGTGGATTATTCAAAGAATAAGGTGGGGATAGGTGAAAAAAACTGAATCAATAGGTTTTAGACAGGTTTGGGTCACTTTATTAACCTTATCTTTTAGTTTTAACTCTTAGTTAATTTGTTTGACATTTACTATGTCTCTTTTTATATTTATATTATATGGTTAATAAACTTACTATAAACTTCCAATCGACCCCCAAGTGGTCGATTAATGATACACCTATCATTATATAAGTCCTTTGGACAAACCTTATATTTTTAGGAATAGAATATCAATTAATAATATAATATTTGTTTTAAAAACTCCTTTATGTCAATTTTGAAACTATTTAATAATTTATTTTTCTTAAAATATTAATAACTAGATTAAATAGAAACAAATTCATTTAATCAATCCTAACATGTCATATTAACCAATAATTTTTTTTAATTCATTAAAAGTCTCAAATTATATTTATTTGGGTATTTATAATATCAATTATTTTAATATTTCACTAATAAGGTAATTACTGCATCATCATTGTGTCATAAATAAATTAACTTATTTAATTTCTAAAAATTATAAATAAAATACCATCATGTAGGAAATCGTCTTAGATTTCTAATTAATATTTATTATAGATTTTTTCTTATGTATAACACTATGTTAAAAACGTTTTAGTTATTAAACTTTGATTTTGACTCTTTTAACTCTTCTTTGAATTAAATAATAATAAATGTCCTAATCTAATCCAAGTGGACCAAAGAGGTTCATATTTTATTACTAAGGTTGTTTTTGGTCTAATTATACTTAGACAATAGAATTAGGATATGTGTTAGGGTAATAATAATATCATTTTTACCCTTAATTACCATATTTACTTTTTACCGTGGTAAATAAATGTAAAAAGTTAATATTCAACAAAAGTTATTTTTATCTTATTGAACCAAATTTTACTCCTTGATATTAACTGTGTCTCTCAGATTTTCGAAATTCCACTCACAGAAGCCGTAAAATTAAGTTTTATGTGAATTTGCAAATTCTCCTAGGAGGTGGGTAAAAGACGGTGAAAAGTTCAATAAAATTTTTATATATCTAAAATTATTATAAACCGAATCCAATGAATTACATTGAAGTTATATAGGTATTATGTATCTATTTTGACATAAAATAATTTAAATAAAATAAATAATTATTTAAATAAAAATTCAGTTTTAAACTATAACTCAGTGTTTTTCCCTATTCATCAAAAATTAAAGGTTTTCAGAAAAATACAAAAAATTTACCCTAAGATAATTTTGATATTCTGAATTCAATAATAAAGTCTATTTTACCAAATTTAAAACATATAAGTTTCATTTATTAATTTAAAATTAATTCCCACTGTCAAAACAAAAAGTGTGTTTTTAAGAAACAATAACTATCAAAAGATTGACACTTGTTTATGTCCGGTTTAAATGTGAAATTATTTCCAATGACCAACATTAGATTAAATGGTAAAAATATATTATAAATATAATTTAAAACCACTCAAATTCATAATTTATCACCATTAATTATTTTAATTTAAAAAGTTGTTTTTAATTAAAATTTAGTAATTTTCACTATTCATCAAAATATGAAAGTTATCAGAGAAGTACCAAAAATTCACCATAAGCTAATTTCGATATTAAAAATCCAAAAATGAAGTCCATTTTGAATGTTAAAATGTATAAAATTTCAAAAAGTGGGTATTACTATTCACAAAGGCTAGTTTGATTGGTTGTGGTGTGTGTTAGAACTCGAAGTTACGTACAACACACGCTACTGTATTATTCAAAGAGAAGCATACCGTGGAAGCTTGGGGTGTTACATTCTACCGTCCTTCAATAAATTGCGTCCTCACTATTTATGCTCGGTATTGGAAACTTGAGGTTGACATTTCAAAATATCTTAGTTGAAATCCCACATCAAAAAATGGATTAATGACGCCTCTATTTTAAATAAAGAGTGGTAAGTATGAAGGTTACCGAAAATAACACATACTAGGGTTCTATATAGGAAACTATGGACATGTAAGAGAAATTTAACCATCAATATCTGATGGAGAGTGGTAGAGAACATGGCTATGAAAATGCCAACAATCCTAAAGCCATAAATTTGTGATGATCTAAGGTACCATCTTGGACAACATTTTTGTTCTAAGTTCCTTTTATTAATTTTGAGGAATTTATTTATGAGATTGGATATGATCATAAGGAGATATACTTACTTTATAATTAGAGTTTTATCCATTAATAAATTTCTACCACAAACTCATCTTTCACCCCAAAACATAATAAAACTCAAAAATACCCTCTTTATCCTAATCGTATAGGGTTCCAAATATGATGAATTTATAATTCACATATCAGACCCTTTAAAAAAAGAAACTACATTATACCATCCAGGAACATCACATAGTCCAGTGGTAGGTGATAAATCCCAATTGCACTATGGTTGTGGGTTCGATTCCCACAGCTTTGTCCGACGCGACGGGTCGTCACACGGTCTTCGTGTCGTCCTTTTATAAAAATCCAAAAACAACCTTTCAAACTTAATCCCTTCAAACCTTTAGACTTATCCAAAATACTTCTGTAAATTCTCAGTCTAAAATTTATATGAAATGTAAACATAATGTAGATCCTTTTTCCCCGTATGTGAATACCTTCATCAGGTATTCCACTGAAACATCCTGAATTACCATAAAACCTTATTGATTACATTGATGCTCCCTTATTACTTATAGAATACTGGATATACTTCATCCATCCTAAAATTTTGTAAACTCCAACAATTATGGAATATGCAAATCTTTAGTCAGTTTCAATGCAGTCAAGAATATCCAATATAATTTACCCAAATCAACCATATATTATTCCAAAATCAGTACCTCAATATTAGGACCATATTAAGGATTATCTTTCCTTCAACCATGCAATTTCCAAAAAGTTTAACTTGCTGTAGAGTCACTTTTCTTAGTACCATAAAATCTCAAATTCTCAATGAAATAGTACTGTAGTATACTCCTTATTTATTTCCAGTACATCATTGATACCACACTTCAATGAAATAATTCAAAAATAACAATAAAAGAACACTATTCATTTATCTTCATCTGTGGTAGTATCATAACTTGATTATTATCGAATAGCATCATTTGCGGCATAGTATGATGACTGGGACATTGGTTCGTGTAGTGTCCAAACTCCTTGCAGATGAAGCATTGTATATTTGAAACCTTTTTCTTACCCTCACAATCATGAAAACAGTGTCCTTTTTCTCCACACTTATAACATACTCGCATTCCCTTCAAACATTTTCCAAGGTGATTCTTTCCACAGTTATCACATATGGGAAAATCCTTCTTTACCTTATTCCCTTTATCCGTCTTTCTCTCTACCATCCTTTTCTTCTTTGGATTACCTTAAAATCCATAGGACTCTGAAAACTCTTTACTTATCTTATCAACACATGATACAATTTCTTCATATGATGATAATACATGGGAGACTATTTCTCTTCTAAATTCTGGCTCAAGACCATGAAATATGTGATCCTTCATACTCTTTGGATCATGCGTATTACTGGAGTTCTCATTCCTTCTACTGGGCACCATTTCTAAACAATGGCATACACTAGATTAGTTTATGAATATAAATACCTAATCCCAAACTTGTAAAACACTTAACACAAATTAAACAGTTTATGGATATAATCCATAAAAATGTCTTCTTTGAGGAAGTATATACTCATAAACCGTTCATAATGGTTTGTAAAGAAAATGAGAATTATACTAAGCATATCCCCTGGGAGTGTCGTAACCAAGAGTGCAGTAAAGCCCATTGTCGTGCACCAGTTCCCATTTGAGTATATCTCAAAGTGGTGTTTTCGGGTTTTACCTCTAGGTACATCTGTGCCAGAGCCGCCTCTACCTGCTCGTATCTAGACAGGGATTTATTTCTCAGAAAACTCACAAAATCTATACAATACCAAAATTCTAGGAATTTATTCTATACTAATCCTCAAAGTTTATCTTAGGGCTATGTGCTCTAATCAGAGTTTATCTAAATCTAGTTTTAAAGGTTTGTACTAAACTTCTCTAATACCAACTGTAATGCCCCGACCCCAGTTACCCAGAGTCGGTGCATTATTACATAACACCGTCATGATCACAAAAGATCAAGTCTTGAAAGACCGACTAGTTTAGAAGCCTTGGAAACACTAGATACACTCATAAGTCTTACATTACATAATAAAGTGAAAAAATATGACAAAATCTTGTCTTCATATTCTGATCATACTATCCCTGCAGGTCATTCATAAAATACTTCTTCACATCTTGGAAAAAATAAAACATTGAAAGGGGTGAGCTCAGATGCTCAGTAAGGATAACAATATAGCGAAAACTTTCTTAAATAAACATAAACATTTAAGACAATGCATAAATAAAACAAAAGTCTTTTAAACTTGAAATTTAGAATAACATGGAAAAAATAAATTGAAATAATGCCATTTACTTATTCACATGGATATTCTACTAGTTGAATAATCATATGAAATATCAATAACCACTCTCATAATAATAAAATGCATAATGCCAGAATATCATAACCATGTAGCCAAGGCCTCGTGCCAAGACTACAAATAAATTTTTTTCAAGACCTTGTGCCAAGATACTAGTTTGTCTCATGATACCTACCGATGCATCGAGGAGCTATAGTGGGCTCCACCCTTCACTTATTAAGTCCAATTCATTCCCCATATTAATAGGTTTAAACATAACATAATCATTCGTATTAAAAATTGCATATGAAATGTCAATACTTTCTCCGAAAACCATGAATGGTATAAAAATAACACATCCACAATCAAACATATCACAAAAACTTAAATACAATATGGAAGATTTGTATCATAATAAATCAACTTCAAATAAGCTTAAAATCCATCATATAATGTTGACATAGATGAAGTCAAAACTATTTGAGAGAAATATCTCTTTTTTTGAAATCATTGAAAATCACACATTTATAAAGTAATTTAAAAGATATTTTTGAATCAAAGTGTCCCATACCACTTTGAAACTTTTGAAAAGAAATATCATTTCAAAACATTAATGTCCATTTAAATAAATCCTTAAAATCATTTTGAAAACATGGAAATTAATTAAAAAGATTTATAAAGATACTTCTTTAAAACATTTAAAATTCTGATCAAGATAAAGAGTACATTTCACAAATTCTTAAAATATTCAGTTTGAAATCTTTTAAAAGTCACATAATTATAAAATAAAACATTTACATTTGAAATATTCTTATAATCTTGTAAGGGAAGCTTCAACGAGTTTATAACGGTAGAAAATAGCTGCACCCACCATATAAGTTAGAAAAACATTCTTACCTTAAATTTGTTGAAAAGGTCAAAAAGTAAATTGTTTAGAAAATGATGAAAAGATTCCTTTCAAAACACATATGGGTATAAATGACTTTAACCCATTTTCTAGTAAATAGTAAAAATATTTTGAAATATATTTTTTTGAAACATGGACGTGGATGATAAAGAGGTCCCATAAGATTATTACGTATAAACAATCTCGGATAATGAAGAGATTGTGAAGTAAACCCTTACCTTGTACTTTTCCTTGATAGAGTATAGGTTAAACTCCTGTATAATAGTTAAATAATTTTTATTAAATTATACAAGAGTCATATACATAAATGTGATATCATATATGATCTTTTAATATTTCTTTGTTAATAATATATTAGTATTATCGTCGTTTCGGGTGTTAACTGATTTGTTTTCCTTTATATGATTCGTTACATAAGACGTGTTTGTAATGGATAGTTTGTATATTATTCATATCCAAAATTTATATAAATTCCTAAAAAATTAATTTTAATCATCAAATGAGAATTAGTCTTTAATGGATATTATGGGGAAATGAATCTCATCGCGTTCGTGGAGACGGTAATCCGTACATACGCACGAACGCTACTTCCATTTCATTTTTCATTTTAAAAGGAATCAATAAAAAATGATAAATAGGTATATTATTATTCTAGTATAATATAATATCTTATATGTGTTACTTAAGTTCATTTACACCATCCTTTATACGTTCCATGTATGGTATGAACGAGTCATATCACTTTGAGGGGGCAGTAGTCCGCACTTCCTCAAATGAAATTATCGTATATATATACAAAATGAAACGAATAATGGTATTCTATAAAATGGAATTACAGAAGCTTATATATAAAATAAATATCATTAATATAATATTTAGTTATAGTTCCATCATAATTTCCACCATAAGAGGTTGTAGTAGATAATTGAACAATCATCGTTTCATGAGGCGTTTGGTTGCCACCCACAGAAACATTATGTTAATCACCCATTAGATGGAGGTGTGTGTAAGTGTAGTTCGAATAATTATTATAAAAATATCCTAGTATATTTAGGATACTGGTTTTGTTACAAAATAAAATAATAATAAGAGTTTAGGGGTTGGAGAAGTAAAATAAAAGAAAAGAAGCTAAGAGAAATCGTTACCTTAAATATGGGTAACTCCCTTTGGTTTGAATCAAAAATAACTCTTGAAGTGACTTATGCCTTAGATAATGCTTCTAGTAGGAGGATAGGGATGTAGGGAGATTAATTTGGAAGAGGTTGGACGAGCCAAAATGCTTAAGAGGTGTGATGAATTGGTTAGAAGTGTTGTCCTTTTATAAGGGGGATGAGGGGCTCTTTAGAAAAAACTTAAAGTATTATTTTATAATAAAATCATATTCGGTTTATAATGGCTCAAAAGTCTATTATTCAAAGTCTAAGGTGGGGATAGGTCGAAAAAAACTTAACCAATAGGTTTTAGATAGGTTTTCTTCACTTTATTAACCTTATCTTTTAGTTTTAACTCTTAGTTAATTTGTTTGACATTTACCACGTCTCTTTGTATTTTTATATTATATGGTTAATAAACTTACTATAAACTTACAATCGACTCCAAAGTGGTCCATTAATGATACAACTATAATGATATAAGTCCTTTGGACTAACCTTAGATTTTTAGGAATAGAATATCAATTAATAATATAATATTTGTTTTAAAAACTCCTTTATGTCAATTTTGACACTATTTAATAATTGACTTTTCTTAAAGTCTTAATAACATTATTAATTAGAACAAAATTTATTTAATCAATAATAAAATGTCCTATTAACCAATAAAATATTTTCAATTCATTAAAAGTCTCAAATTATATTTATTTGGGTATTTATAATATCAATTATTTTATTATTTCAATAATAAGGTAATTACTGCATCATCATTGTGTCATAAATAAATTAACTTATTTAATGTCTAAAAATTATACATAAAATAAAATTATGTAGGAAATATTTTTATCTTTCTAATGAATATTTATAATCGAATTTATCTTATGTATAACCCTATATTAAAAATTCGTTAGTTATTAAACTTTGATTTTATCTCTTTTAACTCTTCTTTGAAGTAAATAATAATAAATGTCCAAATCTAATCTGAGTGGATCAAAGAGGTTCATATTTTATTACTAAGGTTGTGTTTGGTGGAATTATACTTAGACAATAGAATTAGGACTTGTGTTAGGGTAATAATAATATCATTTTTACCCTTAATTACCCTATTTACTTTTTACCGTGGTAAATAAAAGTAAAAAGTTACTATTCACCAAAAATTATTTTTATCTTATTGAACCAAATTTTACTTCTTGATATTAACTGTGCCACTCAGATTTTCTAAATTCAACACACAGAAGCGGTAAAATTAAGTTTTATGTGAATTTTCAAATTCTCCTATGAGGTGGGTAAAAGATGGTGGAAAGTTCAATAAAATTTTTGTATATCTAAAATTATTATAAACTGACTACAAAGAATTAAATTGAAATTATATAGGTATTATGTATCTATTTTGACATAAAATAATTTAAATAAAATAAATAATTATTTAAATAAAAATTCGGTTTTAAACTATAACTCAGTGTTTTTCCCTATTCATCAAAAATTAAAAGTTTTCAAAAAAATACCAAACATTTACCCTAAGATAATTTTGATATTCCAAATTCAATAATGAAGTATATTTTAACAAATTTAAAACATATAAGTTTCATTTATTAATTTAAAATTAATTTCCGCTGTCAAAACAAAAAGCGTGTTTTTAAGAAACAATAACTATCAAAAGATTGACACTTGTTTATGTCTGGTTTAAATGTGAAATTATGTCCAATGACCAACAGTAGATTAAATTGTAAAAATATATTCTAAATATAATTTTAAACCACTAAAATTAATAGTTTATCACTATTAATTATTTCAATTAAAAAATTTGTTTTTAATTAAAATTTAGTAATTTTCACTATTCATCAAAATCTCAAAGTTATCAGAGAAGTACCAAAAATTCACCCTAAGCTAATTTCGATATTCCGAATCCATAAATGAAGTCCATTTTGAAAGATAAAATGTATAAAATTTCAAAAAGTGGGTATTACTATTGACAACGACTAGTTTTATTGGTTTTGGTGTGTGTTAGAACTCGAAGTTGCGTACAACACACGCTACTGTATTATTCAAAGAGAAGAATACCGTGGAATCTTGGGGTGTTAAATTATACTCTACTTTAATAAATTGCATCCTCGCAATTTATGCTCAGTATTGTAAACTTGTGGTTGACATTTCAAAATATCTTAGTTGAAATCCCACATCAAAAAATGGATTAATGAGACCTCTATTTTAAATAAAGAGTGGTAAGTAAGAAGGTTACCGAAAATAACACATACTAGGGTTCCATGTAGGAAAATATGGATATGTAATAGAAATATAACCATCAATATCTGAGGGAGAGTGGTAGAGAACATGGCTATGAAAAGGCCAACAATCCCAAAGGCATAAATTTGTGATGATCTAAGGTACCATCTAGGACAACATTTTTGTTTTAAGTTCCTTTTATTAATGTTGAGGAATTTATTTATGAGATAGGATAAGATCATAAGGATATATACTTACTTTATAATTAGAGTTTTATCCATTAATAAATTTCTTCCACAAACTCATCTTTCACCCCAAAACATAATACAACTCAAAAATACTATATTTATCCTAATCGTATAGGGTTCCAAATATAATGAATTTGTAATTCACATATCAGACCCTTTAAAAAAAGAAAAATCATTATACTATCCAGGAACATCACATAGTCCAGTGGTAGATGATAAATCCCAATTGCACTATGGTTGTGGGTTCGATTCCCGCAGCTTTGTCCGTCACAACAGGTCGTCATAAGGTCCGTGTGTCGTCCTTTTATAAAAATCTAAAAATTACCTTTCAAACTTAATCCCTTCCAACATTTAGACTTATCCAAAATACTTCTGTAAATTCTCAGTCCAAAATTTATATGAAAGGTAAACATAATTTAGATCCTTTTTACCCCGTATGTGAATACCTTCATCATGTATTCCACTGAAACATCCTGAATTACCATAGAACCTTATTGATTACATTCATGCTCCATTATTACTTATAGAATATTGGATATACTTCATCCATCCTAAAATGTTGTAAAATCCAAAAATGATGGAATATACAAATCTTTAATCAGTTTCAAGGCAGTCAAGAATATCCAATATAATTTACCCAAATCAACCATATTTTATTCCAAAATCAGTACCTCAATATTAGGACCATATTAAGGATTATCTTTCCTTCAACCATGTAATTTCCAAAAGGTTTAACTCGTTGTAGAGTCACTTTTCTTAGTACCATAAAATCTAAAATCCTTAATGAAATAGTACTATAGTAAAATCCTTATTTATTTCCAGTACATCATTGATACAACACTTCAATGAAATAATTCCAAAATAACAACATAAGAACACTAGTCAATAATCTTCATCTCTGGTAGTATCATAACTTGATTATTATCCAATAGCGTCATTTGCGGCATAGTCTGATGACTGGGACATTGGTTCGTGTAGTGTCCAAAATCCCTGCAGATGAAGCATTGTATATTTGAAACCTTTTTCTTAACCTCACAATCACGAACGCAGTGTCCTTTTTCTCCACACTTATAACATACTCCCATTCCCTTCAAGAATTTTCCAAGGTGATTCTTTCCATAGTTATCACATATGGGAAAATCCTTCTTTACCTTCTTCCCTTTATCTATCTTTCTCTTTACCATCCTTTTCTTCTCTAGCTTCCCTTCAAATCCATAGGACTCCGAGAACTCTTTACTTATCTTATCAACACATGATAATATTTCTTCATATGATAATAATACATGGGAGACCATTTCCCTTCTAAATTCTAGCTTAAGACCATGAAAGATATGATCCTTCTTACTCTTTGGATCATGCGTATTTCTGGAGTTGTCATTCCTTCTACTGGGCACCATTTCTAAACAATGGAATACACTAGATTAGTTTATGAATAGAAATACCTAATCCCAAACTTGTAAAACACTTAACATAAATTTAATTAGTTTATGGATATAATCTATAAAAATGTCTTCTTTGAGGAAGTATATACTCATAAAACCTTCATAATGGTTTGTAAATAAAATGAGAATTACCCTAAGCATATTCCTTTGGAGTGTCGTAACCAAGAGTGAAGCAAGGCTCGTTGTTGTGCACCAATTCCTGTTTGAGTCTAGCTCAAAGCGGTGTTTTTGGGTTTTACCCCTAGGTACATCTGTGCCAGAGCCGCCTCTACCTACTCGTATCCAGACATGGATGTATTGCTCGGAAAACTCCCAAAATCTCTACAATACCAAAATTCTTGGAAGTTCTTCTATACTAATCCTCAAAGTCTATCTTAGGGCT
Organism: Viscum album; assembly: GCA_963277665.1. Lineage (NCBI taxonomy): Eukaryota > Viridiplantae > Streptophyta > Magnoliopsida > Santalales > Viscaceae > Viscum > Viscum album. The sequence continues at coordinate 1,868,497,013 of OY728120.1, read as the reverse complement.
ATGTGCTCTAACCAAAGTTTATCTAAATCTAGTTTCCAAGGTTTGTTCTGAACTTCCTATGATACCAACTGTAACGCCCCGACCCCAATTACCCAGAGTTGGTGCATTATTACATAACATTTCCATGATCACAAAAGATAAAGTCTCGAAAAACTGATTAGTTTAGTAGCCTTGGAAACACTAGATACATTCATAAGTCTTACATTGCATAATAAAGATAAAAACTACAACAAAATCTTGTCTTAATATTCCCTCATAAGATCCCTGCAGGTCATTCATAAAATACTTCTTCACATCCTGGAAGAAATAAAACATTGAAAGGCTTGAGCTCAGATGCTCAGTAAGGATAAAAATATAGCAGAAACTTTCTTAAATAAAAAAAAAAAATTTAAGACAATGCATAACTAAAACAAAAGCCTTTTAAACTTGAACTTCAACATAACAAGGAAAAAATAAATTGAAATAATGCCATTTACTTGTTCATAATGATATTCTACTTGTCAAATAATCACAATCAATATTAATAACCACTTTCATAATGATGAAATGCATAATGCCAGACTATCATAACCACGTAGCCAAGGCCTCGTGCCAAGACTAAAAATAAATTTTTTTCAAGGCCTCGTGCCAAGACACTAGTTTGTCTCATGAGAACTACTGATGTATCGAGGAGATATAGAGGGATCCACTGGTCACTTATTAAGTCCAATGCATTCCTCATATGAATAGGTTTAAACATAACACAAACATTCGTATTAAAACTAGCATACGAAATGTCAATACTTTCTCTATAAACCATGAATGGTATAAAAATAACACATCCATAGTCAAACATATCACAAAACCTTCAATACAATATGGAATATTTGTATCATAATAAATAAATTTAAAATAAGCTTAAAATCCATCAAATGATGTTGACATAAATGAAGTCAAAATCATTTGAGAGAAATATCTCTTTTTTTGGACTGATTCGTTTTCCTTTATATGCTTCATTACGTAAGCCATTTTTGTTATGGATAGGTTGTATCTTATTCATATCCAAAATTATATAAATTCCATAAACATTAATTTTAATCATCAAATGAGAATTAGTCTCTAATGGATATTATGGGGAAATGAATATCATCACGTTCGTGGAGACTGTAATCCATACGTATGCACGAATGGTACTTCCATTTCATTTTTCATTTTAAAAGGAATCAAAACCAAATGATAAATATGTATATTTTTATTCCATTATAAAAAAAATATCTTATATGCGTTACTTAAGTTCATTAACACCATCCTATATACGTTCCATGTATGGTATGAACGAGTCATATCACTTTGAGGGGGTCGTAGTCCGCACTTCCTCAAATGAAATTATCATATATATATACAACATGAAATGAATAATGGTATGATATAAAATGGAATTAAAGAATATTATATATAAAATAAATATCATAAATATCATATTTAATTATAGTGCCATCATAATGGCCACCATGAGAGGCGGTAGTAGATAATTGAACAATCATCATTTTGTGAGGCGTTTGGTTGCCATCCACAGAAACATTATATTCCTTACCCATTATATGGAGGTGTGTGTAAGTGTAGTTCAAATAATTCTTATAAAAATATCCTAGTTTATTTAGGATACTGGTTTTGTTACAAAATTAAATAATAAGAAGAGTTTAGGGGTTGGAGAAGTAAAATAAAAGAAAAGAAGCTAAGAGAAATCGTTACCTTTAATTTGGGTAACTCCATTTGGTTTGAACCAAAAAGGACTCTTGAAGTGCCTTATTCCTAAGGTAAGGCTTCTAGGAGGAGGAGAGGGATGTACAGAGATTAATTGGGCAGAGTTTGGATGATCCAAAAGGCTTAAGAGGTGTGAGGAATTGGTTAGAAGTGGTGTCCTTTTATAAGGGGGAGGAGGGGCTCTTTTGGAAAAACTTAAAGTATTATTTTATAATAAAATAATATTCAGTTTCTAATGGATCAAAAGTGTATTATTCAATGCCTTATGTGGGGATAAGTCTAAAAAACTTAAACAATAGGTTCTATATAGGTTTGGGTCACTTTATTAACCTTATCTTTTAGTTTTAACTCTTAGTTAATTTGTTTGACATTTACCATGTCTCTTTGCATTTTTATATTATATGGTTAATAAACTTACTATAAACTTCCAATAGACCCAAAAGTGGTCCATTAATGATAAAAATATCCTGATATAAGTACTTTTGGTGAACCATAGATTTTTAGGAATATAATATCAATTGATAATATAATATTTGTTTTAAAAACTCCTTTATGTCAATTTTGGCACTATTTAATAATTGATTTTTGTTAAAGTCTTAATAACTTTATTAATTTGAAACAGATTCATTTAATCAATCCTAATATTTCATATTAACCAATAATTTTTTTTAATTCATTAAAAGTCTCAAATTATATTTATTTGGGTATTTATAATATCAATTATTTTAATATTTCACAAATAAGGTAGTTACTGCATCATCATTGTGTCATAAATAAATTAACATATTTAATGTCTAAAAATTATAAATAAAATACCATTGTGTATTAAATCTTTTTATATTTATAATGAATATTTATAATCTAATTTATATTATGTACAACCCTATATTAAAAATGTTTTAGTTATTAAACATTGATTTTAACTCTTTTAATTATTCTTTGAATTAAATAATAATAAATGTCCTAATCTAATCCAAGTGGACCAAAGATGTTCATATTTTATTCCTAAGGTTGTTTTTGGTCGAATTATACTTATCCAATAGAATTAGGACATGTGTTAGCGTAATAATAATATCATTTTTACCCTTAATTACCCTATTTACTTTATACTGTGGTAAATAAAAGTAAAAAGTTACTATTCACAATTTTTTTATCTTATTGAACCAGATTTTAATCCTTAATATTAACCGTGTCTCTTTGATTTTCAAAATTCCACTCACAGAAGCGGTAAAATTATGGTTTATGTGAATTTGCAAATTCTCCTAGGAGGTGGGTAAAAGACCGTGAAAAGTTCAATAAAATTTTTATATATCTAAAATTATTATAAACCGACTCCAATGAATTACATTTAACTTATATAGGTATTATGTACCTATTTTGAAATAAAATAATTTAAATAATATAAATAATTATTTAAATAAAAATTCGGTTTTAAACTATAACTCAGTGTTTTTCACTATTCATGAAAAATTAAAAGTTTTCAGAAAATACCAAAAATTTACCCTAAGATAATTTTGATATTCCAAATTCAATAATGAAGTCTATTTTACAAAATTTAAAACATAGAAGTTGCATTTATTAATTTAAAATTAATTTCCACTGTCAAAACAAAAAGCGTGTTTTTAAGAAACAACAACTATCAAAAGATTAATACGTGTTTATGTCCGGTTTAAATGTGAAATTATGTCCAATGACCAATATTGGATTAAATGGTATAAATATATTCTAAATATAATTTAAAACCACTCAAATTCATAATTTATCACTATTAATTATTTCAATTAAAAAAGTTGTTTTAATTAAAATTTAGTAATTTTCACTATTCATCAAAATATGAAAGTTATCAGAGAAGTACCAAAAATTAACCCTAAGATAATTTTGATATTCCAAATCCAAAAATGAAGTCCATTTTGAAAGTTAAAATGTATAAAATTTCAAAAAGTGGGTATTACTATTCATAACGGCTAGTTTGATTGGTTGTGGTGTGTGTTAGAACTAGAAGTTGCGTATAACACATACTACTGTATTATTAAAAAAGAAGCATATCATGGAAGCTTGGGATGTTACTAAAAAGCCCAGTAAAGTAATGAACATAAGGATACATCTCAAGCACATGAGTTAGGAAGAATGACAAAATGATATCCAAAGCATGAAACTTATAAAATAATTTAATATAAGCATGGGATATTATAAACATGGAATCATATAAATCCGGCAGAATCATAAATCATATCTTTAGTATGGGTCAAGGCTAACCGCCAATCCCGTTTCCCATTTTAGTACGGGTCAAGGCTAACCGCCAATCCCATTTCACATCACATCTCATGAGACTTAACCTTACCCAATGCATTGGAGCGCTATCTGGGCGCACCCATCTCAACATATTCATGAATATTCTTACCACATAAATAATCTTAACACATAAATAATCATACATAATCAACCATACATAAACATAAGGTTACCCATGGAAAGAATTGGGTACCACAATCATGACATAAAACATATCCAATGGGCGTATCACGAAAGTGTCCCTAAAAGGAAGGTATTAGAACATAAATGGACATTAATAGGGTAAAATAGGCATATAACATGGTAAGTGGTTTCAAATATAAGTGACAACATATAAAAAATGTATTTTAGAAACATTAGCATTAAAAGATTTTTGTGCTGTTTTAAGGAAAACACTATAGAGATTTTCAAATAGAAAAGAGGACATTCTTTTATATAAAACCAGAATTGAACCAAGAAGGTTTTCATAATAAAAATAAATATTTTATAAATAAAATGGTGTTTTAAAACATAGTATAGAGCGCACTTGAAATTTGGGTAAATTTTTTGGGAATTTCCCTTAAAACAGGTTTTCTCATCGAAAAGTTCTAAGGAGGGAATCTTTCAAAACCATGTATATTCGCGAAAGAATGTGATGAAAGGGTATTGATATAAGAATATTGTAAAACTAACCAGAAGTCATAAAACTCACATAGATAGATAAGATAAAACCATTTTGAAAGAAGGATAAGGCAACCCAAAAGAACAAAGAAGGTTCAGGTAGAATTCGTTATGATTTTATCGGCATGGTGTCGTGTGTGACCAAGAGGGATTGATGACAGAGAAATTGGGTTTCTCATAACTTATAAATATAGAAGGAAGTATGGTGAAGGTTCTTAAACATACCCTATAATTTTATAGTACACATAAAAGGCAATTTATAGAGGACAATCTTGATTAAGAGAGAAAAGGGGAAGATCCCTTACCTTAAATCCGGTGGTGTTCTCCACTTGTTATTAATGACCCGAATAAACAAATTGGTATTATTAATTTATAATTCCATAACCTCTTATATATTTAATTTATTTATTATAACCCCTTTTAGTTCATTCAAAGCCTTTTTGATTAGTTATAAGGTTCAATTTCATTGTTCAAGCTCATTTGTTTACTTGGCTTTAAAGATCAGTTCACTTATATTCAAGTTTGGATTATATGCTAGATGAAAGTGGTTTTCCAGAATTGAAGTTATATTCTTTAGTTAATATCCAGGAAATTACATGGTTTTAATTTTAATTAGGTTACTTAGAGTGATGTTTAATTATTACATATATAACCTTAGTGATAACCGTTTTTGTTATTCGGTGGGTTTGATTACAAAGAATGTGTTTTGATTTATAACTTAATTACATTTGTACCAAAAGATTAAAAAACCAAAAAATAAGATATATTACATATATAATAATCTGGTTCAACCATAACACAAATGGTTTCATGACCATAATTAAAGATAATAATAGAAATTGATAAACCGTTGTCCTTGAATGTGCTAAATTAGCACATCTCAAACGACGATTCCATTTCTTTCAAATAAAAGGGGCGAGGAAAGGGGAGAAGATAATGAAATATACCACCAGTAGGAAGAAATTCCAGTACATTTATGTTACTAGATTTATCATACTATTATGGTTAAGGGAGGTGAGGAATGAAAATAAAAAAGAAAAGAACTTAAAAGAAAAGAACTTAAAAGAAAAGAAGAAATTTGGGAAGAGGAATTTACCTCTTGAGACTTCCTCCTTTGAGAACCTATTAAGGGGAGAGGTTTTGGTATTTTGAGGAGTCTGAGATCTTTTGGATGTGGGGGAGGACCTTGGGAAGATATTTGGGAATAATTTAGAGAAGTCTTGGAGATTGAGAGGAGTGGAGAGAAGAGTGAGTGAAGGGGGTTTTTATAGTGGAGGAGAAGAGGGATTTCATAATATAATAATCATTAATTTATTATTTCTTCCCAAGACAAGGAATAGTAAGTATTAAATGACCAATAATAGTTATTTTATCATGTGATCCCGAACTAAGTGGGATTACATCAGCAGAACATCATCAATGACTCAATTAATCCAATATTTAGCATTTATTGTGAATTATCAAATTCTACTATTCATCAAAAAGTCAAGTATTTCAAAAAAATCCCAAAAATTCACCCTAACCATTTTTCGATGTGTATAATCAAAAAATGAAGTCCATTTTTCAAAAATAATTTTCTAATTATGATTATTTTAATATTTAATTAAAATAATAATTTATTATCATAACCAGTTTTAAAACATTCATTAACTCATTCTAAAATATAGGTATATCATACTTCCAACTTGAATATTATTTTTATACCACCATAGGTGAGGTTAATATTCATTAGGGTATATAAATATTCATAAGGGTATGTTAATATTCATTAGGGTAGCTTACTATTCACGAAAAATTATTTTTGTTTCATTAGACTCCAAAAAACATCTTGAACACAACAGTGTATGTCGGATTTTCAAAATTCCAAACACAGAAGTGACAAAATTATGTTTAAAGGTCAGTTATAAATTAGTAGTTCATTATTATGTGATTTTATGGCATGTTTATAAGAATGGAGTATCCATTAAAAATGTTGGGTCGTTACATGGTTTATCTATGAAAACCAAGAGAACTTCCTTGCTAAGGTATTTCTAGTCCTAAAATTCACCCACAAAAGTTTCTTCCGAGATAATAAATTATTGTGAAAGAAATTCCATATATTTGAAGAATTTATTTTTTGAATTCCTATTTCCTTTCACAACCTTGAATGATTTCTTCATAGGTTCTTTATATTCTTCATTATATCAAAATTTATTTGGGAACATTGCTACGATATACACATCCTTTCCACATTGAATGTAATAAAATGGTTAATTTCTTTTAAAAATTAATTTTCCTTATTTGAGGTTATAGTAAACGAAAGAAATCAACTCATCAATTTCTCCATCTTTGAGATTATTATTAAATGAATGTTTCTTTATATCCTTAAATTCCTTCTCCTAAGAACTATATTTCTTTAAAGATTCTTTATCATTATTACTTATCTCATATATGACGAGAGTAGTATGAATACTTTGTAAAAACACTTTTTTAAGTCCTTGTATTATACTATAAATACATTACCATTGAAACATGATGGGTAATCTACTAAGTATCCTATTCATGAGCTTAATTTCATCAATGTTTTCTCCAAGTTTGTGGATATCCTATATAATGTTTCTCACTTGATCAAAGAATACATTAAAACACTCATTATGGGGTATCCTTATAACACATATGATATGTAAGGGTGCACATAAACTTATTATCTTATATATAACATTGGATAATGCTCCTCCCAATTAATTGAATCATTTTTCATTAAAATAATTTTCTCTTAAGTATTTTTTTTGATAAATCTATTTTCTCTATGATGTAAAAAATACCATGAATTATAGCCTTATAATCATCCATTACCAATGATTATAATTAGTTCTCTATTTGATTCTTACATATATGGAAATTGTTTTCATCAAAGATTGAAACCACTTTATGATTTATGTCCACTACCATCATTTTTAAGAGAGTGAACTCAACCAATAACCTTATGGATTTGATACCAATTTTTGGTTCTAGGAAAGTTAATATCCTATAAAAAAACTAATTATCTTATACATTTTATTTCATGATTTTTAAAATAAATTTCTATAAATTATAACAAAAAAAAATGCAGGGTTTAGTGTCTTTTGTAGTTTAGAAACATAATACAACAAATTAAATATAAACTACACAATATTTAATTTAATCTACATAAAGAGATATTGAATCCCATTTAAATTTTTTTACTACATAATATATCCTAGATAATACATAAAGAAATGGGGTGAGCTATGAAACCCAACAAGGGAACAAACATGTTAGAAAAATTTAATAGTTAAGACAAGAATAATAACATGATATCATAAAGAGAAAGATAATATATCATAAAATAAAATAATAACATAAGGAGAATAATATTATAACACTATGGAATAAATTTAATCTATCAAAAACCTAAAACATGACATCATAAGTATACGTCATGGCTCTCTATCAATACAACATAACATAATGTGATGGGAAAAGTACCCGTTCACCATACATGACATATTATGATATGAAAACATTAAAAAATGCATTTTGGGGATGTATAATTATAGGTTAAATATTTACATTCATAACATGTACAATAATATGTATTCTATATAAGGAATTTATACATAAATCATAAACATAGGAAAAACCCAAGAAAAGGAAATGGGTTGCATGATCTTGTCTTCACGTATATACAAATGAAATATCATACAAATTTCCATGAAAATAAATGGGTTGAATAATTTTATGATGTTCATAACCTATTAAGGAATCATATGTAATAAAAATAGAGTTCAAGTGAAGAAAATCCATAAAACAATAGTGGAGAAGAATGTTTGTAAATGTTCTTATTAAGATAGGTTTTAAGGAAAGAGTAATGAATATTTAAAGGAGGTAAGTACATAATATTTTAAATAAAAATTGATTGGTTACCCATAAAATATTTAATATTTTTATAATTCATTAAAGGGAAAAAACCTTAAAATATTAGAACATGTAATGAATAATAAATTTCCCTTTAATATTGTTTTATTTAGAGAGAAAACCAAGGATAGAACATAAAAAAACATGTAGAAACCTAGAAAAATGAAGAATAAGCTATATATATAATGTAAATATATAAAAAATATATAAGTATTTACTTAGGTTGATAAAGAGAAAATGGGATTTAGATAGAGAATAATTAAAAGAAAAGTGGGTGGTTTGGAGAGATCCCTTACCTAGGATCCCAAATTACTTTATATATGTGCCTAATACCCTAAATAATAAAATTAGATTTATTAAAAAGTTTATTAATAACCATTTTCATGTGTAATTTATTTATTATAATTATATTATTTCATTTTTAATAATTTCATTGATATATCATGTCTGTGTTCACTATCTTAAGGACATTTTTTCATGATTCCAAGGTTACTTCTGTTTATAGATTATTTTGTATGTTCTTAAGAAATTGTTCCATAAATTTAGAAGTGTAAATTTATGGAGTTAATTTGTTTAAAAAGTTTCAAATTTTCTTAATATTCAATAGTATTCATAAATAATCATGATTCATAGATTATAAATGATATCATTATACTACTAGTTCATTTAGGTGGGTTTTCAGACCATGGTGAAATTATTAGGTTTCATTAATCTTTATAACTATTTATCCATTCAAAAAGATTTAAATATTATTATTTAAATATTTTGATAATGTTTAACCATAATATGTGTGTATTAAAACTATCCATGAATTCATTGGAGAAAAATGAAATACATCATCCATAGAGGTGGTGAACCAACAAAAACATGGGTGATTGTTTCATTTTCAGAATGAGAGGTAGATAAATAATGAATATGACATTAAAATAATAAAATTTAAGTATATTTATGAAATTTATTTCCTTATTTCAATATGTATAGAACAAAGTTACGGGTGGTAGAAGAAGAAAATAATTTGAAAGGGTTTAGTTTAGAATATTACCTCTTTATTTGGATGTATTCTGTTAAACTACACCTCAAGGCTCTTTAGAATGGTCTTTAGTGAGACTATAAACCCTAGGACATAAGAAAGAGTGTTTGGGAGATATTTTAATTTTTTTCAAGTTAAAGAGTTTTTAAGGTGAAGATAAATGGATGGAGTAGTGTTCCATTTATAAGGGGAGGAGAGGAGTGTTTTTTATATAATTTTCATTAATTTATTATTATTTATCAAGAATAAAAATAGTGATAATTATTATGAATATATATATTATTTTGTGTATGTTTTACTAAGATAATGGTTAATTATATCATCCATTATGTAATTAATCATATATTTGGTTTATAATGTCAAATACCATATTTTGTCGTATTTCATTATTCACCAAAAATTAAATATTTTCATAAAAATACAAAAAAATAACCCTAGGATAATTTGGTCATGATATTTCCAAAAATAAAACCCATTTTTCAAAATATTTATATAAATATAATAAATTTAATTATTAAATTAAAATCCTTATTTATTGAAAAATACCAATTTTTATGACATAACTTAATTTCCGAACCTTATAAAAATTACTTGTAACTTCATAAAATCGTATTATCATTTATATATAAATAAATTGTATTTTACAAACCCACTTTTATGAATATAGAATTTATTTCATATATCATCCCCACTAGGTTAAATATCCTGATGGGGGAGGTGAATTAGGGTATGAAAAATTAAAACCCTCCCCCCTTTTGGATCTTGTTTCATCATTAAAAAAACTATCTTCTCTCTTACTCCTATAGAAATATATGTGAAGAAATTAAAACATGAATGAGACACAAAAATTTTACTTGGTTCAACCTTAACTGGTCTAGTCCAGGGAGAATATAAAGGCAATGTTCCAATGTTACAAATCTATTATAGTGCACGCTATTACAATGTTAAGAGAAGACTCACTATCCCTCTAGTTTAAAACAATTCTAAATTTGAAAGTGCACCATTATCATTACTGTAGGGAACACATTTATCCTATAGAATATTCCTATAATGATTTTTATGAGCTCAGATTTGATTCACAAATATATAAGTGTGTCATAAAGCTTTGTTTTTACCTAAAAGATGAAACCCACTTTATAATGTACCATTTTCATTGCGAAAATACTTTTCTTGAACTATTTTTATTCCATTAAAAACTCATTTAATACCTATTAGAACTCCCCATGGACTATATAGAGGTATTTATTCGTTAACTACCTTTCATTGAAGAATATATTTTCCTCACGAACTCCTCCTCCTTCAATAAAAAAATATTCTATGTGGTCAATCCACCCTTATTAACTATACTACTTCATGAACCAACATCCTTTATGAACTAAAATCATTTACCAACCAAAATTAGACTAATACAAAGTTCTATAGTGATGATATTTTACTATGTATATTTATCTACCTCCAATTATGTGATTTTAGGTCCTTATATGGTAAAAAAACCCCAAAAAACTTACTAATCGCAATTATGATAAATACCTTCTTGATTATCCTCCACCATGTACTAAGCCTGCTATGTGATTTTAATAGTGAATAAAATTATTTTTGGTTTCCTAAGAATCAGCATATTTAAATCATAAATGGTGATTCCTCTGTTTGAACTCCTTTTGTTCATATACATGCAATGTGAGTTCAAACTCTTGACAGATTTTCCCTCCCATGAACCCCACATAAATCTTTTGAGCTCCCTTTTCTATCACCACATACTCACTATATAGTTTTTGAATGGATAAAACATCCTTTATGGACTCACATAGATACTCTGTGGTCCTTCAACATTATATGCGTGAATCCTTCTTTTTTCCATAAATTAAACTATAAAATTTTATACACAAAAATTTGGTAATCATATGGAAATTCTACAACATTGAAAACACATTTTTTGGAAACAAACCTATGGGATATTTTTCAATTTTTTTTTTCAAAAAACACAATCAAACCCAAAATATTTAAACACTAACAAGATGGATTTTCCTAAAAATAGCCCCATTTGGGTTTGTTTAAAATACTTCAAAACCAATTGAAAGATTATATTGACAAGAAATACCCCAAAATATTCTTCAAATAACATTAACACTCTAATATAATATAAAGAAACCAAATATTTACTCAACATGTACACTAAGCCCACATGAGCCAAGCTCAGTGAGAGAAATAAGAGTAACATGAAAAGTTCATCATTTAAATTATTCATTATCGATACCACATAATTCCACTTATTATGCCTTTCTCAACACCAACTATTCTTGAAATCCAAACAAATTTCTTAATTTTTTAGTGATTGATCCAAATGTTTCACAATATGTGGTGTAAAAGAAGACCACTTTCTTCAAACAAAAATCATAAACTAATTACATCACAAACCCCATATGTGATATATAATCATTAAATAAACTACTTTAGCATCATTATATATATAAAAACCCCTTTTTTAACTTCTCTTACTATCATCTTATCTCCCTTTCATGATCAATACTTTTCTCTTTTTATTAACTAACCCAAAGGCCACTCATTTGTGGTCTGCAACATGGTAAGGAACCCATATCAGAACATTGAAAAAACACACCATACCTTAGTGAGAGGGGGTCCCAAAATCTATAATGTTTAACTATGTAGAGTTAACTAGACTATAAGATCAAATCGTTATTGTTCAAATAAAGTTTTGGTTATGGCCATTATTTGGATGTCTAAAAGCTATAGTTTAATAGGTACATACTCCAAATTCATTAGCCCGTGGTCCAATTTCTCCTTGATAAAGTGTTATTTGATATCAATTTTCTTTGTCATTGAGTGATGTAGTAGATTTTGGATAATATTTATAGAAATTTAATTGGCATAATAGATTTATACTAAAGACTCAAATTCAACTCCCATATGATCAAGCTTCTAATTCATACATAGTAATTGTAGGAAATATTTCCATAATATATTCATTTTCTACAGTGCTCATAAAAATGAAATCATATTTATTTCTTAGCTAAGAAATATGAATTCTTCCAAGATAGAATGCACCACTTGATGTTGAATTTTTATCCTTTTTTGAACCAGTCTAATCTGTATCTGTATAAACCAATAACTCTTGTTGATATTTTTCATTATATAATAAATCAAAATCCACCAAGAATTTGATATACTATATTATTTTATTCACTACAACCATATGTATTTCTTTAGGATTTATTTGATACCATATCACTTGATATGTATATAAAACAATATCAAGTCATGTAACTATTAATTATAAGAAGTTTCTAATGACTTGTAGGTATTCAAGGACATTTACCACTTTCCCTTCATGATCCGGTGAAAATTTCATCTGTGTGGAAACTGGATATATAATATTTTTGGAATTATACCTTCTAAATATTATTATAAACTCCTTAGAATATCTATATTGAGAAATGAACATACCATTCCTTCCTTATATCACTTATAGTCTAAGGAAAAAAAATCAGGTCATCAATCATTAACATTTCAAACTCTCTCTTCATGAATTTTTACAAGAGTTTGTATCATGATTCATCCACTCCACTAATGATTTTTTCATCCACATAGACTAAGAAAATCATCCTTTTATTAATATATTTTTTTAAAATAGAGATTTTAATTGGCTCCATCACAAATAAAACTAAAATTCATCAAGTACAGATAAAGTTTTAAATATCATTCTCTCAACGTCAACTTAAATCCACAAAAATCCTTCAATAATAGAAAATTTTTTTTTTCAATTTTTTTGACAAGAAAACAACATGGTTGTTAAATATAAACCAATTCTTCCAATAATTAATTAATAAAATCTGAAATTACATCCATCTAAAAAACATTAAATTTTATTTTCAATGCTTTAGTAAAAATAGATGAAGTATTTCCAACCGTGTTAAAGGTGAAAATATCTCAAAAACATAAACACCCTCAATTTGGGAGTACCCCTTGCACACGAGTAATGATGTTTTTTTTCAAATCATCATTCCATATTCATTTATTTTGTAACAAAATACCAATTTAGATCTGATGAAATCTTGTCTCTCAGCCTTGAAAAAATCTCCCATGTGTGATTATTTTCGATTTGTTCAATCTCTTTATTCATCACTTAAACCCAATTATTATATTTTGAAGCTTCTATTTTTTGGATCTACCTATGATATGAAAGATGATTTATAAATATAATTAAGTCTCTTTAAATAAATTGGTACTATATGATCACCAATGATGTTTTTATTTTGATTTTTAGCTTAGTATTTTTGATATTGTATAGATATAGGCATAACTCTAATCTACTCATCATTTGAATCATCATAATAATCAACCTCAACTACTTGTACTCCCCCTAAGCTTGTCAACTCTTCATCATAATCCTCTAGAAAATTTAAAATAATTTTCTGAATATTCTGATCATTATTCAACAAAATAACATCATTTATCTCAAAAAAAATTCCCAGATTCTTATTGAAGCATTTATATGATTTTACTTTTCTTGAGCATCCAAGGAAAACCCCATCATCTATACATGACTAAAAATTCATATGTTTATCATTACTGAGAATGAAACATTTACTTCTGAAAACAAGAAAGTACTTTAGCATTAGATTCCTTCCATACAAAAACTCGCATAGATTCCTTTCTTCTGTAGGGCACAAAAAATCACTATTAGATATATAACCAATGTCAAGACTAGTTCATTATAAAACTTGTTTGGTATTTAATTTTTAATTATCATTTTTTCTATGTTAGTTATGATCAAATTCCTCTTCTTAAATACAAAATTTTTCTATGGAGTTATCACTATTGAAAATTTGTGCCTTATCCCATGATTTTAAAGATAATAATCCACCCGGATATTGGTAAACTCCATGCAATTACTGGTTTATAATTTTAGAATTTTATAACCAATCAAATTTTTTACTTGCCTATGATATTATGTTATGAAATTGATACCTCAAACTTGTGGGTGATGACTAAAACCCATGCCATTCTACTATAATAATCAATTAAAGGATCATAGTATCTATTTCCATCAATAACTGTTGGTGATATAGATCAACAAGAATCAATATACACTAGTTAAAATACTCTTTTTGAACTTTTCAATTTTTCCTCGTATATCTGTTGAGATAATTTACTTTATTAGAAAGCATCTCACGTGTGATTATAATCACCTCATTGCTTTGGGAGATCTTGAGAAGTATCACATTTTCACAGGTATTCCAATGATGGTTGGATAAAATTGAAAAGTTACTTATGAAACAATCTATTATCTACCACCTTAGTTAGAAAACACCATTATTTATCTCCACTCACATGTTATGTATTCCCATTTATGAAATATCATGTCTTTATTACACATTAATTCATGATTTATTACAAAAGAGTACACATAATACAACCCAGAAGATCCAAAAGTCTAGTGTCTTTGGGGATTTCAGTACAATACATAACAAATTAATAGGGGGTACATCACTGTAATGGAAAACTTCATTAACATTGTCATATTATTCCATCTTTCTTAAAACCGTATGGGATAACCTGGGGACATACATAAGAAATGGGTGAGATAAAAATCCCTGTAAGGGAATAAGAAAAAAATAACATTAAAAAATAATTACATGTTAGACAATATGAATATAAATGGGACATAAAAGTGGTTAGAATAATAAAAATTAATAATGGAACATGATATAAAATTATAACATAATAGAAACATGGGAGTGTGGAAACATATATAATCATGACATCATAAGCACAAGTCAATGTTGACCACCAAGACAACATAACATAATGTTCTTAGTATAACCTACCATGCACCATACATGGAATCTCAAGAGACTAAAACATTACCCCAAGAATTAGAGAAATATCTAGGCACACTCATCATGTAAGCTATAACGATCTCACCAGACACTATCTGGGTGAACCCATCATAATCATATCATGTTCATACATAAGAGTGACACATAAATCATATAACAGAAAAAAAAATTCCATAAAATTTAATCCCATGATTAGGTATTATGGGATACATACATGTAAGAACCAAATTAAATAAGTATATGAATGTCTATGTGAATAACCTTGAGTGAAATTCGTGATGGTATTCACAACAAAAAGGTTTAGCATCGAAACATCACAATGAAAGTTTAGCATCATAACGATAGTACATAAAGGTCATAAAATGGTTTAATGATAGATAAATATGTATCTAATAATTTTATTATAAAATTTGATGTAATATGGATATATAGAAACATATAATAACATTAGAAACTGTAAATAAAAGGCATAAAATAAAGAGGAATCATGAATAAAGAGGAGAAAGAGAGGATTTTGGAATAATAACATCTGAGGTAAATTAAATAATAAAAGGGGATAAGTGATATATAATTCAAATAAAATTAAGTGGAAATTAGATGGATATTTATAAGGTCTTGAAAAAATAACCAATTTAGTTCAAAAGTTTTAAAATAAAGAATGTTCATGAATTGAAAAGAAGAGGGAGAGGTCCCTCACTTCTGGTATGGAAAAGCATGAGAAAATTTCGGTAGAATAATAAGTGTACATAAATGTTAATGAGAGGTATTAATTATAATTATAGGGGTATATAATCACATGGAAATAAAAATTAATGTATGATGTATTTATAAAAACATACCCAAACATGATCAAATGGAAATGAAGAGGCATAACATAAAAGAGGATCTTGAAAAGAAAGAAGAGAGGAGGATACCTTACCTTGAGAGGGTGATTCAAAAAGCATGGGAGGAGATTATTGGGAGCTTGGAGGAATCTTAAGAGGAATCCAAAGAGTTTATGGAAGAGTAAATACAAGATAATATACTTTTTCGTGAATATTAATGGGAGATTGGGTGAGTTTATGTAGGAAAAGAGAGGGAATTTCTTTATTATTTCACAAACATAGGTTTTGGACTCAATACAATAAAATTACCAAAACCACAACCCTTCACATAGTTTTTCCCATTGTTTTTGAAAAATAGGAGTTATTTTAATTATTTTATAGGAAAAGGGATGAACTCATTAAAATATTACCCTTGATGATGTGGAAGTGAGTAATTTTCACGAAGAAATGGTTTTAGAAACATAAAATATAATATAGGTTTTGGAGGATAAATAAAGATTTATAAAATTATGAAAATTACCTCAAAATTAAATTATTTTAAATTGGAAACATAAATTTGGTCATTGATAAAATTTATATAATTTATTACATCAATTTTTGGTCATTATGATGTCATAATACAAACTATATATTTATACTATATTTAATTTTTACCTGAAACATAGACTTTCTCAGAAAATTATAATAAATTCACCATTGGATAATTTCGATGCGATGATTAAAAAAATAATATTTATTTAAATATAATAATTATATAAATATATTAATTTTATCTTTTAAAATATAAAACAATATTATTGAGAAATAATGGTTTTTTGATTAATAACAATTTTCAAACCCTTAAAACAATTACATCTCACTTCATAACAATTATATTATAATTTATAATTTATAAAAATTATTGAAAATTAGTATTTTCTTCTAATTTTTTTTAATATTCATGAATTCATCAAAAGTAATTTCTTAATGTAAATTTCATATTACACAAAAATACAAATTGTGTTTTGTCTCCTTAAAAATTAATTTTTATCAAACTCATTACTTAATCATTTATAAATTAAAAACAAAAAGGAATAAATATAATAATTTTTTAATTAAAAAGGAAATATAAATATTTATACTATTAGGGTTACCCCTTTTTTCCTTGTTAAATTATTATTATTATTATTTACCCTTAATTAACTTATTTTACTTTTACTACGGTAATAAATATTTAGTGTAGTTACTATTCATATTGTACAAAAATTAAGTTGAACTTATTATATAATATTAATTATAATGACTAAAAATATGGAATCCATTTTATTAATTAATAGAGTTGTAATAATTTAATTTAAAATAAAACCCATAGGCACGATGGAAAGCAGTTTTCCAAAAAATGCATTTTCAAGGGAAATATGATTTTACATTAACTCTATAACTAGTAATATTCACTATTTGAATTTCAATTCATAATCGTAGATATATAATAATTTTTTGAAAATCATTTCTAGTTATGGTTTATTTTAATTAATTATAAAAGAGAAACATTAGGCATTTTAAAAGAGTTTTCTGAAAAAAACTTTTCTAAGACTAAAAAATATATGTATTAAAATTAGGTATAAATATGATTTAAATAAAATTAATTGAATTAAATATAAATAAATTATTTTTATGTTACACTGAAATAAAATTTTAAAAAATATTTCACTTAATTTATCAAAATGAATGAAGATTTTATATAAAAATTGTATTTTCACTATTCCCTGAAAAATCTGTAGTTTCTAAAAAATCACAAAATTTCACCCAAAGTTAATTTTGATATTATTATATAAAAAATTTATCTCATTTTATAAATTTTTTTTCTATATTTTCTTTATAATAATTATAATGTGTTTTTTCACAAAAATAAATAAAAATAATTTTTGAAGAAAACATATTTTGAAGAACAAAAGGACATTACCCAAACAATTGAGTGATTGTTTAAAAATAATTTATCAATAAATTTAATGTGAATTGGATATATATATATATATATATATTTCATAAGGTAATTAATCCTACTAATATACAAAAATTTAATGGAATGGTTAAAACATTCATATTTAAATTATCATTATTTATTTGGGTTCGGTGTTGCATATCACATACGCTATTAAACATAGTTATGTATTTTAAAAACTAAGGGTATTAAATTATTCTCCCCTTTTAGTAAATTGGATCCAAATTATTTAAAGTTTAAATAAGAGGGAAATTTTATGAAACATAAAAATATATTTATTGAAAACCCACATCATAAAAAGGGTTCATAAAACATCCACTTGAAAATAGAGAAAGGGAAGTATGAAGGTGATCACATAACTAGGTTTCCAAGTAAGAGACCATTACTTAGAAGTGATAATATAGAAATGAAATAGAAAAATATCATCGATACACTAATATATTGTGATAGACAACATGGTACAGAGAAATGTAATGACATCAATCCATAAATCTATGATGGGTAAAATGACTATCAATTAATTGAAAATGATCATAATTTGACAACATTTTGGTTTTTGGATTATTTTCCTAGATTTAGGTAATTAATTTACCATCTAGACTAGGAATATATAGAAATATACTTTAATTACAAGTATAATTTCATTATTCAATTAATTTATACTACAATATCATCTTTTCTCCAATCGATGAATACTCAAGTTGATTTTTAATGCCTGAATCACTAAAATAAGCTTCTAAAGGATCACATAACACACCAAAGAATAAAAATATATTCCTCCTATCCTTAATAAATCCAAAATGGTTAGCATAAACTAGGATAAAAAATAAAATTAATAAAGATTAATACATTAATCTCTAAAATTCCACAAATAATCCCAAAGGTCTAACATTAATCATTCCTTAAATAAATACCCATATATCCCAAATAATACTAATAACCACAAAATTAAATAAATTTTTAACATAAAAGGTTTTATTATACCCATACGATTACACCTCCAAAAACATTATATCATTATTCCCAAATAATCCTTTATATTAATTCCAATGGGTATATATACCTTAACCTAATAAAAAATCTTCTAAAATATCATTAATCACCTCAAAATCTAAAATATTTGATCCTGTAATATGTTTCCCAAAATATCCTTAATCATACTAAACATCCATCACCTAAATCTTCAAAAGTTGTATCAATTATTTCAAATATAATATTAGACTTAAACATATCATCCCATGAATCTTTAGGTTTATCCCAATATCAAACACAAATCAAGGGTCACCAATAACATTATCACCAAATCAAGTTGATAGGTTATCATTACTATTGAAAAATATTTCAAATATTTAAATAAAAACTAATATGGAATTATCCTTAGATGTTTAATTATTATTATATCCAGAATGTAATTGATATACTACTTCTACAACATAACTCTCAAATACCAATACATTGAAACATTAATCCTTACACTTCAATGATTTCCATAGCATATGTATTTCCTTAGTCTAGGATTTAACCATTGGATTAGACCATTCTCCACACATAAGACATTAAAAAGGGGTTTCATAGGATTTAATCTATTCCCTTATATCATACTCTTCATTTTTTATAAAATAACTACTTTATGCCCTTTTTTTACGCACTTGAAACACCTTCAATTTCCTTTGTGGAATTTCCTTGGAGTTCCTTTGGGAAATTTCCATTAGTGCCTCTTTAAATATTTTTGACATTAAGGAAACTAAATATTCTTCCCTTTATATTATTTATTAGTTTAACTTCCTTGATACTTCATCCTCATATTATTTGATGAATTTGGAAATTCAACTATGTTCCATTTTTTAATTGTGATTTTTGATATATATATTTTTATAATCAAAATATTTCTTACATGATCTCCTATCATGTTAGGAATATCATTTGGGAAATCATCATATTTATCATCACATTGGTTTTTGACTTGGTTATTTATATTTCCATCCATTGACTATAACAAAAGGAAAATTTGGGATGAGTAATTTTAAACTATTAAACACACAACAAGGAATAATATAACATTAAAGGGATAAATTATAAGTGAAATTTATTTATATAACTTATGAAATTTATGGATTATATTTATGTTATCCCTGATCTATTTGCTATCACAAACTATTATGTGTATTCTTGTTCCCTTAATAATGGTTTTTCATGAGAATGTGAATTTACTAAAGAATATCTCCCAAGAGTGTCAAATCAAGTGCGAATCTTGGCCCATTTTCATGCATTAGTTCCTGACCAAGTCTAGCTCAATATGGTGTTTTTGGGTGTTTCACCTAAGTATAACTATACTAGAGCCACATCCACTTATAGTATCAAAAGATGGATTTATTTTATTGGAAATCACTTAATCTATACTTTACCAAAACTAAGGGATATTTTCTTATGTTTAGTATTATACCTAAGGATTTATCTAGAATTTTATAATCCCAATATTAAAATAACTAAACTTTCCTTTGATACAAATAGTGACAACCCATGCATTTATTACATGTTATT
Organism: Viscum album; assembly: GCA_963277665.1. Lineage (NCBI taxonomy): Eukaryota > Viridiplantae > Streptophyta > Magnoliopsida > Santalales > Viscaceae > Viscum > Viscum album. The sequence goes on along the minus strand of OY728120.1, from coordinate 1,868,476,169 downwards.
TCTTTATTTATTACATAAGAGTACACATAATACAACTCAAAAGATCAAAAAGTATAGTGTATTTGGGTAGTTAGGTGCAATACATAACAGCTTCATAGGGGGTACATAACCATTATTGAAAATTTCCTTAATATTCTCATATTTTTCTCTCTTTCTTAAAACTGCACGAGATAACCTAGGGACATACATAAAAAATGGGTGAGCTAAAAAGCCTAATACCAGAATAATCAAATAATAAAATTAAAATGGAACTATATGTTAGAAAATAGGCATATAAATGGGAAAAAAAGGGGTGAAAATAGTAAAAATTAATAATGATCTATTATATTTCATGATAACATAATGAAAACATGTGAATTTGGAAATAAATTTAAACATGACATCATAAGAAAAATTCAAGGTTACCCATTGACAAAAATAACATAACGTGATTTGGTTAAATTACCGCACACCATACATGGAATATCATGATACTAAAATATTAACCTATGCGTTAGACTACTAATTGGGTTCACCCATAATGTAATCTATAACGGGATCACCCAATTCTATCTAGGTGCAACCATTATAATCATATCGTGTTCATGCATAAGTGTGCCACATAGATCATATAACATAAAAACATTTTTCATCCCATTTAATCCCATTATTAATGATTATGGATTAAATATTTGGAATTACCAAGTAAAATAAGCATAGGTATATCTAAAAGAATACCCTGGAGTGGAAATAGTGTTTTTATTCATAATAAAAATGTTTGGAATGACAAAATAGCAGTGAAATTTTGACAGCCTAGCAACAGTACAGAAAGGTTCACAAAATGGTTGAATGAAAGATAAAGGGATATATCATAATTTATAAATAGAATGGGTAGTAATAGGAATATTTATAAACATATCCAAACATTATTAATTGTAAATATAAGGTATAAAATGAAGAAAATTCTTGAATAAATAGTAGAAAAAAGGATTTTAGTATAATAACAGCTTAGATAAATTATATAACGAGAGATGATAAATGATGTATTAGTAAAATAAAATAAAGTGGATATCATATGTATATTTATAAGTTCATGAAAAAATAAACAATTTATATTCAAAAGTATTTAATTTTATTGAATTGAAAAGAAGAGGGGGTGGTCCCTCACTTTTGGTACGGAAAATTGCATGACAATTTAGGCAACATAACGAGTGTACAAAATGGTTCATACGAGGGATTAATTAGAGTGAAAGGGGTATTTAATCACATGGAAATAAAAATGGAATTGAGAACTATTTAGAAAAACATACCCAAAAATTAACAAATGGAAATGAAGTGGCATAACATAAAATAGGTGCTTGAATATAAAGAAGAGAGGAAGACCCCTTACCTTAAGAGGGTGATTCCAAAAGCATGGGAGGAGATAATTTAGAGATCGAGGAACCTTGGGAGGACTCTAGAGAGGGTAAGTAAGATTAAATATGTTTCCTAGGGGTTTTTATGTAACAGTAATGGGAGGTTGGGTAGGATTATATAGAAAAGGAGAGGAGTGTTTATTATTTCCCAAACTTAGGTTTTGGACTTTATTCAACAAAATCATAAAAAACACAAAACATACCATGGTTTTTTCCCATGGATTCAGAAAAAATGAAGTTTTTTTAATTATTTTATAATTAAAAAGTCAGAAATCATTAAAATAGTACCATTGGTGATGTAGAAGTGTGTCATGTTCATAATGAAATCATTTTAAAACCACAGAACATAATATATGTTTTAGAGGATTCATAAAGAATTTGTAAAATTAATAAAATAATCTCATAATAAAATTATTTTTTGAAGGGTAAACATATATTTGGTCGTGGATACCCTTTATATTATTTATTACATCACTTTGGAGACATTATGATGTCATAATACACACCGTATATTTATATTGTATTTAATTTTTACCTAAACATTCGAATATCTCAGAAAATTATAAAAAATTAACCATTAGATAATTTCAACATGATGATTCAAAAAATAATATTTATTTTATCAATATAATTATATAAATATTTAAAATTTCACTTTTAAAATACAAATCAATATTTATTTAGAAATGTTTTTTTTGAAAAATAATAGTTTTCGAACTCTTATAATAATTACATTTGACTTCATAAAAATTATAATGTCATTTATAATTTATAAAAATTATATAATAGTATTCTTTTATTAAAATATTATATATTTTTATAATTTATGAATACATAAAAAGGAATTTCTTAATCAAAATCTTCATATTACACAAAAAAATCAAATTGAGTTTTGTCGCATTAGAAATTAATTTTTATCAAACTCATTACATAATCATTTAAAAAGTAAAAACAATAAGGGAAAAAATTATAATTATTTAATTTAAAATTAAATTTAAATATTCATACTATTTGGTTTACACTTTTTTTCCTTGTTTAATTATTATTATTATTATTTACCCTTAATTAACTTATTTTACTTTCAATACGGTAAAAAAAATTTACTTCGGTTACTATCCATATTTTCTAAAGGTTAAGTTGAACTTATTACCTAATATTAATAATTATTTTTAAAAATATGGAAAAAATTTATTAATTCATATATTTTTAATAATTTAGTTTAAATTAAAACCTACTAGCACGATAGAAAGTGGTTTTCTGAAAAATTAATTTTTCAAGTGAATAATTATTTTACATTAAGTCTATAACTAGTAATATTTATTATATGAATTTAAATTAAAAATTATATATATATATATATATAATATACAATTTTAATTTAAATCATTTCTAATTAGGGGTCATTTTAATTAATTATAATGGATAAACATTATTCATTTTAAAATAGTTTTCAGAAAAATGTGTTTTTAATCCTAAAAATAAACAAATACTAAAATTAAGTATAAATCCAGTTTAAATGTAATTATTTGAATTAAATATAACTAAATAATAATTATTTTACCTTTAAATAAAATTTAAAAAATTATTGGGACTTAATTTAACAAAAGAAATGAAAATCTTATATAAAAACTGTATTTTTCACTATTCACTAAAAAATCTATATTTTCTGAAAAATCCCAAAATTTCAACCTAATTTAATTATGATATGTTGATATAAAAATAGAACCCATTTTATAAAAATATATATATATGAATTTTCTAGAGAATAATTATAATATTTTCTCACAAGAATAAATAAAAATCATTTTTGAAAAAAGCGTATTTTGAAGAACAAAAAGACATTACAAAAAAAGATAATTATTATTTATGAAAATATTTATCTATAAATTAAGTATTTGTATGAAATATATATAATTACTAAATTAGTTAATCCTACACATATAAAAAAATTTAATAGAAATTTTAAAAGAGTCATATTTAAATAATCATTGTTTGTTTGGGTTTTGTGTTGCGTATCACATACACTATCGAACATAATTTTATCTTTGATTTTTATTACCATAAGACACTTTATAATATTACCATAATTTAAAACTATACCATATTTTCCCTTTAAGGTACACATCTTCTTGGTAAAGATTATTTTATTTCCCAGGTCACACATTTGTCTGACACTAAGCAAGTTGTGACTGAGGTGTTCAACGACCAAAAAAATTACGCGTCTCATATATTTTCTAGAAAACATGGCTTTTATTATTCCAATAATCTTCAATAATTTATCATTTAAAAATGTTACAACACCTTTTTGTAACCGTGGGTTCCCTATACACAACTTAAATATTACTTTTTTAATTACCATATCATGTATATAATGAATTATCCATGATGTGTTCATACCATAATTTTATTGATATTTATATGATCACTATTAAAATTGTAATGTCTATAGAATATTTTTCATATCAAAGGTTTATATAAGTTACTTGATATAGTTATAACCTTCAAATACCATGATATTAATCATAAGTATATGTACTATAGTAAAGATACATTATACTGACTTGATAGAGATGATGTCTGAAAATTAGGTGTTGGGAGATCATAAGCATTGAGACCTATTTTCATGAAGTTAACACTTGGTGATATCAATTAGAAGAGATAATGAGGGCTGACATAATAATAAAAAAACCACATGTTTTTTATTTCATTGGTAGTCCTTATATGAGAATACATGTATCAGTCTTTCAAATTAAGATCTTTATCATTGTGTATCATTTGATTAAGAAATCTTATGCTTGATAAAAACATGGAATTTTTTTTGTGGAGAGGTAGTTTTTGTTAGGTACATCATTGGTGTTATGAAATTGATTTAATGATCAAGATACTTTTTGTTTCTTATAAAAGGATGAGATGTCTCAGGCCTATTTGACTGGGATGGTAGTACCTTTACTAAATCCTTGGGAAAGGTGATTTATAGAAAGTATATCTAGTAAGTTCAATGAATAATAAAGCAAGATAGGATGATGAAAAATAGTGTGCCTCCTAGTTTATAAGATATCATGAGGCAAAGATATTATACTATACAATGTGTGTTCGTAGGAAATGTTGTTTTTTCTATAACACTTTTATTTCTTATTAGGGGAATTAATGAGTTTATAGACTCATATCATAGTCTATGAATGGTATTCACTGATTTAGATATAATATCCTAGAGTTTCACACACAAAACATATTTAGAATCTTTGAAAATTATAGTGAATTAGAGTTTAGGAAATGGTGGACCCCATGATGTTGGCTGGGTAATGTATAAGTTTATACAATCACAAAGGAAATAAATAGATTCAATATTATATGTTCTTAGAATAATATACATTGAATTTATTTACTTATTATATTCACAAGATATTTAATGAGTATAATGAAAAATATTTTTTGAATGAATATTAAATATTTAAAATTAAAGGATTTATTTAATATTTATGGGAGAATCAAGTCAAGTTAATGACTCATATTTTTATAATGTAACACAAGTTATGTTTTATAATCATGTGAAAAAATATGCATAACATTTTTGGAAAGTTTTAAGTGCTATTTATATCATTCTTGTACAATAAATGAATTGTCTAAGTGAAAATTTTAATAATTTTAACCTAAGTATATAAACATTTTAAAGGCCCAAAATGAGGAAACAAGTGTTTTCATGGTTTCTCTCTCTTTCCCATATCTTGAGTCCTAGAGAGAGAAAATGAAGGGAAGATAAAAAATATCTCTATCTGTGTTCAAGGATTGTTAGCTAGATCTCCCGTGATTAAGACGATGTCGAATAACATATGATTCTCTATAATAAAACCCACATTTCAAAGGTTAATGATCAATAAAGCTTTTGGAACATGTTTGGAGAATATAGAGGGCTCTGAGTTCTGTTTCTTTATGTGATGATCACCTAAGATAAGAAAAACATATTTTTGATCGAAATTGGATGAGGTATGAACCCAATTTAAATTTTCTCTCTTAATACATCATACTTAATTAAATTTCACATGATCTGTGGATGAATTTAGTATGGGGTATAATAGATTTTATGTTTCTAGAAAAAAATATGAACCTGAAAATTTTAGTATACCATATTTCACACATTCACTATAGCTCGAAGTTCGTTAAATTGGTATCAAAGTGAGACATGAATTTAATTAAGTTGATATGAAAATTAAATTTTCATTTATTTAGGAAGAGAGATTCTCCATGGTCCCACTACCACAAATGATACATTGACCAGAGATTGGATAACCGAGTTATGGTCATCCAAAGATCAAAAAATTATTGTTCAGGCTTAAAACCAAGAACCAATATATATATTATATATATATTTATATAATTTTGGTTTAAATTTATTTCTTTTATGAATGATCACATTGGATAGGAAGAGAGGTTTATAACCATACTTATATGGGATATGTCTGGCCAAGATTTAGTATTAGGGATGTCCGAGTCAATAAAGATATAAATAAAATACCTGTAAATCTATAACAAATATATATATATATATATATTATATGTAAGTTGGTTCTATATGTGGGTAAACGTTTCCCACAACACACCAATTGGTTTCTCTTTTATTTTTATTTTTTTATCTAGCCTATTTTAGGTTTTTAGAATGTTTAATAAAATAATAATAAAATCCCTTTAGGGGTAACTTTGGTGTGTAGGCTCCCAAGCATGGAAAACAATTTAAAAAAAAATATTATTATTATATATAAAATATATAACAACTTTAGTATATATATAATATAATGATGAATGATTATATATTTATATATAATAAATATAATTTCACATGATTATATATTTATATGTAATATATATATGTGTTATGTTCTTAGTGTATATATATATATACACCCGATATATATATATATATAGGAACCATGGATTATTTTTCCCATGATGTACTTTTTTTATAAAATCCTATACTATGAATTTAAATTTTTTTGTTACAAAAAAATGGTGAGAGGCCCTAGGTATGGACTAATGAAAATAGAGGGGAGGAACTATCACTTAATGAATCTATCAATATATATTTTATTAGGTTTAACTAATTTTCAACATCTTTTAAGAGTGGTTCCACATGAATAAGCTTCACCCCTACCCACCTTTATAGCACATTAATCAGAACCCCGTCTGGGTTGTCCTGACCCCAAGTAGATCGATTCGTGTTATGATCGACCTATATGACCTTTTTGGGTATCTTCTCACAACTTGAAACCCCTATAGAGGGGTGTGTGGGTGGGGGGTAAAAGATTCCCAAGATCCTGAATAATTATATAAAATTATAACAAAATTATAAAAAATATTTGGAATTTAAATAAATTATTTATTAGATCGGGAGGCAAGTGTTTGATAAATTAAAATTAAATTAAATTTATTTTAATTATTTGAAAATAACCTCAAGATTAACTCATTACAAATTTAATTAATATACACAAGTTTAATTCATATCGACTAATCACGATCCTTATATTGACCAATGCATATCTAATATTTGTTTGTTTATTTTTTTTAATTATTTCAATTCATGGTTTACTATAATTATTTAATAAATAAATATTTGTGTATGATCTTTTCCCACATTATATCTATAAGGGTGTACATTCCTATATAAAAATTGATTATCTATATTCTATATTTCTTATATTCCCTCATCGACATGTGAGTATTTTTATATAACAATAAGGAGGAATAATGATGTAGTTTTCACCAAGAGTTGGCGACGTACCATATTGGAGAATGAAACATTGGATTGGTGAGCACTCCAACTTGAGTTACATACATAATGACTCAATGAGTTACTCATAGGGTCTAGTTTGATCCATTATTCACTAAATGGGTCAACCATTATTATCATCTCATGATCATGTAATTTAATTTTATTTATCCATTGTTTATTATTGTATGTACGTGTAGTTTTACATGTGATCGCATAATACAATAAGCAAGCATGTTTAGATAAACTGAACCTATGGGGTAAATGTTTTTCTATTTATTAAAAAATAATGATATGAATCCAGCCACATAAAACAATCAAGAATAAATAGAAATTAATTAAATTCACTAAGAATAACTAAAAATGTCAAAGAAATATTTATTCATAACACCTTCCATCACTTAATTTTGAACAAAAAGAATTGTATGAGGTGATTTTCAGTCCTAGTTAAGAGTGTATAATACTATCGAGGAGTTATTATAAGAGAGGTGTGTTGACTTAACTGATGATTGTAGCAAAGAAATAACCATAACTAGATTTTTTCTACTTTAGAGGCAAGTGTTGAGTAATGTAAGGTTATTCATTACAAGAGGTGGGACTCCACTCCACAGATGGAGGTGGAGTGAATTAATGTAGTTAGACAATAGAAATCCTACCATGAGACTCTCTAAGTAGTGGTGTAGACATATATTTTACTATGAGAGTTGGTTTTAAGGATCCTCCCACTATAATACTCAAGAATCCAAGTATTCAAAATTTGGTTGTTTAGGGAAACAATAATTTGATAAAATATTTGAAGAAATTTAAGATACAAAAATATATAATGTCTAATAACTGGTAATCAAGATAAAAGTACTAATTTGCTTAAGTATTTTTTTTGTATAAGTATGAATAAAATAAAAAATATACATTTTTGTAGCTTATTGAAGAAGAACATGACCTCACTAGAATAAGTTTACAATATTTTCATAGGCACTTGTGCAAAGTAACACAATATAGGAAATTATTTATGTTGAAGTCCCTACTACATTTCAATACATATTTGGAATCAAGGGTGAAAAGGAATTTTATAGAAGACACATGATTGATTCAATTGATGTTTACTTCATAATACTATAATCAATGTCTAATGATTTTTGGAAACAACACCAGACATGAACAGATTCACATGTCATCTCATCACTAAGAAGTATATAAGGAGAAATTAAAGCAAGAAATTAATGGCTTGTTTATTACACTAAACATGTTTAAATTGAAATATTCATCATGATTTTTCAATATATATCATTCTTATATCTTTATCACCCAATTAATCTAGATTAATTTAGGATTATAAAATGAGCAGAAAATAGAGGAAAAACCTTTATTACCTTTTGGGTAAGGTTTTACAAGAAAATAAGAATCTAATGTAATATTAATATTTAGTTTTTTTGTCAAAAACATGAAAGACAAGGTGAAATGGATAATGGAATGTGTATTGCCAATAGAACCTATTCAACATCCTTCAAACAAAATTGGCAGGTAACTTATAAATAAGGCTATTTTCTTCGCATGTTGTGAGATAATACTATAGAAGATAAAATTAAATAAATTGAATTAGAAGAAAATAGAGTCTTCCTCTTAATATATATTTATCAATATTTGTAATGTTTCTATTGTAATTTTTGGGTTTTAGATACTGAATACGTGTAATGATTTTTTATCCAAATACAATAATTAAGTAAGTACAGAAAACACTATAATAGGTATGGTGAATTCTATAAGTGGCTAAGAAAGGTTGATTCGTAATTTAGTGGTGAGAAGTATAAAACTTATAAGTACCATTATTATTAGTTCTAGTTGAACTTTTGTTAAGTATTACCAAACCATTTGTCTCATGTGTCTATTGGATACAGGGATATGTTATTTCATGTTTGTAATGAATGTTTTTGGGGTGTCAAATACTCAAATAATAGTTTAGTAGTACTAGAATCATTGGGAATAATTGATTAATTTAAAATGCGTGACTCAGTTATACCCAATTTTTGAAATATATGTTTTTTAGAAAAACTAATTGTTTTCCAAGGGTATACCCAGTATGGTTTCAGACTATTTGGAGCTAAAGACCACATGTATTATTGAAAAGTTTACTTCTCTAGTTTGGGACAATGAAACCTTTATAAATGATGTTAATCCATAAAACCTCTAAAATTATTTCAAATAGTGAGTGTGAACAATTACAAGGTAAATATAGTGGTAAATATATATCATAATATTACTTTAAGAGTTTTAAGGAACATAAAAGTGCATTATGAAATATGCATGGTCAGAAGATGTGAGTTTCTTCAGGCCAGTGTGCCAAATGATATCTTGACTGATCATTCATCATTGAATAAATCTTGAGTGTATTTTTCAATACATTATTTTAAAATAGAAGCATTATCCCATAACCATATTCAAACTATTTTGAATAATGGATGTAATATGAGTTATAGTATGATACAAATAAATTATGACATAATAACATGTGTTTAGATGCAAATAATATGTTATGAATATAATCAAACTTGAATGAAGAGAAATAAAAATGTAAATATAATGTAATTATTCGGAATTTATCTAAGGATATTACAGAAATCCCTATGATAGAAAATTTATAATCTAGGGCTAAACTATATTTCCATAAAATGGTGGACATCTAAATTTGAGATTGTGAGAGAAATATTGACTTGGGTTTAGTCAATGTTGAAGATGAAAAATAGTTGGAATATAAAAAGTTCCACAAGAGTGTGTGGAAAGTAATGTTACAGAGACACATACTTTGTAGGAAGGATAAAACCATATTGATGGTTTTAAATCCACCAAAACTGGTTATACATTATTCATTATAAATAATGAATCCTATAGATATGAAGTATTTGGAAATCAGTTAATATTTAAAATTTCAATTAAAATTTAATAATTTATTCTATGTATCAATGTTCGTGTGCTTAAAATTTTGCATGTTTCAAATCTTGATACTATGGTGGAATTCAAGGGAAATAATACATGGGTTTTACCAGAGTGGTACCATTAAAACTTGATTGGTTATACCATGATTTCATTACTAAATCCATTAGAATTTTATTTTTCATAGATACATTATATTATCATTATATGGAGTGTTGTATGTCAAGACCAAAAATCTTGGAAGGTGACTATACGATGCGACCATAATGGGCTAGTGACACCAAATAAGGCCAATTATGGGTGAAAGTTACTAAAATACAGTTTATTATTGAATTAAGAAACAACATCATAGAATATTCATTTTGAATGGATTTTTGTATGTTCCTACAAGAGTTTAGTGGGAGAGTTACAATTTTCTAAGGAAATATATGTTAATAAAATATGTAAAACAACCATTAGTATTATAGTTAGTTAAGACCAAAATGAAATAATCTCTCTAGAGAATGATATAATGTAGAAGAATATGTTCTATGGAATAATATCTAAGGAGGTAGATCTGATGGGTTTCTTAGACCATGTCAATGTATATATACTGACAAGGTATTTAAAAATACAAGTCAGAACAATTTGACTGATAATTATACCCAATGTCACTTGGAATAAATATCTCTAAAAAGACACGTATGAGACATAACAAGAGATTAAATTCATGAGTATAATTCCATGAACTTCTATGAGGGATCAAACACATATTTCATGCTATGTACAATATATTATATTTACAACATATACATTATGGTAGTAAAATATCCGTTATATTCTGGAAAACTACAAAAGAAGCAGTCAAAACTATCTAATTGTTATTGTGAAAGTAAAAGGTATATATAACAGGTACTTGGAGAGAATGAGAAAATAGTTTTAAAGTATCATAAACTATTCCTCATTTAGATCAACATGATCTAATATCTTTGTCAATATAAGGGAATTAGTAATAGAATCTTGTCCAAGACTGTGATGGCCATATCTACAAATATAAAGTGTGTTCTAGATTTTGATGAAGTTGAAGAAGCATTGTAAAATATGAAACAATTTGTTCTAGATCAATAAATTTCACCTAGTATGTAATGTTTTATCATAATATAAATTATAATAATCCTAATACCGGTACTAGCCAAGATATTAATTTTAGACACAGATTAAAAGGAATTCACCCAGGGATATCATCCCTTGAAAAGTCTTACTCAATGAGGTGAGGTTACAGATTGAATAATAACCACATAAAAGAGATATGGAAGGTCCAATGATGAAATATGTAACTAAAAATAATCATGATATTATCATATGAGTGATAAAAAAGACAGTTATCATGTTTTCTCTAGTGAAAGTGGGAGTGTTGTAATTGTTGGTTCCCTAGACCCAACTTAAATAGTATTGTTCGATTACCATATCATATATATAGTGAGTTATGCATGATGAATTCTTACCACAATAATGCTAATATTTCTACAACTACTATTCAATGTTAATGAGCATAAATTATTTATCATATCAATTGGTTGTTATAGTTTTCATATATAATGATAACCTTGAGATACTATGAAATTAATCTTAAATATATGTCCTATAATCTAGATAAATTATATTGACTGGAAAAAGATTATGTTTAACTATTAAGTGTTGTGGAATCATAGGAATTTAGACATTATTCTCATGAAGTTCACAGTTGGTGATCTTGAGTAGAAGATATCATGAAGAATGAACTACTGATGGGAACACCACATGTCTTGGGTGTTATTATTAGTTGTAATCTGTGAACATATGTATTGGTATTTGAACTAGAGATAATTATTAGTGTGTACAATTTGATTAAATACTTTTATTCAAGAAAAAAACAATGGAATTTGTGTCATGTAGAGTTAGATTGTGAGGGGTATGTTATTTTTGGTATGAATTTGATTGAATTATCAAGTGATTTTTTTTGTTTCTTTCAAAAAGATGAGATGTATCAGGCCTAGTTGACCAGGATAATGGTACATTTAATAAATTAATGGGCGTAGTGATTTAAGGTAATTCAATACAATAAGGTCAATGAATAATAAATAAATATAGGACAACGACACTAAGTGTGCATCCTTTTTTATGACATATTTTGGGACAAAGATATTATATTACATAATGTGTTTTTATAGGAATGTTTTTAATTGTTATGATGTTTTCTTATCTCCACAAGTGCCTTTCTAGGATTATAGACTCTAATTATAATCTATGAATGGTATTCAATTCTAACAAGATAAGGTTACACAGGGTCACACACCAAGTGCATTCAGAATCCTGACCAATTCTAGTAAAGTGGAGTTTAGGACATGATGGGACCCAAGATAGTTTTTGAGTAATGTTCTTATTTATAAAATCAAAAAGGAAATAACTAAATTCAACATTATTCATGTTTATAATAGTATTAATTTTATTTATTTAATTATTATATTAAAAAATATTTCAGTTTATATAATAAAAAATATTTTTCAAACAAGTATTAAATATTTAATATTTAATGATTTATTTAATATTTATAAGATAATAGAGTCAAGTTAGTGAATAAAATTTTATCACATAACACAGTTCACGTGTTTCAACCATGTGATAAAATGTCCATGAAATTTGCAGTAAGTCTTAAGTGCCATTTATATCATTTTTGTACATTAAATGATGGGTTAACTTATGAAATGGTGTAAGTGAAATTTTTTATAATTTAAACCTAAGTATATAAGAATTTTAATAGACCAAAATGTTGAAAAAATCATTTTCGTGATTTATGATTCTTCTCCACCACCTCTAAAGTCCTAAAGAGTGATAAATAATAAAAGATCCACGATAGTTTGATTTAAGTTCAAGGATAATTATATCAAACTCCCGGGATTGATAAAATGTTAAAGAGACTCCGATTCTATAGGTTAGCACCAAAATTTCATAGGTCAATGAATGATAAATATTCCAAAATGTGATTAGATGATATATAAGTTTTTGGGCATGATTCCTTTGAGAAACAATCACCGATGATGATAGAAACGTGTTTTCAATCGAAATCAGAGGATGTACGATTTTAATTTAATTATTCATTATTAATACAAGTTGATTAATTTAATTTAACATAATATATGGATGAATCTAGTTTGGGGAATAATATATTTTATGTTTTGAAAAAAATATGAACCCAAAATTTTTAAGATATCATATTTCATGATTCCGCTATAGCCTAAAGTTCCTTTACACCTTCCCTATCTTACTTGATGCCTATGACTATATATTTATTTCCTATCATATGGGACTTGAATCCTCTATCAAGTATCCATATACTATAATGATATAATGATTTTAGGTAATATTTTAAAACACTATATGCTCAATTATTTTCTTTTTGATCCATGTTTTCAAATTCATACATGATGTTGACTGGCATTCTTAATCATTCTCAGAGTATGATAGAACATATTTATCTGGAAAAGTAGAAAATGTATTTTTCATTTTAATATTGTTATATTATACTTTGATATGATGTGTACAACCATTTTTGGGTTTTCTTTGGCACATTCCTCTGCATTTTTATGAGTAATATATGGCTATATGTCTAAATCCTCTACACAAAAAAGTGAACATCAGAATCATTCATGGAAAACTGAACTTTATTTGGATGCCTATGATTATATTATTCCATTTGGTACCTCTTGTCTTCAAACTCACATATTAGTAATGTCTTATAATTTTAAAACAATATAACCTAATTTTAGGTGCACCTCTATGTGTCATCATTGTATCACCTATTATTACTTAGGTTATCCGAATATTTTGAGTCAGACCCAAATCAACCTTCAAATTCAGAGTGGGCTCTTGTGATCTTTATTTAACCATAAAGGCTTACGTTTATGATCTATCCTCCTACCAAACTTGTAATTTAGATATGTATTTTTATTTTGTTTATAGTCCTTTTCCTTTTCTATTAGACTTCCATGCTCCTCTTTCACTTTTTAAGTCTCCCGTGTGATCTACTCTCCTGATGTCATAGAAGGAGTCAAAAGTATTTTTTATTCTCATAATCTTCAACATATTTGGACAAATTCCTCTTATATTAATTTGATTTATTTTACTTAATATTTCACTTTCTTAGTTAAAACATAAACAACCTTAGACTATTCTTCAACCTTGTAGTTGTACTCAATAAAATTTTCTAATTTTTTTGGTTCTACAGTTTTGGGTTTCTCAAAAGTTTTCTTATATACTGGAATTCTACTCTTCTTTTTACTATATATAATTTTTGGAATCATGAACCCCTTTGTTGTGTTTTTTTATTTTTTCTATATAAACATCTATTTCTTCAATAGTGGAATTAATCTCAACAAGGAGATCAAATCTTCCTTCCACTTCTCCATCGTTAACATTTATCTCTTCCCTTGTCCTAGAATGACATAAAACAACCCCCTAAGAACTTTATCTGTGGTCTTTATAGTTTTAAATTTCTACCACCGCACTTTTTTTAAATAATTATCATTTTTTTAAATAAGGTTATTATTATTTAATAAATTAAACTTAGTGCTTCTTCTACAATTCATATTTCTCAAGGTCCATTTCATGAGAATTTTGTCATGCTCATTATCATCTTAATGGTTATTAGGTCACTTTGTTCCAAGGTTCCCAAACTTTCTAGATCAAAAGTAAATGAGTGTAAGTTTCCCTTTAAAATTTACTTTTACACTTTTCATATTTTAGTAATGGAATGAAATGAATTCATCCACTTATTATTTTTCCAATCCTTCCTCCATGGTGAGTGTCTTCATGGGATTGAATTCCACCTCCATAGAATTTCCTTTTCCACAACCTCATTGTCACCATTTATTATTTCATATGAAACTAGAGTACTGTACAAACTTTCTGAAGTTATCTCATTTAGATAATTTCCCTCATGTATAAAGATTTTTATATTGAACTAGGGTAGAAATATTCTCCAAATGTGCTTGATGATCTTTAAATCATTGAGGATTTCTACAAGACCATGCATTCCCTCCACAATAATGTTTACCATATCAAAGAATGCATCAACAAACTCATTAAGGTCCATCCTCAGGTCCTCATACTTGTTATATAGAACCATAAATTTATCTTCTCAAAATTTTAAATCACATTAAAATAAATTTATGATCTTTTAACACATGAAATGAAAGGATTTATACCACATCACCTTGGGTATATTATATTGGACAAGGATTCCCCAAAGAATTGATTCATTTGGCACCGACATCCAATTCTCTTCGATGAACCTTTGATAAATATCCAATATCCATATCGTTCAAAATTGTATGAATAAAAGCTATAAATAATCCATGCCAAATCATTAGAAGTATTGTGGCATTCAATTATTCCATAGTTGAAAACTGTTTCAAGAAAATATCATAATCCATTCATGATTAACAAATTCTATTACTTCTATTGAGAGAGAATACTGAATTTAACTTTTGGATATTATATTAACTGTTATACCTAGTAGGTTAAATAGAATGAATGGGGGGATTAGGGTATGAAAGAATATAAAAACACCACTTTTTGGATCTTGTTTCATCATTAAGAAACTTCCTTATCTTTTTTCCCTTTAGAAACATATTAACAGAAATGAAAACATGTATGAGACACAAAAATTTTACTTGGTTCACCCTTAACTAGGGAAGTATAATAATAATGAAAAGGAAATGATATAATATACCAAATATATTATAGTGTAATGTTGTTACAATATTTAGATCAGACTCATTTTCCCATAGTTTATAACCATTTAGACATTGAAGTATCACTTATCTCTCTACTTAAGTGAGCACAATGCTCCACTAAAAAATTATTCTAATGATTTTTATGAGATCATATTTGATTCAAACATATATGACTATTTCATGAAGGTTTTTTATCCTGAATGTTGAAATAAACTTTATTATATAGAGTTTTATTTTTAGAAATAATTTCCATAAACTATTATTCTTCCTTAAAAAATGATTTAATTCCTATATAAACTATCTTTGAAACACATAGAATGAGTTATTCATGAACTACCATTGACTATATGATTGGTGATTCCTCACAACCAACTCTTCCATTGTGAAAAAAATCTTTTCCATAAACCAACCCTCCTTTTTGAACTCCACTCCTTTATAAATCAAGTTCCTTTACAAAGTCCAATCCTTTACAAAACAATTTTGGACTAGTATAAATTTATCTAATTATTTTAAAAAACTAAGTATGTTTCTCTACCTATATTGAAGTGATTAAGTTTCCTTATATAGGAAAAGAAAATTGAAAAAAAATCTAACCAAAATTATGTTAAATTCCTTCACGATCAACCTCCATCACATACTTTTCCTACCATAAAGTTCACATATCTCATAACATACTTTGCAGTGGTGTTAGAATCAATATTTTTCTATAATAAATTATGAGGCCCCTCCTCAAACTTGCTTCTTAGTTTGAAAATTTTCTATACGATCTCAATGGATTTCCCTAATCTCATTTCTTGCAAACTTTCTATATGGTTCCCAAGCTATATTTTTTGTCATCAAGTTCTCTCTATGTGGTTTGCGAATTAATACAAACCAACATCAAAATTTCACAAAACTATTATTGATTCCTTGAACATATTATATAGAAATAATCTATTTTCCAAAAAACACACTTATAAAATTCACACTAAAAAGTTGAAAATTCTAGGAAATGCTTCCACCTTTAAAACACTTTCTTTGGTAGAAAACTTGTTGGAAATTTGTCAACTAGATTTTTCAACAAATACAATCATCCCAAAAACCTCTAAATGAAACTATGAGGGATTTTTATCCAAAATGATATTTTTTTAAATGAGTTTTAATGAAATCAAAACACATATATTTTTCAAAAATATAATTATGTTTTTTGTGTCAAATATATATTTTATAATATTTTCACTTTTATTTTTGGTGACCCACCTTTTTCATTAATTATTTTTAACTTAATTAATTAGAAAAATATTACAACAATACTTACAAGGATCTTTTGAGGTTTATTATATTGGAAACTACATACATAATATATTAAGTAAATAAAGAAAATACAAACATATAATTTATTTAATCCTATTTAAATACAGCTTTATTATTTCATCATAGGTCACCTCATTACAAGTGATTTCTTGGGGATATAAATTAATTTAAAAGTATGAGCATAAATCCTAATAAGGGATAAAAAATGAAAATATAATATAATTGATCATTTTGGATTAAACATGAGGAATCAAAGTAGTGTATGATCATAAATACATGTGGTATAACATAATATCATGATCATAAGTACATGTAAAAACTATTACCAAACCTTTCACCATTGTATCATAAAATATTTCCTAGGAATGATGCCAAGTTATCATAAACATGTCATCAATAGAGATTAATTCTTTACATAATGAATTAGAGTGATATCAGGGAACACTCATCATATATGTAAATTTATGAGTGTCACATAGATCATATATCATAAGAACATTGTTCATTAATTTGACCAATGTGTATAGAATGAGAGTTTCATAAATAGAATTACCAAAACCATGAATTATTGTAATATATATATGAATTATCTTGAATGAAATTAGTATTCTATATTAAATAGATAAATGTATTGAATAGAAAATCAAGGATTTTTTTGGTAGTATAACGGGTATACATAACAGTTTATGGAATGAGATTAATAAGGGAGAAAGGTATTATATCATTAATAAGGAAACATTTTGATCATATATTAATTATTAAGAACACATGATGACCTAGTAAAATGAAAATATAAAGCCTTATTATAAGGAAAACACTTGAAAAAAAGAGGGAAAGAGAATTCGTTACCTTGATTATCACTTCCTAAACATAGACGAGTGTTTCCTTGTGAGATTTAGAGTTTTGAAAAAGGAATTAATGAGAGAATAATATAGTTAAGGATGAGATAATGATATTTGGAGTGAATTGAATGTGCCCTATTAGTGGGTATTTATAGAAAAGTGAAGTGACCTATTTATTATTTTTCCAAATATTGTCCTCATAATTCTTGGTTTTAGAAAATAATTTTTCCAGGGGCCACCCATGTTTTTGGAGCATGGTTTATGAATTTGAGAAGGTAGTTTTTTTAAATATTTTAATTTTAGAACATATTTTTTTATATTTATTTTGGAATGGGAAAATAAAATTTCCACCAAATAATGTTTTTAATGACTTTTTTTCCACTTTACACTTTGTAAAGTTATTTATAGGTTCAAAAAGTCATTTTAATTTATTAAAATTAATTATATTACTAAAATAACTAATTTTTTTCCATAGAATACAATATTTTAATTATTAAATCTTTAATAAATATTTATGAAATCATAAAATATAAATAAAACACAAAATAGTACATTTATTATTTATTAAAAAATAATGTAATTTAGAAAATTCTCAAAATTTCACCCTAACCGAATTTCAATGTTCTAATTTAAAATATAATTTTTATTTTATGAAACAAATTAATTTTTATGAGATATAATTATTTTAAATAAAAAGCACTTATTTCCTATAAAATATTATTTTTAAATGGAAACACATTTTTATTCACTTTGTAGATTTTGGAATTTTATAATATCTTACACAATGTTTCATAAAGTGTATATGGAAATATAATAACATAATTAAAATATAATTATAATAATTTTTAATTTACTTTTAAACTAGTATTTTACTATTATATTGGATATTATTAACATTCCAATGGTCATATAACAGTTTCATTGGAACAGCTAGGTAACATTTAGGTGAAGGTCAGATCATTATTATCACTTTTCCCTTTACACTCTCTATGTAATCCACTATTCTCATACCTCGACATTCACTACTTCACTTAAAAAGTTTCTACACCTACCTTGATAATGTATATCATATTCCTAATTATTCTCTTTCTTTTTTATAGTCATTATGGAAAGATTGATCTTCATAAGAGAATTCAGTCCTATGAAGTATACCTTAGTGTTTTCATTATTTGTTGGTGTTTATATACCTACAAACTACTTAAATATGATCATCAATATTATTACATGATGTATAATGTTCTTATGAGTTGTGATAGTCTTTATATGTTTTATTAACATAATAAAACTTTCATTATAAAAGATGGGGATATTTATCCTTTATCATTTCTTCAGGTAACTAGGTTACTTATTCAAACTTTTAATTTCTCCATAATACTTTCACAATTTGGGTTATATTATTACTCAAAAATTATTCCACTTCATTAAGAATCTGGATCTATTTTTCATTATATGACTGGAATTATTCAAATTTCACAGAAATTGTGTCTACAATTTGTGTTGGATCTAACATGAAATTTCCTAATAGAGACACATGGTAGATGTCATAGAAAACGAAAATATTTAGAGGTATTTCTAATTTGTAGGAAACTACTCCAGCAAAATCTAAAATCTAAAATGGTTAGATGTACCATGGAATCAGTTTTATTTTCTTTCCAAATCTAATAACTCCTTTCCGTGGTAGTATTTTGAGGAATATAGAATCCCTAACATGATATTCTAAGTCCTTAATTATTTTGTTATTATAACACTTTTATTGACTCTGATCATCTTTTATATGTTTCTGGATCACATGAATATTCTCTATAGTTTCATTCCTAATGTCCAGTCCCAAAAATTTTCCTTTTCTAAAATTGTCCCTACATGTTGGAGTTATAAAAATTTTCATATATAGTGATTTATAAGGATATATTTTAATACTTGAGTGAAATCTTCAGTTAGAAGAGAATTAGACAATTGGAAGATGTTTGTCTAAAATCCCTTGAAAGTAAAGCGAGTTATCCATTAACATTAATTCCAATGTTTTAATAATACTCTCAAACTACCCATCAGTTTTTGGATGATAATTTTTGTTAAGGTTTACTTTAGTTTTCATATACTTTTTAAGGACCCTCTAGAATATATAAATATATATTAGGTCATAATTTGAAGAAATTTATAGTGGTTCCAATTTAATTATAAGAAATTATTTATTATAAAAACAAGAAAGGAACTCAATGAAAAAATCCCATCATATAGTGATAAAATGGTAAGGATTTTTAATCTATCAATTATTACCAATATAAAACCCCCCCTACATTACATAGGAATTCCAATAATTAATTCCATAGTAATGTTTTCCCACTTCCATATAAGCATGAGTAGTGATTTTAACAATCTTCTGGGTAGTTTTACTCCACATCCAATTTATAACATATTAAAAATCTTAAAGTATAGTCAGTAATATAGTTTTTTATATTATCCCTTCAATAATGATCTTGCAAATCTCTCTATATTTTGGTGATTCTGGGATGTATAAATAACACAAATCTATGATATTCTTCCATTATCTAATTTTTAACTATTTAACAAACAAGATACATAAAATTGAACCGAACCTCAATACTCCATATTGATCATCATTAAAATCTGGAAAATTCCCATCAGAATAAATGCCAATGCTTGAATAATATCATGCAATCCTTGTAAAGATTACCTCATAATTCCCAACCGATTCATTTTATTTTTATTTCAATTCAATTAATTTACTTTGAATAATTGGTTTAATGGTATCAAGAAAATAATTTTATTTTTATTTTTTAAAGACATCCCAATTCATACCTTCCACACCATCCTTTGGATTCATGTTATTTTTTAGTTTCCAAAACAGATAAACTTCTCCATCTAAGTGATACACTTTTAATCTAACTTTATCTTACTCAAAACAATGGAGTACAGAAATTATTTTTTCTACCAGATTAATACATTGTTCTATGATCAATTGATCAAAGGTTCCACTAAAAATAGGATATTGTTGACACATGAAGGATTTAAATTCTAGTTGTTACTTCTTTGGTGAAGTACATTACACCACATGGTTTAGGTTGTTATTCATGATCCAAGTTATTTGATTCATCACCATCATGAATATTTCAACTCCAACTTCCATCATATTAATAATACAATCATTGAATTGTCCTTCACATCCATTATTTTTATGATTCCTTCTATTTCCTTCTATATTTTATAAGAATAAAACCTATGTGGGAAATTCATTACCATTGAAAATATTTTAATAATATTTAGAAAGGATTTTTTCCCTAAAAGTTTATAATAACACACTTATAAAATTATATACTTTGATATTTAAAAATAATTACATTTTCTATATATCCTTTATAATGGTTTCTAAAGGGTATGTGATTTATCAAATAATATCCCCAAATAGTGTCTATATAGGTGTGAAATCTTAGGCCCACTCATCATGGATTCAGTGAAGATCGATTTAACACTCAATCAACCTTTTCTTATGGTGATTAACCCTAGGTGAATTTTTGAAACAGACATATCCCCTTTCCAGTACCCCTACAGGGATGTAATTTCTAAGAAACCAGACACTCTATACTTTTACCAAAATTTAGGAGGTTTTCCAATATTTAGAATTATTTATAGGGCTCATTATAATATTTTCTAGTATTAATTTCTAGAAATAAATACACCTTGTTTTGATACCAACTATGGAGACCAAAAATTTTCAAACACGATTTTTAACATAATTCCTTTAAAAAATAGTGCATAAATACTTACAAGGATCTTTGGATGTTTAATGTCTTGGAAAATAGGTACATAATATATGAAGTTCATAAATAAAACATAATCCTTAAATTATTTAAATCTCTTTAAATTCATATTTACTATTCCATCCTACGTCACCTAACTGTAAGTGATTTTATAGGGACATACATCAAAATAAAGGTGTGAATATAAAGCCCAATAGGGGATAAACAAAAGAAATGGAATGCAACTAGTTATTTTGGATAAAATATGAGGTAGAATAATATATAATGATCATAAATACATGAGTCATAATATACTATCATGTTTATAAGTTCATGGGAATAACATATAAATGTGGCTATAACTTAAAAATGAGACATATGTAAGAATTTCACCATGTTTTCATACCACATATTACAATGATTTTTCACCAATGTTTCATAAATTATTATTAAGGAATAGTGAAAAGTTGTCATAAACATATCAACTTTATAGATTAATTATTTATCAAATTAATTTAAGCACTATCAGGGAGAACCCTACATATGTATAACATTTTGAGTACTAATTCTTTGGAGTACTATCAGGGAACATCCTTTATACATATAACTTTATGAGTGCCACAAAGATAATATATTGTAATTTTTTTTCATAATTTTAACTCAAAAATAGGGAATGTGGGTTTTATACATGGAATTAAAAAATAAAT
The DNA here is from genome assembly GCA_963277665.1 of Viscum album. Classification (NCBI taxonomy): domain Eukaryota; kingdom Viridiplantae; phylum Streptophyta; class Magnoliopsida; order Santalales; family Viscaceae; genus Viscum; species Viscum album. The sequence goes on along the minus strand of OY728120.1, from coordinate 1,868,453,736 downwards.
TAAGTGTATTAATATCTATATGAATATACTTGAATGAAAATAGGGTTATTTATTCACAACCTAAATGTATGTTAGGGAAAATCAAGGAATTATTTTGGAAACATAACGAGTATACATAACAGTTTATGGAATGAGAATAATGAGGGAGAAAAGTAGCATCTCATTGATAAGGAAACATTATGATAATAAATGGATGGTTATGAACACGTGGTGACATAATAAAATGATAATAAAAAGTCTTATTACAACTAAAGTACTTGAAAAAAGAGACAAAACAATCCCTTACCTTATGTATGACTTACTATAATTTGAGGAGTGATTACATGAGAGATTGAGAGCTTTAACAAAGAGATTAATGAGATAATAATAGTGGGAAAGAAAATATAACTATCTTGGGAGTGAATTAAATGGGGTGGAGATGAGGATATTTATACCAAACTGAGGAGAATTATGTATTAGTTTTCATATATAACCCTTGGAATTATACATTTTGGAAAATAAGTTTTCTATGGGAAACCATAGTTTTTGATAATTGTTTATGAAATAAAATGGTGGTTTTTTTATATATTTGAGTTTTAGAAATAAACATCATTTTTATATTTATTTATGCATGGTAAAATTATTTTTCCACTAATTAATATTTTTATAAAATTAGTTTTCACATTAAACATTAGAAAGTTATTTATAGGCTTGGAAAGTGATTTTAATTCATTAAAATATATTACATTAACAATAAAAATTAATTTTTTGTCATGTATTCTCTTATTTTAATTAATAAATCATTAGTTTATATGTATGAAGTCATAAAACATACCGAAAAAAACTATTTTTAATATTCATTGAAAAATAATGGGTTTTAGAAAATTTTCAAAATTTCACCCTAAACTAATTTGAACATGATTAATTCAAATACAATGTTTTTTTCATGAAAATAAATTCCTATTTATGATAAATATTCACTTAATTTTATTTAATAATTCCATTTAAAATACTCTTTTTAAGAGAAACATATCATTTATTCACTTTAAAGGTTTCTGAATTTTATATAATTATATTTATTATTTTATAAATACTATATAAACATATAATAACATAAGATAAATATAATTATATTACTTTTGAATTAAAATTTAAACATTTATTTTAATATTTTATAATATATTATTTCTATTACAATGTCCATATAACTGTCACATTGCAATAGTCATGTAAGAGTCAAGTAAGGATCATATTTTAATGGTCACATTTCCATTTACACACTACATGTACTCCACCATTATGATACCTCAACATTTACTACTTCACTTAAAAATGTTCTACAATTCCCATGATAGTGTCTATCATATTCCTAATGCTTATGTTTCTTTTTATTATCATCATGACATGAGTGATCTTCATGGGAGAATATTAGCCTATGGTGTCTTTATTAGTGTTTTCACTATTAATTAGTTATTATATACCTATACTCTTATAATATATTATAATCAATGTTATAACATGATTTTTAATGATTTTGTAAAATGTAATAGTCTTTATATGTGCTCTTGACATAGTAAAATGGTCATTATGAAACATGAGTTCTTTTACTTATAAGAGAAATAAATTTTAGGATGTTATAACCCTCTAATAAAAATGTCATAATTTTAATTTCATAAGATGCCCTATATAATATTTTTCTATTCCATCAGTCTAGTTAGTATTTTAATGTTCTGGTTATTATTTATAATGGTTAGTTTACTATTAAAGCTATCATATTTCCAATGGTTATATAAGTTTTTTAACCTCAATAAATACCTCATATTTATATCATTAATCATTAACTTATATTTATCTCATGGTTATATTATTCATTTTCAAAAATGGATATGGCATTAATAATTTTTTGTTTTTTATGGTGTTGTTCATGAGTGTAATTACTATAGGAGCCAAAATGATCCAAATTTCCCTATTATAGTTATTATAATTTTATATTTTTACTTTCCAATTGTATCACTTCAAATTTTTAAGCCTATATTTGTTATCTAAATATAATATTCAAATTAATATAATAAAGTGTCGTTTATTTTTATTACATGGTTCATGTAATTTATATTACACTATGTTACTAAATGTGACACACATATATATTTAGAAGGTAAATTTCATTCATAAAAGTTGGGATCATTACATTTCCCCCCATTATAAGTTTCATCCTCAATTTTTTTTATATTAATTTGAAAATAGAAGAGTTTACGTCTATTTCATTTCTTCTTTGTGTTCCCATGTTTCTTCTTCATATATATAGTTATACTAAACTACTTTATCAAGGTGATTTATTTAGAACATTGTCTGTATGATCAAATATCACCAATGGATACTCCTGACATGAATGATTATTATGTACCACAACTAAATTTAGTACATGTGAGGCATCTGGAATATATTTCCTCAAGAGGGATATGTGGAACATTTCATGCACTTGATACTAGTTTTGTTGTATCGATAATCTATAGGAAAAAACTATAATGTGATCAAGAATATCAATGAGGATAATTTATCTAGGACTTAACCTTTATATAATCCCAAACCTCATGAATCAAATTAATTGATATATGTGAAGGAATTATTTATCCCCAAACTCAAACTTTGGGTATCATAAAAAATTATCGGTGTAACACTTCTGTTGAATCTGTACTTCTTGGATGAGCTATTTAATGGAATTGACAATTTCTTCCATTTTTTCAACTAATTTAGGGACCAATAGATTATGTTCACAAAATTCATCCCAATATAAGGATGTTTAATGTATATTATCATAGAGGGATTCATAAGTATCTATATGAATGATTGAGTGGAAGTAATTATTATATGATAAATCAAGCAAAGGAATATGTCAGTCCCAAAATTATTTGAATTCTATAGAGTATCATCTCAAAAAATCCTTAATATTTTAGATGGTTATTTCAGATTGGCCATCATTTTATGGATGATAGGGTGAAATTAAGTTTAAATATTTATTCAAATAAATTTGAAGACTATTTTAGAACATTTAGGTAAATTCCATATCTCGATCAAATAAAATCAATAATGGTATTAAATGTAGCCTCACCACTTATCTAATGTATATCATTGCACATTTATTAAATTATAAGTCCCCTCAAATAGAGATTAAGTGAGTAGTCTTTGAAAGATGATCTACTATAACCCGTATGGAATTATATGATTTATATTTATTTATAAGACCATTGATAAAATCTATGGTTATGTTATCTCATTTCAATGTAGGTTTGAGTAATTATTTCATCATAACCTTAGAATTTTTCCTCTCATCTTTAATTTTTTGAAGTACTAGGAACATTGATGTATATTCAAAAATACCATTTTTCATATTTTCATACTAATAAAAATCTCTATGATCTCTATACATATTTTTTCTTTCTAGGTGGATTGAGAATGTTAAAGCATTTAGATCTTTCAATAACTCCATACTTATCTCAAGATTTTATGGTACACATAGTTAGGACCCAAATATGACAACTCTTTATTCATCAATGTTAAACTCAAAGGATTTAACCTTCCTTATAGTATCCAACTTATTTTATATCTCAACTTAACCCCTTTGATATTCCTTAATCTTATCTAGAATGGATGGTTGAGAAATTTATGTGTGTTTAATTTTTATCTATCAACAATCAAATTGATGGTTCTTTTCAATAATGCATATGGAGACTCTTAGTTCAAATCCTTAGCATGATACAATTATTTTAGAACTAATTGATGTTATTTTTTAATTTGGGGATGGGTTTTTTATATTTTTAAAAGGAATCAAAAAAATTACTTGGAATAAAAATATTTATTATAATTTAGGGTTAGAATAATGGATATCTTATTAAGGGTTTGACTTCATAGATATTTGAAATAGATCATATCATATTGACTTTCACAATGTGATATGTTGGGGATCTAATTTATATGAAGTTTAGGATATAATAGATTCCTCAACAAGAGATCCAAGCCATGCACAAATGTTGGTGATTAATGGTTTAATAATCCATGAACTGTTATTTTCATAGATATCGAGTAATTCATGGATCCCTAAAATCCACCAAACATGTCAATAGTCTATAACATATTCAATAGAGGCCTAAAATATAAATTTAAAAATCATGAAGTGTAGTTTATGTAGATCAATAAATAATCCATAGAAAAGGTCTCACCATGAAGGAATTTTTAATTAAACATTTAAATAGAGAGTAATGTGGATAGGGATATAGGTGATTGAGGTAAAAGGAAAAGAAAAGATAATGGAATATAGAAAGATTTAAACTAACCAATTTCACACACCCAAACAGAATGAAAATAACACACACTTGTGATTGGGTTGAAAGGGTATTATGGAAAAAAGATTCGAAAATATAAATTAAACTCCCTTAATAACTCAATAATATTTCAAAAAAGAATGATTATAATTTTTAGAAGAATTATAAACATTAAATATCATTAAAATTGAAATTAAAATAACAAGTACTAGGTTAAAACAAAGAAAATAAGAAAATGATAAATAAATAAGAGATGGGGAGGCGTATCTCTAGTTAGAACATGAGTGTGGTAGATTATTGATCTCTAGATCAAGGTGTTTATGTGTCCAATATTCTTCCATATAATCATAAAAATTTTAACCACTTGAATGGATGTAGAGACACATTTTTATAGGTAAGAGGGGTGACTAGTTTCCCGTAAAATCTATCCTTTAAAATCTGATGTTAGAGTGAACCACCATATCGTAAAATATTAGAAAAATATCAACTAAAAAGTTTTTACCCTCTATAATAATGACCATTCCATATATTTTAAAGTTTATTAGACACAATTAGCCGATTTTATGGAAAAAAATAATAAATTATACTTTTCTGGATAAACATACAATTCAAATTCCATAAGTCTAGAATACCATATTTTTATAAACTTGAGAATAAATAAATATTAGTAACTATAAGTTATATTATTTATTCCACAAAATCTTCTATATGTTAATTATAAATTTTAGATCATTTGGACCAATGTTTTAGAAGATATGGGATAAAAAATAAAAGTGTTCCCAATTATTTATAGATTTCAATGCCTTAATTTAATTCTTAGGATATGAAACTTAGTGGATGAATTGAATGATGATTTTTTAACTAATTTAGGAATGTATTTTTTGAGGTATAAATGGATTTTGAAAGAAATTGGGTTTTTTATTTATTTCTACTAACAAAAACATCATAGCTCATCCATGATCCATGATAAAAATGTTGGTTCTTATCCCAAGATCAAAAGGTCCATCCAAATAAATGATATAGATTCAAATTTAGTTTAATGTTTTGTATAAAAATATCCTAAGAATTTTAAAAATAAATAATCATATAAATCATATCATCCTATAAATATTTATGATCAAAATATGAAACTACTATAAAAATGAATAAATTCAAACAATGCTCTCATGTTGCATTTAATATTAAATCATGAATATTTTGATAAAAATTTGAATATTTTATAATAAAATAAGTATAATAATTTATTTAAAAATCAATAATGAAGATGAATCATCAACTCCCCCGCACTTATTATAGTGCATGCTCTTGTTCATAATAAAACAAAAAAACATAAACAATTGTGATCATCCATTAATCAATATCAACATCTCTTTTCAACCAATGAGGGAGATAGGAACATTTCCACTCATCCACCTTGCATTTAAAAATCTATAAATTCCTTACTTTTTTTTCAAAAACCATTTTAATTTTTCTTGTACAAATTTTGAATAAGAAAATTTTACTATACATGATTCACTCATCTCATAATGATGTAAATTTTTATTAGAGTTCACTCATTCCCCAACCAAGAGCGGTGAAATATGAGTTTTATAAAGATAATAGATTATATTTCCATCTTAATATGGATATTTATCAAGATTATTTTTAAAGGTTTTTTTGTGGCTTCTAGGATGGTATGAATGTCGAAAAAAGGTTGAAAAAATTGGGGTAATAACATCAATCTAGATAGAATTATGCAAGTCCAATTAAAGGAGGAATAAAAAAATGTAAAAAAAAATTAAAACACTTTTTTTAATAGGAAACTCACACATGAGAAAAAATTTTATGGGTGGATTTGACAAAGGTTGAGTGATATAAATAACTAAAACTATATCAATAACTTGGATGATGAGACAAATATAAGAGTTTGTATTCTTATTTTATTATAATATTATTTCTCATAATTTTTTGGACTTTGTTTTACTTATTTATTTTATTATTTTAATTTTTTATATTTTTTTAACAATTTTGAAATGATATGTATATGAAGATATGAAGAAATATGATAATGATGTTTTTTACCTATACTCTCCACAAGAAAACCTCACCCCACACTATTGATGATTCTTTCCCCTATGAAAAAGAATATCGTGTAAAGATCAATGAATGAAATGCCTTAAATTGTTTTTCCCAAAATAAAACTTTCATAAAATCATGCATGAAATATACAAGTTAATATTGGGTTAAAAATGGTCTTGGGATTCTAATAAGACTTTAAAAAATGGGCAATAATTGGCTGAATGAGTATTTTAAAATGAGGATTAATGAAAGGTTAAGGGAACATATTGGGATAAAGTGATTCTCATGTGGCTAAAAAAATTTCCTCTATCATTTTGATGCATACAAAAGCTTTAAAATTTAACTCTAAGGTCAAAAAAATCCATATTCACAACTTGAGGTAAAAAACACACAAGGGTAAAAGATGGTAAAAATGTTCTTAAAATAAATCTTAATTTGTACCTCACAGGTAAGGGAAGGATTTTTTTTCTAATAAAAATTTGGCAACCCAAAATATAGTGTGGATAAAAAATTTTATTGGTCAAAATTAATGATGAAAAAGAAAAATCATTGAGATGAAATTTTTTTTGACTCCCCCCAAATGGTTTGATAGATTATCAAACATTTTAAAGAATAAGAATCAATTTTTTATGTTTTTATGTTTTTTATTGTTTTATAATTTTCATAAACATACAAAATAAGGGAACTTAAAAATTTTTGTATTGGGTGGAGAAATAAGTAGATTGAAATATATAGAGAGGGAGTCGCAGGGGAAGTTTCTGTTTTGGATTGGGATATTACTCTTCCCCATTCAATGGTAAAATTGGAAAAAGTTACTAATCCAATAATATTTTAGCTTACCAAAAACAAAAAATATACACTTTTAAATTAAATTAAATTAAATAATAAATTAAATATTAAAAAAAGTGAGTGAAATTTGAGTTGTATTCTAAGAAGCATGACACTTATTCTGTTTATAACTAGATAGTTGCAGTAGATTTCCCATATTCCAATGGTGTATGTTGTTTCATTATTTTAAACAACCACATTTTCATATCTCTAACATTATTCCATAAAAAAGTTTCCTTTGGGAGGTCCAATTGTTCATTGAGTTTTTTTATCCCTTCTAATATATAGACTTGTGATTTTATAGGAGTGAGAAAAGAATGTAAATATCCTATCTTTGGTATTTAACTTGAGGAGAGTTATAGTCCACTGAGTATTGGTCTTATATACTATGAAGCGCATTTACTCCTAGACAATCTTGAATAATGGATTCTTCTTTAATGTTTAGTTTTGTTCTAATATAATCATGTGCATAAGTGGTATTTATAATATTCTATTCCTTCTATTCTTAAAAACACATAAAGAAAAGTGTGGTATCTTCTTCAACCTCACTATATAGAGAATCAATTCATGGGATTGAGTCTATAATATTTGAAAAAATAGAGTTTTTTGATAATAATTTCTATGAATTCTGAAATTAAATTGAATTTAAAGTACAATCAACTCCATTTATTGGCTCATAGGGTAACTCAAGTTCCATATGCAGTGACTCTATAAATATACATGAGTGGTTGGGTAATGGATTTCAATTTTCCAGTGATTCTTAAATTCCATCTACAACCTATTTAGCAAACATAAGGAAATATATTGGTTTATGTTTTTCTTTTATAATTTTTTCATGATACCTTGTAATGTATTAAGATAAATCACTATTTCTTTAGAAAATTCATTTGGTCACCTATATTAAATATACACCTTAAGGTAATAAATTAGTTCCCTAAAAACTTTCCTAAAAAAATTATATTTATTCATGATACTCACTTTTCGTGAGAAAAAATGGCTTTTTTCATTTAATTAAATGGGTTTCCAAAATATAATTAATTTATTATTTCTTTTTTTTTAAATTGTTTCAAGGAAAAAATATTCTTTATAAAACCATCCCCATAAAAAATTCCAATTTGGTTTATGAAGGATGATGGCCTATAAACTATAAAAAACAATTAAATTTATATAATTTATATAGTTCTACTTATTTTGAATCCCCAAAAGTGGTAATATTTTTTGGAACCAATTAATGTAGTTTGAAAATGAAGGGGGGGGGGGGGGTGTTTTTGTAGAGATTTAAGAATAATAACAGAATTTATTTTGAATGAAAATATTTTTAAGAATTCTAGTGACAATAAAGGATAGATTGTTAATGGATTTATTTCATCAAGAATTGTAAATGACCGTGTCAAATTAACTCTCACAACATGATATGTGCAGGATCGAGTTTCTATGAAGTTTAAGTAATAGTCCAAGCCTCAACTCAAGATTCAATCCAAGTACACATATATTGTTGATGAATGGTTCAATATTCCATGAACCGTTATGTTGAAATAGATATAATAATCCATGGAACCCTAAAATCTATCAAAAATTTCAATATTCCACGAAACATTCGAAATATGTTCATAATGTCAATTTGAAATTTATGAAGTGTGGTTTATCTTGATAAATCTGTGATTTTTTTACTCCACCATATTAATGGTGATTAATGTGTCTAGGGATATAGGTTTTTTAACAAGTAGAAAGAATCATCCCTTAATTTTTATATAAATAAATCAAAACTAATTATTATTCTTGGTATATGATACCAATTACATGGCCCATAGGCCCAGTGGCTAAACCCATGACAAGTGACCCGTAGGTCTAAATTTAAAATGAAATCCCAATAAAAACGGTCATTCAGTTGGCTTGCATGGACTGTGAAAAACACTCCACCATTGCCTTCTTGCACCCCTAATAGGCCTATCACCCACCCAACCATTCTTCACAACTACAGATGGTCACCACCATGCTTTTTCCCCACCTGTGCGCACAACCACTACGAGCAAACTATTGTCCTTGACCAAGGATCTCGTCATGGTCGGCACACATAGCCTGTGTCTAGCTTTCCTGGTGAACTAGTTGGATATCCAACCTTCCCAAAGGTCCCCACCATATTCCATCAATCTTACTCCCCTGCACCCCCAGCGAACTAGTCATTTGACTAATCCCATAGACTACACCATCTACCTACCCATCTATAGGTGAAGGCGTCATCCATCCGAAGAACATCCTCCTACAAACCAAATAAATCCACAATTTTTATAAAAAATAGGAATCAAACCGCCATTGGGAGATGTAGTAAAGAAGGGATTAACCAACTGACTAATCCCTTGAATTCTATAGGGATATAGTAAACTGAAGAAAAAAAAGAATAAAATATAAAGTGATAAGTAAAAATTTAATCCATCTAGACGCACACACACAAATGGAATGAAAATAAACACAAATACGATTTAATTGAAAGGGGATTGATGAAATGAATTACAATAGAAATTAAAATACCAAATTAACAAAATAATAATTCCAAATAAGGTGACTAAAATTTTGATTTGAATAGGAGAAATTCATTAGCACTAAACTAGAAATTGAAATAACATTTACTGGGTTACTAAAAAGAAAATAAGAAAATAATGATGAATTAATAGAGGAGGAGGGGTATCTATAGTTTTAAATAGAGTGTGGAAAATCCAAAAGACCTTGACAAGGGCTTGGATGTTACAAATATCCTTTCTTTACTAATGAAAAATGATAATTCCTTGAATGAAAGTTGAGACATATTTTTATAGGTAATAGGGGTGGAAGGTTTCACTATAAATCTATCCTTATAAAGTTGAAACCATTAGGGACCATAATATAATGACCCATTATTTTATACACAAATATCACATCATTTTAGGTAAAATATTCAATACAAAACATTATGATCCATGCTATAATCATATTGTTTAAGTGTATTTAGAAACTTGGATACATAAAAAATAGTTTCTAAGAGAGATTCACCATCTCCCACTAATTTCTTCATAACTAGAACCCTTATTTTAAATATCTTACATAATACCCTTATTCATAACATGGAAAAAGGAAACATAAAAAATGGAGATATAATGCTAAATAACAATAAACAAGGGAGATATCAATTATTACTTAAACATAAAATGAACATAAGGGTATGAGAAAATGAGAACAACATTTTAAAACCATAACCTGTATATCATAAACCATATTATTGAGTTATGTTATCAATATTTTAAGTTCATAAAAAATTAATCATAAAGGAATTAAATAACATTATCCATAAGAGAATAACATTTTCATAATACATATGTTTTTAGAATAAATATAATCATAGAAAAACATTTAATTAGTATGCATGGCTCATAACTGAGACTATCATAGTGAATTGGGTTCACTAAATAAACTTTCATATTAGTTATGGTTCACTCCCAGGACTATCATAGTGGACATATTCCCTTACTAAACTAGGTTTAATCCCAATTATAGTTCTTATTATCTCATGATTCATATATATTTACCCAATGCATTGGAGGGATATATAATTCTGATACCACCCATCACATAATTAAAATCATACATATGAATGAAACATGATAATTAATCATTCATCATATAATAACCTATGAAGTGAAAATGGGTTTTAGAAATATTTTATCATTTCATCATAGCACAATCTGTAAAAAATAAATGGGTTTCATAACTTAATTAAATGAGGGAAAAGAAATGAGTTTCATAGAATCATTTTGAAATCATCATCATCCTAATACATCGAAATAATGAAATTGTAGGGTATTATTCAATCATATATCTATTAAATCATAATAAAAATTATAGTATGTCATCTTAGATTAAAATAAAATTAAAATATATCTGGATTTTTTCTTAAAAAAATAAACTTTTCATTTTGAATTCACATATTTAAAATATAATTTTTTTTATAAATATAATGGATAAAATATTTTTAAATAAACTTTTAAAATTTTAAAGGAATATTTAAATAATTTATTAGTCATGATGGTGGGAATTCCCATTCACACTGTGTATATAAAACAAATATTCCTTTCATATTTTCAATAAAAATTCAAAAGTAAGTCATTCATAAAATGAAAAGAAGATTCCCTTTAATTTTTCTCTAAAAATTAAAAAATGGGTAAAAATGAAGTTAAAAAATCACAGGATAATTGAAAAAATAATATAAAAAACATTTTTAGATTGAATTGACTTAAAATAAAATGATTTTTTATTTAAGAGATAGGTATAGTCAATTTTACTTAAAAACATTTTTTTTCGGTCTATTGAGTTCTTAAAAAGACGAAAATGAAATGAAAACTTGTATTCTTCAGAAATAAGTATATTAGGATATTTTTTTATGATATTTTTTATAATTATATCATTAAATTACATTACTATAAACTTAATCCTAAAAAATCTTAATAAATAGAGAGATTTTAACATAAAACCATTACCTCGAGTTCGAATTGATTCAAAAGAACTTTAAAATCATATATAAGAAATTTTAATTTATTATAATTCTAAAATAGATTCATTTACATAATTATGATATCATATATTATCCACTTATAACATTTTAACAACCATTTATTAAAAATTCTTTATTAATATCATTGTTTCCTAGTGTAAACTATTTCGTTTTCATGATAATTTCCGTTTAGTAGTCCCGATACTGGTATATTTAGCAGGGTTAAATCATATCTAGAATGTTATTAATGATTTTAATATCTTATATATTCATTATATACATATTTATATTCAAAAATAAATGTTAGAGTTATGAAAATTAATGACACCATTCTTGGATACAGTAAGCTATACGTACACTTGAATGCTGTTTCACTATTCGATGAAAGAAATGAAATAAAGGAAAATATTAAAACATTATAGAATCATTATTAAATCATATATATTTATTATATTTATCATTATTATGACCAATATAATTTAGAATAGAAAAATGAACCACATCGTTTCCTGAAGGTGGTTGTCCACACTTACGCACGAGCAATGTTATCATTTTCAAAGAGCTGGAAGGTAATAAGATAGATGTGATATTATTATTATATAATAATAATAATTATTTAATTAATATTATTTATAATCATAAAACCAATAATAAAAACCAACCATGGAACATGGTTATGGAAAATGAATTTTATTTCTATGTGGAGGCAGTAGTCCACATGTCCGTATAAGGGATACTTTCAATTCCAATTTCATGGAATATAGGTGAATGTTGGGGGTTTAATTATCATAATTACATTTAATTATATTTATAATTCTTAATTTATTATTTTATGATGAATAACATAGAATTATAGTAGGTATAAGAAGAAATAAATTGAAAGAGTTTGGGTCACAGGATTACCTCTCCTTCGGTTCGACTCCCTTAGATCCTTTCTTAAAGACCATTGTAACTATCTTTTAAGAATAAAATAACCTCAAATTAATTTATAGTAAAGTTAATAAGATATTTTTATGGTTTATTTTTAAATATAAGGCTCAATGTGGTGTAAAGAAGAGAAGGGATGGGTGTCCTTTTAGAAGTAGGGGAGAGGACACACTGGGAATTTCTTAAAAGAATAAAATATAATAAAGTAATTATCAAGAAAAATTATTCCAAATGGACATATATTTTAATTAGGTATATTATTATCATGAAATAATACTATAAACTATTATTTAAATAAGTTTAACAAGAATTCATACCCTTATCTATCGGTTTAGCCCTTCATAAACTCATTTTAACTTTTCACTATGGTGATAATTTTTTACTCTTTTTACTATCGATTATGAATGAAATTGAAAGTTGAGTTGTTAATTTTTTTGAGAAAAATGATTAAAAATATTTATTAAATTTACTGAATTTATTCTCTAAAAGTTTCGAAAATAAATTTTAAAATTAACACACAATATGGGATGAAAAACACATTTCAAGAAAACAATGTTTTATTAAGTATAAAAAGATTTTATAAATAATTTTGAATTAAATAAAATACAATGACCATAATTGGATTATTCATAATATAATTGAGATAATTTTACTTTTAAAAACATTTTGAAACAAAATTTAACTTTCTATATTCTTTAAACAAAAATAAATTTTTTTAATAAAAATAAGTATTTTTCACTATTTTGAGAAAAATTATTATATTCTTAATATTATAAAACATTTACACCAAGATAATTTTGAATTTTTTTTTCAAAAATTAATTTCTATTTTTTTTAAAAAATAAAATTTCTAAATGTTAAAAATGTTAATTATATTTTTTTCTCATAAAGACAATTTTTAGGGAAAGTGTATTTTTAAAACATTTAATGACAATTAAAAATTGAGTGTTTATGTATTTTATTTATCTTGAACATTTATATATATTTTAAAATCTATCTATTCCTATTAATAACAAAAATTTAATGTCTAGTCTATAAGGGTAAACTAGATCATGGTTAATTTAGACATGAGGTTTCATGTATCACAAGCTATTGAAGAAATTATTTTTCAACAAAATATATGAATTTTTTTTGGTTTGTTACATTCTACCCCCCTTAAAATTAATTTCATCATAAAAACTACCTTAAAATAATATAAAAAAAATATTATTTCCCTATCTCATCATATACTCATGTTCCCTAGTATCTTATTTGAATTTTGGATTCCTCCATAGAACTTTAACTAGGTTAGTGGTCTTATTTTGCAGCAATTTTTCTATATGATAAAAAATTTCTACTAGTTTTTTTCATAGGAAATATTCTTTTCATTGTTATTTTTTGAGTTCAGTATGCATGAAGGATATGGTATTTAATTTCTTAGGAGAGATTCATGGAACACATCGTGAACTTGAGATAGGTTCAATGGAAGTGATAAGAGATAAATTTCTTCCCCTACTCAATAAATAATTTCAAAGAGGCTATTATAACTTGAGTTCATATTTAATTTCTTTTTAAATACTATAATGTTATTCCACGGAAAAATTCACCATAATATCTTCTCACCAACTTCGAATTCCATATTTCACCGTCGATTGATAGCATAACTTTTCTATTGACTCTGAGCCACATTAATGTGTTTATGAATGTTTTTGACTTTACCTTAATTTTTTTTATCTAGATATGATCTAAATAGACTTATTTATCCACATTCACCCAAACACATTGGAGTTCTATACTTATTTCCATAGAGTTCTACATAAGGATCCATTTTAATTCTTGAGTGAAAGATATTTTTGTAATAAAACATGACCAAAAAAGGTGTTGATCCCAATGACCTTTGAAATCCATAGAAATATTTACCAACATATCATCTAGGTTTTGAATGGTTCTCCTAGACTGACCATATATCTAGGTATTAGAAGTCATACAAAAACCTTTTTACCCAAATCCTACTAAAAGTGTCACAATTATTTTGAGGTAAACATTAGATCTCAATCAGATATAATAAATTATAGTACTCCATAAAGCCTAACTATTTAATGTATATTTTGGAAACATGATCAAGAGAGAAATAATATTTGATAGTAATTAAGTTTGATGACTTCATATGGAAATTGACTACAAACCAAATAGCACTATGACAATTTAATGTTTTTAGGAGTCTGATGAAAAAATCCATGGTGATTTTTTCTCATTTCCATTACATTATATATAATGGTTATAACATCCCCTTATACTTCTATCTATCAGCCTTAACTTTCAGAAATTTGAAGTACCAAGATACATACTCTACAATATACCACTTTATTTTGTCCCATTGAAAATACTATTTCATATCTCTATACATCTTTATACTTCCAGGATGAATAGAGAAGGACAAACTATGAGCTTCATCATATATATTCTTATTCAATTATAGTAGTAATGGTTCAAATACATAGTTACTAAACATTATCATTACATAAAATGAATGGTTGAACTTAGGAATATTTTTGACCTTATTTTATTATTCCACATCTTCCTTCTATTACTCTTTAATCCTCACATAGATAGATTTTTGAAAACTATTTTGAGAAACAAAATATTTTTCACTTTAATTAAATATTTAAATATCCATCCTTTTAAAATCCAAAAATATTGGATATTTTATCATTATCGTCATAGATAATCTAGCATGGGCTTTTTGACTCAAATCATCTTCTATCATGTTTTCTTTCCCAAGGTGGTAATGTATTGAGTAGTAATAATATTTAATCGACTATAACCATCATATGTGGTATATATTAAACAATTTAAAAGTGAATATAATTGTAAACCTTTATTATTAGTGTATATGTCACAAATTTCTCCATAAAGATAATGCCTCCATATATTTAATGCAAATCATAATATAGTAACCTCAAAATCTTGAGTTGGGTAATTGTTCTCAGGAACCTTCAATTATCATAAGGCATAAGCTATCACTATATAATTATACACAAGGATGTATCCCAATCCCTTCTTTGATGCATTATATACATAAAAAATCCTTTTATATAGTAGGTAATTATAAGAAAAAATGCACTAACTTACCTTCTCTTTAGTTCTATGAAATTTTCTTCACATTAATCTATCCAAAAGTAATTGAATCCCTTAATATTTGACATAGTGATTAGAATAGATATTAATGAGAAATTTCAACAATGAATCAAAAATATCTATAAAAACCAAGAAAAATATGGATTTTAGTCACCATGGTTAGTTTGTGACAACATTCAAAAACATCTATCTTGGATGGATCCACAAATATACCCTCACTTGATTATATGACCCAAAAATGATAATTTTTGTATCCTAAATTCACACTTGGTAAATTTTTCATAGAGATTATCCTTCCTTAAGGTCTTCATCAAAATCCTCATGTGATCTTTATGAACTTCCTCACTCTTTAACTATATGAGAATATAATCTACAAAGACTACAATAAACTGATCAAATTAATATATAAAGATTTTATTAATTAAATCTAGGAAGATAACAGAGGAATTAGTAATTCCAAATGGAATGAATATAAATTCATTGTTTCCATACCTTTTACATAATGCTGTCTTGGGTATATCCTCTTTATGGACCAATAATTAATGATATCCAGAATGAAGTTCAATCTTAGGAAAGTATAAAACTCTGTGTAGTTGATTAAATAAATAATTAATATGGGGAAGATAATAATTATTCATGATTTTCATCTCTTTAAGTTCTTAAAAATCAATGCAAAGTCACATTGATCCATATTTATTCTTAATGAAAATAACTGGCAATAACATCCTGACCTGGATGCCCACTAATCGGGTTCCCTAATCAAGTTCACTATAAGGCCTAAACCGTGCATCCCCATCCATTAGAGGGTTTTAACTAGAAGTAAGGGAATGCCATGTGTATCTAGAGAGACTATTCCATCATATCAGAGTAAACAATAATAGAAATAACTAGATCACATAAAAATATGTATATATGCAGAGTGAAGAAAAATTAAATATAAAAAATAATGTAAAAATGAATGAAATATAGTAAAGGCTAGAATGGTCATGTAATACATACAAC
This sequence comes from Viscum album, assembly GCA_963277665.1. NCBI lineage: Eukaryota > Viridiplantae > Streptophyta > Magnoliopsida > Santalales > Viscaceae > Viscum > Viscum album. The sequence goes on along the minus strand of OY728120.1, from coordinate 1,868,436,985 downwards.
ACCGATCACCTGGTGGGCCAACCATACATATACATGCGTAAATAAAAGAAATGAAAATAAAATTACAAGGATATACTATATGCACCAAGCCATACCACATACCCAAAATCCATATATATGTCTGATCCATCTTTCTCAATCACTACTAGGCCTCGACCTATCTCGTGCCTGAAACTAAGTGAACATCTTCATGGGTACCCCAGTGCAATGGAAGCCTAATTAGAGTGTGAGTACAAAACTCAGTTGAGAACCACCAAATTGGTCCCATACATAGCTAGTAATATTCAATGTTTTTAAAAGTGAGATAATCATGAAGATAAAAAATAATAAAAAATATTGAAAGTAACTTGAGGGATGATGTTATAAGTGTATGTACTCATGCAATGTACTCAACCTACCTAAGACATAGATGGAATAAGGTTCCATCATATATATATATATATATATACAAGAGTCTATATATATTACCATATATAAATGAATAAATAAATATTTATCAGTAAGGAGACAAGTATTATGAATCAAACCACAACCAATCCTTGGGTTTGTAAGCCCCATCATTGATACCTGCATCATCCAGATCCAGAAATATCTATGATTGAGCCACGTTTCCATAATGGGATACATTTATTGAAAATGGTTTTTCCCTTACTTTCCTACTATCACTATAATGAAGGATTCCTAGTAGTATTTGGACATCCTATAAATATTCATTAAGTTAAATGCCATGCTACTCAATCCATGTTAATCTAGTTCAACGTATGAGCCCTAGGTCCCACTCCATAGGTAGTAATGACATCACGACTCAAATAATATCAAATGGGATAACCCTTAGGAGATATATTTAATGAATACTCTATCGATCTAGTAACATGCTCAATATCCATTCAATAAATGGCTTAATATCCCACTCCAACATAAGTCTGGAGATTGTATAAATGGTGCTTCCAATCGACCCTAGGGAGAATTCTAGGAATTTATTTGGAGATATTAATTATTCTTGAATGTATCTAAAAGAATGGGGAACATCATGTAAAAAAAATCCAAGTAAGGATCATAATCCAGATCCAAGGATATACCTCTAGGTATATCTATAATATCAATAATGTAGGCTCAATAGCCAGATCTCATGAAGTATGTATGGGCATCCTAATAATATATTATTCAAACAAGTAAGCTCAAAATCTCGATCCCATGAAGTGTGTTTGGTCACCCCAATAAAATATCACCAATCAAATAAAAGGCTTAGAAACCAGATCCTAGGAAGTACCTTTAAGAATCCATGACATAAATCTCCTTGCGTTAGGCTCATCAGCCTAAATCTAGAAAGAACCTGTGGTAATAATAGCTGCATCAATAGTAACTGTGTAAAGTATAAATAAAAGTGTTAAGGTAGATGAATTCATAAACCCACCACTACTATTATAGCCTCTCAGGATTGTAAGTTCAGTATAGGTTCTGGGTGACATCCACTACCATCTATACCCAAACCCATAAACACTAGGTTAGGGAGGGTCAACTACTAAAGTACCCACTTGGGTACCCCAGATAAATACAATGAAGAGGTATCCTACTGAGGATCCTCAAGGTCCATACATAAGAATATGTATCCCTTTTTCGTACCTCTAAGCTAGTACCATGGCCTCTCTAGGACTACCCACACACCCAACCTAGCTCTGGTCTACCTAAGGTACATCCACCTAGGTCTATAAAAAGGATTACATGCATTACCAATCGTATTCTCACCTCCTGATAGGTTTGGAGGCTACTCAGTGTTTCACGGGCTAAGTCTGAGCTACTATGGGCCAATTCAGGAGGCTAGCACCAATGGGTTGTTAGTGACCCCCAGCGACCATCCATTATAATTATCTAATTAATTTTTTAAACAATCCATTTAATAAATTATATTGGAGGCATCACCCTTAGGGGTGAGCCCAATCATTCACTTAATACCATAAACATGCATAAATGAAAAAGGGAGATTATGATAGACCACCTACCTTTAGGAATATTTCCATTTATTTTCCTTAGGTTAGTGTCATATTCTAAAATCTATCTACGCTCAAACAAGTCTTGTTGCTTCCTATATCACAAAAATACCACCATATTAATTGATTATAATAATATTATAATTAATTAATTAAAACACAATGATTTAATTGAAGGAACCATTTTGTTTAAAAAATCGGCATAAAGCCCAAAATCTTACTATTTGATCCCACCACGTTAGAACAAAAATCTAGCACTTAGAAACATCCCATAACATAATCATAATCTAAATATGGGTATAAACCCTATGAAACGACCACACTAAAACATTAAACAATTTTAATTTAAGTTTACAAGTCTTATAAATTCACTATGGTTATATACCTTAACGAAACAATACATGGTTAAGTATAGATAGTATCATAGGTTACCCTCTCCCTAGGAAGAGTGAATTCCCCATCAGCTATATCCGATTCCACCATGATATGGTGGAATTAGAACTAAAAACCCAAAATAGAGAAGTTGATTTTTAGAAGAAGCTGAATAAAGACACTATGATGGCTAGCATCTTAAAAGTTTTACCTCAATATTTCCAAAGCACCTAAAAACATTTTATTTCAACCAAGAATTAGAGATAACACCCATAGATGGGGGAGGAAGAGGAATGGTGGGTGTAGGTATCTTTTAGGTGAAATTAATGTGGAAAATGGGGAATAAAACATTAAGGTTTAGAGGGGAAAATGGTAATCTTAACCTCTTTAATGAACCATACAGTTAGGTTGCAAAATGAAGAAAAATGTGCACTAATCATGTGATTGTACTATCCCCATAGAACTCTACCTTGGATGGTCGGTCAAGCCATGTGCTAACCGTGTGACATGTTTGCATCAAATTGTAGACCCCCTGTATGGTTTGTTATATCCTTCCAAATAGTTTCTTAAACTATGTGCCTATGAAAAATGGATCTCATTGTTCGGTCATACGGTTATAACTAACTGTGCACCAACCATGCACCATAAGTTGCACCTTTCCCAAACATTGGTAATAGGAATCAAACCTCCAGGACACTCCCAAAACCTTAGACTACAAACCAAGCCTCATTACCCATCTAAGAAAGTATTCATAGGTAATCTAATGTTTTAGTTTCTATTCTGAATATTTGACCAAAATTTGACCCTTCCATTAATTGAAAATTCAAATTTATTTTAGAAATTTCAAATTAAAAAAACCCTTAAAATCTCCCCACCTTAAAACTTATCTTCCCTAGTAATTATTGGTGGGAATACAAATTAATAACTTGACCAACCAGGGTTATGAAATCCATTCAAATGATTGTGTTGTGTTTCTGAATTTCCAACGCACCTCCAATAAAACTTTAATCATACAATGCTTAGCTCACCAAAACCCAAGACAACACTCAAAACCATTATCATAAAATTAGGATGGAACTTACCCAATCATATAGAAGTTGAACCATCACCCTCATTGTCACATTCCTAAACTATACTATAGATCTTCCCCCCATAAGTAATTTCTTCCAATGGCCAATTCTTTATAACAGAACATCTACCATTGCAATTTTCTATCAAAACACACCCTAGAATATTATTGACTTTCCCATCACATTTATCATCTCACTACACCTATTCACACATAGGGAAACTACCCTTGATCTTCAATTTTATTTAAATGGGTGTACTCCAATTGAACTAGATCAATATATTTGAGGAATATTTTCTTCAAAAATCCCTAGTAGACCCTTTAACTACACCCATATCATCCCAATGTCATTCCCAATGAAATAACTTACTGACCACATTAAAATATATAAAAGAGTTAAATTTGTAACAACTTCATAATAATATTCTATAAAATGTTTTTCTTCCATATCCAGTGTGCCCTCTAAACCCGAATCTCAATGTCTTTTTCCTAAGGCACACCCAGATCATCACAAAGAATTATGACTGAAGTATTCAATCAACTCTATGTGAAATTTTCTAGGAAAAGCATATTCTATTCATTCTTTTTTTTTATGAAAAGAAAATAACACAAACCTATAATTCACAATGGAATCCAAAAATATGAAGGTACATGTATCAACAAAATAAAAATTATAAATGACCATTAAAAAATTGGTCTCATCATCCCATAACCCTTGTCATGTGAGAGTCAAAATCTGGTGACCAATACCCCACTCTTCCCCTTAAGAGATTCCCCGTAGTTGAACCAATGAAATGAAACCTCGATCATCACAACTCATTCCCACCCATTATGGGACATAACAGCTGGCATGGATAAAAGCTCACTCATACCCAAGCATCAACGAAAACATCACTCATCGCCCATTCCTGATCCAAAAAAATTGTAACCATAGTAATTCTAAAATTCAAAACAGAACGAGTTTCACTAACCTCAAAAGGATGACGTGAAATCCCCACTGTATGTATTACCGTTTTACCACTCCAAGAGTTCAACTCCCTAGGAGTCCCTCTTTTAACCTAGAAAAGAATCTGATTTACTTCAGCATATAGTCGATGCTCTCCCATTATAATCAATTTGATGTCAAGATATAGAGAATAATCATATATAACTAGGAGTATATTAATATTCCATTGATCAAAATGTATCATTTTTCTCAATCCATATTCACATAAAACCTGGATACTTTCCTTTAACCAACCCCTAACACCACATATCTCAAAAATTGATCTCTATGTACAGCTATAGTTCACCTGTCTAATGACATCTGGTCCATTATCGTTCTCTCCTCTACCATAGAGGGACATTTCTCATTTTATCAGAACCCTTGGGACACCCTTCCTGTGACATTTATTTGAAATCTTCAGTCCCTATATTATGCCTGACTACTCAATGATATAAAATTTAAATGGTACCATGCTTTACCAACATGTAAAAAAACATACTATATAGAGGACATACAATCTTCTAGAATCCAATCATCATTACCTGACTCATCCTACCACAATTCATCCATCATGAGGCCAAGATGACTGTGCTATATGACACATCATTTTCATTAATCTGGAGGATCCTTTGAAAATCATCTTTAAAAGCAGGCACTTCACCTGTAACACAATTTATTATATGATCTCCCATCACACATCATCATTGTAGTCACAAGAAACTACACACACCCTAAAATGTTACTAATGTTAGAATCATTGGTCAACTAGTCCAAGAACCCAAATAGTCTAACTCATGAAAGGTAGTTATGATATCTAAGCACCAAAAGTGCTTCCTATGAAACCAAAGGCATAAAAATGACTAGTCATAGAAATAACACACAATTAATCTCACCACCTCAATAGAATCCATAAAACTGGTCTAACTCTACTCACATGCTTCGCTCGATCAAAATTAAATGCTAACCTAAAAGGGTCTGATTCTCAATAAGGGAATCTAGGTCTCCCACACAGTCCAATTTATCAAGTCTCTTTTGAGGGTTACTAGGTATAACAACCTATCCCAAAGGTAAAACATCTTAACAAGGTCACATCTAAAGGAGTTTTATCCACACACCCATCTCGACATAAGGCATCTAATGTCCTTATCAAATCTCATTATAAAAGATGCAAATAATAAATTGACCTACAAGGCTCAACACTATCAAGCATCGACCTGTATTTTATATGATCATCTTTGAGCATCCTCATAAGGTACTTACCCACACTATCATCATGATATGAACTTAGTAAATAATGATGAACTAGATCACACTAGTCATCCATATACAGTAACACCCTCTTGAGGTTATAGTTCATTATAAACGTCAGGAGTATATTGGGATCATACAAATAGACCTGACCAGATCACCTAAAATGAAGGTAACGGCTCTTAACACTGGATTATTAGTACCAAAATCTTTCAAACAACATTATCTCAATGATCTGTGTCACATCTCTTTCATGTGGTTTAGTTAAGTGTAATGTCATTTTGAGCTACATAGAAAAACACTATATAAGTTGTCACTAAAACACCAAATAACCAAACCTCAGAAACAACACCCTACATGGGGTCCAACACATGGGATTCAAGTTCCCTATTGACCTACTAGGGTAACTGTAAATTTTGTGTATGATGAATGAGTCATCATCATCACTATAAAATGTCTCATTTTAGATCCACAAAACATTCCATCAGAAGGAAATATATATTAAAGTTAGTAAAATTGAGTATAAAACCACCAAGAAGTTATATGGGATTTTTTTTAAGATATTGTAGACACATTAAAAAAATTTCTCTATCTTACATAAAATTACACACTAGTATACCTATAACATGTGGACCCTACATGCTAAATACGATGTATGAGACACCTATTTCCTCTACTGTCCAATAGTCAAAACAAATTACTAGACTCTTTCCTTTGGTAAGAGATCCATAAATACATATTAAATCCTAAACCCCACACTACATGTGCACTTCTTGAAGAAAAAATCACATAAAAATATAACATCACATATCATAAAAAAACCCAAAACCATGACAACCTAAAATTATTATTAGAACAAGAGTTATCGACTCACCAGTATGATATCCATCACAAATCCTAAAAAATTACTAATAATACAATCTACCATATCCCAAATAATAATTCAATAGAATTAGAACAAATTGTATAGAAAATTGCAACATTTTGACTTGGATTCCATTGATCTGGTGCCCCAATCCGATTTACCAAAAGTCCTCAAGAATGCCTCCTCATATGCTATAGGCTGTCAACTAGAATCAAGGGCCTAAGGTATGTACATGGAGAAACTATTCCCACATATTAATGTAAAAAATATCATAAATGACCATATCTCATACAAAGTAGTATATAAGTAGAGTGTAGAAGTAATAAATACAAATAAGATTGTAAAAAGGAGTGAAATACATTAAAGTAATGAATGAACAAGTTATATATAAAATGATTATTTTCCACTAGGAAAACAATAAATATACATGAGTAAATAATATAAACATAAATAAAAGTAAAAGTCTCTATTAAATACATTGAGCCATACCACATACCTGATCTCTAAATACATGCATGATCCATCCTACTCAATTTGTCCCATGTATTGGCCTATCAGGTGCCTGCAACCAAGTGAATGTCTACTCAGGCACCCCACTGCAATGGGGGCCTGAGTTAGGTGTGAGTACAAAACTCAACAAGACACCCCAAATTTGTCCCATACATAGCCAATAATATACAATGCATGTAAAAGTGATCTACCCATTAGGATAAAAATAATAATAAGAACTGATCAAAGTAAACTAAGGCATGTTGTAGTAATTGTGTTTCCTCAAGTGATATACTCATCCTAGAAGAGTCATAACTGAAATTAGGTTCCTTCATGTATATGTATTAATATATGTATATATATATTCCCATAAATATATATACATACACACACACACACACATAAACATATATTTATGAATAAGGTGACAAGTAACATAAATCAATCCACAGTTGATCCTTAGGTCTGTAATACCAATCGTTTGGAAATCCTATGAATAAGGAATTGAGCTTGATGTCATACTACTCAGTCCATGTATAATTAATTCAATAATTGGGTTTGTAATCCTGATCTAAGATACCTTCTTTTTAAATTCCATAAATTTCTCTGAGGAAGCCATGTCAACACTAGGTGATACATTTCCTAACCCTTGGTTCACCCATAGTCACCTCCGATCACTACAATGAAGGATTACATGAAGCATATATACATTCTATAAATGGCCACTAAGCTGTATTTTATACCAATCAATCTATTTAAATCTATTTCAATGTATGATCCCAAGGTCCTGGTCTATTGGTAGTCATGACGTCACGATTTGGATAATCCATAATAGGATGACCCTTAGGTTATCTGTAAAAGGAATTCTCTCTAGATCCACATAAATTTTTGACATCTATTCAATAAATTTCTCAAAATACCACTCTAAGACAAGTTTGATGAGTGTAATAATTTTGTGTCCAACTAAACCTAAGGATAATCCAAGGCATCTTTCAAGAGAGCATAATCATTCCCATGTGTATCTCAAAACAATTATGGGGTGCGTCATTTCTAACACTATGTTTAGGTAAGGATCAAAATACAGATCTCTGGAAGTACCTCTAGAGATCCTTGTAATATCAATCTTGTTATCTCAACATCCGAATCTAAGGATGTACATATGAGCATCCTAATAATATAATAGTACAAAAGTAGGCTCAAAACTTGGATCACATGAAGTATGTTTGGGAACCCAAATAAAATAACATCAATCAAATAATAGGCTCAAAAGTTAGATCATAGGAAGTACCTCTGGGCATCCTTGACATAAATCACATTAGGTCAGTCACATCATCCCACATCCAAGAAGCACCTATGGTAATCATAGCATCATCAAAAGTAACCAAGTGAAGCATAAATAAAGGAGTGAGGGTGGATGAATGCTTAAACCCACCACTACTATGACAACCTCCCCAGATTGGAATTTCTGTACAATTTATCATTGAAACCTCATAACATATCTATCCAAACCTTATGAACTAGGTCAGGGTGGGAGAACTACTAGAGTACCCACTAGGGTCTCGTATATCAATACAACCAATATGCATCCTACTATAGATCCTAAATTTCCATACATAAGTAGAGGTATCCCTCTTGGGAACCTCTATGTCAGTACCATAGTCTTTCCAGGGCTGTCTGCACACCCAAACCAATTAAGGACTGCCTTAGGATTGTCCATCGAGGCCTATAAAAAGGATAAAATGAATTACCAATCATAATATCACCTCCCGAGAGAGATTTAAACTACTATATGTCTCAAGGGATAAGTTTTGGCCACTACAGTCCAAATCAATATGCTAACGTACTGGGGTTGTTAGTGACCCATGGCTTTCATCCACTAAAATTATCCAATTTATTAATTAAACAAGACGTTAAATAAATTTAATAGGAGGAATCATCCTTATGGACGATCCCAATCATACACATAAAACCATAAATATGAGTAAATATGAAAAGGTCAGCTATGGAAGTCTTCCTACCTTTATGAATCTTTCCATTTATTTTCCTAATGCTTAAAGTAGCTACCAAGGCCTATCGAAGATGAACCGCATCGTGTTGGGTCATGTATTGAAACAAAAACTCTATATCAATTAACTATTAAAAAATTATAATTAATTAAATAAAACACAACAATTTAATTCAAAGAACCATTTTATTTATAAAATAGGCATAACACCCAAAATTTTATCATTCAATACCATCATACCAGAATGGCGAACTAGCACTCACTAACATCCTATAACATAATACCAACATGAAGTTTGGAATAAACCCTATGAAAAACATCAAAACAATGGTTCAATAATTTTAATTTAATATTACAATATTTAGAAATTAATTGCGATGCCCTACCTTAATTAAAAGACATGTGATGAAGTGAAGACAACATCGCATGTTACCCTCCCCCTAGGTAGAGTGAAACCCCCATCACCTGTATCTAATTCCACCATGATATGATGGAATCATAACTAAAAGCCCTAATCATAGAAACCAAGAGTTATAGGAAGATGAATAAAAACATCATGATCACTAAAAGAGTTGAATTCTTACCTCAGGGTTTCCTATGCACTCAACAATATTCAATTCTGACCATGAATGGGGGAAAACTCCCATAGAGTAAGGGAGGAAGAGAGATATCATGTGAGGGGAGATCTTGGGAATAATTAGGGCGGAAAATGGGGTAAAAACCATTAAGGTTTAGAGGGTGAAATGGTAATTTTACCCTCTTTAATAAACTACATGGTTAGTCCACAAGTTTTGGAAAACCATGCGGTAGCCGTGTTTCTAGGGATACTATCCACATACAACTCCATATCACATAATTTCATTCCACATTTAGTGAAACCAAGAACCAATTGTATGAAATATATATTTAAATTTATAGACCCCCATCACGGTTTCTTATGTCTTGACACATAGTTTCTCAAACCGTGCACCTAAAAAAATGTTACACATGGTTAGGATGCATGGTTTTCATTAACTGTGTGCCAAACTTGGTCCATAAGATGTGGCTTCTAAAACTTTGGTTTTGGGACCTGAACCCTCATTATGCTCAAAAAAAATCTGAGATACAAACCAAGACTCATTCCACATTTAGGAAACTTATTTGGAGGAATTAAAACCTTTTAATTCCAATTCTGAATCTCTAATTAAGATTTGAGCCATATATTAATGGAAAATTGAAATTCCGTCGAGAAATTTCCAACTCAAAAAAAAGATAACTTACAAAGGTACACCCCATGGTGACACACTTGGCAGAATGAGTCATTTTTCAATATTCCCCTAGATATTTTTCTCTGATTCTTATAACTCAATTGGGGCTATTTTATATAGAGTATTGGAAATAGGTGTTTCACCAGGTATGAGTTCTATTGATAACTAAACTTCACAGTATAATAGAAGACTAGGAAACTCTTCTATAAGGACATTAAAAAACTCCCACCCAATAGTAATATCTTTGATGTCCTATTTTTACCCAACAATCTGGTATAAACACCCCTTTGGAATAGAAATCAATACCCACATAATAGACGTGGTTTTGATCAGATTTTCATATTTATCATCTCACTAATACATGATTATATGTTTTTTTTGGAATATCAAATTTGACTTCCATTACCTATAAATTGATTAGGTATTATATAGATAAATCCAATCCATGACTAATATAACATCAAATCCATCCTGGGGAAGAATATTGAGATTTATAGGACACACATTAGCATAATTTTCAATCAAAGAAGAATCATAGACTTGTGACATGATCAATTTACCATTAGGTGTTTTCACTTATAATTCAACATCTAATTATTTAGGTAGAACTGTGATACCCATAAAATATTATTTAGATAAAAAAGAGTGGGAAGATCTAGATTAAAATAAGGCATTATCAGTTCTAGAGTAGAAATTAAGTGTACCTTTCACTACTTCATTATTCGTATCAGTAATAATGATCACATGATATTTCTCATTGTCTTCGGTACTAAGAGGTTGATAATTGAAATCATTGTCATTAACCTTCATATTTGATCACTGGTTATCATAATTCCCATAATCCTTTCATTTTAAATACTGGAGTTGGGGTGATACATTCTATTGATCTTTTTCATTTTTCCTTTCATTGACTAGTCACTTCATATCTCATTGGGATTCAATTTGTTTTATGAAATTACTTTCCAAACCTAAAAAATTAACTAGTACACTTAACACAATTTAATTTATGGTTCCTTCCACTCTTAGATAATAATTTAAATTTCATCTTCTTATCTCCATGGTTTTAAAAATATCCTTTGAATTCCATATTTTTTTTTTATCAAAACAATGATATTGATGGGTAACTCCAATCTACATTTACACATTGATGTCACATAGAATGATTTCATTATAGATAATAAATTACCTTATGGATAACACCCTTTAATGACTAGGTTTTGAGCCACTAAATAATTGATCAAATTTACTTTCAGGTTGGATGATAATAATAGAAGAATACATCACAAGTCTTGTAAAATTTACCTCATAGGTACTGGTGGATTCATCATCCTTCTATTTTAGCTTAAGGAATTCCTTCACTATTTTTATATGAATAATATTAAGAAGTTAATTATTGATAAATAAGATCCTAAAGTCATCATGCTATATGAATTAAATTTCATCCCATTCCCCAGTGTTCTTGATAAGAGTCCACCATTGATATTATTTTCCTTCCAAATGGTAAAAAATTAGAATAATTTTTTTCATGTTCTAAACACTTGAGAACAAAAAATATCATTTCAAATGTTCTGATCCATTTATCAGTAACTAATGGATTAGTATAACTAGTAAAATATGGTGGATGTTTCCTCATAAAATAATCAACATAACATTGTTCCCCCTTTCCTCATTTGGAATCTAAAAATGATTCATATATTTGTAAATTTATGTAAGCAAAGAAGCAATATGTTTCATTCCATGTCCCATAAAATTTGGTTTCTCATGAGCTAAATCATTTCATTTTACATAACATTCATCATTAAAACAATTCCTTCATGTTCCAACCATTGACTAAAATAAAATATCATAGCATGAGAAACAATAATCATAATGGGAAACCACATAATCATGGATACAATGTCTAAATCAGGACACCTTCTTTTCAATCAATGAAACCTTAAGATTAACCTAGTAAATTACTGGTAATCATCTATTCAAATCCTTATAATGTTTCATAATTAAAATGTGAGTTATCCAATACTATCCTCTGGGAGTGTCAAACTGGGTCCATAGTAAGGGTACATTGACCATACACTATAATTATTTCCAATATATAGTAAACCAACTATTTTCAAGGTTATTAACCCTGGATTCATTTATTATAAAACCACATCCACTTATAGTATATATATAATGAAATTTTGCTATGAAAACAACACTTTTTTATTTACCATAACACATGATGTTCTCTTATAAATACTATTATCCTAATAGTTCTTACTAGAGTTTTCTCATCCTAGTTTCTAAAGGTAATTAAAATTTTTTCTGATCCCAACTATAATGACCCATAAATTTCATACCTATATATATATAACATCTTATTAGATGAATATTAAATACATAACACTACGATCAATTCCATAATCATATAGGTCCAGTGTATTTGTAAAATTGAATACCTAAAAAACTGTTTCATAAGTGAACTACATCATATCCAACAACGTTCTTCATAAATATCACCCTTTTAGACATATAATACATAATAACTTTCTTTATAACCCATGTAAATGAAACATAATAAATGGTAAGATTTTATACCCATTAAGGGAAAACAAGGGAGTTATCAATGATTACATAAATATAACAAGAGAATAAGTGTATGATTAAATGAGAATAATATTTTAAAACCATAACCAACATATCATAGATCATAATATTGAGTCCTGGAATAAATTTTGGATGTTTATAAAATATTAATAATATAGGAATTAAATAACATTATCCATGACTACATAACATTTATATTATGTATTGGTTTTTGGTATACACATAATTATAGAAAATAAATTCATAAGTAGTTAAGGATCACTACCAAGACTACCATATTGGATTGAATTAACACCCCCAAAAAATCACATTAGTGAAGGTTTACTCCCAATACTATCATATTGTAAAAATTACCTTATTGAACAGGGATCACTCCCCATTTTAGTCCTTATTATCTCATGAGATATCTATATTTACCCAATGCATTTGAGGGATATATAATTCTAAGACCACCCATCACATAATGAAAATCATAAATATGTGTGAAATAATATCATAAATCATACATCATATCATAACCCATGAAAATGAAATGGGTTTGATATATATTTAATCATTTAATTATAGCATAACCCATGAAAAATAATTGAGTTTCATAACTTAATTAACTCATAGAAAAGAAATTTATTCCATAGAATCATCCTTAAGTCATCATAATCAAAATCCATTAAAATAATTAAATTGTATGGTATAATTTGATAATATATATATTAAATCATAAGTAATGTTAAATTATGTCATCATAAATGAAAATAAATTTAAAATATATCTTGAATATTTCTTGAGGTAAACAACCATTTCATGTTGAAATCACTTTAATAAAAACACGATTTTTTTTACCAAATTTTAAAAAAACATTTTATTTAAAAATAAAATTGGAAAATTGTAATGAAAGCTTCAAATAATTTAGTGGTAATTATGGGGATGGGTGTTACATTCATTCCATTTACCTAAAACAAATTTTCCATTCACATTTTTAGTAAAAAGTTAAAAGCAACTCATTCAGAAAATGACAAGAAGATTCCTTTTAAACCATTTTTAAAATAATAAACATGGTTAAAAAGGACTTCAAAAAACCATATTATAATATTAAATAATTCCTTTAATATGTTAGAAAATATTGTCATGGAAGGAAAATATTTTTAACTTAAGAGAGAAGTTAATTTGAGGTTCCTTAAAAATATTCTTTCAGTCTCTTAAGTTATTAAAAATTGGAAAATTAAATGAAAACATGTATTCTTCAGAAATAACCATAGGATAAAAAATTTTATGATATTGTTGAGAGTTAATCATGATCTTCCTTCATCATTAACTTAATAATAATCAATCCCAATAAATATTGAAATTGTAACATAAATCCCTTACCTCGAGTTCAAATTTCATAAAAAGTGATTTAAAATACTATACAATAAATTTAAATTTATTATAATTATATACCAGAGTCATTTCATTACTTATAATATCCATTATTATCTAGTTATAACATTTTTAAAATAATTTATTAGTAATTCCATGATAAAATCATCATTTTAAGGTGTTAACTATTTCATTTTTCTTGATAGTTTTGATTCGGTAGTTTTGATAATTGAACATTGATCATGGTTTCATAATATCGAAATATTTATTCATGATATAAATATCATATATATTCATTATATACTTATTTATATTCAACCATAAATGGTAGAGTTATAAAAATGAATTACTTCATTCATGGAGGCTATAAGTTGTACATACACATGAATGCTATTTTCAAATTTTAGTAGAGGGGAAAAAATAAATGTATATACTAATTTAAATTTCCAGAATCATTATTATATAATATTTAATATATATATATATATATATATATATTCGTTACATCTATCTTTATTACCATCCATGTAAAGTATAATCGAAAAGCGAATCAAATTGTTTTGTGGAGGTGGTAGTCTATATGTACACACGAGTGGTGTTATATTTTTCGAATGGGTTAGATGGTAATATTATAGATAAGATATTATAATTATAGAGGCTAATATTTGTGATTCCATAATTATAATAAAATTTTAGTATATTTAGTATAATAAATTTATTATTTTATGATTAATACAACAAATTTATAGGAGGTATAAGAATAATTAAATTGAAATATGTTGGGTAAGATGATTACCTCTCCTACGGTTGGCCTCCCATAGATCCTTCTTTAAGGACTCTTGGAATGGTCTTTTAAGAAAAACATCAACCATAATTCCTGGATTTGGTAGTTAAGAATATTTTTTTAGTGTTTGGTTAATCTATTAGCTAAAATCAGTGTAAATAAGGGAAATGAGGGGTTACCTTTATTATCGGGGGAGAGGATACACTTGGAATTTTTTAAAAGAATAAAATATAAGAAATTAATTCTCAATAAAAATGATTGAAAGAAACCATATATTTTAATTATATATTTTTTGAGGTCTAATTATTTCTATAAAATAGGATTTATATATTTTTAATTGAAAAAATTACTCTTATATGTTGTGTTAACCCTCAAAAAACCCGTTTTAACCTAAACCTCACTAATTTTTTTTACTATTTTTACCATTCATTGTGACCAAAAATGAAATTTTACTTATTAAAGTTTTTTGAAATGATGATTAAAAATATTAAATCATTTTTACTAAATTAAATCTCTAAAATTTGTAGAAAATATTTTTAAAATAAACATTCAAAATGTGATAGAAAATTGTTATCAAAATTGTTTGGAAGTATACACCGGTTTTATCTAAAAATTTACATAAAACTAAATTCAATGACCATGATTGAATTATTCATAATATAAATTAACTAATTTTACTTTTTAAACCTTTTGAATATAAAACATAACTTCGAATATTTTTTTAATGAAAACATAATTTTCAATACAAATTAATATTTTCACTATTCATTAAAAAATTAATCTATTGAGAAAATTCTAAAAAATCCACTCTAAACTAATTTTGACATGATAAATTCAAAATTAAGTTCATTTTTTCAAAGCATTTTTTTAAAAACTGGAGAAAGTTAATTACATTTTTTCCTCCTAGATTCCTTTTTGAGGGAAAGTTTATTTTTAAAATTTGATACAATTTTATTAAAAATGAAATCATTAGGTATTTTATTTATCTAAAAGAACTATTTATATTTTTATAATGTGTAAAATCCTATTCATATCACAAATTTAATGACTATGATGTAATTATATACTATATTACAGTTCATTTAGACCAAGGGTTCTATGCATCATCATCAATCTAAAGAATAATTTTTTTAAAAAATATATCATAAATCTAAGGGTGTTACACATAAGATGACCGAATCTGTTGGTTTTGAATGAAGAAAAAGAACCTATAGGGACTTTGGAAGACTTGACTTTTGTCCAGTTAAATAGATCATAAATAATATACGTTACATGAATTTCATGACTGGTGAAATTTTTCTAAATAATATTGACAAATGTTTTCTATGGAACCTAGAGAGAAGATAATTATAGATTAATATTTATTTAATTAAAAACATAAGAAGACATATTATATCATTCTCGAGATATTTCATTGTTGAATGTGTTGATCATTTGAACATGATCACTGTATCACCATTGAGTCATAAAGACTCAAAAAAGACCCCCTATAGAAGTGATCCACATTCTCTCCATCGATCTTCAAATAATGCTGATGAAAGAGTGAGTGATACGATGGTTTATTGATCATGTTTCATTGATTCATTTGTTCTCTTAAAATTACTTTAGTCCTGAATAAAAATCTTCTTTTCTCTTTGCATTTATAGGAATAGAGGATGAGGGAGAGTTTTTGATGGATATCATGCACAATAATTAACAAATTCACAAATGAAATTGTATTCAACGTATAAACTCATGGTTAGGGTTTTATATTTAAATAATTACACATGGCACATTAATAAAATATTAAACCCACAATGAACCCTATGATATGCAATAAAATAATACCATAATTTTATTTCATGGTGTACACAAACCCACACAGTGATACATATTTTTCTATAATCTAATAAATATACAATAATCATCTCACCCATAACATGGTCAGTTTTTCATCCTCACCAATTATTGAATTAACACATAAATATTTAAATTTACAAATTTAATAAATAAATAAATATTTTATTCATATAATATAGAATAAATATTTATTTAATATTTTTGTAATGAAATAAAATATTTATCAATGAATAAATAATTACTTATTTCCTTATAAATAATAAGAGAAAAATAAATACTATAAATTAATGTAATTAGACAATTAACTTGAGAATAAATATTAATTTAATATTTAATATCCATATATCCTGAAAAAATATTACTGTTCTGAAGGAAAATAATAGTTATTTCAATTATTAAATAAATAAAATATATTTCAGAGATCAACAGAAATAATTTTTGTGTGACCTTCTAGGAATCTTATTAATGGGAATTAGTTGGTCTTTCCAAATTTCCAATATCTCTATCTAATAATGGGTCAAGGCACCCATAAAATAAGAAGTTATTTTTTTAAAGAAAAAAACCACATATGAATTCTCACTATGTAATATAATCCCTTTTCATGATATCTATATATAATGATACTTTTTATACATATATATGATGTATTATTAGATGAATATTCATTACATACCTTAATGATCCATTCTAGAATCGTATATGTCAAGTATATTTGGAAATATGGATACATAAACAACTAGTTCATAAGTGAAACACATTATCCCCCACTATGTTCTTCATAACTATAACCCTTCTTAGACATATCATTCCTAATAAATTTCTTCATAACCTAGGAAAATGAAACAAAATAAAGAATGATCTCAGATGACCAGTAAGGGAAAATAAGAGGGATATCAAATTCCACTTCAATATAACATGAGCATAAGGGTATGAGAAAATGAGAATAAAATTTTAAAACCATACCATTAATATCATAGATGATAATCTTGAGTCAAATAATAAATCATGGTAGTTTATAATACAGGAATCAAAAAGGAATCATTGAACAAAATCCATGAGATAATGACATTGGAATAAGTCATAGATTTGTGGCATATAAATAAGAATATAAAAATAATTTAATTATTTTTCAAGGATCATTTACAAGACTATCATAGTTTATTTTTTTCACTCCCTAAACCATCATAGTAGTCTAAGTTCACGCCCAACACTATCATATTGGATAGAGTATCTTATTGAATTAGGTTTACTACCCATTCCTATCCGGTTTATCTCATGAGACATCCACCATTACCCAATGAATTTAGGGTATATATAATAATAGGACCATGCATAACATAATTAAAATCATAAATATATGTGCTAAAAGTTCCTAAAAAATTAATCATATCATAACCTATGAAAAATAAACGGGTTTCATAAAAATTTAATCATGGAATAACCATTGAAATAAATGTGTTTCATAAATTTATTTTCATCATAAAAATAAAAAATAAAAAGAAATAATAAATATGGAATCATTTGATAATATCCCTAGTAAATATTAGGTAACATGGAAGTATTTAATTTTAGATGCAATTTTTTCAAATGATCACTTGTAGAATTTCATCAAGAAAATACCCTTTTAACTCCGAAATTACTACATTAAAATCTAAAAATTTACAAAACATTATCGAAAAAATTTTCTTTGAAAAATAATGTTGGAAACTTGTAAAGTAATATTCAATTAATATTGTGTTCATGATGGTGGGAAATTCCATTCATTCAATATATGTTAAAATAAAACATTATTTTCACACCTTTATAAATAAAAGTCAAAAAGCAACTCATTTGGAAAATGAAAAGAAGATTCAATTTATACAATTTTGAAAAAAATAAATCATGAGTATAAATTAATTTAAAAAATAGAATAATATTAAAATATTATTGAAAACTTTTTAGTGAAAAAATATACATGGAAGAAAAATTATTTTCAACCGAAGATAAAAATAAGTTCAATTTTCCTTAAAAACATTATTTCCCTATATTGAGTTCTTAAAGATAGGAAAAAAAAGAAAAATAATATATTCTGTATTAATAACTATGGGATAAGAAAATTTAAGAGTTTATTGAGATGTAAATCATGAAATTTCATCATCACAAAACTTAATCATTAACAATCCTGATAAATAATGAGAATATAGCATAAAACCCTTACCTCAAGTTCCACATACATCGAATGTGATATATACACCTGTATAATAAATTTAAATTTATTATAATTATATAAAAAAATAATTTAAATACTTAAAATATCATATATGATCCATTTATAATATATCAACACCCATTTATCAATAATTCCTTATTAAATTCATTATTTCCTTATGTTAACAAGTTTAGTTTTTTTATATGAATTTCAATTTAAAAGTTCCAATCCTTGTAAATTGATCCTGGTTTTATAAAATAATTTTTTATTAATTATATAAATATAATATCAACTTTCATTATATATATATATATATAAATATTTATATTCGTCCATAAATGTTATAGATTGAAAAATGAATTAAATATTTCAAGGAGACGGTAGGTTGTATGTATGCATGAAAATTGTTTTCATTTTATGAAAAATGGAACGAAAGAGAGGAAAATAATAATTAATATTTATAGAATAATTATTATATATTATAAGTTATATATTCATAAAATCTATCCTTATTATCATCCATGTAAATTAGAAAAGAAAAATCAATCACATCACTTTGTGGAAGTGGTAGTCCACACGTACGCAAGAGCGACATTATCATTTTCAAACGAATTGAAAGGTAAGATGGTAGATAGGATATTATCATTATATAATAATAATAAAATCATAAATATCATATATAAATGTTAAAATAATCATAAAACCCATACATAAAATATGGGGATGAAAAATGAATTGTATATCTATGTGGAGATAGTAAGCCGTACGTATGGATGAGTGATACTTTCACTTCCCATTTGATGGGAATGAGGGTGGTTAATTGTGGTTTCATAATCATAATAAGATTAATATATATATTTTTTATACTCAAGTTATTATTTTATTATAGATATCATAGATTTATAGGAGTTAAAAGAAGAAGTAAAAATAATGTGGTCGGTTAAAGTAACTGAAAATTATTTAAAAGTACTCATTTGGATCTCCTCTTAAGGACCATAGGTTTGGTCATTTGGGGAGAGAATAACATTTAAAACATGGACATGTTAGTTGAGAAAGCAATTTTAAGGGTTTTGTTGAGCTAAAATGCTCAAAGTAGTGTAAATAAGGGAAATGAGGGGTTTCTTTTTATAAGTAAGGGAGATGACGCACTGGGAATTTCTTAAAATATTAAAATATAATATAACAATTATCAAGATAAATTCTTCCAAATGGATATTAATTTTAATAAAAAATATGATAGTGTCTAATTGACATAATTCAATGAAATTTAGATAGATTTTGAAATTAATTTAGACCTTATCATTTTTATTAACCCCTTCATTAATTATTTTTGACTTTAATCGCGATATCAAATATATCAATTTTAAAGGGGTAAGAATGTTACCATAAATGGAAATATGAATCATAAATGGACCATTGTTAAAATTTTCTTCCATTCACTTGGTTGAAGATAAAATATTCATGAATTTTAAGTCATTTAATAGAATATTATTTATTATAAAATATCATTATTGTCAATTTTTGAATTATTCATTTAATTTGACTTTAAAGACACCAATACAAAGGTGAAATTAGAATATAATATTTTCACACATCCCTAATATGAAATATGTATCTAAAAAATTAATTGAATACAAAAATTCACTTAAATTCTATTATTTTTAATATTTTTAAAACTATTTATTTTATTTTTTTATTTAATAAATAAATACTATGTTGGCTTTCATAAGAATTTAGGGTAATTATTCCATAACAAAAATTATAAATAAATTAATATAAAATAAATAATTTATCTTTAAAATAGAAATTTATAACTTAAATTATCCTCCTTTATCCTTATACAAAAATTTTAGAGATATTAAAGACAAGAGTGCGTCATTTTGTTTTTATTCTTTTCTTAAATGAATATAAGGGTATTATTCAAATAATTATGGAACCAAGTGGCTATATATTCTAGAATTTGATGAAAATATCCAAAAATAAACTCATACAATACAATAAATTCAATTCTAAGATAAATTTTAAATCCTTATCCCATAGTTTTAGCCATATTTTACCAATTTTACCCATATCGAGTTGATAAAAGTTTAATATGGTTACTATTCATACTGACATAAAATAAATGGGAACTATATATCAAATTTAATCCTCCTAGTTAAAAACATGGAACTAATTTTTAAAAATTCAATTTCTATATTAAATATAAATCATTTTAAAATGAACTTACAAAATGTGATGAAAACCACTTTTTAGAAACATTCATTTTTATACATAAAACTAGATTTATTCTTATCGCACAACTAGAAAAATACTTGATGAAATTTAAAAAATTTTATTGAATAAATAATATATTTATTTCACTAAAATCATTCAACAATATAAATTAATTTAATTTATTGGGATAAAAATACATTACGTGCATACACACATTTTTTTAGAAAAACATCTCTTTTACATTTAAATGATTCCATATTTATTTATAATCAATTAATAACCAATAAGTTTTATTTTATATATTTTTAAACCATATATTTTTCATAATTTATTCTTTAGTATTCATACCTACCAATCTAATGACTATTTTATAATGGTATGTAATATTACTGTTCATTTAGACTCAAGATTGCGTGTATCACAAGCTATTAAAAAATTTAATTTATTTCAAAATAAATATATCATAAAATCTAAGGGTATTATATTATTACACACTTAAAATGAGTTTTTATCAAAATATTCCATCACTTTGGTACAAAATATTAAGGATATATCCATTTCATTACATTCTCAGGTTCCCAAGTATATTCTTTTAATTTCTAATTCCTTCCATGAACTTTAACCAGGTGAGTAGTCTTATTACATAGAAATTTATCTATATGGTCCAGGACCTCTAACAGTTGTTCCTCATAAGAAATATTATGATATAGTGGTAAAACCTATGAGTTCATTATATGTTAAGGATTAGGTAGGTACTTCCAAATAATAGATATGTCTAATACATCATGAACTTGAGACAGGTTCGGTGGAAGAACCAAGCGATAAGCTACCATTCATACTCAATCAAGGATATCAGTGGGGTGAATATACCTTTAGATAAAATTTAATTTTATACAAAATATTATAACCTTATTTCGTGGATAAATTCAAATAAACACATTCTCACCAACTTTGAACACAAAATCTCACCGATGATTATTAGCCTAACTTTTTTGTCGATTCTAAGCTTCTACAATGTGTTGTTGAATTAATATGAATTTATATTCCATTTACATAGCTAGATCAGGTCCTGATATACTTATTTATCAAAATTAATACTAGAAAATTGTATCTTTACGATTATTTCCATAGAGGGATTCATAAGAAGCCATCTGAATTCCCGAGTAAAATCTATTGTTGTATGAAAAATTGACTAGAGGAAGGTGTTGACCCAACTACCTTTAAAATACATAGAACAAGGTCTCAACATATCCTTTAGGGTTTAAATGGTATTATCATACTTACAATATATATAGGGATGATAATCTATAATGAAACTCAATTATATATCTCGATCTTTTTGAATACTTCACCCGAACAATGAGGTAAACCTCAAATCCCGATCAAATACAATAGAATGTGGTACTCCATGAAACATTACAGTTTCCTTATTATATATTTTGGAAATAAGATCAAAATATAAATATTCTATGATATAAATTAAGAGTGTTAAATTTTTAAGGTGATCAAATACAACCCAAATATCATTATATCCTTTACATGTTTTGGGGAGTCTAATGACAATGCACGACGATGTTTTCCCATTTCCATTTTGATAGGGGTAATGGTTGTAATATCTCATTATAATTTTATCTACAAGTCATAACTTGCTAATATACCAAGTACAAAGATATATACTCAAAAATATATCTTTGTATACTATAACTCTAGAAATTATCTTTGAAATCTCTAAACATCTTAACACTTCCAAGTTGAATAAAGAATGATGAACCGTGAAACTCATCCAATATCTCATTCCAATATGAAATGTACAAAACACATTAAGGATTCCGAAATTTTATCATTATATTATAATATATATTGAATTTATGAACATTTCAATCATTCTTCTATAGTTCCACATCTTCCTTCCATGCCTCCTTAACCCTCCCATTGATTGATGATTGATCATTTATTTGAGAAAGAGAAGATTTATCCCCTTCCTTCAAGATTTAGATATCAATAATTTGAAAATATAGAAATATTGGATATTTTTTGTTATTTATAATCGACAAACTATCATGAGCCTTTCGAATTTGATCATTTTACACCTTATTCACTTTCCCAGGGTGGTAATGTATTAAGCAGTCATATTCATTAATCAAATACAACCAAATTATATAGAACATATTCAATTCTTTTTCAGTGAATATATATGTTACTTTTTTAATATATAAATATATCACACCTTTCTCTATAATGATAATAACTCCACATATTTAGTGAAAAAATAACTATAGCTATGTACAAACCACGAGTTGAGTAATTTTTCTCAAGAAACTTCAACTGGATTGAGGCATAATCTATCACCATATCATTATTCATGGAAAAATATCCTTATCCCTTATTAAATATATCAAAATAGATTAAAAACCCTTCTCCACTGTAGGGTAAGGTAATCACAGGTATAATGAAACATCTTCTCTTTATTTCATTAAAATTTTCATCACATTTATCAATTCAAAGGAACTTGGCACCCTTATAACTTAACATAGTGGGTGGATTAGACAGTCCAAATAAATTATTCACGAAGCACCAATAATATCCTACCAAACTTAAAAAACATTATATCCCAGTCATAGTGGTTGGTCTGGTCCAACATTCAATAAATTACATCTTTTATGGTTCCATTTATATACCAACACCTGAGATTATATGACCAAAAAATGAAACATTTTACTCCCAAAATGAACACTCTATAAATTTCACATACAAATTTTCTTTCCTTTGGGTCTTCAATACAATCCTCAAGGTATAGATGTCCACTAACTGATCAAGGTAATCACTAAAGACTCTATTATTTAACTCTATGAAAAGAAAATGAGTATTAGTAAGTCCAAATAGAATAATTATACCTTTATAGTGTCCATACCTTCTATGGAATGGTGTCTTAGGTTTATCCACTTTCTTGACCCTCAATTGATGACATCCATAAATAAGATTAATCATGGAAAATTATTGAGCTATGCACAGTTTGTCAAACAAGTCATTGATACATGGAAAATGATACTTATTCTTTATTGTGATCTTGTAAAGTTCCTTATAATCAATGTAGAGTCACATTTATCCGTACTTCTTATATATATAAATAACATGTGCACCCTAAGGTGACACACATGTCCGAATAAATCCCCATTCAAGATTATCCTAGAGTTTCTCCTTTAATTACTATAACTCAATCAAGGCCATTATATATGAAGTATTTGAAATAGGTGAAGCACTAGGTATGAGTTCTATTGATAAATCAACTTCACAATTCGATGGAAGACATGGAAAATATCATCCAAAGAGATCAACAAACTCCCATATAATAGGAATATAATCAATTTCTAGATTCTCAACAACCATAAAAGATAAACATACATTATGAATTATAATAAAGATATATATAATGGATTTAAGTTCCATTTATTGTATATATTTATTATCTCACTAAAATAAAATCATATATTGGTTTAGAATATAAAACATGAATTCCATTCCTTATCAATAAATGTGGGATTTATATAGAGAAAGAAAATACACACCTAATATAACATCAAAATCAATTAATAACAATATTTTTAGGAAGAAAATTCTTGTAAAATTTAATTATAGAATAGTTATAGATTTGATATGGGATCATCATTCCATAAGGGTTTTTCACTTCTAATTCAACATATAATAGTTTTGGTGGAATTTTTATACCCTTAGAAAATTATTTATCAATAAAAGAGTCAGTAGATATAGAGTCAAATAAGACATTAATAGTTTTATATTGAATGAAACATATACCTTTCTCCACATCATTATCATATCCCTCATCAGAAATAGTGATCACATGAGATTTACCTTTTTCTCTAATATTAAGAGGTTTTTGACATCAGTCATCATCATTAACCATCCTTTTTAAGAACTAGTTAACATAATTCCAATACCTTTTATATTTTAATCACCAGAGTGTGAGTGGTTCCTTTTGTGGAGGTTCTTCTCTATTCACATAATTACTTAACTTATTCCCATTACTTTGGATTTTTATTACCTGAATAACTTCATTTCTTCACTTATGGCGTTTACCTGTCCCATTAAGACAATTTACTCCATGTTTCCTTCTACAATTTTATTATAAAGGAAATCTCATCTACTTCTCTCTATGGTTTTTAGAATTTCATTTAAATTCCATATTTCTTTATTTATTAGAACTATGATATTTATGGGTAACACAAATCTCCATTTCCTCCTCGATAGCATATAAAATGATTTATTCCAATCTAATGAAGTCCCTTATGGATAACATCCTTTAGAGAATTTATTTTAAGCTAGAGAAGAATTTTCCAACCTTACTTTTAGTTTAGATGATAATATGAGAAGCATTCCTCACAAGGATTATAAAATTTTATTTATAGATACCAAAGGATTAATTATCCTTTTGATTTTTTCTCAAGGAATAACCTCTCTATTTTTGTATGATGAATGAGAGGAAATTAGTTTTTGAAAAAATATATTAATCTCATCCCAGTCTAGGAAGTTAATTTATTATTATTTCCTCTTATTCTTAAAAATAGTTCTCAATTGATCTGATTCTCCTTTCAAACAACAGATATCTTAAATACCTTTTTCATATTCCCATCACTAGAGAATGGAAAATATATTTCCAATGGAACTAATCTATTACACAGAAACTAGTGGATCAACAGAACCACTAAAATATGGTGGACATTTACTGATGAAGGACTCAATATAATTTTGTTACCTCCTTTGGTACTTTATAAGTTTAAAATGATTCATTTTTTAAGAAAGTTACATAATCATAAAAATAATATTTTTATTCTAGCTCCTATAAAATTAGGTTACTCAGGAGTAAAATCATTGCATTATCTATCAAATTTAGAATTAACATAATTTCTTTGGTTTTTATCCATCGAATAAATCCAGAAGGCATAATGTGAGGAACAATAATCAAAGTGGGAAATTACATAATCATGAAAAATAATTTATAGGACGTCTAATTCATGACACTATCTTTTCGATATATGATAACTTAGGTTTAACCTAGGTTATTCATAGTTATAATCTAATCAAATCCTTTGTAATAGTTTATAAAAAAATGGTAATTAACCCAATAAATTTCCCCAAGAGTGTCAAATCAGGTTAATAGGAAGAACACACTCACCTTGCATCATAATGAAAGTTGATAAATACTTATGTAACTTGTTTCTGGGTTGTTACCCCTAGATTTTTCTATGACAAAACCATGTCCACTTATTGTATCCAAACATGGATGTTTTTATAAGAAAACCACACTCCTTTATTTATCATAAATAAGGATATCCTCTTATACATGAGAATATCCTAATAGTTCTCATTTATATTTTCTAATACTAGTTTCCAAAGGCTGACTAAACATTGCTCTAATACTAAATATAGAAACCCATACATTTCATATATATATATATATATATTTCATCTTATTTGATGAATATTAATTACATAACATATTGATCGATTATAAAATCTTATAGGTCTAGTATCTATGGAAATATAGATACATAAACAACTTGTTCAGAAGTGGAACATATCATCTCCATGCATGGTCTTCACAATTAGAACCCTTGTTAGAAATACCACACTTAATAACTTTATTCATTACCCAGGGAAAGGAAAAATAAGAAATGGTGAGCTCAGATACTCATTAAAGGTAAAAAAGTGAGATATCAATGATCAAATAAACATGAAAAGAGTATAACAATATGATAACATGATCATAAAATTTGAAAACCATACTTTACATATAATTCATCATAATATTGAATCATTGAATAATTATTGTTATTTCACAATACATGAATCATGAAGGAATCAAATAACACAAGCCATGAGAGCATAATGTTGGATTGAGACATAAATTATTTTCATAAACAAAACAATAGAAAATAATTTCCTTAAGTGTCAAGGATTATTTCCAAGACTATAATAGTGGATTGGTTTTACTCCTCAAACCATCATATAAGTCATTTTCCACACCCAAGAATAATATAGTGGACATAGTTCCTTACTAAACTAGATTCACTCCCCATTCTAGTCTTATTTATCTCATGAGATATCCATTTTATCCAATAAATTGGATGGATATATAATTCTAATCCCACGCATCACATAATAAAAATCATACATATGTGTGACACAATCTCATAAACCATTCATCATATAATAACAAGCGAAAAAGAAACAAGTTTCAATTTTTTTTTCATGGCATAAACCATATAAAATAAATAGGTTTCAGAAACATATTGTCATCATAATAATAAACCATCCAAAAAAATAACAAGTATAGTATCATTTGATCATATCTGTAGTAATGATTAGGTATAATCAAACGATGTTATTTTAGATGAAAAATTCTATTAAAATATTACTTGGAATATTTTTTGAGTAAAATAAACTATTCACTTTAAAATGACTTCTTTAAAATTTAAAATTTAAAAATTATTAAAAAAATTTATTTGAAAATAGTCTTATAAATTTTTAAAGGAGTCTTCAAAGTATTAGATGATCATGATGGTGGGAAGTTATATTATATAGAATCTGTGAAGTACTTGATGATTTTTTATTTGGTTTTTAACCATAAATTCACCAATTATTGAACTGGTCAGTAGTTTAGAAAACATGTGTCATTGGTTACTTGAATTCACACAATGTTTAAAACGTTGGAAGAATGAGAGATTTGGATATTATGACTAGATTTCAAAATAAATGGAGAATTATGCATATGGGTTGGTTTGATATTTTTGACTTTAACCCTTTATTTGACCTATTATAAAAATAATTCCAAGACAAATAAATAGTAGGGGATATAGGTGTGAGACATTTGAGGTGGTCACTAGGATTAACCCTATCCAATACAGATAGCAGGGCTGAGCCGATGGAGTATTATCAAGGAGCACGACTCATATAGGCGCATGGAAGTATCATTATTAAGACACCGTTCGGTGTGGCATGGCGGTGAAGAAAGGTGCCAGAACGAGGTGATGCTGGTGTGTTATGTGAGTATTTGGTAACTATTTTGGATAGATAGGGATGAATGTTCTACTAAAATTGCTCATGGATTTGAAGTCTGTTTTGATATGGGACCCTTTCGGGAACTGTTAATCTACTTAAAAATTATGAAAATAACCTGGACCGTTTGATATATTTATTCCAGCTACCCGATCATGGAACATTTATTGTATTCTATCTTGATCCATCAAGGAGTTAAATTCACTAGGATCTCCATAAAGTGACCTCGAAATAAAATCAAACCAAGGTTTTGATCATCATTTCATAATTCTGAAAATGTGATCATGATTAAAATCACATGAAACTATGTTTACATGATTAAATGAAGATTAAACCAAGGCCAAATAGTGTGTAATTTTTATGATGACAATGAATCTATATGTCTCAAATGGTGAGGCAATGTTCATGTAGTGAGATAGTGACCATCACCTATAAATATTAGTATTAATTGAGGTAAATATATGTGGTTGTTAGTATTCCGTGATAGTCTCTTACTTTCTATGAAGAAAGTGTTTTGAAACCCAAGTTCCATGAAGAATTAATGTTTGTCATTATTTTCTTACATGAAGGAGAAAGAGTAGTTTCCACATGTCTTCAATAACTTTTTAAAACTCTTGAAGTTTATTTGTGAATAATTTCTTTTTCTAAAAATCTATTTGGGTTCGCATGATACATAGAGTCACCCTAGCTTGTGGTAAGAAGATAGCAAACTCACTTTAAACGTCATACAGGACTCATGAAAATCTTTTTTCTTGAAGCTCACATACTAGTTTTTCATGAAATAATTATTGTGAAAATATCCTTGCATGTATTATTTGTGCTCAAAATATATAGAGTGAGTTCTTGTGGTGTGTAGTAAAATGTTTTCACATGCATTGAGGAGAGAGTTCGTTGATTATACATATTTTTTTTGGATACATGAAGATGATATAGAAAAAATAAAGTGAAAAATTACATGAAGATAATAGCTTCACATTCTTTGATCTATGAAATAAGTTATAACATACATAGAAGGTCCCTTTTCAAACTTAAATATATGAATAATCAACATTATTTTGTTTTTCTAATGAATATGAATATTTCATGAGTATTAGTTATCAAAGAGTGTATCCTAAAGAAGTAGTAGTTTGAATTAGATTTTCAAGGTAGTTGAGTGTGGCGGTACATTGATATTTAGCTATTGGTTATCTGGAATCAGTGAGAAAGTGTAGTAACATATTATTACCAAGACCTGAAGATAAAGATAAATTATTTGTTGTAGGAGAAGATTTTAATATTTCTCAGTGTGTTTGTATTTTTTTTAAAATTGTGTGAACCAGTATAATAATTTTTTAGGAGAAATTGTATTTGGAAATGGTTGATTCCTACCCTATATGGTTTCAGGGTGACACATAACCAACCCACTTCTAATTTGAGATTGATTTTTAGTTATGAATATGTGGCTTAGATCAACTTGGCCACAACAAGGACATAGTCACCCTTCTTTTGGGAGAACCTTGTAAGAAAATTTTGTGTTGTTGGGATCAAACTCTTACAAGTTATTAGAGGATTATTTCCAATAAAAGAAATTATAAAACTATAGTACCAATGACTAACCCCCTTCTCATTGGTACAAATATTTTCAAGATAATTAAATTGGTATCAAAGATGATTACCTGTGAAGTATCCTTTCAATGTAGTGGCAGAGAATTTGAATTCAGTCATTAACGTGGTCGCTCTAATTTTCTATGGAATGAATATTCATGTATGGAAGAAAAAAAATCTTTATTCATACTATCAAAAGTATTGGCGGTTTTTGATGCAATGACTGTTGGTTTTCCTTCTCTTTAAAAATATTCAACTATAAATTTTGGAAAAGAGAAAATATGGAGTTTTATGGAAAATAAAAAAATGCAATTTTATTATCCTTATTTGATAAATTTTTTACAAAAGTGATGGGACCTATAAGATCTAATAATATGTGGGACAAACTTGAAAACACGTATTAAGGGAATGTAAAGATCAAATAAGCCAAAATGAAAATTTGGAGGGCTAAACTTAAATAATCATAATGAAAAGAGATGAGACTGTGGATGATTATTTGACCATAGTTAATGAAGTTTTTATCCAAATCAAATGGCTTAGAAAAAATCTGAAGGATTTGAAAGTTGTTAAAAAATTAATTAGAAACCTTCTAATAGATTTTACTAGAAAATTTCATCATTTGAAGAAATTTAAGACATATCTCTTGATGAGTTTCATAATGATTTTCTCATCTAAGGGATGAGGAAGGCTCTATTATTCAAGAAAAAGGATATGGAAGAAATATAATTCCAGGATATGAGTAGACTAAATGTCAAAGTATAATAAAATAAATACTGTAGTGAATCTATAGCTGAAGAAGTGAAGGATTACGAGTACAATAAAATCATGCATCTTCTCTAAAGATATATAAAAAATAGTAAGGGTAAGTAGCATTGAGTAAAAATTTATACTGAAGACTTTTCCATTACTTTTATTTTGAAAACCAAAAACATTTTCTTAATTACATGATTACTAATTTTTTATGTCCAAAAGTATTTTAGAAAGTTTTTCTATAAAAAATAATCTTTTACCATAATTAGAATAAGTTATAATAAATTATGAAAATAAACTGATATTTATTACTTATGATTATTGTAATGAGTATTGATCTGATAAACATTAGATTCACCCTTATAAGACCAGATGTAAGAATTTCAATCTTTTATTTCATTCTAAAAAGTCTTAGAAATTGAACTGATACCCGTACTAATGACTATTGGACTGATACTCATAAGGTTTATGATAATAAAAATTATAAATAAGTCCATCAGACTAAGTTAAGTTTATTATCATATTCAAAAAACTTACTTCTAATGTAAGGAATAACTTTTACACTTTAATGGTTTAAATAAATACGACTTTATACAATTAGTTATGCCAGATAATTATGAGCTATCAAAGCTTCAATTGTACAAGTCACAATGACAAAATCATAAAAAAATTGACCATTGGGAGATCAAGATGACCATTGGGAGCTCACCTACAAACACCCAATCATTTGAAGAGTCTGGAGACAGCTGATTGACTTAATTTTTTTAATTTATCACTGTGAGAGTTATCTGTATAATGCCTAGTGTGAAAATATTATTCCTTGTCTTTATAATTATATTAGATTTTTTTAGTTCTAAGGAAACCCTATCATGTTTATTTTTTACATATTTTTTATTCATAATCATGCATATGATCTATGATTATGATCCAGGGATTTTAGGGATAACATGGTGGAGAATATAATCTTTCAATCAAGGGAATATGGGGATAGAAATATAGAGCTGATCTATTAGAATGGGGGATATTGAGTCTAGCAAGAGAGATAATTTTATATTCATATTGAGGGCCTTCACTGCCGAGGATAGACATACTTTCTTGTAAGTATAAAATGAGGGATACCTTTAGCCATGGTTTGTGGATACCTTACTATTAAGGTTAAAATAGGTCTATTGTTTTTAAATATCTGTAATTCATTCTTACACTATTTCTTTCATATTAAATTCTTCTTAAAAGTTTCCTATTATGCTAAGTTTGTTTGTATTAGTTTTATAGTAAGGATTCTAAATACGATAAAACATAATCTTAACTATTAATTAGATCTTCTATAAACCTGAGGCACTCTTATGTAATCATATCCATTTTTATTACAATCTAAATACTAGGATATTATTAGAATCATCCTGATTATGATACCTCGATTGGAATAATGATCATGTCCAAATATGATATTTTACTAAAACAAGTTTCTAGAATTGTTTAGTTCAAAATCTTTTAAACTAATGTTTTTCAAACTACTATTTACCCCTATTATAATTAATATATAAAGAAAATATTTTTTCGATCCTAATATCAATATGTCTAATATTGATATCCCAAAATTTGTATCAGAGAAGGATTCCACTACATGAATAATTTCTAATATTTTACTACCTTTACTATTGAAACTTTATTATGTTATATTATAAGCTTTTTGTTCATGAAAGTTTACTATACTAACATGTTTCGGGAAAAAAGTTTCTCTATTAAGATGGAATGTTTTAATTTTGAATCCATAGGAAATATTAATCCAAATAGGCCCCCTATTTTTGATGGATATGATTATTAATATTGAAGAGATAAGATGAAGAAGTTCGTTTTCCACACTGGAGTTGAAATCATTTTTATGTTAACTGGTAACTAAAAAATTTTTGATAAGGAAGTTACAACCTCTACTAATTAAGAAAATAAAGAGTTTCAACTAAAATAAAGAGTAAGGAAAACTTTGTTATATTCTATGACAAGAAGAATATAGAGTCAAATATTATCACATGAAGACTAAAATAGTATTTAGAAAAATATTGCGGTTAGAAATCATGGTACATCTAAAGATATTGAAACTAGAAGATTTATGTTAAGAGTTGAATATCAAGATTTTGATTTTTTACCTAGAGAATATATTAGCAATATTTATCAATGATTTACAACTTTTATAGTTAGTTTAAAATCTATTTGTGAGAAAGGTTTAGATGATGAGATACTTGTGGAAAATATTATAGACTTCATTCCAAATCAATGGTAATCAAAGAGAACTACAGTTGATGAAACAATAAAAGTGAGTAGTCATATAATAGATGATCTTATTAGTACTCTTACGCAATATGATTGTAGTCTTGAGAGAGATAATAAAAATTATATAAGGAATAATTATTGAGTTTCTTTAACTAATATTTCCCTTCTTACTAAAGCTAAAACTCTTAAAAATGTTGTTATATATTTAATAAATAAAAAATTTGTTATATAATATGATTCTAGCACTGCTGAATAATATGAAAATATACAACCTTATCTTTCTCAGAGGATTAAAATAATAGTTGGTAAGAAATATTTTCAGTATCATTACAAGAATGTATATAAATATATAAATAATATGGATGATGAAGTTACTTTTTATGAACACAAGAAATATGGACACATTAGACCATATATTCCAAAGTTAAAGAGGAAAGACATGAAAGAAACAAAAACTTTTAGGGATCAAAAAAAGCATTATAAGTCAAAAGGAATAAAATTATATAAATCTAATTATTCTTGGAGTGAAAGTGGAGGAGATTCCTCAAATAACTCTTTTGATTACAATAGTTCTGGATAAAGGAACACTATTATTATTATAAGGGTACCTAAAGAAAATCATTGTTTAGTGGATAAGGTATGCACTGATGTGAACTTTACAAACATATATTTAAGTGAGAATTATCACTAATCAAATAATGAGATAAATTCAAAATATTATAATGAATAATATTCATAAAATAGTGAAGATAATAGTTTACCTTCATATGATGAGGTCTTTCATTCTGAAAAGTTTTTAGAAAATGAAAATTGAAAAGTTAGTAAAACACATGAAAAGGAAATTTCAAGGATAAGTATTTTAAAAAATGAAATATTGGATCTATATAAAGATATTTATAATATTTATTTTGAAATATAAACTATTTCCCAGTATTTAGAAAAATTTATTTCTAAGGAAAAATAGTCCTAACAAAGAATTTAAAAGATCTATTTTTGAGAAAAATGTTTTAGAAACTAAACATACTTCTAAAAATAATACTTGTAAGGATAAAATATTTTTTTAAAACTAAAATATGAAATTTATTATTTTAAGAAAAGTTTGAGTAAATTTACTACTAGTAACAATTTTTTTTATAAAATATAAAAAAATTAATCTCCCTGGTAGTAGTTCTAGAGTATGGTTTTATCATAATAAACCAACTTTTAGTAACTATTACTTTGTTACAAAATGTGATCCCCTTTATACTAAATGTCAAAGTGGTGGAAATTGGAAGAAAAATTTTCCAATTAATAAATTTAAATCCTTAGGTTTCCATAAAGACTATTTTTGAAAACAAATGAGGGTTCCAAATGTTTTGTTTTCCAACATTTTCAGACTCCAGAATTATTGGGTTCCAAAAGTATAATTTTTTTACATTCTAGAAAACTTTGGTAACACCAATAATAAAAATATCTAGTATATAGATAGTGGGTTTTCTATACATATGACTAGTAATAAATATTTTTCTGAAAATATTATTAAGATAAAAGGTGGAAAATATACTTTATGAGATAATTCTCAATGAGAGATTATCAGTATATATAAAATAGTTATTCTAGGTAATGATTTAATTTCAAATTTTTTATTTGTTAAATGTATTATGGAAATGTTTATAAGCATAAGTCAATTATGTGATGGAGTTTACCTTTTATATTTTAGGAATGATAAATGTGTTGTACATAATTCCAGGGATGAAAACATTATTTCTACCAATAGACATGAGAATGTTTATATGATTAACTTAGAATACCTTAGGAACTAAGACATACCTTGAGTTATTGGAATGGAAGACAAATATTTGTTATGGAATAGAAGGTTATGACACTTTAACCTTATAAATTTATGTAAAGGGACTATGAATTTTTTTAAAGGATCCACCAAATCATAGGTTTGATTCTTCCAATGTCTCTGACCCTTGTAAATATGGTAAGCAACATAAGTATAGTTTTAAATATATTAGTGAAGTATCAACTAATAATGATTTATAGTTAGTGAAAATGGATTTATTTGGTCCAAAAAAACTAGGAGTGTTTGAGTTAAATATGATTTTATGTACTTTTTAATGATTACTCTAGATACACATGGGTTTATATTACCACAAAGAAATTAGACGTTTTTTGTTATTTTAAAACTTTTATTGCTAAAGATAAAAATGTAAAAAACCTTCCCCTCATAAATATTATTGGTATCATGATGGAGAATTTATTAATTTCTATTTTGAAACTTTTTATTGTAAAAAAGTTATAGAATATAACTTTTCATCCCCTAGAACTCTTCAATAAAATGGTGTTGTTGAAAGAAGAAATATAATTATTCAAGAAATAATAAGAACCATATTGACTGAATAATCAATGGATAATTTTTTTTGGATGAGGCAGTTAGTACTGCATGCTATATTATAAATATATTTTAAATTTTAAATTTTCTTAATAAAACTCTTTATGTGTTGTGGAATAGTTTAAAACCAAAAGTTTCTTACTTTATAGTTTTTAGATGAAAAGTATTCATACTGAATATGAAAGATAACCTATATAAATTTGTACCCAAATTTGATAAAGGTATATTTTTAGGTTATTCCACTAATTATAAGGAATAAATTATTTTTAATAAAAATTATTGTACTATTGAGGAAAAAATATTTGTGAAATTTTATGAAATTGAACCTTTTATTTTCTAACAACCCCATCCAATACCCTCTGATTTTATTTCAAAAAGTGATTTTCATCCTATATTAGAAATTTCTTATAATAGGGAAATAACTTCTAAATTAATTTTTAAAGATAATCGTTTGGAATATTTTTTACCTTTTTTTGAATAATATACATTACAAAATCCCAGAAGTCAGTTGTTCATTTGAAATCATCCTTGTGGTTGTATCATTGTTGATGTTGATCAACCAATTTGGAATAACATTTCCTTAAAAAATTAAATTGAATATATATATTTTCTTTCCCAATTTTACCCTAATAATCCTTATGATTCTTTTGGTGTTGACTATTATATTAAGGAAATTAAATATGAGCTTAATGAATTTGAAAGGAATAGAGTCTGGACCTTGGTTGAATGACCTAAAGAAACTTCTATAATTGGTGTAACATGGGTGTTCATAAAAAATGTGCGGAAAATGTAATAATCATTAGAAATAAAGTAATAAGTGTTTTTAAGGGTTATAATTAACAAGAAAGAGCAAAATATAATGAAACCTAGTCACTTGTAGCTGGACTTGAATCTGTTCGTATTATATTAGACTTTGCATTATTCTTTAATTTCAAAATTTTTCAAATGGATGTTATGTGTTATTTTCTTAATGGTTATGTTCAAGAGGATGTTTTTTTTGAAATAAATCCACTTTGGAAATTAAGAAACATTTTGAATTCATTTATAAATGTACCAAATATTTATACAAGCTTAAATAAGACCCTAGATCCTGGTATGATAGGTTAATATGATTTTTGTTATTAATGTTTTTTATTAAGGGAGCTACCGATCCAAATATTTTTATAGAAAAAGTTAAAAAAATATTATGATTGTTGAAATATATTTCATGGACATTATATTTAGATTAAGTTAAAAATATTTAATAGATTCTTTTACAGATCTCATGATATCTGAGTTTTAGATGTGTATGATGGGTGAGTTAACATTCTTCCATAGTTTTAAAATATCACAAAAAAAGGAATATATGTATCTCAAAATAAGTATATTAATGATCTTATTAAAACATTTGGATATGAAAATACTAAATGTAATATTACTCATATAGATACCTCAAATAATTTAGTTCTTGATGAATCCATACAACCAGTAGATCAAAATACTCTTAGACGTATGGAAGGATGTTTAAGATACTTAACTATTAGTCATCCATATTTATTATTTATACCATTCTTGTGTGCAAGATATTAAGAAAATAAAAATGAATCCCATTTAAAATCTATAATTTTTTTTCGTTATCTTAATTGATCTATGGATTTAGAAAATTTTAATTCTTATAGAAATATTTTTGAATTAAAAAGTTTTTTGGATGTTGAATTTTGTGGTTATAAAATTGATAGGAAAAGCACGTTTCGAACATTCTATTTATTATGATATTTATTAGTTTGTTTATCTTGTAATAAACAACACTAAGTATCACTTTTCACTGCTAAATCCAATTATGTGGTAGCGGGAAGTTGTTGCGATCAAGTGTTGAGGGTACAACACTCAATCATTGACTATGTATTGAGTTTTATAAAAACTCCAATACTATGTAATAACACTAGTTCCATTAACTTATGTAAGAACCTTTCACATCACTCCCATGAAAAACACATAGATATTATGAATTAATATCTTATGGATAAAAGACTTAAAGGAGATATAATTTTACAATTTATCAGGAGACATGAACAACATACTCATATTTTTACAAAACCCTTACCTTCTGAAATATTTGAATACAGTAAATAGAAGTTTGAAATGATCAATGTAAAATGATATTTTATGACTAATTCTTTCTTAGCCTTATCTTTATATTATTATACCCCTCTTCATAAGGGGAATAATTATGTTTCATTTTCTTAATGATGTTCCAAACTCATAATTATTTATAATGTTTTTGGAGTTACTATTTTTAAAAGGATCATCAGACTTAGAAAATGTTACAAATTTTCCGATGTCAATTTTTTTTTCAGATTCAGAAAATTTTCATAATGATATTTTTTTTTCTGAAATATCATATTCAGTTTTACATCAAAAAACTATTTTATTTTTATGTTTTTTGAATATTATTGTATATTTGTATATACAAATCAAGAATACCATCTTTATAATACTGATAAATACTTACAACTATGAAAGTTAATGTTTATAATTAAAATCATTACACTAATTCATTATAATTGTTTTATATCTGTTGTTATAATACCTTTATTGGTTTGTTTTAATTATTTTTTTATCAATTTTTTTCTAATGTTTTATTTAGTACCAATATGATAGATTTATAAAATCCTTGATAGTTCAAAATTCATTAACCATTTTTTGGATCATTATCAAATTTCAGATCAAATTGGATTTGATCTCACCCATTGGATTTTATTTTAAATATAAACCAATGAACTCATTTCCTATATAAAGGGGGATACCCCATGTCCCACATCAATTATTCAAGAGTATTATATGTTGAGTTTATGTTGCATTCTAAAGACCCCAATATAAAATATGTCCTTATGTAAGAATCATGAGTTTATTCTTCGAATATGATGCCCGTTTATAAGGATTTCAATATTTAGTTCAGATTAAGAGAGAATTTATTTGAGAATTCCTTTTATGAAAAGTTTTATTATAATTTGAAATTATTTATAAAATTTGAAGGTTGATAATATCTCTGTGTTGGAAAGTCTAATGAGGATCATTATTTTCTTTATCATATTGTTGTTTGAGAATTTTATACTCAAGTCAAGTTTTTAAAATAGGATGAACACAAAAATCTTTCATTCATGATATATGGAAAAGGGTGTTAGATATCATATAATAGTATATACAGTTTTGTTAGAGTTCAATTAGAAGGAGAGGATTATTTTCCTTCTCTTAAATTACCAGATGATCTTATCTCTTTTAACAAGAAGAAATTAGAGGATTCATTATTCGATCATAAGTAATCTCACTATGGATAATAGAGTTGTTTCTTAATGGATGAAATTTTTATTATTTCCAAGAAGGGGATATGAAGACACTTTAAAATTCTTAGTTGTTTTTATATTATATATCTTAGTCAATATAAGAAAAAGTGATCTTATGGGATTTTGTTTTTATTACCATTGAAAATTTCAAGATCAACTCTATCAAATCAAGGATTATTATGGTTTAGGGTGTGTAAATAAGATAATGGTTGACTACATGAAGTTTTTCAAAATTGAAAACAAATTAGAGCTGAATAAGATGAAGATTATGTTTATTACTGACGATACAATGAAGAGAATGTGGTTTAATTTTGATAATGAATCAATTTTTTTATTAAGAAAGTTTCTAAAATAGAACCCTCAAAGATTGATAAGAAGGGTGATCAGTATAATAAAAAAGAAAACTGAGTAGGGTGATTAGAAAAATAAAAGGAAAGAAGAGATATCCTCACCGTTAAAACAAAGGAAAAAGAATAAAGTCCTAGATGAAGTCTAAGATATGTGGATTATAATGAAAGCTGAGATGAAAGATGGTGATCATGTAGTCTTAATTGATCCAAACGAGGCATTGTCTCTAAAAATTAATGATGTCTAAACCTTATAAAAATAATAAGAGAAAAATAATAAGAAGAAACTTCAAGGTGTACGTATTGTAGAATCCTTGATTAAAGGAGTTGAGGCAGCCTCCTAAAATATTGTTTTACCCCTATATCAGTCTAATAAAGTGAATCTGAATACTAGCTTGACATTATAAGAAGTGGAAGAAGTTCATACTAAAGTTACCTATATCAAAGAAATGTTAAAGGATAAATTATTGGATAAATAATCAGTACCAGTTAAAGAAAAACCATCAGAGTCGGTAGCACAAAGAAACAACTTTTTAGGAATAGAAAAACATATCCACGAGGATATTTAAAAGTTATGGAATTAATTGATAAAAGTATTTATAAATTCTCTAAATAAGAAAAAGGAATTGAAGAATAATGTTAATATGAAATATAGTTTATTAAAGAATAAGTGTTTGATGATAAAAACAAAGAAAACGGTAAAGAGGTTAAAGAAGATGAGGAAGGAAATGAAATTATAGAGGATAATTGAGATGAAGGGGACAAGGATAAGGAATAATATGGAAATACTGATTATGAAAAAACACTATATGATAAAAATTCATCAACATAATCATCCTCACCGGCCTTAACTTAAATACTGATAAGGGTAGTGAAGTTGAAAGTTTTGAGAAGAAAAAATTATTTTCCAAGGCCGAACTCAAATCTTCATCTAATAAATTTGATAAAGATAAAAATTCAAAGACAAAAGGTAATAAATGTGAAAATGATTATGAGTAGATCATTGAAATATCTGAGGAAACGATGTTGGTGATAAAGTTGAGAAATTATTCTTAAAGAAAGATGAAAAATGGAATGCAAAATAAGTTGAGACTGAAATCAACCATCCTCAACTCCCTAAAATTGAGAAAGAAGAATTAGATTATATGAAGCCGATTACTTTTTAAGGATTTAACTATATCATTCAAGATCTAAACATACTTTAAGGAACAATTCTATATTTTTCAATACTTATAGCAAGAGGTGAAATGGTCCATGAATGTCTTGATAAAAAATTATAAATCTTTAAAGGATTTAATTGAAGGACTTATTCAAAATGAGGAAGAATTGAAAACATTAAAATAAAGTTGTTTAAATCATATAAAGGCATGTGAATTGGTGGTAAAATGGTCACAAAAAATTGATTCTGATTTCAATTTTAAAGAAAATAGTTTTGAATAAATGAAGTATCTTTTGAATGAAACATCAAAATCCTTCATTTACTTATCTAATGATATGGAATCTATGGTGAGATTCTTGTAAAAATTCAGAGATACAACTAACAATTAGAACTAGGAGGTGAAAGGGATGAATGTAAAGGTGAAATATTTTCAATTGGAGTTGTTAGGACTCAAATATTATAAAGA
Source organism: Viscum album (assembly GCA_963277665.1). Lineage (NCBI taxonomy): Eukaryota > Viridiplantae > Streptophyta > Magnoliopsida > Santalales > Viscaceae > Viscum > Viscum album. The sequence goes on along the minus strand of OY728120.1, from coordinate 1,868,396,402 downwards.
GGAAATAAGTGATTTGAAAAATCATATTGAATAATTGTCTGAAAAAATTCATATTCCTGAAAAGAATATTTTGATTCAAGAAAAGAATTATCATATTCCTGAATAATATATTGAAAATATGGAGTAGGAAATACATGATTTTAATAAGATCAAGTCTTTTTTCAAAAAAAATATGAATATAGATTGATTTTTTTCTAAACTCTTGTAGTATTTTAAAACTTTTTAATGATTATCAACGAGTTTTCCTTTTCATCAAAATAAGAATGATTTAATTTTTCCCAATTTCAATGGTTTTAATATTATTTTATATATTTTTGGATGATTAGCTATTTTATTATTTTATTTTTTATAGTTTCCTTTATAACCATTTTCAAGAAACACAGATCTTTTCCCATTCATTTTTGTAAATTGAAAAGGGGTAGAAATTATTTGAAGGGGGAGAAAATATTTTTATAATAGAGAATTTTATAATAGGGGGGATTTTCTTAAGTAGGAAAATATTTTATTAAGGGGGAGAATACAATCCTTAGGGGGAACTTTTATCCTAAGGAGAGTTGGTCATATTCGTCATCATATTTATATGAGTTATAAATTCATGGGGAGATAAGGATTAATGTCTAATTAAGAAAATTAGGTACCTAAATTAAATGGACAATAAGTTTGTCAAAGTTAAATCTTAATTTACGTTTTGGGTTTGTACTTTCCAAAAAGGGGAAGATTGTTGAGTCAAAATTTATATTGAGGAATTTCTTATTCCTTTGGTTTTTTGGAATCAAAAACACTTTCTTAATTATATGATTACTAACATTTTATGTCCAAAGTATTTTAGAATGTTTTTATAGAAAACATAATCATTTACCACACTTAGAAGAGGTTATAATTAATTACAAAAAAAATAAACTTATATTTCTTCATTATAATTCTCGTAATGTGTATGGATCTGATAAACATCATATTCACCTTTATCAGAGTAGATATAAGAATTTATATCTTGTCATCCATATGAAAATATTCTTAGTAATTGGATTTATACCCTTACTGGTGTATATTAGACTGATATTAATAAGGTATATAGTAATGAAAATTGTAAATAAGTCCATCAGTCTAACATAAGTTTATTATCATATTCAAAAAACATATTTCTAATTTATGGAATATGTTTAACACTATAACAGTCTAAATAAATATGATATTGGAGAGTCTTTTATACAGATCATTTTGATCTATCAAAGTTCCACATTTCCAAGTCCTTGCTACAAACATAGAGAAAATATGACCATTGGGAGATTAATACGACGAAGGGGATCTCACCTATAAATACCCTATCACTTGGAGAGTTTGGAGCAAGCTGATCGATTTAATTTGTTCAATTTTTCCTTATGAGAGAGTTATAGAGATTACAAAACATGAACATCTTGTTCCTAGTCTTTGTAATTATCTAATAGTTTTTAGTTCCAAGGAAACCTTGTCAGTGTTGTTTCCTTACAATCTTTTTCTTCATAATTGTATGTTTAATATGTGATTACGATCTAGGGATTTCGGGGACAAAAAAATAGAGAATCTAATCTTCTGATTGAGGGCTTATAGGGACATCAAGATAGATCCAATCCACTGGATTGAGGGCTACTAAGGCTAGGTAAATAGAGAATATGAAATTCATTTCAATGTATTTACTTAATGTGGAAAGAAATACTTTCTTTTAAGTATGAAATAAGGGATACATTTTTCTACGGTTTTTGGATAACATAATCTTAAGGTTTAAATAGATATATTATTTTTTAAAATCTATAATTCATTCTTACATTATTAATATTGTTTTACTTGTTTCTTAAAAGTTTTTTATTTTATTTTCCTTGTTTGTATTAGTTTTATCAAAACGATTCTAAATATGATAAAACACAATATAAACTATTAATCAGGTCTACTGTGAAAATGAGCCACTCTTATATAATCGTATCTATTATGATTATGATCTACATAAATTAATATTATTGTAATAATCCTCATTATGATACTTTAATTTGATTAAGGATCAAGTCTGAATCTGAAATTTTACTTAATGAGATTTGTGAATTTTTTAGTTTAAACTCTTTTAAAATAATGTTTTTTAAACTATAATTCAACACCTCTTGTAATTAATCCATAAATAACATATTATTTCGATCCTAATATCAATATATCTAGTATTTATATCCAATAATTAATAATGTAATATTATATTAAAATGTTTCAATTGCAGTGGAATTAGAAATTTTGTAGTTAATTGTTCAAAGAAGAAAAGTACAAAATATGAGATTGATGATCAAGAGGAAAGACCTCAACAAAAAAATGGGGAAAATATTCAAAAGATTATAAAAAAATAGATTATAGGAGGAAAAAGTATCCACAAGGGAAAATAATTTGTTTTCTAAGTAATGAATACGAGGAAAACTCTTCCTCAAGTAGTCTTCTTGAAGAAGAGGATCCATAATAATTATGAAATTTTATGGCTCAAATTTGGAAGTCTGATGAAACTTCAACAATTGATGAAGAAGATGATTATTTTTCTTAAATAAAGAATATTTTAAAATTTGAACTTTATGCCTTACTTGAGAAAAATATAAAACTCAAGAAATAAATTACCCTATTAAATAAAGGGATTAAAAGAGAAGATGATTGCATTGATGAGATAAAAAATATAAAGCTGAAATTTGTAGAGGAAGGAAAAATAATGAATGATATTTATAAGAAAATATATTTTAAGGATAAATAATTGGATAAGATCTAGTCAGAGTATCTCAAATCTTAAAATTCTCTGAATAAGGTCAATGAGGATTTTAATATAGTTTTAGAAGTTAATTCTAGAACATCTAAAGCAGCTGAGAGAATTTTCTCAAAGAAATAGGTTACACATTCTTCTTATAAAAATCAAGGTAAATATTTTAGTCCTAATAATGTAGGTTATATTGAAATTAATGGGAAAATATAATCATCTAAGAACAATGATAAACATTTCTCTCTAATAAATAATGATGTGTAATATTCTAAGAAAGTTATCACATCATTACATAAGGAATAACTATAATTAGTAGTACAACAAAAAAACAATACGGTAGATTCAAATTTAATGGCTATTTCTTATGATTTTTAATATTAGGGCATACATCCTATTCTTTTTGTATATCGTGTCAATTCCTTGTAGCTGGTATGAATATAATAAGAGAAATTATAAAATGATAAAGAAAATATCAGTCAAGTAAAAAAAATATGAACCATCAAATCTATCCACTAATAACTAATTTTATTATTTAAATGAAATTTTTGGAAGATGTAACAAACTCTATCATTATTCTCATGAATTTATGGAAATTACTCCTAGACAACTTTGTAATGATACAAAGGATAATAAAATTCAAATATCCAAGATAAAAGGAAATTATCTTATTATTTAGGTTTCTCAAATATCTAATAAAAGTGAAAAACCATAGATTCATTATAGTGGTTGTTCCTCTCACAAGAAAGGTGATAAAAAAATCCTTAATAACATTGAAGAACACAATGGAGGAGAAGTTAATTTTGGGAATGAAATTTATTTTAAAATAAAAGGTGTTGGTACTATTGATAATGATTTCCATAAACTAATATCCAAAGATGTTCTTTTTATTGATGGGAATAAACACAATCTGTTGAGTGTGATGCAACCTTTTGATTATGGAAACAATGTTATTTTCAAAAATTATAGTTGCATCATAAAAAATTAAAGTATAAAGGAATTATCATGAATAAGGAAAGAAAGAGTGTTAATTTATTCTGAATTGGTGATCTTACAAATTATAGTTATTTGAGTGAAAATGATGAAAAAGATTTGTAGAATTGAAGGCTTGAAAATATTAGTCAATTTTTTTTGTAAAATATCAATGAATAATGTTGTAATAGATATTCCTAATTTAAACAGAGAAAGAGATACTATCTATGAAACCTATCAAAAGAGAATACTTATGCATACTATTCATAAAAGAGTAGAGATTCAGTTTGTTATACCACTTGATCTTATTTAATCTGATCTTTATAGACCTTTGAGACACAATTATACCAATGGTGAACTCTAGTTTATAAAATTCATTGATGATTTCACCTGGATGATGAATTTTAAATTTATTAAGACAAATCCAGTAATAATTTAAATTTTCAAGTTTAATAGAAGACAAGTAGAGAGAGTTGGGATTTTATATCAAAAAACTAAGAACATATTATAGTGGGGAGTTTATTAGTAATTATTTTGAATAATATCTCAAAAATCATGGAATTTAGAATCAATAGAATACTCTTTATACTCCTCAGAAAATGGATTACTAGAGATAAAGAATATAATTCTGGTTGAGATGGGTAGAACAATGTTTGATGAACATAAAATTTCGAAATTTTAATGGATATAAATAGTGTGAAAACTATACATATACATAATGGATGGTTTCTGAGACTAAAATCGCACATGAATCCATATGAGATGTTGTACAACAATAATCCAACAGTGAAATATTTTAATGTGTTTGGTATCCTATGTTTTATAAAAACCCAGAATGAAAATCTTTGAAAATTCTCGGAGAAATATGAGAAAAGTATTTTCATACGAAATATTTATTATGGAAGTGTATATAGATGTTGTAATAATAAATTTCATAAGTTGGTAAAATTATTTTATGTGGATATTATTGAAGATAAATCTAAATCTGACTCAACAATTGTAAAGGACTTTAAAAACATTGATGTAAAAAACACATATTTTTAGAGGATACAATATAGAAAATTATATATATGAACTAGAGATAGTTGATGTTGAATCAGATCAAACTAGTGATGTGGATGAAATTGATAGAGTTGAAATGTTATAAAATCATAAGTCAAAAAATCATTTTGATTTAGAAAATATAATTGTAAATAACAAAGTTACAGTACAGAATAGAAGAAGAATGAGAATTTAAAATCCATCAATAATTGTTTCTCAAATTGAACCAAACTTTAGTTAGATAAGATATTAGAGATGGGGAGTGGATAACTTCTATGAATGATGGTCTAAATCAGATTGAAAAAAATAACACCTAGTATCTTGTTCCTAGCCCTGAAGGAAAGAATGTAATAAGAATAAAATGGGTGTTTAGAAATAAACTTAATAATAAAGGTGAAATATCAACAAATAAATCTATATTAGTACATAAGGGTGATTCACAATTGAAAGGTGTTCAATTTTAGGAAACATTTTCACTCATGGAAGGACTAGAGGATATATAATTGTTTCTTGTAGTTGCATCTCAGATACACTATAATGTTTTTCAGATGGATGTGAAGTTGGAATTCTTGAATGGATATATTGATGAATAATTTCTTATTGAGCGACCTAAATTATTTATTACTTATTTTTATGGAACTGAGGTGTGTAAACTAAATAAATCCTTGCATGTGATGAAACTGACTCCTTGATCTTATTATTATAAACTGGATAGTTTCATGAAGTAATTAAAATTTTCAAAAGGAAAATATGATAGAAAATTATATGTGAAGGAGTTTAAAATAGGTATACTTATGGTTATTGTGTATGTTGATCAAATAATTTTTTTAGATAAAAATGAAATTTCATGTGAGGAATTTTTTTATCAAATGAATATGTACTTTGAAATTTCAGTTCTCGAAGAGATGAATTTCTTTCGAGGATTAAAATTTCTTCAAAATAAAGGCTAAATATTTACTTCATAAAAAATATATTCCAAAGAGTTTTTGAAGAAAGTTTTAAGGGTATATTGAAAGGAAGTATCCACACCTATCATAGTTGGTGTAATTTTTAATAAAGATAAATCAGGATAGAGTGTTAGTCCAAAATATTCTAGAAAATTAACTTGTATCTTACTATATTTTATGACATCAATACCAGATATTATATATGCAGTAAAACTATGTGACATATATCAAAGTTATTGAAACGAATCTCACTTAATGGATACTAAAATAAATCTTAGTTATATCAAAGGAACATCAAATTATTGTTTTATGTATAAAATAACTAGAGATTTAAATGAACTAGGATTCACTGATGCTGATTAAGATATAGATTTCAATGATTTTAAATCAATATCAGGAGGAACTTTCTTTCTGGGAGAAAGTTATGTAAGATGTAATAGTAAGAATTAAAATTATTTGACTTTTAAGTATAGATAAATTCAAGTATGTTTCTTCTACTAATGCTTCTACTCAAATGATATAGATGAAATTACAACAATAAGATCTAATGGTGAGTGTTAAAACCCCTTAAAATTTTCATGTGACAATTAGAGTGCAAATAATCTCTTAAAAACCTAGTGCAACACTACAGATCAAAACATATTGATGTTCCATATCATTTCATCAAGGAGAGAGTTGAAAATGGAGATTTTATGATGGAGTACATTTCTAAAAATGATCAAATTATATATATATTCACTAAAGATACCCCAAGAGAAAGTCTTCAGGAACTTATGCTAAAACTCCATGTTCAACCCTCAACAATCAGTTATATAGTGTTGGGGACACCACTATTATTATTTGGATTATAATTTAAAGTTTTATAAGAATATGCTATTGTCTTCTTATATTTTCTGAATCTAGAGATGGGGTAGTTGAATAAAGTGGGAGTAGGTTCAAGGTTTGTGGGAGAGAGAATCTGAGTCACCACTGAGAGAATAGAATCCATCTAAGAGTTTTTCTATGATTCAATGTTTTCGAAAGAGAATTGTTGATGATGACAATAAATGTGGAAGATTGAATTATCCCTAAAGACTTTGGTGATTTTTTATTTTTTTGCAACAAAAAATGTGATGATTGTTGAACTGGTCAATAGTTCAGAAAATAAGTGTCATTGGTTATTTGAATTGGAAAAATGTTTACAAAATTGGAAGAATGAGATATTTAGAATTTATGATTTGATTTCAAAATAAAAGGATAATTGTGCATATGATATTTTTAATATGTTTTTTTTGTATATTTTACTCTTTTTGTTGGCCTTTAAAAAAAGAAGGCCCTAGATGACTAACTAGAAGGGGATCTAGGTACACCACTATTGAGGTGGGAACTAAAATCCACCATAGCTCAACCGTCCAGCAGGTCTTAGTCAAGGGAGATATAACAAGGAGCATTCCACATATAAGAAAATGGGAGAAGAAACATCAATACCCTTTGTGGTATGGATTGGGGACAGAGTAAGGTTCCAAAATAGGGTGGTTTCGGTCAATTATGTGAGTGTTCGATAACCATTCTTGACAAATAAGGATGAAAAATATATTAAAAAGGATCGCGGGTTTTACTTTCATTTTTATAGCGGATTCCAGTAGTAAATGTTCATCTTCTTAAAAAGGTAGGAAAATAACTATTGATGCTTGATTTGTTTATTCCAACCAATTTATCATGGCATCGTAATTGTATTCTAGCTCAAGCTGTGAAGGAGTTCGATTCATTAAGATTTCAATAAAGTGACATCTATTGAAAATAGAACTGAGTTCTTACCACCGTTTCATCATTTTTAAAATATGATCATCATCAAATTCACATGAAACTATGTTTTCCTGATAAAATAAAGATCAACCCAAGGCTAAACAGTGTATATAAATTTTTTTAGGGTGACGGTGAATCTTGGTGTCATGAATGGTGATGTAGTACACATAAAGTGAGACAATGTGTATATCATAAAAGTATCAGTATGCACCAAGGTATATCAATGAGGTAGTCATTATTCTATAGTAGTCTCTTTAAATCGGAGAAATAAAGCACCAAAAATCAATAAGTTTCATGAAGAAGTAACATTACTCGTGAATTTCTTATGTGAAGGATAAATAGTAGTTTCCACAGGCCATCGATAAGTGTTTCACACTCATGATGTTTCTTTGAAAATAACTTTGTTCTAAAAAGTTGTTTGGGTTAGCTCAACACATGCAGTCCCTAAGGACTGTGTAATGAATATAGTGAAATCACTTGAATAATCATTTTTAACATAAGAGAATCTTATTACATTCATGTTCTATACGATTTTTTCAGAAAATAATTGTGGTCCAATGATCCTTACATGAATAACCTTTTCATATAATATACAGTGTGTGTGCTTGTGATGTGAATTATGGTGTATGCACATGCATTATGGAGATCATGAATTTATTAAACATAGATTTTGAGGATACATGATGATGAGACCATAAAATGACTATGAAATATTACACAAAGAGAATAATTTCACATACCTTGATTTTTAAAAAATTTATAGCATACATAGATGGTTTGTATGAAAACATAAATAAATAATGAAATGAAAACATTTTTTTGTCTAAAAAATTTATGTACTGCATGAATATGAGTTTTCAAAGAGTGTATCTAGAAGATGTAGTAATTTGAATTAGTTGCACTAGATAGTTATGTGTTGCAGTATATAGATATTTAGCTATAAGTTATCTTGAATCAATGAGAAAGTGTTGTAACATATTATTATTGAGGCTTAAAGATAAAGACAAATTTTGTGTTTTAAGGAGAATCTCAGAATCTCTCCCATTGTGTTTTTGTTTTATTTGTTAACTGGTGTGAACCACTATAATCATTATTTTAGGAGACATTGTTTTGGGAAATGGTTCATACTTACCCTCTATAGTGTCTGGGTGATACCTGACCAACCCATGTGTAATTTGTGATTTATTTTTAGTGGATAATATAAGGCTCAAACCAACCCAATCATAGAATGATGTAGTCACCCTTCTTGGGGGAGTACCTTTAAAAAACGTTTTCTATTGTTGGGATCAAAATATTACAAATTATCATAGGTTTATTTCAAATAATAGACTTTATAAAACTATAGTAACACTAAACAACCCCCTCTTATTATTGGTACAACTCATTCTTTGATATTTCATGTTCATTCTATATATGTAAAATGAAACATTCCCTTCATACCTTTGGAAAAAAGTAAAAAGATACCTCATTTGAATAACAAAAAAAAGTTTACTCTTAAACCTTTTATAAAAATTAAATAATGGGTAAAAATAAATTTAATACATCACATAAAATTATAAAATATTCTTAAAAATGTTTTATTTAAATCATATACATGGAAGAGAAATTATTTTCAATCAAATGGAGAAATAAATTTGACTTTCCTTTAAATATTATTTCAGTATCTTAAGTACTTAAAGAGAGTAAAATTATACTAAATAATGTATTCTCCTGAAATACCCATATTATAAAAAAATTAATGAATTTATTTATATTTATATAATGAAATTTCATCATAAAAAAACATAATTATAAAGAATCTCGATACACAAAGAGATTGGAACATAAAACACTTACCTTAGGTTACAATTGATTTGAATGTGATATATACACATGTATAATAAATTTAAAATTATTATAGCTATATAATAAAATAATTTAAATAATTATAACATCACATATGATCCTTTTATAACATTTTAACAACTATTTATCAACAATTTCTTATTAAATTTTTCATTTTCGGGTGTTGACTATTTTGTTTTTTCATAATAATTTCAGTTCTGAAGTTTCAGTCCTTGTATATTGATAATTATTACATAATATACACAATTTTAATCATGAAATAAATATCATATATATTCATCATATACAAATTTAGTGTCACCTATACAAGTTATTGATATAAAAATGAATTATATAGTTCATGGAGATGGTATGCTGTATATACACATGAACATTGTTTTCACTTTTCAAAGGATAGAAGTAAAGAAAGGTAAATAAAAATTATCCCTTGAAGAATAATTATGATATTATATAAAACATATATATTTATAAAATTAAAACTTATTACCATCCATGTAAATTGTAAATGAAAAACTATTAATGTCACTTTTTGGAGGTGGTGGTCCACATGTATGCATGAGCGACATTATCATTTTCAAACGGATTGGAAGGTAATAAGGTAGATATAATATTATCATTATAAAATCATAATTATTTCATAAATATAACATATAAACATTAAAACCATCAAAGTAACCATCCATAAAATATAGTGATGAAAAATTAATTTTATCGCTACATGGGGATGATAAGCCGTACTTATGCATGAGTGATACTTTCACTTCCCATTTGATGGTAAAGAGAGTGGAAAATGGTAGATTAATAATATTAATAAAAAATAATTTTATCTATGATACTTAATTTATTATTTTATAATAAATACCACATATTTATAGGAGGAAAAATGAATAAAAATAAGAAGTAAATTGAAAGTGAATAGTTTAGACCATTACCCCTTCTTTCAAATAACTCAATTAGGTATCCTCTTATGAACCATAATTTCGGTATTTTAGGGAGTCCATAAACTCTAAAACGTGTTTAGGTTATATCATAGTATAATTTGATTGGTTTTGGGTATGTTCTAAAGCACAAAGTAATGTAAAGAAGAGAAAGGATGAGTGCCCTTTTTTTGGGTGGGAGATGACACACTTGAAATTTATTAAAAGATAAAAATATAATAAAGTCATTATTAATATAAATGATTAGAAATAGGAATGAATTTGAATAAAAGGAGTATAGGTTCTAAATTAAATCATCTAAGGAAATTTATATATGTTATGAGTTATTTTAAACATTCTCATTTTGATTCACCCTTTATTAATATTTTTTGACCATAACCACAGTGACAACTATTTCAATCTTAAAGGGTTAAGAATGTTACCATAAATGAAAAAATGACCCATAAATGGAATTTGGTTGATATGTTTGACCATATTCCATTCAATTTTATAAGGATAATATTTTTATGAATTTAAAATCATTTAGTAAAATATTATTTTTTTATAAAATATAATTACTGTCAATTTGGGAACAATTCAATTAATTTAACTTTACAGACACCAAGAAAATGATACTATCATAATATATAATTTTAAAATTTACCAAATATTTAATATGTTTTTAAAATGTTCATTGAACATAATAATTCACTTAAAACTTATTACATTTAATATTTTTAGTATCATTTATTTTATTTTTCTCTTTATTTAATCAATACTATGTTGACATTTCATAAGAATTTAATGAAATTATTCAACAATTAAAAAATATAAATAAATTAATATGAAAAAATAATAATTTATTTTTAAAATAATAATTTAAAAATTAACTTATCTTTGTTTAATACATATATAAAATTTTTAGAGATATTAAAGTCAAGTGAGTGGTATTTTTTGTATTCATTTATTTCATAAATTAGTATAAAGGTTATATTTAAGGAAATATAGAATGAAGTGGATAAATATTAGATAAATGTATCTTCAAGACCAATATAAAGTCATCCAATAGGATATATTTAAGTTTTAGATAAAATTTAAATCCTTATCCCAAAATTTTAACCCTATTTTACATGTTTTAACCTTACCAAGGAGACAAAAAATTTAGTCTGGTAACTATTCATATTGTCAAAAAATAAAAGGTAATATTTTTAAAAAAATTCCTCTTGATTAAAAATATAGAAACCATTTTTCAATATTTAATTTCTATAAGTGGAAAAAATTTATTTTAAAATAAATGTGCAAAAAGTGATGAAAATAATTTTTTAGAAAAATATATTTATTAGTAGAAAATATGATATATTCTTATCCTTTGCCTAGAAAACATATTATATGAAGGTGAATTTTTTTTATTGAATATATAATATATAAATTTCATTAATATTATTTACTAATAATTATTAATTAAATTTATTTTTATAAAAATAAATTGTGCACATAAAAATAATTTTTTTATAGAATCCTCTCTTTTACATTCAAATGATTTCATTTTTATTTCTAATAAATTTGATATCCAATGAGTTCATTTTATACATGTGTAAACCATAAATTTTTCATAATTTATTTTTTTACTATTATTATAATAAAATTTAATTACTAGGTTATAATAGTATTCTATATTACATTTCATTTAGAACCAGGGTTGTGTGTGTCACAAGATGTCAAAAAAAAATTATTTGAAAAGAGATATATCATAATATATTGATGTGTTAAAATATATCATCAGTAAGGTTTCACACCAGTGTCACCATATTCTGGATATAACTTTCTTTTACTATATGAAATGGTTACATCTATACACCATGGTGAGGAAATTTAATGTGATGATTAAATGTCAATCAAAGGGCCGAGATATAATATTTTATAAGCATGGAAGGGAAAAATAATTACTTAACATATTCATTAATAAAATATCATTCATGTTACACCCAACACGTCCTACTTCTCATGAATTTATGGTGTCATAATTTTAGTCATTTCATCAATGTACGTGAGTCATGATATTAATTAATAATAATATTAAAGTCCAAGGATCATTACACATGATCACAAATAAGAATATCAAATAAAACATTAATATGTTGATTTCTTATAGGTTGATCTATTCTCATAATCTTCTATCTTGGAAATTATTAAGTGAAAATTTCATTTTATAAAGTTTCATCTTCTAATGAGTATTCACATCTAATATTCAACATGATATGTGTCCCATCATATAATTTTATCTAACCATAGAAAATTATTTAAAATATAATCATTGAATTACAGGGTTCTCATTATATCATAGAACTTCAATGTCCTTTTTATTGTGACACATACTCTAGGAAATTATTACATTATTCACATGTAGAATAGTAAATAACATGTAATAAGTTATTTTATTAATAATATTTTCTCTAAATATATATGAAATATAAACTACATGATTTTGGTTTTAGAAAAAAAAATCCAATAAAATATAAGAAATTCGTCAATAATTTTTATTCTATCCATAATAAAGATCATTTTATAAAATTTCATGTTTATTGAAAACCTGTATCCAAATTTATGGCCCAAATAGTAAAATCCATTTTCTTGGATGGAAAAAATCTTCAAATTTCATACGTCTATATCCCATACATTTATTACCTTTAAGGTGTAAGAATATAAGAGGTTGGAATCTAATTAATTTTTTCCCTGATGACTTCTCTATCATCATGATAATTTAATTTTATTTGGACTGATGTTTTGAAAATATGAGACCAGCACTTAAAGTGGTCATCACTATTAACGTATTTCTAGTGATTAATTAAATTATTTTTGGGGACACTTAATGGAGGAACATAACCCTAATTTTTCACTCAACTTAGTCCCATATGTTTTTATTATATTTATGGAGTCTAGAGTAAATTGATATTATATATTTTTTCCAGTTAGAATCATTTAATATCTCATTAATGATCCATTTTAAAAATTCTAGGTTTTCTTCCATGATCAAAATGGATATCCAATTGATTTATTGCACTTCAACTACAGTTGAATTCTTTATATAAAAATGTTACAGGAATCCAAAAAATAAATTATCATATGAAATGGATCATCCTATGAAATCCATGATAAAAACATGAAACTAATATTAAAATGGAAGAATTCAAATAATTTTCTAATGTTTAATTCAATATAAAAGCATGGGAATTTTTATCAAAATGTGAATCTTTTATGATTAAATTAGTGCATGAATTTATTTAAAAATATTTAACGAATTTGAATCATCAACCACAAAGACTGATTCTAGTGCCTATAATAGGTCACAACAAAACAAAAAAAAACTAAAAATAATTATCACCCTTTAACTAATTTCAACATTTTTTCCACCAATGAGGGGGATGTTAATATGTACACTCATACACCATGAATCATAAAAACTCTTCATTTCATAATTTTTTTAAAAATGATTTTAATTTTTCTTATAAAATTTTGGAATTAGAAAATGTTACTGTATATAATTCACTCATATCACCAATAGGTATCTTTTTAATGGAGTTAACAAATTAATGAACTAATAGTTATGATCTATTAGTTTTTATAGCTCTAATATTTCATTCCCAACCTAATGTGAACATTTTTCAAGCATCATTATAAGTGGGTTTTTATGGATCATGAGACACTATTAAAGTATACACAAATGGGAAATGAAGGGAAAACCTATAAACATATATAGAACAACGAAAAAGCATGAAGGGGGACATCAGAGGAATTTAAAGAACATTTTTTCAAAGGTAACACACAATTGTGGAATAAAAAATGAGGGATGGACTTGAGTTAGTATGATAGAGATAAATAAATCATACTATTATAATAAATTGGATAAAAATACAAATGGTAGTGTTCCCATTATTTTTTTACAAATATTTTTTCTCTTCTCCATATTTTTTTTCATTTTTTTCATTTTTTACTTTATTTTTGAGAACAATTTTCTAATGAGATGTCTTTAAAGATATAAAATAATATGACAAATTTTTTTCCCCTAATTCTCACAATAAGGTAACCACTAATCTACATTTAAGATGATGGTTAACCATAAGAAAGAGATGATTATATGAATACAAATGAATAAAAGGAATAAATTAAAAACATTTCCCAATAACTTAAATTTCATCAAATGATACAAGAAATATCCAAGTAAAAATTGTATGGTACCGGTTCATGGGCTTGTAATGTTGATATAAAAAATAGGGTATTCATTGGATAAAAGGGTCTATTAAAAGGTGGTTTAAAGATAGGATAAGGGTGGATATTTGGATAAATTAATTCTAATGTGGATAAAAAAATTACCTCTATAATTTTCACACAAAAAAAAGTTTTGGAACTACACTCTAATAGTTATCTAAATACAGATTCAAAACTATTGGTGAAAAAAAAGGTGAAATGATGGTCATAAATGAACCGGGAATGTAATCTCAATTTTTAACTCACAGGTAGGGAAACAATACATATTACAATCAAAATTTGGTATATAAAAATATAGTGTTATTTTCAACAATTTTATTGGTAAATAGTTGGGATAAAAATATAAAATGTTTTAGATGAAAACACTAATTTTTAGTCCTCCAAAATGGTTTTATGGAATATAAAAATTTATGAAAATTAAGAAATAATTTATTTATTTTTGTAATTTTTGTCATTGTTTTCTAATTAAAAAAAATAATTAAATGAAAATGTTGACAAAGGACAAGATTTAGGTAGATTAAAAGTGATAGAGAGAGTGATTGCAAAAGGGGTGATTACTAGTCTAGATTATGTGGTTTTCCTTCCCCATATGAAGGATAATTTTCAATAAGTTACTCATAAAAAAATATTCTACATTTCTTATAATAAAAAAAGATTCATTTTTTATTTAAAAGAAAAATAGGATCAAATAAAAGATTGAAAAATTAAATGATAACTTGGGTTACCCCCAAGAAGAAATGAATTTATTTTGTATAGGGCTTGGTAGTTGTACTGGACTAAAAATTGTACAATGTTTGATGTGGTTATTTTAGTATAATCCTCCACATTTTCCAATCTCTAGTTTTATTAAAGAAAAATTGCTCCCTTTGGAGATCCCATTTTTATTGGAGAATTTTTCTACCTCCTTCCAGATGAATTTATGATTTAGTAGGAGTGGTAAAAGAATGTCTTGATATAAATTTGGTATTTAACTTGAGGATATTTTCAATATAATATGTATTTTTATTCTTTTCTAAGAAGTGAATTTTGTAATAGTTTATTTTGAGTAATGGATTCTTCTCAAATGTTTAGTTTAGTGCCAATATCCACATGTGGCTCAATGGTATACATAACAATATCCACTATCTTCTCTTGAAAACACATCAAACCAAGTGTGGTAAATTATTCTTCCTTATAAATTATATAATTCATCCACGTTTTTGAGTTCATAATTTTAAAACAAATAGAGTTATTTTTTCAATTCAGTTTAAGAATATTTAAATAAAAATGATTCTTTTGTAAAATGAAATCTATTTAATGGTGAAACTCATAACTCAGGTTCCTCATGAAGTGCCTCTAGAAATCACATTGAGTGATTATGTAAAGGATTTTACTATTATAGTACTTTTTTAATTTCCTGTAAAACATTTTTATTAAATATCGATAAATAGTGTGATTCAGGTTATTCTTTTATAATTTTTTCATGGAACATCAGAAAATATTCATGTAACAACCCAAAAATTCATTCTATTAGTAAAATCACTCACATTTCATAATTATTATTTTATTATGTTTTAAAATTAAATCACATAAAAATACTATTATAATTCATAGGAACATTACAAATCATTGAGTAATATATTCCATAATAGCAAAGAAGTGTTCATGGATATGAAAACTAAAGAAAGTACTAACACTAAAGAAAACTCCATAATCCCAAATTCTCATCTGATGACCACTCCCTCCATAAAGAATATAAAAAGAAATATAATCATTGGGAATATGACTGAAATTATCTATGCTAGTATAAAACCTTTGTATGAAAAGAATTGAATGATAAGGTATGATAATAATGGAGTATATATAGTGTGTAAATGAAAATGTGACTATTAATATCATATTGTTACATGACCATTGGAATGTGATCATTATATTATAGTTGGAATGGTAATAATACCAAAAAATAGTAAAATACTATTTTAAAATAAAATTCAATAGTATTATATAAATTAATTAAAATTTTAAAATGTTTTTTTATGAATCAATATGTAAGATATTATAAAAATATTATAAAATTTTAAGGTCAATAAATAATATATTTCCTTTTAAAAATAGTATTTTATAAAAAATAGGTATTTTTTATTTAGAATATTTATTTCCCAAATAGAAGAATTTATTTTGACAAAATAAATATTATATTTTAAATTAGCATATCAAAATTAGGTTAGGTTGAATCATTCTGAATTTTCTAAAATACTTTATTTTTTAATGAATAGTAAACAACTATAGTTTTTTGTTTTTGGTATCTTCTACAACTTCATAAATGCAAAATAATTATTTAATAATTAACATAAATGAATAAAAAAAAGAAATTTTATTTTATTTTATCATTATAACATATTTTAATTAATTAAAATGATCTTTGGAACCCTTAAATTACATTCAAAAGAATAAAATGGAAATTAAGATTTTTTGAAAAATATTTTGTGGAAATATCATATTAACACGCCCAAAGTAATTTTAAAATTTGTATTTATGTTCTTTAAGGAATAAAAGTATTCTTTAGATTTCCAAAACCATGAGTTATAACCATGGGTTGGAAAATGGTTTTCCGTTTTTCACAATCTAGATTTCCAAAGCATATTTTTTTAAATTGATAAAAATTTATCCTCATTTTTAAATAAAAAACCTCTTATCCACACTACTTAATTCACTACCAAGATTCTTATCACATCCCAAACTCTCTTTATCTCTTATGAATTAATTTTAATAATCCCCCAAGAACTCAAGGAATCTCCTCTGTAAACTTAAGAATCAATATTTAAGGTAAGGGATTATCTTCCTCTCCCTTTTAATTCATTTACTTACTTTATAGTAAGATTTAAAATTTTTAATCTACTATTTATCATACAATTAATATCATTCCCTTAATATCCAAATTATTTTTTATCAATAAGATACTTTCATTCTCTGTCATCAACCCCATTCTATTAATCATTTTGTATACCAGCTATGTAGCCAAAATCATTCTTTGATTTTTATGCCACCTTTTTTTGTGAATAACCAATACTAATTTATATAAATTATATTAATATAAATGTAATATTAATTGATTTATTATTTATTTACATGTATGACACTAACATTCTAATTTTATGGGATTAAAGTGTTAAAAGTATCATGCCTTTAATCCCTTATGAACTCAATTATTTTTATTTGAAACCCATTCTCATTATCCATGCATTATTAATGAAATGGTTTCTCATGATATATGATCTATGATGCACAAATAAATTTATACATATGATGTGTAAACCTTGATATCACTCTAATTGATTGGATAATATTTTCATACCTTAATATACCTTGTATGTTGCACAAGTAGTTATCCTAAAAAACTATGTTATGATGTAGTGGAAACGAGCCAAGACTTATGATTATGTTGTCATGTTTTATGTTGTTTCTGCATTATTTTAATTATCTAATATTATCAAATCAATTTTTTATTTAATTATTCAATGTTAATATTCTCTTTTATATTGACATGATATGCATTTTGTCTCATATATATCAATATTCCTTTCAGTCTTATTAACTCACAATTTTCCTTTATGTATTTCCTAGGATTTCCCAAGAAATATTAGATCTATAGGATATTAGAGAATTTTATAGAGTTTAAATGCATATAATGTAGTTTTTTTTGAATTTTGATGTATTTTTTAATCTAATTTTCAAAAGTCACTAGAAATATGGATCCTTGGGATGTGTTGTATAGATATTTATGTTTAAAAACATGTAAAAAATGTATAATGTGATGTATTTGTTATTTTTTGAATCAAATAATGTTCCGGTACGTTTTGGGGATTTGGATTGAGTAACATTTGTATAAACTCCCGAGATAAGTCTAAATATTGTAAAATCTCCTAAAATTTGGTTATGTATAGTGTGTGTGGTTTCATAGCAATAAAATCCGAGTCTGGATAGATGTAATTAGATTCAAGCTTAGGAAAAAATACACATAGGGGTAATAACCTTGAAAATGTTGGTTGGGTGTTAACTTTTTTTATGAGGTGGATGATATAGATTCATAACTGTTTACCTGGTATGAAACTCCTGGGGGATATATGATGAAAACTTATTTTAGGGCATGGAAAAAGAAAATTTATTTTCCTAATGTAACACATAGGCTGGCTGAGGTTGTATCACTCAAGGAACTTTCCCAATTGTTCACCTTAAAACTACTTTTTTTTTGTTTTTTTTTATTATTTTATGACAAAAAAAGAATTTAAATTAAATCATATAATGAAAAAAAATCTATCATGGAATGATAGTTTGTGATTTGATTAAAATAACTTAGACTTTATGGATTTTTTTATGAGTTCTATCATTCTATTTGATGGTGTTTACATTAAGTTTGATAATTCCATTTTGAGATCTCATCCATAAATTACTATTCCTTTTTTTAGTGTTGTGAAATATTGAATTCCTATATTAATATGAATTCCACCACCTACAATAATCAAGGTTGATGGAACACTATAATAGAGAGTGTGACATCTGTTAAGAACTACCACAATCATATGTCATTTCACCAACTGAATAGCTCAACTCCGTCATATAAAAATCTTGTATCTAATATAGGAGAGGAGAAATATTTAACAAAAAAATAGAAATGATTTTGAGATCAGTGTTATGGTGGATGGTCACCACACCTATGCACTTCATTTTTTCTCATCACAAACTTAATAAAAAATGAGAATTTAATTACAGAATGAATGAAATTTACACTAACCCCAAGGTCAAGATTCAGGTTAGTCTCTTTTTTTGAGGGTAAGAGGTTACTATGGAATGAAAGAAGAAAAGAAGAAGAAAAAAAATAATAGATGAGAGAGGAAGATAATGAAAGAAAAATGATGAAATAGGATGAGTGAACACTTTAACAAAAGGATGGATAAATTATTTAATTAACTAAAATTAAAATTAAATGATAAATGAAACTAAAAATTAAAATAAAATAAAAATAAAACAAATGTGAAAATGAAAAGTAGAATGGACATCGACCTCCTCTCTCATAGATGGTGATAACTCCCTTTAGTAGTGGGGGTGGATTCTTTTTATAGGCAATGGAGAGATTTTTTGATCCAGAATTTTTTTTCTAGAAGATTTAATATGTTAAACCCATTTAATGATAGAATTTGAAAAATTATTCTTATTGAAATTTGTCCCAAAATTTCTTTTTTGTTGAACCATAATCCTTTATATTCATCTCCCACGTTTTAAAGAAGGTATATCCAATTTACTCTAAAAATTTATTATATCCAAGAAGAATCTTTGAATTTTTGAAATCTGATTTACTATGAATTTATGGCCTTGATATCGGTAGAATCAAGTTGGTCCATATTTATTAAATTTGTTCCTCATGATTTTTTCTTTATCATTTTTAAATTTCATCTTCATTTTTTCATCCATTAATGAGATATAATCATGAATTCCAAAATATCTAGATATGTGTAAATATTTTGAGTCCTAAATTGTGATCTTTTTTTGGGGCTCCAAATATTGGATTCAGATCTTGGCCCAGAATAAAGAAATGAATCCCAATATAGTTATAAGAGTAAAAAAATTAATTTTATAAATTAAATAATTTTATAAAAACTAATGTATAAAAACAGATATAAACTAAAATAGTTAAAATCCAAAATTATCCCATTTTTGCAATTGAGATCAAAATGATTCTAAAACTATAAAATATTACAATTGTCCTTAAAATATCACTTTTGTGGGAATAAAAACATTTAAATGTCTTTAAAAATATTTGTAAAAATTTAGTGTGTCAATACCCCCACAGTTGAATCACGATTGTCCTCAGGCATAAAGTCTCAACATTAAAGATCCAAGGACGCAAATGTTATCATTATTCCTATTTCAAGGAAATTAAAATAAATAATCCTTAATGTCAAATAAAATCTTAAAATTTAAGATGAAATATCAATTCAATTTCCCATTAGGTAATGAAACAATCAATTCAGGTATTTTAATTTCTCCCATTTGAAAATGGTGGAACCTATTCTTTCATTCATTTATGGTCCTCAATTCACTATTATTAAACATTCCAAATCATAATCTACCTCTATTTTGAATCTTTTCTTTGATCACTCATGATATTAATTCAAGTAGATTCATTATCATATAATGAATATATGCTCCTTATCCAAAATCTTGTAAAGGAATTAATTTATCCACTTTGTAAATATAAAAGACACATGAAACCAAAAGGACCAATATGAAATGTTCAAATGACTACGAGGATTAAGTTTGATATGAATTCAAGTTTAAAAATTAAGTCTCAAGGAGGAGGTTTCTATCTTAAATGTAATTCATGATATTAAAAATTAAATTTCAATGGAATTTTCCCCTTGAAAGAACTAACTCCCAATTTACTCAAAACTCAATGTATAGTTATGATCAAAGAAGAGCATAATTAATGATATCTACAACCTCTTAAATTTTCAACTACTTTTTATACTCTTGTTTCCTTTTTCAAATATTTTTTTTTATGTTTTCTATTTTTTGAAAGTTATGCTCAGAATAAACCTCAAATATACCACCTAACCAAATATGATAAATATCATAGGTCTTGTAATGGTGATTTTTGGTTTTCCCAAATCAAAACCCATTGTTTTCATTTTTATGGTTCTTTCTGTCATTTTCTCTTTTTTATTAAAGAGGGGAAAACAAAGTACAATGAATTAATCAATAAAATTTCTCAATCCCCATATGCAGCACCCCAAAATTCTTCCTTAAAATGGATTTCATCTAATTTATCATGACTACCTTCACCCCACATTTCAACTTTAAAATATAATGTAAATACCAAGTAGAGGGTAGGAATGGATAAAAATGGCTTGAACCATGGATCATACCTAACATGGTAATTCTTGGTATCTATGGGATTTAAAAAGGGTTGATGTGAAGGTTGTTTTTTAAGGATAAGGGATTTATAAAAGATGTCTCAATCATTTTATATGTGGTTTTGTCCAGTCATATCTTTGAGAAGTTCAAATTAATGTTCCGATCAGTGACATATCCCAATATCACTCAAGAAATATTCTCAAGAATAAAATATGAACTACTTGGTCTAGAAATACTCTCAAAAAATGGAAATATGATATTTGATAATCACCCAAGGCAAGATTAATAATAACAAATCAATTCACATGGATTTATAAAATTGAAAAAATGAAAAATGTTTAGGGAAATTTAATTTAAACGAATCAAATAACTCCCTCAAATAAAAAGTCCCTATTTTAATATCAATGCTTCACTTTAATCATCCAATTATCTATTTTTCTCATTCAATATCATTATCATTGAAATCTAAAACATGGTACCACAAGATTCCTAAGATACTCATGTCACCTAGATAATTCAAGTAAAGCATAATCCAAGTGTGGGAATGCAATTATGCAATTTAAAGCTCAAAAAAATATTGTTAGAAAAAATGTAGAGAGTTTGAACATAAACATAAAAGTAAAATCCCTTTCTCATGAATCAAAGTCCTTTTATTCCACTATTTGGACCTACCATTGGCCATCATAAACCTATAAAATAATATTACACAATTAAGAAAAATGATCATTGAATTTATGTTTAAAAGGAAAATAGGGAGCAAGATGCATGATGGACTAATTCCAAAGACTAAAATTGAAATCTAAATTACTAGAAATCATGTGAATGGATATGTATTGGTATGATCTCCCAAGTGGTCCTTGAATTTTTATAACCTCTATATGGAAGAAAAATATTTTATCCAATTTTTGATTGTGGGTGTATCTTTTTGGAATTGAACCAGCACTTATGAAATTTACCAGATTTTGATTTATTATTGGTGGTGAGGAAGACTCTATAGAAAGAGTACACCAAATCCACCCTATTCAAAATTAGGTACACCTTGCATGGTGGGGGTTCGATGAAGTATATAAAATCCTCATCTACTATTGATACATGTGCAATGAATTCTTTTTCTAGTGATGAATTAATAGAGGCCGCATTTACAAAATGATCAAAGGGAAAATAACTAAGAATTTTCACTTGAATAAAATTTAAGTTTGAATAGTTAAGAATGTTCTCTCTTTTATAATTATTATCCTATATCTCAATTTATTTATGATATTCTACTTGGGTTTATTCTTAGACTTCCTCAAATGTATTTTCATTAATAATATGAAGCTCCATGTGTTCCTTGATAGGTGAATTCTCAATTTCTTCATCTTTCTCTTGATGAAAATTTATGTAATCCAAATCTAAAAAATTAAAACAACAGGTGGATAAATTTATTTTATATTTAATGGAATTGAATTAGTTTTACATATATAATGTTTCATCTCTCTGATTCAGTTTTGTTTGAATATCGTCTTTAGTGAAAAACATCTCTTGGGGTTGATCTCTTATAGATAGAGAAAAGTAGTCAGGACTTTCATGTTTTTCTTCAAATTCTACTATTTGGATGGATTACTCCTATTCCATGACTAGAGTGACATGAAATTTTAATGGATATTATACTGTGAAGGGATCAAGGTGATAAATTTATACCTCATATTCATTCCATAAGTCATCTATATATTGTTGATCTACTATACTTAGATAAGTTGATAAGTATTCTTCATCATGAATCTAATCCAGCTCAACATTGTCTTCATGAATCTGGTTCCTCAAATGGTTGGGATATGGATATTCCCCATTTTTGGACTCAATATATTGAATGTATTTAGTGAAATTGGGTAAAACTTATGAAACTTTTTTATTGTACTCTAATCATTGTAATTTAGTTTGGAGTTTATAAACCATGACCATCAAATATTGATTGTAGATTTACATCTCTATTCCTATTTCCTTTTAATTGACCATTATTATAAGAGAATCAACCCTCCATTGGAGGTGCTCTAAAATATAATTTGTTTCTTTTTCGTATACCTATGAGTAATTATTCCATGAAATGAATAAATGTTCATTTGAAAACATCATGGAAAAAGATTTTTTATGGGTTTTTAAAGAAAAATAATGAAAATATTTCTATAATGTGAAAATAAAAAAATAAGTAAACTGCTAATTAGATACCTGGAAGCAATTCAATTTTTTATGAAAACCTATCATAGGGTGTGGTAAAAGAAAATTTATTTTCCTAATGCAGCATAGAGGTTGACCAGGGGCATCTAACTTGAGAATCTTTCTCATTTTTTTACCTAATTATTTTAATTCACCTAAACTAATAATTTTTTGTTTTTTTTATTATTTTATAGAAACAATTGAATTTAAATGAAAGAATAGAATTAAAAAATTAACCTAACATTCAATGATAAAATGAGATTAGAATGAAAGAACTTGGCTTTTGGGGATTGGTTTATGGGTTCCTTCATTCTATTTGTTGGTGTTTAGATTAATTTTTAATAATTCCATTTTGAGATCTCAATCATGAATTAATATTATTTTATTTAATGGTGTGAAATCTTGAATGCCTATAGAAATATCAATTCCACCTCCTTCTATAATCAGGGTTGATGACATACCTCAATCGAGAGTGTTAAATATTCATGTTTGGACATATTGGGAACTTTTCCAATTACTATCCAAATCCAAAGTTAATAGAGGGAATCACCATCATCCCTATCATAGGAAAAGGGAAGAAAGGTCATGATTTTATATCATGAAAACTGAATTTGAAGCTCCAAAAGATGTGGTAGAAGATACTCTCATTATTCTCTCAATGATAGCAATTAATTTTTTTTGATTCTGGTTCTATGCATTCCTTTATTTCACCCAATTTTGAAAATAATAGAGAATACATCCCTAAACTACTAGAAGTAGTGTTTTCTATTAATATTCATGGAGGGATTATCCAAGAATTAATAGTGTATAAAAACTATAGTATTCAATTTGAAGTGCATAATCTCATCAAAAATCTAATGGTCATTCCAATGATGGAATTTGACACTATAGAACGGATGGAATGGATCTTAAACTATAATAACAATATCTAATACAAAGGAAATGAAATATTAGTATTCTTGAATGGAAAACCTAATTTTTTTTTCAAATTATAGATATCATGAAATGATATTTTTCTTGAATAAAATCCCACATCCTTATTTATGGAAATGATCGGTGAAGATGAAGAAGGAAATGAAAGTAAAAAAATAAAAAATTTCCCCATCATACAAGAATACATTAATTTATTTCCTATGGATTTACTTAGAAATCCCCATAAATAGAGGTATAGTTTTATTCCTAGGTCCAAGCCAATATCAAATACCCTATATTGAATGACAAATGTGGAGTTGGAAGAATTAAAAAAACTTCGAGATCTTTAGGAGAATGGGTTTATCTGACCTAGTGTGTCTCCTTTGGGAGAACCTATTATCTTTGTGATAAAGAAGTATGGTTAAATGGGGATATTAAGTTAATATTGAGTACATAACAAGATCATAATGAATAATAAGTACCCTTTTCTAAGGGTTGATTATTTATTTGACTAGCTTCATGGGGCTTAATTATTCTTCAAGATTGATCTTCAATCAGGTTATCATCAATTGAGGATGAAGAGGAAGATATTCTAAAGACCACATTTCGATCAAGGTATGAGATTGATTATTTTTTTTGTTATGAATTTCAAGTTGATTAATGATTCTAATATTTTTATAGATTTGATGAATGTAGTATTTAATGACTTCCATATAACATTATGTTAGTTTTTATTGATTATATTATAATATGTTCTAAAATTCAAAAGGTGCTTGAGTATCATATAAGGTTTATGTTGAAAAGTATGAGGAATGATATTATATTTGGAAAGTTCATAAAATTTGAATTCTGGTTACAATAGTTTTCTTTCATGGGGAACATTATAACCAATATAGGAATCTTAGTTGACCCTTCCAAGAAAAAGGCTGTGGAGGAGTGACCTCATCCTAAAATAGTAACTAAGGTTCTTAGTTACATAGGTTTAACTGGATATTATAGGAGGCTTGAGAAATTTTTTTTTTGTCTTTCTAATCCACTAACCAAGTTAACTCAAAAAGGGGTTAAGCTCATATATTCAAAGGAGTGTAAGGAATGTTTCCAAGAGCTAAAGAAGATATTGGTTAATAAACCTATGTTAACTCTTCCCTTTATCAGAGAAGGATTCATTATTTCTAGAAATTCATCTCATAAATTGATTGGTTGTGTCCTCATAAAAAATGACAAGGTGATTGCTTATGCACTTCGACAGTTGAATCCTCATGAGCAGAATTATCCTACACAAGACCTAAAGCTAGTTGAGGTTGTGTTTACTCTGAAGATATGAAAGAACTATCTTTAAGTGGATAAATGTGATATATATATAGACCAAAACTAATTTAATTATATTTTTCACACAAAAGGAATTGAACATGATATAGAGGAGATAGTTGGAACTTATTAAATACTAATATTGTTCAATTCATTATCATCTTAAAAGGGAAAACAAGGTCGCTTATGCATTAAGTAGGAAAGACCCTATTGTATAGGAAATGATGAGGTTTGAAGGAGATACTTTGATAAAAGTCCTTGTAAATATGGATATTGGAATTGTAAGGGAAGGGACATCATCAACCCTATCTCAAATTATTTTTAAACCCTAATTACTAGAAAAGGTCAAGAAATATCAAAGAGAAGATACTTTATTACAGAAGAAGATAGTGGTAGTGAAGAATGAGATGTTTATTGAGTTCAATATTGATCAAGAAGGTGTTTTATAATTTCATAAAAGGGTATGCGTTCCATCTATTCTGGAAATAAAGAAGGATTTAATGGATGAAGCTCATATATCTATATTCTCTATACATCCTGAAAGCAATAAAATATATAGGGATATTTTTTTATCATTATTGGTGGGATAACATGAAAAGGGAGATTTCTAATTACACTATAAGGTGCCTGGGGTGAAAACAAGTAAAGGAAGAGTGAAAACCTCTTAAAGGGGTAAGATAACCACTACCAATACTAACAGGGAAGTGGGAAAATATCACTATAGACTTTGTAATTTCTCTCTCAAGAAAATTCAAAGGAAAATATGAAATTTAGGTAATAGTGGATCGTCTCACCAAGACTGCCCATTTCATCTCCGTTATGGAATATTTCTCTCTTGAAAAACATGCCAAGATTTATGTTAAGGAAGTAGCAAGGGTGAATAGTGTAACACTCTCTATAATATCTCATCATGATCCAAGGTTCACATCAAAAGTTTGGAGAATCCTTCAACATGATATTAGTACTAGATTGAATTTCAGTATGTCCTATCACCACCAAACTCGTTGCTAATCTAAAAGGACTATTCATACACTAGAGTGCATGATAATAACATGATCTATGGAATTTAAAGTTGGATGGGATCAATATCTCCCATTATTTGAGTTATAATACAACAATAACTTCCATTCAAGTATTCAAATTAAACCTTATAAAGTTGTATATGGGATGTGATGTAGAACTCCTACATGTTGGGATGAAGTTGGTTAGATAAATTTTCTTGGGCCTGATCTTTTGAAAGAGATGACAGAAAAGGTTCATTCCATCCAACAACACATAAATGCTACATAGAGTCATTAGAATAGCTATGCTAAAAATAACTTAAGGTACAGGGAGTTTAGGGTTGGAGACAAAGTGCTCCTTCAAATATCTCCTTATAAGATAGTCATGTTGTTTGGGAAGAAATGAAATCTTATCCCCATGTACATTTCCCCCTATGAAATCCCTAATTGCATAGAAGAAGTATCCCATCGTCTTACACTTCCTCTAAATCTAGATTAAGTTCATACTGTATTCCACATATCCCTCTTGAAGAAGTACATACTTGACTCTTCAAATTAACTAATTCCTGAGGTGTTAAAACAGAAATAAGACCTCTATTATGAGGAGCATCCAGTGATGATATTTTACCATAGATATAAGGTTCTACACAAAAAGACTACCCACATCATCAAAGTGTCATATAGGAACCATAAATATGAATAATTGACATGAGAACCATAAGTGAAAATGAAGTAGAATTACCCACAAACATTCCCAACTGAGAGAATGAGTTGAAATTTCAGGGATGAAATTTCTTAAGGGGGGAGTAATATTTCAGCCCAAACATATTGAATAGTATTTGTCTCATGAAAATATGTTTTATATTGTATTTTTATAATCAAAAAACTACATATTATAAATAATGAAGTAAGTATAATTTGAAATATGACCATTGGGTTTCAACAATTATATAAAAATTGGTCATTTATG
The DNA here is from genome assembly GCA_963277665.1 of Viscum album. Taxonomy (NCBI): domain Eukaryota; kingdom Viridiplantae; phylum Streptophyta; class Magnoliopsida; order Santalales; family Viscaceae; genus Viscum; species Viscum album. Next base: position 1,868,368,602 of record OY728120.1, on the reverse strand, counting down.
ATCATTGGTCAATGTTACCATTCAAAACAGTATTCTTGATAATAATTTTAACGTTATCATTAAAGTTTATAAGTAAAAGTTTGATAAAAGAAAATTGATATTGAAAGAAAATTCGATGGACTCAACCAGTAGAGTCATTCCTTTTGAAGCCTATATTTTAGAACATGGGAGGGAGGTATCATCACTAGGGCTCATCCATAACCAATTCCTAGTCAAACTTCAACATGTGAAGCTTGAACACAATCACCAATGTGAGAAGTTCATGTTAGTGGAGATTACTACTCGGTCGAAGTTAGCCAAGGCATCCTAGAAAACTACCACCTTTTAACAACTCACTCTTAGGGAATATGCTGGGTTCATAAGAGTTTATGTGTCAATTCTCTAGTTACCTAATGTTTAATTACATTGTATTAACAATTTTCTTATCTATATTTTTGGTTTGAAGAATATTTGTGCTTAATAAAACTGATATGTAATTTAATAAATTGATTTTAGATAGAGATTATAATTTTTAGAAAATAAATAATTATTATAATAGACTAAGATATTATGAATAATGTTTATATTGATGAAATAGTAATATTACAACATTCTTATTTAAAAATAAATCATTTTTTTCAAGTGTTAGAAAAGTTATTATGCATTTTCAATACACTTTTATTTTTAACAAATAAGGATTTTTATATTTAAAATTTTGAATTATCATATTAAGAGAATTATTAAAATAAAATAAATATAATTTTTGAAATCATCACATTGAAAATATGTTATGGTGAGTTTATGATAATTGTTTGAAATATTTCATTTTTGGTGAATAATAAGAATACAGTGTGATTTTTTTGGTATGATAATGTAATCATAATATTTCATAATTATGTAATAAATAATTAAACACAATATATTACATAAAATATTTTATTTTATTAATATCATTTTTAATAGATTTTAATCAATTCCAAAATATATAATTTACTTTTGAAATTCTAAAATGGAAACTTTAACATAAAAAATGCTATTTTTTGAAAACCACAATTTTTATTTCCAAAATAAGTAATATATAAGTATAGTTGACTATTTTAGATTAAAATAACATATTATGTGTCCCATGTATCAGATAACATGGGAAAATACCAAGGTAAATCCCATTGTTTTTTATTTACCACTACCTACGTGTCCAATGAATTAATTTAGAAATCAATAAACAACTCCCCCATGTTTTATATAAATACTCACCAATTTTTCTATTTTATTTCACAAAAAATTCATCCTCCACTAATATATGATAGTTTAACCTCCCAAGGATACCTCCTAAGGTGTACACAATCCCCTAAGGTCCCAATATTCTAGTTTTAGGAGCCACACTTCAAGGTAAGGGAAATATCCTTCTTTTTTATTCATTTCAAGAACCTCTTTTTGTATATGTCTTAGGAATGTTACAGTAACTCTATATTATTTCCTTTTAATTCAATAAATTACTACCAAATTATGTTTCATTAATGTAATCCCATATCCCCTCTCTTTTTACCCTTTTCTAAGACAACGGTTTATAACTGTTACGCTATCAATTTTACTTCTCAAAATTTCCACCTTATTCTAAAAAAAATCATTTTCATTTTATTTTTTTGAAAAAAAACAAATTCTTTGTTTTATAGGGGTATTAAAAAATATTTAAAAATGATTTATTTTATTCTGTTAATTCTATACATAAAACCCTCATTCCATTTTTGTGGGTTAAAATGACATAATGATCATGTTTTAAAGTATTTTTAAAAGGATATGATTTTGATATGAAACCCATTTTGTTTTATTATCCATATATTATTCATGAAATATTTTATTATGATCTATATGGATCACATTAATTACGAAATATTAATGCTGCACCCTGATATCACTCAAATTCATTTGGAAAATAATTTACTCTCTAGAGATGACATGTTTTACAATACCTTGGTGAATAAACTTGATAATTTTTATGACACCTTAGTAAAAAACCATAGTGATATTATTATGAATGTATCATTTAAATATTTTAGCCATATATTCATTTTTTTATTTATGTTATTTTATTATGATATTCCTCTTTTCCATCACACATTCCCTTATTCCTCATGTTCGTATTGATACTTCTTGTCGTCACATGTAAACTGTTTCTCTTCTTTTACATTATTGGGCATTAGGCTCACCCTTTACTTTGATTTATATACCCATATTATGAGATGTAGTAAAAGTTATTGGGATGAAACATTTAAGATTAATATCATGTTGTTTAGAATAATGTTTTATGTTTTCATGTATTATTTACCTTTTTTATAAGAATATAAACTTTAAATGATCCACTTTTTTATACAATGTAATGAAAAGTTTATGTAATTAAAAGGCGTGATTCCATAGTTGGTATCAAAGGATAGATAAGTTAGTTTTTTTTGAAATTAGAATTTTATAATTTTATTAAGAACCTCATGGACAAGTTAAAATATAGGAAAGAATCCCTATAATTTTGTGAAGTATTAAGTAATTTATTTCTAAGAAAAGAAATCCCTATATGGATACAAACAAGTGGATGTGGCTTTAGAATAGGTGTATCTAGGGTTAAAACCCAAAAACACCACTTTGGGATAGAAATTAATGGGAACTGGTGCACAAAAATGGGTCTTGCTGCATTCCTGGTTTGACACTCCCAAGGGATATGTTTGGTTAATCAAAATATTTTTCTAAATCATTATGAAGGGTTTATTGAAAATATATTAATTTTTATATAATAACATATTTAATAATGATATTTTAAGAAATATAATTTCCTTTTAAATATAGTATTATTAAAAGAAACACATTTCTCACTAGGTTTTTATTATTTTAGAAAATGGAGGGAAATAGGAGGAACTTTGTAAATAGTGAATGTAATGGACCAAGAAGTGACAGTTCTTTGATGTAAGAAATAATGGAAAACATCATTAGAATTATGATTCTATTGACCCGTGTTATGATCAATAGCTTGAATCAATTAGAGAGAACATATTCACCTCAAAAGGAGAAACTTTTCATCGAGTCATTAATGCGTCAACAACCACATTATATTAGTGGATATACTAAACCATTGATTTAAAAACAATTGATAAGATCTATAGAAAAGTTCTTTTATGAACTCCATTTTTTAGAGAAATAGAAAAGTCACCATGGATGTGTACCACTTAGAGGTAGAAGATGATCAGTGGTGTAAACTATTAAAAAACTTCAATCAAAATAGGGAGATTGATTCTGTAGAGTAGTAAGAGTTTAGGGGAACCATTTTCAAAAAATATTTACCTTGTTCAATGAAAAATATAATAGAGAAGGAATTACTAGAGTGGAACTAGAAGAGAAATGAATATGTGGGATGTTATGAGATTAAATTTATAAGGATTTATCACTACACCTCTATCTTTTTCATGGAAACTAACAAATAGTTTAATAGATTCATTGGTAGACTAATACCACATCTACAGAAGAATCTATCCAATAGAGACTATGATAGCTATTATGAGATAGTTTGAAATTTCATGTAGGTTTAATTGGAGTTTGGATAGATGCAATGGTCCCAAAGATTGAATAAAAATAAGTGATAAATAGATCCAAGATTTGGGAGGAACTCTGATCATGAAAGATGAGGAAATCAAGTGCAACTTACCACATGGAAGCAATGTGGGAAGAAGAATTCTGGGAACTTATTTCTATGGAGAGGGAAATGATACTAGTGTGGAATAAGTGGCCATATTTCTTATAACTATCATATTTAGGTGAATCCTCCACTTCTCAACACTAACGATAATGGGAAGATGGTGCACGCCAAGACTAAAGTCCAATTCCTCAAGTGTGGATAGATTGTGAACTTTTTAAATCACTGTCCAAATATAAAGTTAATGGAGGGAGTCACTGCCAACATTATTATAGGACACGGGAAGAAAGTTTGGGATTTTTCTACCACAACAGCTGATATTCAAGGTCAAAATGATGTGGTAACATGTACTCTCAATGTTCTCTCAAAGCTAGAAATTACTTTGTTTGATTATGGTTCTACACATTCCATTATTTCTTCTAGGTTTTCATAGAATATAGAATCTATCCCTAAAAATATAATAGAATATTTATCTTTCAAGAATAATGAAGTGATTATCCAAGAATCAAAATTTTATAGAAAATATAATATTCACTTTGGAACGAAGAATCTCATCGCAAGTCTAGTAGTCATTCCCATTTTGGAATTTGACACTATAATAGAGATAGACTGGATCTTAATGTATAATACTAGTATCAATTGATGAAGAAAGGAAATATCATTATTATTGAATGGGAAACCTATAGTTGTTTTTAAAGGAGAGATATAACGACCCGAGCTTTTTCTAGAAGCACCTCCCATTGCCTATTTTATGGAAATGATTATAAAAAATGAAGAAAGAAATGAATTTTTATGAATATAAAATGTCCTCATCATATTGAAATGCATTAACATATTTCCTGATGAGTTTCCAAGACCCAACCCTGAAAGAGGGGTTGAGTTATCCATTGAACTCATGATGAAATCCAATATCAAATACCCATATATAATGTAAAATGTGGAGATGTAGGAATTAAAAAAATAACTTCATGATATTTTGGAGAAGTGGGTTATACCACTAAATATGGATCTGAGGGCACCATCTGTTCTAATTGTGAGAATAAGGATAGAAAAATGAGGATATGAATTTATTATAGAGAACTTAATGGGATCAAAGTGAAGAAAAAGTACCCAATTCCAAGGATTGATGATTTATTTTACCAGCCTTTTGGGGCTCAATTATTCTGCAAGATTGATATTCAATCAAGTTATCATCAATTGGGGTGAAGAAAGAAGATATTCTAAAGATGACCTTTTGATAAATGTGTGTGAATTATTTGTTTTTTGTTATTCCATTTGGTTTTACTAATGATCATTCTATTTTTATGGATTTGATGAATAAAGTTTTTAAGGGATACCTTTTTAACAGTTTGGTAGTTTTCATTGATGATATTCTGATATATTCTAAAACTTTTGAGGATCCAATAGATCATGTATGGGTTATGTTGGAATCTCTGAAGAAGGAGAGGATATTTTGAAATTTCATAAAATGTGAATTATTGTTACAAAATGTTTCTTTATTAGGGAAAATTATAACCAATGAAGGAATATTAATTGAACCTATCAAGATAAAGGTTGGGGAGGAGTGGCTTCATCCTACAATAGTAACCAAGATACATATATTCCTTGGTTTAATATGACATTATAGGAGGTTTGTGAATTTTTTTCAAAGACTTTCTAATCCACTAAACATGTTTTCTTGAAATGGGGTGATGTTCATCTAGACAAAAGAGTGTAAATAATGTTTCAAAGAGGTGAAGAATAGATTGGTTACTACAACTATGTTATTTCTACCCTCTATAGATGTAAGATTCATTATTTTTTGTGATTCATCTATTAATGGTCTTAGGTAAATCTTCATTCAAAATTAAAAGGTGATTTATTATACATCTCGATAGTTAAAGCCTTATGAGAAGAACTATCCTACACATGACCTGGAAATGGTTGTGGTTTTTTTTCTCTGAAGATATGGAGGAACTATATTTATGGGGAGAAAAGTGATATATAAACAGACTATTAATGTTTGAAGTATATTTTCGCACAAAATGAATTCATGATGAGATAAAGTATATGGTTGGGACTTCTTAAAGAATATTATTGTTAAATTTATTATCATACCAGAAGAGAAAACAAAGTTGCTGATGCATTCTGTAGGAAAGACCCTGTTGTGCTAGTAATGATGAGGATTCAAGGAGGTCCTTTTATTAAAGTTCTAATAAAACCTGACATGGGAATTGTAAGGGAAGGGAAATCATCAACCCTATAAAATATTATTTTTCAACAATAATTACCAGATAATATCAAGAAATATCATTGAGAATATACTTTACTATAAAAGAAGATAGAGGATATGAAGAATGTGATCTTTCCTGAGATCAATATTGATCAAGAATGTGTACTAAAATTTCATACAAGGCTATGTGTTCCATCTATTATAGAAATAAAAAAGGATTTGGTCGATGAATCTAATTGAAGGAAATTCTCTATACATCCTCAAGGAACTAAAATTTATAGGGACCTTCATGGTCATTATTGGGGGATAACATGAAAAGGGAGATTACAAACCACACTACAATGTGCCTATCATGTAAGCAAGTGAAGTAAGAGTGAAAACTTCCTAAAGGGGAATTATAACCACTACCCATACCAACATAGAAGTGAGAAAATATCACTATAGACTTTTTTACTTGTCTCCTAAGAACTTTCAAAGGAAATAATGTGATTTTGGTTATAGTGGATCATCTCACCAAGACTTCCCATTTCATCACTATTTAGGAAGATTTATCTCTTGAATAACTTTTTATGATATACATGAAGTAAGCAGTAATGTTGGATGGGGTACCACTATATATCGTATCTGTTCACAATCCAAGGTTTACATACATTTTCTAGAGAATTCTTCAACATGATATTATTACTGAATTGAATTTCATAATGTCCTATCACCCCCAAACTGATCGCCAATATGAAGGGACTATTCAGACACTAAAGGAAATGTTGAGAACATAATCAATGGAATTTAAAGGTAGATGGGATCAACATATCCCATTAGTTGATTTCTCATAAAACAATAGCTTCAATTTTAGTATACAAATAACACCCTATGAAGCACTATATTAGAATCTATGTAGAGCTCCTACTTGTTGGGATGAAGTTAGTGAGATAAAGTTGATTGGGCTTGATCTTATGCAATAGATGGAAATGAAGGTTCATGTCATCCAACAATACATAAAGGCTTCTCAAATTCAGTAGAAGAGCTATGATCAAAATCGTTGAATGGAATTAGATTTTGGTGTTGGTGACAAAGTGTTCCTTTGAATATCACCTTGGAAGAGAGTCATGTGGTTTGGGAAGAAAGGGATGCTTAGCCCTGGGCACATTGGCCCCTATAAAATCCATGACCACATAGAACCAGTGGCCTATCGACTTTCACTTCTTATAAATTTATCTCAAGTTCATGATGTATTCCATGTATCCCTCTTGGGGAAGTACATACCTATCCTTCCAAATGTTCTAAGTCCTAAGGTGGTTCAACTGGAACCTCTTTTATGAGGAGAAGCCAGTGGAGATATTGGACCGTAGAGACAATGTTCTATAAAACCAGACTACCCACCCCGTCAAAGTGTTTTAGAGGAACCATAAATTTGAATAAGAAATATGGGAATTAGAGGAGACAATAAAGAAGAATTACCCACACCTTCTCTCAACTAATAGAATGAGTTGAAATTTCAGGGACGAAATTTATTTAGTTGGGAAGAATGTAATGACCTGAAATTTTTGAATAATATTTTTTTTCTAAAAATTTGTGTTATATTATATTTTTGTACTCCACAAAACTATATATCATTAAAAATGAAGTGAGTATAATTTGAAATATTATCATTGGGTTTCAACCATCATATGATTGTTGGTCAATATGACCATTGGTAACTATACTGTTGATAATAATTTTAATGTTATCCTTAGAGTTTATAAGAAAAATTTTGACAAAGAAAAATTGACCAATAAAGAAGAGTTAATGACCTCAACCACTAGAGTCGTTATGTTTGAGGCCTATTAATGTGGCCTTAAATAAACATATTTTTTATATCTTTTCATTTGTTTTTTAATGATTTAATTAATTAATTTTTCACTTTTTGCTTAATAGTTACACTTTTTTGATTTTATAATTAAATTTATTAATTAATCATTATTTATAATTAATTTTGTATTTATAGACTTTAAAATAATTAATTTTAACTTAATTAAATTAACTTAATCTTTAATTTAATTTTTGATATTTTATTTTTTTATCAATTAGTTGAACTATAATTAATTAATTTTAATATTTAATGTGAATTATTCTAAATTGAATGATTTATTTTAATTTAATTTTTCAGTATCATAACTTTTATTTGTTATGTTTAATAACTTCTATTAGTTTTTAATATAGGTTTAGGTTTTAATATATTTTGTTCTCTATTTTGAGTTTTTATATTTTATTTTCTATTTATTATTTGTTTTAAATTTTTTTAATTGTTAGTTAATTTTCATTTTTTTAGTTTACAAAAAAAAGTCTTAGACACCATTGCAGATTTGTTGCAACACTTGTGAGACACTACTGATCTGACATAATGATGTCTTGACAGACCGACGATATCAATTAGAGGCACCACTTGCAGATTTGAAATAACACACCTTCAGTTAGGCTGCCAGTGCCTCATCCACAGACCACCATTAACCCCATCCCCACACCGCCGACCACTATTGTCTTCATTCATTCCTACCTTACACCAACACCACATCTCCCCTCACACTGCCATCCATCAACCCCTGTCAGTGTCTCGAAACACACCGTCACAACTACCATCATCACACCACCACTACTTCAGTATAATCTCACACTTCCGGGAAGAATTTGACACTACAAGTCCATCTTACACACTATCAGCTTCACTACATCCCGCTTATAATGAAATCAAGTGAGACACCACCAGAGATCTATGATACGCTGTTTCATCCATCTAACCACACAATACCACTAGAATGAAAGAATACTAGAAATTCTAGAGCATGTGAGTCACCACTATTATTTGAGTCTCCACTGTTCTACTTTTCCAGATTTGAAAAACTAGGAGATTTCCCACCTAAAGATCCACCATCCCCCCAGATGAACTAGAGGTCATGCCGCCAATATACTGAGATACTATCGCTCAAGCTTTCTAATTGATATTTTTACTATCGTGGTTGATTGTGAGAGAAGCAGAAGAGACGTTGCGAACTGAACTGTCACCGTGGAGGAGTGAGTAGCCGCTGAAGTGGTGCCACGAAGCCAATGTGAGGAGGAGCTATGGTCGAGCAGAATTATTAAGCAAGCAACCCCCCCTCTGTGGAGAAGAAGCTGGGGGGTGGGAAGATAAAAAATATAATAAAAATAATACTATAAAAATTAAAATAAAAAAATAAAACTAAATCAATCAATAAAAATAAAAATAATAATTAAAATATGTTAATAATTAATTACTAATAAAAATAATTATTAAAAAAATATTTAGTTAAATAAATAAATACTAAATAATAATATTAAATAAATTGATATAATTATAATAATGATTTATAAGCCTTATTAAAACTTGTTGAAAAACATTAATAATAATAATATTTAGTAAAACTAATAATTACTAATTAGCTTAATAATAATTAGTAATAATTAAAAAAATTTAGAAAATATATTAACTTTAGTAATAATAAATTAATAATTTAATAGTGATTATAATAAAAATAACAATTATTAAAAACAATAAATTAAAAATAAACATAAAAATACAAAAAATTACATAAATAAACAAAATATTATTAATAATAATTTTTTTTATTATAGAATATTATTAATAATCTAATATTTAGATTAATCTAATAATTATAATTAATTTCATAAGTAAATATTTATTAAATTTTTTATTACGTTACAAGATGTATTAATCAATCTCGATTTTTTATTTATACATACAAGCCTGATCTTGAATCACATACAGATTCAAGCCAACTATTTGACGTGGTTCGTTACAAGGGATAAGTTAATTTGACAAGGGATGCATGAGAAAAACACATGTGGATGGTGAAAAAGAATAAGACCTACCTAAGTCGGTGCATATAGTTAGTGATGAACAGAAAACGATAGAAGATTTTAAATTTTGATATTCATTCCATTCGAGATCATTATTCACTTCCCTATAATTGTTCCAATTCCTTTGAGACATTTTCGGATACATTCTCATAGACACCCGAAGAGCAGTAGTGAGACTTCCCAGTAGGTCCTAGTGAGCAGAACTGGTGTCTCAACATGCCTTCTTCAAGATGAAGGAAGGGACAACAAAGTGCCACACCCTTCCTTCTTCAAGACGAAGGAGAGGTAACGACCTCTGAGTGATGCCTTCAATAGGCCCCAAAGTGGCGAATATCACAGAGGGTATAGAATCTCACAAAAATGGAATGAATTTTCCTTTTTAATGAAAACAAGATTAGGAGATAAGATGGTAAAAATCTAAAACAACACCAAAAGTTTTTAAAAATGAAACCAAAAAACATCCCATGCATGATCTAAATGTAAACTGCGACAAAAGTAAAACCAAAGCACCAAGAAACTACTAAAAGAAAGAGACTATGAAGAAACACAATAACTATCCTGATGCTTGATCTAGTAAAGTCCAATACGATCCTGAAAGACTTTCTAGAAACCAGAAAATAGTTTCACAAATGTAGGGTGAGTATTCATGTATACAAAGTTGGAATACTAAATCCACCCGTGCACAAGTGGGAGAAGCATACTAATGACCCTGTGAGAGAACAATAGAAACTAAAAGCACCTACCAAGGAGTAGTAACCATCCCATCCTCAACAAAGAAAACTCACCAAATAATGCAAGTCAAGTAAGATAATAATATAAGCACATTGATGATTTGGGTACGCCGCACCACTATTCCCACTAGTTAACTAATCATTCCTAATAGCTAATGTATTGATTCTACCACATTTCCCGAAATGTAGTCCCACAAACACAATTTCCCGCACACACCTGGGTCACAACAACCACACATATCACCTAAAACACATATGCCTCATCTCAAAGATATCTAGGAAACAAACCTGGCCCGCAGACACCTAGGCCCCTAATCCACTACACAACCTTCCCAAAGGATTTTGGGATAATGAAAACCTTAATCCATTACAGCCTACCTAGATATGCTCAAGTGTTAAGAACCTAGAAGTGGGTGTGAGGAAGAAATTAAGCAACTATCCATCCATCCTCCCACTGGGATGTTGGGAAAGACACCCTCTACCATGAAATGTGGGTGTTCGGCATGCAGTGATAAAAAATGGTGGTGTGAATATAGAAATCAAAAGAAAATAAAATTTACACATATAGGTAAGAAAAATATCAGACCAACCTATGGGGTTAAAACCAAAAATTATACGACACAGAACCAAATTTATTGCTACCCATATATTCACAACCATACAAAAAACCAAAATAAAACACAAGGCCAACCCCCTATCATTTAACAACTTTGAATTCATTAATTAATGGGTTCACATTAATTTATTCCAGAACTACCCAGACAACTAACAAGCACAACATATGAAACCTTTTTCAGAAGGCCGAAGGACACTAAAAACTACCAAGGAAAACCAGAAAGTAGTGGCCCATGTAATGAAATCCATTTTACAACCATTCATAAAAACAATATAGAACAACCAACCCACAGTACCACTACACACCCCCTTTTTCCTAGATTCCCGTTCAACCACTTAAAACTGTCATTCTTCAATGTTATCCCACTTAATCATCCTCTCACAACTAGAACTAGCTGCCCCACTACACAACAAGACCACTCACAGCACACCCATAATCATGATGTCACGAAACAACACAGTCCTATAACCTAGTCTCCCAACCACTACCCTAAAGTAGTACCATTGCAGAACATGTTGATCCATTCCACAATCAATTAATATCTCAACCTGAGATTCTATAACGCCCCCTGCACCACCCCATTCACAAATCCCACAAAAAAACACCACCAAATACAGACCTACTGCAAAAATATACCCTTCCACATTCATAGTACCAACCCCTCAATCCACCCTTGGTACCCACAACTATGCCTCCCATAATAGCACCACACAACCCACACAAGGCCTGAACCTAACAAAACACAGCACACAACCACACCATCAAGCTAAAAATATTCAGATTTTGACAATTGAGATTCATTAATTTCACTTTAAATAATAGGTGTGATCACATAATAGGTTTGAGCTTGGGTAATCCATTTTTTAACCAAGTATACAAGATTAATAAAATTTCATGTAACATCCATTTATCAAATTATCACCACAAAAACAGAACACCACTAGTGCGCAAGAATAGACTACCAATGGCCATGATTTTAAAAAGCCATATGGCCAAAATAGATCACATCCTTATCAAAGATAACAATTAAAACAAACAACACATCATCAAAATCACCCCCGCCCCAATTTATTACTTCTAATTATCTTTTCTAAAATTTTATTCAACTGTTCTAAAAAAGAAACATTACTAACCCCCCCGCATGATACAGAAATAAAGAGATGCAGAAGAATCCCTACATGAAACAATAGATGACCAGAACTCCTCCTTCCACCAAGAACAGGGGATCACACGAGTAACAGGAAACTCCAAGACAACTGAGAAATAGGGGGCTCTAGTATAGGCACATGGATCATCTAGAAAGGATGACCATAGGCACACTAAGTGAAAGATAAGAGAGGACAAATGATTTTAGAAAAATATAGATCCTATATATATAAATGGAAATGGTTCCAAATTCCATTAAAGTATGATAGTGGCCAAGATCACGTGGTTTGAATATTTCAAATTCCCCAGAGCATTAGGATATTAATGTAATACTTAATATCCTTTTGAAACTCCCTTAAAATTCCCAAAAATATATTTAAACGTGGTTTATGTAAAATAAAACGTAAGAGGGGTGAATCTGGAAAAATAGGGAGAAATTGGAAAAAACAGAAATTTGGAGAAGGGAGAGACACTATTTGGTGTGCCACCATTTCAATGTGCCACCTTCACGATGCCAATATTATGGTTCCACTGTTACAGTGCCTCCATTTTGGTGTGCCTCTGTCATGGTGTCACCATCACGGTGCCACCATTTCCGTGTTCCACTATTTCAGTGTGCCACCATTTTGATGTGCCACCTATTAGGTGTTCCACCATTACAGTGCCAACATACCTGTGTTCCATTATTATAGTGCCACCATTTCAGTGTGGCACAATCACAGTGCCGCCATTTAGTGAAAATATATTTTTGGAAAACTCCTGAAACAAACCACTATGACCCCCAAAAACACCACATTCACTAGATTTTCACAAAGGAATGACCCAAGGAAATCCAGGTCATTACATCAAATACCTCTCAAACTATTCTGATCCCCAAGAATTTAAATAAAAACTCAGAAAAAGAGGGGTCATAACAACCACCCCATTAGATACCTCTTAGGGACAAACCACCCTGCGTTGTTCGAAAACTAGAGAGAAAACCTAAACATCCAAGAACACCTCACCGACCTCTATAGCCCAAAACAACCACACAAACACCAATGGTCACACTATACTGACACATGAATTATGTATATCTTTCCTCCATGTTCAGATACTATCTTCTTTGGGCAGTACTGACTGACCCAGGTGGGTTAAATCACATCCGCATTAATGCATCTTGATTAGGGATCTGGTCCTCCCCTCCCCATAGTTAGGAATTTTCACACATAGTTATAGAATAGGGATACAACTCATCTCACAGAAAATGAGGTCAATCATTATATCATTATCAAATCACAATGAAAAACACAACAGAAAAACTTTGATCAACTTTGGGTACAGGGCACACATATGTGCCCCTCGCTCCCAAGTACTCTCCTCAAGGCCACCATGACTCCATACCACACGAACCAAAGGAATGGTCTGTCTGTGAAGAAATTTCTCCTCATGATCCTAGATATCCAAATTTCCCTAATCAATGATGCAGAAGTCATCGTGTAGATATCGATAGAGTTGGGAGACATGGAAGACGTCATGGACTCTCTCCAACTGCGGTGGGAACACCAGCTGATATGACACATCACTAACTCATCCCAACACCTCGGAAGGTCTGATGAACCTGGGAGAAATATTAATCCCTATTCAAAACCTCAATTTCCCACATAAATGAGAACCCTTCAAGAATACATGGTCCCCAACCTTAAACTTCAAAGGCCTCCTCCTATGATTGGCACAAAAATTATGTCAGTCATGTGCTTCCTTCACCATATCACTGACAAGATTCACCTTCTCAATCATACTCTACACCACGTCCGGACCAAGAATAGCTGCTTCCCCAAATTCTATCCAGAACAAGGGTGAATGGCACGACCTCCCATATAGAGCTTTGAATAGATCCATACTATTGGATGAGTGATATCTATTATTGTAAGAAAACTCTACCAAGGTAAAATGTCTCACCTCAAATATAATAAAGTCTAGAACACATTCCCATAACATGTTCTCTATCATCTGGATGATCCCCTCTTTCTGTCCATCCATATAAGGGTGGAAAATAGTGGTGGGACGTAACTGAGTGCCAAAGGAATGCTGCAATCCCCTCCAAACTCACAACTTAAAATGTGTATCCTGATACGAGACAATGGATCTTGGAACTCCATTAAGCCTCACCACCTCATACACATACCTCTATTCTAAGGCATCCACTACGTCCGACTCCTTGATCGTTAAGAAGTGAGATGATTTCGTCAATCGATGCACTACTACCCATAGAGCATCGCATCCTCCCTGAGTCCTCGGTAATATGGAAGTTTTCTTATAAGATTTATTTTAAATGATTATTTATTTTAAATTACCAAAATACCCAATAAACAAAAGAACATAAGTCATTATGAAGCATGTACCTTTCCTGGTATCTCTACCATGCAATCAGAATAACCTCACTTGGTCGTTCGGTAGGCCTAGATTCCTGGCATCAGATAATGTGGGGCCCTAAAATCTTGTTTCCTAGCCAGTATTCCTTGGCCTATTTAATCCACCATGATTCCCTAACATCATTTCCCTACCATCTTATTCAATCCTCACTGTTCCTAACTCTGAACTCATTCTTATCCCTCTGCCATCACTTTTACTATAAATTTTTCACAACCCATCTTCTTCAAGATGAGGGAAGGGACAACAAAGTGACATGCCCTTCCATCTTCAAGATGAAGGAGATATAATGAACCCCCAATTACTGCCTTCAATAGGCCCTAAATTGGAGAATAACACAAAAGGTAAATAATCTTACACAAAATAGAGGGAAGCACCCTTTTCACTGAAAACAGGATCGAGAGATAAGATGGTAAAAATCCCACACAACACTAATTATTTATAAAAATGAAACCAAAATCCATCCCATGCATAATATAAACATAAACAACAAAAAAAGAACAACTAAATCAACAAAGTAAGTATGAAAAGAAATAGACTAAGCATCATCACAACAACTATCCTGACTCCAAAGATAGAAAAGTCCAGAACGGTCCTCAAAGTCCTCCTGGAAAACTGAAAATAGTTCCAAAAACTTAGGGTGAGTATACAAGTATACCTAGTAGAGAAAATAAATCCATCAATGCATAAGTGCGAAAATTATAATAATTCCCCAGTGAGAGAACAATAGAACCTCAAAGCACCTACCAAGGAGTACTAACCATCCAAGATTAAACAAGGCACACTCACCAAATAACACAAATCATATAAGATAATAATATAAGCACATCGATGATTTGGGTACCCTATACCACTTTTCCCACTGGTCAACTACTCATTAATAACGACTAGTCTCTTGTTGTTATCACCCTTCCTCAAATTCAGTCCCACTGCAACAACTTCCCGTACAAACCTGGGTCAGAACAACCACACCTCTTGGTCAAAAACACCTAGGCCTCATCCCGAAGACACCAGGGAAACAAACATGACTTGTAGATACCTGGACCTCTCATCCACAACACAACCTTCCCAGAGGATCTTGGGCTAATGTAATCCTCAATCCATTATACCCTTCCTAGATATGCTCGAGCGGTAAGAACCCTAAAGGAGGTGTGAGGAAGAAGGTTAGTAACCAGCCATCCATCCTCCCACCGAGATGTTGAGAAATACATCCTCTCTGATGAAATGGTGGTGTTCGGCATGTATTGATCTACAAGGGTGGAGTGAGTATAGAAATCACAAGGAACTACAATTTATACGTATAGGTAAGAAAACTCTCAGCCCAATCTATGGGTTTCAAACTAACAACCATCCAACACAAAACCACATTGTCTACTACCCCTATATGAACAACCACACAAATAGCCCCAACAAAACGCAATCATCACACCCATTCATTTAACCACTTTTCATTCGTTAATTAAAGGGTTCACTTTAATTTATTCTAGACCTACCCAGGCAACTAAAAATCACAAATACTATAACCATTTTCAGAAGGCTAAAGGCCACTGAACACTACCAAGGAAAACAAATAAGTTGGGACCCAGGTAAGAAAATCCATTTTAACACCCATTCATAAAAAGAAAAGATAAAAACCAAACTATAGTCCCACTGCACACCCCCTTTTTCATAGATGCTCATTCAACTAATGCCAACTATCATTCTTCATCGTTATCCCTCTCAGTCATCCTCTTACAACTAGAACAGATAGACCTGTTACACAACAACACCACACCCAACACACCCATAAACATGAAGTCACAAAAAAACCTAGCCCAGCAACCCTGCTACCCAACCACTACCCAGAAGCCGTCCCACAACACAACTAGTCCATCCATTCCATAATAAATCAATCTCTCAACCTGATATTTCGTCACACCTCCTGCACCACCCTATACACAAATCCAGCAACAAAACACCACTAAAAATAATCCCTACTACACAAACATACCCTTCCCCATTTATATAACCAACCCCACTGTCCACCCCTAGTACCCCCAACCTTACCTCCCACAATAGCACCACAAAACGCACACAAGGCCTGAACCCAATAAAACACAGCACACAACCACACCATCAAGCTGATAATATTCATATTTAGATAACAAGGGTTATTTAATTTCACTTTAAATAATAGGGGTGATCACATAATAATTTGGATCCTAGGGAATCCATTTGTTTAACCAAATATATGCGATTAATCAAATTTCATGTCACATACATTTATCAAAGCATCACCAAAAAATAGAACATCACCAGTGTGCAAGAAAAGACCACTAATGACCATGATTTTCAAAAGCCATACAACCACAACAGATCACATCCTCAAAAAATATAATGATTAAAACAAACAACACAACATCAAAATCAAAATCAACCCCATAACCCATTTATTAATTCTCATTATCTTTGTTAAATTAGGATTCAAATTTTATCAAAAAGAAAAATTACTACACCCCTTGTATGATACACAAATAAAGAGAGGCAGAAGAATCCCTACTTCGAAAAACATGTGAAAAAACTCCTTATTGCACTAAGAATATGGGATCATATGAGCAACTAGAAACACCAAGAAAATTGAGAAGGAGGGGGATCTAGAATAGGCACAAAACTCACTAAAGAGTTGGGCTCTAAGAACACCAAGAGAAATATAAGTAAAGACCTCAACATTTAGAAAAATCGAGATCATATATCAACATAAGGAAACAGTTCCAAAGGACATTAATGATGGATCGTGGAAAAGATCATGATATTTGAATATCTCAAAGACCCCTTAGCATTTGGATATTAATGATATATATTAATATCCTTTAAAATTCCCTTAAAAATTCACAAACAAGGTTTTAAAACTTGGTTTACGTCAAATAAAACGTAATAGGGGAGAATCTGGAAAAACTAGAAGAAACTCAGAAAACTGGAAATTTGGAAAAGGGTGAGACACTATTTTGTGTGCCACCATTTAGATGTTCCACCATCATGATTCTACCATTATGGTTCCATTGTTTCAGTGTAATATCATTATAGTGCCACTGTTATGGTGCCACCATTACAGTGCCACCATTATAGTGCCACTGTTTTAGTGTGACACTGTTATGGTGCCACTGTTTGGTGAAACTATTTTTTTTTGAAAACTCCCAAAACAAACCATTGCACCCCCCTAGAACACCACAAACACTAGATTTTCACAAAGGAATGACGCAAGGAAATCTTGGTCCGTACAACCAGGAAACAGAGCAGTAAAAAACCGAGAGGGAGAATCTTTATCCTTTCTTTTTAAATTTATTTACTTTTGTAATTTAATGTTTTAAATTCATAATATGAGCATGATCATAGGCTAATTAATTTTAGTTTGGGGTAACTACTTTTCTACTTTTAATCATTAATTCACCTTTTCACCTTTTCAATTCAATGTTTTCAGAATTGATCAGTGAGATCAATTCTGAATTCATTTAAATGTTTCATGTCACTTATACTCAATTTTATACTGCACAGTCAATTGGCGAGTTTGATCAAGGATGAAATTTCTTTATTCATTAATTTTATAAATATAACTACATAAAATTTTGTGAGTTTGTTTGTTTTTATTTTTTTTAATTTTTTTGTGTTTAAACTTTTCATGGAGTAGTGAACTCCAAGATTGATCAATTTATGTGATTTTTATCCTAGAAAGAGAGATAAATAATTCATATTAAGTTATTAAATTTTCATTAATTTTTGTGAAAGGTAACCCGTTAGGACAAGTAGGATAGATTCACCCTGGGTATATATTCTTGTTGTTCATTCTAAAGCATTTATGCTCTCTGTTGCTCATTATTGGCCTTATTTTATCCTGTTTCATCATATCTTTTGAACAAAAAATAAAAAATAATTATGTTCCATTATTACTTATATGATACTACTCCATTACTATTGTATAGGATTTTTTACCCCACTACTGAAAAAATTGGGGTTTGTTTTGAAAAACTTGGTCAGTCAGTCTCATTTTTTCCATCCATATCGGATCGTCCCTACTTATCAATGTACAATTGTAAGTAGGAAAGATAAACTTCTATACTTTGACATCCATTCAATAACATATGGGTCAATATTTTGGCCCTATTACTGGGGAGGTCTTCTAGTGACAAATGTTCAAAAAAAATCACATATATAAAAATAAAAAAATATAGAATATTGAATGCTAGTGTAAAAAAATTCCACTATGATTTTATATTATTATTTCTTACTATTGTACTACTGTGTGCTGCATTGAACTATTTGTGCTGAATTCTATCTATCATTTCCTAATACATGAGAAAAATAATCTATTCTATTAGACTATAGCCCCTAAACATAGAATTAGAAAAACATCTTACTACTCTTAGAAAGAAAAAGAAAATTGAAATAGAGAATTAAGGAGAGATTGTTCCATTTAACAATTTTGAGAACCTTAATCTTAATCCCTTATAAAAACTTTATGGTCCTAGTATGAGGTAGTTCCAACATCCTAAATTATCAAGCAACCCATATTCCATTATATTATCTATTATAGCTAGGAAATATGAATTCAAACTATCCCACCTGCCACTACGTCCAACCATTAATGGACTCTTTGATTAGGAATATTTATCCTTCATTAAAAATTTCTACAATATAGTGAAATAATTACCACTTCTAGGACTTATAGAGAACTAGATTAGAATGAGAATATTTCCCTTTTATTTTAAAGGGAATACTCAAAATTGGTTCTTGAGTCTAGATGAAAATATATTTGAAAACTGGGATCTAGAGTATAATTCCTTCATAATGAAATTTTATCCCCAAATACTTAAAGGTGAATTATGAACTAAAATCACAAGTTTTTACCTATAGGATAGGGAATAATTTAAATAGGCTTTTGATATATTTAGGTACCTAATTAATTAGTTTCCCCATCATCAACTCCCATCCAATTTTCTCATAAACACATTCTATAAAGGGTTATCCTCCTATGGTCCAAATATGGCTGATCAATCTGCCGGGGGAAATTATAATGAAAATACTTAAGAAAAATTAATAATATTTTTCAATATCCTTTCCATGAACTCTCAAAAAAAAATTAAAGAAGAAAAATAGGGAACAAAAATAAAAACACTAGTTATGGAACATATATGATTTCTTAACTGGCTAAAATGAAAAATCAACATAAAAATTTAATGATCCAAAATAAAAAATAGTCATTAAACCTAGTGGGATGTCAAAATTCACACCAATCACTTAGAGAATAATTCTATCAATGTGGAATGTTAAGGTACACTAAAACTATTGTCTAAATTTTGGCTAACCTTCCAAAAAACAAGAGAACTCACATTTTGTTACTTATGGTCCTAGAATTACTACTAAGGCAGAACCATTTCCAAAATATTATAACAAAAAATATAGGAACGATCCCAATATCTTAGAGAAAGAACAAGTAATGATAAAGAAACCCATTTCTCCTAGTTACCAAAACAAACCTAGAAAAAACATTAAAAATCAACCAAGGGTAGGATCATCTAATTCCCAAGGAAATTTTGAGGGAAAAATGTTGTTAAAACTTGATAAAATTTAAATATAATGGAATATCAAGTTGAAAAATTAAAAACATAAATGAATAAAAAACATGCCCAATATTAATCTGATAAAATTAAAAATGATACCATAATGAAAAATATGAAAACTCAATTAAACCAACTTGATAGAGACTTAAATTCTAGGGATAAAGGAAGGCTCACTAGTTCAACTAAAATTAAAACTAGGGAGAATTTCATGGGTGTATTAATAGGATGTGTGATTAATACTCAAAATGTAGTTTTAAAAGACTCTAAAAATGAACAAACTGAAAAAATCAATGAATCCAAAAACAAAAATCAATTATACACTAAATCTGGAAACCAACTGGATAGTGTTAAAAATGAAGATAATCTCAATTTTCACCTAAAATTCAATCTCAAATTTTTTCTAAAAATAAAAAAAATAAGAATAAAGAAAAATATATTGAAGAAATGAGGTATATTACATCTATTCTTAGAAAATTTTTCCCGCCCATCCCTTTACCTAAAATAATCAAACCAAAAAGTAATAGCAAGGTTGAACATTTTTAGTTCCTTGTACTTTTATCCAAGATCGAATTGAATATTCCATTCATCCAGGTCTTAGTCCAAATTCCATCTTATTGAAATATCTTAAAAAATTATTTCAATAAAAAACACTCTTTAATTTTTTTCCTCATATAACCTCATTGAAGCGTGTAGTGCGGTTTTCCAAAAAAAGATACCTCTGAAGCTCAATGACTCAGGTAGCTTTTTCATACCATGCACCTTAGGAAATTCTATTCAACTAAACTTACTATGTAACTTAGGTTCTAGATTACACCTAATCCCCTAATCAATATTCCAATAGTTGAAATTGAGTGCTCTACATCCCACCATAGTCATCCTACAGTTGGATGACGGTTCATTCACACATCCTATAGAGAGGGTAGATGACCTACTAGTTGGAGTTTGGAAGTTGTTTTGCCTATTGATTTCATAGTCCTAGATATGAAGTGTGACTAGGAGGTGACCGTAATTTCAGGTAGGCCCTTATTGGCCACTAGTGGAGTAGTCATAGATTTTTCTAAGGGTGGACTAATTTTTATAAATGGAGAACAAAAAGAAGAATGTAACGCCATTAAAAATTTCAAAGGAAATATTTTCTTTGAAAACTATTCTAAAATAGTCCTTAAAAGGTGAAAATTCACATAAAAGATTTTAATAATTTTAATAACAAAACCATGTTCAAGAAATTAATTTGTATGTTTAAAATATTGATTTTACTATTTGAAAACTATAGGATCTACTCAAAACGAGAATCTAGAAAATATTTCAGAATTAGATAACATTCCAATTTATACTTCTACTGGAGTTTTTTCCTATGCATTTGAACATAAAAACCTTATAAGGTAAATTGAGGTTGATTCTAATATTTCCAAAACTCCTGAGAAATTTGAGGAAGTATAGTGAGAACTAATAAAACAATTGGATGATTCTTCTTTGTTACAGATTTCAAATACTAATCTGGAGAGTTTTGAGGGTGATCTGTCCACTTTGGATAGAAGTGAGGGAAACCAAAAATTTGGTCATGAAATTGAAAATATTTCCACTTTTCAAACATTTTATAAGAGATATGTTGAATACATCAGTCCTACCAGGCTCAAGATTCTTCCTTTGAGTGAAGAACCACCAACTCTTGAGCTAAAACCACTTCTTACACATTTGAAATATTCATTTTTTTGGAGAGAATTCAATACTTCTTTTCATCATTTCTTCTAAAATGGAAAATAACCAAGAAGAAAAATTTTAATGCGTTTTTAAGAAATATAAATGTTCCATAATATGGATTATAGATGATATCAAAGGGATTATCCCTTCATTCTGCATGCTTAAGATTCATTTGGAACTACATCATAGACCTAGAGTAGGGTGCCAATGTAGAATGAATCCTGACATGAAATAGGTTGTGAGAGATGAGGTAATTAAGGTACTAGAAACTGGGATTATATATCATGTCTTTAATAATACTTGGTTCAGTTTGGTCCATGTTTTCCCTAATAAAGGTGATTTAATTGTCATCACCAATGATAAAAATGATGAAATTCAAGTTAGAAAGGCCACCAAATGGAGAGTTTGTATTGACTATTGGAAGGTAAATTCATCCACTAGTAAAGACCATTTTCCAATGCCATTCATTTATCAAATGATTTAGAAGATTTCTAGAAATGAGTTTTTTTAATTTTTGGAAGGGTATTCTGGTTACAACCAGATTCTAGATGCTCCAAAGGATCATGAGAAAACTACCTTTGCATGACCCTTTGGGACATTTTCTTATCGTTAGATGCCCTTTGGACTGTTTGGTCCTCCTAAAACTTTCAAAAGGTGTATGATGACTATATCCTCTTAATATTACTGATAGGATCAAAGAGGTTTTCATGGATGATTTATCCATAATTTTTAGCACATTTGATACTTTAGAAAATTTGGAGTTAGTTTCGGAAAGGTTTTTAGAGACTAACCTCTTTCTTAAGTGGGAAAATGTCAATTCATGGTCATTGAAGGGATATTTTTAGGACATAAGATGTCAAGGAGAGTTTTAGAGGTTGAAACTTCTACGATAGAAGTTATTCAAAAACTACCACCTCCTGATAATGTTAATGGTGTTAGAAGTTTCTTAGGGATTTCTGGTTTTTACCAAATATGTATCAAATACTTTTCCAAAATAAAAAATCCCTGGTGTTATCTACTTTTCAAGAATACACCCTTACTTTGTGTTCAAAATGGTTTGAAATAATTTAATTTTCTAACGAAAAACTCACTACATCACCTATCATCACTGAACCTAATAGGAAATATCCTTTCGAACTAATGTGTGATGCAAGTGACATGGATGTAGGAGCTGTCTTAGGATAGAAGAGGGATACGAGGCTTTATGTGGTTTATTATTCTATAATGTTTCTAGATAAGGAAGAAAGGAACTAACCACTACTAAAAATGAGTTTTTTTCCATGGTTTTCTCTCTTGAAAAATTTAGGCAGTATCTTCTAATTTCAAAATTCATCATATTCACTAATATTTCTACTCTAAAGTTCTTACTATCTAAGAAGGAAGAAAAACCTAGTCTTATAAGTTGGATATTGTTATTATACAAATTTTATTTATAGATTATAGATAATAAGGGAGATTAGAATTTAGTTTCATAACACCTTTCTAGTATTCCTCAAAACCATTATGAAGATCCCAGGGAGATCAATGCTTCCTTTCATGACGAAAAGCTTCTCATTGTTTCAATAAGGCTGCTTGCATGGTTTGTAGATTTTTCCAATTTCCTAGAAGCCAGTTTCATTCCTAAATATTTGTCAAATAACCAAAGGAAGAAATTCATTTCAAAGGTCAAGTATTAAATTTGTGATGATCATATGCTATTTAGAAGATGTGACGATGGAATTCTAAAAAAATGTGTTCCAAAAGAGTAAATACTCACTACCCTAGATATTTCTCACTCCTCAACTTAGGGAGGATATCATGGTGGAGAAATAACAAAACAAAATGTTCTTCAAGCTTGTTTTTTTGTCCCACCTTATTCAAGGATTCATGTATATTTGTTGTAGGATGTGATAGATGTCAGTGGCTGGGCAATGTAGGTAGAAAACATGAGTTACCTAGAAGACTATTTTATAAGTATAGATTCTTTATGTTTGGAGTTTAAATTTCATAGGTCTATTTCCATCATATCATAGTAATGAGTACATTTTAGTGGATATATATTATGTTTCTATGTGGGTTGAGGCTGTAGTTCTGCCCAACATTTAGGAAAGCAATGTTATATTTTTTTTAAAAAGAACATATTTTCATGATCTGGTGTACCAAAAGCCTTTATAACTGATAATGGAACACACTTTAAAAACTAAAAGTTTAAGGCTTTAATGAAAAAATATGGCTATGTTCATAAAACTAGTATAACCTACCATCCATAGTATATTGAATAGGTAGAAATATCTATCAGGGAGTTGAAACCGATCTAATAAAAAATATCTCAAACTCTATAAAGTATTGGTATCTTAAGTTAGATGAAGCTTTGTGGGAATATTGAATAGCTTTTTAGACCCCAATAGGTATGTCTCCATATAATATATTATTTGGGAAATGCTGTCATTTACCTATAGAGTTTCAACATAAGTTATATTAGGAATGCTAAGTCCATAAATTTTAATTTTAAGAGTGATAGAGAGAGGAGATAACTTTATTTGAGTGAACTTGAGGAGATAAGGAGAGAGTATTATGATTACTATAGGATATAAAAATAGTGGTCATAATTTTTTCATGATTTTTTCATTCCAAATAGACAATTTAAAATAGGACAGAAGGTCCTTATCATTATTTCTTATTTGAAGGTTTTTCTAGGAAAACCGAGATCTAAGTGGTCTGGACCCTATACAGTAGTTATATTGATTATTAATGGTGATTTATAGATTTTGGGAGAGGAAACCAAGACCATGTTGGTGAATGGAAAATGATTCAATCTCTATTTTGAAGGACAACCAAATGGATTTCCTGCCTTCACTATGCTAGAAGATTGATTCAGAATATATTTTAACTGAAGACTTAAAACATATTACATCATTGGA
This sequence comes from Viscum album, assembly GCA_963277665.1. NCBI lineage: Eukaryota > Viridiplantae > Streptophyta > Magnoliopsida > Santalales > Viscaceae > Viscum > Viscum album. The sequence continues at coordinate 1,868,343,762 of OY728120.1, read as the reverse complement.
GCCAACCCATGGTCCATGCTTGTCATTATTTTTACTTTTTTTTTCCTATTTTATATTTGAATAATGTGATGCTTGTTGTTTTCCTTTACATCTCTGTATATTCTAGATATGTGTTGTTGGTCTTATTTTTTTTATTATCAGAATAAAAAGTTTGATATACTTGGTGTAAAAAAGGATAAGATTTAACTGAATGAATTACCTCTGGATAAAATTAAATAGGGAAGTTATTTATTTTTTGTTTTTACTTCCATTTTTATTTTCCACTATTAAATTAATAAAAAAAAATCACTACTAAGTCACAATTACTATATAAAACAGTGTGTCCATAACTGAATGTTGAACTTGAGTCACCGTTACATTGTTGGTAGTGAGTCACCACCACAGTGAATCAATCTTTTGTTTCTAGTGGAAATCATTAATTTTCTGCTCCTCTTGGGAATTTTTTTATATACCTATTTTTTGGAAATTATTATTTCATGTGTTGGATAATTTAAATTATACATCAATATTTTAAAATCCACTCACTTTTTTGGAATTAAGTATAGGAGGAATTAACTCTAGATGGTTTTGATTGGCTTGGTTTTTAGCCTATCATTTTTATACTATTTAAAATCAGTTTGAATCATATTTCTGAACAATCTACACCCTATTAACTGCGTATTCAATATGTTTTACATGCTAATATTTTGAACTTAATTGAAAATTTCTATTCACATGGAAAAATGATAATTCATGTGAATTTGTTGTAATATAAATTTTTTTTGTGGAAAACACAATGTTTGAACATCTATGTGACCTTTAACATATCGCTGATCTTATTTAATGAAAATATGTGTTGATCATTAATTATAAAATTTCTTTATCCACCTTTGAATTCAACTTTGGGAAAAAAGTTGGATTTTAAGTATGGGTAAGGGTGTCAACTTATATTTAGGTAATTTTTTATTTAATGTAATCCCATAAAATCCATCATTCTCTTAATATTTTAGTTAAAAAATGGTCAATTTCTTTCAAAATTTGATTTCAACATGAGATTCTTTAGGACTCATACTATTTGAAAATTAGAATTTCCTAAGGATAATAACCTGCTGGTTGTTACGAGTTTTTTTTTAATTTAAAATTTTGGTGGATGACTGATTGCTCAGGGAATTTTCATAGTGCTTTTATTAATGTTGTATTTAGGAACTATATTTTAGAGTGATATAGGAGAATTTTCTGTGGAGTTATTATTATAACTATAGAAAAATGGAAGTTTGAACTTTTTCATAGTGAAATCACTTTTTTAATTATTAAAAAGAGTAATCACCTTTAGGAGACAATGTTTATAGTATTCATATAAATCTTTTGTGTAGAGACCCGAAGCTTGATGTACATAGATATTACATTACTTTTGAGGAATACTTAATACATAACAAAAATAGACACACAAGGACCGTAATAGTTTATTGTCTTTAGAAACTTGGAACGTAATCTTCTAATCGTGGTGAAAGATCTTCAACATCTCCCATAAAGATCTTCCACTTTTTGTTTCCTTACCTAAAACCTTTCTTTTAATCCTGGGGGAAAATAAAACATAAAAAGGGTGAGCTCAAATGCTCAGTAATGGTAAGCATGGATAAAATAAAACATACCGTATACATTTGAACTTAAAAACATGACCATAATGTTTAAAGATCAAAATCTTGAGCAACGACATAAAACATGGAAGTACATAAGGAATAGATCATAATGGAACATAAATCATTATAAAATAGCATGGGAATAAAACATGTAGTTGTGGCATCCATTAAGCACATGTAATGATTTCCAAAGTAGCCAAGGCATTTCTACCAAGACCATCTTAGTGGACAAAGTCCCATTCTGAATCGAGTTCACTCCTCATTCCAGTCCTGTAATACTGAGCCGTATTAACTTAACGTTCCATACATGTCTCTCTCATGAGATATAAATCTTTACCCAATGCATTGGAGGGATACATAGCTCCCAGCCATCTCATAATGATACCATTCTTATGTGTGCCACAAAATCATAAACCATACATCATAGCATAACCCATGTAATAAAAATGGGATTCTTAAACATCGTGACATCATAAAACTATTCATATAAGATAAAGGAATTCATAAAAATAATTCCATCACAACATAATCAAATCAATGTAATAATAGGGATATAAAAATAACCCTTTATTATCTTAGATGGAAAATAATTTTGATAAAACACTTGAACTCCATTCTTGAGGAAAATATCCTTTCTAACTCAAAAACATTTTTCCTTTATTAACATGTCATACAATTTTAAGCTAAAAGAAGTTGATTAAAAATAATCTTGAAAACTTGTAAATGAAGATTCTTGGAAATAATGTTTTAAAAATCCATTCATTCCATATAAGTTAAAAAAAACATTCTTCTCGTACTTTTGTCGGAAAAGTCAAAAAGTACCTCGTACGAAAAACAACAAAAGATTCCTTTCATATCTTTTACTAAAAACTCACCGAAGGGTAAAATTGGATATAAACTATTTTATAAGGATATAAATATTACATATTGAGGAAACATGGATGTGTATGATAAATATTCCCTAGTAAATTCTGAAGTATAAACAATCTTAGATGAAAATTGAGATTGCGAGATTTTCCCTTACCTTAGGTCCGATATGCTTCGTACATATCCAAACCTCCTGTATAATTATTTAAATAATGTCATTTAATTATTAAAGAATCATATTCATTGTTATTATATCATATATGGTTCACTTATGACTTTATATTACCTGTTCTTTTGTAAATTCATGTTAAAGTAGCGTTTTGGGTAAAATAATTTCATTTGTCGTTCGTGTTTTAACTTGTAATTATTCATATGATTACTTAGATCATGATTAATTACATACAGAATGTAAAACATGATTTATATATAATATATATTCAGAATATACATATATATAATGGATCGATAAATGGAAATAAATACACCGTTCATGGAGACGGTAGGCTGTATGTACGCATGAACGCTGTTTTCGTTTCCTTATTGAATTGAATGGAATTAAGTAGATGACATAAATATATATTTACATAAATACATTAGCATTATTATGTCATATATTTCATGATTACTTATCATATATACTTTATAATCATTCTTGAATGGTTATCATGGAGAGTGAATCTCATCGCGTCGTGGAGACGGTATTCCTTATGTACGCACGAGCGATGATATCATTCCCATGATCGTGGAATTGTATTGAAGTGTATGTATAATATTTCATAATCAATATCACTTTTAAATAATCTTATATAGTTATTTATTTTCACCATTATACCCATCCAAGAAAGGTGGTGGTGGAAAATAGATTACACCACGACGTGGAGACGGTATTCCGTACATACACATGTGCGGTGATTTCATTTTCCGCAGGATAGATAGATGGTGAAATAGGGTTGTTTCATACTTATAATAACATATTAGTATATGAGTGATACTGATGTTATTACTTAATAATTAAACAACTGAAAAAGAAGAAATGGAAGAAGAAATAAAGTTGAAAGAATCAGTAACAGACATTACCTCTTCTTCGAAGAGCCTCTTTGAAACCTCCTCTTAGGGCACTAAAATTGGTCTTTGAAGAAGACCAGAACCTCTAGGATGTTTCTAGGGAAGTGGAGAAGAGAATTTGGCAGGGTTTGGCCGATATTTAAGGCTCAAAGTGGTGTGAGGAAGAGAGGGAGGAGGTGCCCTTTTATAAGGGAGGAGAGGGGCACCTTTGGAATAACTAAAAATATTATTTTATTATAAAGTCATATTCAGTTTTAAATAGCTCCAAATTGAGTTATTTAGAAGATAAGGTTGGGATGGGTCGAAATACTTTCATACAATAGAATTTAGACAAGTTTAGGATTCTATTTTATCCTTATAATTTAGATTTAACTTTAAGTTAAATAATATTTCTTTTTCTGTGTCTTCTTGTTTTCTTACACTATTAGGTTAATAAACTTACTATAACAAGAAAAACGAACCCCAAGTTGTTTATTATTAATATATATAACCTTATATAAGTAATTTTTCCGAAAATTAGATTTTTAGGAATAAAATAACAATTAATAATATAATATGTTTTTTAAAAACTATTTTTTGTCAATTTTGACACTATTTGATAATTGATTTTTGTGAAAATCATAACAGAGTAATTAGTTCGAAGAAAGTTAACTAAATCGATAATAACATGTCCTATTAACCTAGAAAATTATTTTAATTCATAAAAAGTCTCAAAATACATTTATTTGGGTATTTATAACATTAATTATGTCAATATTTCATTAATAAGATAATTACTGCATCATCTTTGTGTCATAAATAAATTAAATTATTTAATGTATAAAAATTATAAATAAAATACCATTATGTAGGAAATCATTTTATCTTACTAATGAAAATTTATAGTCGAATTTATCTTATGTATAACCCTATATTAAAAATGATTTACTTATTAAACTTTGATTTTAACTATTTTAACCCTTCTTTAAATAAATTAATATTAAATGTCCAAATCTAATCCAAGTGGGCCTAAATGGTCATATTTTATTCCTAAGGTTGTTTTTGGTCTAATTACACTTATCCAATAGAATTAGGACATGTGTTAGGGTAATAATAATATCATTTTTATCCTTAATTATCCTATTTACTTTTAACCGTGGTAAATAAAAGTAAAAGGTTACTATTCACAAAAAAATATTTTCATCTCATTGAACCACATTTTAGTCCTTGATATTAACCGTGTCTCTCAGATTTTCGAAATTCCACTCAGAGAAGTGGTAAAATTAAGTTTTATGAAAAATTCAGTTTTTTAACTACCACTTAGTGGTTTTACTATTCATCAAAAAATGAAAGTTTCCAGAAAAATACCAAAAATTAGGCCTAAGATATATTAGATATTATGAATTCAAAAATGATTTCTATTTTACCAAATTCAAAACATATCAGTTGCATTAATTAATTTAAAAATTAATTCCCGTCGTCAAAACAAATAGCGTGTTTTTAAGAGATAATAACTATCAAAAGATTGACACTTGTTTATGTCTGGTTTAAATGTGAAATTACATCCAACGACCAAAATTGTATTAAATGGTAAAAATATATTCTAAATATACTTTAAAATCACTCAAATTAATAATTTATCACTATTAATTATTTCGATTAAAAAATTGTTTTTAATTAAAATTTAGTAATTTTCACTATTTATCAGAATATGAAAGTTATCCGAAAAGTAACAAAATTTCACCCTAAGCTAATTTCGATATTCCGAATCCAAAAATGAATTCCATTTTGAAAGATAAAATTTATAAAATTGAAAAAAGTGTTTATTACTATTCATAACGTCTAGTTCATAATAATATTATAATAATATCTCGTTTAGTGAAACTCGGTATTGCGTACTACACATGCTATCAAGGAAGGTCTTTATTGCGTGTAATGCAAGCCAAGTTAGGGCTGCGTGTAGTGAAAGATCTATTTGGTGTTGCGTATAACATAATCAAAACTTATTTCGTTTATACATTAAACAAAATCTATACATAATGTTGCGTAGAATAGTTTCTACAAAACGAACTTGAAATTGTGTGTAATGCGAGCCTAGAATAGTGTTTTGTATACTGCAAGAAAATACGGTGTTGCGTATATCACAAGATAATTTTGGCGTAGCGTACAACACAAGACATTAAAAAGAATATTTTTCATTAAATCTCGGGGTGTTACATTCTACCCCCCTTAAAATGAATTTCGCCCTCGAAATTCGTCGGGGTTATAAATGGTTTACTACTCGAAAGTTTCTTTAATAGAAACCCAAATCGTAAAAAGGAATACCAAAACCAATATTTAAAAACTAAAGTATGAAATGTAACGGTTACCCAAAGTTACTCATCACTGGGTTTCCATATAGGAGAACATAGGTGAAAATATGGATATGGAAGAAAAATATAACCATCAAGTTCTGATGGAGAGTGGTAGAGAACATGGCTATGAAAAAGACAACAATCACAAATCCATAGACTTGTGATGATCTAGGGTACCATCTGATTTATCAGATATAAGAGCACTAGGACAACATTTTTTCTTTTCAATATCATTTCCCAAAAGTTGAAAATTTTGAATTAGAAGAAATACTTGCTTGATTTTGGTACAATATCACTATTATTCGTGCTTTGAACAATTTCCAATTCATCTCTTAAAGAAATGAAGTTGAATTTGTTATTCGTGAAGTGTTAACAGATCATGTAACAAAATGATGGGTCATTCCATTTGTTTCAAACAAAAGGTTAGAAAAAGTTATCAAATATACATAAGTCCATCTATGGTAAGGTTAATCGTATACGATTCCAAAAATGAACTTATACTTCATCTATCATGCCGCTTAATAAAATAAAACTAGTTTCTACTAACCAGTGACTTTCTGTAGGCCATTGGTATGCGATAAAGGCCAATCACAGTTTAGTTGTGGGTGCGATTCCCACAGCCCTGTCCGACGCGACGGGTTGTCGCCCGTCTTGCAGTTTGTCCTTTTTTTCAAAAAAATACATTATTATAACATCCCATCAATAATATTGAAAAATTTCTAGCCTTAAACAATACAAACTTATGTCCAACATAATCCATTCCAATCTTTAGGCTTATCCAAAATACTGCTGTCCAATCTCATATTATAGTGAAAATGATTACCAATGAGTTCATATAACAAGCATGTCAATACCATCGTTGATCCCCATATATCATAAGATATGTCTTGTTGGTCACATTACAAACATTTTAAGGCCTTAATCATGTATTCTCTTGAAAAATGAATACCCATTGAACCTTAGTGAAAACATGAATGTTGTTAAATTTTATCACTTTCCACATACCAAAATCCCAGAAATTATATATACTCAAACCATAATATCACTTAGTTCTTATAGCAGTCATGAGCTCATGAATACTATGAAAAATTTAATTTTCTCCTTATCCCTTCACTATGCGCATATAATCTACCTTCCAAAATATTTGAATCAGTTTTCATGGTTACCGGTACCATAAAATTATTGAAAAACACAATATACTAATACAAAAATATTCCAATACACCATACAAGTACCTCAACAACATTATTCTTGAATACCAATACATAAAAACTTCAATCCATTCTCTTCAATGATTGTCCTAGAATAAGTCCTTCAGTGATTTAGAAGTAAATCTTTAGGTCAGGGCATTGAGTTGGGTAATGCCCATGTTCTCCACAAATAAGACATTGAACTCCATAACAGTCTATCACTCTATGACCCTTTTCTCCACACAGATAACATCTATCCCTCCATTTGAGGTATTCCTCAAGGTTCTTCTTCCCTTCTTTAGAAATCTCAATCTTTCTTTCTTTATGCTCCTAAACATGCGAACATACATAAATGTCTATCTTCCTATTATTTGATGAATTAGGCATACCACTAAATTTCACCTTGTTAATCATATATCGCGATGACTGATTCGGCATAATCACAATATCTTTCTCTCTAGGCATTATGAAATTTTGTTGGTCATAGTCACCAAGTTTTCCATTGGATTCAATGTTAACCGAATTCCTTCTGGTTCCCTCCATTGACTAATACACAAAAAGAATTCTATGAGAGGAAAAAATCATACAAGGAAAATAACATAATCAAGGGGGAGTACCTTCGACATCTAACATCTTAGGTTTAATTATAAGATCATTACCGTAATTCTAGGACTATAACATATAGTTATACTTAACCTTAGGGACATCCCTAAACATACCTTAGAAATATCTCTAGGTATCTCATTAAAGTTCTCACATCCTAGTTTCCAAAGGTTGACAAAACCTTTCCTCTGATAGCAATTGTAGAGACCCGAAGATTGACGTACCTAGATATTACTGTCACGACCCGCCCTCAGGGCCCGTGTCGTGACTACCCCAAGCCCGCCTTCCATAGGCCAGGGGCTGGCGACTAGCACCAAGGCGTAAATCCCGGTAAAAAGGGAAGGCATTGCCTTTGAAAAGTAAACAAGCACTACAGAGTAAGCAAGCGGAAAAGTAAACACTAAGTAAAAACAGAGTACAACTGAAGTGCGGAAAAGTAAATGGGCCAGTATACAAATCCAAACTGAAAGTAAAGTACAACTCGAAAGGGAAAACAGAAACTGTAATGTAAAAGCCGTTACACCGAGCTGTCCACTGGAAATCCCAACTGAATGGTGGGTACAGATAGCTCCACTACTCCTCGGGTCCCGCCGTCCGCTCCGAGCACGACCCGCCCAGTGGTCCACCTCCAGGTACTGTCCTGCTCTGCAAGCCTCAACCATGATCAACGATGTTCGTCGTCTGCCACCAACACAACGTAGTGCGGGCATAGCCCGTGCAGGGGTGAGTATAAGCTACTCAGTAGGGACCCCGAGACCCCTGAAGGTCTCTCAAAATCCACAAAGGATAAACCACAAAGGTGAGATACAAACATGAAGTAACAACCGACACTGCTTAGGTATATTCCCATACATATACCTAAGTCATGAATTCCAATACGCTCTAACCTCCGAACCCAAGTATAACTCAGTCAACACAGGAAAGTATACGTATTCCACACAGAAAAGTAAAACGAAATCCACACAGGATAGCACAACACAATCCACACAGGAAAGCAACAGGATTCAGCTCACACAGGTATACATCATCGATAAGGTGAAAGAGATGATCAGACATAGATACTGAATCATCTAAGCTGGGACCCAATAGGATACAAGACTAGTTGTCTTAATTGATTCATCTATACTAGGACCCACATAGGATACAAGACCAGCACAGCTAGGACCCACATAGGATACAAGACCAACTGTCTTCATCGATTCATCTATAGTGGGACCCACATAGGATATAAGACTAGTATTGAATCATCTAAGCTGGGACCCACATAGGATACAAGACCAGCACAGCTAGGACCCACATAGGATACAAGACCAACTATCTTCATCGATTCATCTATACTGGGACCACATAGGTTACAAGACCAGTATTGAATCATCTAAGCTGGGACTCACATAGGATACAAGACCAGCACAGCTAGGACCCACATAGGATACAAGACCAACTGTCTTCATCGATTCATCTATACTGGGACCCACATAGGATACAAGACCAGTATTGAATCATCTAAGCTAGGACCCACATAGGATACAAGACCAGCACAGCTAGGACCCACATAGGATACAAGACCAGCTGTCTTCAACGTCGCAGTCCACTGAGGATCCCTACACAATTGTCGTCGTCACAGTAGCAGTCGCAGCTAGCACTAGGGTTCCCGCACACAGCAAGCTTGTTCGGGAGGGTCCACTCCACGAGCCGAGAGGCTGTTACATCAACTGTCACAAAGTCTAGAGTTGATGTATCCAAAAGTTCCGTATCACCAACAGGAACTCAACGTAACAGACATCGCGTCAATCGGACACCCAGTCTGAGAGTTATTGGCTTTTTCGTCCCAGTGGCCCGGTTGGTTTTTAAGGCAAAACCATCCCGACCGTACTCCACCTGCGTCCAAACCTCGGGCGGAGTATTCCAAAAGATTCTTCTCACTAAGAGGAACTCAACAAAGCAGACGGCTCGTCAATCGGACGTCCGTAGCTCAAGATATGAGCGTTTCTACTCCGAGGGCCCGGTTGGTTTCGTGTACGAACCAACCCAGCTGAACTCAAAGTATTCCGAAACCTTCAGTGCGATATACCTAAATGACCGTCTCGATCCAAGGATCGCATTACCGCTGACGGTTCGTCAATCGGGGGTCCGTAGCTCACGTTATGGGCAAAATACCGAAGTCGATTCGAAAACAAGGGGTCCGGGTCCGGGCAGACCCGGCCCGGCCGGCGGCGCGGTCCGGCGCAGCCAGGCACGGCGGCGCGGTCCGGCGTGGCAGCGCGGCCTAGGCGCCAATCGGGTGCCACGCGCAGGGGGAAAGGCCCCCGCCCTTCCTCAGCTGGCGGCGCGGCTGGATGTCGCGCCTTGGAAAAAAACGGCCCCCCTTCACGTGGGGGGCCTGCCTTCGAGAAAACGGGGGGGGGGGGGGGGGCGCTGCCCCCCCTTTGTAACCATGGCCCCCTCCTTTCATGGGGGCCAAAGAAGCAGCCCGGGGGAATTTAATTCCCCCGGCTTTCACCATTCCGGCCGGCCCGACATGGCCGACCGACTTCTTCTCAACAGGACCGGCAAGGGCCGGTCCTCTTCCGTCATCTGACACCGGCGGCCCGGCTGGCTGCCGGTCATCACATCCCGCTGCGGCCCAGAACCGGCCGCGGCCTTCGTCGTCCGGCGTGGTGCGACGACACCGCGCCCCTCCGCTGCGGCCCCGCTTCGGCCAGGGCGCCTTCGGTTTCCTTCGACACGGTACGACGGCGTCGCGTTCATGATAACCTTTCCACGGCGCGGCGCGACGACGCCGCGCAATAATTGTTGAATGATATCTGCGTGGTGAGATGGCACCACTCCATCACGTTTCATCCGCAAGAAACATTCAAGAACAAAGGAGGGGGGTTCGGCCGTGTTTGTGCGGTCCCCCCCCTCTCGTTAGACTATATCACATAATCATTTATTCTCAAGACTGTCATTCTAGAACCAAGAACGAGGATAAATAAATAAACAACAACAAACCCCTACTTCGGTTTCAAGAACGATGTTCGTCAATGACCCGCGGAAGACGAGCGTTGCGGTGGTCGGCGTCGCGGAAAAAGGACGTCGATGTCATGAAGCAAGGATTTGAAGCTCTTTGACGGCGATTTCCTCGCGGGAAACCGTCGCGGAAGAGATGACGTGGAAGGAGACATCGTCGGTGTCGCGGGTATGGCGTCGCGGAAGACGGTTCTCGAGAACGTGGCGTTCTTCGTCGATGTCCGAATGTTCTTCGCGTTCTTCGTCAAAGTTTGAAGAAGATTGAGAGAATTTTTCAAAACCTCTCAAGATGGCTAAGGAGACCAACCAAAATAAAATAAGCTAAGGCTTATTTTATTCACACAATTAACAATTTGAATTTCAAAGGTTTGAAATTCAAACAACTCAACTCCATTAATTAACCAAGTTGTCAAGTTCATTAAAAGAGGAGTTAAAGGGAGTGTTTTTAAAAAAAAGAAGGTAAAGAGTTAGGGTTCGTGTGGGCCCCACCACACTTAATCCTCTCAAGGGAGGTTAAGTGGATGCGGGTCCCACCCCTAACTCCCTTTGGGAGAAGTTAACCAACAAGTTAAAAATAAAATGTGTTTCCACATTTTATTTAACTTCTTTTAATTTTTCCCAAAACTAACTTTCATTCCGCATAAAACGCAACCTCGGAAAAGGTATCCTTAAGCGAATATCGGCGCTGTGAGTTCATCGGTGTCCTCTGATTTCAATTCCGAGAACCGGATCAAAAGTTAGAAATTCCCGCTCGTTCGTTCATTGAATGTACCTGAGCCAAACTTCAGAAATTTATTTCGGCCACTCCGGGCCTCGAAATCAGGTGCCGTCAGAAACCGCGTTCTTGTAAAATTCCAAAGAAAATTAAGAAAAAATATCCCTTTAATTTTAAGGGTCTTTACATTACTCCCACCTTAGGGCTTTACGTCCCCGTAAAGATACATCATAACTAGGGAAACAAATGAGGGTACTGAGCACGCATCTGAGCCTCCCGCTCCCATGTGCTCTCCTGGAGGTTCCCGTGATGTCATCTGATGCGCACAAGAGGAATCGATCGCCCACGTAGGACCCGCTCATGTCGATCCTCTATCTCCACCGGGACCTCCGTAAGAGTCGCCCCATCGTTAACGTCAAGCTCCCCATGGTCAATGATGTGCGTCGGGTCGTGCACATATCTTCTCAGCTGAGACACATGGTAGACGTCGTGCACCCGGTGCAACTGAGGTGGTAGAGCCAGGCGATAAGCCACCTTTCCAATCCTGCTGAGGACCTGGAAGGGTCCGATGAAGCGCAGAGATAACTTGCCGCCTCGGCCAAATCTCCGTATACTACGTCGAGGTGAGACCCGCAAGAAGACATGGTCACCATCCTCGAACTCTAATGGCCTCTGCCTCCTGTCAGCGTATGACTTCTGCCGGCTCTGAGCTGTCCTCATCCGCTCCTGGATGACCTGGACCTTCTCTGTCGTGGCCTGGACCACCTCTGGTCCCACAAGAGCTGCTATGATTTCTTCTTTGCCGATTAAGAGAAATCTGGTCTCATCGCTTGGATGAACCATGTTCTTTTCCTAATATAGTCAATCCTGACATAGATGATACTAATCCATACCAAGGATGACGTCGTAAGGCCTCGACGCTACTACCAAGAGATCCAACCATTACTCTTGCCTCCAAGGGTTGAGTCACACTGTCGGCTTCAGTGTGTGGTAACTGGGTCTCCTCCAGTAGATGTCTCACAAGTGAGGGTCAAGTCAACAATCAAAACTGGAACCTCTTAGTAACAACACAAAAGAGGACAGGAATGAAAACATCACAAAGGTATGCGTCTTTTATTATTGCAGCTCATAATACAAAGACGTTACACAATAGCAACAAGGAACTAGAAGTATAAAAGACGTATCCACAAGTTCCGCTCCTGTCCATTTGCTCCCAGAGCTCTATGATCGAAGGCCTCAGCTGCCTGAAGCTGAGGTCTCCCATGTCCACCAACTCCCTGCGGTCGGGGCGGACCTCCTGGCGGTGGTGGTGGTGGAAACACCTCGAAGTGTCGCCCACCATCTGCTGCTCGGCCGACTCCTCTGCCTCGTCCGCCTGCACTCTGCGGACCTCCATGGCCAAACCTCTGTCTGGGAGGTCCCTCTACCACCTGTTGCTCATCTGTAGGACGAGTCGGGCAGTCTCGAGCCATGTGACCTTGGCTGCCTCATGCGTAGCAATGCCTGCCCGTCGTGTAGCTGGCTCTCCTTCGTGTGCCCCGCACAACCGAATCTTCATCCAGTGTCTGCCCATCTGATGGTCTGGCCCGTTTGGACCTCTGCGTCACCTGTCTACTGCCAACTACAGAAGACCCTGCTATGGGCCGTCCTGCGGAGGGCCCTGTCACTGGAGCCTGCTCGGCGAGAAAACTTTCCACTAGAAGGGCTCCCTCCAACACCTCTGCCTGCGTCAGAATGTTGGGGGAGATCATCGAAGCCCTGATCTCATGCCTCAGTCCCTGCTCGAAGGTCCGGGCCTGGAAGAACGGGTCCCATACCATATCTATGGAGTAGTGAGACAAGAGGCTCTCGAAGAAGCTCCTGGATACGCACCGCATGAAGGGTGGCTGGTACGAACTCTGAGCAGAAGAGGCTCTCGAAGTCCGTCCAAAGTAGAGATGCCTCATCGTGCACCTGGAGCATCAAGCTCCACCATCGGCCCACTGCTGCGTGCAGTAGGCTCGCAGCGAGGATCACCATGAGGTCTGCAGGTGTCCTCATTAGCCTAAAAACTCGTACCACTGCCTCCAGCCAGTCCTTTGCTGCCTGGGGGTCCGTCTCCCCACAGAACCTAGGCGGTCGCTGGCGCTGGAACTCGTGCAGAGCTCCAAGGCGACGTGCATCGTCAGCGGCTGGTGCTGGAAGCATCGGTGGCTTAGCGGGTAGAGCTACCGCCGGTGCCACTGCTGACAAAGGGCCCTGCACCGAGGCCTCATCGCTCGGTGGGCTGTCGTCACGCTCGACTCTCGGAACCCTAGCTGGCTGCCATCGTGGGGCCATCCTGAAAAGGAAACAGGTGCGCCACGGTCAGAACAGTATACCTGGTGAGCTGATATAATTTAATCACAAAGAAAACTTTGAAACACACACGCAATCAATGTTTTAGTGCATTAAGTCGGAAATCAGTAGTCAGGGTCCTGGTGTACGGATACGTCAGCCGCCGCACCAACACTGGACTCCTTGGACTGATAACCACACTCAATATGCTAAACATTATTTCTTCACATAGAAAAGATCAGAGTTCGCGGTAGAACCGAACTCCTCTGATACCAATTTGTCACGACCAGCCCTCGGGGCCCGTGCCGTGACTACCCCAAGCCCGCCTTCCATAGGCCAGGGGCTGGCGACTAGCACCAAGGCGTAAATCCCGGTAAAAAGGGAAGGCATTGACTTTTAAAAGTAAACAAGCACTACAGAGTAAGAAAGCGGAAAAGTAAACACTAAGTAAAAACAGAGTACAACTGAAGTGCGGAAAAGTAAATGGGCCAGTATACAAACCCAAACTGAAAGTAAAGTACAACTCGAAAGGGAAAACAAAAACTGTAAAGTAAAAGCCATTACACCAAGCTGTCCACTGGAAATCCCACCTAAAGGGTGGGTACAGATAGCTCCACTGCTCCTCGGGTCCCGCCGTCCGCTCCGAGCACGACTCCCCCAGTGGTCCACCTCCAGGTACTGTCCTGCTCTGTAAGCCTCAACCATGATCAATGCTGTCCGTCGTCTGCAACCAACACAACGTAGTGCGGGCATAGCCCGTGAATGGGTGAGTATAATCTACTCAATAGGGACCCAGAGACCCCTGAAGGTCTCTCAAAATCTACAAGGGATAAACCACAAAGGTGAGATACAAACATGAAGTAACAACCGACACTGCTTAGGTATATGCCCATACATATACCTAAGTCATGAATTCCAATACGCTCTAACCTCCGAGCCCAAGTACAACTCAGTCCACACAGGAAAGTATATGTATTCCACACAGGAAAGAAAAACGAAATCCACACAGGATAGCACAACACAATCCACACTGGAAAGAAACAGGATTTAGCTCACAAAGGTTTACATCATCGGTAAGGTGAAAGAGATGATCAGACATAGATACTGAATCATCTAAGCTGGGACCCACATAGGATACAAGACCAGTTGTCTTCATTGATTCATCTATACTGGGACCCACATAGGATACAAGACCAGCATAGCTAGGACCCACATAGGATAGAAGACCAACTGTCTTCATCGATTCATCTATACTGGGACCCACATAGGATACAAGACCAGTATTGAATCATCTAAGCTGGGACCCACATAGGATACAAGACCAGCACAGCTAGGACCCACATAGGATACAAGACCAACTGTCTTCATCGATTCAACTATACTGGGACCCACATAGGTTACAAGACCAGTATTGAATCATCTAAGCTGGGACCCACATAGGATACAAGACCAGCACAGCTAGGACCCACATAGGATACAAGACCAACTGTCTTCAACGATTCATCTATATGGGACCCACATAGGATACACGACCAATATTGAATCATCTAAGCTGGGACCCACATATGATACAAGACCAGCACAGCTAGGACCCACATAAGATACAAGACCAGCTGTCTTCATCGTCGCAGTCCACTGAGGATCCCTGCACAATCGTCGTCGTCACAGTAGCAGTCGCAGCCAGCACTAGGGTTCCCGCACACAACAAGCTCGTTCGGGAGGGTCCACTCCACGAGCCGAGAGGCTGATACAAAAACGGTCACAAAGTCCAGAGTTTATGTATCCAAAAGTTCCGTATCGCAAACAGGAACTCAACGTAACAGACGGCGCGTCAATCAGACGCCCGGTCTGAGAGTTATTGGCTTTTTCGTCCCAGGGGCCCGGTTGGTTTTTAAGGCAAAACCAACCCGAACGTACTCCACCTGCGTCCAAACCTCGAGCGTAATATTCCAAAAGATCCGTCTCACTAAGAGGAACTCAACAAAGCTGACGACACGTCAATCAGACATCCGTAGCTCAAGATATGAGCGTTTCCGCTCCGAGGGCCCGGTTGGTTTCGTGTACGAACCAACCCGGCCGAACTAAAAGTATTCCGAAACCTTGAGTGAGATATACCGACACGACCGTCTCGATCCAAGGATCGCATTACCGCTGACGGTTCGTCAATCGGAGGTCCGTAGCTCATGTTATGGGCAAAAGACCGAAGTCGATTCGAAAACGGGGGGTCCGGGTCCGGGCCGACCCGGCCCGACCCCCCCTGGGTCGGTCCGAACCAGGTCGACCCAACCCGGGTCCGACCCAGCCCGGCCGGCGGCGCGGTCCGGCGCGGCGGCGCGGCCTGGGCGCCGCTCGGGTGCCACGCGCGGGAGGCAAGGCCCTCGCCCTTCCTCAGCTGGCGGCGCGGCTGGATGTCGCGCCTTGGAAAACAACGCCCCCCCCTTCACGTGGGGGGCCTTCCTTCGAGAAAACGGGGGGGGGGGGGGGCTGCCCCCCCTTTGTAACCATGGCCCCCTCCCTTCATGGGGGCCAAAGAAGCAGCCCTGGGGAATTTAATTCCCCCGGTTTTCACCATTCTGGCCGGCCCGACTTGGCCGGCCGACTTCTTCTCAACCGGACCGGCAAGGGCCGGTCCTCTTCCATCATCCGACACCGGCGGCCCGGCTGGCCACCGGTCATCACATCCCGCCGCAGCCCGGAACCGACCGCGGCCTTCATCGTCTGGCGCGGTGCCACGACACCGCACCCCTCCACCGTGGCCCCGCTCCGACCGCGGCGCCTTCGGTTTCCTTCGACGCGGCGCGACGGCGTCGCGTTCATGATAACCTTTCGACGACGCGGCACCACGGCACCACACAATAATTGTCGAATGATATCTGTGTGGTGCGACGGCACCACTCCATCACGTTTCATCCGCAAGAAACATTCAAGAACAAATTAGGGGGGTTCGACCGTGTTTGTGCGGTCCCCCCCCCTCTCATTAGACGATAGCACATAATCATTTATTCTCAAGACTGTCATGCTAGAACCAAGAATGAGAATAAATAAATAAACAACAATAAACCCCTACTTCGGTTTCAAGAACGATGTTCGTCAATGTCCCGCGGAAGACGAGCGTCACGGTGGTCGGCGTCACGGAAAAAGGACGTCGATGTCGTAAAGCGAGGATTCGAAGCTCTTTGACGGCGATTTCGTCGCGGGAAACCATTGCGGAAGAGATGACGTGGAAGGATACATCGTCGGTGTCGCGGGTATGGCGTCACGGAAGACGGTTCCTGAGAACGTGACGTTCTTCGTCGATGTCCGAATGTTCTTCGCGTTCTTCGTCAAAGTTTGAAGAAGATGGAGAGAATTCTTCAAAACCTCTCAAGATGGCTAAGGAGACCAACCAAAATAAAATAAGCTAAGGCTTATTTTATTCACACAATTAACAATTTGAATTTCAAAGGTTTGAAATTCAAACAACTCAACTCCATTAATTAACCAAGTTGTCAAGTTCATTAAAAGGGGAGTTAAAGAGAGTTTTTTTTAAAAAGAAGGTAAAGAGTTAGGGTTCGTGTGGGCCCCACCACACTTAATCCTATCAAGGGAGGTAAGTGGATGTGGGTCCCAACCCTAACTCCCTTTGGGAGAAGTTAACCAACATGTTAAAAATAAAATGTGTTTCCACATTTTATTTAACTTCTTTTAATTTTTCCCAAAACTAACTTTCATTCCGCATAAAACGCAACCTCGGAAAAGGTCTCCTTAAGCGAATATCGGCGCTGCGAGTTCATCGGTGTCCTCGGATTTCAATTCCGAGCACCAGATCAAAAGTTAGAAATTCCCGCTCATTCGTTCATTGAACGTACCAGAGCCAAACTTCGGAAATTTATTCTGGGCACTCCGGGCCTCGGAATCAGGTGCCGTCAGAAACCTTGTTCCTGTAAAATTCCAAAGAAAATTAAGAAAAAATTTCCCTTGAATTTTACGGGTCTTTACAATTACATTATTTTTTCAGAATACTTAATACATAACAAAAACAGACACACAAGGACCATAATAGTTTAGTGTCTTTGGAAACATGGAACGTAATTTTCTAATCGTGGTGAAAGATCTTCAACATCTCCCATAAAGATCTTCCACCTTTTGTTTCCTTACCTAAAACCTTTCTTTTAATCCTAGGGGAAAATAAAACATAAAAAGGGTGAGCTCCAATGCTCAGTAAAGGTAATCATGGATAAAATATAACATACCATATACATTTGAACATAAAAACATGACCATAATGTTTAAACATCAAAATCTTGAGCAACGACATAAAACATGGAAGTACATAAGGCATATATCATAATGGAATATAAATCATTATAGAATAGCATGGGAATAAAAAATGTAATTGTGTCATCCATTAATCACATGTAATGATTTCCATAGTAGCCAAGGCATTGCTGCCAAGACCATCTTAGTGGACAAAGTCCCTTTCTGAATCGAGTTCACTCCTCATTCCAGTCCTGTAATACTGAACCAGATTAACTTATCGTTCCATCCATCATTATCTCATGAGATATAAATCTTTACCCAATTCATTGGAGGGAGATATAGGTCACACCCATCTCACAATGATACCATTCTTATGTGTGCCACAAAATCATAAACCATACATCATAGCATAACCCATGTAATAAAAATGGGATTCTTAAACATAATGACATCATAAAACAATTCATATATGATAAAGGAATTCATAAAAATAATTCTATCACAACATAATCAAATAAATGCAATAATAGGGATAGAAACAGAACCCTTTATTATCATAGATGGAAAATAATTTTCATAAAACACTTGAACTCCATTCTTGAAGAAAATATCCTTTCTACCTCAAAAACTTTTTTCCTTTCTTAACATGTCATACAATTTTAAACTAAAAGATGTTGATTAAAAATATACTTGAAAACTTGTAAACAAAGCTTCTTGGAAATAATGTTTTAAAAATCCATTCATTCCGTATAGGTTAAAAAAACATTCTTCTCGTACTTTTGTCGGAAAAGTCAAAAAGTACCTCGTACGAAAAACGACAAAAGATTCCTTTCATATCTTTTACTAAAAACTCACCGAAGGGTAAAATTTGATATAAACTATTGTATAAGGATATAAATATTACATATTGAGTAAACATGGATGTGGATGATAAATATTCCCCAGTAAATTCTGAAGTATAAACAATCTCGGATAAAAATTGAGATTGTGAGATTTTCCCTTACCTTAGGTACGATATGCTTCGTACGTATCTAAACCTCCTATATAATGATTTAAATAATGTCATTTACTTATTATAGAATCATATTCATTGTTATTATATCATATATGGTTCACTTATGACTTTATATTACCCGTTCTTTTGCAAATTCATGTAAAAGTAGCGTTTTCGGTAAAATCGTTTCATTTGTCGTTCGTGTTTTAACTTGTAATTATTCATATGTTTACTTAGATCATTATTACTTACATACAGAATGTAAAACATGATATATATATATAATATATATTCAGAATATACATATATATAATGGATCGATAAATGGAAAGAAATACACCGTTCATGGAGACGGTAGGCTGTACGTACGCATGAATGCTGTTTTCGTTTCCTTATTGAATTGAATGGAATTAAGTAGATGACATAAATATATATTTAAATAAATCTAGTAGCATTATTATGTCATATATTTCATGATTACTTATTATATATACTTTATAATCATTCTTGAATGGTTATCATGGAGAGTGAATCTCATCGCGTTGTGGATACGGTATTCCGTACGTACGCACGAGCGATGATATCATTCCCATGATCGTGGAATTGCATTGAAGTGTATCTATAGTATTTCAGAATAAATATCACTTTGAAATAATCATATATAGTAATTTATTTACACCATTATACCCATCCAAGTAAGGTGGTGGTGGAAAATAGATTACACCACGGCGTGGAGATGGTATTCCGTACGTACGTACACACGGTGATTTCATTTTCCGTAGGATGGATAGATGGTGAAATAGGGTTTTTTCATACTTATAATAACATATAAGTATATTATTGATACTGATTTTATTACTTCATAATGAAACAACTAAAAAAGAAGAAGTGGAAGAAGAAATAATGATGAAAGAATCTGTAACGGACATTACCTATTCTTTGAAGCACCTCTTTGAGACCTCCACTTAGGGCACTAAAATTTGTCTTTGAAGAAGACCAGAACCTCTAGGATGTTTCTAGGGAAGTGTAGAAGAGAATTTGTCAGGGTTTGGCCGATCTTTAAGGCTCAAAGTGGTGTGAGGAAGAGAGGGAGGAGGTGCCCTTTTATAAGGGAGGAGAGGGGCACCTTTGAAATAACTAAAAATATTATTTTATTATAAAGTCATATTCGGTTTTTAATAGCTCCAAATTGAGTTATTTCAAATATAAGGTGGGTATGGGTCGAAATACTCTCATCAAAAAGAATTTAGACAAGTTCAGGTATCTATTTTAACCTTATCATTTAGATTTAACTTTAAGTTAAATAATGTTTCTTTTACCATGTCTTCTTGTTTTCTTACACTATTAGATTAATAAACCTACTATAACAAGACAAAAGAACCACAAGTTTTTTATTATTAATATATATAACCTTATATAAGTCATTTGGCCGAACCTTAAATTTTTAGGAATAAAATAACAATTAATAATATAATATTTGTTTTAAAAACTATTTTATGTCAATTTTGACACTATTTGGTAATTGATTTTTGTGAAAATTATAACAGAATGATTAGTTCAAAAAAAGTTAACTAAATAAATACTAAAATGTCATATCAACCTAGAAAATTACTGTAATTCATAAAAAGTATCAAAATACATTTATTTGGGTATTTATAACATCAATGATGTCAATATTTCATTAATAGGATAATTACTGCATCATCTTTGTGTCATAAATAAATTAAATTATATAATGTCTAAAAATTATAAATAAAATACCATTATGTATGAAACATTTTTATCTTTCAAATTAATATTTATAGTCGAATTTATCTTATGTATAACCCTATATTAAAAATGATTTACTTATTAAACTTTGATTTTAACTATTTTAACCCTTCTTTAAATAAATTAATATTAAATGTCCTAATCTAATCCAAGTGGGCCTAAATGGTCATATTTTTTTCCTAAGGTTGTTTTTGGTAGAATTAAACTTATCCAATAGAATTAGGACATGCGTTAGGGTAATAATAATACCATTTTACCCTTAATTATCCTATTTATTTTAACTGTGGTAAATAAAAGTAAAAAGTTACTATTCACCAAAAAATATTTTCATCTCATTGAACCACATTTTAGTCCTTGTTATTAACCGTGTCTCTCGGATTTTTGAAATTCCACTCACAGAAGCGGTAAAATTAAGTTTTATGAAAAATTCATTTTTTTAACTACCACTTTGTGGTTTCACTATTCATCAAAAAATGAAAGTTTCCAGAAAAATACCAAAAATTAGGCCTAAGCTATATTTGATATTATGAATTCAAAAATGATGTATATTTTTTCAAATTCAAAACATATCAGTTGCATTAATTAATTTTAAAATTAATTCCCGTCGTCAAAACAAATAGCGTGTTTTTAAGAGATAATAACTATCAAAAGATTGACACTTGTTTATGTCTGGTTTAAATGTGAAATTACATCCAATGAACAAAATTGTATTAAATGGTAAAAATATATTCTAAATATACTTTAAAGCCACTCAAATTAATAATTTATCACTATTAATTATTTCGATTAAAAAAAGTTTTTTTAAATTAAAATTTAGTAATTTTCACTATTCATCAGAATATGAAAGTTATCCGAAAAGTAACAAAATTTCACCCTAAGCTAATTTCGATATTCAGAATCCAAAAATGAAGTCAATTTTGAAAGATAAAATTTATAAAATTTCAAAAAGTGGGTATTACTATTCATAACGAGTAGTTCATAATAATATTATAATAATATATCGTTTAGTGAAACTCAGTATTGCGTACTACACATGCTATCAAGGAAGGTCTTTATTGCGTGTAATGCAAGACAAGTCAGAGCTGCGTTTAGTGAAAGCTCTGTTTGGTTTTTTGTATAACATAATCAAAACTTATTTCATTTATACATTAAACAAAATCTATACAGAATGTTGCGTAGAAAAGTTTCTACAAAACGAACTTGAAATTTTGTGTAACACGAGCCCAGAATAGTGTTGCGTATACTGCAAGAAAATACGGTGTTGCGTATATCACAAGCTAATTTTGGTGTAGCGTACAACACAAGACATTAAAAAGAATATTTTTCATAAAATCTCGGGGTGTTACATTTTGAAACTAGGGTAAAATTTGAATTTGGTGACCCACAATGAATATCTGAGATATAAAGCATAATGTGTGTGAGTTGCCCCTCTGTACAACATTAAATAAGTGTATATGTATAGTTCTTAGCACTTTTTACATGGCTGGGAAACATTCAAAATAAATTATGTTCTTCATTGTGAAAAGTGAGTTCGTTATGATGAGGGGAATTATGAACACCAGATAAAGAAGAAGACATTATATTTTTGTAAACCCATTTATTTTGCAACAATAAGGTGATTAATGAAATTTAACTTCATATTTCCCTTTTGGAACCAAGGATAAAGTAAAAGTATAACGTGCCTTTTGTTAAGATCTTAATTCCAATTATTTTTAATCTATTAACACTCTTGAATTTATAACTTGATTATGAATTGAAATAAGTCATTAAGTGACATAATATATTATGGATGAAATCATCTCTGATGAATGATTCTTTCCCAATTAGATTACTGAGTGTGTATTTGAAATTAGGAAAGAATTTATTTGATTATTTCATTTCAAAAGCCTATTCATAATTTTTAGTCCTTTGATTCTGTTATGTTTCACGTACTTCATTTTGATATGATTAATAAAAACTTATTTATGATTTTCAAAAGAAAATATAGGATGTAATTAATTGAGGCAAATAAATTCTTATGTGTTGGTAAATTTAATGTGGCATTAAATATACAATTTTTTTCACATATTTTTATTTAGTTTTTAATTAGTTAATTAATTAATTTTGATCTTTTTTTTCCATTGTTACACTTTTGTGATTTTATAATTAGATTTATTAATTAAAAATAATTTTTAATTAATTTTTTATTTATAGCCTTTAAAATAATTAATTTTGTGTTAATTAAATTAACTTATTATTTAACATATTTTTTAATTTTTTAATTTTATTTTATCAATTAGTGTAACTCTAATTAATAAATTTTAATATTTAATGTGAATTCTTCTAAATTGAATGATTTATTTCAATTTAAACTTTGAGTGTCAAACCTTTAATTTGTTATGTTTAAAAACATTAGTAATCTTTTAAATTTAGTTTAGGTTTTAATTAGTTTTGTTCTATATTTTGAGTTTTTATATTTTATTTTCAATTTCTTATTCATTTTACATTTATTTTTATTCGTTAGTTAATTTTCATTTTTTTAGTTAAAACCCCGTTTCAAATTTGTCACGCCAATATTGAGGCATCGCTGATCTGACCCAAAAGTGTCTCAACACACCGCCAACCTCAATTTGAGGCACCACCAATAGATTGGAAATAACACACTTCTAGTTGGGATTCCAATGCCTTATCCACATACTTTCCAACTGCCTCATCTGCACACCACCGACCACCATTGTC
This sequence comes from Viscum album, assembly GCA_963277665.1. NCBI lineage: Eukaryota > Viridiplantae > Streptophyta > Magnoliopsida > Santalales > Viscaceae > Viscum > Viscum album. The sequence goes on along the minus strand of OY728120.1, from coordinate 1,868,320,324 downwards.
TTCAATCCTCCCTTCCTTCCACCAACTCCCCATCTACCCTCACACTGAAAATCATAAACCCTTGGCCACGTGTACCTATAGACAGTCACTGCTACCCTCTTCACATCGCCGCTGTTTCAGCACAATGTCACACTACCAGGAAGAATACGACACCTCCAATCCATCCTTCACACCATCGACTTCACTGCCTCCCACCAAAAATGGAAGCACATGGGACACCAACCAAGATATGTGTCACACCGTCAGGTAAATACAACCATAAAACACTACTGGAATGTAGGAGGAGTAGAAACCCTATAGCATGAAAGTCCCCACTATCATTTGAGTATCCACTATTCCCCTTTTCCAGATCAAAAAAACCAGGAGATTTCCCACCTAAAGAACAAGCAGCCTCACCCGGATGAACTATAGGTCATACCGCTAATCTACCAAGATACCACCACTCAAACTTATTGATGTATATTTTTTACACTCTGGTTGATTGTGATTGAATCCGAAGAGCCATCGTGAACTGAACTCTTGCCTTAAAGGAGCGAAAATCCGCTGTAGTGGAGCCACAAAGCCTATGTGAGGAGGAGCTGCGCCCGAGTCGGCTTCTTGAGGAATCTGACACCCCCCACATAGAGAATAAGAAGCTTGGGGGAAGATAAAAAAATACAATAAAAATAAGTGTTTAAATATTAAAATAAAAAATAAAACTAAATCAATAATAATAATTATAATCAAAATATGTTAATAATTAATAATTAATAAAACTAGTTATTAACTAAAAATTATTTTATAAGATAAATAGAAACTAAATAATAATCTTAAATAAATTGATATAATTATAATATTGATTTATAAACCTATTTAAAACTAGTTTAATAACTTTAATATTAATACTATTTAACAAAACTAATAATTACTAATTAGTAAAACAGTAACTATTAATAATTTTATTTTAATAATTAAAAATTAAAAAAATATCAAATTTAATAATAAAAAATAAAAAATTTAATAATAATTAAAAAACAATAATAATTTATAAAAATAATAAATTAAAAATAAACATAAAAATAATAAAAATTAAAAAAATAAAATAAAATTTTAATAACTATTATTTAATTTAATATGACAAAATATTAATAATTTAATCCTAACATTAATGTAATAATTATAAATAATTACATTTGTAAATATTTGTTAAATATTTTTATTACATTTCAAGCTGTATTAATCGATCTCTGTTTTTCATTAGCAGATACAAACATAATCAGGAATCATGTCCATATTGAAGCAAATTGTTTGTAGCAGTTCATCATTAGGGATATGTTAAAGTGAAAAGGGCTGTTGGTGAAAAACACATGCGGGTAATGAAAAAGAATATAATCTACCTAAGTTGGTGCGTATAATAGGTGTTGAACAAGAGACAACAAATGATTTTAAATTTTGAGATTTATTCCATTAAAGATCATTCTTCACTTCTCAATAATTTATCAGATTCCTTCAAGAATTTAGATGAGACTTTCTCACAGACACCCAGAGAGCAGTAGTGAGACTTTCCAGGAGGTCTAGGGGGGAAGATCTAATAAATAGAGTAGCCAAAAATCAAGCGGAAGAATATTTATCCTTTCTTTTTAAATCTCATTACTTTGTAATTAAATGTTTTTAATTTATAATATGAACATGATCATAGGATAATTGATTTTTGTTCTGGGGAAATTCTTTTCTAATGGTAATCATTAATTCACCTTTTTACTTTTTCAATTCAATGATTTCATAATTGATTGGTGAGATCAATTGTGAATTCATTTAATTGCTCTGTGAAACTCTTACTAAATTATAAACACTAGGATCAATCAATGAGTTTTATTAGGGATGCAATTTATATAAGATTTACTTTCATATAGAAAACTGCATAACATTCAATGAGTTTGTTTCTTTTGATTATTTTTCAATTAAATTTTTGTAGTTGAATCTTTCTTGGAGTGACAAACCCCAAGATTGATCAATTAGTGTGATTTATCTCTTAGAAGGGGAGATAAATTATTCATTTTTAGTGGTTATGTTTCCATTATTTTTTTAGTAAGAAACCCTTTTAGATGTGTAGGATAGATTTACCCTAGTTATATCTTCTTTATTGCTCATAATAAAGAATTTATACTCTCTGTTTCTCATTATTTTAATTATTTTATCCTGTTTCATCATATATTTTGAAGAAAAAATATAAAAAATCATTGTGTTCCCTTATTGTTTATAACAAAAAATATAAAAAAGTAAAAAAAAATGAAAAATAATGTTTATCCCACTACAGAAAACAATGGGGGTTATTTTGAAAAACATGGTCGCTCAATATCATTTCTTCCTTCCCTATGGGTTCAACTTACTTATCACTATATAATATTATGTATGAAACATAAATTTATAAATTTGGACACATATTCAACAACATAAGGGTCACCCATCATTCAAAACGTGGGAGGGAGGTATCATCATTGGGATTCAACCTTGGCCAAGTCCAAGATAAGCTTTAAAAAGTAAATCTTGAGAAAAATCTTCTATGGGAGAAGTTCAAGTTAGTAGAGATTACCACTCAGTCAATGTTACCTAAGGCACCCCCAAAAAATACTATGTTTTCACAACCTAATCTTAGGGAATAAGTGGGTGTAATAAGGGGTTATGTGTCGAGAACCTAGTTACTTAAAGTACAATTCCATTATATAAATAAAATTGTTATTCCATCATTTTCATTTTAAGAATTGTTTTTCTTAATAAAATTGAGTTGGAATTTGAAAGAATGATTTTTTGGAAAGAGAATATACTTTTTGGAAAATAAATAATTATTATAATAAAATAAAATATTATTAAAAATGTTTATTTTAATGTAATAGTAAGATTAAACTACTCTTATTTAAAAATAAATGATAAAATATTTTATTTCAAGTGTTAGAAATTTTATAAGGCATTTTTAATATGCAATTATTTTTAATAAATATAGATTTTTTTCCATTTAAATGTTATAATTCTCATATTTATAGAATTAATATGATAAAATAAATATCATTTCTGAAATCAACATGCTTAAATTTTTTTATGGTGAATTTATAAGAATTTACTAATATACTTTATTTTTTCACGAATTGTTAAAATACAATTTGCGTTTTTTGGTATGTTAATGACATCATTATTATGTAATAATGATTTGATAAATAATTATACACAATCCATGACATAAAATATGTTATTTTATTAACAATAATAATTTTAATAGATTTTAATCAACTTTATAATATATAATTTTCTTTTCAAATTAAAAAAATGAAAACATTAGCTTTAAAAATTCTATTTTGTGAAAACTTGAATTTTCATTTCCAAAATAAGTAATATAAATTCTTAGTCGACTCTTGTTGATTAAAATAACATAATGTGTTTTCCAAGTGTCCAATAACATGGGTAAACCCATTTTTTTCATTTACCACTACCTATGATTCCATGACCTTTATTTTGAAATTAATAAATAAATCCCTCTCAATTAGTCCCCCATGGTGTCCTTAGGACCCTAAGGTCCCATTATTTGATTTTTATGTGTTAATATTCTTGGTAAGTGAAATATCCTTCTCTTATATTCATTTCAAGAACCTCTATAGCATCCTGAAACTATAAATCCTAGAGCTGATGTCTACTATTAATAAATTGGAATGATTATAAGGAATCAAATCCCAAAGGACTGAAGATTTTATTATTTTTGGAAAACCAGAAACATAAATGAGTCTTGTATTACAAAATAATAAAAAAATTACAATATAATTTTTTTCCAAAATAAATGACTTGATGGAAAAATTTATTCCACCTATTAAATCCCTACATATCTTTCGTATAACACATCTTGGATTCCTAGGGAAGGAAACATAATAACGGTGAGCTCAAATTCTTTGTAAAGAAAAAATATAGCAAAAGAAATAATGAATCAATGAGAATAATAATTATGACATGGTAAATAACTAAGCTCACGTACCATATAATAAATAAATTGAAAGGGATGTACAAAAACAATAAGGGAAGGTAAAAACTAGATACACATGCCATTGAAATAACTAGATAAGGAAAAATAAATATGGCAAGGTAAGAAGCTAAAATAAATTATATTTAACAAATAAAATTAAAATGAAAGTATCTATATATATTGATGAAAAATCTCATGGATTGATAACAAATAAACTAATATAAGAGAAATGATTTCTTAATAGATTTCATGTATAAGGTACATGAAATTATATTCCTCAACGACCTTTCCCAATAAGGTTTAAAACTACAGATAGAAACCCATTTAATTTGTAGAACTTTTTTTCTCATGAGAACCTATTGACGAATCAAGGAGCTATATAAAGTCTAGTATCCACCTAATATTACCAATCTAAATCATTTCTTATGTCTAATAACCAAAATAAATAACATTCCTGATCAAATATATATATTTAACAATGAATAAGAAATTATCAATATTTCCCTATATAATCAAATAATGGTTAATGTAGAAAATTTATGTAAAATGGTATATGGTTTTGGAAATACTAGTTTCATTGATAAATGAAATGGATAATATAGGGGAAATTTAATGTTTAATGATCATAGAAGATTGAATTTTTTGAGGAGACAAAATCATAAATAAAGTAATTGAATGTGAATACTATTATTCTACAAATAAATCATAAATTATCCAAAGGAAAAATAAGTATGGTATAAAAATAATATATTAAAAGTGGAGTAAAATAAAGGTATGTTGTTGTTAATGAATAGAAATAAAAATATATTTTAAAAACATTATTGAAGAAAATATCCTTGGTTTTGAAAAAAAATTCTTTGAAAACTACCTTAAAAAATTAAATTAAAAATTAAAAATTTAAAAAATTCAAATGAGTCTTCAAAAAAATCCTGGTGGGTAAATTTTTACTAGCCATAAAAGGTAAAAATATCATTCCTTTTTAATGATTAAGTGATAAAAATGCCTTTTTTGGGAAGAGAAAATATGATTCATTTTAAAACTTTTGAAAAAGAAAAAAAGTTAAAAATTTATCTACCATGTAATTTTAAAAACATTTTTGAAAACATTTTAAGAAAACATGGTTTTTATAAGAAAACTAGTTCTCTAAATAAAGAGTTAAATAAAGGGGGATTTTCTTAAAAACATTTTATAAAACATTTTGAGAACCAAAGAGTGAAAAATTGTTATTAATACATGAAAATATCCATGAATAACCATAGGAGAGGAAAACAAAATTTTTTATTAAACAATTTCCATATAACTTCCTGGAATAGAAATGCCATTAAAATATCATTAAAGTTAATGTTGATAAAAATAATCTATAAAAAGCCCAATATCTTTCAAACCACTTTGAAACATTTTTAATAATAAACCTCAGAAAGGAATAATATTAAATTTAAATTTTAAATACCATTAATGTAAATGAATTTATGATATAAAAATGGGTAGTAGATACCCCACCCAATACAAGTATGTGGTGGACATGAAATTTATCTCACCGAAGAAAAAAATGAGATGAGAATCCATTACATCGAGTCTGTATTTTCTCGTGTGTTCTTATATTCATAAATAAAAAACATATGTCAATTTTATACTAATTTAAGAAATTTTTTCTTTTTTATCATTACTTTTATTTCTCTTATTACTATGTTGGGTAAAACTAATTAAAAAATTATGTCCATATGAGGTGTTTTGACCAAATTTGATTTATCTGTAAAAAAACATTGATAGGTCAACTATGGTCTAAGGTATCATTATATAACATTTAAAGAATAATAATAATGACATTATTATAATATTTATACTTAAATTATAATTTTGAAAACAATCATTAATTATGGTTATGAAAAATGAACCAATGTTAGAATCATGGAGACAGCGGGTCATATGAAAGCATGATTAATGCTATAATTTTTCAATGATCATTATTGAAAGAAGGTAAGTAACAAGATAAATTTTCATAATGATAATTATATAAAAAATAAAATATTATTTAATAATATATACTTATATATATATATATAAATATATTTCTTTTTATGAAAAAGGAATCACATCGTTTCCAGTATGCGGCAGTCCATACGTCCACGAATGAGTTATCACTTTTTAAGTGTATGTGTGAAAGGGTAATAAATAAAATGATATATATATATATATATATATTTTAAAAAAGGTAATTATATCATGAATATCATATATAGTTTTTTATGTAACATATTTTTAATTAAAATCATCCTTTATTCAGGCCATGTATCGTGTGATCGAATCACATCACTTGAGGGGGTGATAGTCCACAATTCCATAAACGATGTTATCATTTAAAAAAAAAATGATAAGTATAAAGAGATGTGTTTTAAATAATTAAGGAAGATTAAATAAATAATAAATAATATATATAACATATATAAACATTTTTTCCATCATAATGACTACTATGAGAGGCGTTAATGGAAGAATGAGTAATCATTGTTTCGTGAGGCGGTAGTTCACATTTCACATAAACAGTAGGTTCGTCACCCATTAGATGGAGGTGTGTGTAATTGTAGATATAAAACTTAAGAAAAAAACATAAAAATATATTTATAATGTTTGTTACATTATATAAGCATTATTGAAAAATAATTGAAGGGTTGCAGGAGTAAATGAATGAAAAATGTTGTTTGAAAGTGTTACCCTAAATACCGGGTAACTCCTTTTGGTTTATACCAATGGGATTCATTGGAAGGATTTATTAAAAATGAGAGGACTCAAGGTCTATGGGAGGGATGTTGGAAAGATATTTGAGTAGATATTTTCTGAACCTATGTATATTGAGATGTGTGAGGAATGGGGAGAAGTGGTTTCCATTTATAGTGAAGGAGGAGTGACACTATTGTAATATTTTTATAAAGAATTATCCCCATGATTTTCATGCTTAAAGTGGATCCAATAATGGAACCAACTAGATAAAATATAGGATATTGTCAATATATTCCCAGCTATTATATCTTGAAAAAATTAATAGGTCGTTTTGGGCCTTGTGGTTAAAGTTTAGACCCTTTTAAATCTTAATTTAACATTAATCCTTGTAATTAATTTTAATCACATTCACTAATATTTTTGGTAAAAAATGAAGTTGGTATTATTAGAAATCATAAATTATGATCATTCCAAATATGTAATCCATATTTTTAAATATCAATCATATAAGTGGCATAAATTTATTTAAATTTAATTCCTCAGGCAGGATGACAATGAGGGTTTTTTGAAGGAAAAACGTCTGAAAGTATGATATGTTTTTTATAGTTAATTTAAATGTAAAATTGATTAAAATGATAAAAATATTATCTAATTAAACTTTAAAATAAATTAAATTATTATTTAAAATTATAAATAAATTATATGAAAAGTAGTTTTGAACTAAAATTTAGTATTTATAACTATTCATGAAAAAATGAAATATTTTAGAAAAATATAAAAAATTTGCCCTATCCTAATTATTAAGTGAAAATTTAAAATATGAAGTTTATTTTAAATTATTAAATCAATTAATGGGTCAAAATATATATATAAAATTGGTTCTCCGTTAAAATGTGGTAAAATTACCTTTATAAAAATATATGTTTTTATGTGTAAAATAGAGTTTTCACTTATCTTATTACTATAAAACCTAAAATATGAATATAAAAAATATTTTATTCAATATATAATATAATTTTCATTAAAATCATTCACTAATTGTAATTAATTGTTTTTAATAATATAAAACTCTTTTGGAAGTAAATAAATAAATATATTTATTTTTATGTCCAATTGGTTATTATTTTTGTTTCTCATTAATTGGTAACCCATGAATATATTTTATATTTATATAAAACATAAATTTCGATAAGTTACATAATACTATTCATAACCTCTAACATAACCTCTAGGTTATATCATATCATATTAAATAATAATATTTTAACAATACATTGTTATTCAGTAAAACATGTAATTGCATGTAACGCAAGCCATCAAAGAAGGTCTCTCTAGCGAGTAATTCATGCTTAGTTTGTGTTGCATGCATTGAAATATATGGAAACAATTTTTAATAGTAAATATATTATAAAGTATCTAAATATTATATTCCCTTATGCATTTTCTATCATGTTACATATACTCTATTCAATGTATGGTTATTAATTTAGAATTTTGAGGTGTTACATTCTTCGCAACTTAATTAAATTGAATCCTCAAAATTTAAGCTCAATCATTGTGACAGATTTTTTTATATTTACTAGGTTGAAATCCCACATCATGAGAAGAGTTTGTAAAATATCCTCTATAAAAGAGATAATGGGATGTACAAGGGTCACACAGAATAACAATAACTAGGTCTCTAAGTAGGAGAACATGAGTGGAATGTAGAGATACAAACTTAGAGGGAAAATGTAATCATTTATAGGAAGTGATTGAGGTTATAAATCACAAAAATAGTTAATGATAAATAAAATGATGAGGGCCAAATATCCATAAATCTGTGATGATTTAGAAGGCCATCATTTTAACAAACAAATTTATTAAGAATTTGTTTTTTAAGATAATTTTCCTAATGTTTAGGAATTATTTTACTACCTATTTATACATACTTGATATATTTTAATAAATCAAATTTCAATATTTTGTTGTGCATTGATCTATTTTCCAATTCATTCAAAAATTAATATTAATGCATGAATAACAAAAATACATTTCTAAAAAATCTTAAGGCCCATAAAAGAGTGGCCAGTCTAACTATTTTTCTTTAACATCATTCCTAAACCAATATGGTTAATAGATTAATATCTAATCCTGAGATGTTATACTACTGGTTCGTCCTTAACATTTGTTCATGAAATTATTTACCTAAAAACAATAAAAAATTTACAAAGATATTGTGTAGGTCTATGGTTGGAATAAAAACATTATAGTCCTTCTATCATGGGTTCATGACCCGTGGCCTTACTTAATTGGATTGATTGTAATCTAGATTACCATTTTTCGTTTTCTAAATCTAAATTCATATAATTTACAGAATAAATATGATGTATATCCTTTAAATGATGTTAATCACTAAATATCCTTTAACCAAGGTTTTAAATACAACCTTAATATATAAATAATTCATCCAATTATTTACACATAGATCATTCCTTAGTCTAGAGGATATCCTCTAAAAGAGGGCATTGAATCTGGTAATGTCCAAGTTCCCCCCACTTAATACAAAAAACGATAAAGGATTTCTTAGAATGAGCTTCATTTCCTCCCATCATACTCATTATTTTTCCTAATAAATACATTGACTTATGTCCTTCTTTCATAAATACAAGGCCTTTACCTATTCTATTCAAACACTTTCTTGGGTGTCTTCTTCCACAATTATAACATGTAAGAAATCGATTCTTATTTTCTTTACAGTCTCCACCACTCGAAATTATAGAAACATCCATACTTATCTTCTATGGAGTGGTTGGGAATTGGTAAATATATATATTATTAATAATATTTTGGGAAAGTGATTTTTCATAAACAAGATATCCTTCACTCTTGTTAATGCATCATTTGGTTTCTCATTTTCACCACATTTTCCTTCATTTTCAATGTTAACTTGAACCCTACTGGTTCCATCCATTGAATAAAACTAGAAAGAATAGTGTGAGAAAAAATAGTCATAGTGATAAGATCATATACTTATTTATAAGATATATAAATACTAAATCTGTATTTTTAAATCCAAAATAGTTTATGTTTAACATTGATTATTAATTTTCATTATCTATTTAAATCATTTATAATGGTTTATAAAGAAAAAATTGATTATACTAAGCATATGCACTAGAGTGTCAAACTAGGTGCGCAATATGGCTCGTTTTCATGTACAAGGTTACCACGAGTTAGGCTCAGTACACCTTGTCTGAGTTATTACTCCTAGGTACACCTACGCTAGAACCACGTCCACTTGTAATATCTAGATAAAGATTTATTTCTAGAAATACCCACATAATCTCTACCTAACCAAAATTGTAGGATGTTCTTATACACTTATCCTAAAATTATAGCTTAGTGTTATGTTCTCTAACCTATGTTTTCCTAAATATAGTTCCTAAGGATTCTACTAGACTTCCTTTGATACCAACTGTAGTGACCTGAAACCAGAAATCTAGGATCTGCTATCTGATATCAGTAAATTTGTGTGACTAAAAGGAGTAAAATCATGAAGGATTGAAGAGTTTAGTTGTCTTGGTAAACCAGATACATAAATGAGTCTTGTATTAAAAAATAATACACTAATTACAACATAATTATTTCTTAAATAAATAACATTATGGTTAAATTTATTACATCTAGTAAATGACTCCATATCTTTCATAGTATGCTTCTTGGATTCCTAGGGAAAGAAATAAAATAAGGAGAAGCTATAATTCTCAGTAAGGAAAAATATAACAGAAGCAATAATGAATCACTGAGAATAATAATTAGGACATGGAAAATAACTAGGCTCAAATCCCATATTAACAATAAAATGAGAGGAAAATTCATAAAAGACATGGAAAGGTAATATCTAGAAATAAATTCTATTCAAATAACTAGATATGTCAAAATAAATTTAAAAAGGTAAGAAACTAAAATACAAGCTATTTAATCAATGAAATTAAAATTAATTTATCCATAGAGATGTCGACACAAAATCCCAAGGATGAATAATAACTGAAAATAGATGAGGGAAATGATTTCTTAATAGATGTCTTGTTTAAGGAACAAGAAACCCTATACCATCAAGACCTTTCATAAGTTGGTATAAAAATAGAGATAAAAAACAATTTAATTTGTGCAATTTATTTGACTTATGAGAACCTATCGATGCTTCCAAGAGCTATATAAATTCTGAGATCCACCTGTCATTACCATTCCAAATCATTCCTCATATAAAATAAGAAAAATAAATAATATGCCTTATAGAATGTCTATATTGAATAAAGAATAAAAAATTATCATTATTTCCCCAAATAATCAAATAAATATGAAAGTCAAAACCATATGTAAAATGGTATATGATTTAGGAAATATTAGTATCCTTGATAAATGAAATTAATAATTTAGAGAAAATTCAATGTTCAATTATCATCATATATTGAATATATCAAGGGGACTAACAATTAAATCAAGGAAACAAATGTGAATACTATCCTTATAAAAATCAATCATAAACCATCCATATGAAAAATAAGGTGGATATAAACAAACTATATCCCAAGTGATGTAAAATAAAGTGCTTTTTTCATTGATAAATAGAAATGAAAATATCTTTTAAAGACACTCTTGTAGAAAATATCCTTTGTTTTGAAAACTATTTTCTTTGAAATTCACATTTTAAAAACATTTAAAAAAAAATTAAACTTTTTGAACATTCAATGGAAGCTTAAAATAAATTAATTCATGTAAATCCATACAAGCCTTAGGTGGAAAAACGAACATTCCTTTTACATGGTAAAAAGTTAGAAAAATTCCTTTTTTGGAAACCAAAAAGAAAATTCCTTTTCAAACATTGGTAAAAGATAAAAGGTTAAATATTCCTTTACCAAAAAATTTTAAATTTCTTTTGAAAACATTTTAATAAAAATGTGTTTTTGGAGAAAAATAGTTCTCTGAAAAATGAGAGAAATAATTCTTGGCTTTCTTAAAAACATTTTCTAAATCATTTGGAGCACCAAAGAGTGGGAAAATGGTACTAATACTTTCAAATGGTCATGAAAAACCACAAGAGAGGAAAATGAAAGGTTTTATTGAACAATGGTTATATAATAACCTCAAATGTAATTTCTATTGAAATATTATTAATTTAATTTTAGAGGAAAATAATATTTCAACATTCCGCAGTATCCCTACCACTTTGAAAAATTTTAAAGTGTATAAATCATGAAGGAATAATATTAAATGGAATTTTTAGATACCATAAAGGTAAAATAATTCATGATATAAAAATGGAATTAGATACACTATACAAAATAATTTAGTGGTGAACATGACATTTATCTCACATATGTAAAAAGTGAGATGAAAATCCCTTACCTTGATTATGTTTTGTCTTGTGTGTCCTTATATTCATGAATAAAAAACTTATGTTTATCTTATAATCACTTAATAAAATTTTTAATGTTCATAATTACTTTTATTTTACTTATTATCATTTTGTTTACAAATACTTAAACAATTCATTTTACATAGGGTGTTTTGACTAAATTCAATTTTTGTATCAAAAACCACTTTTGTAGGTCAACTATGCTCAAAGTGGTCATTATAAAACATCTCCAAAATAATAATAAAAAAATAATTATCATATTTATACATCAATTATAATTTTAAAAACTATAATAAAATATGGTTATTAAAAATTAATCAATATTACAATCATGGAGATGGTAGTCCGTACATACACATGAGTAACGTTCTCATTTGTCAACGATCATTATAGAAATAAGTTAAGTAAAACTATATCTTTTAATAATGATCATTATATAATAAATAAAATATTATTTAATTGTATATACTTATATATATATATATATATAATTCTTATGATGTAATGGGAATCACATCAGGTCGAGGAGGTGGTAGTCCACATGTCCACAAATGACATTATCACTTTTTAAATGTGTGTGTGAAGGGTAATAAGTAAATTGATACATATATATATATATATATATTATTTATATAAAGGTTATTATGTCATGAATATAATATATAGTTTTTTATTTCACATAGGTTTAAGTAAAACTAACCATTATACATTCCATGTATTGTGTGAACGAATCACATTCCTTGAGGGGGCGGTAGTCTACACTTCCACAAATGATTTTATTGTTTTTACTAAAAATGGAAAGTATAAAGATATGTGAGTTAAAAGAATTAAATAAAAATAAATATATAATAAATATAATATATCACATATATAAATATAGTTTTTATTATAATGACCACCATGAGAGGTGGTAAAGGAAGAACAAACAATCATCGTTACGTGAGGCAGTAGTTCGCTGTTCAAATAAATAGTATATTTGTCACCCATTAAATGGAGGTATCTATAAGTTTAGATAGAAAAATTAATACAAATAAAATAATAGTACCTTGATAATACTGGTTTCATTATATAAAAATGATTTAAAAATAATTGAAGGGATGGAGGAGTAAATGGAAGAAAAGAGATCATTTGAAAGTGTTACCTTAAAAATTGGGTAACTCATTTAGGTTTATACCAAAGGGATTCCGTGTAAAGATTTATTCCAAAAGGGAGGATTCAAGGTCAATGGGAGGTATTTTGGGAATCTATTTGGTATTATATAAGCAAAACCCAGGCGTTTTGATATTTGTGAGGAATGGTGACATGTGGTGGCCCATTATATTGGAAGAGGAGTGGCACTCTTGTAATATTTTGAAAAATGAATTATTACCACATTTTTCAAGTTTCATGTGGATCTAATAATAGAAAAAATTATATATAATAGAGTATCTAGTAAATATATTGCCATCCAAAATATATTTTAAAAGTGTATAGATCTTTTTAGGCCTTATGGTTAAGGATTAGTCTCTTATTAAGCTTAAATTAACCTTAATTATTTTAATTAATTTTAATCAATTTTATTAATATTTTTAGGGAAAATGATGGTATTATTAGATATATTAAATTATTTTTATTCAAATTATGAAATAAAAGTTTCCAAATTCAAATCATATAATTGAAAGAAATATATTTAAATTTAATCCCACAGGAGGGATGACAATGCAGGTTTTTAAAGTAAAAACATTTGAAAGTATACTAGGTTATTTATAATAAATTTAAAATTGAAATTAATTAAAATGAATTAAATTGAATTAATTGATAATTTTATATATAATTATACTTTAAATAAAGTTAGATTATAATGAAACATTGTAAATAAATTAGATGAAAAGCTTTTTTGAACTAAAATTTGGTATTTTAACAATTCATTAAAAAACGAAACGTTTCTGAAAAATATCATAAACTCACACCAAATTAATGCATATGATTCTATTTAAAATATTAATTTAATTTTTAAATATTAAATTAATTAAATTTTCTAAATTAAAAATTTAAATGGCGTTTCCATTAAAAGTTGTAAAATTTCCTTTATAAAAAATAGGACTTAATGTGTAAATAGAGTTTGTTCTTATATTCTTCCTATCAAACCTAATATATGAATATAAAAAATATTTGATTGGATATATAATGTATATATCTCTTTAAAATAATTCAATAGTTATATTTATTTATTTTTATTAAGATAAAACTCGTTTGGAAGAATAAAAATAAAAATATTTCTTTTTTATATCCAATTCTTTCTTATATTCATTTCTGATTAACTGGTAACCCATAAGTTAATTTTATATTTATATAAACCATAAATTTTCATAATTTTGTTAATAATATTCCAAAAATCTAACATAACATCTAGGATATATCATAATATATTAAATTATAATATTTTAACAATATATTATTATTCAGTAAAACTTTTTCTTACGTGTAATACAAGACCTTAAAGAAGGTCACTCTTACATGTAACACATGATAACTCAGTGTTGCATGAATTTAAATATATAGAATCTATTATAAACAATAAATATAATATAAAGTATCTAGATATTATATTCCCTTATGCACGTGGTGTCATGTGTCATACACATTATCAAATACAAGGTTATTACTTTAGAATTTCAGGGTGTTGCAACCTATTTTTATATATGTATTCAGAATGTTATGGTCACTCTCTCATATTTAATTATTATTCAATACCTTACTAAAAAGTTATTATTATTTTTAATATGATTCCTCTATCCCCTATCTTTTTTCCATTTTCTGAAACCACATTTTATACCCGTTAAGCTATCAATTTTACTTCTCAAAATTTCTCTCTTCTACTCAAGAAATTTCCCTTGATTTTATTTTTTTGAATAAAAAAACCTATTTATTTCCCAGGTTTATTAACAAATATTTAAAACTTATTTTTTTATTCTTTTAATGACATACATAAAACCCTCATTCACTTTCTGGGGGTTAAAAATGACATAATGATCATGTTTTTAAAGCACTTTTGAACCACCATGATTTTCATATGAAACCAGTTTTTCATTATTCTCCGTGGGTTATTTATGAAATTTTGGATAATTATGTATGTGGAAAAAATTAATTAATGAATCTTAAGGGTTCTCCATGATAGATCTCCAATTCATTTAGTAAAGAATTTACTCTCTAGAGATGGCATGTTTAATAATACCTTAGTGAATAACCTTTGTAATTTTTACAAAACCTTATTTACAAACCCTGGTGATATAATTATAAATTATCATTTAAATATTTTATACACATATTCAAGTTATTATTTATGTTATCTTATTATGAGATTTCTATTTCCCTTTTCACATTCCTTTATTCCTCAATTTCTTAATGATATTTCTCATAGTCATATGTAAACTGGTTCCCTTGTTTTCCCTTACTGTGCCTTATTCTCACCCTTTCCTTTGATGTATGTCCCTAGGTTATGATATGCAGTAAAATTATTTTGGATTAACCAATGAAGAAATCTTTCAAAAAAATTTAGAATAATTATTTACGTTTTCTTGTATTATGTAACTTGTTTCTAAGAAACTAATCCTTAAAATATCCTTATTTTTTACCATGTAAATAAATTTTTATGTAATAAAAAGTTTGGATGAAATCGCGATTGAGTGACTGGGATCAAAATAATTCTCCTTATTTTTGTCCTAAAGACTTATGATGGCCAAAACAGACATGTAAGGATTAATAAGTTATATCAGAGGTCATATTTCATTGGAAATGGATAGTAGTTTTTAATATGTTGTAGCACATCAAATTTTGAATTAGAGTTTCACCTATGAGAAATGGAGTATCCAAATTAGGCATGGAGAAATACATATTGGAATAAATTTAAATAAGAAGTTGAATAAGTCATTCATGTTATGGTTATAGGGTTATGGGTGTTTCATTGGGAGTTTCAAGTTAATGTTCCACCTATGATAAATAGTGAGCCCAAAATGGCTATGGTGCTTCTCATTGTAATGGTGATTAAACTGGACATTGGGAAGAGATAGTCAAAGATATATAGTAAATGAAATAATGGCCAATTGGAAATGGATATATATGTTCCAAATAATTCTTTATTTCATTCAATTGGCCATGCCATTTTATTTTGGAGAAAATCATTTTGGATGGTGTTCATTTGATGATGCGCCAAATCAAGTGATGCAAGATCAATTGATTCATGACTGGTTCTTTAATGTTCCTTAAATCATGGTCCTAAAATTCGGTATACAATTCAACTTTCAATTGAAAAGAGTTTTTAGAATTAATTTAAGAATATTAAATTAAACTTATTCTACACTAAAAAATGAGATAAAATGACCCACAAAGAAGTTATTTTTTATTGACTAATGTTTTGGAGGAAATTTTAGAGAATATATGACAGAGTTATTAGGATTTTTTGATCACCCAAAATGTTTTGAAACGTCTCCAATTTAATTATCATGTGATATACTATTATAATATAAAATATTTACACTTTTTGAGGATATAAATTATATCATAATTCATATCCAAAAAATAGATAAAAATAAGTATTTTTGGACATCACAAACACAATTAAAAATAAAGGAAAGAAGAAATATTCCAATACTAGATGAGTAAGGAAGTTATTGGGATAGTAGAAAAGGAATTCAAAAATAGTTCTATAAAGACAATGGTGTTACGACGTGGAGGATTTCATTCAATTTTATGAACCAAGTGGATATCAAGAGAGAATCTTAATACATTTGAGGATGAAATCAACACAAGTGATACTGTGGAAGGGACCTAAAAGTATATAAACTATGTGAAATTGATTATTTATTGAGTGTTGAGTGAAGGTAATAATATTAATGGTAATGACACATGGTAAATAGTTAGTTGTCCCTAATCCTTTATAGATAGTGACCCTAAATAAGTATAACTTTGAATATACTCCTTGAAGAGTATTAGGCTTTAGTGATATGGTGAATTCAAAAAATTTCTATAAAATTATCCTTAGACTAACCCATAATGGTAAACCTTGTAAATCTAAAATTTTAATATTTCATTTATATATGCACAACAAACATGTGTCAATAAAATTAAAATAATAATAGGTAAAAAGGGATAATGATGTGAATTGTATCAAATGAAATTCTAAATAAAAGATAATAACAAGTGACACTCATTTTCTAGAGGTAAACATATATTAGTTTAGTGATGAATAAGAGGGAAAAACTATTTTAATTGGTTAGGAATTGACTACCTTGAGTAAATCCCCCCATCTCAGGGTATATATCAATATACTACACTTTAGAGACTAATAATAGGTATTAAAGGGAATGATTTTTTATGTTTTTCCTCTACTTAATTTTAATTTGTTTAATAGAAACTAAATCCATAAATATATATCCCTTATTTGATAGAAATAATTTAAAAACATAGAAAAATAAGATCACTTCCCTCATTAAATATTAACTTAGTGTTACTCAAGAGGTTGTTATAGATTTAATTATATTATTAAGTCTATTTTGTGTTATCTTTCATATAACTTAATTAAATATTTATATTAATGATTGAATTAAAAAAGGAAAAAAAGATACTCTCAATGATGGAGTGTACAATAATATTTATCAATGAAAATTCCATAAGGGCGTGTGGATTCATTTATATGATTCAATTAGTAAAGAATAAAGACTAGATGAAAATTTCCTTATGTTAAAAGGAAATAAGAAGAAAAGAAAAATTCAGTCTCCCTAAAGGATCATCCATTCAACTAAGTTAATATCTTCCAATCATTTTACTATAAATTTTTTAAAATCTGGTTTGGTGAAGGAAAGTGTACCAAAAATTCTAACTCCACTCTGAATTTGAAAACAAGATATGTTGAGGAGGTAACTACATCGATTTTACAATTAAGGAGATGTTTATAAAATGGAAATATAGAGATCCTAATTTTTTAGTATAAGGTAGAACAATTTAATGTAATAACTGATGTTTAGTTGGTAATGAATGAATATTTGGCCTTGGAAAATTAAAGGTTTAATAAAGAAGAAGTGTAATTGTGTTTTAATATGAATAAAAATGACAAAATATGAATGAATAAAGAGACATTATTAAATATAACTCCTAATAATTATTAAAGTTGATGGAAACAAATACGTATTTCAAATAATTCAAAAAATCTCTCAATGTATAGCTTTATAAGAGAAGATAATCAGTAATGGATGCCACTTCACATTTGTAAGAAACAGATACTGAATTAAAGAAGAAACATTTGAAACAAATGGAAGCAAAATTGAAGAAGAAATATAAGAAATTTATATATTTTTAAGAGAGTATAATAAACTCAAATGAGAATATAAAAATCTATCCAAATTAATAATAAAAATTAATAAGAAATATATATATGATATATGGAATTAAGTAGGAGTTCCATAAAAAATACAAAGGAGAGGATCCACAATAGAAATTAGCACCAAAATGACAGTATTATGGAAGAATTGGGAACATTATGAGAACATGAATAAAATCCTAAATTCTAAAATGTGAATGAATAAATTCAGTTATTCTGGTAAATCAAACAAGAAATGAATACATGAGGCATGATTACATTGACAGAAACTTTATTTGTTATAAAATATATCATGTGGAAAGGTACTGTAGTTGGAGGAGTGATTCAAAGGGAAAATATACCATAAGGTGACACTATAATCCTATGAAATATAAGTAATGTGTTTAATAATTATAGGACATGTTAAGATATAAAATATGTTAAATGTTTTAGAGAAAAAATGAGCCACAATTATAAGTGAGTAAAGAAAAGTTATTTATAATAGATTGAGAATCAATGATTGGATCCAAGATCTAAATTTTTAGGGGAGTTGTGATATCTTAAAAAGTATTCTAAGACTCATCCTAAAATAAAGAATTTAATATTTTTTTGAGATGTGATTTGGTATCAATTGCATTATCCATTGGAAGCACTATAAAACAGGTGGTTAAATGTGTACATGCTAATATTCTTCTTGATAATTTTATTTAGACCACACATTTTTTATTTATAAATTTAAAGAAAAAACATACTTGATCAGCCATTTTTATTCATGAGTTATCTAGAAATCTATAGTTTTGTTTACAAAAACACATATTTTTTGAACCAGGATAAGGCTTAATAGGGTTAGAGGATTTATGGAAATCTCAAGTGGAAATTGGTAAATACACACAATGAATCTCTTGAGACGTTTTAGAATTCTGATAAAGTAAATTTTGAAATTGGGAAGTCCAAAAAATTTAATTCAATAACGGTAATTAGAGCATCTCACTAATCAACATGTGGTTGATTATAAAGGTTGTAGGTGAAATAACCTAATGGGGTGGGGGGATGAAAAAGGAATTAAGAAGTTACCCCTATCATAAAAGGTTTAGTTTTTTATCAAGGGGAAACCCATGTTATTTTCTAAATACAATGGGGCATTTTTTCTATATTGTTATTTCTTCCAACACATTTAGGGGTAGACAATTTTGGGAGAAGTGAAAAGAGATGCCCCAATTTTTAGGGAGGATTTTATGATGGTATTTAGAAACCCATTATGAAGGGGGACATTTTTACTTTATATTTAATTTAAAATAAGGAGATAAGTTTTGAAATGGAATGTTTTCCTCATATTGTCAACAAAATCTTAATAGAGAGACAATTGGAACCCCTCTAAGTTGAGTTGTCTTTGTTGACAGAAATTTGTATTTTTCAATAAGTTTTATTGAAAATAAATATTGATGACTAGATATTGTGGTGGAGAGAAGTTAGATTTATTGAAACGAAGTGGTTTGTTGATAAAATAAAATATGGAGGTGTAAAAGAATTCATTAATGAGCCTACATGGTTTATAGTAAAAATTATGTGTTGGTGGAATCTTAGAGAATGTGAGGTTCAAGTCATGCCATATGACATGAAATTTTGTGATGGAGGTTCCTAAAATGTGAAACATAGAATTTTGATTCCCTGGTAGTCTCTCTAGTGGAGTTATAGTTCACCTAAGAAAAGTAAGGAAGACCAACTATGGGTTTTCAGTGACTGTTGTTAGGAAGATACACATTTTTAAATACATGAATACTTGTGATGGACAAAATTGCAAAAAATGGTACCACACCATATTAGAGGTTGTTTTTCATTCGAAACAGATAGTGTTTTTCATAATAATGTAGAACATGGAGTTTCATATTGGATTTTCACTATTTAGAATCAAGGAACCAAAAAGTGGTGTTGAGAAAGTCATAATAGAATAAATTGAATTGAGTCATTGAATAATAACTTCACTCTACGGTGACAATATTTTGGGCATTCCATTAGGTGTTTTTAGTTAAATATCCACCTATATGAAATAGTGGTCCTAAAAAGAATTGCAGTGACAAAATCCCCCACATAGTCCTTATACCAAACATGATTGGTTGGAAACTAGTTTCATATGAACTAACTAGAGGGACAATCTATATCTTCCACTTAATATAAAACATCCCATAACTAATAAAAGAACTAAGATATATCACAATGATCCAAGTATAACAAACATGACACAACCATAACTACCCTCTTGAATAAAATATAATGATATAAATTTCCACACATCACATACACCAAAGACATGCACAAGAACATTCTCACACAAGGTGATACTAAAAGAATCTGATAGTGATCACAAACCCACACAAGGTGTAAGAAACAAGTGGAAATCAAGGGTTTTCTCACAACATTTAAATAAAAAAAGTTCCAACTTGGTCTTTATCACCAAAACATAGATCAAAATACCAAGCCCATTTTCTCATTCCATAGACTAATTTCTAAACACCTTTTGAAATATCATTGAAAACAAAAATCATTTAGAACATTTTGAATTCAACCTCACACAAGGGGTGTATTATATGAAAATCCAAAACATATCTAGGGTAATTTATTTTCCATTAAAATTTTCAGAAATTTCAACTTAAAAAAATTTAAGAGGTTCAATGAAATAATCTATTTAATTTAAAATGATTCAAAGATACGATTAGAAAAGGGTACTCCCCTTTGAAATCCAAAACATTTCCAAAGGGTCAACAATTTTACATCAAACTGTTGAACAAAATACATCAAGGAATTAAAAATTTCACATAAAACCATTGAATAAAATCAATCATGGGATTTACAAAAGGGGTAAAAAAGACACACAACTCAAATCACAATTTGAAATACACAAATTAACCCCTTTTTTGATCAATTTTGAGTTCAACACATAAATTTAAGAATATATTCCATTTAAAACCATGGTTCAATCATAGAAAACCTAAACCAAGTCAAAATACTTTTAATGACATGGGAATGATTTCAAAAATCATTTCTACAATTCATGGATTCTTAGAATCATTAAATATTTCAACACAAATGTGAAAAAAATGATATTTCAAATAAAAACCACTTATTATTAGCCCAAAATATAAATAAATGGTTTGCAAACACCACAAGGTTATAAAATATAACAACACTTTTATAATAGGTAAATTTAGAATCAGAATTCAATCTTAGAATTCCAAAATGAAACAATTACATAGTAACACCAATCTCAAAGAGAAGATAACGAAGTCAAAGCACCATAAAACATGTAACCTTGAATGAAGATAACACCCATGGTTTAAAAGATTATATCTAATACCCCTGTACACTAATATCCCTATCATTATACCCAACCAAAACCATGAAATTAGGCCACATAAAAACTATGTATCATGGGGGAAGACCAAACTATGAGATAAGTGAGGGAGTAAGGAAAAAGAGAGGGGTATAGGAGAAACTAACCTTAAATTTCTTGAAAAAAAAAAATGGAAGGGAAACAATAAAGATGAGGAAGGTGGTGGATATCCTCCAAGCCCCCTAGGGATTTTATGATGTAAATGGGGAGAAGAGTGTGTGAAAAACCCATAAAAATAAATAAGATAATTTTAAAAAAAAAAATACAATTTAAAATTTCAGGCAAGATGCATGGTTTTCCAAACCATTTTCCAATTATACATTTTCCACTACCATGTCTAGGCACCACATCACATGGTTTACCCTGACAGAATTCATGGTTTGGAAAAATAGTGCACATTATCCAAGAGCCACTCAAATATTCACACGACCTCTTAGAGTTCCATACATGGTTTGACAAGATGTGTGGAATCTGTTATCAACAGACCTATTAAAAAATAGGTCCAAACTACATTCTTGTCACATGGTTTGACAAACCATGTGAAAGTCATGTTCTACACCACATGCACACCATGTAACCAAAAAAGATTCTCCCATGGGCCAAAAGGTTTTGATATAACCATGCACAACCCGTACAATCATACATTTCACATTACAAAATGATTTGAGAAGCCCCTCATTAAAGGAGGCCACATAGTTTCCCTCTAACCATGATCCCTAATCTCATATAGAAGGAAAAAATAAAATAAAAAAATTTTGAGTTGGAACTCTATAGAAACTCAAAACATGCATCCACTTAACTAAATAGTACCAAAAAAAGAACATTGTGACATGTTGGGTGTAAAAATCATGATATACTATTAGAAAAGGGTTTATTGAAACTTACAAAATAGTGGAATTATGAAATATTGAATATAAAAAAAATAGAATATGAAGGAGTTTTATGCCTCATGAATGAACTTATAGAAGAATAAAAGTAGTAATGTACCATTTTATAAGATCTGAATTCCATGAAAATTATGTAAATTTTTTGGAAGATAATAAATGAATTATAAATTTTTTTAGATTGTTAAAGGATTTGTAGTGAGGAAGAGTTCATAGACTATGAATAAGTATCCAATGGGACATTATCAGAGCATTGACATACATTTAAGGATTAAATAAACACAAGTTATGCTGCTAAAGGGACCTAATGGTGATCCTTTCTAGAGAAGTGATGGAAGGGAAGAATGTTTGAGAGAGTAACCCTAGAAAAGTATAGAGATGTTCCTAAACATGTAAAGGGAGTAACACCATTTATAAGTGTCCAAGCCTAAACCCCCATTTATGTTTTGATAGATTTATTGATTTAGTGAATCAAAACATTTTCAATAACATTATCTTGTACTATCCCATATATTTGAACCAATTAAATACTATCTATGTCCAATTTACTTTTTGAATTCACACCCAAAAGGGGTCAAAAAACAAGGGACTAGCAGGTATGAGAGGCCAATATACATTAGGGTAGTGAGACATAAAATGGAAAAGTGTTTAAATTAGTTAAGAATTGAATACAATGATTCACCCACCCATCCTCAAGGTATATCGAACTCTAAGACCCTTTATTTAATAAAATTGTTCCACATGAAATGCCAATTTTCCACAATGTAAGGTTGACTAATTATTTAGTGGAAAAAATTTTATTGTTCGAAAATCATTTTCAATATGAGACTTTGACAACTACAAGGAAATATTCTTATGTGCTCCCAAATTTGAGATAGATATTAGTGGTTATCAAGGGTATCTTAGGTATATATATGAAAACATAATAATAGAGTTTTAGTTAAGAGGATCAACAAATATATCTCATCTAGGGAAGATATACAACAACCCATATTTTATAAATGTTTTGAGAAGTTTCTTGGAAAATAATTTAGGGGAAATATGAAATGTTTTACATGTGGAAAGTAGGAAAATCAAGAAAATTAATGTCAAATGTACATAAATAAGACAACTAATTTGAATAAATGAAGTATTTATCCAATTAATACTCCATCCACAGTCCAAAATTTTAACTTCATGTAATATGAAAACTGTAAAAGTATATGTTTAAAGACAATGGTTTTAAAGGATAACAAATGAAAATAACCACCAAGGGAAAAATAGAATGAATAATATTATTCTATCACTACTAACAAAGTGGATCATGAAAATAACGTGGTGATATATACACATGTTATTAATTCAATAATATTGAATTTACTGTTTTATTCTTGTTTAAACCATCCATTCATATCTTTCACTTTTAGAAAAAATATTTAAACACAATATTGTGATATAAATAATCAGTTATTAGTGAAAATATAATGTGGTGAAATTTTTACATCTCATGTATATAACTCTTCCCTAGTTAACATTTTATGAATGAATTTATTAGAAAATAATTTTATTCTCTATATTTTGAAATTTATTTTTATTCTTGGAATTAATTGAATTTAATTATATAGATCCAACATCATCTTTTATGGGATGGAAATCACTTTTCATAACCAAAATAATTCTTGAATTCTATAAAAGTTCAAAGAGGATGATGATTCTTATTTATAAAATCTTTCTTAATCATAGATATTGTTCACTTATGAGAATTAATATCAAGATAAAATGTTCATGAAAATGAATATGATCACCATTGAAGACATTAACATTGTGAGAGAATATGTAAAATTTTCCCTCGAAAAGTAGCCTAACATTCCTCCCAATCTAGAGGTTACATTCACTATTAAAGCTATACCTGGAGATCTATCCATATCAGAAGTCCATGTAAAATATAACCTATTGAACTAAATTAACTAAAGAATATACTAAAATAATATATATAAAATGGTTTCATATTCCAAACTCCTTCACCATGGAGTTAACCAGATCACTTTTCTAAGAATAAGGATGAGTTAATATGTATCACCATTGGTTATAGTGAAATCAATAGGATAATTATATGAACATATATCCCCTTCTGTAGATTGCTGATTTTTTCTATTAGACATATGGGACTCAATAATTATCTATGGAGGAACTTTGATCTATATATCATCAATAAACAGTGAAGGAGGATTTTTCCAAGACTGCTTTGCATAAAATCTATAGAAACTATTAGATTATAGTATATCATTCTGACTCATAAAATCTCGGATATTTTTCATGTACCTAATTATGGATTTGAAAAATTACCTTGAAATTTTTGTTGCTGTCCTTATAGATGAACTTATTATATAATAAAAAATATAGGAATAACATGATGATAATTTTAGTATTTCACTAAATAATTTGAGAAAGTAGAAGTTATATTCAATGTGAAATAAATACTAGTTTTATAGAGTTAATCTAATATTATAAGGGTATTATATTTCAAGAAAAGAGATTTTTATAGATCCTTAAAAATCAAAGGGGATTGGTTAATTTCCTATTTCATGATGTGTAATAGAGTTTTTTAATTTCCTCATAATGGATTCATGAAATCGATGAATTTTAAAGAAATTAAATCAATTTTAATACTATTAAACCAAGATAAATCAATGAGTGTAATGATATTTTAGTATAGTGAATGTGAAGATAGATTTTTATAGATAATTATATGGCTACTAAAATTATTTTCAGTCTAACGAAACTTTTACAAGAAATTATTTTTCATATACTCTTATAATTAAAATATGGTATTTGGTTGTGTCCTTGGGAATTATAAAAAAGTGATAGAATATTCCTTAATTAATATTATGATTCATGAGAAAAACTATACAATAAATGATATATAGTTGTACATAGTAATATTTTAAATGAGTATTTGGAGTAATTTTCTATATATAATGAAATATTATATATATCGTGATTATTAGAGCATGAAGTATATATTTAAACAAAATAATCTCATCATAAACCAATGATAATGGTTTGAGCTAGTCAAAGAATATTTTTTTCAATCTATTAACATCTTAGGAAGGATAATAACATGGCATATTATCCAAGTAGAAAAGATCCAACCACCATATGTGAAGGATCCAATTTTTTAAACATGAAATGAATGGAAATAGTATTTGTAAGGAAAGAGAAAACAAACTACCGTGTTCAAATGATCAATCAACCTTATATTAAAGAGAGAATTATGAATTCAGAATGGATTATGAGGATATAAAAAATAAGGTCTATGGCCTAATCATGTGGAAAGAAATAGAATTTAACACTGATGAAGAAATGGTTTTGAATTTTTGGACATGATGATGTGTACCATCAAATATTGAGATAAAGAATGAGATATTAATAGATTCTCATAGCTCAAAATTAATCAACCTAGGAAGATCAATGATACATATATATCTCTAATAGAACTACTAATTAAATAATATAAAGATAGATATTTCTAAATGTACCATAATTTTATTACTATGCCAGTAAGAGAAGATAGAAAAGTAAACATATAAGGGGATGATGTAGCTATTTCCCATATCTACATGGAAATGTGAGAACATCATTATTGATTTTGCAGTATTTCTTTTGATTATATCCAAAGGAAATAATTCCTCGTGGGTTGTGTTGGGGGATCTCATAAATACTTTTCATTTCATTTTTATTTGAGAGTACTTCTGTAACATCCCGGATAAATGAATAATATGACATCTTCATATTTATTAATATTTGTGAATTAAATAATAATTTTACTTTAAATGGGTTTCTATTTTCAATAGCGTACCTGATACGCAACAATGAGTTTCTTTGAAATCTTACGTTGCACACCAATAATATAATATTATTATTTTAAATGGTAGTTAGCTTCTATCCATTGTATTGGCAAGAATGAACAAAAATAACTACAATATGATTATACATGTTTGTTAAATTTATTTACATTTATCCAATAAAAGTTGGAGGCTTAAAATGTGAATGAATCAGATTTTAAGCACAATTTACATTAAAAGGTCGACTTACCACCTTTTAATGGAGAAACCTCTTTAAATATAGTTTTGGTTACTTTAATAAATTCTAATTGACCAAATAAAATCCTTCTTTATAATGGGGACACCAAATTTTACTTTGGGTAAATGTTTTGGTAATTTTCGGATAAAGTCCATTTTTAATGAATAGTGAAAAATATTGTATTTTAATTCAAAAGTGCCTTTTAAATAATTTATTTATATGGTTATATTATCTTTTTAATTGGTTTTAAAGTGAAATTAAAATATATTTTTACCATTTAATCCAATGTTGGTCATTGGAATTAATTTCACTTTGAAATTGGACATAAACAAGAATCAATCTTTTGATAGTTATTATTTCTTAAAAACATTCTATTTTTTTTGATAACGAGAATTAATTTTTAAATTAATTAATTCCACTTATATGTTTTGAATTTTTCAAAATAAACATCATTTATTTATTCAGAATATAAAATATAGCTTAGGCTGAATTTTTGGTATTTTTCTGAAAAACTTCAATTTTTGATGAATAGTGAAATCACTTAGTAGTTGTTAAAGAATACTGAATTTTTCATTTAAATGAAATTTTACCACTTATGTAAATTGAATTTTAAAAATATGACATATATGGTTGTCATAAAGAAGTAAAATGTGGTTCATTAAGATGAAAATAACATTTTTTGAATAGTAACTTTTGACTTTTATTTACCGCGGTTAAAGGTAAATATGGTAATTCAAGGTAAAAAGAATATTATAATAATTAAAAATTACCTTAAAACTTGTCCAAAAAATATTGGTTGAGTCATTAACGATCATGATAATCTTTGGGTCGATTTTGGGACCCCATTGAGCCTCTTGGGAGTGAAAATGAAAATTTAGATTAATTAACTTAAAGTAAAGGCAAAAATGACAAATGAAAATGTATTTTAGTAAATTAATTATTACAAGGGGTTATATAAATTATCTTTTTGATTATAAATATTAATTTGAAATCTAAAAAGATTGCATATATCATGGTATTTCTTTTATAATTTTTAGACATCAAATAAATTAAATTATTTATGAAAAAATACTGATGCAGTATTTACCTCATTAATAAATGATTTAAATAAATTAGATTATGATGGTTAAAATGTTATCCAAAACATGTCCAATTTTTATTGGATGAACTTATTTAAAATATTTGTCATCTTATATTCGACCTTAATAATTTTTGGACCTTTTGAAACCGAATATATGTTTATAATAAAATAATGTTTTCACACTTTCCTAAAGAGCCCCTCCTCCCCCTTATAAAAGAAGACCACTTCTAACCAATTCCTCAAACCTCTAAAGCCATTTTTCTCATCCATACTCTGCCCAATTAAGCTCCCTACATCCCTATCCTCCTCCTAGAAGCCTTACCTTAGGAAGATGGCACTTCAAGAAGTCCTTTGGTTCAAACCAAAGGGAGTTACCCAAATTAAAGGTAACCGTTTCTCTTAAATTGTTTTATTTTATTTTACTTATCCAACCCCTAAAATATTTTTATTAATTTATTTTGTAACAACAACAGTATCCTTAATATACTAGGATGTTTTTATGAGAAGTATTCGAACTACACTTACAGACACCTCCATCTAATGGATGAAGAACATAATGTTTTTGTGGATGGAAAACTAACGCCTCATGAAAGGATGATTGTTCAAATATCTTCAACCGCCTCTCATGGAGGCCATTATGATGGTACTATATTTATAAATGATATATATTATGTTTATGTTTTCTTTATGCTTCTGTATTTTCCATTTATATCATGCATTTATGGTTTCCATTTTGGGTAAACGTGATAATCTCATTAGAGGAAGTGCGGACTACCGCCCCCTCAATGTGATGTGACTTGTTCATACCATATGTGGTACATATAGAGGATATATTTAAGGATATTATATATGATACAGTACTATAATTATAATTATAATATTTGTCATTATGTTTTAATTCCATTAAATATGAAATAGAAATTGAAGTAGCGTTCATGCGTACGTACGACTTAACGTCTCCATGAACGGTGCATTTCATTTATTACCTCTAAATATAATGTAATATTATAATTACATGTATATGATGGATATATATGATATATATATATGATATCCAAATCATGAATATAATTTTGGATATAATGAACCTTTGACCACATGAACAACATGTAATTATAAGAAGTCCATTTTTGACTCAAGTACGAAATATCGACAAAACGAACATTTTTAAATTAAATGATTATATAATGTTTATAACATGGTAATAAGTGATATAGAAAGGAATAATAAACTTGAAAAATGTTCTTCAGCAGGTAGAAATTAACTTTAGTTTATTATTCAGGAGATTAAAGAATGATCGAGTCAAGTCAGACACGAGGTAAGGGATTTCTAATCTCACTTTTAATTCTGTGAGATTTCCATTGTTCGCCACTTATTTATTGAATGTGGTGTATTTTGTACTGCCTTTTGATATATATTATCATTATTATCATTATATTCATGGTATTCTGTGATTCATTTGGTGGTTATTAACTTTGGGTTATACGACTCAGTTGATTACAAAGTGGTAAAGGGTTTCATCTCACTTTTTATTCCCGTGAGATTCATGCTTTATTTGCCACGATTTCCTTTTGTGTGGTTTATGTACTGCCCATGATTGTACTCTTTGTGTAATATACTTTCATTTATGAGTATTTACATCTTCATTGTATGATCCTTCTTTCATGTGGCATATGTTTTGTACATTACCAAATCGGTAAGGGAACCTTTCACCCTCCTCTTTCTAAAAGACTTATTTTTTTTGCCTTTTAATTTACATCTTATTATGCTGGGATATGTTCTTAAATATCCTTATAGATGTAAACATTATGTCCAAGTGATGAGATACCCTTTTTATCTCATCAACTAATTTTCTGAATTTTCAAGTGACGCCGTTAGGCTGCTGAATTTTTACAAGGGAACTTCTTAACCCAATTTATATTCTTTGGGTTCAACTTGTTTTTCTTGAATATGTCATCTTATGAATATGTGTGAATGACCTATGATTGTTTTACACTTATTATCCACTTATATTGGGTGTATTTATATTTTTCACACATAATTATGTGATTGATTTATCCTTAATTTAAGGATACCGTCTTCATAAGAGATTTCATCTCAATTTACTTTTCCATTGAGACATCATTGTTGTTATGCACCAATTAAAAATTATATGATGTATATACTGTCCTTTGTCATATTATATCACAAATCCCTTTATTCTCGTGATATTATAAAGTTCAGACTAATTGTTATTCCAAAATTATTTTTATTCAAGAGTCTCTCATTTTGTTAAAAACTATTTAACAAAAATGTCATTTTTTAAATGTTTTAAATATTTATTATTCTAAATATTTATCATTAATGTCCATGTTTTAAAAATGGGTTTGTGTATTTCATTATATGTACATTAATGTTTTAAAATTATAATTTTATTAAAAGCTTCAAAGTGGTATGGGACACTTTTATTCAAAAATATCTTTTTAAATGGTTTATGAAAATGGATTGATTATTTCAATATCTTGAAATTACTTATTGTGATTGAAAATGAAATGTTATTAGTGAAATGTTTATATTTGAAATATTTTATGTGTTATAATGGTAGTTGGACATTTGACGGGTGGTTACGTGATAAACCATATGACGGGTGGTTCCATGAATACCAGGATGGGTGGTTATGTTATAACCTCCAATGCATTAGGAATGGAAGTCGGCCGTATGGTTATTCCATTTAGTGATATGCGTGGAAGTCGACTGCATGGTTATTCCATTTAAGTATATTTATATCCCAAGTTACCTTTATATGTTATGTGTTATTTATATGGGTTGTATGGTAATATTTTGGTTACAAAAGGGCAAGTAATGATCTTTTATTCAGTGAAGAGTGTTTACTACTTCATAAAGGTGAAATGTATTACTTATGTTAAAGTATTCATGGGTTACTTTTTGTTTTGAAAAAATAACAGTTTTACTTCTTTGTGTATCCCTTTCTGATATTTTTATGCTTATCCCAAGTTTTTAAATGTTTTCATAGGACTTGAAGATGAATAGGGTCAAGGATGGGATCAAGGAAAAGTCATGATGTCTTAAACATGAAACTAGACATATTTCTTTTTAAGAGTTTTTATTTTATGAAAAAATGGAAACTGTGTAGAAGTGTCTACTTTGTAATATTTTGAGATGTAATAGTTATTCCTAATAATATAAAACTCTAAACCTGAAAATATCCTCAATGTGAATTATTCATTTAATTAAATATTATGAAATTTTTTAAGGCTGGGTCCTTATAGTTGGTATTAGAGGTCGGTTTAGATAAATTCAGATTTTAGGGTGTTATCTAAAAATAAGTGAAATAACCATAATAGTTATCATATTAGAAAGAGTCGTAGTTATTATGAATGAGTTTAAGATGACATGAATAAGTATTTACCCTCCTCATAAGATATTATTTGATGATTTTACTGATATACTCACACTAACTTTTTTTGTTTTAGTAAATGGCTGGATCTAGCAGGCACCAAAGTAACAGTGGATGTGAAGAAAACTATGACAGTTTTCTGAACGACCAACTAAATGAAATGAGAGATGCAATGAGAACTCTTGTGGTTATTCTCAACCAACTATCTGGAGTCAATATTGAAAACATGAACCTTGGTGATTTTTATAAGGCATCGTATATGCGAGAAAAAAATCCATACAGAATTTTAGGTAATAATCATAAAGGTAAGTATGTTCAAAAACCTATGTGTCTAGGATGTGGAAATAAACACATAGGAAAATTCATTAAAGGGATGGGAAGATGTTATATATGTATGAATGAAGGTCATAATGCAAGAAACTGTCATGGAAAATGGAAGCATCCAGTTGACTCTAGGAAAGGGAAAGAAGTTAATTCAGAGGGATCAAATGAATGTTTTAAATGTGGTGTGCATGGTCATTATAAAAACAGGTTCCCTACGAAGATGTTTCAGGAATAGGATCACCAGGATCGTACAAATAATTTTTTACCAATACCTAATGCCATTCAGATTGAGGTTGAAGAAACTGACAATGACCAATGAAAGGTATGGATTATTTCTTAACATTTTTGATATTATTTAATCTTAGGATATGATTCATGATTCTATTTGTAGGAAAGAAGTATTTCATAATAAGTTTAAAATGAATGGTTAATGGATCATGAAGAATGTTGAATGAGTAAGAAGTCAACTTATAAGGGATTCAAGAGTTATGGTAGATTTTATGATGGTGAAATGCTTAAAAGTATTAAGGCTCTTTTGATGACGGGAATTACATTAGAAGACTTTTTATAGTATGTGTAACCCTAATGTTTGATATATAAAAATTTTATTCAAGGAATAATTGTCTTTTCTTTTGTGGATATAGTTATAAAGAACCATTTGGGTTTATATGATCCTTGAATTTGAGGAAATTATAGGTTAATACATTATTGGGATGAAAAATGAAAGTTATTATAAAACCATCATGGTTAAAATATGCTATGGTTATTTTTGATAAATTTATATCATTTTGGTAATGTTATAAAATTATATAGTTTTTGAAAAAGGGACGACATGTAGACCGTGTGGCAACCTGTCGCGTTGGACGAAGCTGCAGGAATCGAACCCACAACTAAAGTGCAACTGCTATTTATCACCTACCACTGAACTACGTGAAGTCCCTGGTTATTTTGACTAATTATTCTTAGTTATATGATTTTATGAATTAAGAAAAGTTGATCTTGGGTTATCTATGGAAATGATTAACCTATCAGGGAGGATATGTGATTAGGTTAATTACTTTTTAATATGAGACTTTAAGAGTAACTGATGTTATTTGGAGATAAATGTTAAGATTTATCTTGGAAGAATATGGGATTAAATCCTTCGAAGATTTGGGTTTAAATCTTATTTTGGATTACTTTGAAGAATTTTATAGATAGCTATTTATTGAATAGTATTTGATGAACTTTGGGGTTTGTTGGACAAATTTTGGAGATTAAGAGTAGTTTTTCTTTTTGTAAAAGATTATCCTTTTTTGGGGATTATCTGATCTCGCACAAACCATTTTAGTTTTGGTTATGGTATAAAGACATGGGAAATATATAGTTCATATTTTGTGGATTATGTGATTCTCTCGAAGTTGATTATAGCGCACTTAATGTGAAAAAAGGTAATTCTGAATACTCATCGTTTGGAGAAAATATAAGTTTTTGTTAGAAATCTAGTAAAATATGAATGTCTACATGACAAGTAAGTATATTTCCTTAGGTTTTTAGTTAAGCTCATAAATAAATTCCTCAATTAAAAGTAACATAAAACAAAAACCTTGTCTGTTAACTTTTCCTACTGGGGAATCAAAGACTGTTTAACCCATCACAAGTTTGTGAATTTCCGGTGGTTAACTTTCTCCTAAACATGTTTTCTATCACTCTCCATCAGAACATGAAGGTTTGTTTTCTCCTTCATATCCATGTTTTCATGGAGTCATAGTATCTGTTTTCTAGGGTAACCAGTGTACTTCACTTCCTTTATTTTAATGTGATAGTTTTATTGACTCTTTTTTTGTTGAGGGGCTTTCAATGAAGTTCTTGATCCCAATTTTTAAATTGCGAGGACACAATTCCCAAAAGGGGGGAAGGATGTAACATCCCAGATAAATGAAGAATATGAAATATTCATATTTATTAATATTTCTGAATTAAATATTAATTTTACTTTAAATGGGTTTCTATGTTCGATAGCGTACCTGATACGCAACAACGGGTTTCTTTGAAATCTTACGTTGCACACTAATAATATAATATTATTATTTTAAATAGTAGTTAACTTCTAGAAATTGTATTGGAGAGAATGAAAAAAACTAACTACAATATTATTATACATTTTTGTTAAATGTATTTACATTTATCCAATAAAATTTAGTGGCTTCAAATGTGAATGAATCTAATTTTATGCATAATTTACATTAAAAGGTCGATTTTCCGCCTTTTAATGGAGAACCCTCTGTAAATATAGTTTTGGTCACTTTAATACATTCTAATTGACCAAATGAAATCCTTATTTAGAATGGGGACATCAAATTTTACTTTGGGTAATTTTTTTGGTATTTTTCTGATAAAGTTCATCTTTAATGAATAGTGAAAAATATTGTCTTTTAATTCAAAAGTGACTTTTAAGCTAATTTATTTATATGGTTATATTATATTCTTAATTAGTTTTAAAGTGAAATTAAAATATATTTTCACCATTTAATCCAATGTTAGTCATTGGAATTAATTTAACTTTGAAATTGGACATAAACAAGTATCAATCTTTTGATAGTTATTATTTCTTAAAAACACGCTATTTGTTTTGATAACGGGAATTTATTTTTAAATTAATTAATTCCACTTATATGTTTTCAATTTTTCAAAATAAACATCATTTTTTTAATCTGAATATCAAATATATCTTAGGCTTATTTTTTGGTATTTTTCTGAAAAACATCAATTTTTGATGAATAATGAAATCACTTAGTAGTAGTTAAAAAACTGAATTTTTCATTTAAATGAAATTTTACCACTTCTGTGAATTGAATTTAGAAACTCCGACATACATGGTTTTCATAAAGATGTAAAATGTGGTTATTAAGATGAAAATAATTTTTTTGGTGAATAGTAACGTTTGACTTTTATTTACCGCGGTTAAAGGTAAATATGGCAATTTAAGGAAAAAAAATATTATAATAATTCAAAATTACCTTAACACTTTTCCCAACCATATTGGTTGAGTCATTAACGACCATGAGCATCTTTGGGTCGATTTTGGGACCCCATTGAGCCACTTGGGGGTGAAAATGACAATTTAGATTAATTAACTTAATGTAAAGGAAAAAAAGAAAAAAGAAAAAATCTTTTAGTGAATTAATTTTTACAAGGGGTTATATATATTATCTTTTCAACCATAAATATGAATTGGAAAGATAAAACTTTTTCCTACATCATGGTATTTTTTTTAAAATTTTTTGACATCAAATAATTTAAATTATTTATGACAAAATACTGATGCAGTATTTACCTCATTAATAAATGATTTAAATAAATAAGATTATAATGATTAAAACATTATAAAAAACATGTCCAATTCTGATTTGATGAATTTATTTCGAATATGAGTTATCTTAAATTCGGCCTTAATTATTGTTGGACATTTTGAAACTGAATATATGTTTATAATAAAATAATGTTTTCACACTTTCCTAAAGAGCCCCTCCCCCCCTTATAAAAGGAGACCACTTCGAACCAATTCCTCGCACCTCTAAAGCCATTTGGATAGTCCAAACTCTGCCCAATTAATCTCCCTACATCCCTATCCTACTCCTAGAATCCTTACCTTAGTCAGAAGGCACATCAAGAAGTCCTTTGGTTCAAACCAAAGGGAGTTACCCAAATTAAAGGTAACAGTTTCTCTTAAATTGTTTTATTTTATTTTACTTATCCAACCCATAAACTCTTTTTATTCCTTTATTTTGTAACAAAAACATTATCCTCAATATACTAGTATGTTTTTATGAGAAATACTTGAACTAAAATTACACACACCTCCATCTAATGGATGAAGAACATAATGTTTCTGTGGATGGAAAACTAACGCCTCACGAAAGGATGATTGTCCAAATATCTCCAACCGCCTCTCATGGTGGGAATTATTATAGAACTATATTTATATATGATATATATTATGTTTATGTTTTCTTTATGATTCTGTATTTTCAATTTATAGCATGCCTTTATGGTTTCCATTATGGGTAAATGCGATAATCTCATTAGAGGAAGTGCAGACTACAGCACCCTCAAAGTGATATGAATTGTTCATACCATATGTGGTATGTATAAAGGATATATTTAATGATATTATATATGATAAAGTACTGGAATTATAATACCACTATGTATCGTTATGTTCTATTTTCATTAAATATGAAATAGAAATGGAAGTCGCGTTCATGCGTATGTACGACTTACCATCTCCATGAACGGCGCATTTCATTTCTTACCTCTAAATGTTATGTACAATTATAAATACTTGTATATGATGGATATATATGATATATATATGATATCCAAATCATGAATATAATTCAGGATATAATGAACCTTTGACCACATGAACAACATGTAATTATAAGAAGTCCATTTTTGGCTCAAGTACCAAATATCGACAAAACGAACATTATTAACTTAAATGATTACATAATGTTTATAACAAGGTAATAAGTGATATAAAAAGGAATAATAAACTTTAAAAAGTTTATTAATCAAGTATAAATTAACTTTAGTTTATTATTCAGGAGATTAAAGAACGATCGAGTCAAGTCGGACACGAGGTAAGGTATTTCTAATCTCACTTTTAATTCCGCGATATTTCCATTGTTCGCCACTTATTTATTGCATGTGGTGTATTGTGTACTGCCTTTTGATATATATTATCATGATTATACTTATATTAATGGTATTATGTGATTCATTTTGTGGTTATTAACTTTGGTTCATACGACTCTGTTGATTACAACGTGGTAAAGGGTTTTATCTCACTTTTTATTCCCATGAGATTCATGCTATATTGGCCACTATTTCATTTTGTGTGGTGTATTTACTGACCATTAATGTAATATTTATCTAATATAATTTCATTTATGAGTATTTAATTCTTCATTGTATGATTCTTCTTTCATGTGGCATATGTTTTGTACGTTACCAAATCGGTAAAGGAACCTTTCACCCTCCTCTTTTTAAAAGAATTATTTTGTTTTGTCTTTTAATTTATATCTTATTATGCTGGGATATGTTCCTTAATATCCTCATTGATGTAAAAATTTTGTACAAGTTATGAGATATCCTTTTTATCTCATCAACTCATTTTCTGAATTTCAAAGTGACGCCATTAGGCTGCTGAATTTTTACAAGAGAACTTCTTAACCCAATTTCTATTCTTTGGGTTCAACATGTTCTTCTTGAATATGTAATCTTATGAATATGTGTGAATGAACTATTATTGTTTTAAACATAATATACACTTATATTGGGTTTATTTATATTTTCTACACATAATTATGTGATTGATTTATCCTTAATTTAAGGATACCGTCTTTATAAGGGATTTCATCTCAATTTACTTTTCCATTGAGACTTCATTGTTGTTATGCACCAATTCACTATTATATGGTGTATATACTGTCCTTTTTCATATTATATCATTAATCCCTTTATTATGATGATATTATAAATTTCATATTAATTTTTATTCCGCAATAATCTGTATTCAAGAGTATCTCATTTTGTTAAAAACTCTTTAACAAAAATATCATTTTTTAAATGTTTTAAAGATTTATTATTCTAAATATTTATCTTTAATTTACACGTTTTAAAAATGGTTTTGAGTATTTATTTATATGGACATTAATGTTTTAAAATTATAATTCCATTAAAACTTCAAAGTGGTATGGGACACTTTGATTCAAATATATCTTTTTATATGGTTTATGTAAATGGATTGATTATTTCAATATCTTGAAATTACTTATTGTGACTGAAAATGAAATGTTATTAGTGAAATGTTTATATTTGAAATATTTTATGTCTTATAATGGTACTTGGAAATTTTATGGGTGGTTACGTGATGAACCATATGACGGGTGGTTCCGTGAATACCAAGACTAGTGGTTACGTTATAACCTCTAATGCATTGGGTATAGAAGTCGGCCGTATGGCTATTCCATTTAGTGTTATGTGTGGAAGTTGACCGTATGGTTATTACATTTAAGTATGTTTATGTCCCAAGTTACCTTTATATGTTATGTGTTCTTTATATGGGTTTTATGGTAATTTTTTTGTTACAAAAGGGTAAGTAATGATCTTTTTTTCAAAGAAGAGTATTTACTACTTCATAAAGGTGAAAAGTATTACTTATGCAGAATTATTCATGGTTTACTTGTTGTTTTGAAAAACTAACAGTTTTACTTCTTTGTGTATCCCTTACTGAGATTTTTATGCTCATCCCAAGTTTTTAAATGTTTTCACAGGACTTAAAGATGAATAGGGTCAAGGATGGGATCAAGGAAAAGTCACGATGTCTTAAACATGGAACTAGACATGTTTCTTTTTAAGAGTTTTTATTTTATGAAGAAAATAGAAACTGTGTAGAAGTGTCTACTTTATAATCTAATGAGATTCAATAGTTATGTCCTAATTCTCTAAAACTCTAAACCTTAAAAGATCCTCAATGTGAATTATTCATTTAATTCAATATTATGCAATGTTTTAAGGCCGGTTCCTTATAACTGCTCACTCATTCAATATGGACTAATATAAATTAGATAATTTTTGATGTTGTATGGAACAACACTCTCATTTTTATCTGATTGGGATCTAAGGCTCACCTCAATGTTCTAAAAAATTCTTAAGCATGAATTTAATATAGAGTTGAACTTAAATATGGTCTATCACTACAAGGATAATGGCTAATCTGAGTGGATGATTCAATAACTTGAGGATATGATGAGATCATGCTCTATGAACATTAAAGGATGTTGTTATCAATATCTTCCATTAATAGAGTAATAATATAGATTTAATTTCAGTTAAAGGATCCACAAATCTCATTGTGATTACCTATCTAAAAAATAATTTAAAACCCTAATTTTTTGGGATAGAGTTGTATAAAATAATTTACTTGGACCTAAACTGGTTGAAGAAATGATATAGAATGTTCAATCCATTCACTAACATATCATAGAAGTATAGGTTCATCAGAAGAGCTATACTGACAGTCATCAATGAGACCTAGAGTTTGAATATCGAGAAACATTATTTCTATATATATCCCCTTTGAAGAGAGTCATGGGGTTTTGGAATAATGGAAATATAATTCCAAAAAACATTAGCCCAGTTCAAATTATTTATCTAAAAGGAGACATGGGTTATTGACTATTACTCCCTCCAAACATGTCTCAATTGCATTATGTGTTACATATATAACTCTTAAGTAAGTACACACCTAATCCCACACATGTATTAATCTTGAAGATGGTATAGTTGGACCATAATATCTTTTATGAGGAGCATCTAGTGAGAATATTAAAATTTAGAGAGATGGTTCCAGAAAAAAAGAAAACTTTCTATGTAAAATTACATTGGGGTAACCATAAGGGTGAAGAGGAAACATTAGAACCTGTGGAAATAATGAAATAAATTTACCCAGTTTTGTTTTCAACATAGCATGTGAAAAAAATATTTGAGGAAAAGTTTTTTAAAATAGAGTGGAATGTAGAAACCCATAATTTTATATATGAAATTTTCCATCTTTTTAAAAAAGTGACACATAATTAGTACAAAACACTTCAATATATTAATATCAATCATCACACTTAAATAATATTTTTTTATGAAATTTCAACCACAAAAAATTTCAATATTTTAACACAATGAAATAATTCTTGTATTTATTATGAAAACATATATATTTAATTTTCAAAGAAATATATTTTTATGATAAATATAGAAATTTAAATAAAATATTATATAAATTAAATGATAATCTAGTTTTATGAAATATAATGTAATTTTTCAGTGTGTCCCAAATATTATTATTACATACAATATATTATTTTAAATAAATACAAATTTTATTTAAAACATAAATTTATCATATAAAAAAAATTATTTTCATAGCATGATATTTATTTTTGTAATTAGTGTGTTAAATTTATATTATGGTGAATTTTTCAGATTTTTCTTGAAAATTTGATATTTAGTGAATAATAGAAATACATTTGTTAGATGTACTATACATTTTATTACATAATATAGATATAAACATAAAAACTTATAAGACCATTCTATCAACCATAGGTGTTTCCAAGGAGTAAGATAATGTAATTTTCAATAAAATATTTAATTTAGAAACCTATGTTAGAAATTTTGGAAGCAATGTTTAATTTTATTCTAATAAAAAACTATTTTTGTACGTCTTCATTTAATTTTATATTCACAATATTCCATTATGTTTTGGATTGGATTAAAATCAAATAACAATATTTATTTTATTGTAAACAAATAAATGGAATGGGAACCAATAATATTCATAATCATTGGACTCAATAATTATAAGTTCATTTTGGGATTAAAAATAAATTTTATTAAGAAATATTCATTTTATGTTAGGCATACATATACTAAATTTATTTTTTATAATCATTAGATATTTAATTAAATAAAATTAATTCAAATTCATAACTATCATAAAAAAATTTCGTAGAATGTTTAATTTAATTTTAAAGAATAAAATTAAGTTACTAATATAAAATTTAATCACTATAGTAAATGATAAAATGGTGTAAAAGTGTTAGATAAAGAGATAAATTAAAATAATATAAAAAATCAAAAATATAAATTGTTTAATGTGGAACTTCAAGACCCAATGGTATAAATATAGGCTTTGGCATCAATATTTTGATGTTGGATTTTTATAAATGGATATTATAATTAACATGGGAATCTATTAATGTCAGGTTTTTATAAAAAAATGTTAAAAGCTCTTTGGTATTAATTTTAACATTGGTTTTCATAAAAAAATGTAAAAAGTATTTACAAAAATTAATTTCATTTTTAATGAAAATTAATGATAAAGGTCACAAAAAAATTTTAACTTGGCGTTTTCTTAAAACCGACATTAAAATTCAAACTATTTAACATTGATTTTTAAGAATTCTAATATTAAAGTGAATTTAAAAAAATATTTCATTTTTTTCAATAAAATAAATATTAAATGCTTTTAAAAAAATATACATACAACTAGATTCATAATTTTTATTTCCTACCCAAAACCCTCTTTCTCGGCTGAATCTCGACTAATGATGGCATCTAATGACTTCAATGACCCTTAATAGACTTAAAATATCTCCTACAGTATATTTTCATACTATTTTAATGTTATTTTTCTTGAATCTTTCATCTTTCATTCTTATTTCGCGAACCTTGAGCAGTTATAGTTAGCCTGCAACAACATTTTATGTTTTTTATAGTCTCTTTTTTTACTTATTTTTTTTCGCACATTCTTCTTCAATATTATAGGGTTCACCCTATTTACACAAACATTTGTTTTGTATATTATAATTAAAGAGGTATTTTTAATTATCGAGCTCTAAAATTTGTATGTTTTATATTTAGTTTCTAAATAAATTTTATATAAATATTTTTAATTAATTTTACGTTTTTATGTTTAACTATTGTTTTTGATAATAATTTATTGTGATAATTGTTTTATGTTATTTTGAATAACTGTTTATATAATTGTTTGTAAGTTAATTATGAATAATTTTTTGTACAATTATTTTTGTGATGATTTTTATAATTTTTATGTGATAATTTTTTTAATGACAATTTTTGTTAGGTATTATATATTTTATGTTTTATAAATTATTTATATTTGTTTATAAGATTTTTTTGAAGATAAATTGTGTATAATTTTTTGATGATAAATTATTTATAATTGTTTGTTATTTTTATAGATAAATTTTTAATAATATGTGTTGAACATTATGTATACTTATTTGTTATTATAAAATAGTTATCAATAATTTATTTTTTTTGATTATATATTTATATATTTAAAATTATTTCTTTTTATATTTTTTATTCAATGTTTATATGTTTTAACAATTTACCTTTTATTTTGTTATCTTAGGTATTTAATGGATTTAAATTGGATAAATTTATGAATAAACACTATTAAATATGAGAATGGAGTGGACGATTTCTTTTAATTCTCTAAACAAAATATTAAAAAAAGTATTTTATTTTCTATCCATGTATGAAGTGTTTGATTGTGAAAAAGTTAAATTCTATTGAAATCATGTATTATCCAATTTTTATGGTTTTGGCCATAATTATTCACATAGGATCTTTCAGGGTAAAATAATATAAAATTAAAAATATACTATTAGTGAAAACATTTAAAATGAGATAGAAGATTGTATTGAAGAATTAAATCATGATGTAGGAATTTTAACCATCTAGAAAAAAGAAACCATTGAATTATTGTATAAAGATTCTAATAAATCATTATTCTTAAGTTTCTCTAAATTTATATTTTTATCAGAATATATGAAATTAGTTAACATGAATAAAAGAAATGGATGAAGTGATACAAGTTTCTTTGAATTTATTGATATTTTAAAAGTACTACTTCCAGAAGTCAATGGGCTTCCAGATTCTAATTATGAGGAAATAAATATTATGCCAAATGGGATTGGGGTATAATAAGATACATGATTTCCCCAGTGATTGTGTATTGTATAATAAAGAATATGGATGGTTACCAAAATTTTATAAATGTGGGAAATCATGATATTATATGATGAAAAATTCCATTTTAATACTTTTTTTATAATCGAAAATAAACATTGTGCGAAAGAAATTTAGTACATTCCAATACTTGCTTATTTAAAGCATCAATTTTAAAATTAAAATGATGTAAAAAGGTAAATATTTCATTCATATGAGAACATCTATCTTGGTAAGTTACGTCACCCTGCTAATTCACTATAGTGAAATAGATTTGAAAAAAAAAATTCTTGATTTTGGAAGTGAAGCTAGAAATCATAGAATAGGATCATGAAAATATGGAATGAATCCATATCAGTGCCTTAGTTTCCAACATAGTTCATGGCCTATTTTTTGTGTTTTTCAAAAAATTTCCCCATATATTTGTATAAATAAAAAATATTACATATTGATATTGACTATTTTTGGAATAAAAGAGCTTGGAAATGATATTAATGGGTATCTTTCACAATTGATTTATGATTTAAATATTCTATTGGTGAAATGTGTTAGAATTTTTAATGCATACACGAATAATTATTTTATTTGTTATTATATGATATAGTTCAATATAAATGATTTTACTGCAAATGTAAACTTATCTGGATACAATGTCAAGGGATATAAATCAAATTTGGAATGAAAGGCTGTTTTAAAGACAATACATAACATTGATTACAAATTTTGAAAGAAAAGGATGTTCTGATCATTAAAATATTATCTAGAATAAATATTCTATCTTATTATAACTACCTGGTTAGATATTTTTAAAGATAATACATAACATTAATGTTATACATGTTGAGAAAAACATATGTGAAATATTTATTGGAACTATTTTAAAAATAAAAGGATGGTGAAAATGATTGATTATATACTATATTGGACTTGATATCCATGGGAATATGTTTGGAGTCAACTACCACTATGAAAGGAAACATAACATATTCACCTATGGCATTTATCACATTAAAAAAGTGTGAGAAGATGAATTTTTTCCAGTGTTTTCAGGGTATTAATATACCCATTGGATATTCTAAAAATTTGATGAATTTTGTGCCATTAAAGGATTGTAAATAAATTGGTATGAAATCTCATGGATTTCATGTATTGATAAAACAACAACTTCCTATCGCACTATATGGTATGTTTCCGACAACTATCATAAATTCTAACATCATGTTATGTTTTTTTCAAATACATTTATAGAAATGTTGTTGATCCAAATTTGTTAGATGTGTTAGAGAATGAAGATTCCCTCATATATTTCCAACTAGAATTGTACCTCCCACCTACTTATTGGATATAATGGTTCATTTGGTGATTCATTTGGGGAGTAAGATTATAATTTGTATGGATATTTACTTACATTGGATATATCTTTTTAAAATATATATTAATCATTTTAAGGGATATATTATAATTACTCATCGACCAGAGGCCTGTATTATTCAAAAATATATATCGAATGATGTGACTGAGTTCTCTAATGATTATTTATATGAATTGGAACATATTGGTATCCCAATATCTTTATATTTGAAATTTGATAGTAAAGGTATCCGGATTCATTGAAAAAAGGTAAAGTTCATTCCATGTGATAATGTGATGTAGACACATTTATACATTTTTAACAACATATATGATGTTGAACAATATATATCACCATATACTGCTGAATAAAAGGTACAATATCTGAAAAAAAATAAAAATTTGTTGATGATTGAACATGTATTTTTTGGTTCATGGTTTAAAGTGAAATTATACAAATATTTGTGAACATCAAAAACACTGAAATGGTCGGAAAGGGGACATATCTTAATGTGATCACAAGGTCTCGTTTTTTAAAATTATTGGTACAGAATTTACAAAAAAAAATAGGATGATAAGAGAACTATTCAAAATATTGGGGTAATGGTCATCACATAAGTGGTTCATTTTTTTAGTTCAAAAGATAAAAAATCAATTTCTGCATCAATGACATGTTAGGGAGTTCTTGGGGATATATGAGAAATTGATTATACTAAATTTTGAGTAATAATTTTTATGTGTAATATGGTTGATAGTAATAGTGGTGTGAAACAATTATTTGTTTACAATTGATTATTTAAAAATATTTAGTTAAAAAGAGGAAACATTTTTCCTAAAGACACTTTTAATGAAAATATTTTATGTCCTTAATTCATTGAATGATAAGTGGTCCCCAATTTTTCATGGGAAAATAAATCATTTGGGTGATATTGATGATGATGATGATGTTATGGATTAATGTGAGGTCTCTTCATCGGTTACATGATTTTCGTATAATAATAATGATTATAATATAGATATATTCCATGTTGTATGAAATGGTGATACTTATGGG
Organism: Viscum album; assembly: GCA_963277665.1. NCBI lineage: Eukaryota > Viridiplantae > Streptophyta > Magnoliopsida > Santalales > Viscaceae > Viscum > Viscum album. The sequence goes on along the minus strand of OY728120.1, from coordinate 1,868,275,765 downwards.
ACATGTGAAATCTCTAAATTACTATCCTAATTATTCTGGAAAATATTTATATTTTATATGTTTTTTGAAATTTACAAGAGTAAAAAGCCTATTTTATAAATTTGGATACTTATATATATATAAATATATTTATTTATTATTTATTTGAATATTGTGTTAAATTTTATATGAAACAGTTATAGTTATGTATTTTTTTATTAGAAAAACTTATATACATCATTATGTTTTGGTTAAATTTACACAATCAAAAATATTTTTTTTCTAACTGTGATTTATAAATTTTTAAATGTTGATTATTTATATCCATTTAGAATAAATTATTATATTTAATATTTTAACTTGCATATTTTTTGGTTAAGAATGCAAAAATAATTATTTCTTTTGAAACTTACACATTTGTGACACTGTTTTTTTACTTACATATTTTTGTAATTATTGTATTTAAATATTCAAATTTCGAATAATATATAGGCACACAAAATACCATTACATTCCTCTATTTCAATGATATAAACAAAGGAAAAGGAACATTTATCAAGGTATATGTCATTTTTTTAATATTATTAAATATTCAATAATAATAATTTTTAATGAAAGTAAATGTTTAATTTAAAGAATATTATTTGTAGGGATACTAGTTTTCCACCTTCGGATAAGTCTTCTTCTTATTCTTCTTCTCCAAATTAAGTGATTTATAAATTTGTTAGATGTGATATTGCACATTTACCAAAACATTCACTTGCTCAGGAATACTATAAATTATATATAAATTTTTATGGCAATAATAACCCAAATTACCCAAATGAAACACATTTTATGAGTTATATATCCATCTAGAGTCATTATGGGATTAACATTTTATATCTTAATTGGGATTCCATAGCCAATAAGGAGAAAGATCGATTGTGGGACTCTATAATGGGAAAATATCTCAATTGGTTTATTTCTATCACATTATTTTAATATCATATATTATATATAAAAAATATTTAATGAATTCAATTATAGATGGCATTCAACATTCATGAAACCAAAAATATTAGGAAAATATATTTATATTTACCAGTGGATCGATAGAGATATTTATTAAAAAATTTAAAATAATTATGTGTTTGGGTAATTACAGAATGAAAACCCATGCCTCAATTTTCGGTATTTAGATGAAGACACATGAATTAAATTTCTCTCTAACCGACATGATGAAGCATTTTTTATATGATAATTATTGTATATTTTAAAATTTCATATATATTAACTAATTAATTATTATTATATTATTATATAATAGGCCTCTAGGGGATCTCACAAATAGATCTAGGTACAGAATGTATATCCTCATACTTTATCATGTGGAGGGTATCATTTATTAAAGGAGAAAATGATTGATGAAAAATTGTATGCATTGAGAGATAAATTAAGTAGTTTTTTAGAATAGGTATAGCTAATTCTTCCATCTACCCATACTCTCCATAAAAATGGAAAATAATGAGAAGGTAAAAGATGAAAATTATCTTATAGAGAAATATAAGGTATTAGTTGATATAATTTTAATAAATTAATTTTTATTTTTTTAATGTTTTTATTATTCAAATTAATAACACTAATATAACATTTTAATTTATCAATTTAGGGTGACATTCAGGAGAAAGATACACATGTAGATTTTACCACTGAGGGTAGTATGGACATCCTAGACACTACTTTTGGAAGTATTGAACACCCCGACCACATAACAGGATATGATGTGGGTGTAATTATAAGGACATTATTTGGGCTTCATAGTAAAAAATCAAAGAACCGAGAAGTAAATTCTGTAATAGATGAGATGAAATACCTAAGAAATCCAAGCGAGATCATATTAAATAACTTTTGTAGGATATGATCGAAAAAATGGTGTGATAATTACAATGTGTGCAACCTGCATAACTTGCATAGCTTACACATCCTAACTACTTAGATCCTCCATATCCTCATTCAGACCTGATATTATACTATGAGCTGTATATTGAAGACCTAATATATGTAGTGTAGCATACCAGGTCATATATATTTTGTGGGATTCATTAAATCACTAGACTATACTGCTGGTTAAAGTAATAATTTTAGTACATGATATTATTAATCTAAATAAACTACTTCTATTTCCTAGAGAGGAGGTTACCAGAGTCGAATATTTTATGTGTCATTTTTTAATTTCATAATCTATCCTTACTCATTATCTAACATAACAGATATGAATTGTATTTATATATTATGTACATTTAATTGAAAATTACTTATAATATTTTCTATATTTAATTTATATAGGATTATGTAAAACCAAAATAATTAGCACAAATGAAAAAAAAGTTTTAGGAACCAAAAACATTAAATACTTCTGATATTTCTAATGGTTTATAATGATTATCCATAGTTTCTTCTTTATTGGTTAATATTCATGAGTTACTAATGACCTATGATGTATGTGGAAGTAACAATCCATTAAGAATTTTTGAAAAAAAATATCAAGGATCTTGTAATTTTTAATGAGCTTAGTATGCCTATATTGTAGTGGTTTTCCATGTAAGTAAATTTATTTTTTAGTTTTTCATTATTTAAATTAATATGCATTCAACTGAATTAATATTTTTTTTATTAGGTTATTAGACAAAATATTAATTTCAAATGAAACCAATAGTGTATAAAGTCTGGTAGATCTATAATACATTTGAACGAATGTGAAATATCTAAATAATCATAAGAGAGTTACATATATATGTGAAAGATTAAAAAACATAGATACTAGGGGACGGTATTTTCCATTCCTTGATGGGTAAGAAGAAAAAGAAAATTAAGAACTTATACTAATTATAATTTCATTAATTAAAAACTCTTTATTATATTATGGTTATTGGATGTTAGGTGTATTCTTCCCATATGAAGGCACATTATATTGGCTTTTCCCCATTATTAGTTAGTGTTCGTAAAAGTTATAGTATAATGACAAACAAGTATGTTTTTTATTTTTTAATTATAATTTTAATTCATATTTTTTATACATGTTTTTAGTTGATATATTAAAATAAATTTCATGGAAAAAGTTTAAAAAAGATCACTTTTAAGTAAAGTATTCAAATAAAATCCAATATATTAAATTAATGGTAAATAAATTTTATATTAGATATTATTTTCTTATTATATATATATTATTTGGTTTTTATTTTCATGTTAATTTTTTATAACCATAATAAAATCCTCAAAAAGTAATATTGGAATTTTATTGTTATGTTTTAATATTTGTGCTTTCGATAATTACAATTGGTACAATGACTGTATTTAATAAGATTAGATATATTAATTATTTTATGTTTTTTATCAAAACTTTATTTTTTAATATTATAGAATTCATTGTTATTGTATATTTTTTAATTAATTAAAGTTTTATATGAATGAATCACTTACTCATATTCTATATTTGTTTGAAAATTGTTTGTTAAGCATGATTAAAATTTAAATTATAAGGCATTTCTCATTTAATTATGGTTTTAATAAATTATTATTTAGAATTTGTTTTTTCTAATTTAAATTTGTATATTCTATTTTTTAGGGTTATTATCTTATTTAAAAAGGGTATTGGATTTATAATAAAATCGAAACATGAAACAAGCCATTAATTAGAAAGATAAATTAGGTATGTCACTTTAAATTATTGTTTTAAAAAGGAGTATTGGAACAATTTTTTCAAAATTCAGTTATTATATTCTATTTTTTACAAGGTTTTTCTCAAATATATAAATGATTATGAATTTATAAAATAATAAAAACACTATATAAGCCTTTAATTTTTAAATATACATCATGTATGTCTCTTTTTAATTAAAATTTTAAAAATTAATATTTAGACAATCAATTTATTATTAATGTTGGTATATTCTCTTTTTTTATGGAGTTGTTCTCTAATATATAAAGGGTTATGAAATTATAATACAATTGACACACTAAAATCCTTATATTATTAATGGATCTGAGTAGGAAATAAAATTATCAATAAGTGTTTTAGTGATGAAGAATCCTATGGTGATGTAGTATTATGTTTATCTGTTATTCTCTCATCTTCACTTTTTTTTGGTTTTTACCCCAATTTTATTTCATTTTTACTTTCATATATAGGGATATGAGAATCATGAATCTTCTACCCATATATATATATATATATGATTTTATTGGTATTAAATGGTATCACTCATCCCATGTCACATAAAGCTCATATTAGGTCCTTTATGGCCCCTTTGATTTTATTTGTCCGTAGTTTCAAATTTTCTATATAATTTTGTGATTTATAGTTTTTCAATTTTTATTTTCATATAAAAATAACATTTCACATTACAATTATATTTATATATTTGATCAATTTTATAAGAAAGTTATGATCAATAACATTTCCTACTTATTGTGTTTACACAATTACTTATATTTAAATAATAGAAGGATACATTATTTTAATATTTTTTATATGATAAAATCATTTATATTTCTGACATTATGATTTATATATTTTTTTCATTAGAGCGTAGAACATTTTCTCCTTATAAATTCTATTTTTGATGCATCTTTTGACTGATATAACTGTTATAATTTTAAGAGCTATCAAGTGTTGTGATCTAGAAAATATAAGATATGATTACTTGATATTTAATTTTGATTACTTAAATAAATAGACTTAATTTGTGGAAATTATATATTGATACAAGGAAAGTCATAATATTTAATTACTCTAACATAAATCATGTAATACCTTGAAATATTCCTATAGGATTAATCAAATTTGAAACCAAACATCCCATCTTTATTTTGGATTCATTTTCCCTTTCTATTTTCTTTAACAATCTATAGTTTTGATTAATTTGTTTACAATCAATTTTATTTATCCTGTTATGGTCATAATGGTATATGGAACATTTCATGTAGTGGAACAAAGAAGATTATATCCTCACCTTAAAGATTTATATAATTATATTTTAGTACTATTTCTTTTAAAATTGTTTATAAATAGAGTCCAGATTTTGTGAAAGCTTAGAAACTTATTCCAATTAAGTAGTTTTACGTCTGGAAGGTCATTAAACCTTGAGCTATATAAAATTAATTGTTATGTCCTGTAATTTAGAGTTGAAAAAATTATAGGTTATTAGACTAGATAATATTAGAGCTATTTAATTTCAGTTTCTATTTGGTGTAAATTCTAAATGATATTCTACTTTATATATGAGTTGACTATAGGTTTTTCCACCATTGCCTTAGTTTTAATTCAACACATTCATGGACCATCATCATCTATTGAATCTCAAGGACCTACCACATTTCCTTTGACATCTAATCTCATAATAAGTCTAATTTACTCATTATAAATTGCATATAAATGTAATGTTACATACTTATCATTTATTTTTCTTAGTCATTTCACTATTTGGGAACTATTTCTCAATATGGGACAACAATGAATGATAACAGTTACTGCCTTCACATAGGTCAACCCTACGATTTCTAACAATTTTCCATAATATTTATAGCTTCATGAAATTAATTAATATATATATTTGTGAGCATAAACCTAAATGAAGTCAAGGTACTGTAATAAATTGAGGTAGTGTTATACTCTTACTATAATGGTTAATGGCGTAGAAATAATGTTTTGTCTAGGTATGAGTTTTCTATATTTATAAATTTGTATTTATTATTTTTTATGTTTATTAATTAATTATAAAATTAAAATTATTCCTATTTTATTATATTTACATTCATGTGTTACCTATAGTTCTTCTTGGTGGATTTAGTTTACATTGGTGTCAGCCTATGTACTATTGTACCTTTTTTAGTTGTCAAAGTAGGTATAGTTACTCAGATGATTATAACATTTTTCAGTTATTTCCTTGGATTTATTTAAAAAAACGACATATTGATTGAAAACAATAGTTACTAATTATACTAGGTAAAATATGGAATAAGAATAATACATCGCTTCATCATCCCCATGTTATCTATGTTCCTAAGTTAGATGTATTGTCATCATTGTTTTATAAGAAAAAATATGATAATAGTGTTTTTTCCAAAACAAATCATGGTATAAATTTTTGGAATTTAAATATTATAATAAATCTATGAAATTTTATGATGTAATTCCAATAATTCCTTAGATAACCCACTTTCATGGAATGTTTTTAATTAGAAAAACTCAAATAAATTTTGTTATGTTATGATGGTTAACATATCATTGAGCATGATCATAAATTTTTAATCAAAATACTTATTTATAGTTGTTTGATTAAAGCTAATAAAAAATTAATTACTACTTTATTCCCATAAAC